>CM026423.1:16171689-18571689 GCA_014871385.1 Ceratodon purpureus | reverse complement strand
GGAAGAGCCAGCCATATTGACACTGCTCGTGCCGATAGTCTGCTAAATCTGCACATAGTTTGTTGTCTTCGACTGCTAGGACGGTTAATCCTGAACAGGAAAGTGAATCTAAAGTGATCTGAATTCTTGAGCCAGGTTCGAAAATGAATGATCATTGCATTGACTGATCAGTGTTATAAATAAATTTTTGTAGAATTTGCTGGACAAATACTCAAAGGCTTGGGCAAGAGGTGCAGGGCTTATACTCCAGACCCTAAGATAAAGGCTTGGCTTACCTGCACAATATGGTACAGACA
This sequence comes from Ceratodon purpureus, assembly GCA_014871385.1. Taxonomy (NCBI): domain Eukaryota; kingdom Viridiplantae; phylum Streptophyta; class Bryopsida; order Pseudoditrichales; family Ditrichaceae; genus Ceratodon; species Ceratodon purpureus. The sequence goes on along the minus strand of CM026423.1, from coordinate 18,571,393 downwards.
TTTGGACATTTCTACTAGAAAGGGCAAAACCTATTCTTTTCAGGCCCCCACCACATTTCCTTACTACTGTACCTAGCTTTTTAGCCACTATTAATGAATTGCACAACTCATATGTTTTTCATGGACATAGGCTTAGTGGTAGAATAAACAAATACTTTGTTCACGTCAAAATCCACTTCTTTTAGCACATTGCTTTTAACTCGTCAAGAAGCAAAACTTGCGTGCACACTCCAAATAGTAAATACTAACAGTCGTGTTGAAAACCTCAAAATAAGGATGACGTCGGAGTCTTCAGATACTGCCTTGTCACAAAAATATTATAATTATTGTAACTCACTGTTGGCTCGAAAATTCCTACTTCCCTTCTGGCCACTGGCCAATACAATTTTTACTACGTTATAAAAGTAAAGTCTATGCACCATGTTAGTACCTTATCGAGAATATCAAGATTCCAAAATACAATTATCCGGAAAAACAAGAGTCATGTGACATTCGAATCCACTAATAATATTCGCTGCAAGCCAAATTAAGCTCAAAGATGATAAATCCACGTGCAAGAGAGGTGATGCTGTGCTGTGCAGGCTATATCAGTAAAAACCACGAAGGACATTGTGAATTGTAGACTAATCCGGACACCTCGTGGGAAGATCTTCGGGTCCCGATATTTACATGTTCTGAACAAACTAAAATATGTGATTCTAGAGGCAAACTAGGAGTTGGACAAGTTTGATCAGCCAATTCATTCTAGTGCATTACTTTGCAAGACTGAAGGATTTGGAGTTGAAGCTGCCTGCAAGCTACAGTTGCGATGATGGTGAGCTCGGCGGCAAACGCCGTTGCAGTTGTTCTGCTTCTGCAGAGCACCTGCTGGATCGGGGTGTTGGCATTGCACGACATAACTGTGGAAGGTGGTGAACGACGTAGTGGTGGAGAGGGTGAGTTTTGGAGATCATACTTCAGATCTTGTGTAGTCTTACAGTACCAGAGCTTGATCGCCGTAGTTACGTAATGTTGCATGATCATTTCCGACTCTTCGCGATCTGATGCTTTCGTTGATCACTGGTTCCTGTGGGTGGTCTTGTTGTAGTGAACTGGGACTACAGCGATGGGCCGCGTGGGCCAGCACACTGGCATGAGCTGAAATGCGATTGGGCCGTCTGCAAGACAGGGAAGCAGCAATCGCCCATTCTTGTCGAGCGGAAGGACCTAGTGTCCAAACCAAACTTGGGCCCGTTGAAGTACGAGTATCGCCCGGGGGGCATCCCTGCAACGATTGTGAACGAGGGTCACGCGGTTGTGGTAAGTGTCGGTCAGTCCAGGGATCTTTGGACAGATTTTTGTGCGGTAATTGTTGCTGTACTAAAAAATTCTTGATAGAAATTTAAAATTTCTTTATGATTTGGCCATAATAAACCGTCAAAGGCATTAATATGTTCAGTCGTCACTCTCCGAACATCCGTGTGATTTATTTTGAAGCCAACGTCTCGCGGGGTATATTTTCTCTTCTACAAAGTTGCCCGTCTAGTAATTTCTCAATTTGTGAGGTTGGAAAAAATAGGTGGAGTTTCCAACAGACCGTAGCTATGGATATATAAGTATCGATTACTGGCCTTACCAACTCCGTCAGTTCCACTATCACATGCCCAGTGAACACCGCTTCGTTACTCCCGACTCCAGTAATCGGAGGTAAAGTCTAATCAAAAGCATCTCCGAACCTGCAAGTGGAATTCTATCTTAGAATATTGGGAAATATGGATAGTTGCTTAGTGACATGCATCACTTGGTTATTTATCCAGTACTAATTTGTCAATTTTCTACACATGCTTGGCCAGTTACGCTCTTGAAATTCACCAGGTGTATAAGGCAGATTGTCCACCTTTTTTCGGTGGCTCACTTGCAGTTGTGTCCTATCTTTTTGATGAAGGAGCTGAGAGCCCCTTCTTGGCTCAGGTAATTCGCCTTCCTAACCACTCTGTACACAAAACATCCAGGAATGTACTAGTATCTGAGCTTCGTCTGTTTTAGGTGTTGAGTTTTCTTGCATGGAGGACAACTAGCTGGAATTAAAGAATTGCTTGAATTGTATATTTCATTCCTAATTCCTTATGGGCTTCACTTTTGCAGTTCTGTGACAAATTGCCATCGTATCAGACCCAACATGTCAAGAAGAGCATTGGTAATATTACGCTTATGGAGATGTGGAAAAGCTATGGCCAATACATCGGCTCCCTCACTACCCCACCCTGCACGGAGCAGGTCACATGGACAATCAACTGGAATGTGAGTTCTTCTACAACTCTGACATAAGCTTCAATTTTCTTTTGCAGAGTGACTCTAGAAGATATGAGCTTCAGACTCCAGCATCATCAATTTCCTAGGTCAAAGATGTTAATAGTCATTGATTGCGTTTCTGAATTTTACAAACGAATTACATCTAGGAAATCTCTTTGATTGTTCGCCGAATGACAGGTCTATACAGCATCGAAACGTCAGCTAGATCTGCTACGAGCAGCCTTACCGGTGAGTGACTTCTGCTACATTGTAAAATCTGTCCGCCATGAAATTTCCTTCGTTTGTTGTGGATTACAAAAATGAAAATGGTATTGCCTTCCAAGGTTGCTCTAATAGACCAATTTAGTGGGTTGAGTAATTCGTTGCATGATGTCGTTTTCTGTTCCTGACGGACTCTTGCCTTTGACTGAGCAGCATACCAACAATCGCCCAACATTTTCAAGCACTGGAAGAGGCTTCGGCGTCTGGCCAGAACCGTGAACCGTGAACTTGAAGACTATGACCTTGTTGATGTATGATGATTGAAAAGTGACTTAATATTGTGCCGCTAGATGCTGGTTAGATTGTTTGATTTTATGATATCATTGTATTTTTATTTGTTTTTCTCGGATACCAAAAAAATAGGAGGAGCTACTTGGTTGGTTAGATTTGCTTGTAGTACATCGGGCCGGGACCAGAGAGGATTACCCGTCTTCGGCAACAATAATTGAACGTTATATTGTCAATCGAACAATATTTCCGAAATTCTGTATATTTTCACATATTTCAGATCATTCCAGTGTATACAAGCTGTGTACAAATGGTCGCAAGGTTCACAACCAGAAACTCCATAGCTACACAGCTCTCCGAACCCTCTGTCAAAAGACTTACCTTAACAGATTCGTAAAGTACAAGCACAGGCGTTGCCTCATCGACCTTGTCCTGAGTGCCCAATCCATAATCAAATCCAAAAAACTATGAATCAATAAAAGGAATTCAAAGACATAGGACCTCCCGATCGTCACGCAGGATACCACCGCAGCGTCGTCTGCAATGTTGCAGTCGATACCAAACTGAGACTGAGCAGGATTGGACCACATACGTCCCGGTGGAAATTGCAAGCCTCTCCACGGCAACGTCGCATTATGTTGCTCAAGAAACACATGGTGCTCAGAAGAATTCGTTTAAGAGATTTCCTGAAGAGAATTGATAGGATTTTGTGAGTGAGTTCAGTGTGTAGCGTTCTGTAAATGTGGGGAATTACTAGAGCTTATGCAGGGAAAATATGACTTGTTCGTGAACCAGACATTGGAAGCGGAAAAAGTTATATTTCCAGAGCTAATTAGTTACTCGATTTTCCTCAAAGTCAGGCACCTGAGTTTCATTGTACAAGTTGTTTACATGATTGCTTTTTAGATTGTCAAATTTTCCTACAGCCGAACCATTAATCTCCGATAGTAGTCAAGGGTTTGTCACCCTATCTTGTAATACACAGAAAGACGAACCTTTTCTGTAGTTTCATCATTGCAAGTCAACCATCCATGTAGCACCTTGAATTTGGTAGACAAAACTTGCGTGGGCTCATGAAATCCTGGTGCACGTTCATGTTGTGAAATCTGTATAAAAGAATTTCAGAACTTTCGGATGGTTCCATAGCACAAAAATATTATAATGCATTAATCTTACTGTTCGATCGAATCTCTGAGCCCTCATTGAAGCCATTTTCTAAGACAACAGTACGTCAAGTTGCACCATGTTAATACCTTATCTAGAATAATTAGGTCCCAAAATCGAATCCTCTGGGAAAACAAGCGACATGTGAATTTCGAATCAAGTACGGAAGTTCCCGCAACCCAAATTTAGCTCAAAGATGATAAATCCACGTGCACTGGGGTGCTCCTGTGTAGTCCGGATCAACTGTCCAAAAAAATTTGAAGTCTATAACCTCCGGTAGCAAACCTGTCGCTTTTGATTCTGAAGTTGTCGCTTTTGACGCATTGAAAATATGGAAAGGACCACTAAATTATTTTGTCTGTTGTGACTCCTCATTCTCCTCATTCTGGAGTGGCTCAATAGAAAATCAAAAGCGTCGAGGTTGCTCCTAGTGAACTGAACGAAGATCGTGGGACAAGTTAGATCAGTTGCCAGTTCCTTGAGTGCAATATTATTTTGCAAGACTGATCAAGGATTCGGAGGCGAAGCAGTCAGTCTGCAAGCTACAGTAGATCATGGTGAGCTCGGCTACGAACGCCGTTGCAGTTGTTCTGCTTCTGCAGAGCTGCTGGTGGATCGGGGCGTTGGCCGCGCCATTGCACGACATTACTGTGGAAGGTGGTGAACGACATGGTGGTGGAGAGGGTGAGTTTTTGAGAGCATACTTCAGATCTTGTGTGGTCTTACAGTACTAGAGCTTGATCGCCGTGGTTACACAATGTTGCATGATCATTTCCGACTCTTCACGATCTGATGCTTTCATTTCCTGCTTCTCGTGGGTGGACTTTTGATAGTGCACTGGGACTACAGCGATGGGCCGCATGGGCCAGCACATTGGCATGAGCTGAAACCAGAGTGGGCAGTCTGCAAGACGGGAAAGCAGCAATCGCCCCTTGATGTCGACCCAAACGACGTAGTATCCAAATCAAGCTTGGGCCCGTTGTGGTACGAGTATCGTCTCGAGAGGACCCCTGCCACGATTGTGAACGAGGGTCACGCAGTTGTGGTAAGTGTCGGTCAGTGGTCAGTGCAGGGATCTTTGGACAGATTTTTGTGCGGTAATTGTTGTTGTACTGAAAAATTCTTGTTAGAAGTTTATAACTTGATACAGCCATAATCAGAGTTAGTTTAAATGTCTAACCTGTTTTCTCAGTTGATATATAACATTGTGACCCCCTTACCTTATTTTTTACCTCATAATTCCATTTTTATGATCGAAGCACACAGGTCAATTGCTCATTCGCCCATTTTGTTAGAAATGCGTCACTCACCCATTTCTAGCAAAACAGTGAGAGTTTACAAGTAAGTTTGATTTATAACACACGAAGCCTGTATTGTGTCCAAATGTCCGAACTTGTAGTTTGTGTATTTTGTAGCGATCGTATGGCTAGGTTTATTTCCTCTGTGACTACCATTTCGGTGGCACCGACTACTTACCTAAAACGTTGCCGGTCTCATAATTTTCTCAACTCGTGTTGTTAAAATAACAGGTGGAGTTTCCAGCGGACAAAAGCTATGGATATATAAGTATCGATTACTGGTCTTACCAACTCCGTCAGTTCCACTATCACATGCCCAGTGAACACCGCTTCTCGAATTCGAGGTACATTTCTCTAGCATCTTCATAACTGCTTGGAATTCTAGCTAGGACTGTTGGGAAATACGGATTGTTACCTATTGACATGCATGTTTACAAGCAGATCCAGCACTCATGTGTCAATTCTTGCTTGTGTTTGGCCAGTTACCCCCTTGAAATTCACCAGGTCTATAGGGCAAATCATCCAGCAATTCGTACCGGTAACACACTTGCAGTTGTGTCCTTTCTTTTTGTTGAAGGAGATGAGAGCCCCTTCTTGGCTCAGGTTCTAACCACTCTGTACACATGATATCCGGGAATATACTAGTATCTGAGCTCCGCTTGTTTAGGCACATTGAGCTTCCTGCAAGGGGGACTGCTGGAAATTGAGAAAGTGTATATTTCATTCCTAATTCGTTGTGGCCTATGCTTTTGCAGTTCTGTGACAAATTGCCATCGTATCAGACACCAAATGTCAAGAGTAACATCGGTAATATTACGCTTTTGGAGATGTCGAAAAGCTATGGCCGTTACATGGGCTCCCTCACTACCCCACCATGTACAGAGAAGGTCTATTGGACAATGAACTGGAATGTGAGTTCCTCTCCGACTCTGACATACGCTTTTGCTTAGAGCGGCCCTGTGAGATATGAGCTACAGGATCTGAGCTTCAGACTCCAGCATCATGAATTCCTTGTCCAAAGATGTACTATTCATTGATTCCTATTTTTTGGATTTTACTAGCTAGCGACTTTCAACTAGGATAAATCTTTGATCGTTCGCTGATTAACAGACTCTCACGGCATCAAAGCGTCAGCTAGAAAAACTCCGAGCAGCTTTGCCGGTGAGTGACCTCTGCTAGTGTAAATTTGTCTGCCTTGCAATTTCCTTCATTTACGTCATATAAAAAATGAAATTGAGATTGATCTTGACGTTAGACTGGTAAACAGTTTTAGTGGCAAAAATTTAATTCACCGCATGTTATCGCTTTTTTAATGCTGATGGATACTTGCTTTTGAATGACTAGCACGCCAACAATCGCCCAACATATCCAAGCACTGGAAGAGACCTCGGCGTCTGGCGTAGCCCTTGAACTTCATGAGCGTGATGATCAACAATGGCGTCCAAACACAAGTACCAATGAACCGCTTTTTAATGTGCTGAGGTTGACTATTTTATGTTTTTTTCAGTATTCGGAAACAAGGGGTCCCTTGGTTAGTTGAAATTTTTGCAAGTAGTGTTCGGGCCCGGTTGGGAGCAGATAAGATTTCCATCTTCACAACAATATTTGAACGAAATATTGTCAATCCGACAGTCCATAACTTCTGCTTATTTTCAAAGTGATGACCATAATTTTAGGAGCCCAGTGTACAAATCTTCATTTGTGCAATCTTCCACTGCAATCCCACCTACTTAATTTCCCAGGTAAGTGCAAGCTCCAAAAACAATTGCCGCTCTTCACTTGTAAAGAAGTTCATATTCGGTGCCTAGCTACATGAAAATTAGATGATGGAAAATTCATACGGCACTTTGTGTGGGGACACTTCTATGTCACTTTAGTGCCCGAAATTGTACTTCGATGCTGGCAAATGGAGCAACATCGATGTTGACTTACCTCAACCGATTCATCCACAGCTCCAAAGGTTAAACGATCACAGTTGGCGATGAACTCCCATTCCGGCCAAAATAATTTCCAGGTCATCGTGTGACTGATTGGGAGTGTCAGCTTGACATGAATCATGCAGAAAGATGTGATCGAGGTGAGGATTTCAGAGATTCTACTTGGTGATAAAGAGGCGGTGAAGGTGGCCAAAAATGCCCAAATACCTTACATCTGGTAATTGCTCATCTCTCCGGGAGAATTGACCAGGCAATCCTTAATATCCGTCGAGAGAATTGATCCAGTGATGACTTTCAATTCTTTTGCTAAAATTAAATAACGAATCGTTGGCTTACCGAAAGCCTGAAATTGCAACGGTCATGTCTTTGGCGAGCTGGTGCTGTTCATGGCTGAAACTATTCCGCACATGCTTTCGTTCATGTGGGCTATTTTTACGGTCTTGCGCATTACCGTGTTGATACATTTTGCACGTTGGTCCTTGAGAAATGTGTTCTTGAGCCAGATGGTGACATCGCAAAAAATCCTACCATAAGTAGTGCACTTCCCAACCAACCAGTTCCAGGCCGATGAAAATCAGCTATGGAATGAGGGGCACTGCCTTAATGAACAGTGATTGTAGCAGCTGATACAATACCAACACAGGGAGTACCAGTTTATCCTGCCACAAATGTTGATTCTCTAGTAATTGTTCACAATCAACACATGAGACTGGGTATAACCCGCATTTAAGCCGACATTTTATGTTTTTCTCCGAATGGTTCTGTTTATTCGACAGTCATCGTTACACAAGGGCGTTCATTTCATCATACTCTGAAGTGAAGCCCAGCAATGTTTCACTTGGCCACCAGACCGTTTGCTATGTCCTGGTTGCTGCAAAACCGATAACGCTTAGGAAGGGTAAATTGTTAATGGTTTCTTCATTTCTAGATTGGCAATGTCCTCAACGTACATTCTTCTCTAAAACGTTCCTAAAGCATGTGATAATCCGGGGTTTCAGAGAGATTCTGCTGTCGGCCTTGAGGGCGTGTTCATTTCCAGGTTCAGAGATGTTTGAATGCACCTCAGAATGCACACCCCACGCAATTCTCGTTCTTCACCCTCGACAAGGAAAGATACTTAGCTCCAGCCTCCAGTTCTGAAAGATGTTGATATTACAAGGACTACACGGTACAGTCACGGTTTCATACTCTGCCAAAGCACATTCTCTCGAGAGGTTAACTCGGATTAATCCCATGATGGTTTTTACTTAACTCTTTGCAACTGGAAAGGGACAAATTGTTCACAAGAGGCTGCCACTTGAACAATTATTCCACGATGACGTCGTCCCAGATCTTTTCATGCAAGCTTGGAATTGGTGAACTGTAGGTGAATGGAATCATGTGCACTGGAATGAACCAGGGGCGGCAGGATATTCTGCAGGATGGGTGGGACTGGTGTGAACGTATGAGCCAACTTGACAACGGTTGGTCTGCGGTCAACAACGCTAGCTGCTCCGTGCATGCTTGATGAATCCGGACTTTAAATGCATCATGTGCAAAAATTCTTACTACAGCTGTCTTTTACCTTCCTTTCTGGTGAATTTCAAATCAACACATATTCTCCGGCTGTTCCTACCTTTCTGAAACACATTTCTAAAGCCTCCACACAACATAAATCCTTACTTTTCTTTCTAGAGCATTTTGGGTTGACTATGGTAATATTGATGACCTAGGCTGGAAAGTGCCTTGAGTATGGTGTTTACGATGTGCTTCAGATGTGCATTTTTTTAACCAGTCTAAACAATCTTCTCGAACAAGACTCGCTTGTGTGCTGAATTCCCACTAAGTTCTGTGAATAAGTTCCGAGCCAGTGATGTCACGTCGAACTACGAAATATTGTAAACTTTAATAAAATCCTCATCATCCACACTACTGTCACTGGTAGGTTTCACAGGAGGTTACAAACAAACATGTTTCTAATTCTTGAAGCCAAGCAGGAAACAATGGTCTGACTCAGAAGATTTTGAAATTCATACATTTGAACGACAAACAGAAAATGTGCTCAGTAACAGCAATTTGTATTCAAGATTGTGTCAACCGCTACACTGGAGAGCGTTTACTTGATCACACTCAATAGCAGAGATCATCGAGGGAAAGATCAGCTTGCCACTGAGTTCTACAAAGCCATGATCATGTAAACGGTAGTGCAGAATCCTAGTCTTTGGCAACATTCCTCAAAAATGAATGAATGTCTGATCGAAAAGCACATGCCAATGCTAGCTTATTCCAGCCTCTGATCTATACACATGATACTCTTGTTGTCCTTGGTCACCAGTCTACCGCAGGAGAAGCAACCATCCGCCAGAAGGCAAGGCTCTTCTTCGGGTGCTCAGACCACTTGCCAGGACTAATTCGCCTTTACACTCTTCCATGGCCAGTAACTATATCTATATTACACAGGCCTACGACATTTACATTGTTGCCTTCACATACACACACGTGCCCAACATAGAATTGCGCACATCGCTTGAACGCCAGTTCAAGCACCTCCTCAAAATTGAGACTTCCAATCGGCAGCAGAGAACAACGTCACCAATGCCAGTAATGAGAGCTAGATCTTTCCCTTCCTCCATAATATCGACATTACAGTCGAAATCACCTCACGGGAAAGTCAGTGACCGTGTGCTCAAGTGGATGGTGGTGGTTAAGGTGTGGATTGCATGTAACAAGCTTACATGCCAAGTGCTGCATCGTTTCCATTCAAGTCCTTGCACTGCTGATGATGTCGAGTAAAGCCAGTCGACTAGCAATCAACATCCTGAAAAGCTCATTCACTTGCACTTCCAAAGGTTGTAACCCATATCCAAGATCAGCAGAGTGTTTCCGCAAAGCCTCCACCTCCATCTTCAGCTCCGTGGCCTGCTCTCGAGCCAACGGGAAAGCTTTCTCGGTCAAATGCCGATCCAAAATTTCATGCAGACGCTGCACGGAAGCGTCCACGCTGTCGAGCTCGCGGAGCAACGCAATGGAGCCCTTCGTTTTCCTCTTGTCAGTCTCCTCCTTCACCCGCTGCTGCAAGGACACCAGAGCCGGCGACCACTTATAATGGCTGGCCACGCTCAGATTCGTGAGCGGCCGCTTCGGCTTACACGCCAGCGCGGTGACGAGCAACCCACACAAGAAAATCGTCGTCACCTTCGCCCCGTAGATCGCGTTCAAGAACCCGTTCCCTTTCATGGCCTCTTCTCCCTTCGGCGTCACGAGCTTGTCCCCCATCGTCCTCAACATGGAACTGCAATTCTCTAACTTCGACTTCGGAAACCCCTGCCTGTACTCCGTATCTTTCCTCTTGATAGCCTCCTTGCACTCCGCCAAGGCATTCCGCGCCCGCGAGTACTTCAATTCAGCTCCAGAAATCTCCCTATTATCCAGATTATGCAGAGCAAACTGCACCAACATCTGATAATGCTCCACCTCAGATATCCCCTCCTTCAGAATGTTACACACATCCAGCAGCTTCGCGCTGTCGTCGAGATACTCATCCACCCACTTATCATCCCGGTGCATCGACAACGAGAGCTGCGACTCAGGAATGAGCGCCTCCACATTCGCATGCGTCGCCAGCACAATCGACATCGCCTGCAGCAACCAGTCAATGCTCAAGAAGCTCTTCTCCTCCCCGGCCACCTTCAAGGTCTCCAACCGGTCCCTCAACCTCGTCTCAAACTCCTGCAACACCGGATGCCGCTTCGACGCCACATTGTTGGTGTTCCCACCCCGGTGCAGGGAGAAATGCAAATTCAACACCGCACCCAAACTCGCCAGCAACGACGCTCCTCCATGCTGCGCCATCTCTCCTCTTCAAACCACTAAATTCTCACAAACCCACCTCAAACTTACACTTCCACTACGCACCGAAGCTCTCTCCTCTCAATCCAAACCCACCAGAGAGCCTCAATGACCATTCGCAACAACAACCCACAATAGGTCACTCAGTCCAAAGTCCTAAAAAACACAAAACACTACCCAAAACGGTCATAAAAATCACAAAATCACAAAACTAGAGATATTCTCTCACGTGAGACGCTAGAGGTGAAACTGGAGGATTGAAGAATGGAGAGAGAGAGTGGAATTGAGAAACTGAAGATGTTTTTGTGTGAAGATAGTCTATTCTCCGTCTCTGAGAGGAAAGAGTGGCGAATTCGCGATACTGGACGGAATTGGGCGAGAGAGGGCTTAAATGGGAGAGGGGGAGGAGGGGGAGAGGTGGGGGGAGGGTGATGGAATGGTGGGAGAGGTGATGGAGGCGGAGGTTGTGAAGAAGCAGGGGCGGCGTGGGGTGAGGAACTAGTAGCCAGTTGAAGGCTGTCGATGCGTGACGCGGCTTCCAAATGGCCCGTTTCACACTTGGGTCGAGTTGGGGCTGTTTGGTGGGGGCTCTTGGGCGGTAGCCGACTGGGGAGTGTTTTTTTTCTTTCTGTTGATATCTGGAAGTTGGAAAACTATATATGATTTTTTATGATGAAGAAACTAGTGGGATATTTTTTTCCTGCTCGTGTTTGGGTTCCCTGGCTATGGTTATGTTGGTGTTGAAATTTTTTATTTTTTATTTATTTTGTTTTGGAAAAATATTTAGAAAGAGGTTCTACACAAACAATTGTGTTTAAACTAAGTGTCTAGGTATATAAAGTGGAGACAACTTTAGTTCTATAAATCTCTTAGCTTCTCATTGCTCTCTCTCTTTGTTCTTTCTCCTATTAAATGTAAGTCATATTACTTGGACTTACTAAATGGAATACCTCCACCTACTCCACAGCCTTTGGGTTGAGAGCTACCGATTTAATTAAACTTCATGGTATCTAGGTCAAATACCGACGCCTTTTACAAATATCTCTTAATATAAATTATTATTTTTATGATTATCAAAGACCCAGGCAGCGGGCAAGCAAAATGGTATCACAAAATTTGACAAGGTAATCAAATAGCAACTACTGTATTTTGGAACTCCAAAATAGTGGTCAGCAGTTGATTGTGATTGGCCAGCCCACCACGTATTTTTTTGCAATGGGATTAAGAATCATTTTCTCGCAATTGTATCTTGTTTAATTTCATGAAGCTCAGAAGTTACTCGTGCTCAATGAGATTCATCTGTTTCAAAGAATAAGAATGAAACAAGCCCATTTCAGATAAATCAATAATAACTGGACTAGTTGTCAAGAGCAAGAAGATCTCCGGTCCAATTTGAGGGGCTACCAAGAATGGGTATCAGTGGGTTGTGACGTTGTGACACGGCCAGATGCCCGACTGTAAACCAGAAACTCAGATGTGTGTTACACATGTAGACTTGTTAAGCGCATAACCCATTTCGTTCTTGTAATTAGACATGATTGCTGGAAATCAGCTGAGAACCAATGTCAAGTGTCATGATACAATGAAGTACTAGTTTGATGGTGCTCAGTGCGTGCAGTGCAAATTGTGGTAAGGTGGCAAGAACGCCCAAATATCTTCGACCCCATGGCGACACCAATTGGAGTACCTTAACTTTCATTCAAATTCACCCCATAAGTGGAGTGGCAGTAAGAACAGTGAGAAGTAGGCATGGTATCTTCCCATTTAGATTCCCAACATGTGTCTCATGCACAAAAAGATATGAAGCCAGCCTTTAATTCTTTTTTCTAAATTAAGTGCCATGTGGCATCAAATTACATGCAGACTCTCAATTCTTACGTAGAGAATTTTATATGGGCAGAGATTCTCCAACACAGTAGCAGAATTAAATTCTACGGGTGCCCACTGTGCAAAGGATCCCTGTTTTTAGCTGAACCTTGCTTCTAGCTGGATAAAGTTTGATACCTCTAGCTTTATAAAGTAGATGACGTCTCCAAAAGTAAATCCAATCCATGAATGTTAGCCGGCTGTAATGTTACTTTCGCATTAGAATAATATTTTTTTCCTGTATAAGAATCCCAAAGAAAGAAAAATAAATCTATACCAGCTTGAATGCCAAAGGATTCTGAGTCCTGCAGTGATAACTTGTACACGGGGCACACTAATGTATATCCATCAAACTCTTCGTAGAACCCTTTTATAGAATGTAGAATATTATTCATTTAGAACATGTAAAATCCTAAAATCATAATTTTAAGGTTCTATCATTTTTTAATGATTTTTTCGCCAAATTTAGATTCTACAATCAAAAATCAGTAAGATGAATCCTCCGTGTAGGATGTGGGACCAATGTTTTGCTGGGGTCAATTTAGGGTTCACTGATGGGTATTCTTGAATGTATTCCTTTGTACATTTTCTTACTTTTTTATTTTATAAATTATACATTGCTGATCACCACAAAAGTATTTGATTCCTCTGCAAATCATTTCAGATAGTTTTCAAGGTAAAGTAAAGTATTGGAAGCTTGTTCAGTAGATATTTTTTTTTTAAATTTAACCTCAACGCCCATGATCCATCAGAAGGTCTAAATTGGGTACCTCGGTGAGCAGAGGGCAGCAGTGTGGGTTTAAATTGGAAATGAGACTCTCATCATCCAACGGGGAGAGGCTGTAACGACTACTTTATAATATAAACAAGTACTAGCACATGGCAGATACATTGGGAAGTGAGGTGAATGATTCAGCACTGAACTGGATTTTACAACGGCCATGTAGGACCAACTCACAATTATTTATGCAAGTGGGAGAGCCTCTGTGGACTGTGAATGATTAGATTGCACAGTAAGTTATACCGTCCATTCTACTTGCCCCAGGCCTTTTCCTTCTTCATCAAGTATGATATGAGATATTTTCAAAGTGTTGAACATCTTGAAGCAGGCCAAGTTTTCAAATAATAATGAAATCCAAGTTGTTCTCACTATGTCAAGGAAGGAAATTGCGTGAAAATTAAAATACAAAATTGGTTCTATATCTACAATTCAAAAGAAGAAATTACAATTCAAAAGAAGAAACTACAATTCAAAATATTTAGTAAGAAATAAACCTTCTTTTATCCATGTGATGGCATACCAAGGGTATAATGAAATCTTCTTATCAATATTGTAAATCATTCTAGCTGAAGTTGAGCAAGTTAAGCAAGTTAGAAGGCATGAACTAGCGGAAACAATAAAATTAAATTCTACATTTAATTCTCTTATCATTCCTACTACTATTTTGTTTGGAGATAATTACAATTTCTAATTGATTTTAAGCAAAACAACGAGATTCATATTGGACGTCACTTTAATTCCTTCAACAAAAAAGAAGAAAATACAAACACCATTTAGACTTTATATTACATCAACAATTATCATACCTGGGTAGCGAGTTTGTCAGCTCCTAAACAAATATGCTCTTTTCTTGAAAAATAAGGTTTATTTGTCAAAGAATCTGTTTTTTATTTTGTTCTTCCAAACAAGTATCTTAAAATAGACAAACATAATTAAAAAATAAATTTTCATATTTTTGTTTTTCTATTGTTAAAATTTCAGAACTTTTTTTTTTCCTTATTATTTTAGAATTATTTATGAACGAACCTGCTACCCAAGTACGGTACGATGTTCCCATGGTGGATGGTTTAAAATTCAAAGCGAAGAGTCCGAGAGAGCGTGTGAACGAGGCCAAAGTACAACAACCATAGTGTCTGTAAGACTCACTGCAACAATCAGCACTGAGCAGAGCGACGTTGAGTGATGAACAAAGAATGATAGTTCCAGCAACAGCAACAGCAACAGTTCTTCGTCACCTTCCAACGCGGCCCAACAATGAATGATGTCATTCATCTTGACTCGGGGAACGCGGAGAGGACAGTCGAGAACGCGGTGAGTGTCGGGAACACGGGAATGGAGGAACCGAGGCAGGGCAGTTTCAGTTTGGAACTGTGCAGGGTCTCCACTTGGAAGCCATGATGGGTCTGCCGACTCATGAACCCTGGTGACTTCCCATTGTGCACTGGGTGGGATTCAAACATACTTTTGAAAAGTTTGTTGCACTTTCCAATTGCAATGGATCGCACAATTTGACTCAAAAAAAAAAAAGAAAAAAAAAAAAGAAAAAAAAAAGAAGTTTGTTGCACTTTCTACATGTTAGTGCTTTAGAAGTTGCTATAGGGGGGACATCGGTTCTAACGAGGGGTGCTTCGTATTGTGAGAGGGGAATTGTTTAGGTTTCAGATTTGATGGAGGCATGAGTCTGAAGTTTTGGGCTGAAAAAGTTATGTTACATATACATATTTGAAGCCTTTAATGTAGATAAAACAAAAACTGTTAAAATAAGGTAATTTGACCAGAAGGAATGGAGTTAGAAATTAGGTGAAATTTTTTGAGATGAAGAAAAAGAAATGATGAAGGATGTAAGTTGATTTGTATTTTTACTCCCCGTAAATAATTATCTATAATTTTTTTAAGTGGGAAGTTTGTCAAATCCCCTTCTTGTATACTAGACTCTTTCTAAATTGATTGTGGTGGTATCCTTTTCAACACATAAAAACACCTCAAATTGTTAGCTAATATCACAAAAAATCGCACGTAAGATTACTTAATCTCTAAACGTCCTCACCTATATCCAGTTTAGGCAATTTTGCAAAGATATATTATAAAATGCAATTAATATGAATATTTAGAACTTGATGTATAAATAAAAGTTATACATTTTGAATTTTAGATTCTATCTATACGGTTAGGTCTATGACTTCTATCACTAATCTTTTTATATAAATTTTGAAACATAAAATAAAAAATTATTTTGTATTTCAATTACATATTAGATATTGGCAATAAGTGGATGAAATTTGTTGTGATGGGTTATAATGTAGTACTTTAGGTGTAGTGATTTTTGGAGATTTTTTGGATGCTTGATTTTAATAGTTTTTTTCTTCAAGAACACTTTTAGACCAAAATCTTTAAGATTTTCGGTGAAACACCACAACACAAAATGACGCATAGTTTTTTCAAAAATTATTTCCCTTTCGATGGAATTACACATACATGAAGCTAACTTCCTACAGAAAATTTTGTGAAAAAATCACACCACAAAATGTACATGACGGATGAAAAAACATGGATGAAATTTTCACATAATGCTAAAAAAGCCTGCTTAGGCAATTAGGGGTTAAAAAAACCACAACTTACCATTACGTGGCACTGCTGTCACATAAACTACCTCACAGTCCATCAAAACTAACTCATAGTCATGAAAGAATTTTCCATTTTCTATCTACCACCTCCCTATTTTATTGCAACTCTATTGCATGCGATGAGGGCATTAACGGTTTTTGGTTTCTCTACCTTAGATGGTCATAGTGTGTAGGTGCAAAGGCAAAGTCTGAAGGGCAAGATCCATAAGATGAAAATTTGAAAATTTACTGAAAATTCAAAAATAAAATAAACTTGAAAAAGTAGATGAAGTTGTTTACACTAATGAAGATCGTGTGGTTTTTTTTAATAAATGGATTCATAGTTATGAGAAAATTTTGACTCATAGAAATTTGGCTTAATATTGACAAACATAGTTCTAGTGCCAATAATTGTCAAAGAATTGATTTATGAAGCATGATAAGGCATCTCTAGCATGACTGTGACATCTTCAAAATAGTCTTAGAACCTGTCTTTTGGTGCATGTTTTATTGAAAAATTTGATGGACTTTTAGGGAAAGTTAGTATTGGCTAAAAATGCAAACATAAGCTTTGCTTAAAAGAACATTAACTTAACTTGAGAATTATCAAAAAGTGAACTTTAGATTATATTGCAAATTGATTGGTGGTATTCAATAGCCTGTCAATCTTAGTTATAGTGTAAAACAACTTTAAGTCATAATACTTTTAGGAGTCCTTTTGTTAGCAAAGATCTATAGGCATGTAAGTTCCGTATCATTTCATGCTCAAACACGGGCTGGTTCCATTAAGCCAAGAGTAAATCTCTCTATGGAAGATAACTTGCGCTACAAAATTATGGATAAAGAATGGCAAAGGAAACATGCAGAGGCGTCCTTTTCTTAATTGTGCCTAGGTTGGCATACAAATATAGATTCATAAAAATATAAATTGATGAAGACAAAGAGCAAGACATCATGTGCAGTGCTAAGAAGTATCGAGAGAAAACAAGTCCAGATTCATTTAAATCAATCACATAAGTGTGCAAGAAGCACATGGAGAATGATCCACTGTGAATGAATGCAGTAGAACTCTATCATTGTATAGAGGAACGACGCCATGTTTGATGGAACCTTGTCAAAATAGAAATAGGTAATTCATAAGTCAACACCATCACATTGATGATTAAGTTCCCAAATTAACCACAAAAATCTTATAAACACAAACTACTAAATGCCGCTTTCAAATCGCAACTCATGAGTTTGCAGATCGAACTCAAAAATCTTTTTGACATTGCATGGGCAAACTTTGTTTCAACATTGGATGGGGAAAAAAAATTGTATTCATCTTGTACCCAATGAAACACGTTTTGCATCATTGCATTGGGGAGCCTATTTCGGCTGAATTTGAAAGCCAGTACACATCAGTAAGTTGATGAAGTGAAGGTACATGTTTTTTTTTTATCATGTAGCCTGAAAGGGCAATCAGAAATATGCATGCTCCAATTTTGTTTGAAATGGGCACTCATTCAATAAAACGTGCAAAGGATACCAGCTCCTTACATCAGCTGTTCATTTGGCTTAGCTGGCCATGACAATACCCGGATCTGTCCAGACCTCAGCATGATTTCATCAGGTGGGCATAAGCAGTGACCTGGCAATGAAAGATATTCATCATTTGCATGTAACTTAGCATGCACATGTCTAGGGCCAAGTCAAGCACGTTCTTAGGTGCAGTAGTGGTGCAATTGACTGATGATGTATAGTGGTGTGGAGGATTGTGGACATGGTCGGACCTTCCCAAGTTTTGGGGAAGATGAGCAGTTCAGTTGATCCATGACATTGAACAACATGGAAGTAGTCTTTGCAAAGGATTGTCATCAAAAATTGCCACCAAAATTGCCACAAAAATTTATGAGAGTGAGTTTACAAAATCTAAGCCATTTTATTTAGCAAAATCATTGAAAAAGAGTTTTCATATTTTGCAAATCTTTCATTTATCTTCCAAATTTTCTTCCACAAAAGCTGAACTGAGGTATGATGCATGCTTTGATATGGAGACAGGCTATGCCACTCAAAGGCTTCTGTGTGAAACTGGAATTCTACACGAGATATTTGGGTGATGGGCATCTGACTGCCTGAGTGTTGTTCCAATTGGATCGAATTCTGGACTCTCTATTTACTCAAAAATAGACAAGAAGCATGTGTACAAACTCTGGTGAAGGGCCTCTATCGAATATGGTATTCCCCTAGAACAAGTCACACAATCCCAGTGCCTGCACTCAAGTCCTGTCTCATTCCAAGTCCCTTAGTACAGTCAGGTACGACATGCTTACGAATTTCCGTTTTAGAGGAGTTTTTCTAAAAAGTTTGAAAATTCATTGTGAACTCAAAAATGATCGGATTTGAAAACCGTAAAGTGTGTTGGAATCACATTGGAATGTACTACAATATTACGATAAAATAATGATTCTTTTTTGTAATATCATTCAACATGTTACGATTACTTTATACACCAACTACCATTGAATACTCCTACATTTTGCTTCAATTACGATGTATAATTCAATTGAAAAATTGAAATGAACTTCTAAAGTTGTTGTTGGGATACTTGAGCACATACTTGAATGATAAAAATAATTTCCTATGTTGAATTCTTTGGTTTGGAGTGATTTCTTATGGATTTTCTATCAAAACTCAAGGTGGACAATAAATATTCTTTAAACTTGGCAAGAACATTATAAGAATTTTTTTCATCCAACCACAAAAATATTTGCTTTGAAAACCATACACAGCAGCAGTGACCCCAAAAGTGGATAAATTTCGCCAAAAGCTACCAGAATATTGGGAATGCTACATCTACAAAAGCCAAAAGGAAAAGGAAAAAAAAAAAAAAAAAAAAAAAAAAAAAAAAAAAAAAAAAAAAAAAAAAAACTATATAGAAGTTTAACCAAAATGTATACCATGCTATTAAAATGCGACAACTTTATGATATGATTTCCACGGACATCATCATGGTATTACCTTAACCTCTAAAGTTCGTTGACTATGTTTCACCAAAAGAACGCTCTCAAAGTGTTGTTTCTAATGTAAGTAGCATGAATGATTAAAACATCATTATTTTCCAATTCTAACCGTACGATGATCTTCAACTATATTATTGTAATCGATAGTTCAAAATATTTTGTTATAGTCGATAGATAATTCAAAATAGTTCATAATAATCGACCATAAAGATTAGAAGATTATAGCAATTGAAATTTGAAAACAAACTTTTTTGACACAATTTTAAAGTAGGTTGACAGTCTCTAACATTTTTTTTCCTAGGTTTTTTGCAATATAGATTTTAGGAATTTTGGTGCATGACAAAAACAACTAAGTTAGCTAATTCAAGTATAAAAATTTTAAGGAAAAAAGACAAGTGTAGCATGTTGAAAACAATATTTGTCTTAAGTTGAATACACAAGAATATTAATTCATATTTCTTTCCTAGAAGTTCCATTATTTCACAAAGTCCCAATCCAAGCGGTCAAAGTAGAGATTGATGTCCATTCTTTAAGTAAAAAAAGAGAAAAACATAGAAAAGGAAATTTTCTACTTTTTATGAAGGAAAGAAGAAGCTTTTTGGGTACATTGGCCGAAACAATGGGAAAACTTTGATATTTTGTGGAATGAACATTTTGTACTAAAAAGAAGTTTGTTTTAGAAATCTCAAAGATGATGACATAAAGTATTTATAGGAAAAATCTCAAAGCTAATAATGAGTTTAGCATGGCTGTCTGAATTGCCTATTAACACAAAATTTGACTTCAAGTAGAATAACTATTTTTTTAAATGTCTAATTGAAAAAAAATGAGATTCCCTCAAAGTCCTTGTAACGGAAAAAATTTCACAAAAAGTTTGAAAAAAACTTATCTTAAATTGAATCCTCAAATACATGCCCAAATTCTAAAAAAGCCCAAATGTGGCAAATTGTCCTTTAGGGGTTATCTTCACGGTATTATAAGATTTCATAGAATTATAATTTTAGTATATGTAAAAATAGAAAAATATTTAGTTAATAGTTAACATTTATGTCGAAGGTAGCATCCTGTGCTAAATGTCATAAAATGATTCTGGGATCAGTGTGCAGCAGCACAGCTGAAAACCCCTACCCGCCAAGTTGGTAACATAAGCATTTTAAATATGATTGGCTGGGTCATTGCACACTGATGTTTGAGTGATTGGATACCATACAACCCCATATAATTTGTTTTCACATAACACTGCTCACTAATTATACGCTTTCCAAAGTATACCATACTATCCCCAAAAGATGTTCACAATTCAGACAAAATAGCAAGATGCAAATCCAATGGCCTCCCATTGCCCACATCCATTGTCAACCAACATCTGCAGCGGTAGACTGGCCACACCAACCATCCACCAAACATCCACCAAGACCAGTTCCAACTGGAAACAGGCTGCACAAAATTGCCCATAATTCTACCCACTGTGTCGGTGACCCATATTGCACCTGCACCCAATGACACTGTGGGACTCTGTAAAATGGATCTAGGGGAGGATTAATCATAGAACTGTGAGTGAGCTTGCCACGTAGCAAGGCAGCAGTACTTGTGTAAATCATACAGTACACAACAAAAAGAAGGCCTGCTTCACATACAAATTTCAAATAGACTGAGTAAATGTGCATCACAACAAAGCTGATGCTTGACAACATATTGGAGCAAGTGTTTAGAGCTTTCATGCATCCAAAGGACACATCCCTTGGCTCTGTGAAGAGCCTAATTCAATGCTAGTAGAGTTGTGGGATCCAGAGTAAATGTCTGCGCTTTACAGAAGATTGCTCTGTGAACCAGTGTAGATTAATTTGTGGCATCAGTTGCATCTCCACGAAATGCATTTATAAGCTACTCTTTGTGGTAGATATCTTCCTTTGAAAGGAGGCATTGCATAGCCCAACAGATTCTTAATTCCAGCAGCTGGTTCGTCTTTAGAAAAAACTACTGGATCTGAGTCACTCTCCTCTTGTCCCTTGTTGGTCCTCCTTTTGTTATGCTCAAGTTTCTGGCCATATGAACTAATTGGGATTCAATTCCCAGTGGTCATTGTCTTTGTTCTTGACAGAACTGCTCTTAAAGAACATCGCCTACCGCGAGCCATCGCATATTGTGGTCCATCTTCCACGTTGCTTGTTAAAGCCTATGCATGGTGCAAGCTTGAATGCCTTCCACGTCTTCAAGCATGGAATGGGATCCATCTTCCACGTCTCCAAGCATTGTATGCAGTGCGTTTAGAGCTGTAACCAGTCTGCCACTAGTTAGAAATTTAGCTGGCACTGATGAACTCCCATTCAAAAGTGGTATCCCGACTCATAGCAGATGCATTATGGAGTCAAGTTTCCGGCACATGTACAGCATGTAATTCAGCTCTGCTCTTCCAAAGGTTTAACTCCACAAACACACACCAGAAGTTCAGCTATGCTCCTGGCCGTAAGCTAACATTAAGCTGTTCTGGGTACCAACTAAACATTGTCAAGTTTCGACCGTCGTATTGCATAGCTGGCACTGCGACTCTGAAGATTAGCTCCTTCAACACAATTTGATTACACTCAGACACTATCGATAACATACAAAGGATGTATACACACTAATGTTACTTCCCCGAAGCGCCATATTCGTGATATTGGCCAATCCGGATTATATTGGCCGCTCAAATAGTGTGATATCAGTTCATTTTCTTTAGCCATTTGATTAGTGTGGTGACCAATATAAACAGGATTGGCCATTTTAATGTGTATGTTGTTCCGGGTTTCAACTCTAATCTAGGTAAATGCTCTCAATACCTTCAGGTGGTCTAGTGTACACTCTCAAAGGTATCGCAACTCACAGAAATAAGAAATCCTGACGTTCTCAAAATTTCCATGAGTTTGCAGCTGAAGTCTGGAATACATATACAAAGACTTAGAGGGCGGAAAATGCAATCGCTCGAAGATGAGGCTCCAGCATCATGCATTGTAATCAAACCCCACGTCGTTGAAATTTGATGTTGGGTTAATTTTATTGCTTCATGTATCACTACGGCCTGTGAGAATCATATTAGAGCAGCCTTGATGGCTTGTGTGAATGAACCTCCGATCTGGGTCGATGTTGGTTCCATTTTCAAAGCAATTTGGGATGGTACGGTGGTGAAGGACCTCTAGATTAATAATGGCCCATTGCACAAATAGTCGCACCTGGTGGTATCATGAAGATGCCCTCTACATACTTCCTCAGCTCGCCAAATTATTCACCTCGAATCACATACATACGAACTCATCAGAAACAAGTTCCGACAGGATACAACTGACTTCCCAAATTTCCTCTCTTGATTAACAATAGAGCTGTATTACATTCCATGCCTACAAGAACCCAAAATGAGTTCCACATCCTTCCTCACCTCCAGACTTTCTAACTTATATCACGGAATCATGTCTGCTTCTCTCTGTTGCTAATCCCCGCTCATACAAAAGAAAACCCGCTACATTCTAGATAGTCCACATTTTCTCCTTGTGAAACTATAAGCTAGGTCTGACAGATTCCATATCCCAGTTATATCAAACATACGTCGGTTCTGGAAAAGCGCCACCTGATGCACTGGACATCGTGATGTGCACACAATCACCGCAAGCAATCTTAGTGTTCTGACATGGTCGCTGAGGTCAAACAAAGTCACATATGAACACTTTGTCCGCATTTCCATCGCTGCAGTAGAGGCATGGATGCTGCGGGCCGACCACTTCTTTTCCGTCGTCGTCAAGATGCGGGGCGGTTCGATCCCAGTCGGATTGAATCAATCGGCGCACTGCATTCGTCATCTCCTTATTCGAAAGTGCCTTGCTCGATCTGCTCACAACAGTTTCGATCGCTTTGGTGAACACCCCGTATGCAGTGGCAGGGGGATTGTCTCCCTTCTCGTCTATGGAGATCTCCCACGACTCACAACCACTCAGCAAGATGCCCACGTCATCTTTCTTGTGAGACTTTATGGGTTGCCGAGATGTGATGGTGAGACTCGCATTCCCTTTATGCAATTGAAAAATCGCTTGGGGAAAGTTCTGTGGATTGACAGCGCCGTTCAGGCATCCACGATTGTTGAGCTGTTTGATCAACATTGGCAAGGTCATCCTCCTCGACCCTGGATCGTAAGTCTCGGATTGCTTTATGAAATTTTTACCACCTTCTGCACCGCCAACTTGCTCCTTCAGTTCGTCGATGAGTCCTCCACTGCAACAGGAATCTGAGATGAAGGTGAACGTGACACCTGCTGGTATCTGGTTTACTATCGCGCGAAAATCGTCATCTGTTTCATTGCAAGAGAAAATGAAGTGACGTAGTCTGGATGAATCGCGACTAGTTTGGCTCGTTCTCAAGTTCAGATTCATGTCATATTGATATACTCATCAGCACGCAAGATCTGCTTAAAGCGGGTGTCCAGATTTACAAAGGTTTAATGGCCTCTTTTCGTTTGAAATTGTAATTCTGTGAATCCTCTCCAGTTGTTTTTCTTATCAGAGTGTGAGTGAAAGTATAATGACCTACTATACAGAGTCACTTTCCCATTTCATGGATGTACAGTCTAGATCTTTCAATTCAAATCAAGGGTTTTGGAATAAAAGGGCATCCAGCTATCATCTCACCATCGACTCTATTGCTGGTTCTGTGCCAAAATTAGAAGTGTGATAAGTACTCGTAATTTGTTAAAATTAGGCAAAACAAGGTACCAATCTTATACTATCATGCCATTTCAAAATAGTTAAAGAAAAACACCAAAAAGCTAATCTCAGGGTTAAAATTTGAAGTCTTTACCTCCTTCATAACATACTTGATATTTCTATGCATCTTATAACACCCTTGTTCAGCCATCTCCAAAAACCTAAGACCACTACCATATGACTAATATTGAGAAAGATATGAACTTTTAAAAAGAGGGTGGATACCACCTGTAAGAGGATTCGTCAAATCGTTGGGGAAGATCGCCTCGTTCCATCCTGTATTGTCGTTGGATCGCTGGAAAAAGAGCCAAGGTCAATGTTCACGAACTGCAATGACTCTCTGTTCGATTAGAGAAATTCTTAAAAATAAATAAAAGCAGCATTGTTCAGCAAGGAAGTTGAAGTACAAATAGTACTGTTATGAGTCTATGGCCTCGCATCAAAAAAGAGAGCTGTAAACATGAGGGTATCCAAACAACATGTTCAAATAAGGAGAGTATATCCTGACCTCGAGCAGATTGCCATGTCCAGAGAAAGAGAACACCAGAATATCTCCACTCTGAACATCTCCGACGAGCTTCTCCAGATACTTGCGGATGTTGGCATGAGTGGACTGGTCAGTGCCAGGGTTATCGTCCACAAGGACATCGATATTCTCCCCTGGAAATCCAAAACGAGTTTTCAGTAGCGTGCACAATCGTCTTGCGTCGTTGCAACAACCTTTGAGTTCGGTCCCAGCTTGACCAGGGTAATTGCACCCTACCAACAACGCCTTTTTCTTCACCATCTTCCTCACAATGACCTGTACATTCAAGACAGAGGCGCACATCCGTTAGTTTTGACAGACGAGCGCCAGCATGGGAGTGGGATGTGGTCCGAGGACCTGGGACTTAGAAAGCAAACATCGACTAAATGATTCACCTCTTTAATAGCATCTGAAAAACACAAATAGCTCTGCATATCAGAGATGACTCTTGCAATCTATGAAACTTCATGCGACAACTACTTACCTTGTCAACAATGTGCACACTGCAATTCTAGACACAGCACCACGAGAGCTGGGAAGACACGCAAACTCAATGAGATAGTCTGGCTGAATCTGTTCTAATCTTCGACCCAGGTATGAGTTCTTACTCAGGCGATGCTCACAGATAGAAGACTTCATCTCGACATAGAATCCGCTCGCAGTAGATGTACTCGTCAGTATCTGTACGTTGTCGTTGTCTGTACGTTGTCTGTACGTTCTCTTCACACAGAGATTTCGTTGCATTGTTGTCTGTCACTACAGGATCCCTGGCCAGTGAGGGGCTCGGAGCCCCAGGAGCCAAACGCACCATGGTATCATGAATGAAAACGGCTGGAATCAATGAGCTAAACCTTCCTGGTAATGTGGGAGAGTGTCTAATTACTTGGGTCTCTTTATATTCCCCCATCGAGCGTGGCCAGGTTTGGCCAATTTTCTACCCCTCTCCATTTTAGGGTGTTAGGGTATTTATTTTATTTTATATTCTTTTTGCTTAGTTCGGGGCCAGAGGCCTCAAATTATTCTATAGAGATCCACTTGAGATCAGTAGGACCCCACTCAAGCAAATAATAGGGGCAAAGATTTGCCCCCACCCCTCCCACCCTCTCTTGAACCCGGCCTCCGAGCCACACTCGTTGGGGGAATTTTGACAGATCCTAAATTCCCCCATCAAGCGTGGCTCGAATATCAAGTTTGGGAGGGATGGGGCAAATTTGTGCCTCTATTATTATGCTTGAGTGGGGTCCTACTGATCTCACAGGGATCTCCGTAGAGTTATTTAAGGGCTTATGCTCTTGAATTTAGCCAAAAAAAACAAAAAAAAAACCGAGACCCTAAAACGAGGAAGGATAGAAAAATAGAATCCACCAAACCTAGCAATCAAGCCACGCTCAATGGGGAGAAATAAAGAGACCCATAATGTGGATGTGGATGGCAAGAAATGATGAGATTGCCTTAATGATCAATCATCTCAAAAGAAGGATAAAGGATAATAGGATCTAAGGATGGTAAAGGGAGGATTTAACTACTAAATTCTAGCCTTCACAAACCCATCACAACCCAACAAAACCTAATTAAACTAGGCACACAAAACCCCCAAAGAGTACTTGAAACATACTACTACGAGTGAAAATGAATTAAAAAATGCATAAAAATGGGTCAAAACAGCTCCAAAACATGGTACATCAGCTCTTAACAGCTTTCTAACCTCTCTAACTCTACTTGCTCTAGTGTAGAATGATTACAAGAGACCCTAAAATTACCTCTTAAACCCCCTAAAAATTGACGGAAATCATCCAATCGGCTGAGACAGAGTTCATCCAAGTCTGCTGGATGACTGTCGGGGACTAAGGATGAAAACTGAGAGGGGGCAAAAAGGAACTAAGAAAGACTAGTGGAGGTTCTCCGGTTAACAAAAGAGTAGTGGCAAACCATTGTTTCCACCTGCCTTATAATCTCATACATGTAGTGGTGTTACTTAGCTCAACCTCAGAGTCTCTAAAACTCTCTAACTCTAATGTTTACCTCTTTTCGCTCTTGCATACTATTCATTCATTATAAAAACCATAGGTTCATAGAGACCATAGGCATTTGTTTGAAAGAGAGGTGCGACGAACTTAGCAGATTATGAAATGAAATTAGTAGATTACCTCGATCATCTCAAAATAACATTTGCTAATTTCATCCCATAATGATTTATAACTCTTATATTCAATTTCATACATGTATGGTTGTCTTCATTGTATCTTGGATTGCTAGGCGCAGGAAGGTGTGTATGTAGAACAAAGTGTTTGATTTGCATAGATTTTAAGTGGTATTTCTTATAAGCAAGTGTTTCTTCAAGTTAAAAGTTACCGTACGTCGTGGTCAGATTTGGACAGTGTTGTGTCGAAATCTAATTTCCACATCACATTTTGAAAGGTTCACGTTTTCATAAACCAATCACAGATGACATGTGGCACTTTTATGACAAAATGAATTAATTTATGTCAAAACTAACCACGAGGTAGGGTAGTAGCTAATCATGAAAATCTTATTTTTTCATCCAAGTTTTCATTGTGCATGTCTGTTGTCATTTCCTTTCTTGCATATTTAACCCCTAAAGGCCCTTCAGACCATATTCTGGTCGCACCACTTCTGGACAAGCTATTCTAAGATTTCATAAATTTAATTATTTTTTGAAATTTAGACTCAATGTAGCTTTCAACAATAGCTTTTCAATGGCTCAAATTCCAAAGCATTTGGAGTCACCATGTAAAAATTATGGATTTAGGAAGAATCTGCTCGAAATTTGGGTAGCCAATGACCAATCAAGATCTCCCATCTTTTGCCCAAGTTGCTCATCACTCACAAAGGGCAAAAAGTGGTAAGACAAAATTTCAAAAGGTGGGCACTTGCCAAATGATAGGCCTAATATTTTTTCATCAACGTACATTCATGTCAATTTTCATCTAATATACATTTTTCATCTAACTAATTGTTTCCATCTAAAGAAGTTGCTGATTTTTTCCATCCAAATGACAATTATGATCTAAAGCTTATTTTTCATCCAAAATCCATTTCCACCTATTTAAAACCTTCATCCAATCTTAAATATTCATCCAAAATTAATAAATGTCATCCAATATCTATGACGTGGAAGGAGGTTCATCCATAGGACCTCCTTTTGCCAAAACTGCCCTTTGAAATAAAAAGGAAAATATACAATTCACACTAAAATTGCCTTATATTCTCCAAAATTAATATTACTTTAAAGGGTAATCTAAAAATGTCCAATTAGAAATCCAAACAGTAGATATGTTGAACTCAATGAGGGAAAGAATCACAAAAAAATTCAACGCAAACGGGGTAGATCTCAAATTTCCAGTTTTTTTGATGATCCTTTATGGATCAAATGTGTTTGCAAAGTATAGTTTTTGGCCACTAAAACTTAGCTATACTCTCATGGTAATGTTAAAAAAACTTTTACAGTGACTTCAAACATTATAATCTTGTAATATCTACGGTGGATTGTCCTCAAAATTTGTTTACACCTTTTTGAATAAGACAATTACAAGATCATATAGTTAAATATTGAATTTCATGTCTAAATTTAAAAGCCGTTGGTTTTTATTAGTAGAAGCACGTTTTTGGTACTTTTGGCTCCAAAAACACCAAGGGCCTGTAGGGGTTGAAATTGACAAACTTGTGAATTGTTTGACATCGTTATCTTTGCTATTTGTGGATTTTTTGTTTTAGTGGTCAATTTCATGCTTTGAAAGTTCACTTTCTTTTTGCTACATTGTGTAAAGACTTGTCAAAATTTACAAAATGCAATGTGGATTATTTTCTAAAATAGAGGTTGCTTTTGTTGAAAGTTATAAATAGATAGCAAGAGACACAACCTAGTCAAATTTAAGATGCATTTGCAAGCTAAGAATTTAGAAGCATATAAAAGCTACATCGTCTGATCATATTATATGTCATTTGTCATCAACATCAAGGGGGGTGAAGCCACTAAACATAGAGCAGGAGTACCATGAGTGAGCTGACAGCAAAGGTAACCGGAGACATTGCCACTTGGCTGGTGAACAAATGAGGTCACAACGCTGTAAAACTGGTGAGAGAATCAATGTCTCCACGATGGAGGGGTGACTTTGGGAGCCGCAGCTATCGGGGAGATTTTGGATTCAACCCAGCTAATATCCTCTCTTCACTTAACTCATTCGGTTAAGGGAGATGATACCTGGATGATAATTTGACAATATCTGGGTGATACTTGTCTGATACTCATGTAATACATGGATGATTTTTAGTTTTTTCAACTGGAAATTTGCCTAAGACATTCAAGTTCAACCGGCTGAACCTCAATTCTGGTCGGCTGATCTGTAACTAGCTGCCGGATCTCCCCGTACATTGGGGAGCCGCTGGCCCAACTCCCGGCCCAACTCCCGGCCCAATGCCCAACCTGCAGGTGATACACTGTAGGATATGGTTGGGATATGGTTGTGTGTGCACAGGTTTCTTCTCTATGAAAATATATCCCCTACCATATGACTTATACTGGTAGCAAACCCCAGCTATCGGGGAGATTTTGGACTCAACCCAGCTAATATCCTCTCTTCTCTTAACTCATTCGGTTAAGGGAGATGATACCTGGATGATAATTTGACAATATCTGGGTGATACTTGTCTGATACTCATGTAATACATGGATGATTTTTAGTTTTTTCAATTTGAAATTTACGTAAGACATTCAAGTTCAACCGGCTGAAACTTCAATTCTGGTCGGCTCATCTGTAACTAGCTGCCGGTTCTCCCCGTGCATTGGCAAACCCGACGTATTTTTATCGTGATTTGTTGCATTTGACTCACTGAAAATGTGGAAAGGATCGATTTATCTTGTCGATTGTGTCGCTGCTGACTTCTCAGTTTCTGGAGTGGCTCAAAATAGGAATAAAAAAGTCGAGTTTGCTATTAGTGCATCCGGAATCAGCTTCTGACCTGCAGCACTGAATAAATTCGAATTTTCTTCTTCACCTACCATTCCATCAACGCATTGGCTTTAAAGACTGCCAACTCTCTTTTGAAATTCACAGCAATGGCCGTCTGAACCGATTAAGAGCACAACAACGACAGTGTCTGCAATTTGCGTTGAAGAAGAAGAATCCTGTCAGTAACCAACGATGATGAAGGAGAGTAGATTTTCGCATCATCTGCTGTTGTTGAGAATTCTGGGAAATTTGGGGTATATGTTACAAGCGAGAATGTTTTAAAGTAAATGTGGGAGTCATTGCACGAGAGGTGTATAAGTTGGCTCCAATAAGATCTCATTTCGCTTCTTTTTCAAAATTGAAGGTACTTTGTTTAAATCTCTGCAACTACAAATATTTTGTTAAAGAATGAATGTCGGTCGGAGGCCCATGTGGAAAAGAATGGAACAACATAAATTGTGGCCATTGTTGCTGTTATAGGAAAGACGTATTTTCTTGCCATCTTTTAATACATTCACAATGGTTCACTATTAAATTTTATTGTCACAAATAGTAGCACCTGATGGTTTCATGAAGATGCCCTCTACATACTTCCTCAGCTCGCCAAATTATTCACCTCGAATCACATACATACGAACTCATCAGAAACAAGTTCCCACGGGATACAACTGACTTCGCAAATCTATTCTCTTGATTAACAACAGAGTATTACATTACATGCCTACAAGAACCCAAAATGAGCTCCACATGCTTCCTCACCTCCAGACTTTCTAACTTACATCACAGAATCATGTCTGCTTCTCTCTGTTGCTAATCCCCGCCACAAAAGAAAACCCGCGCCCACACTCTAGATGATCCACATCTTCTCGTGAAACTATGAGCTAGGTCTGGCAGATTCCATATCTCAGCTTAATACTCTCATACGTCGGTACTAGAAAAGCGCCACCAGATGCACTGGACATCGTGATGTGCACACAATCACCGCAAGCAATCTAAATGTTCTGACATGGTCACTGAGGTTAAACAAAGTCACATATAAACACTTTGTCCGCGTTTCCATCGCTGCAGTAGAGGCATGGATGCTGGGGGCCGTCCTTAACTTCTTTTCCGTCGTCGTCAAGAAGCGGGGCGGTTTGATCCCAGTCGGATTGAATCAATTGGCGCACTGCATTCGTCATCTCCTTATTCGAAGGTGACTTGCTGGATCTGCACACAACAGTTTCGATCGCTTTGGTGAACACCCCGTGTGCAGTGTTGGGGGGATCGTCTCCGTGCTCGTCTATGGAGAGCTCCCACGACTCACAACCACTTAGCAAGATGCCTACATCATCTTTCTTGCAAGCTGCCTTTATCGGTTGCTGAGACGTGACTGTGATACTTGCATTCCCTTCATGCTTTTCATAAATCGCGGTGAGAAAGTTGCTTTCATCAACAGTGAAATTTAAACCACTATTGTTGAGCTGTCCGATCAACATACTCAGGGGTAGCCCCCTCTGACCAGCGTAAACTCTTCGGATTTGTTGCATGCTATTTTTACCACCTTCTGCACCGCCAACTTGCTCCTTCAGTTCGTCAATGAGTCCTCCACTGCAACAAGAATCTGAGAGGAAGGTGAACGTGACACCTGCTGGTATCTTGTTTACTATCGCGCGAAAATCGTCATCTGTTGCATTGCAAAAGAAAATGAAGTGATATAGTCAGGAGGAATCGACTAGTTTGGCTCTTTTTAAGTTCAGATCCATGTCAGGTTTATACACTTATCAGCACACAAGATCTGCTTAAAGCGGGTGTCCAGATCTATACAAAGGAGATATAGCTTCTTTGCATTTGAAACTGGAATTATGTGAATCCTCTCCACTACTTTCTCTCATCAGAGTGTGAGTCAAAGAATAATGCCCTACTAAACAAGGTCATTTTCCTATTTCATGGATGCAGGGTCTAGAACTTCCAATTCAACCCAAGGGTTTTGGAATAAAAGGGCATCTCGGCTATTTGTGACCACCATCTCACAATCTACTTTGATGCTAGGTCTATGACTGCCAAAATTGAAAGTGAGTTCAGTAGTAAAAAACTTGTTCAAATCATGCAAACAAAGTGCCAAACTTAAACCTCTTGTCATACCATTTCGAAAGAGTTGAAGAATAACTCCAAAAAGCTAATTCTGTATCAGATATGAACATCTACAGTTCAAAATCTTTGAAGCCTCTATTTTCTTCATAACATACTTGATATTTCTGAGTGAGGTATGCATCTTATAACGCCCTTGTTCAGCCATCTCCAAAAACCTAAGACCACTACCATATGACTAATATTGAGAAAGATATGAACTTTTAAAAAGAGGGTGGATATCACCTGTAAGAGGATTCGTCAAATCGTTGGGGAAGATCGCCTCGTTCCATCCTGTATTGTCGTTGGATCGCTGGAAAAAGAGCCAAGGTCAATGTTCACGAACTGCAATGACTCTCTGTTCGATCAGAGAAATACTTAAAATAAATAAAAGCAGCATTGTTCAGCAAGGAAGTTGAAGTACAAATAGTACTGTTATGAGTCTATGGCCTCGCATCAAAAAAGAGAGCTGTAAACATGAGGGTATCCAAACAACATGTTCAAGTAAGGAGAGTATCCTGACCCCGAGCAGTTTGCCATGTCCAGAGAAAGAGAACACCAGAATATCTCCACTCTGAACATCTCCGACGAGCTTCTCCAGATACTTGCGGATGTTGGCATGAGTGGACTGGTCAGTGCCAGGGTTATCGTCCACAAGGACATCGATATTCTCCCCCGGAAATCCAAAACGAGTTTTCAGTAGCGTGCACAATCGTCTTGCGTCGTTGCAACACCCCACGAGTTCATTATCTTGACCAGGGTAATTGCACCCTACCAACAACGCCTTTTTCTTCACCATCTTCCTCACAATGACCTGTACATTCAAGACAGAGGCGCACATCCGTTAGTTTTGACAGACGAGCGCCAGCATGGGAGTGGGATGTGGTCCGAGGACCTGGGACTTAGAAAGCAAACATCGACTAAATGATTCACCTCTTAAATAGCATCTGAAAAACACAAATAATTCAGCATATCAGAGATGACTCTTGCAATCTATGAAACTCCCTGCGACAACGTCTACTTACCTTGTCAACAATATGCACACTGCAATTCTAGACACAAAACCACCGGAGCTGGGAAGACTAACAAACTCAATAAGTATGTCTAGCTGAATCTGTTCTAGCCTTCGATCCAGGTTGTGATCTTATACTCGGGCAATGCTCACAGATAGCAGGCTTTATCTCGACATGTTGTAGAACTACCTTGCAATGAATAGTGTACGTTGTCTATGTACAAGGATATCGTTACATTGTTGTCTATATAGAGGTTTCTTCTCTATGAAAATATATCCCCGACCGTATGTTTGATCCAGAATTATCATCAGCTAATTCTGAACTGCAGCGTTGAATACAGCGTCTGAATGTTCAGTTCCACCAACCATTCCATCTACGCAGAGGCTTCAAAGACTGCCATCTCTCTGTGAAATCTACTGCAATGGGTGCCTGAACCGAGTAAGAGTACGGCAACGACAGTGTCTGTATTTTGTGTTAAAGGAGAAGACTCGTGTCTGTGATCAGCGATGACGGAGAGTAGATTGTCGCATTATCTGCTGTTGACGTTGAGAATTATGGGAAATTTGGGTTGTGAATTTACCTTGACTAGAATATTCATTTGATCAAATTATATATCACGGCCAAGGTATGGGTATCACTTTTTGTCAAGACTAATTAGGTGATTTTTGGTTAAAACATCCAGGATTCATCATTTTTTTCCATTTTATCAATTACAAAGAATTAAAAATCATTTAAAAATATTGTATATGTAATTGGGACCAAGATGTACATTCCCAAGAAAAAAAATTATTCAATTTTTTTTATTTTTCGATCATTGAACCCTCCACAGTAAATTGCATATTGGTGGGATTTGCAGGCATCATGGTGCAAAAATTATTAATTATTAATTTGTCAAACTAACTATTTAATATAATGCACAAGTACATGTAAGTCATATTCAAAAATGGTATCAATATGAGATCATTTGATGTATAGAATAATTGTTTTTGAGGATTTTGTGTAATTAGGACACGACTTATTTTTCAACTGAATTGTAACGTATTAAAAACTCTTAATATTCTACAAATGATTTATTTTTGTTTGGTAGGTTACAAGTGCTGAAAATTGAAACCACATTTAGAGTTCTCATACTTAACTTTATTTAGAAGATGGACATGTTTGACACACTTGCATGAACTAAAATTGTAGTTGGTACAACTTTTTTGGACACCCTTAGCTTAGTATATATCAAATGCATACGAATGTTCTGAGTTCAAATTCTTTTGTGATACAATGGTCTTTCTTTGAATCATATAGAAACCTTTTTCTTAAATTAGAATATTTTATTCCATCAATTTGTATGATTTAATTGATAATTACTTAAAAGAATTAAAATTTACTAAAACTCTTACTAATAATAATGTCTCCCTTAGATATTTGACTTGCAAAAATATATATACACATAGTCGTGGAAGATGATGGAAAAATTGACTTAAAACTTTGTAAGACGCGTAAACTATTGAAGGCAGTTTATAGTAAAGAGATGGCATACTAGTCCTTCATGTGAGACAAACAATAAGAAGCTTAAGAGAGAAGTCTCTAGAGGCCATAAATCATTGGTAGCAAACTCAACGCTTTCGAATGGAAATTTGTTTCTTTTCACCTACCAAAAATACCAAAAAGGTTGGTTTTCTTTGTCTATTGTGTTGCTTCTCACTAATTAGTTTCTACATTTGGTTAAAAATAGAAATTAGTTCCGCCAAACTTGCTACCAATGAAGGATGCAGAAAATGATTAGAAGGAAGAGAGAGCACAACTAATTCTGTCTAATATTCTTTCCATTGATTGTACTACTAGCATATTACTTTTCACAAAATTAAAACCATGGAAAAGTGAATTCTCTCTTGTCCATTGTGTCCACTTTGACTCACTAAGTCTTTCTTTGCTAAGAATAGTAAGCAAGGAGCGGTTTACATTACTAACCAAGAACTTGTCTCATAGAGCTACAAAATCTATGATTGGCTCCATTAACTTATCGCGGTGATGACTTGGATTTACATTACTAAGGAAAAAAGGAAAGTGACCAAAAAATAAGCCTAGTGGATAATGTTGAAGGATCTCTGGATTTTGTGATGAAAGGTCCCTCGATTTTGTGTTGAGAGAGGCAAAAATGGTTCTTTCATTGTAAAATGAAGAAACCATGGGCACGAAATGCTATTTAAACATTTTTTTCATGGAGGACCAATGTTCCACAATTGCCATGAATAAGCAATCATAAAAAAATGAGCACACTCACTTTTTAGTACATAGTCATTCCTACTAGTCTAGTTTGGTTTACACTTTGTGAGAGGCCCAAGGGCTTTGAAAATCACATTCTTTTGAAGTGTGACCGTGAAATGTGACCGTGAAATGTGACATGAAATGTGACATGAAATTAACCCATTTTCCTTGGTTACGGCTCTTATTAAACATAAACAGCCCTTGAGAAGCAACGAATTTGCTAGGCCTAGTAGTGCTGATTCATGGCCTGGGCACCAGAGCTTCTATCCAGGACATGGAAGGGGATGTGGACCTGGTTGAGGTGTACAATCTTAGCACTCATGAGAGGAAGTTCGACCACTCTCGCGATGGTTGGTGTTGCGCTATCCATGCACAGCATGCAGGGATTGCCATGGGTTGATATAGATTCAATCACTGGGCTCCTCTCTCTCAGGGATCAGATTATAACTCATATGCTCTGGATTTTATCTCCTGGCAATGCTCTTTGATTCAAGTTTTTCCGTCTTATGGAGTGATGCTTTCTCATCTGAAGGTTTACAGAGCATGAGAATGCGCCGAAGGTGTCGGAGGGTGCCTTATTTCAAGGCTCAATGAAGCATGGCTGACACTCATCTGCAGGCAGGGAACTTACCAGCGATGGCGATGTCTCCAGAGTACGTTTGCTCTTCTGAATTTTCCCTTTTTTTTATTTTTTTGTGATTGATTTTTTTTTGAGACGATGGCGTTGCTAGCTCAATTTGCAGGGTTGCATTGCGCCAAATGCAGTTCGAGCTTGCTTAGGTTCAAGGAGTGATGAATGCTTTGGTGCCTGAGCTACTCCACTTTGTTGTAAACTGCTGTAGTCTTTGAATGAGGAGTTGCAATGTCAAAAATAGTGATTCTGAAACTAGGGTTCCATTTGAAGTTTTGTATTTTTATGTGTTTATCAAGTGTCGATCATTTGTATCTAAAATGTGAGTTGATACGGATTATAGTGTTTTGACATATGTTTTATTGTGCGTACTTCTGAGACCCATCTCGTTCACAATATGTTTTTGTGCAGAGTCGTTGAGACTGCGAGTGCGGAATCCCTGAACCCTTCACCAATTAGCATTTCACCTCGTCCGGCCACCGACTTAGAATCTCAAAGCCCTTCAACAATCACTCTTGTACCTGGTAATTACACCGACTTAGAATCAATGAGCCCTTCAACAATAACTATCGCACCTAGTCCTGATACCAACTTAGGTTTCCTTAGCCCTTCAGCAATTGCACCTAGTGTGAACACCGACTTAGAGTCTCTAAGCCCTTCAGCAATTGCACTTCGTGTTGACATCGACTTAGCATCTCTAAGCCCTCCAACAATCGACATTGCACCTGCTAAGGTTGAGGAATTAGAACTTCGGAGCCCTTCAACAATCACCATTGCGCCAAGTATTGACACCGACTCAAATCGTGCGTTGAAGACCCAACAAGAACAAGAGATTTCAAATGAACGATTTCAAAAATCGATGGTCCGACATCGTTCCATTGATGAAAGATTTTTCAAGGCTCCTGCCGCCGTGCCTACCAAGGTATCGTCCTCCTAATTGATTCACTTGATAATTCTTTATCCTTCTGGAGCAAGGCCCTGTGTATCTTGGTACAGCACTTGACATTGTTGCATTTTTAAGGATCTTGTATTATTATTACGACCTGCGATGCCTCAAACCTGTGTTGGTTTTCTAATACTAAACCCTCACAACCAAGAAGGAAAAGAGGGCTACAATGAAGTCAAATCTTGAGCCTATGAAATCTTCTCATTTCATGTTGTACAATAGATTTGTCATCAGTCTGGTGATGTGTAGATGCATGTTTTCATGTTCAGGTTCATTCCAAGTATGAGACTATGGTTTTTGCGTTCCGAACATTTGGAATTGTTTATGGGGATCTTGCAACGTCGCCCTTGTATGTTTATCCTTCAGTTTCATGTACTCAAACACCAGATGAAGACGATTATCTGGGAATGCTTAGCATTATCTTTTGGACCTTGACCTTAATCGGTGTTATTAAGTACACTTTAATAGTCATGTACAACGATGATCATGGAGAAGGTGATCTTTATTGTTCCAGTAGTTATTTGAAATTCAGGTGTTATAGCTCTATACATGTACTATATTCTTCCGATTTTTTTGTGCATTTTTACCTGTATTTAATGAGGACGTCGACGTGGCAGGTGGGACTTTTGCTATGTACTCTTTACTGTGTCAGCACACGAATGTTGGAGGGCAAGCAAGAAAACTCAGTGAGCGCACTGCAATTGCTGATAGTCAGTTGTCGCATTTCCAGCAGAGTGAGAAACCGAGCAGAGTGAGAAATTGGCTGGAGCATAACGAATTTGGACAACAAGCGCTTTTGTTTGTTGTCATGATGGGCACCTGCATGTTGATTGGTGATGGGGTACTTACTCCTGCCATTTCAGGTGAGATGTTTCTCGTATTTTCCTCTGATTCAAAATATTGTGTCCTCTTGTCTCAAACTCTTCATGCGTTCAATTTTGTTACACCCAGGCTATGTGAACACATGAAGTTTTCTGTTGTCTGGTCTTTGGATGCAGTATTATCTGCTATTGAAGGAATTCAAACTGAAGTACCAAGCATAAGCAACAGTAAGCACATCTTCATGAATGTGAATTGGGATTCTCCTACCCAACTTAACCTACTCCTGCAGTCTGATATTGATGTTCCGACTTCAAATTTAGGTCAAAGTGTTTGGTGTGAAAGAGAGTCTTTCAAATTTCGTTGGTTTTTAAATATGGTAAAGAATGTTTTTCAAATTCAGTGCTGAATCGTTGTCTAGAATCAGTACTTTTTGTTGTGGATGTTCCATATCACGAATTTAAATGGAATTTCTTGCATAACAGACGTGGTTGTATGGGTGTCCGCCCTTCTATTGGTATTGGTATTCTGTGGTCAAAGTTATGGAACGGAA
Organism: Ceratodon purpureus; assembly: GCA_014871385.1. Classification (NCBI taxonomy): domain Eukaryota; kingdom Viridiplantae; phylum Streptophyta; class Bryopsida; order Pseudoditrichales; family Ditrichaceae; genus Ceratodon; species Ceratodon purpureus. The sequence goes on along the minus strand of CM026423.1, from coordinate 18,533,583 downwards.
AAGGTCGCGTTTCTTTTCTCACCTGTTATGGTGTTATGGCTATTGACGAACCCAATGGTGGGAATATACAACGTCATAAAGTTCTACCCAACGATTTTCAAGGCATTTTCTCCTCAATATATCTACACGTTCTTTCAAAAAAATGGAAAGCAAGGTTGGAAGATGCTTGGAGGACTTGTGCTTTGTATAACAGGTATGTTTTATTGAGTCGATTCTCAGTCTCCTTTTATTACAATGAACTTACATGCAACTGCGATTCATACTTTATGTTGCATTAAGATTAGAGTTATTTGTGAATCCAACCTTTTTCTTATCTGAGATCTCACCACTGATCTCACTTCTTTCTTCATGTCATTTGTGTGTATGATTGGAAAACAAACTTCAATGCCATGATATTTCACCCACTTGACACGAGCACATATTTCACTTACCCACTTGCTAAAGCAAGCAGGATATCATGACATACCTTTGTATAAAAGAATTCCAGGGGTTCAAATGAATTGTACTTTACAATCAACATACGAACTACTTTTGTCCATATTTCTAAGTAACAAAAGACTGACGGTGGTGGTATGTGTTTAGCAAGCAGGTTCTGAAGCCATGTTTGCAGACTTGGGCCATTTCAATAGGCTTTCCATTCAAGTAAGCAAAGCCTGTTAAGCTTCAAGAGCGAGCTAAATGATGTCATACGAATCTACTTTTAGCCATGCCTGGTTATTGTCTTATTGCTCAATCATCTGAGCAGAACACAGAGTGTTTTTCTCATGGATGTATTGCTTGGTAGTGTTTTAGTCTCTATCTTGAGGTGAATTTGGAATCAAATATTGCCTGAACCTCTGGACTTCGGTCACTTTTTTGTGGCAGGTGGCTTTTTGCTTCGGAGTGTATCCATCGGTTCTCCTTACTTATGCTGGACAAACAGCTTTCCTCATAAATCACCCTGAATATTATTTGCAAGGGTATTTCATACAAATACCGAAGTCCATCTTCTGGCCCATGTTTGTCATCGCCACGCTGGCAGCAATTGTAGCAAGCCAAGGGCTGATTTCAGCCACGTTCTCTGTTATAAAGCAGTCAGTGGCTCTGGATTATTTCCCTCCGGTGAAGATTGTGCACACTTCGGAGAACACGGAAGGCCAGGTCTATTCACCCGAAGTCAACTATGTTTTGCTGGTGTTATGTCTTGCTGTTGTATTTGGATTCCAAAGTGCAACACAGATCGGCAATGCCTTCGGTACATGAACTTCGCTCTAACGCTGGTTCTTATCGACAGACTGGTTTGAATATTGTCGTTCATGATGCTGAATTTTCTCTTTGTTGTCTTAATATTTAATATCTGGATTCATCTGAAGGCAGCACTTATGAAGTGAGCAATACTGGACTGGCAGATCATGTGTAGCTTAAAAATAATTGATTCATGTAATATGATCTGCAGGAGTTGCCGTGGTGTGCGTCATGGTCATCACGACGTGTCTAATGACCATCATAATGCTCGTCATTTGGGACGCGAAAGGACCCTTCGCTTTCACTTTTTTCACTGTGTTTATCATAGTTGAAGGATCCTACTTCTCTGTAGTACTTTGGAAAATTCCCGACGGCGGCTGGCTCCCATTTATTCTGTCCATTATTTTTACTTTAATCATGGCCATCTGGAATTATGGGCGTCAGAAGAAGTTTGAATATGAGAGAAAGAATAAGCTCAGCAAGAAGGAGTTGGGTCAGCTCTTGTCCAGCATAGGAGATCACCGTGTTCCTGGGGTCTGTTTCTTTTACACTGACTTGTTTCATGGCGTTCCTCCTATAGTCCAACACTACGTTCGGAATGTTCGGACACTACACCAGGTGAGCAATGTCTCTTGCAAACCAAGCACCTTTAAATATATTACTAGACCTAATTCTACCGTAACTGAGTGATGCCAGGTTGTGCTGTATAATGGATTTCACTTTGTAAACTTCCTAAATTATTGGCTCATTTAATTTCCATGCAATCTCGTCGGCTAGGTTCTCATCTTCACAACAATCCGGCATATTCCAGTGAAGACAGTGCTGCCTGCTGAGCGATTTCTTGTAGGAAGAATTGGGTTCAAAGGAGTTTATCGTTGCGTTGCTCGTTATGGTTACAGGGATCTAATTAGTTCTGAAAGGACCTACTTCTTGGACCAGGTTTTCTTAAAATCTTTCTGTTGATTAGATGCAACTCTTAACAACGTTACATTTATATCTTTTATTTCTTAAATTTTAAGTGACAGAAGTGGATATGCTCATGTGCCATGGCTTTAGATCAACAAATAGTAACTCCTTGCCTTGGCGGTGATCGTGCTCAATTCATATCTTTAATTATGCCACTATTTGATCTACACTGGATGTCATATCCACTATCAATTATATTTCTTGTTTTTCTGTTCTATTATGCCTTCGAACAAGAAATCCTTTTGAAATGCCACAGGTGACGCAGTGCTTAACGGAGCACATAGGTTCGGCCCTGGATGTCTCTGACAATCCTGATGACATAGAAGCAGAGGAGGAAAGGCTGAAAGAGGTAGAGATGATCAAGGAAGCGCAAGCAGCTGGAGCAGTGTATGTTATTGGGCGGTCGGAGTTCAAGGTAGATAGAAATGCATCTTGGATGAATAGGTTATTCGCTGGAGTCCTGTACCCTTTTCTTAATAGCATTTCCCGTTCCTCTATATCAGCCTTGCACATCCCACCGGCAAGCTGTCTTGAAGTGGGAATGTACTATGACTTGACATGAATTATGCCTCGGCTTAGTGACGATTCGCCTGATTGACTTTTGGAGTATTTGGGTTTTGAAATAAGAAACTCATTCAAGTAGTGGTATGGTAGAGCGTAACAACACACCATCCCGGTCGTGATGTATCTGGATTCCGATGTACTAAATTTTGCACCTCGACATTGAGAAGATTTTCGGTAACGTTTAGAACCACTCGCCTCGGTTCAACCTGCTATTATGAAGCTTGCTGGTTTCGTATGAGCAATCCAGCGCAATTGCATGTTACTCGAAAGAGCCCGAGCTTGTTTTAACTATCTTCACCGGATATGTTGATACTTGGAAATGCGTCCTTTTCCAGTTAGAAACTGTGGCTGATCCGGCAAAATATTATTCTCGACATAAGGTTAGACTGCAGCGACGCCAGCAAGATTTGCATGCCAGTGTTGATAATCTAATTGTGCACCAATTTTCATACTGTCTAACGGCAGGTCTCCATCGCTGCCCTGCGTCATAGATGTGGACTGCTCTTGGGAAGTGTAGTAATTGCGATTTGATCTACGTAGTCAAGTGGACTTGAATGGTAATCCTTCTTGAATTAGAGTTAAGGCTTTCGCTTTGGTCTCGCTGCTCTTATTCCCTGCCCCCAAGATGTCGAATTCGATCTTCCAGAAGGAATTGCAAATTTTTGAGAGAGAATTTTAGGCTTTGAATTGTCAAGACTTACCTGCCGATCGAAGATCCGACATATCCTGCTGTGTGTAGTTTTGGTTATGGAAATAGTGGCTAGGATGTTACACTGTCGGAGACGGTCAAAGCACGAAATAGTTTTTCATAGTTTTCGAACTTCATGTCCAAGTCCACAATGATTTCATGCTTTATCCCTCGTGATTCATTGCCAACAATTTCCCGAGATCAGTTTGAGACGAAGCAGCTCCCTGTGGTCCGACTACAACACGACACAATTAGAGAACATATAAAGGCAACACATGAAGGCAATCTCTAATCATTGCTTCCATCCAAGACTAGAAAAGTGGGAATTAGAAGCGGGCCACAACAACGGAGACTAATGAACGAAGGAGATACAATCAGAAGTACAAGGAATGCGCATGATGGAACAACGAGATTGTCAATCCTCGGATTGCAAAGTTTGCTCGAGAAATTGGAGAGCAAGGCCGGGCGTAGATATCGCAACAAATAGGTTATAAGTTACAACCGATCTGGGAGGCAAAATTCAAACATGTCTACAGTATTCCAGGAAGAACAGCAGTGGGAAAACCAGAGGGATGGCACCATGGGTAGGATCCAGCTAGCTCCATGACCATCAAGTCACATTTAGACCAGCATGGCAAATAGTTTAGCAAAGTGACTCACCTTGCAGGAATTTCAGGAAATGAAGGTGGCGATTGTATTGGTAAGTTACACCACGTTTGGTGAGCAGAGGGAGGTTTAAGAATCCGGGACGCTCAGGCTCACCAAGGCAAAAGTTGTTGACCAACCACAACCTCAATCTCTGAAGCACACATTGACTGGAATAACAAATTCTCGTTGTGTCAGAATAAAAGTAAAGTATCAGCTAACTAGAAATGTTTCAATGTGCAAAGGAATTAAAAATTATAAGAAAAGTTTTATAAAAAGTCCGCAAAGCCTGGGAGGTCGAGCAGCGACGAGAGTGGCGGCGGAGAAGCAGGCGCAGAGCGCCAACAGCGAGTGCAGGGATCCGGAGAAGAGGGAGGGTGAGCAGATCAATGAGCCCGGCCCCGAATTGTTCGCAACGTGGGTGGGGCAGGGGGCGTCCCAAAAACAGCGCCTCTCACCCACCTTTCCCTCCTAATAACTTGCACAGGAGGTGGAGCATCTTCGGCTCGGTGGGCTGCTTTCTGGAATGGCTTCCCTCCCAGCTCGCCCACCTTGTCACTCTGATCATCTCTTGGTCCCGAGTGCTGCAATGGTTTGCAGGGTTTTGCAGGTTTTGTAATCTTTGTACAGCTGACTGATCAGATTGTGTGTCGGATCCCAAACTGGATTGTGGAGATCTAAGAGTTGCTCATCATCATTCAAGCCGCAGGTTGTTAGATACAGGTGAGATTCGTGGTGGTACAGATCGAGTGGATGAGTGAACTGGTTTGGTTGAAGCTAGTAGAGCTTTCGCATTACTTCCCTTGTAGTGATGGACATCTGGCTATATCTTCTTAAATGCATTCACCCAGTTGGTCGCGCGCGGGTCCTCGAGATGTCGCTTGAGAGATGGGAATTTAGATTGGAGTAGGATTAGTCTTAAACCCTGGCCTGCATTGTGTGCAATGCAGTATGATGCTTGAGTAGAATTTTGCACATAAATCCTTTTGTGTGCTGTAGATAAGCTTCGGTTAGGGCACATTATTATGGCGGCTGGAATTCGGCCTTAGTGTTAAATGATTTGATTCTCAGAGGTGGTGACCCATTCGTCTTGTATGATTAGGTGCAACAGTGGTAACCTAGCCCGGGGTTTGGGGTTTTACACTGTTCCTGTTAGATTCTGAAACGGTTTTGATGTCCTTTTTCCAGATTTGGTGTTGCAAGCGGACTAGTTGATTACAGGAGCTGCATTGAGCGAGGGAGCTGCACTGAGCAAAGGATTTGGTGAGTATCAGAAATGATGGAGCTGGAGGACGCGTCCAACGATCACAACCTGAAACCGCAGCAGTCCGACGATGAGGATTCTGACTTCCCCGAATTCGAGTTTCCAGTGGGCGATTGCGTGGATGTGGATGGGGGAAGGCTTACGGTGCGCGGGGAGGAATCCGCACAGGTAGAGAACGGCGATGGCACCGTGGCGCGAGTACCGGTTCGAGCTCACATCGAGGATTCCCCGAAGAAGATGCCTCCTGCAATCCGCAACAGCGGCCCAGAGCATATGGATTCGTCACGACTTAAGGTTCAGGAGGAGCCTTCGCAACCCGAGGTTAGCAAGCACGTAGTGGCAGAGGAGTCGAAGATCCCGACCCCACAAGTGTCCCTGCCATCGCAGCGGAAGGTATTGCAATCCAACCCTTCCTTCAAGAGCTTGGTCACGATTCTCGGGGAGCCCCTCAAGTTCCGAAGCCCGCGCGACACCGAACCCAAAAACGTCGAACCGTCGAATGGGGACGCGGGTGACGGCGGGGAATCCAACACCACCGAGAGCGGGATCAAGGCACCTTCCACCCCAACAAGCAAGAGGTTGAATGGCATTCTCTCCAGAGTAAACGCAAAAGTGGCAGCTGCGGCAGCGGCACAAGCACAGGCCGATCCATCCAGGACCCCAGACCGAGCAGCTAGACCCGCAACCAGTACATTAAGCGTGAACGCTCTCGTGGAGAAATTCTCCACCGGCGTGCGGACCAGGACAGAAGGAGCTCGCCGGGAGTCGCTCTCAAGCCCTCGCAATCTCACCAGCCCGCGACGCACGCTGGCGGATCGGTCTCGATCACCAGTTCTCTCCCGTCACTCGCAGGAATCGCAACCCACCCAAGCGCCCACGACGCCCAGGACGCTTTCAAGCCCAAGGCGGTCCCAAACTTTGCCTTCTTCTACCACTGACCGATCCGTCTCACCTGTGCCGCGCTCCTGGAAGGACTCCGTCTACGGCGACCTCCCGAAGGACCGCCGACCCAATCTATCCAAGCCCGACGCCACACCACCGCCGAGGTTTCTCACACCGACCCGAGCCGCTGCTCTGAAAGCCGTGAAGCCTCCTGCAACTCCATCCAACGGCAACTCGAATTCCAAGTCGTTGCAGTTCACGACCGCGTTCGGAATCACGACTCCGGTGAAACCAGTGTCCGATCACACTCCGAGAAAATCAACCGTGTTTAAGGACACGCCTGCAAGAGTAGATCACGGTCAGGGGAATGGTCACGCGAATGGTCACTCGAATGGTCACGCAAACGGTCATGCGCATGCTCATAATCATGGTCATGTTCACGCGAAGCCGACGCCGACGGTGACAGAGCCCACAGGATTCAACTTCCGGACAGACGAGCGCGCGGAGAGGCGGAAGGACTTCTACTCGAAGCTGGAGGAGCGGATGAAGGCGAAGGAGATGGAGCGGAAGCGCGCGGAGGCGAAGGCGCAGGAGGAGAAGGAGAATCAGCTTCGGGAGCTTCGGAAGAGCTTGACGTACAAGGCGAATCCAGTGCCGAGGTTTTACCAGGAGCCTGCGCCTGCAGCTCCTGAGATTCGGAAGATCGCGCCCACGAGGGCGAAGTCGCCCAACTTCACTGCGCCCAGGAGGCGAGACAGCTGCCCCGGGAGCTCGGTGAGCGAGAGCCACAGCAGCAGCAGGACGAGTCCGCTGCGAAGCCGGACGCTCCTGCGATGCGCGTCGCTAGAGAGCAACTCCGGTCACAGCAGCTCCGGGTACAAGCCTTCGCTGCCGAAGCCCAAGCTGCCTTTCCGACCTGTGTAGGTGCTGCCTCATCAACAACTGTCTCCGAAGTTTTGTGATGAAATCAATCATCTGTGAAGATTCAACTCTCATAATTCGAACTGATCCGATGGAAAGCTTTGCTCAGAAAACACTTCACCCCTTCGGGAGTTCAGCCTTGAAACCGAGGTTGCCACTCCCTGATTTTGCTTGGATGTCTGCACTTCAATGAGTCTGCACCGACGTCGATGTTGAAGAGGAAGAGGATATCATTTCTTCTGAAGTGGGCATCGAAGTGGGCTCCTTTTCTGTTTCCCTGCAAAGCTTTTGGGGTTCGGATTCTGTGCAGCTGTGATTTAATGCCATCTTTGCTACATGTGAGTGATGAGAAAGGATCGTTTTGGAGGAGCGATGGTGTTGTCGGAGTATCAACTTCCGCTCTTCTCTGATCTTTTTTTTGCGCTTCGATTGCTTATCCTCTGCCAGCTGAAGCGAATGAGATTGTAGCTCTCTCGAAGTAGATGGGAGTTTTTTAATCTTGACAGAATCGGCTCTGTTGTGTAGATTCATGAAGGTAGTGACAGGCGTGGGGGGGCAATATAAATTGAAATCATATTCTGGAGTGTACCCCACTGGGAGTGGAAGAGCGGTTTAAGCTTAATACTTCATTCAATATATCTTTACTGTAAGCGTCGTGTATACTTTTTCCACTGCTTTCGTGCGTTCGTGTCTGTATGAGTACAATGCGATATGAGAGGCTTGTCACTGGATAAATCTTTGTAAAAATGAGATAGAAAGGTGGGCTTTGTAGAGGATGGTGCTTTTCATACAAGAGTTAGTGTGTCTGTTTTGGTTAATTTACAGTAGCCAACATGGGAAGTGACTTGTTGTTTGAGAGAATGTTCTTACAGCTTCTGCATGGTAGCCATTCGAGCCTGCCTGCCTAAGGCCGCCTCAACTCTTCGTTCTTTGATTATGCATGTTCATATTTTTATTTTTATTTTTATTTTTTGAAAGAGACGAGACGCCATAGGTATCCTAGTTTTTAATCAGAAACTCCAATCAGTGTTTCGTCCATCCATGGCAAACAGAATCCATGTAGAATTCAGACACAGTTCTTGAATTTATAGATGAGATATGGCCCTGGGTCTCCCCGATGAGGGCTTGTATTTTATCTCTCTGCAATGAATTTTGCTTCAAGAAAAAATAAAAAATAAAAAATAAAAAAAAAATAGATGAGATATGATGCAAAGGTTTCAGTGCACGAGCGTATTATATCTGAATTGATTGCAAATCGTGTGTGCCATAAATATTGTAAATGTTTTGGGAAAGATAAACAGGAGGAAAAGTTGGCACCTATGCACACTCTTTTAATGTGCAATTATGTACACAAGATCATTGAGACCGGCGGATATTACAACTACTTAAAGCAAAAATAGCCTCTCTGGTGGGTCCACAACTAACGGAGCGCCGCAAAATTGACGGCAGTAGCAGCCTTGGCTATCAATGTCATCGTCCCCATCAATGTGCATCCTCGACAGGCACTATTGAGGAATTAAATAGCATTTAATTGCTTTACATGGACGTTATTAACATTTGTAAGGAGATTATTGTTGAACTATATTACAAGTTCAGGACTAGAATTGTCAGAAGACATACTTGTCTCGCTTTGAGACCTGGCGTAGAATCGCTTGAACGACGACGTTGTCATTGTGCTCCTTGATTCAAGGCTTGTGATCCCTTGAACATTAGTTGGAGAAATAAGGTGATCATTTGCTGAAGTTTTCATGGAAGCTGAACCACGTATGGTTCGAACACTTCGGAGTACACGTGCTGGAGATGCGGTCGACGCTTGTGTAGTATCCGAATTGGAAGAATCTGGAAGTTCAATGCTCAGAAGCAAAGGCCCATCTGTTGGTTTACGTGTGTCATTCCTGTATCCTGAGCCATTGTTGTTTTGTCGATAATATAGACCTGGGAGGGCAGGACGGGCTCTAGGAGCCCAGGTCAGACTCGTCCCTGGAGCTGTAGAGGGAGCAGAATCAGAATCTGCTTGTGAGCGAAGAAACTCCATTGTGTGGGTCATTTGTTCGATTGAATCTGGGGAGGCAGGGGAAATCATCTGAGAAATATCGCTTGGCTCCTGAAGCCCCAGTACCTTCAACTGCTTACCAAGGGCTAAGATGGTGCGTTGGCACTCGGCAAGGGCAGCTGCTGCTATATCCTTCTCCTGAAAGAACAGAAATAGAGGAACAGCCAATCAACTCGTATTAAAATCAGTTGACAGAATGAAAGGAAGTATAATTGAATTTTCGGGCATGGACTAGTATTGGACATAGTAGCATTGGCATACCTTCCGTGCATTTTTGGTTGCATCATCCTCAACCAATGCGAGTTGCAACAAATGATCGCCATTCTTGCCATGTGAACGTCCTGGTGAGTGATCCACTCGTCCGACTCCCCTAAATCATGGTTGATTGTTTCTATCAGTGACCATGCTTGACAAGAAGTGACGTAAGAGCAGAGAGATAGATTAATCTGAGTGAGCTCATACGAGTATAAAATGTGCAATATGTGAGAAAGTGTTGTACCTATGAATCTGTTCTTGCATATCTTCGAGCTTTGCAACGACCTCCTGATGCCGTCGCCGTTCACCATGCAGCTCCACTTCCAAAGCTGCAACTTTGTCATGAAGTTGATGCATTTCCTCATCTGCAGCTCGCATGTTCGCTGCTATTCTCATACCAGGATCCGAAAGCTCCATCAATTCTTGCTCTATCAAATCCTCTTCCTTGTCTTTGTCATGTTCAACCTGCACAGTTGGAATATGTGCGCAACATACTAATTGAGAATCTATCAACACCTGTACGTGTTGATTGCAACAATCAATTTTCAAAAGAGGTAAAGAGAAAGAAATTAAATTTTTAGCACCTGACGTGTTTGCAATTCCGCTACAAGTGCCTCAGCGTCACTCATCCGCACCCGTAAGCTTTCCACTCTGTCATTCGCCTCGACTAGATGTTGGTCCATTTCTGACAAATTGTGCTCGAGTTCATTTTTTTCTGTCTTCAGTTTCTGAACTTCAGCTTCAAACTGAGAAAACCGGGCCATTTCCACTTGAACCTTCCGTTCCGTATCTACCTGCTCTGCTCGTTTTCTGCACAGCTCCTCTTCCAGCTGAGACACCTGAACTCTCGCTGATTCCAATTCCATAGATACTGCCAGCCGTTCCTCAGCAGATGCATCACGGTCGTTTCTCAATTCTTCATTTGCGGCAATGTGTATGATCAAAATGCAATCCAGGGTGGTCGTGAGCTCTAGAAAAAACTTCAAGACATCTGCTCCTGTCTGCAGAAATGTATTGGCAGCTAGCACCAGGCTGTTCATTGAAGTGTCTAACGTCGGATCTTGCCATTGCAAAGACAAGACAATAGGATTGTTTGTAGAGAGACTTGTCTTATGGTGATCTAATCTAGTGGCAGTAGATTCCGTTCCGGTAGCTTGAGCAAGGGCTTCAGTGATATGTATAAGTTTTTTAACAGCCAGAGCAAGCTCCCTATCATTCTCACTTCGCTGCTGAGCTTGGCTCTCCATTAAAGAGTCCAATCGGTATTGCAGATCAATGACCGACTGCTCAGTAGCAGCATTCTTGCTTTGCAAGGATACAAGTTGTTCCTCGGCGACAACAAGCTTTGTTTTAAGCTCGTCGCACATTTGATTTGCGGCCTCAAGGTCTTTGTCCTTCCTTGCTAGTGCTTCTTCAAGCCCAGCAAACACAACATCAGCCTCCACCGAAAGCTCTGAGCGTGATACAGAACATGAATCATGAAATTGAGATCTCGCCAGCCGTTCCATTTCTTCAAAATCGTCCATAAGTTCGAAGTTCAGTGAGTCACGTTTCGAGGGTAATATTTTCAACGAAGACTCGCTCAGGATACTGGATGCGTTCGATGCCCATGTCTCAGGTGATGCTTTCTCAACTTGTGATGCAGATCTCGAAGCTGTACCAGGAATGCACAGAAAAACGTTAAACATGCACCAGACTAAGACTAGTACAAACAACATGTGAGATTTAGACCTGACTTAGGAACTTAAAAGCAAACCTGATTTCAAGGCCTCAACTTCCTCCTCCACAGACGTTAACCGACTGGCCGTTTTCGCACACATGATCCGAGCGCGTTGTAGCTCCTCGTCCCGCTTTTCCAGAATTTCCTTAAGAGTTCGAGTTTCTTCTTGCAGATTCAAAATCTTCTCAGCCGAAGCTTTAGCCTCCAATTGCGCAGCTTGAAAATTCTCCTCTAGGTCTGCTCCAATTTGGTTTCTTCCCAACGGTCGCCTGCGTGGACTCCTTCCAGCGTCTCTTCCTGAAGGATCTACATCTTGCTTCAACCGCGCCACCGCGCCGTTGCCTGTACCTACATCAATTACTCATGTGACGCTGGGTGCTTTATGAGGTTAATATTACAGAAATTCACATGATTGAAATCAATCTGATGATAGAGTGTAAGGATCGAGGCTCTACTTGGAGGTTTCTTGCGAACCAAAGTGCGTAGCCGAGCGCATTCCTCGTCGACTTTGGTGACCTTCTTCAAAGCTTCTGCGAGTTGTTTAGACACCACATCTGTTGCTTTCTTTGCATGCTCAAGCTCTGACATTCGATACTCAAGTCTCTTGGTTACCACGCGAAGGTCGTCCTTGAGGTTAACGTTTTCTTTCTCCATTCCCTCAAGTCGCATCTACACGAGTTCCAAAAAATGAATAAGAAAAATCGCTGCTGAAATGCGAAACTTTCTTCAGTAAAACATACTCGCATCAACCGAAACACGACATGTGGTATCAAACCTAATATCAATATTCCGTCCCTCTCCTAGTAACTTCAATTTAAGCCGAAAATTTAAGTCATCTTGGTCTGTGGACTCTGGAAATTTCCGGTAAAATGAATTCTCAGCCAAGGAATCCAGAACTAGGAAGAGAATGGTCTAGAATGAACTAACATACTCAACAAGTACACTTCTAATTGTTACGATATTGACTAGACCCGTCATTTAACTCGTGTTCAAATTGCACGCATTTGTAGTTACATTTCCTTACCTGTAGAACTTTGATATTGGTCTCTGCACGCGTCCTTGCATTACTAACTTCTGCTAGAACATCCGAACGCTCCTGAATCAGAATCATTAAGGAAACTGTCAACCGAAAGATAGTAATTGCAACGGCGAGAAAAAGCAGGGGATGCCAACATTGCAACAAAGATGCCACCATTGTTCCAATAGGAAGAAAATCTACACGTCTAGTATATACCTGCAAGGCATTAGAGAAAGCCTGATTTGCAAGTCGGGACTCCATAAGCTCTGCTCGCGTTTGATCTAGTTTATGAGATGCATCCGCCAATTTCGACTCCGTCTCTGCTCGGAGTTTGTCATACTCTGTCTCTTTTTTCACAACGGTTTCGAGCATGCGCTGCTCTTTCGAGTCCATCTCTGCTCGCAGTTCATCGTACTCATGTGTTTTATTAACAATAATTTCATGGATGCGCTGCTCTTGTTCCTCACGAGCGATGCGAAGCTGATTCGTAGCCTCTTTCAAAGCACTATCCAGATGTTGCACACGGTCCTCCGTAGCCAGCTTTTGTTGTACGGCATCGTCGAGTTGCAGTTTGAACGACGCTGTCTCATTCTCCGCTCTCTCCCAGCCTGAAAGTAGGACCATCAAAGCCTTGCAATTATTACTCCGACACAATTAAAGTACAATATTCTAAATATCATTCAGAAAATTGATTGAAGGCAGATCGAGATTACCGATGACAGCCTCTTCAGCAACTCTGATGTGTTCCTTGACAAGGTTATCCTTGATAGTTATCTCCGCAAGCGCAGATGTGAGTTTGCTGCTCACGGCGTCCAATTTTTCATTGATTGTCTTTTCTTTCTCTGAGTATTTCTCATCTACTTCACGAAGAGCGAGGTCCATTTGCTCTTTCTGTAATCGCACCTGGTCTTCGAGTATTCTGGCCACTTCCTGCAAATGGCGAGATATGAGCTCGGAGATTCCATACGGTTTGGACAACGAGCAGAATGTTCGGGAATATGTCTGGCTAAGGAGAGGATGGCAAAAAGAGGTTATAAATTTATGCATAACTTATGCGTTCTATTGTGACAACAAAATTGTTGTGAATGAAAGCTAGACCAATGATGACGGCTTCTGTAGAAATTCTGAAAATGTAGAAAAATACAACAGATGCAAGTGGTTTCAGCGGCATTGCCTGTTCGTCAAAAAGCTTCACCGGAGTAGGAGATGTTGCTCCCTCCCCTAAGCCATTCCTCTTCTTCCATAGCCAGCTCCGTCGTCTTTCCGTTGTTTCTTTTTCCATCCTTACTCCCTACCGTCGCTTCCTGGCAGCTCCTCTTGATTTTAGCCTCTACCTGTTGCACGTCACGGAGAAAAATTCGATATCGCGAAGTGATCTTTGCCTAGACACTAATGATTACAGCAATTAGCTCCACTAAGAAGGAGCAACTTCTCTCTCGTGAAATTCAGCTCGACCTTTATGATCGATCTGCGCTCTACGAACCGAAAATCGATGCCGCGGCCTCACTCTGTCTAAAACCTAATCTAGAAACAATTCTCCATAGCCAAAGCTGCTGTGTCAATAAAAATGAACAACTCAATCTCTCAAGAAATAGCATTCATTTTTCATCACCAGAATCTTCTCAATTGAAACCGGACGCCGACACTAAATCCTCAGCTTCAATGCTCATGTTTCAGAGAGCGTCCGAACAATCTTTTCCCGCCAGTGGCTTCTCATTGCCGCCATGAATCATGAGCTCATGCACAACAGTTTTGAAGTTTAGAAGCGCACCTTATGCGAGGAGATTGGATTCCAAACTGCGAGAGCTCATCACCATAACCACCGGTGCGAAACGCAGCTCCTCTCCAACTCTGGATCCGAAACTCCATTCCCTCTACTAATCCAACTCAATTCAACTCAATTCAACTCAATTCTCTTTCCAATAAGCACGCTCACCGTCGTGTCCCTGATCCGCATCGCTTGATCACTCTATCCGCCGCCGAGAGCCTGAAAACTAATTCACTCCTAGGCACAGCATCCTCCCGCCTCAGCAAGGAGTTACTTCACTATAAGCCACGACCTAACGGAACACAAATCCAACCGTACTAAACCAATTGTTCAGAATCCAAACAATCCTCTCAAACACTCTCCTCTCCCCCTCCACTCCTCCAATTCCACCTCCTCCTCAGACCAATAAACAAACAAAAAAACAAACAACACGCGAATCCCACTCCAAAACCACCAACGCAACTGTAGCACCGAAACGCACTCACTCAATCAGTCCTGCAACAAACAAAACGAGTTCTCCAATCCAAACCAGTGCTAGCGACCCAATCCAATCCCGTCCGGGCCAGCAGGTCCAGCCAGGTGACAGAGTACACCCACAGAGCCTGACATGAGTGGAGCACGGTGGCTTGCAATGATGGTGGAATTAGTGGCATGTGAGGCAAACATGTGAGCAGGCTGGCACATTGCAGGCCGCAATATCGACACTCACTTCCAATCCTTCTAACGCTGCAGTCATCGTGTGCTACCTATCCATGACGACCAGAACAACAATTCTAGCACCATCTAGTAACTAGAAAATCGATCATCAGGAGCCGCGTCGATCAGGTTGTTGGTTGCAGCGCTTGTTGCTAGCTAGACTTGTGACTGTTGTGATCGAACTAGGTGAGTTTGAGCTGGTCTGAGCGATTGCGAGCGAGTGGGGGTGTTTTGTGGTGAGGTGATGAATCCGTGGGAGTGTGTGTGAGATTCTGGAGCGGTGTTTGTTGGAGGTGGGAGGGGATTGGCTATGTAAGCGAGTGCGGAGTCCGTGCATGATGAAGCTCGCGGGCGAGGGAGGCAATGATGAGGGCTGGGAGGGACGGGGAGGGACGGGGAGTGCAGGTCACGGCGGGGCAGGCCGGTAGCGGCAGCGGCGACAGTCAGTCATGTGTCCGCAACCTGGGTGCTGCCAGAGCCTGGCCCCTGGGCGTGGATTCACTTGCTCTGTCCACAGCCATTTCCTTATTTCCAGCACTTGTCTTGGAACTTTTGGGCACCGTACTTGGGTAGGGTTAGAGGGTTCGTTTATAAATAATTCTAAAATAAGAAGAAGACAAAAAATCAAAAATTTAAAGGAAGTATAAATGAAAATATGAGAAATTATTTTTATGTGATATTTTCATATTTGAAGTTGTTTGAAGCTATTTTTAATGTTTTTTAAAGTTAAATATTAATTTTTTTTTAAAGGACTTTATTTCTCAAGAAAAAAAGAAATAGGTCATAGATGAATGGATATGAAATCCACCTATGGTATCTTATCTTGGTAGGAGGTTCTATGGGTGGTGGCCCACTAGTTCAATATTAATTTTGAGGTATTTTTTTTTTTTGTTCCAAGTGCCATTTAATTTTAATCTTTTGTAATTTCTCTCAAAATTTATAGTTTTAGATATTTTCTAGTTTTAATGAATTTTCATATATGGATTTTTTGAAAAAGGTCAATGTTAAAAATTTACTAAATAATAAAGAAATAATTGAGGAGCATTATTGTAACTCTTCTTTATGTGTGTAAAAATTTCAAGTTGAATTCATAAATTTTAAATTAGGAAATTTATTTAAAACAAATTTAGAAACTTTCAAAAAATATTTAATCGATATTTTTCAAATTTAGAAACTTTCTATTGCACTTGATATTGATACTTTTATTAGATGGTATCTTGCTTTTAAATAAGGTCACTCAAAAAAATATATATCTAAAGAATGTATTATATCAAACAAATAACTACCATGAGATTGTCTACTTGGTCTTCATATTTGTTGTTTGATACATGTTGATAATACTTTTGTTGCATAGTTCATCTCAAAAAGATCTACATCCAAAAGAATTGACTAATATTATGTTTGATTTAGGGTACATTCCATTTTTTTAAATATTAATGTGTGGAATGCTTAGAGGCAATTTATACTAGAGACCATGGAGTTGACCAAGAAAATTAAAATTATTTAATGTTCACTGATCTTGGTCTAGAGCCGTGACGGTGAAAAATCAAAAACCATTTTTTAAATGTCTTGGTTAGTTTTCATAGTATAAAGTGGATTTGGACTAGAATGACTTTAGGCTGAAATTTTTTAATATACATCTAAAATAGTAACAAAGAAAAAATATGCAAAAATAGGGGAGAGGGGGGGCGGGGGGCGGGGGCAGGGAGTAGGGAGCACAGTTGAGTTGAAATGAACTTGGCCAGTTGAGATTTTCAACCCTCAGTTGGAAGTTTCCAACTCAACTTTGGATCGTACATGCAATTTAGTTTAATCTATTCAATTGAAAATTTTCAACTAGGATTGAGAATTTTCCAACAATAGGCGGCACACGAGAACCAGTTGAAAATACAGAGATGGATGAGAATTCATGATCCACAAATGCACATTCAAACCTTTTACTCATAAAATTATTTCATTGCAATTATTAATTAATGTATGAACCTATGCTACGTTACTTTTGAATTTGTACTTGATTAAATAAATTATTCAAAAGCCCTATTAAAATAAATAAGATTTCATTGTTATAATTTTGCATGTAATACATTATTTTGGAATACAATGATATGTTTAAAAAAAAATCGGATTGATTTAAAATAAATAAATTCTAATACAAATTAATTTATTTTATTATAAATTAGATTATTTAAAAGAATTAGATTATTATTTTTATTTCATAAATTCTATTATCAAAGAATTAATTGAATTATAATTTACAAAATTGGATTATTGACACAAAGATTAGAGTTTTTCATGTAAATTAGATAATTTTATACCAAATTGTATCATTTTGGCATATTCTAAATTGTTGGAATAAATTAGAATATTATTACATAGCTTTAATTATTATGACATACATTCAATTACTTTAAAACAAATTAGAATGCTTTAAAACAAATTGGATTGTTTTAATACAAATACAATTATTAAGATATAAATTGCAATATTGAGACTAGATTGAAGTACGAAGACATAATTTGGGCTATTAGAACATATACTAGTTCATGTTAGATTGGATTGGGATATTTGGATTTTATAAAAATTAAAATTAAAAATTTCAAAAAATATTATTCAAAAACAGAAAAGAACACAACTTTTAAACATTTGGAGATCATTTCAAATGACAACTTGTACAATCCCTGAAACCCATATTATAAGTAAAACATAATCTAGTTGTGCTCCGTGTCGCTTGTTTCTTTCTTGATCAAGTTGTAGGCGTTGTCGTTTAAACTGCAACTGTTACATGCTCTGCCGAGAATTTGCCTCCTCTTTATATATCTCTTTTTCCAATCTCCATCATTGCTTGCCAAAAAAAATTTGTGCTACAAGATTGTCATTCAAAAGTTGGTGTTTTACCTTCAATTGATACAATGTTTCTTCCACTTCTTGAACCTTTTTTGAACTCCTGGTAGAACCTTCATTGTGAGCTTTTCTTTCCCATTCTTTTCTTTATCTTTTGATGTCTCTCTTACATCAATATCATCGTCTGAAACTTCAATATATATGCCGCAAAGTGGTACATCTTCATCTTCCTTATTAAAAGAACCCACAGTTGGTACATTACCTACAAATTTTCCAAATGTTCCAAACAAACTGTTTATATTATTATACATCGTTTTATCCATTATTGTAGGTAATTTTGCCTTCTTCTGATCTTCTTTGTTTATGACCCAAGGATTACCTCCTCCTGAAGTCTTTTCAATATAATTTTTATACAATCTGAAATCCTTAACTAAATTATTCCATTTATTACATATTTTATCAAAATCAAGATCAACATTCATGAATATAGGCTTTTGAAGCATATAATTTAGAATTTTTTGCCACTTTTCCTCCCTTGACTTAAAAGATGTATTTTTCCCTTTATTTTCTTCTTTATGTTCGTCTTTTAATTCGATTTAATACAAAAGCTTGTGCTTTGCTCCATGTAAATCTTTCTTTTTGCCTTTATCATCTCCTTCATTTTGAGTATTTTCAATTTCATTTTTGAGTATTGCCTCCCTCTTCTGGAGACTCTTCTCCTTCATATTTTTGTTCTATTTTAACCCCTAAAGTTCAGAGGGTATTTTTCATCAAAACTGCCTGAAAAACAGCCCCTCTTCAAATCAAGGTGGATTTTGCTAAGTTGGGGTCTTAATTAGTACATCTAACCGTAAGATCTTGTAGCTAACTTCTATGTCTACATGTCCACTAAATCTTACACACTCATTCCTCACCAAATGCAAGATCGTAACGTTCAAAGTTGAAAATCAAGTTTTTTTTCCCTGCGCAAATAGGGATCAGCAGAGTTTTGAAGGCCCAAAAAACCATTTTTTTGGATTATGGATTTTGGTGGTTTTGATGCACATCAAATAAGACTGAGTTAGCTAATTGTAGTAAAAAAACCATATTCAAAAAATTTGTGGAAGGTTGCCAAAAAAATCATTTTCCGCTAGGGGTATACTGAAATTCACAAACAAAGGCCGATTTTTGACAATAAAAATAGCATATAGAAAAATTTTAGATTAAAAATCCAAACGGTGGGAACATGCTCTACTGCCTTATCTATATATTGTAATTTTTATTTTTGAAAAATATCAAATTCTCAATTTTTGGTGGGATTTCAAAGTTTTGTATTTGGCAGATTTTGGTAATTTTGGGCAGTTTTGGGCAGAATTTGTTGCATTCACTATCATTCTCATTGGCTAATTGACTGCCCTTGGAGGAGCTTTTGCGGTTCAGAGGTGAATAACTTTTCACTCAAACATCGGAAATGAGAATAAAAAATACCGACACGAAGCTCTCACCAAGGCTTACTTTCATTAAAATTTTCATAATCAAATTGCATCCGCAGGTACATGCCCAAACTCCAAAATAGCCCCATTTTGCTACATTGTCCTTTAGGGGTTAACATTTTCCTTACCTTCGAGATTCATGCTGGCTATGTACTCTATAAAAATATAAATAAAGAATTAAACCAAAATATTGTAGTATTGCATATAAATAAGAATGATTTTTAAATATTATCACTTTAAAAGTTCAAAACATATGTAATAGTTTAAACACCAATATTTTTATTTATGTAAATTACTTTAAAAAAAAATTATAGTTTTATTTATTTCTTGTACCTTTTACTTACATTGAAAAAAAAATTTATTTATTTTTTCTTTGTAGACTTTTATATTTCATCTTTTTCTTTATAGACTTTTACATTTCATCTTTTCTTTATGAACTTTATCAATGATTATACCTATTTTAGTAAATAGTATTATTAATTTTTCATTTGTATATTTATATTTTCTTTTGTACTTGAAAGCCTTGTAAATATCTTTTAATGGTAAAACATACTCATTTATTTATAATGGCTTCAACACTAATGCAGTTATTTTAAAATATCATAGTTTAATGTATCCAGATACAACAGAAATTATAGATGAAGATTTTAGGACCTTAGAACCTACAATACATTTGAATGATACTATCATTGATTTATATATCAAGTAATTTTACTATCAACTTCTGAAGTAAGTTAAAGGTATTTAAATTTACACATACACACATACATATTGGATGTTAACATAACCTAGAATTATATTTCTTGATATTTCTTGATATTTGCATGATAAACTTCCATCAACAAGAAAAAACAAATTCTACAGTTTTACATGTTTTTTTTTTGCAAAGCTTCTACAAGTTCTACGTGGAAATGCTACACAAGAATCTATTTTCAGATGGACGCCTGCAATAAACTTATTGGAAAAAGATTATATCTTTATACCAAATAATAAAAAGTATATAATTGAGAAACCTTCATCTATAAAGTATGGACCTTCAATTATGTACCTTCATTTTGGTTTATTCTTGGAACAATTTCAAATAGCATACCTTTTCTATTTTGAAGAAGTAACATTTTCATCTTTTTGCTTTATAATGATTAAATTTTAGTTTATTCTTGTAGTGAGCATTGGAGTCTTATCATTCTTTGTCATGTTGGCCTCATAGAAAATGATGGAGGTAAGTTTTATAAATTTAAGTACTTATGGTATTCTTGGTCTTAGATGTTCAAGGTCTTGGGTATTTATGGCCTTAGTCATCCAAAATATCCATGGTCTTAGATGTACTTAGGCATATATGGTCTTCATGTTTATGGTCTTCATAATCATAATCTTAAATTCATTTATCATCTTCAAAATGTATTAAACTGAATTAGATGTTCACAATATTGAAATTGTGCTCAAACTGTGCAGATATCAATAATGTTGGTAAACCTTGCATTTTGCATTTGAATTCTTATAAAGGATCTCACACTTCAAACATAAAATATCCAATACAAAAGTGCATAAATTGATATTTATTAATTATCAATAGTGTTTATTTAAATTCGTAACCATTGAAACTACATTATTTTTAATTTCTTACTAATTCATCAAATATGGTATTGCAAATTCATTTATTCTTTTTTAAAAAACCAACAACATTACAGAAATAATTCATTAAAAGATGTAGTTTACAATATAAAATATGACAATATTAAGGTAAGTAACACAATGCATACTAATCATATAAAAATACATGAACATTTTGTTCAATCTAAACAAAAGAACATTAATAAAATATACGTGACATTATTTTTGCACTAAAAGAACGTGGAGAAATTGAGGAAGACTTTTTTTTATTAAAGTCAGCCATTTTGTTTGTAATTCTTTTTTTTTGCAAGTATTAAGTTGGTTTTTAGATTTGAAAGATGATATAAAATGACAATATTATGTTTTATGTTATCTCTATGAATTATAGATAGATGGAAACTGAGAACTAGAAAACAATTTGAATATATGATGAAAAGATAACTTAATAATTTCAAATTTTGTTATGTTTAGGTCCAGAAGATGGAATAGAATCCTCCAAAATAATGCAACAAAGTCCAAAAAAGATTTTGGAAGAATCTTTGACCACATATGGAGCTTACAACATGTTGAGAAACAAAATGGATGTTCAAAATGATAAACATGTGATGCCATTGTCTTTAGAAGAAGAACAAAATACAGAGGCAATTTTATCATTAGTAACATGTCTGCTATCAATGCTAATCATTGGTTGAAATAATATAACTTCAAGGAAATTATTATGAACCAAAGAACAATTTGTATTTGACAAACTTCTTCAACTCTCATGGCAAGAATATAAACAATCCTATTATTGATATTAATCATGAAGATAATATAAAATATATTATTATACAATACTTTCAAGTATTGTGTATTTTAAAAAGATTCATGTTCGATTTGACTAATCGTTGGTATGACATGCCCCAATGTGTGACTTGGTTTTCTACCTTTTTGATGCAAGAGTATCCCCCACAATTGTGGTTTGATATTTTACATTGCACAAAAAAATAAAATTACGAACTTATGTGATGATCTAAAAGACGGTTTGCAAAAACAAACCACCAATTGGAGGGAGCCAATTGAAGTTGGAAAAAGATTTGTTGTTGCATTGTTTAAATTAATGAGTGGATCCACTATAAATTTGGTCTCCCATCTATTTGAAATTGGACGATCAACAATTTATAAAATACTGACTAATTTTATAAAAACTGTAAATTGTAAGCTATCATATAAATTGGATTGGCCTCGATTGGATAAGTTAAAATGTATTGCAATTGAATTTCAAGCCCAAAAAAGATTAGCTCATTGCCTTGGGGCATTGGATGTGTACATATAACTATTACTCCACCGCGTCGATCATTACATTGAGAAGATTATATTATTAAACAAGGATTTTGCAGCGTGATTATGCAAGCTATAGGTGATCATTAGTGTTGTTTTACTTATGTTCATACAGGACTCCCGGACTAATCACATTTCAAGAAATCAAATTTTATAAATTGGCTACAAATGGGCGATTAAATAATAGACCTAGGGCTTTTATTCCAGGTGTTGATATAAAACCGTATAATTGCAGATAAAACTTATCCTTTAGAACAATGGCTTATAACATCATTTAAAGCAAGTCCTACTATAGATTCAACAAAAAATTACAAAATGTTTAACACACATGATACCTCAACGAGAATGGGTGTAGAACGCGCTTTTGGAATTCTTAAAGCAAGATTTAAACAATTGGATAACTAGACAAAATTGAGGGTGCAATTTGTTCCAGAGATTATTAAGTGTTGCGCCATACTACACAATTTCTTAATTCAGAGCAAAGATAAATCATTAGCAGAAATTTTAAGGCATTAGAAAATTCGTAATGATTTTCATACAAGAAGAGTTCTTTTTGGAGATGAATTAAATGACCATGGTGAAGAACATAAGTATAGTGCTATATTTAATAGAGAAGCCATTATGGACTACATTATATGGACATGTAGAAATTAATAACCATATAAAAATCTTATGTTATCCTAAGTAATATCTACAATTCAATGAACCTTAGGGGACAGAAAAATGACACAAAAATTACATGTCACAAAAAGTAACATGACTCAAAAATTAACAGTCTACTAGCTGAACCTCTGACACAAATTAATTAACAGTGACATAGTAATAAAAATTAACATTAAATACAGCGACACAAATTAATAGTGACAACGAATAGACAACAAATTTTTGTGTTAATTAACTACTAACAAGAACAAAAATTTACAGTGACACAGTACTGAACACAAAAATTAACATGACACAAAAATTAACAATGACAGAATACAGTTAATTTTGTGACAATACAATGACACAAAAATTACAAGATACAAAAATTTGAATTCTGTATTACGTAAAGTAAGAGAAGCATTTTCCGTGAACACATGAGAAGAATCATCCAATTTTCTGTAGGCATGAGCAAAAAACTTCACTCAATGGTTGGAGGGAGTACCATTGAGTTTCGTAGTGTATTTTTCAACAGTGGGGTAGGGGACTACAATAGCAAAATTTTCGAAATTTTCTCCCTCGGGGGACCACAATTGAGTATTTTTTTCCCTAGTTCAAGCAGACCTCCCTGTGCGGCCTCCAGTTGAAATCAATCTCAACCATAAGCACCTCAAATCTCAAGTGGATGACCGTGTGCGGCCTCTGTCTTTGAAAATTCTTGAAAATTTGGTAAAACTAATGAATTTGAGCCAATCACTGATTTTTTGACCAATAATCTAACTTGATTTCTGTCGAGTTAACTTTTTTGTCTCAACTCGACGGAAAACTTGTTGGACCATGAAACATTATCTACTTGGCAAAAAATAGCATATTTAGGTAACCTCAAACTTTGCGGTGAATCTCTTTTTTTTCAAGTCCTCTTGATTCACACCACCAAATAAATATTTAATTACTTTGAAGAAACATGGTCTACCTCTCAAAATTTAAATTTACTAGTTTTTGTGTTTCTACATTTTTTTTTAATTTTTTAATTAATTTTTTATCAAAAACAACTTCAAATGGATTTTTGTTTTATTTTTCAAATTTATTTTTGGAAGAATCAACTATGGTGCTATGGTGTATTCTCAACCCCTTAATATGAACTAGAGTCCTTCTCATTTTTTAAATTGCAATTATTTTATGGACACCTTGAATTTCCTATAATTTTATCTTTGTAGATCGAATGGAACTAATCCTGAAGATAAAAGAGTGAGTGTTGTTCCATGATATTAGATGGTGCCAAGTGTGATGTAGTTCTAGAAGAATCCGTTCTTTTATATAGCTCCATATAGCCACAATGAATTGTTTGAACACTTTATTGTAATTTATTGAGCAAAGTATACATTGAATTAAAATTGAGGTAAAGTTGACTATGTTTTTTTTAAAGCTTTAACTCCTACAAATTCTTGTTGCAAATTGGACAAAATTACCAAAATTGATTTTTTTCTACTTCTAGTTTAATAAATCTCAATTTAAGCACAATTTATTAGATTTAAGTGTAAGATCTTAAGATTGACTTAATGTATTACTCATTTAGCAAAATTGGACAGTTTAATTTTCTTCATTTGTGCAATTATAAAGATCAAGGTGGACTAAAATGGTTTTTAGCAACTGTGAAACTTTCTTGTGTCAAACTTGCAAGCATGCCCATATTAAACTCATGTATTCTACAACTTAGGTAAGTTTGTAGTTTGAGTAGGAATTTGGTCAAGATTACATTACACTTATAAAAAATTCAAAAAATATCTTTAAAATAATTATTTTTATGAGTGCCTAAATTCAAAGAGAAAATAATTTATTCAATGAAAAATTCCTGAAAAATCACAAATTTACCAAAATAATCATGCAATTAATTTGCAACACAATCTTGCTTCACAAAAAAGTTCACTCCAAAATACTACTTTTTATTACTTCATCTAAGCTACCCAAAACCATTTGGACCAATTTGGGATTAAAGAAGCTTTAGGGATTAAATAATATAATTGGATTGATGGTACTAATGATGAATATACCTATGTTGATGTCAACTTTAAGCTAAATTCTACAACTACTATCCATACCTCAATATTGATTTCTTCTTTTCAAACTCTAATTAGTAATACATCTTTGTATTTAATCTCCATAATTAGCAAATCTCCATAACATGGAGATGATTAGCAAATTAAAAGGATTAAGTATTGTAAAAATTACTGCAAATATTTCAGTAACTGTGCTTCTAGATGATCTGGTAGCATGCACAATATTTAAAAATGTGGAAAGTCAAAATTGGAGGCCAACTTGCCAAATAATTGGAGTTCTAGACAACGCCTACTCAAGCAATACCATGAAGTGATGAGCTGCTTCAGGTATTCTCCAATATCCTGATAATTTGGGATGTTCGTTCTACGTGTCATCCCTACTACCTTAGGACATGACAATTGGGCTCACCATCCCATGCCATTGATCAATTTTTCCGTGCATCATGACCAATTCTGCAGACATGAGAGTCAAAGACATGGTTAAATTTCACATTTTTTTGTGGGAATCAATTCTGGAATTTGTATAATTTAATGCTGAGAATTGTTTGTAGAGAAGGATTAGATAAATTCTATCTGCAAAGGGTACTAGGGTAGTATGATTTTGTTCTTAAAAATAATTGTTCCTTATAAATCTGTGTCTTCCCCAAAAAAAGAGTACCATGCATGAATAGCAAGTTTGTCCACCTCAGAACAGATTTATATTTTTTTTTTGGAAAAATAAAGTTTGTTTCTCAAAAAATTATTGTTTTGATTTTTTTTGTTTTAAAATAATAAAATAGCTTCAAATGTCTTTAAATAGATAGTTATATTTTAGAGTAATTTCCCATATTTTTATTTTTTTATCCTTCAAATTTCTAATTTTGTCATTTTCTTATTTTAGAAACTTTAATGTATGAATCTATTATTCTTGTACAATAAATCTATTTGAACTACATAAAATTGACTTAATATATACTATATTTGCTTGATATACACATGAACCAATATCTTGCAAACATACCTTTTATAATTCATAGTATATAATTGACCATCAATCCACCTTAACCTCTAAAGGACAATCATCCACATTTGGGCTTTTTTGGAATTTGGGCATGTACATATGAATGCAATTTACATCAGGATTTTCTGAAAATTTTATTGAAGGTGGACCGTTTGGAGATCTTCGTGTGGGTATTTTTATTTTTCAATTCCGACATCGGGATCAAAAGTTATGAAGGTTTAAGTGTCAAACGGTACTCGTTGGGCAGCTGCTGAAATTTTCTAAGCCACTGTGAATGCAGCAAATTCTGCCCAAAACTGCCCAAAATTGCCCAAAATTGCAAAAATCTGCAAAAATCTGCTCAAAGATGAAACTTTGAAATTCCACCAAAAATTGAGATTTTGATATTTTTCAAAAATAAAAACTTCTATTTATAGAAAAGTCAGTAGAGCATGTTTCCACTGTTCGGATTTTCAATCCAAGAGTTTTCCATATGCTATTTTATTGTCAAAAAACGGCCTTTGTATGTGAATTTCAGCATACCCCCTAGCGGAAAATGATTTTTTTGGAAACCTTCCACAACTTTTTTGAATATGATATTTTTTGGACATGTACCTAACTCACTTAGTAACAAAATATGGAGAGACTCATTCCTTATCTAATTTAAAAAATGGTTTTTGGGGCCTTCAAAACTCGGCTGTCCCCTTTTTTTGCAGGGAAAAAAAAACTTGTTTTTCTACTTTGAACGTTAGGATCTTGCAATTGGTGACGAATGAGTGTGTGAGATTTTTTGGACATGTAGACATAGAAGTTAGCTACGAGATCTTACGGTTAGATGTACTAAACCCCAAGTTTGCAGAATCCACCTTGCTTTGAAGAGGGGCTGTTTTGAGGCAGTTTTGATGAAAAATACCCTCAGAACTTTAGGGGTTAACAAAACAATGCGTGAATAAAACAAAAAATAAATGCGTCAATTTTGTGCTCCAAATGAATAGATTGACATTGGTTTAAGTACTTAAATTCCTAAATTTTCTTGGTATTTTTTAAGTAAGAATTGTCAAAAATCTACCACTACTAAAAGCAAACTATTAATTTCTAAAATAAATGACTCTGCTAGGTTGCAATTGTAGCATCTTGCAATGACCATGTATTCAAAGGTTATATCAATTTTGAAAACGATTCATTGCACTGATAGTAAATTATGAGGTTTAAAGTCATTGCTAAATATTTTGATTTTAAGGAGTGTATAAAAAATTTGATGGCCAAATTTTTTACTTTGCAAAGACATTTCATCTGTGGAGGTTCATTAATACTTATAGATACTAAAGTTAGGTTTGCGCTCACAAAGTCTAAGGCCCATCTTTGCTTGAGAAGGATGAGAAACCCCCATTTTGGTCATTGGATGGGTGTTAAATTTTTTGTACTCCTCCATATCAAAACACCATAATGGATAACGTTTTTATGTCTTATTGAAAACCCAAAGAATAGAAATGTTTGTTTCTATAATAACAAGAACCAAAGAAAATTTTAACCTAAGAAAAAACAACTTAGTCTTTTAGACATTTCTAAAGCTTGAAGAATTCAATTTTGATCAAATTTTTGGAAGATTTTGTTCTACCAAAATAACTTATGCCCCTTTTTGGCTTTTTGTACGATGGATAGTATAGTTAGATTGACATAAGTTGTTAGCAACCCAAATTTGTCTAAAAATCTTGCCCAAATCTATCTAAAAATCATAACTTTTACATTATAATTATAACCTTTGTCAATGTAGGATCCACCTTCCTATCCAAAAGTTCCAAACCAAAATAAATCTAACATAGCTCCAAAGTTGATCATCAACATTGGTAATGCGATGAATTACATTGATAGTTACATCACAAGAGTTCAATATATAAAAGCCCAAGTCTTGCTCTAAGATTCTAATTTTATCAGTGACAATGGCCATTATAAGTCGGTTGCGAGAAGTACGTTTTTCTCATAGTATTTTCATATCTCGGACCCCACTGTCCAATAACTTCCATGTAACATCAAATATACACTGTAATAACACCCATTTGATGTTTGCTGTTGAAAGAAAGTGAGTTGAGACCAGATTGGAGAGCATGCAATAGTTGCCTCTCTCTCTCTAAATTTGTTCACTAGTATCACTAGTCCCTTCATAGAGATTAGATTTCCGGACAACTTAACCTATGTGAATATCCACATACAGAATTTAGTACAAAAACTTTATTCCACACTGACAAATTATTCCGCAGTACAAATATTTGTTTTGACATGGGTATGACAAAGTCTCCTAGCCCCACATGGGCACTATTCATTTGACCCTAAAGGTTTGTTACACTGTTACAGAATCCGCTATACAGTGTTGTATCTTGTGTCCAGATGGCCATGGGCCAGCTCCCTTAACATTACTCCCGGTTGTTCTGCCATCCCGCTCTTGTCTCTGGAAGGCCGGTACTGTTGCAATGAAACTTTCTTTATGCATGCTCAATGTATCAACAAAAAGATGAACTTGAGCAGAAAGTTGTTTGAAGAGTCACAAATACCATTCCCCAACTATTAGATTCTGTTGGACTGGAGTGAGAAAGCGGGATGGCCCAAGTTCCAATTTCCTACACTAGAAATACAAACGGACCCAAAAGTTCTCCCAAGCTCCTATAATTATTGCATGCCCAGATCAATGGTCAGGCGGAGGGAACCCTAAAATAGGGAACATTATTTGTGAAGAAACAAATGCACTGCTTCAGGTCGGTGTGTGAAAAAATAAGATGGTTTTTGTTATTTCAGTGTGTTATTTAACTCAATATTGGGCTTGGGGAAGAGAAAATCATAAAGAAAAGAAAACCACTCAAGAACATATACTGTTACAAATTCATTACCCTGGTGAATTTACAAATATAGCTTTTGCTTTTGACCGAGTAGTATCTGCTGCAACTGTAAATTATTGTGGAACTGTAAATTATAGTGGAGGTAGAAGGTCACATCCTTCGCAAAGGTGAATGTATCCAACACCTACTTCACATCCTTCATAGGGTAATAGTGCTGAGTGCTTTGATGAAAAGAAGTGATGTACGGGTCACATATTTCACAAAGGTCCATGTTGCCAACACCTACTTCACATACTTCATATGGTAGTGCCGCTGAGTACCACCAGTGCATGAAAAAGATGGGGATGTATCAACAACTCACTAGGCTCAACTCCCATTGTTATGATGGTACCATAAAAGCATTCATACTTTCACAGAATCAGTGAGAACTGGGTTACAAACACAAACCAAGCTGAGAAGCTGTTTTCATGTTACCATAACTAAACACGAGCTTCAGTTTTGTGGTACTACAGTTACTCATGCAGCTTATGAGTGTCCAGTCAATTTCAAGTTGTAACTGTCTACATGCTTTGGAGTACCAGTTGATGGTGTGTGTTGCCATCGATGGCTCCATTTTACTGTCAAGTGAAGTGTCATTTCAACCCAACCAAGAGATTATCATCGAATTTATAACTCAAATGACCCCACCTGGGTTAAACATCAGAATCTGTAACTGGCAATTTAACAGTGCTACATAGCAACTTAGCAAGTCCTTTCAGTAGTCCTGCAATATTTACACCTTAGCCCCAGAAAATAAACTCATCTTCAATCTATAATTTATTTATGTGCAATGGCAGAGGAAACGACCAATACTCTACCTCAAATAGAAAACACAATTCAATGCAAATGAAATGAAAATTCTACTTTGGTAGTGTTGGTTTTGATATCACATTTGAAGATCTCTTTAACAAAATTCAAGTCTGCTAGACAGAACTTGTGTTACTCTGCCACATTGTGATTAAGTATCCTTGCATTCTAAATGAACTAGTACCAAGACCCAATTCCAACACAAATGCACAATGTGCGTTCACTATAGAACAAAAATCTGGGCTTAAATACACAAATTTGAACATCTATACCAAAATGTCACAACAGCACAAGAGACACAGATCATGAAATGTACAACTCGATTCGTGCTAAGGGTGTGGTTGCACTGTTGCAGAGGCCAGACTGGACGAATTGACATGCTTGACAAGGCCTGAAGAGGCACTGATAATGAAGGACGAGGCTAAATTTTATGGTGGAAGATTGAGGCATCATTGGTCCATGGGGTAAGTGCTGCCAGCAATCATCTCTCAGCTCACTCCAATGGATTCACCTTCTTGGATTTACAAGGACGACCTAACAAGACGTAGCTCATGACTGAAACCTCTCTACTGTAATGCTGCAAAGCGTCACAGATTACAATTGGTGACCGATGTTTGGATACCGAATGCAGAAGTTCTGTGTGAGAGACAGTTTCAGATAACTGAAGCTGCAGCACCAGCAACACTTACCAGGACCAGTTGTAGAGGATGCAGTCATGGAAGAGGACTCAACGCATTTAACACTCTTTAGCAGATGGTGAAGGTCACTCTTCTCAAAGATATTGTTGGACAAAGACCTAAATAAAGTTATTGCACTAGAAAGGATACCTGGTGCTGATGGCAAACTTGAGCTCCTATGACAACATTGAGTTGATTTACAACTCACTCATTATCATCATGGTTCACCTCCGAAACTGGACTAAAAGGGCTCTTGGTCAGAATAGTGTGTTCTCTTTGACTTTTGCAAGGGCGACGTCTGAGGCTTCTAAAGAATGTTAGAGGATTCCAATTTTTGACGATATATTGCCAAATATGAGCCGATTATATTCCTAAAAATGAGAACTGGGGTACAAAACCTGAGTAGGTAGTCATGTTCTTCCAAAATACTTCCCCAAACTTCTATCGACAGCTATACATTTGTAGTTCTATGATTCCTAACTAGCCAAAAATTGGTTTCAACTATTTAAAGTTTCAACCTCGAATAGACAAGGAAAAATGAAACAAAATACTGAAGAAAAGTGGAGGAAATACTTGCTACATTGGGCTGACGAATAGTTTCATTAAACATGTAGCCTTCATGAATCATTGGCAAGCTTACACGGGTTGTCATCAAGCCTTGATCTATCTTTCTAAAGTCACAAGCTCGGTCTTCACAGGTTTCAGGTTTCACTCGCTGGTCACAGGGAGGACATCCATGGCTGCCTTTGGTTCCTGGTTTTGAATGTCAGGTGGTGCTGTATCTGATCCAGAGGTACAATGGTGCACATTGGTAACTAGCACCTCTGTTTCTACCTGAACTGCAACAAGTGATGCATCAATGGCAGCAGTAACAGAATCCCGCACCGGCGAACACCTCTCCTTTGCAGACAACTCTGCTTTTTGTGCTAAAAGGGCTGCCTGCAGAACACACAGGAATATCAGGTCAGTGATGTCATTGCAGCATTAACGGTTCATCCATTTAAGAGGCAAGCAGATCCTAAGATTTAATAAGATGCCATAGTACACCCTCCCAAATGCACACTAAGCAATCATACAGCACATAATTTGGTGTATTCTAGATTTTAATATCACTGAAAACCTGACCTATCATTCCAGCTAATGAATACTCGATCTTAAGAGTACACCGGTTCAATACCTTTTCCTTTTCCAGCTGCCTTTTAACTTGCTTAAGCTCAACCATCTGTAAATCACACCACCATCTTACAATGAGAGCACAACAAAGTACCTTGATTTCATAAGGAAAGTTAAATTATGAATCTCCATAATAACTTGGATTTGTAAGAAAAAAAGATGAATCTACACATGCTTGGCAAACTTGAATAAAATACAAACCTGCACAGCAAGTTCAGTGCTTGTGCGTTCCTTAGCATCTTTCGCCTTTCTTATTCTCTGTGCCTGTTGGCTTTCCAAGCAACACAATAAGTAGACCTTTACACAACAAAGTATATGAATAATAATCAAGTTCATTTGTAAGAATTTAAGGGTTTGACCATCTGACAAAGCATCCTAATATGGAGGGATATATAATCATGGATTGCGGTTGTTTTGAGACCTTTTGACTAGTACATCAGAGATAAATGGACCACATCAACTGAAGGCACTAAAGTTTACCTCCTCTTCCAATCTTTTCCGTTCTTCAATTATATCGTTCTTCATAGCAGTAGTTTGTTTCTTCTCCTCCTCAAGAACTTCTTTGTTGATAGTGCTTGGCGTAAAGCACCTTTCCTTCTCCCTCAAATCCCTGCAAATTAAGTAACCCAGAGATTATTGAGAGTGAAGACAAGTTATGTAACCAATAAATTCTTCAGTACACAGCTAACCACGGAAGTGACATTGAGTCATGTCATGTGTCTGATTGCAAATCACCTTTCTCGTTGTTGGATTGCAAAATCGAGGTCTTTCCACAATTTGTGACAGACTTTGTTAGTCTGATCAAAATCATTAGCGGCAGTTGATGGTCTCTCAGCCGGTTGGGCATCTTCTGCCACTACCTTCTTCCTCTTTTTCGTTTTCTCATTAACCACCAACTTACTTGGACTTCTCTTAGAAGCTTCTGGCGCATCGCAGTCTTCTGGACGACTTTCCGAGGGGTCACCAAACTCAACCTTCACACCTTGACTATCACCTCTCACAATCTCAACCGATGAATTAGATACATTGGGACCACCAGGGGAAGCTCTTCTCTGAGGAAGAAACGGCCTCTCTGAGATGGTCTCGCCATAAAAATTGTCACTGTTGTCAAAGCCAGATCGACTCCTATAATTGTCGTCGAAGCCTGATCGATACCTGTGGTTGTTGTCAAAGTCTGATCGATTCCTGTGGTTACTGACAAAGTCTGATCGATTTCTGTGGCTGCTGTCAAAGCCCGATGCATTCCTGTGACCATCATCGATGCCTGGTGGACTCATGCGACTGTCGTCGAAGCCTGATGGATTTCTGCGGCTATTATCAAACCCTGGTGGATAACTTAGTTTCATTGGCACACAATCAGGAATAGGAAGGAGCCCTTGATTCGTTGCGAGACTATCAGGGTTAGGAAGGAGCCCTGGCCCATCACTCACTGTGGTTCTCGTTCTTGGTACTTCATCAGACTTTGGAAAGTGAGGTATGTTGCCCCGAGGATGTGAACGAAACGCGCGAGAGTCTGATTCCCCAGGATGCGGACTGCCCCGCGTGTTGGTGTTGAATTCCTGCCGACTTAGATCCATGGCATAGAGGAGACAAACTGCTCACACCGTTCATGAGCCGACTGTGGTACAAGTACTAAAAGTCAGAGCGATGAGCAACTCCTTAAACAGACATAGCCAGAACCCTTTGCTCCAAAACCCTCAAAACCCTTCGCTTCTAGGCTGCTAGCCAATGACGCCCTTCTCCTTCGAATTTACCCCCCTAAATGTATTATACCATAGGACTGATTCCACTCCAGAGTAAGACTCCATTTCCTTGCTGCTCAGCCTGTGGAACAAAGGCAACCCAAACGATGTCGACAACATTAGTCCATCTCCAAATGATGAGAACCGAATGGCCAAGGTCACCACCAGTAATTGTAACTACAGCTACACAATTAGGCATGGCACATAAAATGATTAGACGTCATCTCCCACGCAAGGGAATGAAAACTAAAATTGGGTAATATCATTGGTGGACATGCATGTCCTCACACACACAATGCAACAAATTTTCAGCATCTTTAATCAGAGCAAACCGATCTGTACGCGACAAAATAAACTGTAAACAACCGACAGAATCAGCAGCCCTAAACTCACTTCCACAAAAATGTTTCTTAGTGTTATGAATTTATCCCCGTCCCAAGAAAAAAAGCAAGCTAAAATGAATGTGCTCTAAATATCTATCTCATTTTGAGCATACTCACCTTATCCTGATTTTAAATGACCGGAAGCCTTACGTCCTCCGAAGCTCAGTCCCGTGTAGGGTTTAGTCTCATTGCAGACTTCGTCTAGACCGCAGTTTTGATCTCTAGAAAGACAAGCTGCGTCATAAACTGAAACGGTCATTATAGCAATGTACCCTTTTCCTCTTAAAACCCTAAAGCCTTAACCGCCATATCCAAATGAAACCACCCTCAATAACCCTTCCCAAACTCTCGACTGCGGTCTCACCATCGCACAACACACACCCCAATGCGACTCACATCCAGAGAGTAACGAAATCACATACCAAATCGGACTCTGAGTCATCGTTGTCGCCAAATTCCTCGCCTGAAGCCGCGTTCACGTCGAAAAACAACCCCTAGAATCAATCACATTGAAACTGCATGAACGAAGTTTAGGTTGCAGTCATGATCCCGAAACCAGTCTCGAACACAGTCTCCGAATGCTCGACGTTGAAAATTTCTTCAAAACCTCAAGTTGAACGAACGAGCTCTGCGCACTCGCTTGCTCCTCTGCTCCGCTCCGCTGATGCCCTCGATCGGAAGATCCAATTGCTCGACGCTGAAAAACTCCTCAAGTCGAACGAAGAACACTCTCGTCCGGTGAAAAATTCTGTGGTGCGTTGGCCAATCGCTCAGCTCTGCAGCTTCCGCTCACAGCCACTCGCCGCTGTTCCGCTCACCGCTCGCAGCTTCTACACCGTCCGCAGCTTCTGCTCCGCCAGCTGCTTCCACTCCGTTCACAGCTCCCGCTCCACACACTGTTCCGCTCTTAGACTTGCTGGATTAAAGGTGGTTGACACCGAAATCGAACCAGGGAACCAATGTAGTCACAAACCCTAATTAGGGTAAAACAGAAAACAAGTTCGAAGCCATGTCCTGAGCAGTTCCTAATCAAGATTAGAATTCACAGTCTCAGTAACACTCTTCCTGAAATCAGTAATGAGAGCCAGCAAAATGCTTAATCGGCTAACTGCGGGCCATGGCCACGCGACTCATCACCGGCGAAGCGCTCCTCTGGAGCTCGTCTCTCTCTCTCTCTCTTGTTCAGGATCCGGAGGCGAACGTTTTGAGAGCACAAATACATCAGAAGCTAACCCAACTGCATCTTCATCACAAAAGGCTCCCATTCAATCGTAACGCCTCACGAACAAGACGAGAATATGCTCTCATGAGGGTAAATATCCATAAACATGCAGAGCTTCCCGGGTATGTCAAACGCTCCCCTACCCGACCCGGCAGCAAGCAGAATAAGCTCCGACGCAATCTGGACAAAATACTATTACATAATTCGGATCTAGGCTACAAATGGCTACAGACAACAGTCGTGATGCCTTCGTACGCCCCATTGGAATGTGCATCAGAAACCACATCACGAGCATCCATGGCCCGGATGCAGCGCAACCGGGATGGGCACCACCTTATCTTGCACTTCCTAGATAGTTGAACGCAAGTAGCTCTTCTTCTTCAGAAGATCATTACAAGAGTGGAAGCAACTCTCAGGCTTTCGCAAGATGGTGCATGATGTGAATCTTGTGACCCCATGTTGTGACGTGATGATGCGAAATTCCTCCGTAGATATGGGCATGGGAAATTAATAAGAAATGGAGTGGGATAATTGGTTTTGTAGGATTGCTTGAACAGTGTTGGAAGGTGCAGCGGAACTTGCAAGCGTCTCGCATGCCCACTTACGTCGTGAGCGTTGTTCTGAGTGCTATATTAGAATGCCGTGTATTTGGGAGATTTTGTATCGTCCGAACACGGGCAGAGAGAGAGAGATAAAGATCGACTGGTCTTACAGCGGC
This sequence comes from Ceratodon purpureus, assembly GCA_014871385.1. Taxonomy (NCBI): domain Eukaryota; kingdom Viridiplantae; phylum Streptophyta; class Bryopsida; order Pseudoditrichales; family Ditrichaceae; genus Ceratodon; species Ceratodon purpureus. Next base: position 18,498,405 of record CM026423.1, on the reverse strand, counting down.
TTCAGGTGGGTGATTGGGAGTGCAATTGAGCGCATTTGGTTTATTGGAGGTTATGTTGTTGTCATGGCTGGTAGAGTGGTGATGGCCGGAGTGCAGTGTTTGGAGAGGGTCGTGGTTAGTCAGGTTGGCTGGCGCAAGTTAGATGGCGCCATGTTGGGAGGTCGATTGCAGATCAGGGAGCCTCACTTGGGTCTAAATCCTGGAGTTTTCAAGGGTGGGGTGATGAATTTTCTTTGGCTCGAATTCTTGATGTCGATGGAGTTGCCATATGGTTGTCGAAAGTGTGTTGGAGAATGTGTACCTCGGCTATGAAATAAGTTTAAATTTGCATTGTTTTGAACGTTGAAATTAGAAGACTATTGCTGCATACATAGTTTCTGCGATGTGCTTGACAATTACTAGCAACTTGTGGTGTGCATTTAGCAATTTTCTTATATCAGGTTCGTGAAGGCTATCTCGTAATTTAGTCCCTGGGTGGCTCAATGGCTTGTGTCAGTGTTGTGACGGATTGCGCCAATATTCGCATTTCTTGGTTTTTCTTGCAGTTGGCTGCGCCGTACTAGTGGGTATCATATCTGTGATGTTTTCCGAGGTTTTCTCATCAGATTGTATGTGTTGTCGAGATTGGATGTTACTTAAGCTGTAATGACAAGCAGGGCCACTTGACGGAGATGGGAAAACATGTGATACACCATTGGGTAGTGTACTCGGCAATATTGGCCCATCCAGCCTGGAAACTGCGCTAGTTGATACTCATCTAGATGAATTGCTGAAGCGCGAATTCGTTTTTTCTGAATGTGATGGTGTCTGGATGATTGTGCAGGATACAAATTAAACCACTCAGCTACAAGGCAGACTGCAACCATGGCTTCCAAGATTCAGCTCTACAGCATGGCCACGCCGAATGGCCAAAAGGTGATAAACCTTGGAGATTGATTTCCTCTGGCCCTTGTTACCAATTGTACATATATGTAGCTACTAATATGATGATCATATGTCTCAAGTTCAGGTGATCATGTTAGTATGATAACTAAACCGGGTGGGATGGTTTGGCGCTTGATGTTACAGATTGGAGTAGCGCTGGAAGAAATGGGTCTCAAATACGAAGCACACACCATCAACATTACGAAGAATGAGACCTTCACTCCGGAGTTTATCAAAATCAACCCCAATTCCAAGATTCCCGCGATCATCGACCCCGACGGCCCAGACGGACAGCCCATCACCATCTTCGAAAGCGGTGCCATCCTCCTCTACCTCGCGAGCAAAAGCGGGAAGTTCGTGTCCAAGAATCCCCGCCTGAAATGGGAAACGATTCAGTGGATCATGTGGCAGATGGCGGGCGTTGGCCCCATGCTCGGCCAGTTCGGGCACTTCTACCGGTTCGCCAAGGACAAGTGCAAGGACCCCTACCCCACTGAGCGCTACGCCAACGAGTCGAAGCGCCTGCTGGGTGTGCTCGAGGAGCGCCTCAAAGGCCGCGACTTCATCATCGATGATGGCTACTCCATCGCCGACATGGCCACCTTCCCCTGGATCCGGGCCGCCCGGGAGCACTACGCAGAGAAGCTGGAGTTTGACAAGTTCCCTCTCGTGAATGCGTGGGTGGACCGCTGCTATGCCCGGCCCGCATCTGCCAAGGGCACCACCGTTTGCAAGCTTTGACGAGACAACCTTGATGACATGTTGCCATGATGCGTTCAGAGCCTATCTTGTAAATCCTCACATGGTGATGTGTGATGAGTTTCTAGTACTGTAAGTACCCGCTCGGTACTCTGAGATAGTTTCTTTAACATGTAAGAGTTGTTACAGCAGCTTCTTAATTTTGTAATAAACACGGCTTTAAGGTTCACTGATTGCAGCGCAAGATGCCGCTGGATTGTTGTGTGCTTGTCGATGTTGTGCTTACGGCATTGCGTGGATTAATCGGTTTGGAGTTTCTCTCTTATCAAATCTGTTGATCCTGTTGTTTTGTGTTCTCTTCGCTGGAACATTCATTGATGACTGAATTTTAATCACTGGTGCGAAACCGAAGTGCTGCTTCAAACCTGGGCCAGTGTAGACTCAGGTTGTTCATCTCACAAACACATTTTGTGTTGTCATTTACCTCCAATGCTTGCAATTGAATCTTTGTCATTCCGATCATCAGAACTGCACACTATTGAAATTGCTCTCTTAATCCAAACGGCAGTAATATTACCAGCACAGCGACTGTCCAGTGGCAGAAAAATTTATTGTGATGTTCACTCCGAGCATGTGACGCAACAGATACGTAACTGTTAGATCAGCTCATGAATGCGTGGAGTGACACAGTTACACTAAGAAAATGGCCAAAAACTTCTTCCGAGCGAAGGAACCAATAATACTTCACCCAAATTGGGGACTTCTGGACGCTGCGAGGAGCGGAGAGTTTCGCGAGATAATCTTGCTGATCGCCGTATGAATTTCTTCATGGCGCTCTTCGTCTTCTTCCCCAAGGAATCATATCGTCGGAGAATATGGTGGTTCCCGTAGGAATACAGGACCCTGCTCGCGGCGTGTGTTCCCCTCTACTCATACCCCCTTTACACATGGAGGTAAGGATTTCTGCTTGTCTACGTCCTAACTGCACAGGGTTCGTAATATCCCGAATGAGTTCACACGGAGCTGAGGGGGTTCAGGTTTTTTTGGATCGGCCACCTCCGATGTGACGGAGGTATGGAGGATGGTGTTCACATCATGGGGGGCCTGTACCACGACGCTACCACTCATGAGGACACCGGATTTGACGGAATAGAAATCACCGGGTGGCACTGAAGTGACAGTGTGGAAACTTTTGACGCGGGCACTTGGGCAGTCTTGGAGAGGGCCTGGGGCAGCACAGTCGAACTCCCGGGCAGCGTCTCCTCTGAACTTCGTCCCTTCTCTCTCGCAACGAACACTTTTGCCATTCACGTAGTCCTTGTGCTTTGTTCTTCATTTTCCTCTGGCTCCATTTGGGTGCTGTATTGGAATCCCATTCCCGGCTGCTTCGTGGTTGTTATCACGCATCGTTGTACTTGTGTTTCGCTCAGCCGGAGTCGTTGCATGCCTGTGTCAAGGGGATCGGTTGTTTATTATCAGTGTGATTCCGGCTTCTGTTGCGGTTTTGCCCAGGTATCCGCCTCCTAGGTTTCGTGCGATTGGATTCGGAACTGCGCATTCAGGTAACACTCCCATCTCTGCGCTCTTTTGTTCATTTTGAAGAAGACGTGAATGTAAATTTTGTTTTCTTCTAACTCCTGAATGGGCGTTTCTTCAACCGCGCAGGTTCATGCTGCGTCAAACCTGGGTGAGCGACATTGTGCAATCGCTTTCATTTCAAATTAGGGTTCCGATATCGTCTCCTTCTCCGGAGGGAAGCAGGTAAGTTCTCTATGTCTTGGTGTCTTCAAGAGGGCGGGTCCTTGTGAATTAGTACCGGCGAATTCCAGAGTAGAGCCCTCCCTGTCTGTTGCAGTTGAGTCGTAAGAATAGAATTCGGCGTTTTCAGTAGAGTGTCTTCGGTGTTCGCATATCAATGGACCAGCGGCTAGACCCAGGGAATGTTGCTTTTTTCCTCCCCTCGCTGGTCTTGTTGTTACAAAATGTAGTTGATAATATGTTCCGCCCCCCCGAGGATGTCCCGCCGGATGAGGGTGACAATACAGTCCAAATCGGAGAGGTTCATTCCACCCTGGTTAACATGACTCCATAGTCGCGTCAATCTTGCACGATTTCAGAATCGCACATGCAACGACGTTACTAGAGCAGGAGCTTAGCTGGTGGGTTTTGCCTCGGTCCACATCGTGGTTTTCTAGATTTGTACTTCAAGAGTACGATGACCTACGCTGGATAGAAAACTTTCGCTTGACAAAGGCGTCTGTCTTTAGTCTCACCAACCTCCTCAGGCCGCACATTGAACGGCAGAACACGAGATATAGATTGGCGATCCCCCCCATTGTGAGAGTTGCTTGCACGTTATTTAAATTATGCCAGGGGGCGAGTCTACTTCTCTGTTCAGAGTTCTTTGCCATTGGCACAAGCACGGCTTCAGGGATTATTCGCGATGTTGTACGGGCCGTCAACGATGAGCTGAAGGGGGAGATTTCGTGGCCCACGGGTCACAAACTCCACCTCAATATGGCTCAATTTCGAGAATTTTCTGGTTTGCCAGGGATAGTGGGGGCCATTGATGGCACCCACTTCCATATCCGCAAGCCAAATGATAGTCCAGAGGACTACTTCTATTTCAAGTCAGGTGGTTATACAATGCAGTGTCAAGCAGTAGTCGACAGGGATCGAAAATTCATAGACATCTCTGTCGGGATGCCCGGTTCGACGAATGACGCAAGGCAGCTCAGACGTTCCATGCTGTACCAACGTGCCACTACAACAAATTTGTTTAATGCTGCGGATGCGGTAGATGGCTTTGTCCCTTACCTGGTAGGGGATAAGGGCTACCCCATATTCCCATGGCTCATCACCCCCTACCGGGAAGTGCCTGGGGGAAGACGCTCCGTTCAGGAGACTTTGTTTAACAGGAAACTGTCACGGGCGAGGTCGGTCGTCGAGAATGCATTCGGAATTTTAAAGATGTCCTTCCGGGAGCTCCACTCGGCGTCTGACCTTCATGTTACTCTACTTCCGGATGTGGTAGTATGCTGCTGCATACTACACAACCTCCTGCTCGGCCAGAGCACCGAGGAGGTCGATCGGCTGTTGGAAATCCTGCAGCGGGAGGGCATGAGACCCGTGGTTGACGAGGACCCCGAGGAAGAGCTCCCTGGTGAGGCCGGTCCTCCTAACGATGAGGTCGGGGGCAATCGGAAATGGGGGCAGTTGGCCGCTTTCCTTGCCCAGGTGAGGGCGTAATCTGAAAGGGCCAGTCCGGGGCTTTTGGCTGCGACGTTGCTTGGACACTGAAGCGGTGGGAGGGCGGGATACAATGCAAGGGAAACAGTGGCCGCAAGGTACGTTCCTAGTGGACTGTTTAGGTGCACATGTGCACTGTAATGTGGTTGTCACCATGGCTTTATTACATGTAAGACAGATAACATAGAATGTTAGAGATGAGGAACATAGCGTTTTTTTTTTTTTGAGCCACCACGGCTCGTACTAACGAAGAACTACAGTCATTCGTAACTGATATAGTACTGCTGTGTTGGAGTGTCAACAAACAGGTACCAGTCGGAGCAGAAGGTCTCGGGGGCAGAAAAACAAAGAAAGGTGAGTGGGAAAAAAAACACTGAAACTATAGTGACTTCTATTGAAACTAGAATGCAATATTCAGTTGCATTTGCCATGGTTTCTAACAACTCCTTTCCATGTGCAGGTTTACGGTGGCGTTGTTAGTTGGGGGGGGGGGGGTGGGGTTTCCTGGGGTTCAGTCGTTGTAGCAGTCGGGTCTGGTGTAGGTGCCTTCGATGGTGCCACGGTCCGTGAAATGGCGGAGGCCAAGTTCGCGATGGCTGTGACAACCATCTGCTGGTTCATCAGCCCAAGCCGTGTATGTTCTTGTGAAATTCTGACGTTCTCCATATTCACCCTATCCCTCTCCTTTTTGTATTCAAGGCTCTGCTGAAAATGCTTAGAATGTACCTCAAGATTCTCCTTCTCTGATGACCTGTGAGTTTCATTAATCTCGCTGAGCACCTTCACCATCTTCTCCGCACTCTTTGTGACACCATCTGCAATGCCCGATGTATCTGCTCCTCTCTTACGCCTGTGGCCAGTACTGCCCATTGCCCTCTTAAGGTCCGCGGCTCCGGAGGTGGCAGTTGACGACGACAGGAGGTGGATCTCCACACTCCGACGTCCCTGCCTAGACACGGCAGGGATGGAGGCAGCATGCCCGGAACTCGCCATCCCAGCCCGTGCTAGAGGGAGGGCTGTCGGGAGATTCGGGGTTGGGGAGTGTTGTTGCGGGGTTCCTCCGGGGGCAGGGGGTCCATTCAAGTCCATATCTTGGACCATTCTACGGGGGCTACGGGGCTGCAGAGGGTCTCGACTCTCTACCCACACCTGCGGCAGATGCAGTGTGGGGAGGTGCGTCGTGGTAAAGTCCCCCCACCTGATGGCCGGTCATTGAGTGCACAGTATGTGCCGATGACACAGCTGGGGAGTCATCGGCTGTTAAGTCGATGTGCGAGGCCGGCCTACCCCCACCTGCTGCCCACCCTTGCTCTGGCATGCTATCTAAAAATCCACTTCCGATGGGATTATCATGCGACATCTGTGATGCATAGTTTCCATCGAGGGGATCCATTGTATCCCTCGCGTGCGGGGGATTCATGGTGGCCTTGTCACGCAACCACTCAGCCATATTGCGATATGCCGAGAGGTAGAAGGTCTTGGGGAGCTTCTGATTTTTCTTCTCTTCCGGGGTTGTTTCTTTGAAATAATCCTCTGAGTTCCTCCCTGTTCTACAGTGAAAGTCCCATATCTTCTTAAAATCAGATAGCAAAGTGTTCCATTTGTACTTGCAAGCCATGCTATCTCTGTCTACATCACCCTCTCCCTTCGTGGCATTTAGAATCATAGCGATTTTACCCCACTTGCCAATTTCAGGGCACATCAAGTCTCTCACGTCCTCTACAGTCATCTCATCGATATATTCCTTTCTTTTTGCTTCTATAAGAGCTAAAATCTCTGTTTTCGTCCAGTTGGGATCCCTTTCTTTTTTACCTGAGGTCCCGGCCTCTTCATCTGCTCCTCTAGCCCTCCTCGGCACCCTAGCAGGAGCCCTTCTCTGTTGAGAGGACTGCGAACTTGTGCTATCTGCAGAAATATACATGTTCCTGTCAAGATTTTTTCTCTCACAAATGACCATGGTTCTGACTTCAGCATCGGAGGGGGTTTGGGGGGGTGTGCAGGTACCTTGATCATCTACACTCTGGCTGCGAAGGTGATAATTGGAGCTACAAAGGAGATGCAGTATCTACCATGGATATCCACATTCGAAACACAACGAGGTAAACTCTAACATGCCTTGCATGCTCTCTACTTGACAGCGATTCAAGAAATTGTCTTTGGAAACAATAAATGGAGTATCTCTCAGAATATGCATCAATCATAACGATACAGTCAATTCCATCGAATTAAGAAGCAACTACTTACCTTGAGGTGCTGCTCCCTGTGACAGGTTGACCGGTAGATCAGCCATGACGATAATGCACCTCGACCTTGGGGATTGAAGGAGCAGGCCGTCCACAGAGCGCAGGATCACAGACTTGCAACGCAGTGAACAGTAGTGTAGCAGTAGAAGGGAGTTTAACCGCTGTCATTCTCGGGTTTTATGTCGATTTTTTTTTTTAGAACCCGGGGCAGGGGAAATGCTATTCTGCGAGCCTTGAGCGGTGAGCGGAGAGCGGTGAGCGGTAACTTTGCGGATATTTTGATGTTTTTGGTGAAGTTTCTCACACTCTATAACTGCAGCATGTTGGTTTTATTTTGAATTTTTTTTTAGAAAGTATGACCTAAAAAACACCTATGACCGTGCGTGCCTATTCCCGTGCATGCTTATATCCTTGTTGAGATGCGCTATACAGCCATCTTTGAAGACATGGGGTGTTAGTATTTTGAGTTTTAATCTTTCCTTGTAGGAAGTTTAGAAGGTGTGAATGGGTTTAGGGTAATGAAGAGTATTAGATCGTTTAGAAATTTACTATGTAAGGTCTAGGCAGAAAGAGTGATAAAAAGACTACGGAGCAACTGCAGTTTTTTTCTTTAATCAGATTTTTCTTTTATCCAATTTGAATTTGTTTATGTCAGTTTGGGAATGGCTCTAGCGGTTATCCCTTGCGAGGTGCGACGTCCATTGCTTTCGCTCGTGAGGTATAACACACGAAAGCCACCACCCAAGTGACGATATTTAGCCCGATGGTGTACAATTATATTCAAGTAATATTCGGATTAGGCAATGATTATGGGATAACCTCGGTTGATCGGGAACCTGCTTATGTGATCGACTTTCTTGTGTGTGTGATGTGCATGATGTCAGTGTACATATGTGATGTGCATGATGTGAGTGTATGTGATGTGTAGCATGTGGGTGTATGTGATGTGTATCATGTGAGTGTATGTGATGTGCATCATGTAAGTGTATGTGATGTGGCAAATGCGAGTGTATGTGATGTGTACCATGTAGGTGTATGTGATGTATATCACGTGACTGTATGGCCAAATAAGAGGAATAAAGGATACATTGGATTTTAATTAGATACTTGTTTCATTAATAAATTGATACATGTGAGTGTATGTGATGTGTAATAGATAAGTTCAGGAGGTAAAAGATCATTTATAAGGTCTAGGCAGAAAGAGAGATAAAAAGACTGCGGAGCAACTGCAGGTTTTTTTTTTTTTTTCATTGGCATAATGCCTCAATGCCGAGGACTCTTGCTGGGGGCTCTCAGTCTGGTCAATGTATGTTGTTTTCTTGGTTGGAACTAGAGCCCTTTAGAGCAACCTCGTAGCCCTTGGCATAATGCCTCGGTGCCCAGCGTCCATTGCTTTCGCTCGTAAGGTATAACACACGAAAGCCACCACCCAAGTGACGATATTTAGCCCGATGGTGTACAATTATATTCAAGTAATATTCGGATTAGGCAATGATTATGGGATAACCTCGGTTGATCGGGAACCTGCTTATGTGATCGACTTTCTTGTGTGTGTGATATGCATCCTGCGGATGTATGTGATGTGTAGCATATGACTGTATGCCATGGACATCATGTGATTGTATGTGATTTGCATCATGTATTTATTATCAATATAAAGTCTAACCACATAAAAGACGGAGAGGATTATTTGAAGATCACTATTAGATCATAGATACTTGTTTCATTATTAAATTGGATTAAAATTTAGTATTGTTAATTATTGTAATAGCTAATAATTATATTCGATGTCAGGGCTGCTTGGATATAATCAATCCATCTGATCTTGGATGGTGAAATAAAAACATCCTTGAATGATAGAAGAAATCCGCTAGAAAACAATGCTTGTGATTTAAGGGAAGGGGGTGGTTTCAGGGGTCTGGGATCCGGAATAAAAGAATAACAAATTGTATCCATTGGGAACCACAATATGTAGTGAACATTCCATTCCAAAATCTACGTAGACCTAAACTTCAGGTACATCAACAACGTATACCTCCCTTTCACTAAGGACACACTCATCCAGCCAAGATTCTTTTCAAGCCCATAACAACATTGCAGCAACGAGTATTATCGTGAAAATAAAAAACTTTATCCATATAAATGGAGGTACTCGACTTCCGGCATGTACCACCGAGGCCTGCACTGAAAATCATCAGATGGTTAAGCAGCTATCAGTTGCGCATGTCCAGATATGGTGCCTAAATCTCTCCTTGATAAAGGAAGCTAACTCTGCACTATGAGATCCATTCTTCAGCAGCTTCAAAAACCCCACTAGTTTCCTATTTCATAGTGTAATCAACACCTCAGGGGATACACCGTCCAACTCTTGTCGATATCAAACCAGCGAGTTTCGCCATCTGATATGATCACTTCGAGCAACTGAACAATTGGATTCACAACGATGGTGGAGGACAAGGTATACGGGATAAGGGACGCCTCCATGAATTTGACAAGCTCAATGGTACAGAGCATTGCGCAGTGCCATTCCCCATCGCCAACATGGAGGCGTCCAATGTGCCTAAACGGCGGCAGGTCCATACCTCGAAGCCTGGCGCGCTCCACCTCCACTAGCCATGGCCGCAGCTCCTCATAACTCGCCGGTGCCTTGGGAGCTAAACCCACAGCCGCTCTTGTCCTCTTCGACATCGCATTGCGCACCTTTGGCATCGCACCCTAGAGGGGTTTGTTGTTCCCGAACCTTTCAAGCTAGACTACAGATTTCCTTCCCCATGTCGTTCTGCACCTCTGCATGCAACACGGAATGGCAGTGCCTGCCCTACTATACTAAAACGCCACCTGATAGCGAGCTCAAAATCCTGGATTCGGGCCCCTTCAAAAGGAAGTCATCTGCTGCAAAGTGCTAGGAATCCCTTAGATGTATCACAGAGATAAAGTGAATTGGATTTGTGGGAAGCACCGTCATTGCAATCTCGAGGCCCCTGAGAAAAGTATTGTCCGCACAATTATCACATTCTAGGGATACGGCATCCATACCCCACACTTGCAGTACGTTTTGAGCCATCACCTACACACGGATGACGTAACTAGCATCCACCTCGCAGAAATGGACCCGCAATTGCATTGACAACGTCTTCTAGCATCTTTTGTTTGGAACACGTCACAAGCATTAAATAATTTAAATCTACCTATCTTGTCTTTTATATCCTTTTGAAATTTCCAAATTCCTAGGTCCCAATCCTTATCTTGATTAGCACAGAATCCAGGCCTTGTACACTCTATACAGCTTATAGAACCACGCTCTAGGATTTTACTCGATGCTTCTCTTTTCTTTCTTTGAGGCTAAGTCATTTTATAAAAGTCTATTTCCTTTTTTGTCGGAAATGTTATAAATCTTATTCCATTGTATTTTATTATTTTTTTCTCTTTTTCATGCTTATTCAATTTTTATTCTAATTTCCTTTCTTTATTTTATTAAATGCTATATAACCTATATGATTTTTTATTTTTTTTGGGAAGATGAAACCCCTTATGCCATCTCCTTCATTTAAATCACAAACCCCTTATGCCATCTCAATCTGATCATTGTTTTTAATTTTATCCCTTCTGTTTGGGCCCTTTGAAGCAACCATGAAGCACTTGGAATAATGCCTTGGTGCCGAGCACTCTTCCTGCGGGCTCTCATTCGGGTCAATGTTGGTAGTATTTTTCGTTGGTGCTAGAGCCCTTTGAAGCAACCGTGAAGCACTTGGCATAATGCCTCAATGCCGTAGACTCTTCTTAAGGGCTCTCAGTCAGGTCAATGTATGTTGTTTTTTTCACATGTGTGTCAGCCCTTTGAAGCAAACTCGCAGCCCTTAGCATTATGCCTCGTGCCGAGGACTCTTAGTACGGGCTCTCAATCTAGTCAATATAGGGTGTTCTTTTAGTTCAAGCTGGAGCCCTTTGAAAAGAAACATTTCCAAGAAAATAAAATTTCCATGAGATGGTTTTTTAGAGCATTGCATCAAGTATGGGCACCAAATGAAGTGTCCTCGGCACCGAGGCAAACATTTTGAGGCCTTGGAGTTGCATCAAAATCAGCCAGCAGCACTCTAAGAATCACTACGAGAAGGAAAATTTCCAAAAAAATAAAATTTCCATGAGATGGTTTTGGAGAGCATTGCATCAAGTATGGGCACCAAATGAAGTGTCCTCGGCATCGATGCAAACATTTTGAGGCCTTAGAGTTGCATCAAAATCAGCCAGCAGCACTCTTACAATCATTATGGAAAGGAAAATTTCCAAGAAAATAAAATTACCATGAGATGGTTTTGGAGAGCATTGCAACAAGTATGTGCACCATATGAAGTGTCCTCGGCACCGAGGCAAACATTTTGAGGCCTTGGAGTTGCATCAAAATCAGCGAGCAGCACTCTAAGAATCACTACGAGAAGGAAAATTTCCAAAAAAATAAAATTTCCATGAGATGGTTTTGGAGAGCATTGCATCAAGTATGGGCACCAAATGAAGTGTCCTCGGCATCGATGCAATTATTTTGAGGCCTTCGAGTTGCATCAAAATCAGCCAGCAGCACTCTTACAATCATGATGGAAAGGAAAATTTCCAAGAAAATAAAATTACCATGAGATGGTTTTGGAGAGCATTGCATCAAGTATGGGCACCAAATGAAGTGTCCTCGGCACCGAGGCAAACATTTTGAGGCCTTGGAGTTGCATCAAAATCAGCGAGCAGCACTCTAAGAATCACTACGAGAAGGAAAATTTCCAAAAAAATAAAATTTCCATAAGATGGTTTTGGAGAGCATTGCATCAAGTATGGGCACCAAATGAAGTGTCCTCGGCATCGATGCAAACATTTTGAGGCCTTAGAGTTGCATCAAAATCAGCCTGCAGGACATAAAAAATTACTAGGAAAAGGAAAAATTGAAAAAATAATAAATTTTTATTAGATGGTATTAGAGAGCATTGCATCAAGTATGGGCACCAAATGATGTGTGCTTTTCACCGAGGCAAACATTTTGAGGCCTTGGATTTGGAGCAAAATTAGCTAGCAGCACTCAAAGAATCAATGTTGCTGGAGGCATTGTGTCTCTCCTTTTGTGTTGCTCCGTGCCATGACCTAGCGCCAAATGTAGTAGCCTTGCAGCCCTTGGCAATTTGTGTCGGTGCCGAGGACCCTTTGTGGGGGCATTGTGTATGTTCTTCATGATGCTCCTTGCCACGAGCTAGCGTTCAATGCAGCAGCCTTGTATCGCTTGGCAATTTGCCTCGGTGCCAGGGACTCTTGTTGGGGGCTATGTGTTTGCTCTATAGTCAGTAAGCGGACACTGCTATCTAACTTAACTCCTGATGTGTGCAGAATCACGATTAGGATGAGCTGGCGGAAACGCCGTCGTGCACTCTTGCTGATTCAATACACAATAGGTGGGAGCAGTAGTCTAGAGATCGGGGTAGCGACTTCTATGTCGCAGCTGTGGACGACTTTGTAAGGGCCTTCATGCAATGCGTTGCCTACTTCCAGTTCGTGAAGGGGGAGCGTTCCGGGAAAGGTCCGTCAAAAAAAGGAGCTCAAGCTCCGACGTGCATAGAGATCTGCAGCGAGGATAAGAAACCCGAAAGTCCTACATAAAGCGATTATGAACATGCCAGGAGCGGACGAATGGTGCACCAGGGACCCGCATCTTGAAGGGGAGGAGGTCTATGTCTCTCTGAAACAAAAATCTAGTGTTGCCTTTCAAGATGAACGGGAGTCTCATAGGCCAGACAAGATCACCGTGTCAAAACTCGGGTCTAGACTAGAGCTGCACGCCGGGAGAGCGACTATCCTCCGACGGTGGTAATTGCAGACTGTCCTACAAGCAGTGAAGACAACCACTCTTCTACAACCCTTCTGAGTGGCACATAGCACGACTTCCTAAGACATCCGCTAAGACTTGCTTTGCCCAACATGATGTGACTAAGAAGAAATGTGTGGCACGGATTGTGCAGCATGGGAAGAGCACGGCTGCGCCGACATACACAGGCCCCATGAAGAACTACAAGAAAGACAGAATAGAGACTCATCACTTCTTTTTCTGCAATGACGACATTGACAGGTGCGTCAAGGGTAGCAAACGGAAGTGGGTCCTATCGGTGCCAGAGGTACCTATGGTCTAGCCCGTGAAGCTTGGGACCAAGTTGACAAAGAAAGAGATTCTCTCTCTAGAGAATGCGGGCTTCAAACTCCCGCAGCAGAAGGAGATGTCACCGAGAAGACTTTTTCAAGACCGGGCAGCGGCAGTGGACTTCTCGGCCTACCCTACGCCGGCATACCCGGATGAGTTCCCTACCCAACGATCAGGAAAGCACATCCGACGGAACAAGAAGGCCCCGTCGACCAAGCATAGCAATAATTGTGCCACTGCCTTATCGTTGAACGCGAAGGTGAGCAAGTTGTGCATGCTGCCTGCCCTAGCCCTCGGATGCATCGTCACATTGGACTCTGGGAAGCTTCCAAAGGTACAGCAATATTACCTGACCATTTTGCAACACCCTGCCTGCACTTGCCCGTATTTCAAGGAGATGGCACTACAGGCACTTGGAAAGCGGGGTCAATGGGCTAGTTGTAAGCACTTGTACTATCTGTTCACTGTAGTTTGCGGAGTGGACTCAGAGTCAGATACATTCATTTATGCCGCTAGTTTTAGTTTCAACGAAGTGAAGCGAGTCCTGGAGAGTGGCCTTCTCAAGTACTTGGACAACTAGTGATATCTGATTTTTTGTTCGCACATGTATCGCCTGAATTTATTTCAATGATGAAGTAGTGAGACTAAAAGGGCCACTACCAAAAATTTGCAGTTGCACAGGATTCCGTTTCTTTAAATTCATGTGAATCACGCTCTTAATATAGATAAGCGCTGTTAAGAACCATTTTGCAAGTCATATAAAGAATTTTGTAATTCCTAAAGAGGTCCCCGTAAAAGGGTTTGAAAGGGAGTCACGTATGTGTGCTCAGGCCCAAACAAACCTTTTTCAGACTCCCTAAACCCAGAGAACTCTCAGTCAAAGGGAGGTATACTGCTGACCCACCTTTGTCATAGGTCCATGAATGGGGTAAAAGCTTCTGACCATGTTACACGACCTTAGAGAGTCTAGACTGTTTTCAATTCACGGTACTCTACAGTAATTTATATCTTCATCACTAAAACTCTTTCTGCCGCAGATTGTTGAACGTGCGTACATGTGTATGTTATGTTGCACATGTATGGTCTAATCACTTTCTTCGTGCGCAAAGTAGTTACAGTTCACTGTCTTCCAGTTTTTGACGCTTGCTTGGGTTTTCATCATCTACAGTGGCTATTAGCTGACGGTCCTCCACTACCACTGCTGGCTCACAACGTTTTCAACTCAAATTCACGTACTCGGTTCACTCGGTTGAATCTAGGCAAAAACTGATCAATAATTGAAGTTCAATGTTTTGGATCGTCGGAGGCATCTGAGGAAGTAAAAGGTTGTTGTAATATGAAATGTTACTTTAGCATGTTTACAAAGATACAAAGTCTTAACTGTCATACAACAATAACAATATCTGTATCTAAACCGACATTTGCGAATTAGAATAGAAGGCCGCTGCTGTGTTACCTCACTGCATGTCCCTAAAATAAGACCTGGCCGAACAGTTCCTATATCAACAATCCACGAGTGCAGGCCCCTAATGCCCACTCACCCTAATACCAAGATTTCCACGGCCATAGATCAGGGCATCTAGTCATTTCATTGAAATTGTCCACGGTCATAGGTCACGTTACGAACTAAATTTAGAATTTCAAAAACCAAAAAAATTGTTAATCCATAAAATACCATAACCATATCGCTCTAAATTCCCAAAAACATCAAAATATCCGCAAAGTTACCGCTCACCGCTCTCCGCTCACCGCTCAAGGCTCGCACTATAGTGACGTCCCCCGGGACAGCTCTAGTGGGCAGCGCTCTGGGCAGCTAGATTTAATCCGGAAATCGCTGTAAATCCCGAAATTATCTCGGAGTTCAGTAGGCATGTACCTCACCCCAAACTGCTGTAAAAATTTCCAACTCCAAACCTTCGCTCGCAACTGGATTTCTTTAGTATTCATGGAACTTCTTGACTCTCCAAACCACAGTTCAACCACATTGCTCCCACCGCACTATCACCGGTGCTAGAGTGGTGCTAGAGTGGTGCTAAAGCCATGCCACATGTGCCGGTGACTAGGCTCGGAAACTACCACCCCTTCGCAGTGTGAAGGGCCTAGTTCATACCACTGCCGGAACTCTGCCGGTGCCAACTTCACACCTCCATGTGTAAAGGGGGTATCACTCTTTCAGCCCTAAAAAACCCTAATTGCTCTGTACCCCTCTGTGTCAGCTCTTTGTCGCTTGCGAATTGGACTCTAGCGGATTAGTTTAGTTGCAGTGTTTTGTTTAGACGCTGTCTACAGTATTTCTTCCCCTGCTTTCGTGCGCATGTGTTCCTACAGGGACATACTGGAGCACGGCACCACAAGTGGCCCCCAGGCGCGTGCGGCTGGTCAGCAGCCACGCGACTCCTCGCGGCCCTCTCCAGCTGATGTTACTCTTACTCACCCACCGCTTAGCTGCCGGATTGGCAACGCGTGTGGTATCAACCCATTTCAACCTTCTCCTGGTGAACAGTTGCCGAGTGGATACGGCAGAAATCACTATGGCCTCCTAATGCGATTCATCACACCTTGGTCCTGCCCTCGACATGGCGGTTCTCCAGAATGAAGCTGCTTACCTCCGTGACCATACCGTAATTGCCAGCTTCCTTGGTAAGAGAATCCCACCCAACGCTATTCCGGATTGGATTACTCAGCTAAACCAAAAGCTAGGGTTTCAGGCAATCTCGTTCAAGATGGACATGGGTCGGGGGTTCTTCTTCCTTGCCACTGCAGACTCGCAAATTACCAGGCAGATCCTCTCCCTCACTCCACATGTGACCAAATGGGGTACTTGCATTTATCAGGAGTGGGAGCCCGGTTTTGATCCGGATGAACCTGCAGGATTGAAGATTCTTTCTTGGATCAACTTAGTCCGTCTTCCCCATGAGTTTAAGCCTTTGGAAGGGCTCATTGCCTCTTCCTTGGGCCCTGTTTACACTGCTGATCCCCTCAACGGCAACCTCCGAGACCCTCGTTTCTGCGTCAGGATTGATGCTCGGGGTGGCTGGCCCTCCGCCATCAATCTGGTTGGAATCGGTGGGAAGCATAGCACCATCTTGGTTAACTATGCACATATCCCAGCTCGCTGCAGGTTCTGCCTGTCTTTATCCCACAAAGTCGCTGACTGTGTGAGTCTCAAATTGAATGGAGCTTCGGGTCCTTCGCCTCAGGTGGCTCAACCTCGAGGCAACACCTCTCATCCGGCAGGCAATGGCCTGCAGCCCAATCGCAAGAATCAAGGTGCTCCTCCACCCACTCACACGGCATATATCACTCCGGCCAAGAAACCCTCAGGCCAGATTGGCCCGAACCGGCCGTCTCCTCCTCTAGGGTGCTCTCAGGCCCACTACGAGGGGCACCGCTTAGACCAAGCAATCGGCAACAAGACGGACAGTGAGGGCTTCACTAGAGTAACGTACAGTAGGAAGAAGAACGGTCGCAGGACTCCTGCTTCCCCAAGCAATCCGAGTCCCCCCAGGAATCGTCCACGACAAAGATCTCCTACAGGCTCTTCCCGCAAGCCCCCTCCTTCTCCACCTTTACTCTCTCAGTGGATTAAACACTCGTTAGACCCCCATCCGAGCAGCCCAGCTCTCTTCACCTCTCAGCAAGTGCACCAGCAGCTCGAAACCCCAATTGGATCAGACAACGAGTCTGGAGATTCAATGGTATGGTCACCTGGGAGATTTGGGAGGAATCCTGGTACTAAAAGACTTGCAAATGCTGCTAGCCCAAATAGGAAGAGGTTGCAAGCATCCCCCCAGCAAGCTCTCTCTGGAAGCTCTTCCTCCCTCCAGCCGGATGTGGTGCGCCAGTCAGATTCTATCCCCGTGAGGCCTGTCCCTAAGGATTCCCCCACCAAGATCAGGGTGATCTTAGATAAGCCTCCTGCTGAGGCGTTTCGTCTCCTAGAGGAGGAAGGCTTCCTCAATAATCCTTCCTCTCCTGATTGGAGCGGTCCCTCTCGGACCAATGCGGCCAGACCCGCAAGCTCGGAGTCCCAGTCTGTTCCTCTCCCGGGCAATTGTTCGGCCCAGGCGACACCTAGTTCACCCCACTCTCCTTCGTCGAGCTCGGCCAGCTCCTGGGATCAACCTTCGGTGGTAAGGTTAGCTTCATCGCAGGGATCGCCTCTGGCTTCCACCGAGCGGATCTCCGACAGCCTCCCTTCCGCGTCCTCTGGGCATGATCCCTCTAAGGATAGACTCAGATCGCTGAGTCTTGCAGCCGCCTATAAGGCCAAATGGCTTGAGCTCAATAAGAGGCTCGACCCTGCAGCTGCCTGCTTCTAATCGCATCGGCCCAATCCTCCTTTAAAATCATTTTCTCATGAATTTAAGCCTTATGTCATTAAATGCCAGAGGTCTCAATGACCCGGCCAAAGTGGATCGTCTCCGCTCTTATTTGTCTAGTGTTCATAACCCTCCGGATGTGCTTCTCTTACAAGAGCATAAGCTCCGTGGGGCACGTGCTGAAGAGTTAGGCAGAAGAATTGACAGGAATGCGGTTTTTCTCTTTAACGACGCCGAAGAGGGCTACCGAAATGACGACCTCGATGGAGCTGGTAAGGGAGGAACTGCCATGCTCATACACCAACGGTGGGAAGCCCAAATCGAAGCCACAGGCAGCCTCTTCAGAGGCAGAGCATTGTGGGTGATTTTTAAAAACCTCCCGGGTGGGCCGCTGGGTATTTTTAACCTGTATGCCTCTAATGACCAGACTGAGAGAAGGATTCTTTGGATTGCTATTCAAGAAGGGATACCTAGAGATGTTAGGTGGATTGTAGGAGGTGACTTTAATTTTGTTGAGACCTCGGCTGATAAATCATCAGCATGTGGTCGCTTGATTAGCCAATCTGAGAGTTTAGTCTGGGAGGCCACTAAATCCATCCTCAGCATTCATGATACGTTTAGTCCCAATAGAGGTCTCAGATTCTCATGGGACAACGGCCGTGAAGGAGGCCACCGAATTCTCGCTAGGCTGGACAGGTTCTATTCGCCCTCAGCTCAGTCCACCTTGCCAGCCCCTTCGGTCTCCGCTTACTTCATCAGGGGGGACACATCCATCTCTGATCATCTTCCAGTCTCCCTTACCATCAGGCTAGGAGCAGGCTCCCCCAAGAAATCCAACTGGAAGATGAATGTTCAACACCTCAAGGATACAGACCCTGAGGTGAAGAGGATTTGGACTTCGCTCCCCCCAAACTTGTCTTTCTTTTCAAAGCTTAAAAAAGTTATCCACTTTTACAAATCCTATGGCGTCACCAAGGCTGCTGAGCTCAGGAAGTCGGAGCAGGATTTGAGAGCTCAGCTTGGAGCTGCCCTCGAGAACCTACATGCAGACCCTCTGTCTGGTACCAAGCAACTTGAAGCTGCAAGGATTCGTGAGCAGCTGGCTGGCCTTGAAAGGTATAAAGCGGAAGGCTCTCGAATTAGAGCTAGAATTAGATGGAAAGAACGTGGGGATGACTGTAATAAGGAGTTTTTTAAATGGGTGCGCGAGAAGCCTAAGTCCTCAGCTATTACCCAACTTAGAGATCCCCAAGGCACCATTCATCAGCAGGGCCCACAGATGGAGAATGTGGCCAGGGATTATTATGCCAGCCTCTATGCGGCCCCTCCTGCCCCACCTCTTGAGATTATGGAACAAGTACTGGACAAAATCCCTAATAGAATCCCCTTGAGCAGGGCCCATGACTTGGGAAGACATATTACTAGTGAGGAGCTACTCAAGGCTGCGAAGACCTTGGCCAAGGACAAAGCTCCAGGACAAGATGGAATTAATGTTCAATTCTTCACCTACCACTGGGAGCTTATTGGGGCTGATTTCCTGAAAATGATAAATCAAGCTCTCCTAAACGGCCAACTCCCTTAAGGTATGACTCATGGGCTGATTTCTCTCATTTACAAAGCTAGTCCTAGAGAAGATCTAGTCAATTGGAGGCCTATCACCTTACTCAACACCTCTTAAAAAATTCTGGCAAAGGCCCTTCAGATTAGAATCAAACCCCTCCTAGCTGATTTAATTGACCCTGATCAGAGTGCATTTGTCCCTTTGAGATCCATTCTGGACAATGTCCTTGTCACCCATGAGACTATCAACCATGCTAAACGATCAGGTCAGCCTTTGCTATTCCTTAAAGTTGATTTTAGCAAAGCCATTGATAGAGTTAATTGGGATTTCCTTTTTAGATGCCTTTCAAGATTTGGGTTCTGTGACTATTTTATCAGTCTTGTGAAGCTCCTCTTTATCGGAGCCTTTGCTGCGGTCAACCTCAATGGGTCCCGCACTGAGGCTTTTCCCCTGTGCAGAGGAGTGAGGCAAGGGTGCCCCCTTGCCCCCTCCCTCTTTATTTTGGTTAGATAGGTCCTCAATATTCTCATCAAAGAGGCAGAGATGGCTGGTAGTATCAAAGGCATCCTTCTCCTTAATTCTAGCCAAACCCAAATCATCTCCTAATTTGCTGATGATACCTCAATGACCCTTGAAGTTAGTAACCCAGAATTGATTAGAAACCTCATTTCTATTCTAGAAACCTTCAAACTAGTTTCTGGGTTGGAAATTAATTGGCATAAAAGCCATGCATATTGGTTAAGTCCAGCCAATAAACCCCAATGGTTAGATCAGATTGGTTGGCAGTGGGCCCAAGAGCATGACTTTGTTAAACTCTTGGGCACACCTTTTGGTATAGACCCATCTTCAGAGAGCATTGACCAATTTCTTTTGGAGAGAACCTCCAAAAAGCTCACCTTCTGGTCTTCACAGAGGTTGTCTCTCGCTGGCCGTGCTCTAATTGTGAAACAAGTTCTCCTCTCGTCCCTCTGGTTCTTTGTATCTGTATGGCAGGGTTCGGTGAAGGCTTTGAACAAGATCAGGAGCCTCCTTCGCAACTTCCTCTGGTCTGGCAAGGAACACCATGCCAGAACGAGGGTGAGTTGGAGAGACTGCTGCGTGAAGAAGAAGGGGGGGGGGGGGGGGGGGGGGGGGGTCAGCCTCATTGACCCCCAAACCCAAACCTCTGCCCTGCTGGGCAAATGGATCACTGCCGCTTATGCTCCGGGGGAGTCTAATCTACAAGTTCTCCTGAGAGACAAGCTCTACAGGTGCAAGCCGTGCAAAGGAGGAGCCTCGCCGGCAGACCCTCAATGGGGGCTCTCGGTTCTTCACACACCTAAGCCTGGCTCCTCAGTTTGGGGCAAAATCCACCTAGCGTGGAGAAAGCTTGGCCCTAAAGTCCAATCTCAGCAACCGAGACACCCTGCTAACGCTATGCAGATTTTGCTCTGGTGGGGCCTCTCTTTCAAGGGAGGTAATTACAATATTTCTCACGAATTGGCTCGAGAACTCTACTGTAAAGGTGTTCGGAGGATTGAAGATGTTTGGGACCAGGCTGCTGGGCGGTTCAAATCTCTACAGGCACTTGGGGATGAGTTCACTCTCTGCGCCGAGGAGGAGAGCTGCTTGGGACCGGTTCTTCAGGACTATGAGAGAACTTTGGGTGCGACTCTCCGAGCCTCCCCATCGAGACTGATCCCGGGAGACTGGATTGGTGGGTTTGTTGATGAGAGTGACTCGGTCCCTTGCTTCGCATTCAGGACCTCGGGGAGCTGGTGCCCGAGCTCCCCCACTGACCTTCAGTCCCTGCGATCACCCCCTTTTGCCCTCGCAATCTTTTCAGTCGGTCCCTGGTCCAAGCTCCTCACTCGTTACGAAACCCCGGATATCTTCGAGAAGATCAGAGAATGGGCGGGGGCCTTCAGGCGCATCAGAGTTGAACAGATCAGCAAGAATAAATTCTCCAAGACTGACTACTTTGTATATTATGGCTTTCCAGGTAAACTGCAAGGCATCGATCCTGCACATTGGAGATGGGTTGATGGTACATCATTCATGATGTATAGCTCCCAAAAAGGCAGAGAATTCTGATGTAGCAGCACCACACTGCGCAAGCCGATGAGAGATAAGTGGAGGGCAGAAGGTAGTCCCAACTGCTCCCTTAAATGGAAGGAAGTTTGGAAATCCACCCGCTTCAAAAAAGAAGCAGCCTTCATGTGGTCGCTGTGTCATCAGGCCGTGGCCACTAATGTCTGGAGAGGTAAATTTAACCCGAGGATCAACCAAGCTTGCCCTGTTTGTGACTCAGGCTCCACCCAGACTTACACTCATTGCTTCTACTCTTGCTCCAATGCCAAGTTGGTTTGGAACTATTGTTTCTATCTCATGCACGTCTTCCAGAAAGGCTTGAGGAATATGTCCCCGCCCAAGATCCTTGATTTTCATCAGTGCTTATTCGGCAAGCATGTCAGATTCAGAGCTAATGGAGTCAACAAGATCTGGGCCCTTGTCCGAGGCATTGGGCTATGGATTATCTAGCTTAGTAGGAACAGCGCTGTTTTTGAAGGCATCGCATGGAGTGCCCAAACAATCAGGCAAATGATCTGGGATTCGCTTCATAATTATGCAAGAATAGCCTGGAGAAAGACCCAGGCTTTTGTTAGGAAATGCAGCATTCAGGCTCAGATCCAGGATAACTTAATCACCTTTGATGAGAGCTGGTTAATTAGGAATCTCTTAGGAACCAGAACTGAGCTTACAGTTAGGTGGATCTTAGTTCCCCCCAATGGCATTGTGCTCAACTGGTTCTAACCTTACGTTGTGTTCCTTTCTGTCCCTTGTCCAGAAGTCCCTTTCTTGCCACCCTGGACTTCGGTCCGTTGAGGGTTGGTTGTTACTCTCTTTCATGCAATGAAATTCGTTCATTTGCTTCAAAAAAAAAAATAAAAATGCGTGGAGTGGAGATCTGTAACCATGGCTTCCAAAATTCAGCTCTATGTTGTTGTTGCAGGAGCCAGCTGGTAGCACAGCTCCCTGCCATCATGCCAAGTTACACCCGACAACTACAGCCGTTATGCTTAGTCCAGTACCAGCTTCTTGTTGTGGCATCTATGATGCTTTTCTTTACCGGTAGCGCTAATGATGCTTTTCTCTCTCCAGTTGGAGTATGTACTATGTATAATGCACCAGGCATGTTGTTTATGCGTGTGTGTGTATGTGTGCACGTGTAAGCGGAGAGCATCTCCCATGTTTTCAGCCCTTCTGGCTTTGAGTAAAGATTGTGTCAAGGCACTTGGTAATCTGTGTGTGGTCTCGTGAGTATTTGAAGCATTTGGTCTGGTCTCAGTTCGTGCTTATTGCCTCTAAAGTTGTGAACAGGCCTAATGACCAGTAGGTAATCCTTAATCCTTCTACCCTAATAGCCCTTAATCTTCTTGCTATATCATGCTGTCTGCTGCAAATTCAGCCTTGCCTGCACCTCATTGTCGAATGCACACGTAATTCACTGGATACAGATTGGATCAGTGTTGGAAGCAATGGGCCTCGAATACGAACCCCACGCAATCAACGTCATGAATTACGAGACATATACTCCGAATTTATCAAAACTAACTCCAACTCCAAGCTTCCAGCTCAGATCGTAGACCCCACACAGAAACAGACGAGTTGTACAGCGGAATGTTGCAATAAAACTTCGAATTCCAAGTTGATGTTTCACATACAAGTACGCTCTGATAGATATAAGAAGAATCTCTTTCAAATGACGAGAAGAGAAACTGAAATCGAAAACATTTATTGCACACATATAAGAAACCTCTTTAAGAAGTTCACACATGTGGAGTGTCGAAGTTCGACTCCTACCACAAGCGAACAGAGGACCTACTCTAAAGATTATTTAGATAGCATATATCACTGCCAGAGATGTTTACCCCAACGACCACTGATGAAGTCACTGAAACATCTCTTTCGGCATGAGTGACCAGTCTAGTTTCGGCATGGAGTGAGGGAGTGAGGGAGTGAGGGGGTGAGGGGGTGAGGGAGTGAGGGAGTGAGGGGTCAGGGACCAGGTTAGCCAAGTCTCTTCACCAAGTGCATTGGTGAAGCTACTATTCTCTCTCAGCCAGCATAAAGTGCTAGCCATATGTGCACAAATCACATTTTAGCAATCATAATGGTCGACGCTACCCAAGGCGTACTACTTCACTTCTTGCAAGGAAACTTCAGCCGATGCTCTAGCCGGATTCTGCGTCGCAGTGGTTTTGTAGACGATGACCTCCGTTTACGCTGGGATAGGCCAAGACGGCGGCGTTTGAGTTGGATCTTCTCGGACCTCAGGGCCAGCTGCCTCTCTTCCAAAGCAAACAACGTTTCTTGACGCTTCCACTCCTCCTCCCCTTCGCTTCGAAGAATTGAAGCTACAGGCCCAAGTATTGGCTCCAGTGCGTTCTCGATGTGTTTCTTGAAGAATGGAGCTAACGTACTCAGCAGCTTCTCATTATTCTCAACTAC
Source organism: Ceratodon purpureus (assembly GCA_014871385.1). Taxonomy (NCBI): domain Eukaryota; kingdom Viridiplantae; phylum Streptophyta; class Bryopsida; order Pseudoditrichales; family Ditrichaceae; genus Ceratodon; species Ceratodon purpureus. The sequence goes on along the minus strand of CM026423.1, from coordinate 18,474,750 downwards.
TTCATCAGGCATCCATGTCTCACCTTTTCGGAGGCTGCGTTTACCTGCGGTATGTGGAAGGCTCGCAATATCGCTTGCTAGCTCTTGCAGAATGCTGCTCAGTTTGCTGAGGTTGGGTAAGATAGGCGACCTGTAAGGTGTAAGCCACTCTATCTGCCTCCAGTTTTCCTCCCATTCGTTTTCCAGATCCTCCCAATATTCATCTGTCAATCCACTTCCACGTATCAGTGTCAAAGGACATACTTCAAAGTGACTGGAAAACAATTGCAAGGATTAAATCTAAAACTAAAAACGAAACTCGGGATAATGACGATGAGCGAGTGCCGGACAGAATTCTTACACAGAGGACACGAGAACACATGCTCTAAAAGTTTATCGCGTACCCAATTTAGCACAACAATAGTTGACCTTGAAACAGAGGATTTAGAAACCACCACGACGATTAAAGCACTGAAATCAACCAAGTTACTCAGAACGACGTGGAAGTTTGGGGGAGAGGAGAAGAGGAAGAGGACGCGCTGAGGATGCAGAGGCAAGGAGAGAGGTACCATTAGATAGCATGAGCCAGCCTGACCAAGGATCTTCCGGGACGGAAAGAAGATCATCAATATCTGGAAACACCGGTACATAACGTACAATTCCATGGACCGGGGACGAAGCAGCGATGGTCGGACTTCCCATTGCGTCGTGACCTGACTGCGCCATCGAAAGAGGAAGCCTTCGAACCACTATTCAGTTAAGAAATTGCAGACAAGAAATCCTTCTGCAAACCCTGCTTCAAAGTCCACTCTAGAAATTAGCAAGAAGTGATGTTCCAAAACGAACTGTAAATAAAAAGCACGCGACAGGAACTTGAGGCAACTCGAATACCTCCACTAAAGCTTCAAGTGACTACTTCTACTATGCACTAGCACTTGCGCTGAATGGAAAAGTCGTAAGCCGTGGAAGCTAAGGAAAGCGGGGCGAGCAAAGAGAACGCCTCGACTATGCAGCGAAGAGGACGAACTAGGCTATGCGCAAGTAACCCGTTGGGTCTCTCCAGTTGAGGTGGTAGCAAAGATGAGACACGTTAATCCGGGTAGAGACAACTCCCGTCTGACCAGTCTAGAGTATCAAGATCTGGGGCTTCTCACTACCAGAGTCTGATAGCTTGCTTGCAATGGAAATCGGACGTGGCTGAATCCTCTTGCCCCTTGTTCCCTACTTCCTGTAAGCTAGGTTATCTGGCTCGCTTTCAAGATGCCTCCTCTATCTGGATTCGTTTCGCTATCAGAACGCGTTAAGGCGCTGTCTGGATACCTCTCGCTACTCGGAATTCTTTTTTCTGAACGGCGATTCCGGACGGATTCGCACATGTACCATTCCTCTTACGCCACGGTGCCCAGTTTCATGCTCTTTTTATATAAAAATTAATGTATACCGACACAATGACTCGGCGCAGGAACCGGTTAGATCTAGAGCCCGCCTTGTACAGGAAAATGTCTGTACAAGGGGCTCTTATGGCGTTCTGAGAAGAGATTTGCGTAAGTACTGCGGTTCTCTTCTTGTCGTTCGGAATCTGTAGGATAGATTGTTCAGAGGTTGAACATGTTGGAGTCAGAGAGTGCCGACTGAGTTAGTCCTGATAGCTACCAAGTTAGTGGGTTGCCCGGTTAGGTTTGAGCTTGACGTGACTGAGGCGCCTCTCATTCTTCTATGAGCTTCTGTTTTGAAAGCATGGTCAAGCGTTAATTCTGAGTACACTCGGTCTCTCTCAAGTTTGGTTACTTGTTCAAGCTAGTTCAGCTCTCTCTCGAGAGCATTGGCGAGGTTCGAGTGCAGCAGTTCTCTCTCAGGTGGCACAGCTCTCAGACTGCTCGATCCGAAATAGGAAGACGTGTTTCTTCAAGAAAATTGGTAGGTTGATTTCCGTGCTCTTATAATTTTCTTGACATAGTTACGTCCACTTTCTAGAGTTCTCGTTATGACAATGTGAAGAAATGAATTCGGATGCATATATATACTACCCTTCTAATTTGTTGGGTATACTAGACTTGTTGTCGTCGGCCTCTCGAGTGCAATTTTTGCATCTTTGTACGTTTTCAATCACCCATTTCATTCTCTAAGTTGTATGTGCACTTATGTTTGGAATTGGTTGGACAGGTCAAGTCATCGATGGGTGGTGCTAATTATATTGAATTTGATTGGCAACGGTTATTGGATCTTCCCGAGGAGGCTCAATCACTCTCATATATTTTGGAGCCAATTAGCTTTTCTGTTGATGGTACTGACTTGCGCACCCTTGATCAGGCACGTGCAAAAAGGACCCGGTCACAAAATTGGAGTGCCGATGAAAAGCTTGCATATCTAAAAGCCAAGGTCGATGCACTGGGGACAGTGAAGGGCAAAGACCAGTGGGAGTTTGTTTCTCAACGTCTTTGCGAAAGACACGGATTCAGACGAAGCGCCAAAGAGTGCGAGTACCAATGGGGCACATTACGGAAGGAGTTCCGAGCTATTTGCGACCATGAGGGCTTGAAAGGTGACCATCCGACAAGTAAGTGGGTGCGTGAGCCTATGAGATCCAAGAACAAGTTACTTTCCTTGGAATGTTATGAGTTGATAAAGACGATTCTTGAAGAGCAGAATAAGAGATCGCGGAGTACCAACCCAGTAGGAGTCCCGGGCCCGTCTCACGCAGACTACTCTGGCAACGGGTCCCATGCCCTAGTTGAGGAGGACGTCGATGCCAAACTTTTCATCGAGCAACTTCTAGGGTCAATATTTATCAAAAAGCAGGTCGAGGATGCAGTGAATTCTAGATTTGAGAGTCTCTTGACGAGCTGTGGGTCCACAGTTAAGCACCTGGCCGACGAGCTATTGACTTCGCTGGCTCCACCCGTCAATCAACTAGTCGAAGCTGCAGCCATTTTTCACCTCAAGGTTCTTACATTAACCGACAAGTTTGTCTTTGATGAAGACGATCCAATTGCTGCATTAGCTCCATTTGTCGAGAAATATATCGCGGATGCACTTAACAGTGCCCTTGAGCCCGTGTCCTCTGAATTGAAAGCCCTGGAGCTGAAGGAGTTGGAGGTTCAAACGAGGCGACAAGCCATAGAAGAAAAAAGAAAAAAGCTTGACCTGGAGGAAATGGAGATTGAGAAAGAGCGGCAGCGTGCTGGCCGGCTTATTCAGCGTACTAAGAGGGCATCAGGCTCCATGCAGCACGGGCAGCGTCGAAGGAAAATTCCTCCACTAGGGGGTTCGTCCCGTCACGAGAAGATCGATCTAGTTTTCGAATAAAGAAACGATGGAACGGTACAGTTCTCTTAATTACTCGTAAATACCGATTTCCATTTTTCAATACAGTTCGTGTTGTACCTAAATTCTTAAACTTGTTTTCCATCGGAGCCTGCTTGCAAAACACCCTCTGAGGTTCAGATTGAGTTTGCAAACTTAGTAATACGTAACAGACAGCTTTATCATTGTCCACTCTACTGGATTGAACCTCGCAGAATAACGCTCGTTAAGCCGAGGATCGGTGAAGTCATAACTATGGGACTGATGTGAGTGAATGCTACTCGTTGTTGCAGCAATCCCACACGTAATATATGGTATATTACGTTCATACGGAGACAGTTAACTTATGGAGCGTAGGAGACAGACCAGCCCCTCGGAGAGGACTCACTTCGGCGGAGCTGAATCTCTGCTGAACTTGGGGATATCCGGTCACGGTCACTCTTTTATGTCTACTGATAGAATGTTTAGTGATAGAATGTTTGTGATCGGTGACGTTCGTCTTTTGTTTTAGTTCCTTTCTGCTTACTATGTAAGCTTTTCCCTTAGAGAGTAAGCTTTTGTCAAATTCTCCAGATGTTGATTCAGAGTGCTAGCACGTATATGGTATAATCTTAGTATTAAAGGTTTCTAGCATTGTTGCAAGCATTAACAATACTTAGAAAGATTGGTTCTTGCAATTTTGGTTTGAAAATAAGAAAGATTAATTCTTGGAGATTGTGTGTGAAGCATGCTTGTTTGGTGACCATGATCTTCTACGCTAAGTAGTTTGTCTGTGGACTTTGATTGTCAACCTGTTTATTAACGAAGTAAATTAATTCAATGCCTACATTTCCCAAAATTGATTTTGCCGTGGACGTGGGTTTGACAAAAGCTGAGTGACCGTGTACTTGGCTACAGACATTACCTCTGAAGCTTGCCACTTGCTAAAGGCTTCCAATCAGAAATGCCCACTACCTCATCTCACTTCTGGACGTGAACGCATACAGCCATTCAAGGATGAAGGTTTGGAGAGTGGTTTTCCAATGAAAATAGGAAAAATTTACAATGTGTAACCAGTGGTTGTTTGAAACCACTGTGTTCTCTTCTAGGGCAATGAACTACATCTAAGAGCCACTGCTAAATACCTGATCCCAATTTTGACTTTGAGAGATCAATATTCTAGCTTGTACTAAGTGCACATTGCTGATTCATTCTAAGCCGCTCAATACAGCTCAGCTCCGTTTAAGAAGCGGTGTGATAAAACGGCATTTACAGTCGGCCTTGATCTGTAGTTAGGGTTAAGCATGGCCTGCATCACCGTGAAAGCAGAAGATGTCAAATACCTGATAGATGTTTTTGCAAAAAACAAGGCTTGAAACCATGACAAATAAAAGTTTGGCTACCACAATGTGGGTTCCGATTTATTGAAGGCCAACATGTACGTCGTGAAGTAGCTGCCATCCCGCACCATCATCAAGGTCCATGAACTTCACAGCTTCGGTCCAACGGTCATCAGCCTCACAATACCTGTAGGTTCAGGAGTTCATAAGTAGAGGTAAGCCTCACATTACTGAAAACTTCATCCCAAGTGCAAAAGCTGTGATGAGTGCCTAAAAACAAAATGTCACCGATTCATCTCACCATTAAAAATCTACATTGCTAGAATACTATATTGTCGTATACGCCACAATGCTCATATTACACCACTAAAAAGAACATCAATTAGGAGGATTAATAGAATTACTTTACTTACTCTTGAATAACAAGGATGTTAAGTTGAAATGTGGTCTCCAGTAGCCTTTGGTAGTAGCAACACCATGAGAATGAATATACATAAAGACAAAATACACCGGATAATAAATATCATAAATTTTCACAATTGGATTACGAGAGTAGAATTTTATGCTCTAAATTTTTTTGTAATTATGTTCATGCGAAAGGTCTTCACTTACTTGTAATGAAGGACCATCAATGCTACCAGATTTGCAAAGCTGAACAACAACCATGTACGCCAAAAGAGGCCCTCAGCATATGTGCAAATAATAAACAATTGTGTGTTATTGTAATACAACGTGGAATTTTTAAATGAATCCAATGTGAGATGAAGTAGGTTTGTAGAAGAGATGGCAGGTGCTTGGGAAAAAGCAAGTGACTTCTAGGAGTACAAACATACTGAAGGCGACCACTGTCTAGTTCCTCAAGGTAGAAGCACTGATGCAATTCGACAGAAACTTAAGGGTCCTGAGCCAACCAAGAAGGTCTACGAGGAGGTGGCGCCTGTGGACGTGCATGAGGATTGAAATCACATCGTAGTTTACAATGTCCATGGAGAGAAAAAAATTGTAGATTCAGACGTCCCAGTATTTGCTAAGAAAGCCTCTCGGTGGAATTCTGTGACCCGATTCATTTGTGGTTTCACGGAGGAAATGCTTCTCATTGTCTACCTAATGTACATGGTAGAGTTTTAATTGACCATGCGGCTAAACACCCATTAGGGGAAGTTTGGGGTCTCCAGAAGGCCTTTGGTCGGAATCCGTGCCTGAAAATTAGGCACTGCCCGTGCACTTTACCTGCTGGCACCAATGGTGCCAGCAGGTCGCCAAAAGCGAGCCAAATCGCAAATCGGGGGGTCCAGCCAATAGTCGCGCAGGAAGGTTTCCCTCCCCCCGCGCGTGTAGTCCCGCAGGTCGAGAACGGCGCCTATTCGCGCACGGAATCCGAGCATTGCAGAAGGGTGTCTGCGGTGGTGGGCTTTATGAATTCCTACAAGACTGACTGAGTTTGGCCACCTACCGAGGGAAATGCTATTCTGCGAGCGTTGAGCGGTGAGCGGAGAGCGGTGAGCGGTAACTTTGTAGAAATTTTGATGTTTTTGGTGAAGTTTCTCATACTCTATAACTGCAGCATGTTGGTTTTATTTTTATTTTTATTTTCAAAAAGTATGACTTTAAAAACACCTATCACTGTGCATGCCTATTCCCGTGCATGCATGGATACGGATTTAGGTAATGAAGACTATTAGATCATTTAGGATTTTTTTATGAATACAGTCTTATCCTTTACTTAATTTCTAAGTCTATTATCAATATAAAGTAAGTCTAATATCAATATAAAGTATAGCCAAGTAAGAGAGATAAAGGATAAATTGTCGATCACTATTAGACTATTTGGAATTGTTTCCATTAATAGAATGGATTTTAATTTAGTCGCTGAGTCTATTATTATTATAAGGTATAGGCAGAAAGAGAGATAAAAGACTATTCAGCAACTGCAGATTTTTCTTGTATCAGGTTTTTCTTTTATCCGATTTGAATTTGTTTATGTTAGTTTGGGAATGGCCCCACTGCCCCAGCGATTATCCTTTGCGAGGTACGACGTCCATTGCTTTCTCTCGAGAAGTATAACACACCGAAGCCACTGCCCAAGTGACGAAATTATAATGTTGCAGGTTTGGTTATATCGAAGTAAAATCCGATTAGGCCAATGCTTATGGGATAATGTGGTTTGCTTTGCGAGTTAATAATGTATTGCGGTGTCGACAGTTTGAAGTGCTGCGGTCTCGACAGTCCTTAAGTGCTGACTACTTGAAGCAAAAATTAGTGTGATTGCATTAATTAGTGTGACTGCATGGGTTAAAAATAAAAATAATTAGTGTGATTGCGAACAAGATTACTTGATGTCAAGACTGCATGGATATAATTAAGCAACTTCATCTTGAATCTACCCTAAAAAGAACAAACTTAAATTATAGAGCAAACCTGTGAGAATAGAGATTTTGTGATTCAAACGTAGGAGATGGCTTAGTGGGTTTCGTCTCCCAAAAAAAAAAACAAATAAGTCGTATACCATTTAATATAAAAAAGAAAGGGAATTAAAATAAAAAATAAATAAGCATGAAGAGACAAACAATTTAAGAAAGAAATGGAATAAGTTTTATAACATTTACGAAAGAAAGGAAAAAGAACTAAAAAAAAGAATAAGCATGAAAGAAAGAAAAGAGAAGCATAGAGTAAAATTCCGGAGCAAGGTTGTATAAGTTCTATAGAGGGTGGGAGGCCTGGATTTTGTGGTGATTAAGATAAGGACTGGGACCCAGAAATCTGTAAATTTCAAAAGGATATATATGACTAGAAAGGTAGATTAAAAAAATGTAACGTAAAGAGTGGGGTAGATTACAGAATCTTAATATGGAACTGGAACCTTGAGAGTTCCAATAAGAGTAATGCATTATAAGGGAGAATCAACTCTGAAAAGAAAAGCGGTTTAGGGGATGCCAACCCCTGGGCTGACGTGTTTCGAACAAAGTTGTGAAGCACTTGTACATATTGATCCCCCTCATGTGAGCTCGCATGACGAGATTAAGTATGATATTCACCACAAGTTGGGGCCGAGCAGACTCCCTTGGCCAAAACGTGTGGATATTGTGTGAGCTGTAATGAGGACTTTAAGAATGCAAGAGTGGTCGGGGCCGAGCAGAGTCCTGTGGATGGCCACTATGGGCATAATGTTTGCTCACATGATGAGCTTATGAATGCAATTACGCATTTCATGTTCGAATGAAAAGGGAATAAATGAAAAATATTAAAAAAAAACCGTAAAAGAAAAAAAAAATGATAACCGGGATGGGAATGACAGTGTAGAGTGGGAGTGGAAAAGACGAATGAAAATAGGGGATGGAATGCAAATGCAAATAAAAAGGACAAAGGAGAAGTTAATGAAGAGGAACAGAGCGGATGGAAGGCATAAATGGAAAAAAAAAAAAAAAAAAAAAAATGAAAAAAAAAAAAAAATGATAACGGGGATGAGAATGAGAGTGGATAGTGGGAGTGGAAAAGACGAATGAAAATAGGGGATGGAATGCAAAAGCAAATAAAAAGGACAAAGGAGAAGTTAATCAAGAGGAACGGAGCGGATGGAAGGCATCAATGAAAAAAAATAAAAATATAGAAAAATAAAAATAAGAAAATGATAACGGCGATGGGAATGACAGTGTAGAGTGGGAGAGGAAAAGATGAATGAAAATAGGGGGTGGAGTGCCAAAACCTAAAAAGAAAATAAAGCATATGTTTAAGAAAAGGAAAAGTGCGGATGGAAATAGAAGCAACAAAAAAATGGGATGTTAATGAAGAAGAAAGATTCGAGAAGAAGGAATGAACAAGAAATAAAAAAGGGAATGGTAAAAAGAAAAAATGAGGGGGGAGGGGGGATGAGAATGAAAATGGACATTTGGAGTGGAAGGGATATATGCAGATAATGGATGGAATGGAGAAAAGAACAAAAAATAGATAATGCAACCGGGAATTAAGGGAATTCATATACAGAGCTTTGGCTAAGCCCTTCAGTACATGCGAGTTCTCTATCAACTCGCTTACGACCCTAACTCACATTTCCAAAGTGTCCTCCAAAGTATTGACAGAGCGTTCTAGACGGCGCTCTTCTTCAAGGTTGGACTGATCAGAGGACGATAGAGTGATTGAGGAGGGGCTAATATCTGAGAGATGGTCGTCTGACTCATCGGCTTCAATATCAAGAAACTCCAGCCATCTACTTGGTGCATTTTTAGATCTAAAGTAATGGTACGAACCACGAGCTAGTTGGATAGCTCCATCGTTTGCATAAGATGGAAGATTCCAAGACTGTGGAGGGCTCGGGTGGAAATTAGGATCAGAAAAAAAGAACGATGCACGGGAGACCTCATGTTATTGCATCTGCAAATGTAAATGGCAAGTTGTTTATAAATCCACTTTACATTGAATGCGTGTATATGAGAGGTAACACTAGAGAAAAAGAGTCTAAACTCACTTCTTGAATCGAGATCTCTTCACGATCTTCATGACAGGAACTTCTCCCTCAGGATCCTCAGAGATGACATGCTGTGCGGTGCTGCCCTCACGGACCGAAGTATTCCGAATTAATGGTTCTAACAAAGCCTTGAAAATGGCTGCATCGGCCTCCAAGGCCACAATGTGGCGGTCAATGTTGCGGCAGGCATGGATTGATGAACCTGAAACACAACCCAATGAATTTATATTATTAGTGGTAATAGTGTTCGTGGACAAATAGGAGAGGTAGTGCAACATAGAGTACAAAGATTTTTTCGGTACAGGAAACTGACCAGTTGCTGTCGTACAGTCTAATATGACGTTGCCCAGATCTGATGCAGCTTCAATCAACATTTCCATGAGTACCACCGATTTCTCCCGGGGGCCTATCCATGGCCTCTGACCATCACACATCTGGTTCTCGGGCAGAACAATGTTCTGTAGGCAGTCATCACGGCCCACGTTTACACCGTGGTGGCTAAGCAGCTTGGGCACAGGCCTGAAAGCAAACTTTGATGCAGGAAATCCACTCTTCACTGCCAGGATAATTCCAAACCGGAGTGTCTGCATCCCAATTTGAAACACTAAGTTAGTAATAATTTATCAGGACTCTGTGATTGCATTTAGATGGAGGGATTTCGAACTCTAATAGAGCCCAAGCAATGATGATAGACTGCTCAAGAGATGAGAAGTTTAATTCTGAAAACGCTCCTTTGAATGGCTTTTTCTCCATGGCTGTCCGCCTAGGCCGTGACCACTTGGTACTGCAAGGAGAGTGCTAGTATCACTAAGTTATCCAGACAGGCTCGTGGTCCTTGGCTACAAGAATAAGTTTAAGCTGATTCTCAATGGTTATCTGGAGAGAAAATATGCAAAACCGGGGTGACTACGAAACAAAACAAGGGGAGTAATGTTTAGCTACAACTTACAGTAACGGATTGATCCAAGGGTGATGTCAGGTGGAGTCGGTTCATTGCCCACCATTCCTTGCGGACTTTCATTCCATACACGTCACAGTAACCTAGAATTTCAGATTTCGTTGTTGCACAAAAAGGATGAAAAAGTATCATCGCCCCGTCATGGTGCAGGTGATTCTCAGCAAAATGCTCTGCAACCAATCAGAAGCTCCCTCATTCCAAGCGGGGATGGATCTAGGAGGGTCTGAGACGCCTGGGACAGGGAGGTTCTCTATTAAGTCAGCAATGATGAGGTCAACGAACGGGTGACTCACTTGATCTCCCTTCAAATGCAGGGCTCTCCCTTCAGTAACCTGCACATAAAGTAAATAGAATGAAGTCAATTATACGCAGCATAATAACTCAAATTCTGGAGGCCTCTCAATAGGGTGAGGTCCTAGTCACATCCGCAACTAATAAGTCGATACACATGAGCTCCCCTTTAAGCACAAGGACAAAGCTTCAGCTGGACAAATGCAAAGGTCATAGCATCCGCGACCGAGCAGGTATTCTATGACACTACAGCAGAGCAGTACAGACAATGGAAAGGCAATAGTATAATTAAACTCAATGCACATAAGGGCTAAGTAGACATCACGGTCACCATTAAAAGTCACAGAACACTACATGTAAAAAAGGCCAATTAGACACCATTCCAAAGTCGGCACCCAAGTAAGACTTCTTCGACTACGGTTGCTACGGAGCAGAGCTAGACAGACATTAGAAACTGAAAATTACAAATAAATTGAACACACAAAGGCCCAGTCAGTCTTGATTCTTAGAGATGTGTATGTGACTGTTCGGGTCGCGCCACAGTGCCCATGGTTCTGACCCACCATGGTATGAGTTAAAATTACACGGATATCATTCTCTCGAAAAGGACTAACTAGGTGCTGAAACCTAGGCTAATAATAAATTGATGAAGTGAATTGACCGACTGATTTCAAAGTGGAGTCACCTCTGCTGCCATTTCAAGCATGACTCGAATCAAAGAGATGTGAGCTGCTTTACCTTAAGTTGGAAATCCTTGATTTCCAGGTACGTTGGTGTGTAGTCATCATCTTTGCCTGCTAGAACATCGTCGAGGAATGAGTTCAGGATCATTTCTTCATTTTTCCCTCAGTCCCCGGTATTGTAAAATTCGAGAAGCTGGTTAAGTTCATCATAGGTTGTTCTCCTTTTTCTATTCCTCGAGGCCGTATGCTCTCTCTGCCCGGAATCATTAGTCGGACTCTCTATATCCTCCTGACCCGGGGTAGTGACCTTCATCTTGCATTTTTTCGCTGTTTTCTCTTGTGCCTTCTGTTGCTTCTCAAGCTTGTTCTGCTCCACCTTCTGCTCCGCTTCTCTCACTTTCTGGGCCTTCTTACGGTCTTCTTCGACCCTTCTCTTCAGCGCCTTCGCTCTCTCATTTTCGTCTTCTATTCCAATAAGATCAACCATTTCTATACCAGACTCCCCAATGGCGTCCCTCGACTTCCAGAGCTCGATCTCAAACGATGGAGTAAAGCTTGGCACACAGTCCAAGTACCATGCACCTGCGGTAAGGTGCGAAGTCGTCCATGTCCGCTGTTGCAATGCGGAGAACATGCATGCTGGGTTCGATCGATCGACCCATGCTGCAAGAAATACAGGAAGGTTTTCTTTTGAAATTGCTTGCTTCGCTAAGAGCTCGTATTTGAAATACCTTTGCAGGACCCAACACACAATAAACCAATTAGCTTATAGCAAATAAAAGATAACAGATTAAACAGCTCATGGAGAAGAATGCGTAGACTCGTAGAGGTGGTCATGTGGAGAAATTGAGTCAGCGGAACGGAAAATATGTCATCAGTAAATCACACCCTCTTCCATCAGGTTTAGTCACAAGTAAAACACACCCTCGACGGGGAAAGTTTGTATGTGAGCGGAGAGCGTAGAGCGAAGAGCACAGAATGGAGAGCACAGAATTGACAATTAGCAAAATTTTCAAAAGCAAAGTAGACCCTATAACCGTGGAAAATTACTAAATTAAGGCTTGATTTTGACACTATTATTAGGAAAAGAGTATATTACCGTGGAGATCAGGGTTATCTCTGGTAAGAATTTATCACGTTTGTTCTCTAAGATACAAATTAGGGCTGATGTCATGATGACGTCATGCATATATTTTGTTAGATTTGTCATGAGTTTAGGTAGGATACAATGACCATGCGTTCAGTTTTAGATCAAACAAATAATTCTTTCATAGGATTATGTAAATGCACAAGGAAAAAAACAACTTTCAGAGAACATAAAGGAGGCAAGGTTTGAATACTTCTTGGAATATTTCAAAATTCGTGTATAATATCTTAACTGCTGAAACCAAGATATACCTTGTCAGAGTCCTTGTCTTCATCGAAGATTACTCTCTCTTCCTAGGCAGCGAAGCATCTTCATTTGAGTGATACAAGTGGGAGATTTTCATCATGAAATAGCACTTGGTAAGCTGGGTTCCAGAGAAGGAGGTCACTCTTGGTTTCTTTAGCTTGTTTCTAGGTGGCGTATTAGGATAGTGACACAGTCCTTGGCATTCTGTGCTGTATGCGAAGGTAGCGATGGAGTTCGGGGGGGTCAATCTCTAGGCTTGCGTGGAACGTTTTAAGACTACGACAATTTAGTGTGTTGCGCGATGCCGAAGGTGTGTAATGCGAGATCGAGGAGGACGAGAGGGGCTGTAGGTTTGCCCCCAAAGGCACCGGCGAGTTATCAAGAGCTGCGGCCCTGGCTGTTGGAGGTGGAGCGCGCCAGGGAACGAGGCATGGACCTGCCACCGTTTAGGCACATCGGAAGCCTCCATGTTGGTGAAGGTGAATGGCGTTGGACAGTGCTTTGTACCAATGAGCTTCTCCGTATTATGGAGTTGTCCCTAATCCCGTATCCCTTGCTATCGAACGTCGATGAGAATCCAGTTGTTCAGCTGCCCGAAGTGATCATATCGGATGGCAAAACTTGCTGGTTTGATATCGACAAGAGTTGGATTGTATATCCTCCGAAGGATTAGTATTGTGAAGTCTAGCGGGGTGTTCGAATACAATCCTTTAGATTTGGTCCCTTATTGAATCTAGATACGAGTGTTCCAGCATGATGGTTTTAGATAACATAGACGATTCTAGGAATAAGACAACTCGAAACCAACTAAAAGAAATGGTCTTAAAAGTTCGTGGAATATTTCAGAGTTTGTGTACAATAATGGAGTAGCAGAAACCAAGATGTACACCAAGTCAAGAATAGGTAACATGGCTATGGAAATGTGGGATTTTGAAAGATTAAAATATAAATTACAGCGCAATTTAAATTTTGAGCATTTCTTTTGTAACATTTCATTCTTCATATTATATTTTGAGCATTACAATTGTGACATTTCATCTTCTACACACAAGGAGACGATTTGGAAATGAGAATCATAACAAGTTTAGGTTTAGGGTAGTAGAGTAGACAAAGGATTACGCAATGAACTCCAATTAAATCAAATCAAATCAAATGAAAACAACAATAGACCAAAGCCTCCTTCTAACTGAGAACATGCTACCATCGCTACTTCCACTCTCAGAACTAGATGACTCTGAATCTCCTTCTACCGCCTCGTCATCGACGAATAGAAGGGCCCTGGGATCAAAAGTAGTTGGCCGACTAGGAACATATGTAAGGGCTCCAGATTGAAACGCCTGTGCTAAGTCCTCTGCGTAGTCCGGAAGTATGAAAGGCTGAATCGGGCTGGAATGAAGACGCCACGATGGAGTGGACACTGCTCTTGGCCCACGTGGCGGTGTTGCTGAAACTACTCTGCAATAGAGAACCGATTGTGGTTAGATCGAGTACGTAGAGCTGGAAAGAGAAGTAATGCTTGGATAATTTGAACAAAGAATAGAAGACTTACACCACTTATCAGGTCTTGCTCTCTTTGAAGGCGCTTCGCCTGCTGCTGCCGGCCTTGGATGTTTAGGAGGGCCTATGGCGGATGGTCTAGCCATGCACGGTTTGAGAAGGGCGTTGAATATGGCTTTGTCCTCCTCAAAAGCAAGAATGTGACGACCAATAGCTTGGGAAGCCTTGATGGAGGCCCCTGAAACTCGGAGAGAAACAAAGAAATGAGAAACTGTGGAAAAAATGAGAGGAATAATTAAGCAGAGATATGTAAGAAGAGTTACCTGTCCCAGCATTCCAATCAAGGACTATGTCGCCGGGCTTTGACAGCTCCTCAATTATGCCCTGTATCATCTCAGGGGCTTTCTCCCTTGGGCCTCTCCACGGCACCTCCCCATTCATGAGCTGCGTTTCCACATCGGTGAAGTTGAAAATGGCATCACTCTCGGTAATGTTGAGGACCCCATGTATCAACTCGGATTTCTTTGTCTGGAAGGAGAAAGTACTGCCACTACGAACGTAGACGCGAATCTAGAACCGCATAGTCCGCAGTCAAGCAAAAGTAGTGAATAGAATCAAGCGGAAGGGTTATCAGTAAGTAAAGAGAAGGGTATGTTTAGGGAAATTACCAAGTTCTCGGGGTTCGAAGGAGAAGTGAGGCCGAGGACATTGACGCCCCACCAATCCTTGAAAAGCACGAAGTCACCACCATCAGCTTCTTCCTCGATATCCTTAGCCAGCTTCTGATCAGTGTTGTAGATGAGGCAGATGGCACCATCTTTCTGCATGTAATTATCTGCAAAACGGAAGATGTCGAACACATAATCCTTCTCGCGAGAGTTCCAAGGCGGAATGCTCGTGGGGCGAACGGAAACGGAAGGGACGGGAAGATTCTCAGGGATGTCGGCAATGATCAAGTCGACTCTTAGATGGTCTTCTTGTTTGCACCGGTCCCCAACTCTGTTTTGGCGGCCTGCTCCAAACTTGAGGAAACAAGAAAGCAGAGTTTGTAACTACAAAGCGAGTAGAGGTGGCAGAATCCATTAAATGTCAAAATATCAAAACATACCTTGCGAATGAAGTCTTGAGTCTTGATCCAATCGGGGTCGCCGCCACCTTTTCTCTCCTGTCTCTTATTTTGCCGCAACATGGAATCCACAGATGAGTTGAAGACGGAAACTTGTGTGGAAATCGAAGCTCCAGCGGAAGAAGTTGTTTGAGGATATAGTTTGGCCTTCCTCTGCTCAATGAGACTTCGCGTGATCGCAGAAGCACCAATGGATGAAGGCGCATTCGCTGTGGTCGACGTTGGCATTGGGACGTCTATAGTTGGAGAAGCGTTGCCCATCTCCTTCCCTGGTGAGGAAGACTCAGCCCCAGTATCATGTGAGGTCTGTGACTTCGAACCCAGAGTTCGCCGTCGCCGAGCTCTCCCTTTCTTCGGTTGAGGTGCAGATGATTGACTCTGATGTTCTTTGTCTTCTTCAGAAGCTTCATTGGAGTCTTCAACGACCGGCGCTCGAAGATCAAGTGATGATTTGACATCGGCCTCAGAATCAACTGTAAAACCACGGAGGCAATCTAGATACCAACATCCTGCCTCCAAGTGGGGAGCTTTGTACCTCTTCAATTGCTGAGGAGAGTAGATACACTGGTCCGAGCCTCTCTGGATCCATAAAGGAAAGTACTTTGGGAGTTGTTGGACAGTGATGGCTCCTTTTGGAAGAAGCTCTCTCTTGAAGTACCTAGTGTGGGACAATTTTGAATGACTTAGTATGTGGGAGAGAGGAACGGGAGGATTCGAAATGCACACATGTTTGAGAAAAGATTCATACCGGTATATGACTCGCTTGACAACATCTTCCGTTCCAGGGAATTTCGTGAAAATCGACTTCTTATCAAAAGTCTTCTTCGCCTTGGATCCAAGGAATGCCGGGAATGCTCTGTCCCAAAGCAGAATACGCCAGCTCTCCACGTAATCGCCAGGTCGCTGAACATCAGGGGAGGCATTCCAATTGATGTCCAGCTCCTCGGCCTTACACATGTCCTCGAACTCTTGGATGACCGCTTCTTCCAACTACAAGAGACAGTCAGCAGAATTAGACTACGACAATCAAAGTGATAGAATGACAAAGACATTATCAGTTCTAGAAATAAGGGAGCATACCCCTGCCCAGAATGAAGCCCTGTTTAGCCAACGGTTGAGGTCAGCTTCCTTGAACTCCGGTGGTGGGAACCTATAAGACTGCCTTGAAGTCGGAGAGGAGTTCCACCACCTCAACCAACGAGCTTTGTACTTCAGTTCCACTGCCGCCGGCACAATCTTCTGCAGCTTGTCCAATGTCATCTCAGGTTTGTTGACATCGCTGAAGTGGCGGTTAATCTGCAATTAGAACAGAACTGTTAGCATTATGAAATCAATATAACAAGGGAGATAAGAACAAAATAGCTTAAGGTGAAGGGATTAAGGATTCACCTCGGCAAGGAAGTCGTCACCATTTTTGGGATTCGCAATGGCCAAGTACTTGGTGAAGTCCTTCTTCTTGACGGCATCGATGAAGTTGTTTGATGCAGTCGTCATGGCATCCCAAACTCCAGATCCAGATTGATCCTCTATTGGCGTGTTCTCCTTGTAGGCTCTTGCGGCCTGATTCGAGGCGACTGCAATCCCTCTCTGTACATGGAAACGCAGTATATAAAAATCAATGTACAAACTACTTGAAATGCATTAGTTAAAGTAAGGATCAGAACAAATGTACTTGCTGAGTCAAGGAATAAATTCTTACTCGGTATAGGAACGCAATGAAAACCTTAGTTGTCAAGGTGAACCATCGGTCCTTTGCGTGTTTATTCTGCACACAGATTTCAAACTCTTCTGGGCTTAGAAGATCTTTGAATTCTTCTAACTTCATGACACCGAAAGAGCGGATGCGGAATAACTTCGCTGGAAGATTACTCTTGACATGGTCATTCTCAGTAGACCTGTGGACAAAATAAACAGTTTAGAGAACACATCATAATAGAAGGATGATCCGAAATCAAAATTGAGAAATTGTTCAACCAAAATTCTTACCAGTTGATGTCGTGCATGGCATGGAGAAGATTGCCCACTTGGCCGCGGGGGTCCAAAATGATGCAATGCACGGAGATGTGCCAAGCTGGATCGTCGGCATGATGCTTGTTGATGTGTCGTAACCAAGCTGAAAGGCGATGGTTCCCTTCCCATACAAAAAACATTTTGCCACTAAATTGATTGAGGTCATCGTCTCCTTGGAGGTCGGCTTCGAAGGCTTTGTTAGCCCTGCGCCAGCACGGGCTCCACTTTGCCTTCACTTCCTCCGTGACATCCATTGACATCTCTTCAGTGTTGAACATGGAAATATACATCACGCGGTCCCCATCTCTGTAACCCTTCACGAACTCCCTCTCCAAATGTTGCACGCCCATTTCGCCAACCGGTCTCACTTTTGCCATTGCGACCATTCTACACAATGGCACAAGCAGGCGAGACTTCCTCAAGGGCTGAATACGAACGGCATTGATGACGTTGATCGAGTCAACTTTATGCTGTGTTTGATGAAGCAGTTCCCCTTCAACAGCGTCTTTCAAGTCCAGAGGCTTTGATGATGATGGCAACACGTCATGTGTTTGCGTCAAGTCGGGTACCTGCCGTAAGCAATAGAAATGAACAATCAAACTCAACAATGTAGATACTGAAAAATATATTTTACCAATCACTTAGAGATTTTCTCATAAATGAAAGAGTAAAAAAAAACATCTCAAATTAAATCTATGACACCAAGCATCAAGGCCGTGCTACTCTACGAGGAGCCCTTCCATAGTACTGTCTAGCCTCTCTACTATTCCAATGATGGCGCCTCCTCCAAAATCGCCTGGTCTGACGGCAAGCGCTGGGCAGTATTGCCGGAAGGGCAAACACTACATCGGCAGGCCTCCTCAACACCAAAGGTGAAACTGGGGGATTAGGCGAAGACGGCGGTGTGCCAAGACGTGGAGAGGTGGGCATGTACACTGGAGAGGTGGGCATGTACACAGGAGAGGTGGGCTCATAAACAGGCGAAGTAGGCATGTACTGGGGTGACTGGACCTCGAAAGGTCCAGTGTCTACACCTAAAGGAATGGCTAAATCACAGGTACAAAGACGCTCATCTTCTGGGTCTGACAGGTCTGAAAGGTTGATCACAGAGATTGGAGAATTGACAGACATGTCGGGAGCATCAGAGCCTACCTGCAAGTACATGGCACATGAGGAAGTTAGAGTTTAAAAATCATTTGAAAGAACTTTCAAATGCTCAAATTATTTAGGATAATAAGAACATGTGAATCCAGAAAATGAATTTATCAGTAGCTATACCTCTGTCTCCTCTGGTCCCTTGCTTTCACTCTCGGTCCCCATGTTCTGCTGGGAAGTATCCTGTAATTCATAACAAATGCACTAATGACAATTATTAAAATTATTCTCACCCCTGTAGATAGTTTCACATCTACATGCAGAAATGATCACACATTAATACAAGCACAACATCCTAAGAAAAGTAGAATGAAACCAATAATTAATAATACATGGCAGAGTTCACTTAACACTAAAGAAAAGCAATAAAAAAACAATTATGCGTGCTCGCGGCACTGGTGTCTGCTCCGAAAGCAGACACCAGGCTGCTTCGCATGAAGAGATTTAAAAAAAAAAATAAACACCGCAAGCCTCATCGGAGGCTCACAGCCTCCTCAGCCGCGGCATTGCTTATGAGCCAAGCTACGAAGTACACAACAAACCGCATGCCCCAAGCCTCATCGGAGGCTTGAAGCCTCCTCAGCCGGGTGCCACTGCATGCTCGAGGCACTGGTGTCTGCTCCGAAAGCAGACACCAGGCTACTTCGCATGAAGAGATTTAAAAAAAAAAATAAACACCGCAAGCCTCATGGGAGGCTCACAGCCTCCTCAGCTGCGGCATTGCTTATGAGCCAAGCTACGAAGTAGACATCAAACCGCATGCACCAAGCCTCATCGGAGGCCGGGGTCAGTCCTCATCCGCGGCAGTGTTGAATACTTATTTAAATCTCTTGAATACGAATTGCCCACACTGAATCCCCGAATCCGAATTCCCCACACTCATTCATAGAAACCAACTTCTTAACACTCCCAAACAACCATGGAAGCTGAATCCCCAACATTAAGAGTCCCCAACAATTCGAATCCGCTACATTCGAATCTTCAGAGCTTCCCATAACCCAATAGCCGCAAATCCCCAACACACAACTGAAACCCAACAAGCTGCAAATTCCCAACAATCCCAATAACTACCCATCAATCCAAGCACCCAGCACGCACTCAAGCACCCAGCAAAATCACAACGATCCCCCAGAAACTCCCAACAAGCTTTCAAAAAGTAAATCATGCAGACACCAATGGTCGCCTACCTCGTCGTCGTCGTCGTCGTCGTTGTGCAGGTCCTCGAGCTGGCCTTCGACATGGTCCGCTTGCTGAACTTCGACCTCGTCCTCAGGCACAATAATCCCATCAACGTCGCCGACCTGCGCGCCACGGGCAACCTCCTCTTCATCACCATACTCGCGGCCTCCCAGAATTCTCCTCTCTCTGCGCAGCCATAGCTCTCCCTCCCACTCCTGCTGCTAAAATTCCCTGCCTAGCTCGCCTCGCTTCAACCCGAAGATGCTCCAGTTCAATGCACTCACCAACAGTAGAGACACCACCTCGATCCCCGACCCCTCTCATCCACTTTGAGCTCTGTATAAAAATAGCTATCATTTGAATTCATGGATGGATGGCGCGGCCCCTCTCTCTGAGAGATCACTTCGACTGTGTCAAGTGACGCGGCCCCTCTCACTTACCCTTAGAAGGAACCACACTCTCTTCAATCAATCTAATAAATGAATAGCGTTTCCAGAATTATAGTCCATTACACATAATTCACACAAGTGTGGTTCTAGACGGATTAGAAATACTTACCTGATCTGATTGAGAATCAGGCTCTCCAGTCGAAAACTCATTGAATGTAATTGAAGGTTGCGGAGACTTTGCTTTTTGACTACAATTAAAGACTAATTCTTCCGTCATGGCCTCACGTGCTGCTGTACTTAAGAATACCTCCTGTTCGTGCTCGTGATTCTCAACGACCGTGTTCTCTAGTAATTCGTCTTTCTCCTCTACTATAGAGTCTAGAATGAGTTTGCGAAGGCTACAAAACTTCAAAGCTACAGGCAGATCTCCTCCTCTTCGTTTCACGGGTGCACTCAAATGGTCACTTTTAAAATCTACCTCTTTACGTAATGCTCTCCTCTTTCTAGCTCTTCTATTTGTAAAATCAGTGCGGCCAGGTTTCCTTCTCTGTTTAGGAGTAACATAAGTGGAGGGAGATGGCCCTCCACTCTGCTTCATGTGTCTAACCACAGGAAGGACTCTCTCACAAAAAGACTTTCTGGAGAACTTCCTCCCTGCTTAAATACCTATCACGTACATCTATTTTGATAAAACCCTAAGTTGATATACAATTAACCACTGACACATTTTCTACCCACTTTATATTAAAAGTATCAATAACATTTCTATAATTGAAGCTATGTTTAAAATTTCAAGCTTTAATGATAAGGAAGAAATCTAAGTTCACTATAAATTAAAAGATTTGAATCTAGCACTTCAATCATGCTTCTTTTTATATTCATTGTTTTAAATGTAGTTTTGAAATGACGGCTCATTCTAATCTTATAATACATCATGACAAATAGAATCCTCTCCACGGATCAAACATTAAAGTAGAGTTAAATAAACCTTAACTCATGTATTTAGACCTGCAAAAAGTGCCTTCATAATTAGTTAGCGCCGTCTCTCTATAATCATACATTCGTTACCTAACAGAATGAATCATTCTCAAACTGTTCACATGGACATTCAAACCTGAATAAAATGATCAACAATGATGCACCATTCCTCTCACTTCGCTCTCGCGATACGGCATTGCTAATACACGGTGAAAGTTTGTATGTGAGCGGAGAGCGTAGAGCGAAGAGCACAGAATGGAGAGCACAGAATTGACAATTAGCAAAATTTTCAAAAGCAAAGTAGACCCTATAACCGTGGAAAATTACTAAATTAAGGCTTGATTTTGACACTATTATTAGGAAAAGAGTATATTACCGTGGAGATCAGGGTTATCTCTGGTAAGAATTTATTACGTTTGTTCTCTAAGATACGAATTAGGGCTGATGTCATGATGACGTCATGCATATATTTTGTTAGATTTGTCATGAGTTTAGGCAAGATACAATGAGTTTAGGCAAGATACAGTCTTCGGAACGTAACTCCTTAACTATCTCTCTCTCTCTTTCTCTCTCTTATCTCGTGTTTCGTCCACAAACCCCAACGTCTCGGATCAGTTACCGCCTCACAACTGTCCTAGAATACTCTGGCGAGCAGGTCACACAGACGATCCTTTCTGATCCGTGAGACTACAACGACAAACCGATCCGGATCTGGGAGAACCAGGATCCGAGTATCCCTAGGCGACCCGTACCACGTTCCGACTCCCCCTCTCACTGTGCACGGAACCTCTTCAGAAGTTCAGGGAGCCCGACCAAGTAATCCTTGATCCGCTTCGACCCTAGCGACGGCTATTCCGCATGAGGTTGGGTTGGGGACGGAACAGTGAGGCTTCACTCCTACGACAATCCACTAAATCTTTCCGCTCAATCCCATTACCTTTCCGGTTCGGGTCTCGTTACAACTCCCATGACCTTCCTATCCGAGCTACAGCGGAACTCTCATATCCTTCCCGGACCATTCACACTTAGCGGAAAACCACGCACAGTACTTGCAAGAATACGAATACTTTACTGATAAGGAATATAGGGAGAAAACATGCAAAACGAAGACCCGGACTGCATCGCCTTCCCCGTTTAAGTAAGCAGGGGCTTTCACAAAAGCGGCGGCGCCGGTAGTTCAATCAAAACCCTAATCCCTAATTATCTACCTAGAATTCTACTTTACGACTAAACCGGATCTCTCAATCCGGAATCTACTCCTATAAATCCGGAAAGTTACGGCCAGTGGCAGCAAGAGGAATCTACCCCATCTTTGTCTTCTTGTGGCTCTCCTGCTCGCGATCCTTCTCTTTCGACCTGGTCACCCGCGGCTCAGATCCTCCTGCCCCTGCTGCTCGCTCCGCCTTACGTCTAGCACTCTGTTCCGCCTTAGACTCCTTCGCCTGAGCCTCCAAGGACAACCGGGTAACGATCCGGTTCTTGGGAGACTTGGGAGACTTCGGTATCATATGTGCGGGAGGGGTTCCGGTCGCAGGGGTCCGAGTCCCAGTTCCGGCTGTCCCAACCAGAGAACTCGCATAAGTCTCCAAGTCGGACTCTGAAATTGTAATGGTGCCCTTCTCCATCGGCTCCTTCCTCTTCCTCAAAATTCTCCGAGCACCGGCACTGTCAGCAGGGGAATCCGCTACTGGTGTTTTGGTGGGAGTAGGCGTCACCGTTCTGGTCTTGGCTGTGGGTGAAGGGGTAAGTCCCCCCTCCTGAGTCACTCGGGTCCGTCCGGTTGGTGAAATGGCTTGTCCCCATTCCGTTCCCGCTGTCTCTCCTCGATAATCCGCAATGATCACCCCCTCTCCGAGTCGTGGAAGAACATCCGGCTGCATGGACTGGGTCACCTGCTTAGTAACCGTCCGCTCCTCGATCCGCCTTTTGGTGACTGTAGTTCCGGTAACTTCCGCCAGATCGGTGGGGATCGCGGAGCTCTGCTGGACCGTACTGGCTCCGGGTGACGCCACCTGTGCTTGGTGCTCCCGGATCACCTCCGCGATCGTCCGGTTCATCTTGAAGATGTCCGCGTCGACTGCCATCCGCTCCTCCAGCTGGAGGTTACGCTCTATTGGGGTTCGGAACCCTACCCCTCGAGATTCTCCTACAACTGTCCGAGAGGGAGATCCGGGGAGCGGAAGGTTCCGACCAACGGTTACGATACTAGGACTTCCGGTACTCGGATTGAGTAGCTGCCGAACCTTCTTCAGGATCTGGTTCATCGAGTGCTCGCATTTGGAGAGGATCATGATGATCCTCTGCTTGTTCTCGAAATCTGCCGGCTGTAATACGTTCTCATCGAACAGCCGGGCCTTGTTGATTACTACACCCGAACTCCCTACCAACGTCCGAAGCTCCCCCAAGGTCTCCTCCTGCTCGGCATGGAACTTCCGGATCTCCTCGCTCTTCGCCGCCAGTTCCGTTGTTAGCTCCTGCAACTGAAGCTCCAGCTGCTTCTTCTCACTCCGAAGTTTCGGGGCGTCCTTCAACAACTCCACCTCTCGGATCACCTCCTCCGGTAAACAACCTCCCAGAGATGTGCAGAATCTCCGGAACAGTGTCTCGATCCGATCCTAAGAGGCCTGCGCCCGATGAGTCTCCTCCCGAATCCCCCGGAATAGCTCAATCGGAAACCCCCTCTCGGAACTGACCTCCCTCCGTTCCGTATCTCCCCGGGCCGTAGAAGGCTCCGCGTGCTGTGACGCAGCACGCTCTGATCGTGACCTGGACTGAGCCCTAGTAGTGCCGGGGTTCGGAACGATCGTCGTATCGTCCTCCTGTTCCGTGGACGCTATATCCGAGGTTTCGCCCCGCGGATCAGCTTCCATTCCGGGCGGAATCTCTGAAAAGTTGAGGAAGTTCTTCGCCATCGTATAAGTCTCTTCCTCCTTATTGCTCAGCAACTCATACGCCTTGTAAAGGTGGAAGAGGAAAGGGGAGATCGGGGTCGGCTTCTTTCCGATCGTTGGCACCATCTTCTGCACAACTTCCGCCATGAGTGCGGCCCAATTCATCGGACGTTCCCCTGAGTACGCTCCGAGGATGGTGTTCCCGACCGTAATGGTGACCTGTTCCCGTTTCAGCGGATACAGGATCGGAACGAGGAAGGCTAAGACCTGCCTCTGCCTCCTATCCTTGCAGGCATCTATCTCGTATCCATTATTCCTATGGATCTTTCCGTGAAACTTATCCTGCACGTATCTATCCGTCCGGGTCGCCCAAAGGAGCCCGGTCTGCTCGAAATCGTAAGCTGCCGCCCACTGTTCCGCATTCCACAGCGTGGGCTTGCCTCGGATCGTATTATCCCACCTATTGTCCGGCCCGTCCAGGACCTCCCTCACCATCACCTCACTCTTCAGCAACCACGGCCGTGACAACAACCCCTCGCACCTCATCCGGGTGAGGTCGGTGATCAGCTCTTCCATCTCCGATTCCCTCACCGGAGTACCGGGGCTAAGGACTCTACACTGCACGTGCGACATTGCTACGCCTTACTTCTCTCCCTCTACGATCCGACAGCAAGAAACCCGGCAATCCAAGTGCCGGTGAATCGGAAAAGACAAAAACACCTCACCGCTCTTTCACTCTCTACTCCCAGTCCGCAAAAAGGAACTCCAAACCCTAACACCCTCGCTTATATACCCCAGGCATCATAAACGCTGCGGCGGCCCGTAATTGCAGCCGCCACCGTACCGGGCTAGACGCCTATCCGAGTCATGATGACTTCCGCGTCGATTCGGATCCTAGACGCGGTTACAGTAACGGTCAGTTCTCGGATCTTTGACCCGTTCCGTGTTTTCTCTTCCGAGTTTCCAGAATCAAGGTTCCGAGAATACTTCCTGCGTTAACTGTTTTAAGGTTTCTGGTGTATCCGGTTTGTGTTAACTCCTAATACAGCTAGTGTCTAGCTAGTTTTTACCTAATTAACCGAAAAAATGAAAAATTAATGGAATACTTACTCCGGATGAGGCTCTTCCGGTTTATTCTGAGTTTCTCGGATCCCAAAGGGTGCCACCGCATGCTCGAGGCACTGGTGTCTGTTAAAGGGATTTTTGGCCTTTTTACCTAGGAGCAGTAATTTAGGAGCAGAAACAGTAAAACTGCCAGTTGCAGTAAACTGCCAGGAGCAATAAAACAGTTAGTTACTGCGGATTTCTTAGTTACTGCGTTTTGGATGAAGTTTTGACAGTCGGATGAAAAACCGACTTCGATGAAAAATGGACAGATTGAAGGGCGGCTAGGGTTTGGGGGGGGTTAGGGGGAGTGAGGGTGGCGGCTCTCACTCTCTCACGGATCTCCCTTGCAGAATTCTTTCGCAGCTATGGAGGTTAGGAGGTTAGGAGGAATGGAGGAAGGTTGTTAGACTTAGGAGCAGATCTGAATGGACCAGGACTGATTGTACTTGGAAGCAGTAATTGATATAGACATTGATCTTTGCTCATTGGGTTGTGTGCACATTGATTGGGAAGATTGTGGGTGGAGTTGTAGTGGGTGTACTTGCATTGATACGAGTAAGGGGCAGAGTTAAGAAATCCTGGTGCAGTCCAGGAGCAGATAAGAGGAAAGGGGTGGGAACTAGGTGGGTGTTAGAAATTTTCGCATTTTTTCATTCTCTTTCACTGGACAATCTATTAGCTTCCAAAGGGTGAGCTAAATCACCCTTTAACATTGGCGACCATGCATTAAGAACGGATCAGGTGGCTTTTGCTGCGAATCTGTACAGTCCAGGACAGTTCTGGAACAGGTTGACAGGCACAGTGGCCAAGGGAGAGATAACAGTCACAGATTCGCAGTCACAGGATTACAGTCACTGCTTTATAGTCACAGGATTACAGTCACAGATTCGCAGTCACAGGATTACAGTCACTGCTTTATAGTCACAGGATCACAATCACAGATTCGGAGTCACTGCTTTATAGTCACAGGATTACAGTCACAGATTCGCAGTCCCAGGATTACAGCAGCAGAAGTACCACAGATGCTGCAGCAGGAGGACAGTTTGAGGCTGAGGGGATCAGGTTCCAGAATTCAGTGAGGAGGAGCCAATGTCCAAGCAGTCAACGTTACAGGAGGACCCCAGATCCTGCAGTTGGAGCGCATTTCGAATCTGAAGGTACCAAGTTCCGGAATCTCGTGGGAGAGGAGCCAATGCAAATCAGTCAACGGCACAGGAGCTGAGGACAGCTCCAAAGCAGAGGGAGGATAGTCACGGGTATCAGGTATGTTCCAAACCACTGTTTGAATTCAGACAGTCTGCAAAGGAACAGTAGTTTGCGTGAAAAATGACCAGTAAAAAGTAGCAGTAAAAATCAAATAGTTACTGGCCAATAAAAAACATTCGAGCAGTAAAAAGTTAAAAAGTTACTAGCCAGTAAAAAAGTAGCGGTAAAAAGTTGAAAAATTACCAGTCAGTAAAAACATACTCGAGTAGTAAAAAGTAACGATAAAAAGTTAAAAAGTTATCAGTCAGTAAAAATAGTGGGTCAGTAAAAGGTAACAGTGGAAACTAAGGGTAAAAGTGCAAACAGTAAAGATGAAATAAGAAAACAGTAATTGGCTTAAGCAGAAAATGGGAAAATGGGGAAAATTGAAAAAGTTAAAAACAAAAATGAATGGACAGTAAAGAACCAGGAGACAACCTGTGGTTAGAAGCTTGCAAAACTGTAATGTATGGAAGCTTGAAAAAACTGAGACTATGCTAGAACTTGCGAAACTAGGGGCAGAAAACTATCTACAGTAGAACAGTAAAGACTGACAGGTCCCAAAGGAACCAAAGTGGAAGGGTGAAAAAAGGGATGGACTGGACAGGAACCAGGAAACAGGAGGACTAGCATCCGACAGACCAGAGGAGGGCTGAGGACAAGGAGCCGACAGCACCTACCCAGGAGTTTTGAAGGAGCAGACTCAGTCACAGGAAGCAGCAGCCAAACCAGAAGAACACCTGACCAGAGAGTACCAAGGGAAGAGCAGCAAACTGTACTGCAATGGACAGAGAATACCCAGGGTGGGACAAGGAGGAGATAGCCAGGAGACAAGCAGCAGAACGGTTGGCAAGGTACGAACTCAGGGAGCAAAGAGCAGCAGCAGAAGTAGGAAAACCAATGGGAGGACAATTGAGTTTAGAAGAAAGTATAGCTAAAGGGAGAACCAGGGACCTGATTGACATGGACCTGGTAGGAGAAAATTCGAGCCAGGAGACAATACTTGGAGTAAGCAGGAGGACAGGGTCAGCAAGAGGAGAACCTGGCCCAAGCTTCAAGAATTGGCAGGAGGATGAAGAAGAAATTCGGAAGTATGAGGGACATCCACTATCACCTAGGACCAGCAGGAGGGAATTCCCAAGGCCAGGTGAAGGAGACACACAGCATTGCTGGAACCCCTAGACCAGAATGGCATCAGCATACGACCATTACCAGGAGGAGGAAAAGAAAGGAGGCAGCAGACCAGACACACCAAAACCAGGGGAGAAGACACCAGGTGATTTGGTGGAGACATTGGAGACGGTGAAGAAAAAGTTGGAAGAAGTTAACACTGGGGACAGAGTCCAGACAGGAGCAGTAGCACTGTCAGAGATGTACAAAACGGGTAAGCCAGTACAAGTGAATCCCAAGAGACCAGTGGTACATTTTGCACAAGAGCAGTTCCAAGGAATGGAGCTGGAGGAAGATGAGGAGGATAGAAGACAGCTGGAGGAGTTAAAGGCTCGACAGCAGGCTAGAAGGCAGGCAGACAGAGAACAAAGAAACCAGCAGGCAACAGAGGACCTGTACAGGAGGCAGATAGAGGAGCTAGGCCAGGCAGCAAGGTTCAGAGACACCATGGAGGCTTGGGAGGAGAAGAATCGGGAGGAGATCAAACTGAAGGAAGCAATGAAGCTATGGCAGGAAACAAAGAGACTGGAAGAGCAGGACCAGGAGAAGTAGAGACAGGAGGCTCTCAGAACCTGGCAGGAGACTCAAAGGAGGGAGGAGATGAAGCAGGCAGCTGAGAGAAAAGAAGCAATGCAGCAGGACTTGCTAAGACAGGAGGCTCTGCGATTATTACAAGAGGCACAGAGATTGGAGGACCAGAAAAAGAAGGAGGAAGAAATGAAAGAAGCTACCCGGCAGGCGACCCTTTACAAATGGCAGGAGATATTGAGGGAAGAGAGCCAGAAACTCCAGGCCAAACCAACGGCGGATCCGTGGGTAGCATATGACCAGTCAGTGGTTCAGGGGGACAGACCAGGTCAGCTGAGGGAAGCAGAATTGATGGGAGCACCCTACACTACATCTGCCATACCAAGAAGGCCAGGAACAGACCATTTCCCAACCTCGAGGACTCGGGTGAGCCCAACAGGAGGAGGAGGGGCACATTCTACCTATGTGGATCACCTCACAGGTGATGAGTACAGACCAGAAGTCAACAGAACTGCATACTGGCCAAGCGGAGGAGCAGAAGCTAGAGCAGGAGTTCCTGACACAGGAACAGGGTACAGGAGACCAGCGGAGATAATGAGAGGGATGCCATATGAGACTAGGCCACCTGCAGGGATAGGAGTACCAGGGGATACAGCGGACAGCAGTTATCCAGTCAGGCATGGTCCACCAGCATACCCACCAGCTGCTAGACCCAGAGTACCCCCAGTGACAGGACCAGTCCTTGTGGCACAGAGGAAGCCGCTGACCTACACGAAGTACAAGGAAGGGACAAATCCAGATGCCCATATACGGCAGTTTGAGAGGACCCTATGACAGGGGAAAGTTCGTACGTGAGCGGAGAGCGTGGAGCGGAGAGCGGTGAGCGCAGAATGGAGAGCACAGAATTGACAATTACGAAAATTTTCAAAAGCAAAGTAGACCCTATAACCGTGGAAAATTACTAAATTAAGGCTTGATTGTGACACTTTTTTTAGAAAAAGAGTATATTACCGTGGAAATTAGGATTATCTCTGGTAAGAATTTATTACGTTTGTTCTCAAAGATACAAATTAGGGCTGATGTCATGCTGACGTCATGCATACATTCCTTTAGATTTGTCATGGGTTTAGGCAAGATACAATGATCAGGCGTTGAGTTTTAGATCAAACAAATAATTCTTTCATAGGATTATGTAAATGCACAAGGGAAAAAACAAATTTGAAAGAATGTAAAGGAGTCAAGGTTTGAAAACTTCCTGGAATATTTCAAAATTCGTGTATATTATCTTAACTGCTGAAACCAAGATATACCTTGTCAGAGTCCTTGTCTTCATCGAAGATTACTCTCTCTTCCTAGGCAGCAAAGCATCTTCATTTGAGTGATACAAGTAAGAGATTCTCATCATGAAACAACACTTGGTAAGCTGGGTTCCAGAGAAGGAGGTCACTCTTGGTTTCTTTAGCTTGTTTGAAGGTGGCGTATTAGGATAGTGACACAGTCCTTGGCATTCTGTGCTGTATGCGAAGGTAGCGTAGGAGTTCGGGGATGTCAATCTGCAAGCTTGCGTGTAACGTTTGAAGACTACAAGAATTCAGTGTCTTGCGCGATGCCGAAGGTGTGTAATGCGAGATCCAGGAGGACGAGAGCGGCTGTAGGTTTGCCCCCAAAGGCACCGGCGAGTTATGAGGAGCTGCGGCCGTGGCTGCTGGAGGTGGAGCGCGCCAGGGAACGAGGCATGGACCTGCCACCGTTTAGGCACATCGGAAGCCTCCATGTTGGTGAAGGTGAATGGCGTTGGACAGTGCTTTGTACCAATGAGCTTCTCCGTATTATGGAGTTGTCCCTAATCCCGTATCCCTTGCTATCGAACGTCGATGAGAATCCAGTTGTTCAGCTGCCCGAAGTGATCATATCGGATGGCGAAACTTGCTGGTTTGATATGGACAAGAGTTGGATTGTATATCCTCCGAAGGATTAGTACTGTGAAGTCTAGCGGGGTGTTCGAATACAATCCTTAAGATTTACGAATAAGACAACTCGAAACCAACTAAAAGAGATGGTCTTAAAAGTTCGTGGAATATTTCAGAGTTTGTGTAGAATAATGGAGTAGCAGAAACCAAGATGTACACCAAGTCAAGAATAGGTAACATGGCTATGGAAATGTGGGATTTTGAAAGATTAAAATATAAATTACAGCGCAATTTAAATTTTGAGCATTTCTTTTGTAACATTTCATTCTTCATATTATATTTTGAGCATTACAATTGTGACATTTCATCCTCTACATAGGAGGAGACGATTTGGAAATGAGAATCGTAACAAGTATAGATTCAGGGTAGTAGAGTAGACGAAGGATTACGCAATGAACTCCAATTAAATCAAATCAAATCAAATCCAATGAAAACAATGAAAGACCGAAGCCTCCTTCAAACTCAGAACATGCTACCATCGCTACTTTCACTCTCAGAACTAGATGACTCTGAATCTCCTTCTACCGCCTCGTCATCGACGAATAGAAGGGCCCTGGGATCAAAAGTAGTTGGCCGACTAGGAACATATGTAAGGGCTCCAGATTGAAACGCCTGTGCTAAGTCCTCTGCGTAGTCCGGAAGTATGAAAGGCTGAATCGGGCTGGAATGAAGACGCCACGATGGAGTGGACACTGCTCTTGGCCCACGTGGCGGTGTTGCTGAAACTACTCTGCAATAGAGAACCGATTGTGGTTAGATCGAGTACGTAGAGCTGGAAAGAGAAGTAATGATTGGATAATTTGAACAAAGAATAGAAGACTTACACCACTTGTCAGGTCTTGCTCTCTTTGGAGGCGCTTCGCCTGCTGCTGCCGGCCTTGGATGTTTAGGAGGACCCATGGCGGATGGTTTGAGAAGGGCGTTGAATATGGCTTCGTCATCCTCAAAAGCGAGAATGTGACGACCAACAGCCTGAGCGGCCTTGATGGAGGCCCCTGAAACTCGGAGAGAAACAAAGAAATAAGAAACTGTGGGAAAAACGAGAGGAATAATTAAGCAGAGATATGTAAGAAGAGTTACCTGTCCCAGCATTCCAATCAAGGACTATGTCGCCGGGCTTTGAGAGCTCCTCAATTACGCCCAGCATCATCTCAGGGGATTTCTCCCTTGGGCCTCTCCACGGCACCTCCCCATTCATGAGCTGCGAGTCCAGATCGGTGAGGTTGAAAATGGCATCACTCTCGGTAATGTTGAGGAGCCGATGTATCAGATCTTCCTTCTTCGTCTGGAAGGAGAAAGTACTGCCACTACGAACGCGAATCTAGAACCGCATAGTCTGCAGTCAAGCAAAAGTAGTGAATAGAATCAAGCGGAAGGGTTATCAGTAAGTTAAGAGAAGGGTATGTTTACGAAAAGTACCAAGTTCTTGAGGTTCGTAGGAGAAGTGAGGCCGAGGACATTGACGCCCCACCAGTCCTTGAAGAGCACGTACTCACCACCAGCAGCTTCTTCCTCGATATCCTTAGCCAGCTTCTGATCAGTGTTGTAGATGAGGCAGATGGCACCATCTTTCGGCATGTAATTATCTGCAAAACGGAAGATGTCGAACACATAATCCTTCTCGCGAGAGTTCCAAGGCGGAATACTCGTGGGGGGAACGGAAACGGAAGGGACGGGAAGATTCTCAGGGATGTCGGCAATGATCAAGTCGACTCCCAAATGGTTCTCTTGTTTGCAGCGGTCCGGAACTTTGTTTTCGCGGCCTGCTCCAAACTTGAGCAAACAAGAAAGGAGAGTTAGTAACTACATAGCGAGTAGAGGTGGCAGAATCCATTAAATGTCAAAATATAGGAACAAACCTTGCGAATGAAGTCTTGAGTCTTGATCCAATCCGGGTCGCCACCTTTTCTCTCCGGTCTCCTATTTCGCCGTAACATGGAATCCACAGATGAGTTGAAGACGGAAACTTGTGTGGAAATCGAAGCTCCAGCGGAAGAAGTTGTTTGAGGATATATTTTGGCCTTCCTCTGCTGAAGGAGACCTCTGGTGATCTCCGAAGCACTGATCGATGAAGGAGCCGGCGAAGAAGCTGGAGAAGGGTTGGTAATGACAACACCCGGAGACGGCTCTGGTGCCTTCTCAGCTCGCGCAGAAGACTCCGCACCCGTTTGCTGTGATGCCTCTGACCGAGAACGCAGAGATTTCAGTCGCCTTCCTCTCCCTCTCTTCGGTGGTGGAGCAGAAGACTGATCCTGCTCTCCTTCACGACCTTCTGCATCATCCACGGAGTCCTCCACCACAACCGTACCCCCATCGTGCAGCATCTTGACTTCCGCCTCGGAGTCAATAGTGAAACCACCAATACAATCAAGATACCAGCATCCAGCATCCAGGTGAGCAGGTTTGTACCTTTTTATCTGCTGAGGAGAGTACATACACTGGTCCGAGGATGTCTGCGTCCAAAGCTTGAAGTACTTGGGGAGGTGCTGAACGCTGATGGCCCCCTTAAATATAAGCTCTCGCTTGAAGTACCTATGGGAAGACAAGAAGGAGGTAAGTATAAGAAACAATTACAATGAAAACTATAAAATGGAAATGAGATTAAGTAAGGTAATGTACCGGTAAGTAACCCGCTTGACAACTTGAGCGGTTCCCGGGAATTTAGCGAAGTTGGACTTCTTGTCGAAGTGCTTCTCAGCTTTTTTTCCAATGAACGTAGGGAAGGCCTTGTCCCACAAGAGAATACGTGAACTCTCGACAAAATCGCCCGGCTGTTGGACATCAGGAAATGCCATCCAATTGATATCGAGGTTCTCAGACTTGAATACGTCTTCGACTTCGTGGATGACGGCTTCCTCCAACTGTAATACAAAATTCATATAAGTAGCATCGAAGAATGAATATGGTAAAAATTTAAAGGAACAAGGAATTGGAATGGATTTTTTATGAAAATTACCCCAGCCCAGAATGAAGCTTTGTTCAACCATGGGTCGAATTCGGTGTCCTTGAATTCAGATGGCAGAAATCTGTAAGACGTTCGAGCACTCGGGGATGAGTTCCACCACTTCAACCAACGAGCCTTGTATTTGGCCTCAACGGCCGCAGGAACAATCTTCTGAAGCTTATCCACTGACATCTCAGGCTTATTGTTGAGACTGAAATGGCGATTAATCTGCAAGAAGCACCGAAGTTTGAAAAAGATAAATACAGAAATTATGGAAGTCATGGGAAACAGTGAATTGAACAATGATCAGTGAGTCACCTCGTTGAGGAAGTCGTCACCATTCTTGGGATTTGCAATGGCCAAGTACTTGGTAAAGTCCTTCTTCTTGATGGCTTCGACCATTCTCTCTGATGCCTCATTCATGACATCCCAAACTGCACTTGCAGACTGCTCATCCTCGGGTGTCTTCATGCGGTAGGCATTGGCTGCTTCATCGGAGGCCGCAGCGAGTTCCCGCTGTAGAAAGAGAATTCAGACTTAGGAAATTTCATGAGTATTGAATAATAAGAAGCAAATAGAGAGACGAGGTAGGACTTACTCGGTACAAAAATGCGATGAAAATTTTAGTTGTCAAGGGAAACCAGGAGGGATTAGGTGGCTTGTTCTTCAAACATGCGTCATACTCTTCAGGACTGAGGAGGTCTTTGAATTCCTCCAGCTTCATAATTCCGAAAGAGCGGATTCGAAATAGTTTTGCAGGGAGATTACTCTTGACGTGGTCATTCTCAGTCGACCTGAAAATGAACCAAAATCCGTATGATGAATAAAAGAGATGAGATAAAGTAACAAAAGAAAAACAGGAAAAAAGAAACAAGTACTTACCAGTTGATGTCATGCATTGCGTGAAGAAGATTGCCAACATGGCCACGGGGATCGAGTACTATGCAGTTCACAGATATGTGCCATGACGGGTCGTCTGCATGATGCTTGTTGATATGACGAATCCATGCTGAGAGGCGATGGTTACCTTCCCAGACAAAAAACATCTTCCCCGAGAATTGCGACCAGTCCTCGTCACTTAGAAGCTCAGATTCAAATGCATCATTCGCGTCCCTCCACAATGGGCTCCATTTAGCCATGACCTCATCCGTAACATCTCGTGTCTGCTCTTCGTTGTTGTACATGGAGATGTACATGACGCGGTCGCCATCTCTATACCCCTTGACGAACTCCCGCTCCAAATGCTGCACACCCACTTCGCCCACTGGTCTGACCTTTGCCATTGGGATCATCCTGCACAGGGGCACCGACATTCGGGACTTCTGCGATGGCTTGATCCTGAGCTTGTTGATGATGGCGTTGGTGTCCACCTTGTATTTGGTTTGATGTTCCAATTCCCCTTCTGTGGCAGTCTTCAAGTTTAACGGACAAGATGGTTTCACCAACACATCTTGTGTTTGCGTAACCTGCCAGAAGGTACGCAAATTAGGAGAACAAGCACAATCGAAGAAAGTCATGCAAAGTTGACAAGTATGTAAAAGAAAGTAACAATATATCTTCATACTGTCATCTCTCTTTTATCAACTCAATCATCATCTGTGATTGATAAAACTATCTTCGTGAGGATCGACTATAGTACTCCTTAGACTGTCTACAGTTCCAGTGACGGCGCCTCTTCCAAAATCGCCTGGTCTGTTGGACAGGGCAGGGCAGAATAGCCGGCAGAGCAAAGACCACATGGGCTGGCCTCCTGACTCTAATCGGCGAGGAAGGAGAGGGTGGAGACATCGGCGGGGAGCCCTGTGGAGGAGACGTGGGCATATAGCCCGGGGAGGTTGGCTCATAAACCGGGGATGTAGGCATGTACACTGGAGAGGTAGGCATGTACACTGGCGAGGTAGGCATGTACTGAGGAGAGTGGACCTCGAGAGGTCCACTTTCCACACCTACAGGGTTGGCTACATCACAGGTACAATAAGGCTGATCAAATGAATCCGATAGATCGGAAACATTGATCACAGAAATGGGAGAGGTGGCGGACATCTCAGGAGCATCGGATGATACCTAGAGTAGGAGAAATGAAGAGAGGATTAACTTCCATAATTAAAAGAGTAGGAAACAAAGAAGGGAAGAGGGCGAATAGAACTCAAAATCATGAACATAAAAAAAGAATATAAATTGTAGATTGAATGAAATACCTCAGTTTCTGCTGGCGTAGGGTCTTGACGTTCGCTCCCCAGATGATCACCATCAACGTCCTGAGGAAATTGATAATTATTAGAAAAACTTACAACTATGAAGAATCAAACCACAACCTAGACAGGGCTCCCAATTAAATATTAAAAACTCATAAAAACATACAAGGTTTGGGGATTTCTTTAATTTTTTAATTATCAATAAAAACCTTTAAAAAATCAATAAAATCCATCAAAAATTCAAAGAAAACAAAGCATTCTCAAGCAATCCAGCCCAAGCAGCAGTAGCGACTGGAGAGAATAGTTACAAAATCCCACTCAATCAACAGAAAAATTCAAAGAAATAAAAAAATGGAAACAATCCCCAAAGCAACCCCCACGCCCTCGGCCTACTGTCGTCAACGACAGTAGGTTTGGGGTTTTTTTTATTTTTTTAATTCTCAATAAAACCCTTTAAAAAATCAATAAAATCCATCAAAAATTCAAAGAAAACAAAGCATTCTCAAGCAATCCAGCCCAAGCAGCGGCAGCGACTGGAGAGAATAGTTACGAAATCCCACTCAATCAACAGAAAAATTCAAAGAAATAAAAAAATGGAAACAATCCCCAAAGCAACCCCCACGCCCTCGGCCTACTGTCGTCAACGACAGTAGGTTTGGGGTTTTTTTTATTTTTTTAATTCTCAATAAAACCCTTTAAAAAATCAATAAAATCCATCAAAAATTCAAAGAAAACAAAGCATTCTCAAGCAATCCAGCCGAAGCAGCGGCAGCGACTGGAGAGAATAGTTACGAAATCCCACTCAATCAACAGAAAAATTCAAAGAAATAAAAAAATGGAAACAATCCCCAAAGCAACCCCCACGCCCTCGGCCTACTGTCGTCAACGACAGTAGGTTTGGGGTTTTCTTTATTTTTTTAATTCTCAATAAAACCCTTTAAAAAATCAATAAAATCCATCAAAAATTCAAAGAAATCAAAGCATTCTCAAGCAATCCAGGTTTGGGATTTTTTAAAAATTTCAAAATTTAAAAAATGATAAAGATAATACTCAAAATCTACAAAATATTCAAAATTAAATCAAGAAGTTGTGAGCAATGATGAAGTTCATTATCACACAATGCCACCAACAAAAAAAAAAATAAAAAAAAAATAAAAAATCCCCGAATTCATTGAAGTGCCCCCGGCCTACTGTCGTTGACGACAGTAGGTTTGGGGTTTTTCAAATATTCAAAATAAAAGAAATAAATCAAGAAAATACCGAAAATCTACGAAATTTTAGATTTTGATTAACAAATTGTGAGCAATTATGCATTTCATTATCACACAATCTCACCAACAAAAAAAAAAAAGACAAACAAATAAAAAATCCCCGAATTCATTGAAGTGCCTCAAACCTACTGTCGTTGACGACAGTAGGTTTGGGGTTTTTTAAAAATTCAAAATAAAAAATAAATATCAAGAAAATACTGAAACTCAAAAAAGAATTCAGATTTTAATTAACAAATTGTGAGCAATTATGCATTTCATTATCACACAATGTCACCAACAAAAGAAATAAAGACAAACAAATATAAAATCCCCGAATTCATTGAAGTGCCCCAAACCTACTGTCGTTGACGACAGTAGGTTTGGGGTTTTTCAAATATTCAAAATAAAAGAAATAAATCAAGAAAATACCGAAAATCTACGAAATTTCTGATTTTAATTAACAAATTGTGAGCAATGATGAAGTTCATTATCACACAATGCCAGCAACAAAAAAAAAAAAAAAAAAAAAAAAAAAAAATCCCCGAATTCATTGAAGTGCCCCCGGCCTACTGTCGTTGACGACAGTAGGTTTGGGGTTTTTCAAATATTCAAAATAAAAGAAATAAATCAAGAAAATACCGAAAATCTACGAAATTTCTGATTTTAATTAAAAAATTGTGAGCAATTATGCATTTCATTATCACACAATGTCACCAACAAAAGAAATAAAGAGAAACAAATAAAAAATCCCCGAATTCATTGAAGTGCCTCAAACCTACTGTCGTTGACGACAGTAGGTTTGGGGTTTTTCAAATATTCAAAATAAAAAATAAATATCAAGAAAATACTGAAACTCAAAAAAGAATTCAGATTTTAATTAACAAATTGTGAGCAACTATGCATTTCATTATCACACAATGTCACCAACAAAAGAAATAAAGACAAACAAATATAAAATCCCCGAATTCATTGAAGTGCCTCAAACCTACTGTCGTTGACGACAGTAGGTTTGGGGTTTTTTAAAAATTCAAAATAAAAAATAAATATCAAGAAAATACTGAAACTCAAAAAAGAATTCAGATTTTAATTAACAAATTGTGAGCAATTATGCATTTCATTATCACACAATGTCACCAACAAAAAAAAAAAAAATACAAACAAATAAAATATCCCCAAATTCATTAGTGTGCCCCCGGCCTACTGTCGTTGACGACAGTAGGCTCTGGGGTTTTTTAATTTTCAAAATATTGAAAATAAATTAATAAAATGCATAAAATAAATCCAAAATGTTTAGATTTATATTTTTATTTTGTGAGTTTGCAATCAAATCTATAACACAAAATGTCAAAAAGAGAATAAAAAAACAAACATTGCAGAAATCCCAAAATTCATATTCATGCCCTCGGCCTACTGTCGTTGACGACAGTAGGCTCTGGGGTTTTTTAATTTTCAAAATATTGAATACAAATTAACAAAATGCATAAATTAAAACCAAAATGTTTAGATTTATATTTTTATTTTGTGAGTTTGCAATCAAATCTATAACACAAAATGTCAAAAAAAGAATAAAAAAACAAAAATTGCAGAAATCCCGAATTTTTTATTCATGCCCTCGGCCTACTGTCGTTGACGACAGTAGGCTCTGGGTTTTTTTAATTTTCAAAAAATTAAAAAACAAATTACTAAAATACATATACTTCTTGAAAATGGTTTCGAAACTATTCAAAACATGTATATACAAGTTGGTACAACATTACCTATGATGTCTTTCTAGAAGAATCTCAGACCAACTAAACAGATAACAACTTCAGATTTTCTTGAGACATGCAAATACAATCACTACTAAAAGCACAGAAGGATCTGAAATCATCGAAGAGAATACAAATTCTATGAACACAATTAATCCGGCAGCACTAGCTCGACCAAGCACTGAAGTAGCTCGACTCAGCTTACATCGACACAGTGTGATATCCAAACTCATGGCACCCACCGAAACACCATTGTACCCTCCGACCTTTACCAAAACATCTCTCTAAAATCTTATGCTACAACCATTCGGTTTCAAGCAGCAAGCATACAATTTCAAGCATTCAGATTTAAACAGCAATAATTCGGATGAACCCAGGACTTGAAACACGAGGCAGCAGCAAGTCAAGCCAACTACGACATCTATGAATTCCTCCAGAGCCGAACAGTTCTTTGAGATTCCGCACAGCACTCCCAAACAATTGCATTTCAAATACCATTGTAAATCTCAAGTCATTGCAAGTCAGCAGCAGCAGCATTCTCCAAAATCCAATAATAAAGAGGTTCCAAAATTCAGCCCGAAGTTCCAAGAGCAATCGATCAGGCAACCCACGCACCTCCAAGCAGCTGCAACCAAAAACTAAAACACCGCAACCCAACTAACCACATCCACCAACCTACAACCGACTACCCACAAGTTACAACTTCCAACAACTTCCCGACATCAACAATTGACCCAATATCAAAGCTCATACGGAAATCGATACAAGATCATTGCAAATGGTCAGCAGTAGCAGCTCCTTCGAAAATATAATTAAAAAAGCTTGAGTAATTCAGCCCTACGACCGAGGCTCCAAAATCCTAAGAGCAAGCAATCAGTCACTCCAGGCAGCCCCCAGCAATGTACGAACCCACAAACTCCGATAATGTAATCAAACCCACAACCCCAACCCACAAACCAAAGCACCGAAAACAAACAAATCACTTCCCCAAATCGTACGAACCCAACTCATCTCCCCAAATATTCTATTCTATTCCCCAAATCGTACGAACCCAAGATTCGTACAACACCCCATTCAAAAACCTCATCATTGAAACACGTGGTACTCTCAACTTCTGAAGGTAATGATACCGTACCTGGTCTCCATCTTCTGGGTCTTCCTCTCCATCGTCCCCGTCCGTCCTCTCCAGATCCTCACTCGCGTCCCCAACCAGCTCGGGCTGGTCCTGTCCACCTCCGCCCACGTCCGCCTCCATCTCGACAGGCGCCTGCCCCACGGCCTCTGCGTCGCCTTGCTCCTCCTCTCCGCCCCTCATCTGCTCTAATCTTGCTGCCATTGCCTCCCCCCCTTCCCCTACACTCAGAATTCCACTTCTTGCTCTCCTCGCAATGAGTTGCAGCTGCTCGATGTCGCACCCCTCCTGAGCAAGTGAAACCCTTCTTCGAACATCGACTTCCCTTATCCTTTCGATACCCTACTCAAACCATTTAACATAAAATGCGTGATAATTGAGGGACCTCACGGAGTTGCCTAATTTAAATAGAGTTGATAGTAAATTGAGTTCATACTAAATTATTGAATTAATATAAAGAATTCCCAACATTTAAGACGGTTTAGTAATACTAACCTCGTCGGAGATGAAACGTAAATCTGATTGAGAATTTGACTCCCCCGTCAAAGAGTCATTAAATCTGATAGACGGATGCGGTGACTCTACTCTTTGACTACAATTAAAAACTAATTCTTCCGTCATGGCCTCACCTTGAACTCCACTTAAGAGTGTCTGCTGTCCCTCCTCCTGATTCTCGACGACGGTATTCCCTATAAACTCCTCTTCCTCCTCCACAATAGAGTCTAGAATGAGTTTACGAATGCTACAGACTTTAAAGCTACAGGCAAACCTGATCCTCTCGTTTTCACAGGTGCACTCACATGGTCACGTTGAAATTCTACCTTCTTACGTGACTCTCTCCTCTTCCTCGCTCTTCTATCCGTAAAATCTGTAACCCCTCGTTTTCGTCTAGGTTTAGGAGTGACATAAGTGGAGGGAGATGGCCCTTCACTCTGCTTCATGTGTCTTACCAAAGGACTTACTCTCTCACAAAAAGACTCTCTGAAGAACTTCCTGCCAGCTTAAATACCTATAAGGAACAACTATTTGGATACAACCCTAAATTGATATAGAATCTTAACACCATACACATTTTATACACTCTTTATATTAAGAATTTCCATAACAGTTCTATTCGGAAGTGTAGTTTAAAATATTATTCTTTAAATATAAAGAATAAATTCAAGCACACAAAAAATTAGAAGATTAGAATCAAGCACTTGAAAGCATGCTCCTTTTTATATTCATTGTTTTAAATGTAGAATTTAAAAGACGGCTCAATTCAATCTTACCAAACTTCATAACTAATAGACTCTGCGCCACGATTGAAATTATTAAAGCAGATTTATTAATATCTTACCTGCTATTCTTCGGCCAGCAAAAAGTCACATTCCAAATAGTTAGCGCCGTCCCTCTTAAATCATACATTCGTTACGTAACAGAATGAATCATTCTCCACCTGTTCACATGGACATTCCGACCTGAATATAATGATCAACAGCGATGCATCATTCCTCTCACTTTGCTCTTGCAATATTGCTTCGCCAGTAGAGTCACACTTCTCTCTTCTTGCCTGAGTTACCTGCGATCATGGGGATGGTCTGTCTGTATGCCCAAGGCATGGGCATCCCTCTTAGGTTTCGCGTAGATGACGATGGTCTAGGTACAGTCTCCTCACTTCGCCTGAGTCT
The DNA here is from genome assembly GCA_014871385.1 of Ceratodon purpureus. NCBI lineage: Eukaryota > Viridiplantae > Streptophyta > Bryopsida > Pseudoditrichales > Ditrichaceae > Ceratodon > Ceratodon purpureus. The sequence continues at coordinate 18,434,178 of CM026423.1, read as the reverse complement.
CAGATTCCACTTCCGTGAGGATACCATCAGTATAGAGGAGGAGATCTTTGATGACGTTACTGCCGAGGTTATCCACACCCTCGGGCAACCTTCAGTGAGAGATGAGAACAACATGTTGCAGTGGAGACTCCTCCCTGGATCCTATAGAGTCTATGGTCTTACTGATTCTCTTATGGCTGCATCCACTGAGATCCTCACCCCCCGTCGCTCTTCTACTTGCACAATTCAGACTCCCTTACCTCGTGATGTCAAGGTCAAAGTCGAGCCTGGTACCGAGACTTCAGATGTAGAGAAACCTCCTCCGACCGTCATATCTCTCTCTTCTGATGACGAAGTCAGTCCCGTCAAGTTGGTGCCTAAGGTCCACGCAGATGCTCTTCCTTCCAATGTGTCTCCTCCATTGTCCCAGGTCACAGTTAGCATTGTCCCCCTCCTTCAACAGCTTGCTAAGACGCGTGGGTCAAAAAACATTTTGAAAAAGATAGACTATTCCACTATTACACACGAGATAGTTGAGTACTTGCCTGCGAAGTTTGATGGTCCGGTTCTTTTTGAGTTCCCACCAGCTGCTGCAGGATCCTCTAAGCTCGCCGCCAAGTCTATGCAGGGAATGGACAAACGATACGACGGACACTTGTGGACCAAGACCATCACAACAAATATCAAAAACGACTTCGGACTCTCTTTTCGAAGTTCCAACTGCGTCGGATGGCTGCGTTGCACGAACGAGGAGTGTGACTTCCTGAAGCGTGTTCCCAAGATCTTCGAGGTTAACGAGACTGAGTTCGAAGGCTGTACCCTGCAAGCTTTTCTCATGGATCAGCCTCCGCCATCTGACTCCACGCTAGTGTGCAAGATATGTAAAGAACCTCCGTCATGTGTAGCTACATGCGAGGCTAAGAATTATTACGTTGTGGGCAAACCGAATCAGACTAGAGCGTGTATTCACATAGGAACACATCATCATCCAGTGAAAGTAGGAGACTACAGAGACTCTAAAGCAGAGATTAGTAGCTTAATAGAAGAGCAGGTAGAGATGAACAACAAAGCAACAAAGAGCGCCGTTGTCCTGGAGGCAAGCAAACTCCTCATCGGGAGCTACCTTCTACAGCCTGAGGATGCACCACCGAGGAAGCTGACGATGGAAGAGCTGGTTCCTGTTCTGGATCGTTGCAAAGACATGGCGTCACCAAACATCCGCAACAAAGTCGCCACCTTCAAAAAATTCAAAAGGTACGGAATCATGGACGGTATCACCAAGCTACGTGGTAACAGTCTCTGGGCGTATGTCCAGGAGAATAGGTTTCCTGGACAGGGATCTATGCGTGACAAAGTCTTCGTCTTCAAGATGTCGGAGGTCGGGCCCGGCAGTGGTGTCGACTTGGTCAGCCGTATGCAAGCTGGTGGCGACTTGGAGAACGCATGGATCATGTTCGACCATGTCAAACGCGTCAAAGACTGGTCGACGATGGCGTGCCATGTGTACGACGCCACCTACTGCCGCGTGATGACAATCGCCACTTGCGACATGCAGTCCGAGGACACGGACGCCCAGCTCGTCTTCTGGAAAAACCTGAACCTGGTCATGGAGATCAATGGCGTTGCAGCGCCGAACTTCAAGGGGTTCATGGCGGATAACGCACAGGCGAATTGGAATGCAGTGCGAATCCTTTACGGCAATGGCAACAAAGAGGACCCAATGGAGGACCGGGAGAGGTCGTGCTTGTTCCACTAGACTCAGAACATGGTGGCGTATACGCAGAAGCACTTCCCCGAAGAACTCTGGGAACAGCACAAGAAGATGTGCACTCAGTACAAGAATGCGACCAGCATGGCAGAGGCGGAAACTCTGTACCACGCGTTGCGAGCCTGGTGGGCATCCACCGGGGTCGTTGGCGAAAGCGGGCTCAAAAAACTCGATCAGTGGCTGTCATTCTGGCACCACCGCTTCCGCCAGTGGGGGGGATTTATGACCAAGGTATTATCTCTGCACTCTGTTTTCATGTTTTTGATTCTAGTTTCCTAGCCCTAACCTACAAAATTGTAATCGGTGAATCTAACTTCACCTACTGCCAAATCTGCAGAAATTCACGAAAGAAGAACTCACAGAGATGCCCACCTGTAACCTCGCCGAAACAGTTCACAACAAGTGGCTCCAAGCTTCAGGAAACAACGGGAACGACCTGTACGTTGCTACCGTGGACGATTTCGTTCGGGCTTTTCTACAGGTTGTCAACTACTACCAGTTCCTCAAAGGTGACGTCGGCGGAACAGGACCATCCAAGAAGGAACTCAGGCTCCGGATGGCTGAACGCAACGCGAAGAAATGGGGAAATCCTACACTGCTCGACAAGCCCATGCTCGATATGCCAGGCGCGGATGAGTTCTGCACCCGTCAGCCTATCATGCCTGGAGCGGAAGTCTTCGGTTCACAGAAGCGAAAAGCCGACGTCCTTATCGGAGCTGACGAGGAGTCTCATCGCCCGGACAAGACAAACTTCTCACGCCCAAGAGGCCCAAGACGTGCCGTCAGGGCTCGCCCTATGCAGATGCCTGTCATTGTGGAAGACGACTCCGAACACGACCCCGAGGTAGAATATACCCAATCTCCTGCCCAGGAAGTTGATTCCCTTTACCTTCACCAGTGAACAAGGGCGGCATTCGCCATGTCAACGCGGTTGAAGAAACTAAGGTGGACGTGAAGGAGTGGCACATTTCGAGACTTCACAAACTTTCTGCGAAGTGCTGCTGGGCCCAAAGAGCTGAAACGAAGAAGAAGTGCACTGAGAGAATTGTCAGGGGGCCCCATTGCACAGCTGCCCCGACCTACACTAGACTGTGGACTAACTATCGCAGGAACCTAGTCGAGAAGACAGAGTTCTTCTTCTGCTCTGATGATATTGAGCGCTGCGTGAAAGGCTCTAAGCGCAAGTGGGTAGCACACTACTCAAAGGACCAGGAATTCCCCTCCATTCCAGAGGTGTGGCCAGTGAAACTTGGTACTAACCTAAAACTCAGTGAGATTCTTGCCCTCGAAGCAGCGGGCTTTCAACTTCCGCCGAAGAAACCGGTCTCCCCAAGACGCCTGTTCTCTTCTGCCCCGCCCCCTGCAAATCTCAGCTCGCTGCCAGTCCCTACAGACGCTGACCGCTACCCAGGCAAGAGAGACGGCAAGATGGTGAAGCGCACTGCCACTCGTCCCAATCAAGCGCAGCGACTCTCCATGGGCTCCTCCGAATCTCTTAAAGCGCGCCTCTGTTCCGTCACCATGATACCTGAGCCGGGCCACGGTTGCATCATTGGGCTGGATTCGGGCGTCGCTCCACACATCACACGGTACCAGATTACCATCAGTTCTTACCCTGGTTGCACTTGCCCAGCATTCAAGAGGACAATGACTACGTTCCGTGGCAAGACTCTGTTCACGTATTGTAAGCACCTATACTACATACTCTTGAAGGTCTGCAACCGTGATCCCGAAGCGGAGCTTTTCATCCATGCGCCTACCTTCAGCTTCAACGAGGTCAAGCTGCTCTTAGAGAGTGGAATCTTGCGTCACCCCTTGGCGAAGAAGTAGGTAGCCCTCCTACTTTAGAACTGCCATTTCCACAATGGCCATTTGTCACGTAGTGAATGATTTTAGTAATATCCCATGTACTAAGTCAGCAATATAGAAGCTGTATTGACTTTTTCATTATAAAGGCTTTGTCGTTCACATTAATTGCATTCTATTTCAATACATTCTATCTTGAACAAGTGCACTATATACTTCGTATCCCCTGACATTTATCTTTTATTACAGCAAACATATACTTGTTATTAGATGTCTCAATCTTCGAACCTAACACGTTTAGGGTTGCCCACTACACTATCAACAAGACTGCCAGCCGCTGACTGTACTACAGGACAAACTACATTCGCATTCACTTTCGTTCCCACACTTGGAGCGTGTCCTTGGTATGAACGTTTCAGCAATGGCCCACCTCCGCGCCTCCGATTAACTGATTCCCTGGAATAGGTTCCCCTTGGGATCTTTCCAACCTTCGAGTATGCATGTGGTTGCAAAGGCACATCTGCGTCCTTCTCTAGCACTATGATTTCATCCGAATTTTCTGAACGTGGAGGGTCAGCTCTTACATCCGGTTGGACGTCAGCATCCGTTGTCGAAGGACGCCCTTGGCTGTTGGCCATCACCTCTTCTTCGTCCTCCACCTCAACATATGGTTCAAATGGACAAACATCGTCAGCAAGTGAAACAACAATATCTCTGACGTCTTCCATAGCTGCTGTCCCGCACTACGGAAAAGAGCTTCACATAACACCAACACAAAAGAGGCAGAGACATTCCCTACTCTTATCTTAAATATCCCTGAAGAAGATGCTTGGCGCCCTTGAAAATCGGCTATTCATTCATTTAAAAGTTGTCATCCTCCTAAACCAAATTGAAAAAGATGAAGGTTTAGCAGAGGTCATTTTGCATTTAAATTTTTGTTTTAAAAATAAAGAATGAAAAAAAATTAAAAAAACAAAAAAAAAACAAATTATATAAAAAATGAAATTAAAAAGATTAAAGTAAAGAATAGCAATATTTAAAATGAAGGATGAAAATAATATGAAGGAGATTAACAAATTGAATGTGAAAATAAAATGATTGTGAAAATAAAATGAAGGAGAGAATTAAATGAAAGGAGGCTTTTGACCCCTCTAACAAGATAGATAGAATAAAGAAAATTTTATAAAAAATACAAGACAAATATCAAAAAGAATAAAAAAAATTAAAAAAAGGAGAAAGGCATGTAGACTATGTTGGATGAATTCTAGCAATGTTAAGAAAATGTTACGAAATTAAATGTTACTTGATCCCTGCTCAGAGGTTCAATACCAATACATTTTAAGTAGTAATTTGCATATAAATTTAAGGAGATAAGGGGAATTACTGTATGCCTGAACTAGTTAGAAGGAGCTGGAGCATAGTACTAGGTGCACGTTAAAAAATTAATCACCAAGAAAAGATAATATGAACTACAAATTCAATGAAAATACTGTAATTAGTCCACGGTTATAGGGTCAATTAAATTACTAAAATTAGTAAATTTCTAAAAATATTTTAAGAATATTCGAATTTTCTAATTTTCTAATTTATTTTTAGTAAAAAAAATGCTATTTTTAGGTTCTGTCCCCCATTCTGTGCTCTCCGCTCTCCAAATCTGCGCTCACCGCTCTCCGCTCTGCGCTCTGCGCTCACGTACAAGCTACCCTCCCCTATGACACAACGGAGAAACTGATGAGCAGGTGATAATCAACCTGATGGGTACCACTCTGCTGGACAAAGTTGGTGCATGGTATGAGAATTTCCTGGAGAACCATGTCTACTGCTCATGGGAGGATGTTAAAGCTGCTTTTAGGAGGAGGTACAGAGACCAGACTACTGATGAGGCAGTATACAGGGAATTGAAGTCCTTCAAACAGGGGGACAGAGAGAAGGTACAGGACTACTATGATCGGTTTATGACATTAATCAAATGTCTACAATCGGATTCAGGGGAAGGGTTCAGAATCACTAACTTTCGAGCAGGATTGCTGGAGTATATCAAGATTACTACCAGTGTGGCACCAGTCAGGAGTTTGACAGAGTTGGTGGACGCAGCTTTACGATGCGAGGAGAATTGCACTGATTCTAGTGGTAAACCCACTAAGATCGAAGTGAAGAAAGTGGAGACCAGCAGTAAGGCGGCCACAGTGAGCAGGAAGGAACCAGACTAGGAGGCTCCAAGGAAAGCCTGTGGTATTTGTAAAAAGCTGGGCCATGATGATAAGAACTGTTGGTACAACCCAGCTAACCAGAGGGGGTCAGGTGCGAAGAAGGAAGGAGAAGAACATGTCTCTGTCAATGAAGTCTCTGCTTCTAAACCAGCAGGAACTTACAGTTACAACCAAGGATACCAGCGACCACCTAATCCCAGGGCAGGCAACAGTCAACAGAGGAGTTATGGTGATCAACCACCGTGCTGTTTCTTGTGTAGAGGAGCAGACCACAGAAGCTGGAACTGCCCCAAGAAGGCACAATGGGACCAGTTTTTGGCAGACCAGGAGAAGACCAACAAGAAGCAGGATCACCATGTCAGTAATGTGGAGATTGAGCTAATAGAGGAACCTGAAGAGTCAGTGGAGGTAGCTACCATGACCAGAGCCCAGAGGTTGAAGGCAGGACTGTTACCTATCCACGATGAATCAAGGGAACCTGAACCAAGAAAGGCCAGAACGAAGGAGGACTGGCAAGAGGAAGAGAAAATCAGGAATTCGATGCTAGAAACCCTGAAGGAAATGCAGCTTCAAGAAGAGCAGGAGAAGGCAGAAGCAGAGAGACTCAGGGCGACTTTAAAAACAGCAGAGAAGGAAGGAGATGGTGAAGTGCTGGATAATGAGTGGGCAGGATTCCCAGACTCAGATACACTAGCCTACAGCTCCAAGACCATCGAGAAGGAATTGGGGGCAGAAGGGGAGACCAGTACAGAGAACAACCAGAAGCAGCATTATGCAACTGTGGTTGGAAGAAAAATACTGGACAGTCCCATCACAGTCTCACTAGGGCAGCTGCTGAAGATGGCCCCTAATTTGACAGAATTTGTGAAGGCCCACGTATTCCCAGAAATGGCAGAGGACCAGTCCACTCAACCAGAGCCAGTACCAAGCAAGAAGCCCACAACCAGTCAACCAGGTAAGACTGATTTAATAGGCAGACTTCTAGCTATTGATGTTGACAGAGAACTGCCAGTGTTGACTATGCAGATAGGCAATGGGATTCTGGAGAATGTTCTACTGGATGGAGGATCAGGTGTGAACCTGATCACTGAGGAGGAGCGTAAAAGACTGGGCCTCAAGGATCCACAGCCTGCTCCTTTCAGACTACGAATGGCAGACCAGACAGTCGTTGACCTAGTGGGGATGATTCGTAATGTGAAAATTCACATCCACGGTATTCCTTACCTTATCACCTTGACTGTTATTAAAAATAAAGAAGTTAATGAAGCCTATAGTATGCTGCTAGGCAGACCTTGGTTAATTGATGCTAAGGTAAACCATGACTGGGGTAATAACCTGGTTACCATCAGAGGTAATGGTACTGTAAAAACAATCTCAGTCAGTCAGAGAAAGGGGCCTAGGCCTAAGTTACCTGAAGTCCTAGTCTGCTATAATTTTACTGAAGGACTAACAGATGAGGAGGAAGCCTTGTGGTTAGCTAGTGAGCAGGACTTACTGGCCGTTGGAACAGTCACTCTGCCTCGAATGGAGCAGAACAAGGACCAGGACAACAGTAAGGACCAGGACGACATCAAGAGCCCGACAAAGAACCAGGACCAGAACCAGGGACAAGAGGGGGGATCAGAGCGAGCCTACCCAGACCATTTTTACAACTTTGAGGAGGGCGACATTGAAGTGGATGAGACACCAGCCCGGGAGAAAGTGAAGAAACTGAAGATTGCATCCTGGACCTTACCAAAGTCGGAGCAGTTGAGAAAAATTAACCTTGGAACAGAGGAGGAGCCCCAGTATCTGAAGATTAATGCAGCCATTAGTCCAGAACAGGCTATTGAAGCAGAGGCTCTGTTCAGGGAGTTCAAGGATGTATTTGCCTGGACCTATAAGGACCTGAAGGGTATCCCACCCTCAATTGCACAACACAGGATTGAGTTGGAGAAGGATATCCCACCATCCCATCAGGCCAGATATCGCATGAATCCAAATTATGCCAGTATTGTGAAGCAGGACTTGGATAAACTGCTTCAGGCTGGATTCATTACACCAGTAGAGGATGCTACCTGGTTATCCCCTATTGTTATTGTTCCTAAGAAAAATGGGAAGTTGACAATTTGTATTGACTTTCGTAAACTGAATGCTGCCATTAAAAAGGACCCGTATCCATTGCCATTTACTGAGGAAGTGTTGGATTCTGTGGCAGGACATGAGATGTACTCGTTTCTGGATGGATACTCCGGGTACCACCAGATTCAGATAGAACCAGAGGACCGGCACAAGACTGCTTTTGTAACAGACTGGGGAGCATTTGTGTGGATAGTCATGCCTTTTGGGCTGAAAAACGCACCTCCAACATACCAGAGGGCAGTAAACAAAGCCTTTCGTGATTTCGATTTCATTGGTGATTTTATGAAATTGTTTTTAGATGATTTCAGTGTGTACAGTGACATTATTAGTCATCTGGTCAAGCTGAGAAAGTGTTTTGAGAAATGCCGTGAGTATGGTATAAGTTTAAATCCGGAGAAATGCCTATTACTAGTCTTCTCTAGTATTATACTGGGCCACATTGTGTCAAAGGAAGGGAAATTTCCAAATCCTAAGAAAATTGAAGCAGTGGAGAACATGCCTAGACCAGAAAAACCAGTAGATGTACAGGTTTTTAACGGTTTTGCCCAGTTTAACAGGTGCTACATTAAGTCGTATGCACATATCATGGAGCCAATCACCAGGCTCATGAGGAAGACAGAGGAGTTCATCTGGTCAGACCAGTGTGAGCAGGCATGGAAGAAAATCAAGGAGCGGTACCAGAATGCGCCAATTCTCATCGCACCAAGATGGGACCTGGAGTTCCATGTGCATACAGATGCTTCGAATATAGCAGTAGGAGTGATGCTGGCCCAGAATCCAACAGGGAAGTGTGACCAGCCCATTTCTTATGCTAGTAGACTGCTGAATTCTGCTGAGAGAAACTACAGTACTACTGAAAGGAAAGCTTTGGCAATGGTTTATGCTCTGAACAAGTATAGGCATTATCTGCTAGGCAATAAGTTTGTTTTCTATGTTGACCATATGGCACTGGTGTATCTGGTCAATAAGCCGCAGGTGTCAGGAAGGATAGCAAGGTGGCTACTGTTGTTTTAAGAATACGATTTTACAGTGATGTATAAGCTAGGGAAAAATCATGGTGTGGCAGATGCGATGTCAAGACTGCCCAACGGAGAACCAGCAACTGGTGTCGAGGACCAGACCAAGGATGCAAGTTTGTTTTATGTTAAACCAGAATGGTTAGAGGATGTACGTTCTTACCTGAAATCTGGTGTTGTACGACAGGATTTGTCTAAGGAGGAGCAGAGAAAGCTGATTCTGAAGTCACTGCCCCATACATTGGTCCAGGGAGTTCTACACAAGCGAGGATATGATCTGGTGGTCAGAAGGGTACTGGACCCAGTGCAGGCAGAGGTGGTGATGAAGGAAATGCACAATAGAGTAGCAGGTGGTCATTTTTCACAAGATATCACCAGCAGGAAGATACTGGACGCCGGATACTGGTGGCCAGCGATACATCGGGATGTTTCAGAATACTGCAAAGCGTGTGACAGATGCCAGAGAGTGGGAGGCATGGCAAATACTGGTTTAGCTACCCTAGTGGCCAGTATGCCAGCAGAACCATTTATGAAATGGGGACTGGATTTTATCGGGCCCATTAAACCAACAGCATCCAGAACAGGGAACAGGTACATACTGGTGGCTACAGATTATGCTACCAAGTGGGTGGAGGCAAGGGCGCTCAAAACTAATTCAGCAGCAGTTACTGCTAAGTTTTTGTATGAGCAGATCCTTTCAAGATACGGGTGTCCTTTGACACTTGTAAGTGACCAGGGTTCTCATTTTATAAATGAGGCTATAGAACACCTGGTGGAGCATTTTCTGCTCTTGCATCGCACATCAACAACCTATTACCCTCAGGGTAATGGGCAGGCTGAATCAACAAACAAGGTGATTGGTCACCTACTGAGCAAGCTGGTCAATGATAGGCGAACGGATTGGGATGAGCATCTTCATACTGTACTGCTCTCCTACAGGGCTGCTTACAAGGTTACTACAGGTTACACACCATTTCAACTGGTCTATGGCTTACATCCGTTAATGCCAACAGAGTATATAGTACCAACCAGGAAGACCAGCTCAGAGATTGACTATACACCAACCAGGGTGTTGGCAGCCAGGATTGCGGATTTGGAGCAGATGGACACTTCAAGACTGGAGGCCCAGGAAGCAGTAGGGGCCAAGCAGTGGAACAGGGCACTTTGGAGCCAACAACACTACAAGCGAAAGGATTTTCAGGTAGGCGATTATGTGCTCTGGTATCCCAAGGGCCATAAGGAGCATGTGGGGAAATTCAAAAGTCGGTGGTTTGGACCTTATAGGGTCTAGTACAGGCTCCCCAACAACACTGCTCTGCTGGTCCAGGTAAAAAATTTTGAACCCGACCCAGTATTGGTCAACATCAATAAGTTAAAACCATATAGATTTTATGAGAAAGAAAACAGGGTATTGGAAACCAGGACACCAGGATATTTGACCAGAGGACTGGTCAACGAGCAAAAGGGGGATAGTGTCCAGCCAGGGTTAGAAAATACAGGGATAGAAAGTGAAAAAAACAGTGAAGAAGGAGGCAGTGAAGCAGTAAACCAGGAAAAGGGTAAAGAAAACAGTGAGAGAAAAAAGAAAAATCAAAAGAAAAATGAAAATGAGCAAGAAGAAGGACAGTAGTCAGAAAAAGGAGACATAGAGGAGGTGATTGAAAAAAAATAAAGGAAATGAAAAAAATCAGAGAAAAGAAAAAAATAAAGAAAGAGAAGAATTAATAGTGATCGGATGTGGGGTAGTACAAGGAGTAATGGAGGAGAGAAAAATGGGACAGCTTAAAGGACGGCCCATTAAGGAGGAGGAAGGACAGATTTCATCCGAGCAGGAAATCTCATCCATCCGGCAGGAAGGAAGATTGGATGAGGTTCGACCAAGTCTGAAGGAGGACCTTGGACTGGGTCAGGGTATTAGGTTAGATGAACCACATCTAAACAGAAGTCCCGACCTCTTGTTTTGGAGCTGTCGGGAGAATAGAGCGAGTAGTGAGTTATGGAGAGGAGGGGAGGAAACTGAGAAGGAGCTAAGGTCTGAGGGCGAGAGAATAGGAAGAAGGGGGCGGATAGTAGATAGCCTCAAACAAGTTAGGGTTACAGTGTCGCAAGAAGAGCATCAACTCAACGAGCAGCGGCGGTTTAAGGAGGAGGAGCAGCGGAAACTAAAGACAGAAGAGCAGCAGCGGTGGCTCAGGCGGGAGCAACAGCGGCGACTCAAGGAAGAGGAGCAGCGGAAGCTTAGGGCACAAGAGCAGCAGCGGCCGCTCAGACAGGAGCAACAGCGGCGGTTCAAGGAAGTGGAGCAGCGGAAGATCAAGGCACAAGAGCAGCAGCAGCGGCGGCTCAAAGAAGAGGAGCAACAGCAGCGTCTTAGGCGGGAGCAAAGAAGACGACACTTCGAGGAGGAGCAGCGGCGTTGGGTGGAGGAAGAACACAGACGCTGGAACGGGGAGGATCACTGGCGGAGGTTGGATGAGGAACAGCGGCAAGATTCCAGGAGGAGAACCGAAGACCACGAAGTTTTCAGAACACTAGAAGACACCGAACAGTTGGAGAAAGACCAAAGGGAGCAGGGGGAAGTAGAAGACCAGAGTGAAGCAGTCGACAGGAGAAGCGGGGAGCAACAACACCCCGAAAACGGGCTAGTACAGCAGAACGGAAGAGGAAGAGAAGCTCAGCCAGCCACGGAAGATCGACTGCAACAAGAAGGTGGGCAGCAGGAGCGAGATCAAGGACAGCAGCCACTGCCCAATCAGGTATCTCTTACCATAGCACAAGTTTGGACAGCATTTCAGTCGGGATACGAAGAGGATAGAAAAGGTCGCTCCCCACACCAGCATAAGATAGAAGAAGGTAGGATAGTTAGAACTTTAGGTAGAAAATTACAGAACCAAGTAGAGATAGGAGGAAGACAGACAATAGAGGAGAACAGTCAGGGAAGTCAAGAGCCGACACTCACTTTCAGAGATTGGGCCAGAAAGAAAACAGTAGAAGGGAGTAGAGATAGCAGAATTATAGAAAGGGAAATGGTCACGGCCGAAGCAGCAGGACCAAAGAAAGCAAAGGAACCAGCAAACCAGACAAGAAGGGGAGGAAAAGGTACTCTTCACGAGTACATGATCAGACCAGTAGCAATGGGCGACATGGAGCAGATGGAAATCCAGGAGGAGGAAGGGGCACCGCCTCAGCAAACACAAGGAATTTCGGAGGGAGAGCAGGCAAAAGGACCAGAGGAGGGGGCAGAAACAGTGAAGACCGGGACAGGTACAAGGAGGAAACAAACGGAGGCATTAGCCCGAGCTCCAAAGCAGGTAACCATGGCCAGGAAGAAGAACAGGTCGATCAGACTGACTTTCCTACCATTGGAAGACCTGGAAGGAGTTGAAGGACGATCACTGGGCAGAACAGGTCAGTCTGGGCCCATTCTATGAGTACACATGGCCTATCCCGAGGACTGAGCTGGTCTCCGACTTCGTGGAGGGGTTCCAGTACCATAAAGGGGAGAAGATAGAGCCTACTACACCGATCAGATCCACGGTTAGAGGGGTGCCAGTAGAGATTACTGCCTGGACCATACAGCAGGCCCTTGGCATTGAGGGAAACCGGGTGGCAGCACTACCCAGGACTAATGGCGAATTAGATCCCAGGCATATGAGACTTTTTGGTCTCACTCGAGCAGATCATACCTCAGACGGGACCAAGATCAAGGGATTCGATGAGCCATACCAAGACCGAGTGAGGGCTTTGGTGGAGGTCATGTGCGTCAAGAAGAAGTCCATGTACGCCAGTAACGAACTACTGGAGAACATGTACCAGGCAGTCAGGAAGTGCGACCACAACTGGGCCCCCTTGATCCTTTCTAGCCTGCGCAGGATGCTCATACGGGTCCACACGAGCCCAACCCGGGAGATTAAGGGAGCAGAATTAATCGATGCCTTGTTGAAGAACTGGTTTTCAGATGAGGAGCACTACATCGATCCGGAGCCAGACCAGGAGTCGGAAGAGGTAGACGATGGCAGTCAGCTACCACCAGACGTAACACCAGTAAGACCGGAGGGGGAAGTACCACCTGATGTGATCAGTGGGGCAGGTTCAAGGGGGAACAGGGAGCCGAGAGTCACCCGAGGGAAGAAGAACCACATGGAGGGAGTAGAACGCCAGTCCTCGTCCTCTTCAGGGCAGGCCAGGAGAACCCGAAAGAAGAAACGGAAAGCTCAGTCTTCGCCCTCTACTCTCAAGGACCAGGGACAACAATGGAAGCGACTCAGGAGGACAGGGACCAAGCCCAGGTACAAGGATACTAGTTCAGAGTCTATGGACCCCAGAGAGGCTGAGGAGGTGGAAGAGGGCGCCATTACTTCCAAAGCTAGAAGTACACCATCGAAGAAAGGAAAAGGGAAGGGCCAGAAAGCAGGAAGAAGTACACCAGGAGAGACCCCGGTGGAGGCTTCACGGGTGCTGCTAACTCTGCGAGCTTCCCAATCAGCAGGAGGGACCAGTACTCCTACACCAGCAGTAAAGGGGCAACCAGGGGACCAGGACATACTGTCTGACCCACCAGGTCAGGAACAGGTGATGGAAGAACCGCACCAAGGGGATACCCTGTTTCCAAGAAACCTGGGGAAGGCTTTTTCGTCAGCAGAAGTAGGGACGACCGAGATCACAGCAGGGATGAACAAATTGGTTGACCAAATGAAGGTCTGGATGAAGGAGGTAGAGAGGCTTCGGGAGTTACAGGCCCAGCAGGACCTGAGGCGACCAACATACCAAGAACTGGTCCTCCATAACCAGGAATTGGTGAGCCAAGTGACTCAGCAGACTGAGAAACTCCAGGCAGCTGCAACGGAATTGACAGAGTTGAAGACCACGTGGGCAGACACTAAGAAGAAATTGATTGCATTTACCGAGGACCAGGCGAAGGAGCGAGTCAAGTGGGCAGAAAATGGGGGAGAATTAGAGGCCAGACGGAGGCAGAGGATCGAGATGGAACTGAAGATGAATGCTCGGCTTCAGGATTACGATCGTCTAGCTCTGGAGAACCAGCAGCTGCAACGACAGTTGGAGGTCGTTGGGACTAGTGCCTCTCCAGCCAACAGAGGTTTAGCTCGTCACCTTCTGGCTACCACGAAGAAGCAGGTGTGGGACGAATTGAAGGCTTATTCAGAGGACCAGGAGCGGACTAATAGGTACTTGGTTCGATTTTCAGAGGCCTTTCCTGCTTTTACCTACTGGTCAGATGATGAGCAAGTGGTTCAGGAGGAGGTACAAGCCAAGGAGTTAGGGGGGGGGAGTATCGACCCCTGTTTCAACATTAGAGGGCCAGGGATCAGTTCTTGGAGCGCCAACACCAGGACCAGCGCCAACACCAGGACCAGCGCCAACACCAGGACCAGCGCCAACACCAGGATCAGCGCCAACACCAGGACCAGCGCCAACACCAGGATCGGGGACTGCTCCAATAGCTGACAGATCGACACCAGGAGGAAGGAAGGTCACCTACCCAGAAGTTATGCCAACTAGTGGCTAGACAGTAGGACACAAAGAGTACTGGTAGAACCAGTAATAGACTCTTTTTAATTTTTATTCCTTTTTTATTTTTGGCTAACTACATAAAACTAGAAGCCGGAGCATCTGAGGGCAGATGCAGACTAAAAGGGGGATAATGTTAAAGGGATTTTTGGCCTTTTTACCTAGGAGCAGTAATTTAGGAGCAGAAACAATAAAACTGCCAGTAGCAGTAAACTGCCAGGAGCAGTAAAACAGTTAGTTACTGCGGATTTCTTAGTTACTGCGTTTTGGATGAAGTTTTGACAGTCGGATGAAAAACCGACTTCGATGAAAAATGGACAGATTGAAGGGCGGCTAGGGTTTGGGGGGGGGTTAGGGGGGAGTGAGGGTGGCGGCTCTCACTCTCTCACGGATCTCCCTTGCAGAATTCTTTTGCAGCTATGGAGGTTAGGAGGTTAGGAGGAATGGAGGAAGGTTGTTAGACTTAGGAGCAGATCTGAATGGACCAGGACTGATTGTACTTGGAAGCAGTAATTGATATAGACATTGATCTTTGCTCATTGGGTTGTGTGCACATTGATTGGGAAGATTGTGGGTGGAGTTGTAGTGGGTGTACTTGCATTGATACGAGTAAGGGGCAGAGTTAAGAAATCCTGGTGCAGTCCAGGAGCAGATAAGAGGAAAGGGGTGGGAACTAGGTGGGTGTTAGAAATTTTTGGATTTTTTCATTCTCTTTCACTAGACAATCTATTAGCTTCCAAAGGGTGAGCTAAATCACCCTTTAACAAAAACCTTGATCGAGCAACTGACCCGAGGTGTGTGGAGGCACCGGTGGCTGGAATCGGGAGGAATTCGAGAACTGCGCATCGAGGTCCGGTGCATTCAGCAACGGTGTCTCAGGAGGGTTGCTGCGGCCCACCAAGTCTGAATGGAAGCGAGCAAATGGCACTGCTACGGCAGCTGGAAAAGCAACGCCAACGGCTGCGGTCGGGATGCCGAAACTCGGAGTGCGGTGGCTATTTGGTGGAGCCCACGATTCTTCCAAGTCCCATGATGCTGCGCCCCGGCGTACTTCTGCGGCTGTGCTAGAAGAAAAAGGCCGCAGCAGGCAACACTGCGATACAGGAGAACTGGGCTTCGGGGGCTGAGCGATAGCGAAATCGACAAGAGAAGGGGGAAGCAACCCCGGTGTAGAGTGAGAGACAGTGGCTGAGAGAGGTGAGCTGTGGGGTAGACGAGGGGGATGTAGGGTTTGGGAGAAAAGGGGAGAGGAAGCCGGTGTAGAAATGTCCATAGGCTGGACTGAAAAACACCCGACTGTAGGAACAGTGGGTAGGCGAGGGGGCAGATCATTACTGTCGGGGAGAGTGGGTGAGGTAGTAATGGTAGGGCCGTGAGTAGAGACAGTGGGACACGTAGAAGCCTCCATGGTAGAGCTGGAAGAATGTTTAGAGCCAACTGACTGATCCTCGATGGGTTCGGTGTCGTTTAACTGTTGGGTGCCGGGAGTCGTTGGTACGGGCGGCTGCACATTAGGGTTTGTGGGGATACCACGTGGCAGCTGCTTGGGGCCAATAGTGACCAACTGATCTTCCGAATAAAACCTGTAAGGCTTCAACTTATTAATGTTGACAATGATGGGGTTGGGCTCAAAATGACCCTCAGTCACTAATAAGGTTGTGTTGTTAGGTAACCGGTACTGAACGCGATATGGCCCGAACCACCTGCTCTTAAATTTCCCGGCATGTTCCTTTTCGCCCTTGGGGTACCAGAGAACATGGTCCCCCTCTTGAAAATCCTTCTGTCGGTAGTGTTGTTGGCTCCACAAAGATCTGTTCCACTGCTTACTACCGGACTGGTCCTGCGCTGCCAACCTGTGACTATCCAGCTGCTCCAAGTCGGCTGTGCGAGCCTGTAAGACTCGAGTTTGAGTAAAATCAATCTCACCGTCGGTTCTGCGGGTAGGGACAATGTACTCCGTAGGCATAAGTGGATGGAGCCCGTAGACTAGCTGAAAAGGGGTATACCCAGTACTAACCTTAAAAGCGGTCCTGTAAGAGAATAAGGCAGTCGGTAAATGCTCATCCCATTCAGTCCTGTTGTCACTGACGAGTTTGGTAAGTATCCGCCCTAGAACTTTGTTGGTCGATTCTGCTTGTCCATTGCCCTGTGGATAGTAAGTTGTGGATGTCCGATGTTGCAGGAGAAAGTGCTGTACCAAGTACTCGATGGCTTCGTTGATGAAGTGAGTGCCTTGGTCGCTGATCAGAGTTAGAGGACAGCCGTAGCGGGTCAGGATATTCTCATACAGAAACTTGGCAGTGACAGCGGCTGTATTCGTGCGGAGTGCCTTAGCCTCCACCCATTTAGTCGCATAGTCAGTTGCGACCAGAATGTACCTGTTACCTGTCTTGGCTGCTGCTGGCTTGATGGGCCCCACAAAATCCAAGCCCCACTTCATGAACGGCTCTGCAGGTAGGCTGGTGACTAACTGGGCGAGTCCTGTGTTGGCCAATCCTCCGACCCGTTGGCACTTATCACAGGCCCTGCAATACTCTGAAACGTCCTTATGGAGGGTCGGCCACCAGTACCCAGCATCCAGAATCTTCTTGGAGGTGATATCCTGGGAGAAGTGGCCACTTGCGCAGCCATCGTGCATCTCCCTCATAACTGTGTCGGCCTGGACAGGGTCTAAAACCTGTTTGAGTACCAAATCCTGCCCCTTCTTATATAACACTCCATCCAGTAAAGTATAAGGGAGGGCCCGTAACAGTAACTTCCGCTTATCATCCTTAGGCATAGTGGCAGGCGGCTCTCCTGTACGCAAGTAATCGCGGATGTCTTGCAACCACTCAGGGGATACGTAGAATAAGCCAGCGTCAGGAAGCTGGTCAGGGACTCCAGTAGGCGGCTCGCCGTTAGAAAGTCGGCTGAGTAAGTCGGCTGCGCCATGCGTCCTGCCGGGCTTGTACACTACTGTGAAATCATACTCCTGAAAAAGTAAAAGCCATCGGGCAATCCGCCCAGACACTTGAGGCTTATTAACCAAATACACCAGAGCCATATGATCCACATAAAAAACCACCTTGTTCCCCAAAAGATAATGACGATATTTCGTAAGAGCATAAACCATAGCCAGGGCTTCCTTTTTTGTGGTGGTATAATTCTTTTCAGCAGAATTAAGCAATCTAGAAGCATAAGAGATCGGCTGGTCACACTTCCCTGTCTGGTTCTGTGCCAGCATAGCCCCGACGGCTATGTCAGAGGCATCGGTGTGGACATGAAACTCCAAATCCCAGCGGGGGGCAACCAGGATTGGTGCCTTGGTATATCTGTCCTTGATTTCCAACCACGCAGCTTCACACTTGTCCATCCACACAAACTCTTCGGATTTTCGCATCAGTTTGGTTATGGGCTCCATAATGTGAGCATAGAATTTAATGTAAATTCTGTTGAACTGTGCAAATCCATTGAAAACCTGTACGTCGGCTCCGTGCTGTGGTCGGGGCATCTTCTGAATAACTTCAATCTTCTTAGGGTCTGGCATCTTGCCTACCTTAGAAACCACATGGCCTAGTATAATGCCAGAGGTGACTAGAAATGCACACTTCTCTGGATTTAAACTGATGCCATACTGTCTGCACTTCTCGAAACATAGGCGCAGTTTCTGTAAATGGTCGGCTAGGTCGCTGTACACTGTGAAGTCATCTAGGAACAGCTTCATAAATCGCCCCAAGTATTCCTTGAACGCTTTGTTCACAGCCCTCTGATAAGTCGGCGGTGCATTAGTCAGGCCAAAAGGCATGACCACCCAGACAAAGGCACCCCATTCCGTGATGAAGGCAGTCTTATGCCTATCCTCAGGAGCAATCGAAATCTGATAGTAACCAGACCGACCATCCAGGAAGGAGTACATCTCATAACCTGCCACAGCATCTAACACCTCTTCAGTAAACGGTAGAGGGTAAGGGTCCTTTTTAGTAGCAGCATTTAATTTTCTGTAGTCAATACAAATCCTTAATTGACCATTTTTTTTAGGAACAACAACAATGGGTGAGAGCCAGGTTGCTTCCTCGACTGGTATGATGAACCCTACCGCCAACAGTTTGTCAATATCCTGTTTGACAATGCTGGCATAGTTCGGGTTCATCCTGTAATGGGCCTGATGGATAGGCGGAACGTCTTTCTCCAGCACAATCCGATGCTGAGCTACCGATGGAGGTATGCCCTTCAAATCCTTGTATGTCTAGGCGAACACATCTGTATACTCCCTCAACAGGTCCTCAGCTGCCTTGGCCATGGTTGGCTCCAATTGAGCTCCAATCTTCAAGATCTTGGGAGACTCCTCAGTGCCAACATTGATCTTGCGCAACTGCTCCTCTTCAGTCAGGTTCCATGCTGCCACCTTCATATCCCCTAACTTGTCCCTTACAGGTGTTTCATCCACCGGCATTTCACCCTCCGTGAAGGTATAAAAATGTTCTGGGTAGGTGCCAGAATCCGGAACTGGTGTAGGTACCTTCGCCGAGTCGGCGGTGCTCATGTCGGCTGCGGTACAGTCGGCTTTGCGAAGGTCGGCTGGGGGTCGGTTAATCCCGTTGTTAAGTGGAAGACTCAAACCCTCCGATAGTGTAATAGTCCCCACTGCGAATATATCCTCCTCTGTCCTCAAAAAACGATCCTCCTCCTCGTCTGTCAGCCCTTCAACTAAATTGTAGCATACAAGTACTTCTGGCAGCTTGGGCAGAGGCCCCTTTCGTTGGTTGATAGATATCGTCTTGACTGTGTCGTTACCCCGGATCGTAACCAGTTTGTTGCCCCAATCATGAGTTACCTTTGCATCTATGAGCCAAGGACGGCCCAGTAGCATGCTGTAGGCCTCGTTGACCTCCTTGTTCCTGATAACAGTCAGACTGATGTTGTACGGAATACCATGGATATGAATCCGAACATTCCTTATCAATCCCACGGGCTCCACCACGGCCTGATCAGCCATACGCAATCGATAGGGTGCTGGTGACGGCTCCTTCAACCCCAACCGAATTCGCTCCTCCTCAGTAATTAGGTTGACACCAGACCCCCCATCCAGGAGTACGTTATCCAATGTTAACTGCCCCACCTGCACAGAAATAACCGGAAGGCCTCGATCAATATCTACTGCACCAACAACCAGGTTAGGGTGTACCGATGATCCCTGGGGTTTCTGGATATCCACTGATGTTGTTGTCGGCTGTGTTTGTAGTGAAACCTGCTGGTGCTGAACCGGCCCAAATGGCAGTCTATGCTGTCGCTGAGTATTAGGAAATACTTTCGCTCTGACATACTCAGTAAGGTTGGGGGCCACTTCGAGCAGTTCCCCCAAAGACACAGTAATAGGCGTCTGTAAAATCTGTCTGCTCACAGTCTTGACAGCTGATGGGACGTAGCTTGTACGTGAGCGGAGAGCGTAGAGCGGAGAGCGGTGAGCGCAGATTTGGAGAGCGGAGAGCACAGAGTGGGGGACAGAACCTAAAAATAGCACTTTTTTTACTAAAAATAAAATATAAAATTAGAAGATTCGAATATTCTCAGTATATTTTTGGAAAAATACTAATTTTAGTAATTTTATTGACCCTATAACCGTGGAATAATTACAGTGTTTTCATTGAATTTGTAGTTCGTTTTCTCTTTTTTTTGATGATTAATTTTTTAACGTGCACCAATTACTATGCTCCAGCTCCTTCTAACTAGTTTAGGCATACATTAATTCCCTTTATCTCCTCAAATTTATATGCAAATTACCGCATAAAATGTATTGGTATTAAAGCTCTTAAGAGGGATAAAGTAACATTTAATATCGTAACAATTTCTTAACATGGTTAGAAATCATCCGCCATGGTCTACATGGTTTATTTCTTTTATTCTTCATATTAACTTCCATTACTCTATCTATCTTTCCTTTCCTTTAATTCTCTTTCATTTTCTTTTCTCTTTCATTTTATTCTCTCTTTCATTTTATTTTTTCTTTCATTTTATTTTCTAGTTCCTTTTATTTTCCTTTTCATTTTATTCTCTCTTTCATTTTTGTTTCTCTTTCATTTTATTTTCTCTTTCATTTTCTTTTCTCTTTCATTTTATTCTCTCTTTCATTTTATTTTTTCTTTCATTTTATTTTCTAGTTCCTTTTATTTTCTCTTTCATTTTATTCTCTCTTTCATTTTATTTTCTCTTTCATTTTATTCTCTCTTTCATTGTCTTGTCTCCTTCATTATAATTTCTCTTTCATTTTATTTTCCTTTTCATTTTATTTTCTCTTTCATTTTATTTTCTCTTTCATTTTATTTTGTCTTTCATTTTATTCTCTCTTTCATTTTATTGTCTCATTCATTTTATTTTCTCATTCATTTTATTTTCTCATTCATTTTATTTTCTCTTTCATTTTATTTTCTCATTCATTTTATTTTGTCTTTCATTTTATTTTCTCTTTCATTTTCTTAGTCGCCTTCATATTATTTTCAACCTTAATATTTATTTTTGCTTTTTTTCCTTCTTGCTTTTATAATTTTTTTTTAATTTTTTAAATTATTTTTAAATTTTAAAAGCTAAATGACTTCTGCTCAACCCTCATCCTTTTCCATTCAGTTGAGCAAGATGCAACTTCCAAATGAATGAATATCCGATTTTCAAGGGCGCCAAGCATCTCCTTCACGGATATTTAAGTTAGGATTATGGAATGTCTCTTCCTCTTTTCTGTTGGTGTTTTGTGAAGCTCTTTTCCGTACTGCGGGACAGCAGTTATGGAAGACGTCAGAGATATTGCTGTTTCACTTGCTGACGATGTTTGTCCATTTCAACCATATGTTGAGGTGGAGGACGAAGAAGAGGTGATGGCCAGCAGCCAAGGGCGTCCTTTAACAACGGATGTTGACGTGCAACCGGATGTTAGAGCTGACCCTCCACGTTCAGAAAATTCGGATGATATCAGAGTGCTGGAGGAGGACGCAGATGTGCCTTTGCAACCTCATGCATACTCCAAGGTTGGAAAGATCCCAAGGGGAACCTATTCCAGGGAATCAGTGAATCGGAGGCGGGGAGGTGGGCCATTGCTGAAACGATCATACCAAGGACATTTGCCAAGTGTGGGAACGAAAGTGAATGCGAATGTAGTTTGTCCTGTAGTACAGTCAGAGGTTCGCAATCCTGCTGATAGTGTAGTGGGCAACCCTAAACGTGTTAGGTTCGAAGATTAGGACATCTAATAACAAGTATATGTTTGCTGTAATAAAGGGTACATGTCAGAGGATACGAGGTATATAGTGCACTTCTTCAAGATAGAATGTATTGAAATAGAATGCAATCAATGTGAACGACAAAGCCTTTAATATAATGAAAAAGTCAATACAGCTTCTGAATAGCTGACTTAGTACATGGTATATTACTAAAATCATTCACTACGTGACAAATGGCCATTGTGGAAATGGCAGTTCTAAAGTAGGAGGGCTACCTACTTCTTCGCCAAGGGGTGACGCAAGATTCCACTCTCTAGGAGAAGCCTGACCTCGTTAAAGCTAAAGGTAGGCGCATGGATGAAAAGCTCGGCTTCGGGATCACGGTTGCAGACCTTCAAGAGTATGTAGTAAAGGTGCTTACAATACGTGAACTGAGTCCTGCCTTTGAACGTAGTCATCGTCTTCTTGAATGCTGGGCAAGTGCAACCAGGGTAAGAACTGATGGTAATCTGGTAACGTGTGATGTGAGGAGCGACGCCCGAATCCAGCCCAATGATGCAACCGTGGCCCGGCTCAGGTATCATGGTGACGGAACGGAGGCGCGCTTTGAGAGACTCGGAGGAGCCCATGGATAGTCGCTGCGCCGGATTGGGACGAGTGGCAGTGCGCTTCACCATCTTGCCGTCTCTCTTGCCTGGGTAGCGGTCAGCGTCTGCAGGGACTGGCACCGAGTTGAGATTCGCAGGGGGCGGGGCAGAGGAGAAGAGGCGTCTTGGGGAGACCGGCTTTTTAGGCGGAAGTTGAAAGCCTGCTGCTTCGAGGGCAAGAATCTCAGTCAGTTTTAGATTAGTACCTAGTTTCACTGGCCAGACCTCTGGAATGGAGGGGAATTCCTGGTCCTTTGAGTAGTGCGCTACCCACTTGCGCTTAGAGCCTTTCACGCAGCGCTCAATATCGTCGGAGCAGAAGAAGAACTCTGTCTTCTCAACAGTGTTCCTGCGATAGTTAGTCCAGAGCCCAGTGTAGGTCGGTGCAGCTGTGCAAAGGGGCCCCCTGACGATTCTCTCAGTGCACTTCTTCTTCGTTTCAGCTCTCTGGGCCCAGCAGCACTTCGCAGAAAGTTTGTGAAGTCTCGAAATGTGCCACTCCTTCACGTCCACCTTGGTTTCTTCAACCGCGTTGACATGGCGAATGCCGCCCTTGTTCACAGGTGAAGGTAAAGGGGAATCAACTTCCTGGGCAGGAGGTTGCGTACATTGTACCTCGGTGTCGTGTTCGGAGTCGTCTTCCACAATGACGGGCATCTGCATAGGGCGAGCCCTGACGGCACGTCTTGGGCCTCTTGGGCGTGAGAAGTTTGTCTTGTCCGGGCGATGAGACTCCTCGTCAGCTCCGATGGGGACGTCGGCTTTTCGCTTCTGTGAACCGAAGACTTCCGCTCCAGGCATGATAGGCTGACGGGTGCAGAACTCATCCGCGCCTGGCATATCGAGCATGGGCTTATCGAGCAGTGTAGGATTTCCCCATTTCTTGGCGTTGCGTTCAGCCATCCGGAGTCTGAGTTCCTTCTTGGACGGTCCTGTTCCGCCGACGTCACCTTTGAGGAATTGGTAGTAGTTAACAACTTGAAGAAAAGCCCGAACGAAATCGTCCACGGTAGCGACGTAGAGGTCGTTCCCGTTGTTTCCAGAAGCCTGGAGCCACTTGTTGTGAACTGTTTCGGCGAGGTTACAGGTGGGCATCTCTGTGAGTTCTTCTTCCGTGAATTTCTGCAATTTTGACAGTAGGTGCCATTAGATTCACGGATTAGAGTTTTGTAGGTTAGGGCTAGGAAACCAGTATGAAAAACATCAAAACAGAGTTCAGAGATAATACCTCGGTCATGAATCCCCCCCATTGGCGGAAGCGGTGGTGCCAGAATGACAGCCACTGATCGAGTTTGATGAGCCCGCTTTCGCCAACGACCCCGGTGGATGCCCACCATGCTCGCAACGCGTGGTACAGAGTTTCCGCCTCTGCCATGCTGGTCGCATTCTTGTACTGAGTGCACATCTTCTTGTGCTGTTCCCAGAGTTCTTCGGGGAAGTGCTTCTGCGTATACGCCACCATGTTCTGAGTCCAGTGGAACAAGCACGACCTCTCCCGGTCCTCCATTGGGTCCTCTTTGTTGCCATTGCCGTAAAGGATTCGCACTGCATTCCAATTCGCCTGTGCGTTATCCGCCATGAACCCCTTGAAGTTCGGCGCTGCAACGCCATTGATCTCCATGACCAGGTTCAGGTTTTTCCAGAAGACGAGCTGGGCCTCCGTGTCTTCGGACTGCATGTCGCAAGTGGCGATTGTCATCACGCGGCAGTACGTGGCGTCGTACACATGGCACGCCATGGTCGACCAGTCTTTGACGCGTTTTACATGGTCGAACATGATCCATGCGTTCTCCAAGTCGCCACCTGCTTGCATTCGGCTGACCAAGTCGACACCACTTCCCGGCCCGACCTCCGACATCTTGAAGAGGAAGACTTTGTCACGCATCGATCCCTGACCAGGAAACCTATTCTCCTGGACATACGCCCAGAGACTGTTACCACGGAGCTTGGTGATACCGTCCATGATTCCGTACCTTTTGAATCTTTTGAAGGTGGCGACTTTGTTGCGGATGTTTGGCGACGCCATATCTTTGCATCGATCCAGAACAGGAACCAGCTCCTCCATCGTCAGCTTCCTCGGTGGAGCGTCCTCGGGCTGTAGAAGGTAGCTGCCGATGAGGAGTTTGCTCGCCTCCAGGACAACGGCGCTCTTTGTTGCTTTGTTGTTCATCTCTACCTGCTCTTCTATTAAGCTACTAATCTCTGCTTTAGAGTCTCTGTAGTCTCCAACTTTCACTGGATGATGATGTGTTCCTATGTGAATACAAGCTCTAGTCTGATTTGGTTTGCCCACAACATAATAAATCTTAGCCTCGCATGTAGCTACACATGATGGAGGTTCTTTACATACCTTGCACACAAGCGTGGAGTCAGATGGAGGAGGCTGATCCATGAGAAAAGCTTGCAGGGTACAGCCTTCGAACTCAGTCTCGTTAACCTCGAAGATCTTGGGAACACGCTTCAGGAAGTCACACTCCTCGTTGGTGCAGCGCAGCCATCCGACGCAGGTGGAACTTCGAAAAGAGAGTCCGAAGTCGTTTTTGATGTTTGTTGTGATGGTCTTGGTCCACAAGTGTCCGTCGTATCGTTTGTCCATTCCCTGCATTGACTTTGCGGCGAGCTTAGAGGATCCTGCAGCAGCTGGGGGCAACTCAAAAAGAACCGGACCATCAAACTTCGCAGGCAAGTACTCAACCCTCTCGTGTCTAATAGTGGAATAGTCTATCTTCTTCAAAACGTTTTTGGACCCACGCGTCTTAGCAATCTCTTTAAGGAGCGGAACAATGCTAACTGTGACCTGGGACAATGGAGGAGACACATTGGAAGGAGGAGCAGCAGCGTCGACCTTAGGCACCAACTTGACGGGACTGACTTCGTCATCAGAAGAGAGAGATATGACGGTCGGAGGAGGTTTCTCTACATCTGAAGTCTCGGTACCAGGCTCGACTTTCACTTTGACATCATGAGGTAAGGGAGTCTGAATTGTGCAGGTAGAAGAGCGACGGGGGGTGAGGATCTCAGTGGATGCAGCCATAAGAGAATCAGTAAGACCATAGACTCTATAGGATCCAGGGAGGAGTCTCCACTGCAACATGTTGTTCTCATCTCTCACTGAAGGTTGCCCGAGGGTGTGGGTAACCTCTGCAGTAACGTCATCAAAGATCTCCTCTTCTATACTGATGGTATCCTCACGGAAATGGAATCTGAGACTCAGGCGAAGAGAGGAAACTGTAGCTAGACCATCGTCATCTACGCGAAACCTAAGTGGGATGCCCATGCCTTGGGCGTACAGGCAGACCATCCCCATGTTCGCAGGCAACTCAGTGATACTTGTGGAAGAAGGGAGGAGAGTGAGTGCATCAGCCAAGCGCTTTTGCGAGAGCAAAGTGAGAGGAATGATGCATCGTTGATGATCATTTTATTCAGGTTGGAATGTCCATGTGAATAGTTTGGGAATGATGCTGTCTGTTAGGTAACGGATGTATTATTTAAGAGAGACGGCGCTAACTAATTACAGTGCCACTTTTTGCAGGTCTAAGTATATGAGGTAAAGTTTATTGAACTCTACTTTAAAATTTGAATCGTAGAGCGGATTCTATTTGACATGATGTATTATAAGATTAGAATGAGCCGTCATTTTCATTCTACATTTAAAACAATGATTATAAAAAGGAGCATGATTAAAGTGCTTGATTCAAATCTTTCAATTTATAGTGCACTTTAATATATTCCTTATAATTAAAGGTTGATATTTTAAATCTAGCTTAAATAATAGAATTGTCAATGATATTCTTAATATAAAGAAGGCAGACAATGTCAGTTGTTGAGATTGTATATCAACTTAGGGTTGTAGGAGAATATTTGTACGTGATAGGTATTTAAGCAGGGAGGAAGTTCTTTAGAAAGTCTTTTTGTGAGAGAGTCCTTCCTGTGGTTAGACACATGAAGCGAAGTGGAGGGCCATCACCCTCCACTTTTGTGACTCCTAAACCTAGAAGAAAACCAGGTCGTACAGATTTTACGGATAGAAGAGCGAGGAAGAGGAGAGAGTCACGTAAGAAGGCAGTAGTTAAGAGTGACCATTTGAGTGCTCCTGTGAAAAGGAGAGGAGTTGGCCTGCCTGTAGCTTTGAAGTTTTGTAGCATCCGGAAACTCATTCTAGACTCAATAGTGGAGGGTGAGGAGGAGTTGTTGGAGACCACCCTCGTAGGGAATCACGAGCAGGAACAGGAGGTACCTTTAAGTGAATTTCCAGGTGAGGCCATGACGGAAGAATTAGTTTTTAATTGTAGTCAAAGAGTAGAGTCCCCGCAGCCTTCATTTGGGAAGAAGGATTCTCGCTCGAAGGAATTGCATTCACAATCAGAAGAAGATTGTATCAGTGAACTGGTAAGTGTATTACACTATCTATTAAATGGTTTTTATTGTTTGGCATAAACGCCAGGATATGTTCAGCCAATTTTTTTTTAAATCTGGACTATATTACACAGTGATATAAGTTCAATACTTGAACCACGTAAAGAAGGATGGGGGTATTACAGTGTAGAGTAGAATATGATCATTGAAAGTATCGGGTGCTTCTTTGGATCAATTCTTGAAACAAGCTGAAGTGATAAGTTTCAGTGAATTAAGTTTATTAGTAGGTCCAGGTGGAGAACGTTGTGGAATATTTCAGTAAGTAGTATAGAAAGGATGACTTTCCCTCGCTTATTTTACTGAATGAAGATGAATACTTGTAATTGTACGTACTAAAATCCGTGTCACATTCAGTGCTCAGAATGTATGTAATGATGGTGAAAAATATTGGTTCATTAACTGATGATACCAAGCGAGAAAGAAATCAACTCTTGAGGCACTAATTATTTGAGAAGAACTCGTAAAGGGTACTGATCGTCTGCGAGCAACTTGACGTGAAGTTTTTGCAGAAGTCAATATCTAGGTTAGCTCTATATCTAGGGTTGACTTCGGCCCGGCCCGTAGATCCAATTGCCATGTGGATAGGTGTCGTATCGACTCACTTGTCTGGGTCGACTGGACTCATTTGTGGCTCTCAGAGGTTTCGCGTCGACGGAGAGGAGGGTGAGGAGTTGCGTGGGTGTGCCAGGAGGGTGCGAGCTGCAATCATGGAGGCCGGCAGCGACTCTGATGGTGGAGCTAGGCGAGGATTTGGGCTTGGCGACGGGCCGGTGCAAGATATTGGAGTCGCCGAAGGAGCAGGAGGGTTTGATGGGGCGGGAGAAGAAACCGACACGGAAGAAGGTGGGCAGGATGTAGGAGCGGAGCTTCTGCGAGCAGGTGGAGATGAGGACGGCCATTCAGACGAGGTACTTGCTTGTTGTCGGGGAATGCGGGCAGGTTGTGTAAGTTGAATGTGAATTGAATGCGAGCTGGTTGTGTGGGAATCGACATGGATTCAATGTCGCGGACCTTTTTGGATTGAATGCGGGCTGGTTGTGTGGGTTGGGATCTTCGAGATCTGAATGGTTTGTTGCGGGTTCGGTTGGTCATAAGTACCGCTGGTTGAGGGTGTTGAAGTTCCTTGCAGTGCTGCAGCTCATTCGGCACACCAGATGAGATGAGAGGGGCGGAGGCCCTGCCCTCGGGCGGGGTCGATGAGGCCATGATTGCAATTTAAAATTTTTAAAATTTGGTTGCTCGAGCCCTCTGTCGGCAACGACAGAGGGCCGCGGCACACCAGATGAGAAGAGAGGGGCGGAGGCCCTGCCCTCGGGCGGGGTCGATGAGGCCATGATTGCAATTTAAATTTTTTGTTATTGTGGTTGCTCGAGCCCTCTGTCGGCAACGACAGAGGGCCGCGGCACACCAGATGAGAAGAGAGGGGCGGAGGCCCTGCCCTCGGGCGGGGTCGATGAGGCCATGATTGCAATTTAAAATTTTAAAAATTTGGTTGCTCGAGCCCTCTGTCGGCAACGACAGAGGGCCGCGGCACACCAGATGAGAAGAGAGGGGCGGAGGCCCTGCCCTCGGGCGGGGTCGATGAGGCCATGATTGCAATTTAAATTTTTTGTTATTGTGGTTGCTCGAGCCCTCTGTCGGCAACGACAGAGGGCCGCGGCACACCAGATGAGAAGAGAGGGGCGGAGGCCCTGCCCTCGGGCGGGGTCGATGAGGCCATGATTGCAATTTAAATTTTTTAAAATTTGGTTGCTCGAGCCCTCTGTCGGCAACGACAGAGGGCCGCGGCACACCAGATGAGAAGAGAGGGGCGGAGGCCCTGCCCTCGGGCGGGGTCGATGAGGCCATAATTTCATTTTAAATTTTTTAAAATTTGGATGCTCGAGCCCTCTGTCGGCAACGACAGAGGGCCGCGGCACACCAGATGAGAAGAGAGGGGCGGAGGCCCTGCCCTCGGGCGGGGTCGATGAGGCCATGATTGCAATTTAAATTTTTTGTTATTGTGGTTGCTCAAGCCCTCTGTCGGCAACGACAGAGGGCCGCGGCACACCAGATGAGATGAGAGGGGCGGAGGCCCTGCCCTCGGGCGGGGTCGATGAGGCCATGATTGCAATTTAAATTTTTTAAAATTTGGTTGCTCGAGCCCTCTGTCGGCAACGACAGAGGGCCGCGGCACACCAGATGAGAAGAGAGGGGCGGAGGCCCTGCCCTCGGGCGGGGTCGATGAGGCCATGATTGCAATTTAAATTTTTTGTTATTGTGGTTGCTCGAGCCCTCTGTCGGCAACGACAGAGGGCCGCGGCACACCAGATGAGAAGAGAGGGGCGGAGGCCCTGCCCTCGGGCGGGGTCGATGAGGCCATGATTGCAATTTAAATTTTTTAAAATTTGGTTGCTCGAGCCCTCTGTCGGCAACGACAGAGGGCCGCGGCACACCAGATGAGAAGAGAGGGGCGGAGGCCCTGCCCTCGGGCGGGGTCGATGAGGCCATGATTTCATTTTAAATTTTTTAAAATTTGGATGCTCGAGCCCTCTGTCGGCAACGACAGAGGGCCGCGGCACACCAGATGAGAAGAGAGGGGCGGAGGCCCTGCCCTCGGGCGGGGTCGATGAGGCCATGATTGCAATTTAAATTTTTTGTTATTGTGGTTGCTCGAGCCCTCTGTCGGCAACGACAGAGGGCCGCGGCACACCAGATGAGAAGAGAGGGGCGGAGGCCCTGCCCTCGGGCGGGGTCGATGAGGCCATGATTGCAATTTAAATTTTTTGTTATTGTGGTTGCTCAAGCCCTCTGTCGGCAACGACAGAGGGCCGCGGCACACCAGATGAGAAGAGAGGGGCGGAGGCCCTGCCCTCGGGCGGGGTCGATGAGGCCATGATTGCAATTTAAATTTTTTGTTATTGTGGTTGCTCAAGCCCTCTGTCGGCAACGACAGAGGGCCGCGGCACACCAGATGAGAAGAGAGGGGCGGAGGCCCTGCCCTCGGGCGGGGTCGATGAGGCCATGATTGCAATTTAAATTTTTTAAAATTTGGTTGCTCGAGCCCTCTGTCGGCAACGACAGAGGGCCGCGGCACACCAGATGAGAAGAGAGGGGCGGAGGCCCTGCCCTCGGGCGGGGTCGATGAGGCCATGATTTCATTTTAAATTTTTTAAAATTTGGATGCTCGAGCCCTCTGTCGGCAACGACAGAGGGCCGCGGCACACCAGATGAGAAGAGAGGGGCGGAGGCCCTGCCCTCGGGCGGGGTCGATGAGGACATGATTGCAATTTAAATTTTTTGTTATTGTGGTTGCTCGAGCCCTCTGTCGGCAACGACAGAGGGCCGCGGCACACCAGATGAGAAGAGAGGGGCGGAGGCCCTGCCCTCGGGCGGGGTCGATGAGGCCATGATTGCAATTTAAATTTTTTAAAATTTGGTTGCTCGAGCCCTCTGTCGGCAACGACAGAGGGCCGCGGCACACCAGATGAGAAGAGAGGGGCGGAGGCCCTGCCCTCGGGCGGGGTCGATGAGGCCATGATTGCAATTTAAATTTTTTAAAATTTGGTTGCTCGAGCCCTCTGTCGGCAACGACAGAGGGCCGCGGCACACCAGATGAGAAGAGAGGGGCGGAGGCCCTGCCCTCGGGCGGGGTCGATGAGGCCATGATTTCATTTTAAATTTTTTAAAATTTGGTTGCTCGAGCCCTCTGTCGGCAACGACAGAGGGCCGCGGCACACCAGATGAGAAGAGAGGGGCGGAGGCCCTGCCCTCGGGCGGGGTCGATGAGGCCATGATTGCAATTTAAATTTTTTGTTATTGTGGTTGCTAGAGCCCTCTGTCGGCAACGACAGAGGGCCGCGGCACACCAGATGAGAAGAGAGGGGCGGAGGCCCTGCCCTCGGGCGGGGTCGATGAGGCCATGATTGCTTGAAGAGAGTACTGGGTTCGATTCCCCCCCGCTGGAGGTACTGCTTTAAAGCTGTACTAATGATGGCCCCAATTTTTTAAACTCGTTTCTGATAATGTGTTTAAATTCTGTAGTGTGCCTGTTCTTTGACTCGAGCTCCTAGTATTCTAGGTTAGTCGTATTCGTTTGTTTTGGACGGGGGTTGGATGACTGCTTTGTCACATTTATTTGTCTTTCACGTTGATTTCTCATTCATAGTCAATTTCTATGTCTATGAATTAGGAGTCTTCTGAGGATAATATGGGAAGCCAACGTGAAGTCCCAACTCCAGCTGAGACCGAGGTACATTACTAGTTCTTCTTACTTGTGTTTTTTTTAATTTATTGCTTACAACTCTTTCAAAGGTGGAAAATAATCCTCTTTTTTTAAATTCTTCTACTCTAGGTATATTCAGATGCTCCTGAGATGTCCGCGACCTCCCCCATTTCAGTTATCAATGTTTCCGACCTCTCGGATTCATTTGATCAGCCTTATTGTACCTGTGATGTAGCCAACCCTTTCGTTGGAGATAGTGGACCTTTCGAGGTCCATTCTCCACAGTACATGCCTACTTCTCCCGTGTACATGCCTACCTCCCCAGTGTATGAGCCTACGTCCCCGGCCTACATGCCCACTTCGCCTCTACAGGGCTCACCGCCTATGTCTCCACCCTCTCCTTCCTCGCCTATCAGAGTCAGAAGGCCTGCCCATGTGGTTTTTGCTCTACCGGCAATTCTACCGTGCCCGGTTCAGCAAACCAGGCGGTTCTGGAGGAGGCGCCGTCACTGGAACTGTAGACAGTCTAAGGAGTACTATAGTCGAGCATCACGTAGATAGTTACCCTAAGCGCAGATGCCGTTTTACTTGTTACACTTGTTACTAAAGATATGACAGTATGAAGACATATTGTTACTTTCTTTTACATTATTGTCTTCTTTGCATGACATCCATTGATTGTGATTCCTCCCTTAATTCGCACTCCTCTTGGCAGGTTACTCAAACACAAGATGTGTCGGCCAAACCATCTTGTCCAACTGACTTGAAGACTGCTATGGAAGGGGAACTGCAGCATCGTATACAGTTCAAGCTGGACACCAACGCCGTCATCAACAACCTCAGGATCAAACCCACGCATAAGTCGCGAATGCTTGTGCCCCTATGCAGGATGATCCCTATGCCCAAGGTTAGACCAGTGGGTGAAATGGGGGTACAACACTTGGAGCGTGAGTTCGTTAAGGGATACCGAGATGGCGACCGCGTCATGTACATCTCCATGTACAACACTGAAGAGCAAACGAAGAATGTGACGGCGGATATTATGGCCACTTGGAGCCCTTTATGGAGAGCAGCGAGTGATCGTTTTGATGATGAGATCTCTGGGGACGAGGAGTTGATGCAATTCTCGCACAAGATGTTTTATGTCTGGGAGGGTAACCATCGTCTCTCCGCTTGGCTCCGGCATATCAACCAGCATCATGCGGACGACCCATCCTGGCACATCCCTGTGCATTGCATTGTACTTGACCCCCGTGGCCATGTGGGCAATCTCTTGCACGCAATGCACGACATCAACTGGTAAGTTCAAAAATCCTGAGTATATGTTGTCCATTTCAAGTCTTTCTCTACTATAATTCATCAAACGTACTTACTAATTTAATATTCAGGTCGACTGAGAATGACCACGTGAAGAGTAATCTCCCAGCGAAATTGTTTCGAATCCGCTCATTCGGAATGATGAAACTGGAGGATTTCAAAGATCTCCTCAAACCTGAAGAATACGATGCTTGTTTGAAGAACAAGCCACCGAACCCATCATGGTTTCCCTTGACTACTCGAGTTTTCATCGCATTTCTTTACCGAGTAATTTCTACCTCCTCTCTGTCTTCGCTCGGTTTATCTCCTTTCAGTCTTTGAAAGTTTTATTTCATTCGTTTTTGATTTCTCTAAAAAATGGTTACTTTTCTACAGCGGGAACTTGCTGTGGCCTCGGATGAAGCAGCTAAGGCCTACAAGGAGAAGACACCGGCGGATGAACAGACTGCATCTGCGGTTTGGGAAATCATGAGTGAAGCGTCTGAGAAAATGGTGGACTCGATCAAGAATAAGGACTTCACCAAGTACTTGGCAATCGCAAATCCCAAGAACGGTGACGATTTCTTGAATGAGGTGACACCTTCACCTAATTTCATATAGTATTTTCAATTGTTACAACCTTATGCAATTATGGTTTCTAATACTTCTATACTCCTGGCAGATCAATCGGCATTACAGTCAGAACTCTAAACCTGAGATGTCCCTCGATAAGCTCCAGAAGATCTGTCCGGCGGCCGTTGAACCGAAATACAAGGCTCGCTGGCTGAGGTGGTGGAACTCATCCCTGAGTTCCAGACTATCATACAGATTTCCAAAGCCTGGATTCAAGGATACTGATTTCGACCCCTGGTTGAACAGGGCTTCATTCTGGGCTGGGGTATGGTTTCGAAATATGCCTTACCAATTAGAAAGTGCTTTCTTAATTCTTCTCTCATTGGTACTTATTTGAATTTTGTATTACAGTTGGAGGAAGCCGTCATCAACGAGGTCGAGGACATATTCAAGTCGGAGAACCTCAATGTCGATTGGAGGGCATTTCCTGATGTTCAACAGCCGGGCGACTTTGTGGAGAGTTCACGTATTATGTTATGGGACAAGGCCTTCCCTACGTTCATTGGGAAGAAGGCTGAGAAGCCCTTTGACAAGAAGTCCAACTTCGCTAAATTCCCTGGAACCGCTCAAGTTGTCAAGAGGGTTATATTCCGGTATGTCACGAAACTGTACTGCATTTGCATATTTTAATTCGCTATGGCTTCTTATGCTACTAAGCTTCTAAATTTCTTCCCTTAGGTACTTCAAGCGAGAGCTTCTTCTGAAGGGGGCCATCACGGTCCACCAGCTCCCCAACTACTTTCTTTCTTGGACAGAGACAACCTCGGACCAGTGTATCTATTCTCCAGAGCAGTTGAAAAGGTACAAATCTCCTCA
This sequence comes from Ceratodon purpureus, assembly GCA_014871385.1. NCBI lineage: Eukaryota > Viridiplantae > Streptophyta > Bryopsida > Pseudoditrichales > Ditrichaceae > Ceratodon > Ceratodon purpureus. Next base: position 18,400,550 of record CM026423.1, on the reverse strand, counting down.
CTTGCTTGAGGGATGCTGGTACCTTGATTGTTTTCGCGGTTTCACAATTGACTCTGAGGTGGACATCAAGACTTTACACGATGGGGGTAAGGTGATGGTCGAAGAGACGGTGGACGGTCCTGAAGATGACGATGGCCCTGAAGACCAATCATCGGCTCCTCCACCGAAGAAAGGGAGAGGAAGGCGACTGAAATCTTTGCGATCACATTCACAAGCTTCACAGCAAACTGGTGCAGCGTCTTCCGCTCCAGAACAGACGGCTCCAGAACCCTCTCCGGGTAATGTGGTTACGAAGCCTTCTTCAACTTCTTCACCGGGTCCTTCCTCGATCAGTGCTTCGGAGATCACCAGAGGTCTCCTTGAGCAGAGGAAGGCCAAACTATATCCCCAACCAACTTCTTCCGCTGGAGCTTCGATTTCCTCACAAGTTTCCGTCTTCAACTCATCTGTGGATTCCCTGTTGCGGCGAAATAGGAGACAGGAGAGAAAAGGTGGCGACCCGGATTGGATCAAGACTCAAGACTTCATTCGCAAGGTTTGTCCCTATATTTTGACATTTAATGGATTCTGCCACCTCTACTCGCTCTGTAGTTACTTACTCTCCTTTCTTGTTTCCTCAAGTTTGGAGCAGGCCGCGAAAACGAAGTTCCGGACCGGTGCAAACAAGAGAACCATCTGGGAGTCGACTTGATCATTGCCGACATCCCTGAGAATCTTCCCGTCCCATCCGTTTCCGTTCCCCCCACGAGTATTCCGCCTTGGAACTCTCGCTACAAGGATTATTTGTACGACATCTTCCATTTTGCAGATGAATTCCTGCAGAAAGATGGTGCCATCTGCCTCATCTACAACACTGATCAGAAGCTGGCTAAGGATATCGAGGTAGAAGCTGCTGCTGGTGGATACGTGCTGTTCAAGGACTGGTGGGGTGTCAATGTACTCGGCCTGACTTCTCCAACGAACCCCGAGAAATTGGTAATTGACCTAAACATACCCTTCCCTTTACTGATTGATAACCATTTCCGCTTAATCTTACTCACTAGTTTTGCTTGACTGCAGACTATGCGGTTCTGGATTCGCGTCTACGTTCGTAGTGGCAGTACTTTCTCCTTCCAGACGAAGAAGGAAGACCTGATACATGGGCTCCTCAACATTACCGAGAGTGATGCCATTTTCAACTTCACCGATGTGGATTCGCAGCTCATGAATGGGGAGGTGCCCTGGAGAGGGGCAAGGGAGAAATCCATTGACATGATGCAGGGCATACTTGAGGAGCTGTCAAAGCCCGGCGACATAGTTGTTGATTGGAATGCTGGGACAGGTAATTATTCATGCATATCTTTGCTGAATTATTCCTCTCGTTTTTACCACAGTCTCTCATTTTTTTGTTTCTCTTCGAGTTTCAGGAGCCTCCATCAAGGCTGCCCAGGCTACTGGTCGCCACATTCTCGCTTTTGAGGAGGACGAAGCCATATTCAACGCCCTTCTCAAACCATCCGCCATGGGCCCTCCTAAACATCCAAGGCCGGCAGCAGCAGGCGAAGCGCCTCCAAAGAGACCAAGACCTGATAAGTGGTGTAAGTCTTCTATTCTACGTTCAAATTATCCAAGCATTACTTCTCTTTGCAGCTCTACGTACTCGATGTAACCACAGTCGGTTCTCTATTGCAGAGTAGTTTCAGCATCACCGCCACGTGTGCCAAGTGCAGTGTCCACTCCATCGTGGCGTCTTCATTCCAGCCCGATTCAGCCTTTCATACTTCCGGACTACGCAGAGGACTTAGCACAGGCGTTTCAATCTGGAGCCCTTACATATGTTCCTAGTCGGCCAACTACTTTTGATCCCAGAGCCCTTCTATTCGTCGATGACGAGGCGGTAGAAGGAGATTCGGAGTCATCTAGTTCTGAGAGTGAAAGTAGCGATTGTAGCATGTTGTGAGGTTGAAGGAGGCTTCGGTCTATTGTTGTTTTCATTTGATTTGATTTGATTTAATTGGATTTCATTGGGTAATTCTTCGTCTACTCTACTTCCCTGAACCTAAACTTGTTATAATTCTCATGTCCAATTTGTCTCCGTGTTTGTAAAGTATGAAAAGTCACAACTGTAATGCTCAAAATATAATACGAAGAATGAAATGTTACAAAATAAAGGCTTAAATATAATATTGTGCTGTTAATTATATTTTACTCATTCAGAATCCCACATTTGCATAGCCATGTTACCTATTCTCGAGTTGGTGTACATCTTGGTTTCTTCTACTCCATTATTGTACACGAACTCTGAGATATTCCACGGACTTCTAAGACCATTTCGTGTAGTTGCTTTTTCTTTTCTTATTTCTAGAATCATCTATACTATCTTAAACCATCATGCTGGAATACTCGTATGTAGATCCAATGAATGACCAAATCTTAAGGATTGTATTCGATCACCTCACTAGACTTCACAGTACTAATCCTTCGAAGGATATACAGTCCAACTCTTGTCTATATCAAACCAGCAAGTTTCGCCATCCGATATCATCACTTCGGGCAGCTGAACAACTGGATTCTCATCGACGTTCGATAGCAAGGGATACGGGATTAGGGACAACTCCATAATACGGAGAAGCTCATTGGTACAAAGCACTGTCCAACGCCATTCACCTTCACCAACATGGAGGCTTCCGATGTGCCTAAACGGTGGCAGGTCCATGCCTCGTTCCCTGGCGCGCTCCACCTCCAGCAGCCACGGCCGCAGCTCCTCATAACTCGCCGGTGCCTTTGGGGGCAAACCTACAGCCGCTCTCGTCCTCCTGGATCTCGCATTACACACCTTCGGCATCGCGCAACACACTGAATTCTTGTAGTCTTCAAACGTTACAGTCAAGCTTGTAGATTGACATCCCCGAACTCCTACGCTACCTTCGCATACAGCACAGCATGCCAAGGACTTTGTCACTATCCTAATACGCCACCTAGAAACAAGCTCAAGAAACCAAGAGTGACCTCCTTCTCTGGAACCCAGCTTACCAAGTGTTGTTTCATGATGAAAATCTCCTACTTGTATCACTCAAATGAAGATGCTTTGCTGCCTAGGAAGACAGAGTAATCTTCGATGAAGACAAGGACTCTAACAAGGTATATCTTGGTTTCAGCAGTTCAGATATTATACACGAATTTCGAAATATTCCAGGAAGTATTCAAACCTTGCCTCCTTTATGTTCTGTGAAATTTGTTTCTTTCCTTTTGCATTTACATAAACCTATGAAAAAATTAATTGTTTGATCTAAAACTTAACGCCTGATCATTATATCTTGCCGGAATCCATGAGAAATATAACAAAATATATGCATGACGTCATCATGACATCAGCCCTAATTTGTATCTTTGAGAACAAACGTAATAAATTCTTACCAGAGATAATCCTAATTTCCACGGTAATATACTCTTTACCTAAAAAAAGTGTCAAAATTAAGCCTTAATTTAGTAATTTTCCACGGTTATAGGGTCTACTTTGCTTTTGAAAATTTTCATAATTGTCAAATCTGTGCTCTCCATTCTGCGCTCACCGCTCTCCGCTCTACGCTCTCCGCTCACGTACGAACTTTCCCCACAGCTGATGAAGGCTGGGGAGTAGGCGGCTCTGTCGAATTCCCAGTCGGCACCAGCTTGGGTGTCTCCTGCAAGCAATCCGCATGAGGAAACCCTGCCCAGTCACTATCTAGTACTGGTCCATCTGTGTATGTAGAGTTGTCCACGTTTGCTTTTTGGAGCTCCTCTTCCTTCTGCTGTGCCAACTCATTCTCCCGATTAATCTCCTCAGTTAAAGCAATGAATTCCTTCCGGAGCCGTTCCTCCTTCTCCCAGTCTGCCTGAGTCTTGGGCAGCCGTGGTTCTGGTTCTTTCAGTTCCTTATCTTCCAGTGGAAGTCCGGCTCGCACCCTAGCCGCTCTGGTTAGTATAGTGGCCACTTCAGGGTTATCCAACTCCTGCAACTCCACACTGTTGACACCAACAGAGTTAGTTCCTAGCTTTTCAGCAGCCACCATTTGCTGAAACTTAAGACGTAAATGACAATTACGCATCTGATGGTCGGTGCCCAAACACAAGAAGCACCCATCAATCCTGCCAGCTCCGCTATTTTGATATCCTCCAGGTCGGCTGTTGAACTGTCTTCCGGAGCCACTGGTCGGCTGTGTAGCCGATACTTCGTGAACTCCTACAGTTGGCTTCCCCTCTGCCCTGGGTAGCCTGTTGTTTGGGTTATCTGGGTTCACGAAGCAGTATTTGTCTTCATGCCCAAATTTCTTGCATACCGTGCAGAACCTGCGGTTGACTGTCTCCACCTGATCTGCCTGGGCGTTTGCAGTACTCGCCCGACTATTAGTCGGCTCTGTCCTCTTGACCTGAAAGTATAACTTCTTCCCCGAAGCATCAGTACAATTAGTCTCACAGCGCCTAGCCAACTCCTTTAGTTCGGTAAGGGTGTTTGCTGTAGACCCACTGGTAGTCACCTTCAAGTAATCAAGCAGACCTGCCCTGAAATATGTAAGCTTGAACCCTTCTCCCACTTCTGTCTGCAGGCACTTGATCAGCTTCATAAAACGTTCGTAGTAGTCTTGTACCTTCTCTCCCTCACCCTGTTTGAAGGTTCTGAGAGTCATGTAGACCTGCTCATCTGAATCCTGCTCTCGATATCGCAGTTTGAAAGCTTCCTTAGCCTCTTCCCATGTACAGTAAAGATGGTGATCCAGCCAATCATCAAACCATCTCTGGGCTTTATCCACAAGGGTCGTCCCGAACAGTGTGATAATCACTTGTTCATCAGTTTCTCCATTGAACCAGGCACATTTAACAAAGTAGCGGAGATGGGCATCGGGATCACTACCCTCCTTGTAGGCTCTGTACGGCAATTGCTTCCGTTGAGTACTGACAGGGGGTCGAGGAGGTGCAGAGGTGAAGTCGGTGGTGCGGGCTGTGGGTACAGCAGGAGGTCGCACTACTGATGTCACTGTGGGATGCCTCGGGGGGTGCGGAGTCGGGGCAGCACTGTAAGGGCCTCCGGGGACAGCAGCTGGGCTGTAGCCTACTGGGGCAGAGGATGAAGTATGAACTGTTGGCCTCCCCCCATAAATCACTTCAGGGGCTGATTCCCCAAAGGTGGGCTCTGCTATTCTGACAGGAAATTCTGTGGGCTGAGTCGGCTGGGCAGAGTGATATGTGTCACCTGTAAGGTGATCCACATAAGCAAGGGGTCGATGGACTGCCGAAGGAGCTACAGTTGGAAGGGGTCCAGGTACCTTTCTATCCCCTAGCACCTCCGGAGTGGGGTCGGTTAAGTAGGGAGTCCTGACTGGAATCTCCTCAGTCTGTTCCTGTTCGCGCTCCCGTCTCTGTTCCTCCCATAGATCGTGCAGCTGCGCTAGCTCCTGCCTTTCTCTTTCCACCCTTTTGAGGAACATCTAGACGCTAGACTCTCTCTCTTTGCATCTATTGTACGAGGTTTAATTCGAAAGAGAAAACCTAGTTTACTTGAAAAAAAAAATCGAAACGGAATTAGGGTTTCACTAGCATGGACCCGGGAATTTGTTCAAAGCAAGTTAGATTGGACTTACATGGCAGCAACAAGAACAACTCAAAAATTACCAAGCAATTGGGTAGAACAAGGACTGCGAATGGCACAAAGGGTTGCATTTCTTGTGAAGGCTTATTCCATCCCGATTGAAATGTTTGTCAATACAGACCAAATAGGCATTCATCTTGTTCCTACATGTGGAGCTAGAACTTGGGCAAAAAAATGATCAAAACATGTACTTGTATATGGAATGGAGGATAAGGGACAAGTTACAGTCTTGGTGTCTTCCTTGGCAAGTGGTAACCTTTTAGCGTTTCACGTCGTATTTATTGGACTAACGGACAAAAGTCTCCCTCTTTGATATCCAGGTTGTATGCAACGTGAAGGGGCTGGATGGCAATTTATTTGTTCAAAAAATCATTGGTCTAAGATGTATACCTGCCAAGAATTTGTGGAAACAATCTTACAACCCTAGTACAAGAAGCAAGTTATAGTTGAATTAAACTTGCATAAGGATTCAAAACTTGTCTCGTTACTGGACTGCTGGAGTGTACACAAACCAAAGGAATTTTTAGCATGGATCAAGGAGACACATCCAAATATTCTTCTAATATGTGTTGGACAGCAAATTGTACATCTATTTATGAATATGCAGATGTCATTTTTCAACGGCCATTCAAATATGATTTTAGAAAGAAGTTTAATATTTACACTACATCTATGATTAACAAGCTAATAGAGGTGAAGGAGGCAAAAGATGTTAAGCTTGATTTTTGCATGTCAACCTTAAACCTCTACTCTGTTCATGGTTGTTTAAGGTATGGTAGCATGTCAACAAACTAGAAATGATCAAACGTGGTTGGGCACAATGTGGACTTGAACAAATTCTCAACTGCATGTTCCAATCCACTGCAATGGAAGAACACATGAAGACACCACTTTTCAAAGACACACCATTGAAATCAAGCGAAGCTGAAGAAACGTCTCAAACAAAGGATGAAGAGGAAATAGACTCTGATAACAATGCGGAGGGTATTATGGAAGAATGATTGGTACAAGTTGCTGAAATTATCAGCACGAACAAAAATTTGACCATTTCATCACTATAAGCTTTAGCTCGAAAAAGGTGAGAACGTGCCACATTGCAAACACTGATTTCAGTTAATGTCCATTTCATATGTTCATGTGTCCATTTCATATGTTCATTGGAATTAGAAAGTTACTAGATTTGAGGATAAATTGACTCACTCAATATTTAAAACTACTTGTGCATTCCGTGTCTCCAAATCATCTTCAAATGTACAATGATCACATAGAGTGTCAAATTAGCATGCACAAAAAAAGAACTGAGAAAACATGCATCAAGACAACATCCATAGCAAATTTTGAAGAAGGCGAGATCTGTTACTTGGTTGAGAGAGCGCCGGTTCATACGTAGAGTAGAGCAGCATGACAGCCAGACAACAAGTAGAGCAAAGCAGCTGAGCAACATGATCCAAAAATTTTGTTGCTTTCTTTACGATAGATTGACAAGTGTCAATAGTCTGCAAAAGCTCACAAATTTTATTATTCTATTAATTAAGGAAACCAAATCTGAATGGTACGTAGTGTCACGACAAGGTCCAGAGAGGCAGACAAAAGATCAATCACGAACAAAGGTCTGAAAGTATATCAACTTTCTATGAATTGTTTGGTTAACATACCGTGGGGTGAAATGGACATACAACATGAAGATGATCCACGTGTATTTGTCAAGTCTTGATCTAAAGTTCCAATCGTGAAGCAAAGAAATGGAATGTTTTGACACAACCTTCAAGTTGGTACGCTGCACAGAGAGCCAAAATTCAACGTAGGTTTAATTATAAACATTCAGCTAACATCAAATAGAGTGATGGTTTCTTTCAGCTTTCCCCTTACACTCAAAGTGCTTCTTCGACATCTTACACTCATCGGCCACTTCTTGCTTCAAAGTGAGCTTCACTCCTATTGGTAACAGCCGGCAATCAGCTGCAAAGTTTGCATGTAGCCTTTTCTTCCCCATGGTTACAACCCTTCTACTACCGACTCTCACATTCCCACCACTACTCTCTGATTTTATAGAGCTGTTTTTGGCTGCTCTAAAAACCTCTTGATAACAATATCTTGACACTATGAAACTTGCATAATTCACAGGTTGGATTTGCTCTAAAATCACACCACGTGCAAACTGTAAGGTGATTTCCTTGTTCGAAATGTGGGTATCATCGTACACCTGAGTCCATAGGTCATATATGGCTGTAGCTTATCCTGAAGTGGTGTACTTAGCGTACTTCCATCCAAAACAAAATTTTAGTACGTGGGAAACTCAAAGGCCCCTTTGAGACTACATATCTCTCCTAATGAGTGTGCAAAGAGATTTCAGAAAGACATGGGAGAAGAAAGATAGAAGGAACAAAAGATTAAAGAGAAAAAACGGTGATGCAATGCAATCTTAATAAAAAAATTAATATATCTGCAATTATTTACATAGATGTAAATTAATTCTAATCAAACTCCAATGCTCATATTTACATCACCATAACTAAAAAATAACTAACTCATTGCAGCAAACGAGAAGGGCAAAGTTAATGCATTACCAAAAGTAGTGATCATTCTTTCAAAAAAATTAAAAATTCCAGTTTATCTTACACCTAGTTCTCCCTATTATGTGAAGGTTAGGTATCACACTCTACAAGAAACCCTATCATTCCTCACTCATAATGTGTCGCCCTTCATAGACATAGAATGTGGAAAATGACTTTTTCTTGTCCTTTGAAACCCAAGTGACTCACAGAACTTCTAAAACACTTGAAATAGTAAGTGAGGATTCATAGGAGTGTCTAGAATTATAGTATTTATCTTGCTGTGATGTCACTGAGCTCCACTGCGAAGCTGTCGACGCCGCTCTCACCCAGACCTCGCCGGCCTCGACCATGAGATGACCCATTCGACGACGTTCCGTAGAATCCATTTGACGAGCTGCCTTCCTCGGAGACGCTTCCCAGACCATTCTTCATATCCACTGATCTGTTGGACCTGGTGGAGTTGAGGGACCGCCTGCCGGACAGCTTGCCTTCGCCCAGCACTATCACTTCGGATTCAGTGTCACTCTGCAAGATGGATACGACTCTGGCCATGCTTGGCCGCTTCTCGGCTGAGTTCTGGATGCATAGGAGACATACGTTGATCACCCGCTGCACGTCGCGCACTTCTTCGTCCGTGGTTAACTGGAGCTCGGGGTCGATCAACTCCATTAGCCTGTCTTGCTCGTGTAGAAGCCAGGCCTGAGCAGTTAACAACATTGAGCATGAATAGCTTTGCAGTACCCTGATTTTACAGCAATTGTGCATTTCTCAAGCCCATGAAATAGTCCGATATGTAACAGTCTTCAATTTTTGAGTAGCATTGATATGTAGGTAACTAACTGTGGCCGCGTTTTGGTACAGTATTCGAATGAGATTGAAGAATGAAGGTACTAGAATTCATACCCATTTGGAGAGATAGATTTGTTCGATGGGCGCAGTCTCGTCAATGTTTTTTCGACCACTGATGATCTCCAAACATAGAACCCCGAAGCTGTAGACATCCACTTTGTCGCTCAGTTGCCCTAGTGAAGCATACTCCGGTGCCAAATAACCCCTGCACTCAGTTTTTTAGGGCCATTTCAATCATAAAAATTCTTGAACTTCATAATTATCAGATATCTAGAGCAATCCGATGAGATCTAAAATAGTTTGATTTAGCAGCAGATAGGCAATCCTAAGATCATGCACAGTTGATTGCTTACTTGGTCCCTGCCACATGGACAGTCATGATATGGCTCTGTTCGTCTGGAAATAGCAGAGCCAAGCCAAAATCTGCAATCTTGGGTTCCATATTGCTATCTAACAAGACATTGCCCGCCTTGATGTCTCGATGGATGACTCTCGGATGCGCCAGCGCGTGCAGATAATGCAAGCCTCGAGCAACGCCCAAGCAAATTTTCAGCCTCATAGGCCAGCTCAGCTCCTCCCTTTTGGATCCTTTAATCGTTACCAGCAAAAGGATCATAACAAACGTCAGTTAATTTTGTGTATGGTCTACTTTAACTGATCATGGTACACATTTAGATGTTAGAAGCCCTAGAACATGATTTGGTGTGCTGCGGACATTGATGGATGTGGCGAGAGACAATAAATTCAAGCTTCAATCGAATTGAGCTTGAGCTGTACCAGTTAGAACATGGTCGACGTCGTAGTTGTCCACGTACTCGTAGACCAGCAGCCTTTGGTGTTCACGAAGACAACAGCCTTTCAAATTCACCAAATTTCTGTGCTTCATTCCAGTGATGAGGACAACTTCATTTAAGAAATCATCCATACCTTGTGCAGTTTTTACATAAAGCTGCTTCACCGCCACCACATTTCCATTTGGCAACACACCCTGCATTTCAATGTGCACATCTGATGAAAATGAGCACCTCATTCAGCAGATGGTATGTGCATAGATTTCAAGCAGTCTAGTGTACAACATATGAATGTCATTTGTATCATTCTTTTAACTGATACGCACCTTGTAGACTGCTCCATAACCGCCCTGACCCAATTTCATGTCTTCGCTAAAGTCTCGTGTGGCAATCCTAAGCTCGTTATAGGAAAATATGGTAGGCTTGACGTCAAACTCTTCAAATTCTGCACCATATAACAAGGGCATATCAGAAGTGAACACGAAAGAAATTGAAGTTAATATGATTGATAACAGGTCTACATGAATGTTCTGAAACGGTCGCAGTACTGCTGGGCATCACAAGGTAGAGGTATTTACTCTGTTCGAATTGAAGCTGCAGATAACGTTTATATCTTCTGCTCTTGAGAAGTAGAAGTCCCACAACAACTAGCAATATCAGTATCACCGCAATCACACTCGTAGTGGCTGAAATGATGATAATCCTGCGGCTGTTCGCTTTGGCTGTGAATACAAGTGAACATCAATTCTTGTTAAATTAAATGATCCCAAAGAATTATGATGATCCCAAATAATTATAAATACCACTCGTACACATGAATTAGATTTAGGCAGAGCTCATAAGAAAATAACACTACGGAAGACTCCAGATGGGGACCACAAATCATGTATCCATATGCAATCTTCAGGCGCTATGGTTCTAATACCTGGGGATACGAAGCAGATCTGTGAGCAGTAGCATCTCTGGCCATCATCGTTGGAGTCATAGTTTTCACAGTATGGATTCCCGTTTAGTCTGCAATTTTCATGCATTCACATCATACGCGTGATCAATACATTGCTTTATTGAGCTACCTTATTGGGCACCATCTAGAATTACTGCAATTAAGTATAATGGAGATAACTGAGGGGCTGAATGTTGGATCTCAGTTTGGATTGTACTCCAGGGCCATTGTCAAACAGAGGGGGCTTGCATAAACAAGCGAAAAAAATCATGTAAATTTATATCCTACATTGGTAGACAGAATTTAGGTTTGGTAGAACCGAATAGCTATGGAGTTTTACTTACATGAAGACTGTGGAGATCTTCTCTATGTCGTTTGTGTCAAAAATTACATTCGTAATGCTGTTGTTGCTCAAACTCATTATCCCTAGTTTCTCAGTTGATTTGTCATCTTCGCTTTGAAGTAGATTCAGATTAGACATCTCTGAGATGTTCAGGGTTCCTGAAAGTTTGTTGTTGTCCAAGTATCTGCCAGACAGTGGAAGTCAGCTCAAATGATACGTCATTGCAACAGTGTATTCTTCAGCATTATTATGGGTTCGGTATGATAGGAAGCATAATTCAGGTGGCTGAAAAACAGGGGAATGTGCAACTTACAACTCTTGAATAGAGCCAAGGCTTGAGGCATCCCAGGATGGAAGATCACCCGTTAGGTTATTGTGAGACAAGTTCACTAGAGTGAGTGAAGTTCCAGTTAGATTGAGGATATTTTGTAAGTTTGCCGTCCCTGTGAACCTGTTTCTACCCAGATTCCTGTATCATATGCGCACACATCCAGATCAAACTCATGTCTGTGACCAGGGTCATAGAGGAACTGCACGATTCTAGTTACGTTGAACACTGATGCAGTTAATTTCTGGAGAGACCTACTGACCTCCAAATTGACCTTTTGGCTCAGAATTCACTCTTAGAATGATGAGCACAAGATGAACCACATATCAAGTGCAGAGCTAGAGAGACGCTTACACATAACGCAGTGCTTCGAACACTCTAAGATCTGGCAACGGTCCCTCGAACTGATTTCCCGAAACATCCCTGCGCCGTTAATTTCCAACCTTAATTCACGAACTTTGATAACCTAGAGTATCACGAACTTCATTCGCAGCAATAAAACTGATTCAAATGAATTATGCCATGGTTTCTCACTTAACTGTGTGACAGAGCCAAATTAGAAAATAGAAGTGGTTTAGGAGATATAAAACTTACAGATGTCTCAGTTTACGCATAGGATTTAGGTCTGGCAAATACCCATTGAATCCATTGTCGGATATGTCCCTGCGAAGTAGTAAAATCCGATATTTTCAACATTAATAACGGTATGCAAATGAGTCACATGCCGACATATTATCCCTCAATCCCCTTGGCAGGGGAAATTCAACAAACTCTCAATAATAAACTTGACACAGCATCATTCAACCGCCTTACAGTTTTTCAAGTTCCGTCTTATTGGTGTAAGCATCGAATGGGATTTCTCCTGTCATATTATTATCACCAATGCTGAGTTCTTGGAGGTATTGCATCGTTCTGAGCTGGCTGAATGGGTATCCTCCGGAGAAGTGATTTCCACTCAAATCTCTGGTACATGTGCACAGCATGAATTAGCACCGAATTTTTTCTTTAGAGTGTCAATTTGCTCATATGGGACACATGACGAATTCAGTTACTGAACCCAGATCGTTTGAGTCAATTATTTCACCAGAAATTTAATATCAGGATCTTGTAACGGAAACTATGTTAGGATTTTGCAGCTAAGAAGATTCTTCAAAGGTGAGAACTCACAGCAGAAGTACATTCCACAGCCAATAGAGATCTGGAATAGGCCCGGTGAAGCCATTGTCATGAACATCCCTTCATATTCAAGACACCACTTGATTAGCAATTAGTAAAATATTCCGGAGATAACTGGACTACAAGCAATCAAATAATTAGTGCAAAGCTTTTTGTTAAAAATATCACAATGTCATTCTTCTACCATATTCTTTTACTTAGTCTAGTACTGATCAATTTCCCTGCTAGCTTTTGAGGAAGATTTAGCACTTACAATATATTTAACCATGTATCCCCGAGTGTCTCAGGGAGTGGACCAGTGAGGTTAGGATTTCCTGTCAATTCTCTGCATACATATTTCAGTTAGCAGTGCATACATGGTCAATCATCAGGAAATTTGAGTGCATGAACTCTCGTAAGAAAAACATTTAAGAATCATGAATGACCTAAAACTTAAATTGAAGAACAATGGCAACTGATTAACCCAAAAATGATGAGTCTTGAATCAAGTGAACTTACAAGGTATACAGACTGGAAAAGTTTCCAATATCTGGTGGCAAAACGCCTTCAATAGATGCATTGGCTATAGATCTGTGATCCATACATATTCCATTTAAGACACAGTGGAACATGACAAATTTGATAGTAAATGTTGGTTGTTTGGAGTCTACGTACCTCAACAAATATCAGTATAATTGTGCAAACTTAGTCATTCCAGACTGTTCTTGTAGGGGAAGAGACAGAGACGAGAAGTATTCAAACGTGCAAGTTGAAAACAAGTTGAAAATCGAGTATACTTATGACCTCTTAAGCTAAGTCATGTATTCTATATGTTCGCTGTAATGTCTCAAATTGGTTAGTACTCTAGTACTGAAAGTAAATTTTTGACTTCAACATGACAGTCCCACTACATCTGATCTTTGTATTTTGGAAAAAAGAGAAGAATTCGTACATGCCAATCAAATAAGCTTGTCTTATTGTGCAATTAGGGTCAAGATATTTTTCACTGCCAGTGAAATTACAGTAAAACGTGCACTGCACCCCTCGCCAAGTTGGCACTTCTGTAGCGTTTGAATCTGGATCCAAATATTCGCAAAATTTTGTTTGCGTACTACTCCAGCCAGCCAGATTACTAGTCGGATCTGGAGTATTTGTTTTCCATGCTCCCCAGATTGTTTGCAACGCAGCCACTACAGACATCACAGAAACTATTTTCTCAGAGCTGCTTGCAATTTGAAAGATTTTTCCCCAAAATTAAAGATTTCTACAGGAACCACCATGCACAACTACTCACTGAATTTTGAGAGTAACTTGCGAAATATATCAGTCCCCGAGGGCCGAGGCAGGGCTGAAACCAACTGCAGGATATGGATCATAACTATTGCAACTTCGAAAGAATCCCAATTGGCAACAGGCTATGGTTCTTTTGAACAGGGAATTTAATTTTTAAGACAAAATCAGATCCTCTAGTCAACTGAAGTCCTTAAAAACGTACCTTCAGTGGAATCATAATAATATGTGTAATTCAGGCCGTTTACGCAGCTGCTGGAGCCAAGAAAGAGGCACAAGACTATCACAGAACTGCGTAATTTTGCAATCAGCTGCGGCTTCATCACCTCCGGTGCTCCCATTTTGTTCTTCACAAAAGCGTTCCAACACTGAGGCATACGACAACCTTGGGCTTTAGCAGTAGCACTGCATGACAGCTTGAAGTGTTAATTCTACCCCTAGAGAGTTTGTTCAAAACAAAGCAGAACCTCACACGCTCATCTTCTGAGACATCCGGCTACACCACCTAATTCCACAACGATCAAACGAAACTTGCAGCCAAGCTAGACTTACTAAAACGCAAGTTCTGCAGGTATGATTCAAGTCAGGCTCTTGCCGAAAGAAAATGGGTAAAGCATGTACACGTGCGCTCTGAAAACAAGCGCCCACTTGACTTCCTGCAACTATCCGCCAGAATCTCCGAACCTCTCCAGACTAGGTCCTCGTGCTCAGCTATGATCTGATCAAACCGACGAGTACTTCAAGTTGCGTGTCCTTCGAGAAAGGCACTCAGTCGCGTCCATGAAACTTTCAATGTGCTCTTGATCAGACCTCAGGCTTGTTCTAGAGTCTGATTTCCAGAATTTGTCAGTTCCTCCCTCGAAAAATTGCTTCACATTGTCGCAGCGAGTAGATCATTATCATGGCTGCGGTGCCCACTTCTGCGTCACTTAGTATGAAATGAAAGACCAAATCAGTCAAAATGTGTTATTTTACTAAGTTAGTGACGGCAGAGGTTCATTTAAAATTATTCATTTTATGCCAAAGGGTTATGCTACCGTGTAGAGTCGTAGACTGGGACTGGACTGCCTCTTTTTACTTATTGTGAGGGAGGAGGGTGCTCGACATTTGGCTCCAGGCTCCAGTGCTCATCATCAAAGCTAACTTGTAGTCCATTGCAACAAATTTCACCCATAGATTGGTAATATTTGTTTTCATATTAAATTGTTTTTTAAATTTAATTTTCTGAACTTTAAAAATAAATGGTGATACTAATCATAGATCTACCTAGAGAGTTGTAAAGAGAAATTCATGATCTACAACTTCAATTGTACATATTTATATTTATTTTATTGCATGCTCATAATTCTTCAACATTTTATTTTTATTTATTTTATCATTCCAAGTAGTGAATGAACTATTTGATGAGGTGAGTGTGCACCCTAGAATAATGGAGAACTTGAGAAGGATTGGACTGTTCTACCGACTGTTCTTATAATAAATATAATATCAAGCATATTATAAGATTTAACTATCATATCATGCATGTATAGATGCCTTTGTGGCTGTCCGGCAGTACAAGCATTCAGTGTATTACGGCAAAATATCGAATGTATGGGGCCAAGGCTTTGAGATGTGACTCCGATGTTCCTTCCAGATTTTTCCATAATTCTATCCCTTGGAAATGGAATAAACATTCCAATGCAGTTAATGCCGTTGATGTAGCGATGTAAAGAACTCACATCATGCACATTTCAACTTGATCCAGTGATCCCTTGAAGATGGGGCACACTGGGGGCACATTCCTGTAATGTATACACATAGAATTCTTAGGAGGACCTTCTCTAAGAATGTAGAACACTGTTCACATCAAGACTCAAATATGTTGAACCTTGAAATAACAAATTCAAGGTTTTGCATTCTTTTATAAGAATTATTTTGCCAAATTTGGGTTCTATGACCCATATTTTTGTTGTGAAAATCCCTTCTGTAGTCTGCAGAACGTGGGACCAATGTCCCGCAAGTTGGGATGTTATACTAAGGCCCACTCAGGGTTCTTCGAAGAGTTCGACGGGTATTCTTTAATGTACTCCAATATTTAGTATGACAAAACATGTTTTCGCAATTTTAGTAAGGTTTGAATATATGGAAATTTAACCTTGATTTTTTGAAATATATTTTGAAGGTACAAAATCGTAAAAGTTTCATGGAAGCATAGTTTTTTCCTTTTACTATATGTAATTCAAAGGAAAATTTATGCTATCAAAAGTATATTTTTTCACTTTTAAAAGTTTGATCACTCATATAACACCTCTTTGAGTCTCTGCTATCCTTTCATCTTTGAGACTTTTACACAATTAAATAACATGTCTTTTTAGAAAGATTTTTTAAAATATACACCTTTTGGAGTCTCAAAGAATCAGCCCCATCATTAATACATTGTGGTCCCAACTCTTTTTGGTAGGCTATTTCAAGCTTCCAAATTTTTTGGAATTTTCTAAATTTTTTACTACACATAGCTTTCACCACTAGCTTCTCAATGGCGCAAATTTCAGAGCATTTTGAACTCATGATGCAAAAGTCATGGATTTATAAAAAATTGCTCTAAATCTCGGCAGTCACTAACCAATCAAAATCTTCCATTTCTTGCCAAGTTGCCCATCGTTAACAAAAGCAAAAATGACAAGACCTAATTTCAAAAGGTGGGCACTTGCAAAATAATGGGCCCAATATTATTTTCATCCATGTACATTGATGAAAATTTTCATCCAATAGACTTTTTTAACCTAACCAACAATTTCCATCTAAAGGGTTGCTTCATTGTTGAATTTTTCATCCAAATGACAATTGTCATCCATAACTCAATTTCCATCCAATTTTTTTTTTCATCTACAAATATATTACACCCAATCTTCATTTTCATCCAAATTTAACAAATATCATCTAGTATGATCTATAACGTGGCAGGTAGTCCATCCGCATGATCCCTTATTATCAAAGTTGCTCGTCGTAATTAAAAGAAATATACAATTAACACTTCAAAAATTTCCAAAAATTCTAATTTTTCTTCAATTGCATTGAATTTTTTTGGTACTTTCTCTCATTGACCTTAACATATCCGTAGTTTGGATTTTCAATTGGATATGTTTAAATTATCCTTTTGGTAATTTTAATTTTGGAGAATACAAAGCAATTTCAGAACACCCTTTTTCACAAAATCAAGGATTTTTCTTTCTTCCTAAGTCCGTGGACCGTATGAGGCTCAAACTTTGTAACCCTACACCTAACTTCTACACCTATAGGAATTAATGACCCTCAGTAAATCAAATGTGTTTGCAATGTATACTTTTTGGGCATCTAAACTTAGGTACACTCTCGATACTCTTGAGGCAGTGTCAAAAAAAACTTTTGCAGTGACTTCAAATTTTAAAATCTCACAATTGGTATTGAGGATTGTACTCAATTTTGGTATACACGTTTTTGAATAAGTTAGTTACAAGATCCTACAATTAAATACTTAATTGGATGTCCAATTTTAGAATGCAGTAAGTTGCTATCAATAGGGGTATGTTTTAGGAAGTTTTGGCTTCAATAACACCAAGAACCTTTAAGGGTTAAGACAAAAGTAAGGTTTATTGTGAGGATCGCCCTCAAGGTTTTCAAGTACAGAAATCCTATGGGGTGGGCTCTCTATTACATAGAAAGAGAAGAACAAGACCATTATCATCTCCAAGAGCCCAAGATTTAGAATCACTGTAACAAGACAAAATATTTTAACAGTCGAAATGCTGCAACAGTTTTGTTGAAAAGGTTTAAAGTGTATCCATTAGCATCCACATGTTTCTGAAATGTCACGACTTAACCCCTAAAGCATGTTGCAAGCCCATATGGACTGCGGTTTGTTGTATTCAGAAGTTTGAGTGCACTTACTGACTGTATTTGCTCCTTGGTGTCAAAGAGGAATTGTGGGCATAGTTGCGAGGATCATGACTGATTTTTTTTTTTTAAATTAAAAAAATCAAACACGCCCTGTGGACAGCCTCGAATGTTGTATTCTACGTATTTCCTCTGTGAGCTGTAACAACGCCCCCCTGAATCTACGCGTCCCCTGGCCTGACACCAATGATTCCAATCCTACCTTGGTGACCGGTCCGACAGGTGATTTAGCGGTTAGCCTACTTTAGGCGTGGCACTTCGAACATTGAATCCAACAGTCCCTCCCTCTCTCGACTTGAAGAGTGTTGCACTGGGTTTAGGGAAGAGAGCTCTGAAATCTGAAATCCGGTTGAAGAATTGACGGTAGGGAGGTGTGATTGCAAGCAGTGGCGGCTAGAGATGGGGATCCCCTCTTCAACGCAGTTGAGTCCCAAGTGTGTCACCATGGCACAAAAATCTGCATTTGGGGAGGTGATCATTGGCGACTTCAGAAAGGTCACCTTCTGGTTGCTCGTGGATCCTTTGATGCATTAGGAGAAAAATCAGGTCACAAAAAGGCCGTGTAAGCGGCACGTGAGAGAAAAAAACGGGCGCTGCCCGCGTACTTTTTGACATGGCATGTGAGGTGCCACCTTGCTGCCAGCAACCGCCACGGGGGCTCGAACTAATGACCTCCGAGGGAGGCGTGTGGAGGGCACATCTACAGTGTCGGGCTGACACAACCTGCCCACTTGGGACCAAAGCCCGAGCTGAGGCATTCATGTCTCACCTAATATTCCGCGGACCTTTGTTGTGAGTGCGCCACGCAGTTCTGTGCGGGCAGCAACTCTGGCATCCGCTGCCAGCGGCAGAGGTGCCCAAAGTAGGGAGTTCACCTAGAAAGGGCAGGCTTACACGGCCTTATTTTGAGCTCATTTTTCTCCTAATGGATCACACCTGTTATCACTCATCTATTTCTACTTTCTTCACTTGTGGCTTCTATATGTCATGGCAGGACATCCCCACCCCCTACTGGAGGGCTTACGGGCACAACCAATTTGATGGACAGCTCTACACCCTGACTGGGCCATTGTGGTGGGGCATCGCCAAGAGTGCGCTACACATCATCGGGAGGCAAACCTTTTGTTTCTTGACTCAAGGATGGTACGAGTTTCACATGCTGAACAAATTAAAGCTGGGCGACACAATATTGTTTGTGAAGACTAGACCTTGTGCATTCGAAGTATCTTTCGCATCAGCCTAGCCACTTCACTCGGGTGCCCTAAGCTCTTCTACCTGCTTGTCGATAGACAGTGATTTCGTTCTTTATGTGTATCTACAGACTTGTCCCACGAAGCTGCTCTAGAGTTGCGGTCATTGCCATGTTTGTGAAGAGTCACACCCGCTGGAGGATTAGAGCAGACAATGTCCATGCTTCAGAATTTTTGCACCAGTTGACATTCTCCGCCGAAAGACACCCTCTATAGTTGTTGTTTTGTATTGTTTGTGTTGGTGTCACTTCAGACTTTGTATTGTTTGATTACCAATGTTTATGAGGACTTCTCTTACCCCCATTTTGCTCTTTCATCACATTTGAATTTCAGCATTTGGAATTTGTGGTACCGAACTGCTGAGTTTATGGGCGAGTTCAGGGCCACGGGACTCAGGGCAGTTGGAAGCCCTAGTCCCGTGACTTCTTGGCTTGTTTCACCCCCTCTTGCATGGCCTCTCCCGATTCGATGTAATCACTAGCATACCCCAACCGACTTCTTGGTGACTGATTCTACCGGTCACTCAATGTACCGCCAACTCTCTACCGAGTTGAAAAATTAGTTCACCTACTGCTTCAGACCTCTGTCTGAAACCCTTTATTCCCCTTCTCCCATACGCATACTATTTCCACAGGGATTCACACCCCCTCTTACTTCTCATTTTCTCTAAAATTATGGACTCATCACATTCAAAATCTAATTACATAGCCCTCTTTCAGTCTTCACAAAGAATGCAAACAAAAATTCAAACCTTCAAAAATGTCACTTTAGAATATCAAAATTGGCTGGTGTATCCTAAGTATGCTGCAGAATACACCATGTACAGCTGCACCATTTCTGATGCCAACATGCTTCAGGGGTTAAGTTGAAAGGGTATTAGTATTTGTATACTGGTCATTTAGGTCCAAATGAACAGTCTTTAGCCATGAGTAACAATTATACATTAGGAGAAAAATGAGCTCAAAATAAGGCCGTGTAAGCCTGCCCTTTCTAGGTGAACTCCCTGCCCAAATGCGGCACTGTCGTTGGCAGCGGGTGCCAGGATCGCTGCCCGCAGAGTTAATAGGGCGACTTAATGGTCTCGGGAAGGGGTTGCGAGGCGGGTTGGTGTGCCTAGTGGCGCCGAGGTGGCTGCCTTGTTTGGTGAACCACGCCTTCTCCCATTTATTGAAGTTAAAGCCCGATTCGAAGGAGAGATGACGGGAGATTGGTGTCAACCGTTTCAAGATTCGAAGTTTGCTGCCACAACGGGAAGAAGCCATGGAGCTCCGTCGACAGTAGGTTGGTCTCCCCACCTGGGAATGGGGTGATTCGAAGTTGGGTGCGTAGAATTTTGGTGTTGCAGGACCAACGACCCAATTCGCAGGTGAAAATCGAGAGAGTGAAGGGAAATTGTGAGAACTAAACTAGTGAGCATGATTGTGCAGATACGCGTTGGCAGCAGTTACAAATTGGAGCAGCAAGCATTCGAAGGGTGTTCTTGCAACACCTCATGCCGTGGACTGAAGAGGTTGTGTAAGTGTCAATTTCTCTATGACAAGTTTGGGTCGTGCATTTGTACATTGCATGCTATTCATTTGATCCTGCAATTTCCTTGAGTGGCTATGGTTTAGGGTTTGGTTGTTGTGAACTCTGCGGTTCTGGGTATATGGTAATCTTAAAAACGATTCTCTGCATACTTCCAGGTCAATCCGGGGCCTTGAGAGCTTGAATCACTACTTCAAAATTCTGGACTGTCGATGGCAGCACGAGGGGTGGAGCCTTCAAGCTACCGTGTTAATGCTGAGCTTGATGCACGCTATGCACCACTTATTAGGAGAGGTTCATTGAGATCCGAGCAACCCTGCCCATCAACATTTCCAAGACGGAGGGCAGCCGGGGATACAAACATTGACTTGTGGGTCGATGGCAGCATTTACCCGGTTGATCCAGGAACAGGGAGGCCACCTCCATTTAGAACTCTTCGAGATTGCCTGGAATTCATATGTCATGGAGAGCAAGGTCTGTATGGATATGCACGCAGATTGTGTCTCAGTGATGGAGGAGGACCTACACGGCGTGAGATGGAAATGCAGTGCCGACATTTAGAAGAAGAACTCGGCAAGGTGAGAGAGGACCTTGCTGGCAGCCGAGAGAGGCTCGACCATAACAGGGACATTGAGGATACATGCATGCAATTGCGGGTTCAATTGGAGACTATTCGAACCGAGATGAGCAGCATGGAGAGAAATCATAGGGTGACGGTGCAGGGCTTGGAGACCGAGGTGCGTCGCTGGCAGCAAGCAAGTGAGGGCCTACCGGAGGGGCCTAGCCCTTTGAAGGACACGCCTATGGGGATGCGACGTAGGGCTCGACCGCTCAGGGGGATTCATGAATTGAATCATGGTTCAGGGTGGGCAAAACGCAGAGTGAAGCTCGTTAGGACCCATTTGCAGCCTCATCTCGTGGATGCTGTCAACGACAACAACCGGGTCAACCATGAGAAGCAGCGACTTCATGGGGATAAAGCCTCCCAAACAGTAACTGCTGTAGCGTTAGCAAAGATACTGACTAGGCATGAAGGTCTCACCCTCGCAACTCAGCCATCTATGGAGCATGTTAAGAGAAAGATTGCTACTAACGTCATGAAGGCAATTGGAAAAAGGGTAGGGCCGAGTAATATTCTTGCTGCCTGCGACCAAGCAGGGGTGTCCTTGAAAGGTTATGGTGCAATTTACCAAGCCGTGAAGGCTCCAGTTCGGGATTTGGGCAAGGATGCCAAATCCAACATACTACCTAGTCCCTACCACGTCAAAAGGCTTCAGCAGGAGCTAAATGCGAACTTGTCACAATTCATTGGCCAGTACTACCACGCTGAGGGAAGGATGGAGCTGCCAGCAGTGTCAAAGAAAACCAAGAAATCTGAGGAGCAGCGAAAGGAGGTGGTCTTAGATGAAAAAAACTCGCTATTCACGGACCTTGAGGTGGTCCAGCAGAGCATGGTGATCTTTTATGGCATCACGGAGTCAGGTATGCATCCTCTTCTTCTCTTATTGACAGCAATGGTGAATGTCCGTTTGGTGCCAGCAACTGCATTGTATGTGTTTAACAATGGAAGCTAATTCGATTGCATTACAGAAACATTCTCACATGAGGATATTCTTGCAGAGTTGGAAGGGGCTCCGTTAATATTTGTCCTCAAGCTGGATGAGGCAGAGATTATTAACGGGAAGAAATTTGAACGTGTTAGCATCACGTTGATGAATCGGGCTCTGGACACTAACATTCAGATGGACCACGAGAGGTACTTCTCAGTACAATCAGAGCAGGAGATTTGGCCAGTTGCCACGTTTCAGGTCGAGAAGGAGTCCTACGATGTTCTCTCGTGGATATTTGGAAAGTCGAACATCCCGGCTGTGATAGCAGCGCAGTCAAGTGGCGAGAAACTCACGGTCCCCGAAGTTGGAGAATTCCAGGTGGAGTGGCATCTTGCTGCGAACATGAAGACGATCAAGTGTATGTCCGGGCTCCAGTCAGGGCCGTCGTGTGCAATGAACTGCATATATTGCGACCAGAAGAGGATAAAGCCCACTGTGGGGACAGCAAGCCAGGCAAACGCTGCCATCAAGAGCCGTGGTAAAGCAAACTGGGTGGGGGGGCTATTTTCCAGCAGCGTACCTGAGGAACCTTGTGACGTGGCAACATCTACTAGGTGGAGGCCTATCCTGCCGATTCCTTTGTCCAGAGTACACATTTGTACATTGCATGCCTTGGTTCGATTGACGGAGAAGATAGTGCACATGCATATCATGTATGTTTGGAACATACAGAATCAGAGACTGAGGGCTACTGCAATTGAACAGATGGAGAAGTCGTTGTCCGCGATTGGGGCTCATGGTGGAAACGTGGAGATTAAGAGGGACCCCAAGCTCAGTGGCAACACCAAAAACGTGCCGCAAAAACCCTCTTTGAGTGGTACCGTTGCCAGCAGGCTTTTTAGGCCAAGCGTTTGGTCTGGAAATGATAAGGCCTGGAAGGATATATGTCAAGCTGAGAATAATAATGCCGGGAGTGGGGCTGACCGCATTGCAAAGTACCAGATGTGGCAAGCCTTTGAAGATGTCGTACCATATTTGACAGGACTGGTGTTGACAACAGAGCAACGGATGCAATTCAAGCAGAAGATACACAAGTGGGGAAAGGCATACTTAAAGGCCTTCGGAGAGGAGCATGTTACCCATTATATGGTATGCTCCCGGCTCTGTCTGTTGTTGCTTTTGGTGTTTCTTCAGTGAACCGTCTACTTGACCTAAGTATCCGGCTTTTAACTTCCTTCTTCTTGTTGACAGCACGTAATTGTACGGCACTCCACTTGGTTTGTGGAACACTATGGGAGCCTTGGAGTGTGGAGCTGCCAAGGCATGGAGAAATCACACCACCAAGCGAAGGCAGCACATCAGGCACATATAGCCCATGGTGGTGGGAAAGTCCGTACTAGTGCGATTCTCCAGCAGATCCAGCATTGGTACCGAAACATACAACATCGATATAGGAAAAAAATGGAAATCCAGGGAGCTGTACCTGACCCGGATGACGGAGCACGGGCCATTGAGGCGGCCAGGAGACGCGAGCGGTGGCAACAATCAAACGCTGCCATTGCCTGCCAGGAGTGGAGGTCAAGGAGGAGGCGTGTTGGATGAGCTTATGTTCTTGAAGAAGTCGTGGAGGACGAAGGAGATTGGATGATGGAAGAAGAGCAGGAATGGAATGCCAACGGGGACATGGTTGGCAGTGGGGGCGAGGAAGATGAACAGAGGGACGCTGCTAACAACGATGAGGACATCGCGGATGCTGGCAACAGGGGTGCCGGGGAGGATATTGCCCCCGATGTCGACATTGCACATGCTGACAGCGACTAGGGAGCTCGGGGTCATGGAGTTTTTTTTGGTATACAATGTTTTGTAGAAGGGTAATGTTACAAAGAAGTAATGCCTTTCAAAGATACTGTATTCTATAGAGAGGATAGTGAAGCGAGTAGTTACATGAACGCTTAAATTGTCTTCAAATGTACACTTTCATTAAAAAAAATATTAAAAAATTCAAAATTTAGGCAATTCACTCTCAAAATTTAGTAGATGTGCAAATACATAGTCAAGGAAACATCGTCCATACTCAGACAAATAAGAGTAAGATAATTCTTTTATCTTTTATTTTTTTATTCCCCCGCATTTAAGTATTTTTGAAATCGCTAAATAAGGGTTAAATTTCATTTGGTTTAGATTATGTCTCCATGTCATTTAAGTCCCACAAATTATTATTTAAGACCCTTTCTTGTTCTGGTTACTAACTTACTAATTTGTTTTTTATTTATATTTATTTCCCTTTTCATTTTTAGATTTAGTTAGTTCCCCGACATCTCTTATTTTTTTCCAATAGTCAAGTATTTTTAAAATTTCCGAGTGAGGTTTTATTTTCATTTTGGTTTTTATTTTCTGTTTAGATTTTTATCGTGTTGTATGTTTTTTTATATTTTTTTTATTTTATCTTTTTAATTTCAAAGCTCAAATAAGGTTTTATTTTCATTTGGTTTTTATATTGTCTTTCTTTTATTTTTTTCCATCCAATTTCAGATAATTCTCTTACCGTTCATTATTTTTTATTTTGGAGCTTTTATCTTTATTTATTTTTTATTCTATTTTTTCCCATTTTGGTTTTTGTTTAGATTTTGTTTTCCTTTCAACTTCAGAGAATTCTCTTATCTCTCATCATTTGTTTTCTGGGTTTTTACTCTTTTTTTTTTTTCTTTTTCTCTCTACCCGTTTTTTGGAGATACATTTTTCTTTTTTCTTTTTCTCCCTTTCCTTTTTTTTTTTCCCATTCTTTATTTTTTTCCTCCATTCTTTATGTTTTTCCTCCCATTGTTTTTTAATTTAATTTTATTCTCTTTCCCCCCCATTCTTTATATTTATCCCCCATTTCGGATTTTTTCCTCTTTTTTTTTTTTTTTTTTTTTTTTTTTTCTCTACCCATTTTCTGGAGATACATGTTTTCTTTTTTCTTTTTTCTCCCTTCTCATTTTTTTCCACCATTACTTTTATCTTCATTTAATTCTTTTTCCATATAGATTTTGGACATCTCCCTAATCCTTCATTATCTAAGGTTTTCTTCTGTTTAGATTTTTCCTCCCACATATTATTATTTTAAACCTTTTCTTTTTTGGGTTACTAACTTACTAATTTACGTTTTTAGGTTTATTTATTTTCCTTTTCATTTTTAGATTTAGTTAGTTTCCCGACTTCTCTTATTTTTTCCCAATAGTCAAGTATTTTGAAAATTGCCGAGTAAGGTTTTATTGTCTTTTTATTTTCGTTTCGTGTTTATTTTCATTTGGTTTTTATTTTGATTTTGTTTTCCTTCCAACTTTAGAGAATTCTCTTATCCCTCATCATTTGTTTTTGGGTTTTTACTCATTTTTTTATTTTTTTTAATTTCTAAATTTTAATTTTTTTTTTTGTCCTAAATTTTTAAATGTGATGGGACATTGTAGAGGAGGCTGCATTATAATGGGCGCCGGTCATCCCCTATGACCGCGGCGCCCATTTCCGCGCGTGGTAGAGAGGGGGAGGGGCGCTCCCCATCCCTCCTCTTGCTCCCGCTGTTGCCAGCAACGTCTCCGCGACGCTGCTGGTTGAGGCAAGCTTCGGTGCAAGTTGCTGCACGAGGCTGCAGGAGGCGCGTGGGCGGGGACCCGAACTAAGGGCTGAGTGTAGAGTCGGGAGGGTTGATTGAGGAGCTCCGGAGCTGACCAAGGAAGGCGGAGGACGAAGGGGCGCGGGAGGCGTAGTTTGTGGGCTGCAGCCGAGGAGCTGCCCTGGAGCTCTCCAAGGAAGGAGGAAGGAGGGAGTTGAAGGCGGAAGGAGGGAGCTGACGGAGGAAGGGGGGAGCTGAAGGTGGAGGGGAGAACCGAAGGAGGGAGGGAGCTCAAGTCCCGGAGGGAGCTCGGGGTCTGCTCTGAAATTCAGGTAAGCTGGTTCGAAACTTTCTTCACGAGGATTCTTGGGTACTGGGGATTTTAGAGGAGGCCGCGGATTTCATAGCTGATTTTGTATTTGGTTGTCGGTATAGAGGTGCAGCTAAGCAAGGGAGGGCGGGAGAGACAGCAGCGGAGGACAAAGGGGCGCTTGGGGGCCGCGGTAGTACTCACGTATTTCCCCCACCTGCTGGTATGTTTCGGTACTGTGTGCGCAGCAGCTGCTCAAGAGGCCATGACCCTAGGAGTCCGAAGCGCTACGTCTACTGTGTAGCACGTGCGAGTCTAAATGTGTAGATGTCTTGCGTCAAAAAAATTCATGTAGTGTATGCAAGAAGCCAAGGTTAAGGAGGGAGCTACAGTTCTTGCTGTCATCAAAGAGCCTAAGCATTTTCCGAAACCATTTTCCACTTCATTTCTTTAAGAGTTAGAGTGCTTTGAATGTGGATACAATGCGTGACTAACAACTGTATGTTGTGTTGCAGCCATGGTTGCTGGCAGCAAGGACGACGGTGTTCTCACGCAATGGGACCTCCCTTTCGACCTGAAGGCTCTACCGCAGTATGTGGCGGACAAGGCCGTGGTGATGGCGCCCTTTCTTCTTGGTAGGAAGAGCGCAAACTACGACGTCGATTTCTTCAACCGTGCACTTGGGCTCTGCAAGGAAGGGATATCCTTCACCGAGCTCAGCAGTGACAAGGTATGCAAGAAATCCTTGTTCATTAAGAGGTGGCCGGAACGACATGGAGGGCGCCACCACATTGCTGACTGCACCGACAAGCAGGCTGTCGAGGCTTACACACGGACGTAGCTTGTACGTGAGCGGAGAGCGTAGAGCGGAGAGCGGTGAGCGCAGATTTGGAGAGCGGAGAGCACAGAGTGGGGGACAGATCCTAAAAATAGCACTTTTTTTACTAAAAATAAAATATAAAATTAGAAGATTCGAATATTCTCAGTATATTTTTGTAAAAATACTAATTTTAGTAATTTTATTGACCCTATAACCGTGGAATAATTACAGTGTTTTCATTGAATTTGTAGTTCGTTTTCTCTTTTTTTTGATGATTAATTTTTTAACGTGCACCAATTACTATGCTCCAGCTCCTTCTAACTAGTTTAGGCATACATTAATTCCCTTTATCTCCTCAAATTTATATGCAAATTACCGCATAAAATGTATTGGTATTAAAGCTCTTAAGAGGGATAAAGTAACATTTAATATCGTAACAATTTCTTAACATTGTTAGAAATCATCCGCCATACTCCCCTGCACCCACATCCACACCCAATCCTCCCTCAAATCCCCACACACACTATCAGCTATATCACATACCAACAATTACGTAGAATTAACCTCAGACTCACTCTTCATATACATTCCTACTATCAAATATTCCCTTAACCACCCCACTCCCATTCCACACCAACAACCGCACCATCAACCATAGACCTCAACACAGCTGATCCATACATTACCCCATACACATCCATTCAAACACATACATCGTGCCTACTTCAAACTCTGTCTACACACCTATCCAACACACTCAGATTTTTCCAAAGTTTTCTCCAAATTGTCTTTGCACTTCCATTCAAACAATCTGCCATCACTTTTGGCATCCCCGCCTTTACACAATGTCTGTACAAATCTACAGGCCGTGTTCCCCTCGCCCTACTCGTGACCCCCTTGCCCTCCCAAAATCACACTACCCACTCCAACCTTCCCAGTCCGCCTACCACGCACCTCTCCCTCCCAACACTCATCTTGCCCTACTCCCCGTCATTCGCGCTGCGAGACGACTCCAAGTCCTCCGTTGTATATTCACGGCTGCAGCTTGCCACGCTACTCACTCCGTGCAGCTCGATTTCCACCTCCTTCTTCTACACTCCCTCTGACCTCGTTCCCGCTGACCTCGTCAACCTCCTTCTCTGCTGCTTTTCGTGGACAACTCCCTCTGCTCATCGAACACACCACCTCCTTCTGCCGCCAATTGTTGTAAAATGTCAGCCACGCTCGGGGCCATGGGGTCTAGCAATGCCATCGCTTGAGCTCGCTGAGCCTCTCGATGCCCAGACCCCCCCACCACCTCCGCACCCGCATCCCCACCTGTCACCCCCCTCACCCCATCCCCCACCCCACCGTTACCCGTACCCTCAACCCCCAGTCGCGCCTCCGCACCATACTGCTCATTCACATAATCCTCAAACGAATACTTCGCTGCAGCCCCCAACGCCATCACCTCCTGCCGAATCTTCTCCGTCCAGATGAACACCCCTGAATCCGCCAATGCGCGACCCAAACATGGCAGATCGGGCAAACTTGGTTTCTCTTCCCACTCACCCTGAACCCCCCGTCGCAAAAACACCTGGCCCACCCACGCCAACACCGTACCCTTCTCGAAATCCATCGCCTCTGCTCTCGAAAACTATACCACCCCCACTAACTATGTCTCCACGCAGCTGAACAGTAACTTATGTCCACCCCCGCCTCCTCTACAACGCCTCAGACCCTCCATCCACCCCCTCACCCTCCCTCCCCTAGCCCTCACCATCACTCCCCTCGCCACCCGGCTCCCCCCTATACCATTAATCCCACCCCACCTAGACAAATGCGCCAACACTCAGCAGTCCCTTCAAATGACGCTGTAATTACTACATTCCGCTGAAATGTTTTTTTTTTTTTTTTTGATTTTTATAATCTCAAATTTTATTTTTTCTTAAAATTTCAAATGCTAAATTACTTTTGCTGAATGTACTTTGCTCTTCTTTGCTTTTATCTTTTTAATTTCATTTTTTATAAGTGTTTTTTTTTTTTTTTTTACTTTTATACTTTCATTTTTTTAATTTTATTTTTTGTTAAAATTTTAAATGCTAAATTACTTTTGCTGAATGTACTTTGCTCTTCTTTACTTTAATCTTTTTAATTTCATTTTTTATAAATGTTTTTTTTTTTTTTTTTTTTTTTTTTTTTTTTTTTTTCATTTTTTTTTTTTTTAAAAAAAATTTAAATGCTAAATGACCTCTGCTAAACCTTCATCTTTTTCCATTCGGTTTAGGAGGATGACAACTTATAAATGAATGAACAGCCGATTTTCATGGGCGCCAAGCATCTTCTTCAGAGATATTTAAGATAGGATTATGGAATGTCTCTTCCTCTTTTGTGTTGGTGTTATGTGAAGCTCTTTTCTGTAGTGCAGGACAGCAGCTATGGAAGACGTCAGAGATATTGTTGTTTCACTTGCTGACGATGTTTGTCCATTTCAACCATATGTTGAGGTGGAGGACGAAGAAGAGGTGATGGCCAACAGCCAAGGGCGTCCTTCGACAACGGATGCTGACGTCCAACCGGATGTAAGAGCTGACCCTCCACGTTCAGAAAATTCGGATGAAATCATAGTGCTAGAGAAGGACGCAGATGTGCCTTTGCAACCACATGCATACTCGAAGGTTGGAAAGATCCCAAGGGGAACCTATTCCAGGGAATCAGTTAATCGGAGGCGCGGAGGTGGGCCATTGCTGAAACGTTCATACCAAGGACACGCTCCAAGTGTGGGAACGAAAGTGAATGCGAATGTAGTTTGTCCTGTAGTACAGTCAGCGGCTGGCAGTCTTGTTGATAGTGTAGTGGGCAACCCTAAACGTGTTAGGTTCGAAGATTGAGACATCTAATAACAAGTATATGTTTGCTGTAATAAAGGGTACATGTCAGAGGATACGAGGTATATAGTGCACTTGTTCAAGATAGAATGTATTGAAATAGAATGCAATCAATGTGAACGACAAAGCCTTTAATATAATTAAAAAGTCAATACAGCTTCTGAATAGCTGACTTAGTACATGGTATATTACTAAAAGCATTCACTACGTGACAAATGGCCATTGTGAAATGGCAGTTCTAAAGTAGGAGGGCTACCTACTTCTTCGCCAAGGGGTGACGCAAGATTCCACTCTCTAGGAGAAGCTTGACCTCGTTGAAGCTAAAGGTAGGCGCATGGATGAAAAGCTCGGCCTCGGGATCACGGTTGCAGACCTTCAAGAGTATGTAGTAAAGGTGCTTACAATACGTGAACTGAGTCCTGCCTTTGAACGTAGTCATCGTCTTCTTGAATGCTGGGCAAGTGCAACCAGGGTAAGAACTGATGGTAATCTGGTAACGTGTGATGTGAGGAGCGACGCCCGAATCCAGCCCAATGATGCAACCGTGGCCCGGCTCAGGTATCATGGTGACGGAACGGAGGCGCGCTTTGAGAGACTCGGAGGAGCCCATGGATAGTCGCTGCGCCGGATTGGGACGAGTGGCAGTGCGCTTCACCATCTTGCCCTCTCTCTTCCCTGGGTAGCGGTCAGCGTCTGCAGGGACTGGCACCGAGTTGAGATTCGCAGGGGGCGGGGCAGAGGAGAAGAGGCGTCTTGGGGAGACCGGCTTTTTAGGCGGAAGTTGAAAGCCTGCTGCTTCGAGGGCAAGAATCTCAGTCAGTTTTAGATTAGTACCTAGTTTCACTGGCCAGACCTCTGGAATGGAGGGGAATTCCTGGTCCTTTGAGTAGTGCGCTACCCACTTGCGCTTAGAGCCTTTCACGCAGCGCTCAATATCGTCGGAGCAGAAGAAGAACTCTGTCTTCTCAACAGTGTTCCTACGATAGTTAGTCCACAGCCCAGTGTAGGTCGGTGCAGCTGTGCAATGGGGCCCTCTGACGATTCTCTCAGTGCACTTCTTCTTCGTTTCAGCTCTTTGGGCCCAGCAGCACTTTGCAGAAAGTTTGTGAAGTCTGGAAATGTGCCACTCCTTTACGTCCACCTTGGTTTCTTCAACCGCGTTGACATGGCGAATGCCGCCCTTGTTCACAGGTGAAGGTAAAGGGGAATGAACTTCCTGGGCAGGAGGTTGCGTACATTGTACCTCGGTGTCGTGTTCGGAGTCGTCTTCCTCAATGACGGGCATCTGCATAGGGCGAGCCCTGACGGCACGTCTTGGGCCTCTTGGGCGTGAGAAGTTTGTCTTGTCCGGGCGATGAGACTCTTCGTCAGCTCCGATAAGGACGTCGGCTTTTCGCTTCTGTGAACCGAAGACTTCCGCTCCAGGCATGATAGGCTGACGAGTGCAGAACTCATCCGCGCCTGGCATATCGAGCATGGGCTTGTCGAGCAGTGTAGGATTTCCCCATTTCTTCGCGTTGCGTTCAGCCATCCGGAGCCTGAGTTCCTTTTTGGATGGTCCAGTTCCGCCGACGTCACCTTTGAGGAACTGATAGTAGTTGACAACCTGTAGAAAAGCCCGAACGAAATCGTCCACGGTAGCAACGTACAGGTCGCTCCCATTGTTTCCTGAGGCTTGGAGCCACTTGTTGTGAACTGTTTCGGCCAGGTTACAGGTGGGCATCTCTGTCAGTTCTTCTTTCGTGAATTTCTGCAGATTTGACAGTAGGTGCCGTTAGATTCACGGATTACAGGTTTCGAGGTTAGGGCTAGGAAACCAGTATCAAAAACATGAAAACAGAGTGCAGAGATAATACCTCGGTCATGAATCCCCCCCACTGGCGGAAGCGGTGGTGCCAGAATGACAGCCACTGATCGAGTTTGATGAGCCCGCTCTCGCCAACGACCCCGGTGGATGCCCACCATGCTCGCAACGCGTGGTACAGAGTTTCCGCCTCTGCCATGCTGGTCGCATTCTTGTACTGAGTGCACATCTTCTTGTGCTGTTCCCAGAGTTCTTCGGGGAAGTGCTTCTGCGTATACGCCACCATGTTCTGAGTCTAGTGGAACAAGCACGACCTCTCCCGGTCCTCCATTGGGTCCTCTTTGTTGCCATTGCCGTAAAGGATTCGCACTGCATTCCAATTCGCCTGTGCGTTATCCGCCATGAACCCCTTGAAGTTCGGCGCTGCAACGCCATTGATCTCCATGACCAGGTTCAGGTTTTTCCAGAAGACGAGCTGGGCGTCCGTGTCCTCGGACTGCATGTCGCAAGTGGCGATTGTCATCACGCGGCAGTAGGTGGCGTCGTACACATGGCACGCCATCGTCGACCAGTCTTTGACGCGTTTGACATGGTCGAACATGATCCATGCGTTCTCCAAGTCGCCACCAGCTTGCATACGGCTGACCAAGTCGACACCACTTCCCGGCCCGACCTCCGACATCTTGAAGACGAAGACTTTGTCACGCATAGCTCCCTGACCAGGAAACCTATTCTCCTGGACATACGCCCAGAGACTGTTACCACGGAGCTTGGTGATACCGTCCATGATTCCGTACCTGTTGAATCTTTTGAAGGTGGCGACTTTGTTGCGGATGTTTGGTGACGCCATGTCTTTGCATCGATCCAGAACAGGAACCAGCTCCTCCATCGTCAGCTTCCTCGGTGGTGCATCCTCGGGCTGTAGGAGGTAGCTCCCGATGAGGAGTTTGCTCGCCTCCAGGACAACGGCGCTCTTTGTTGCTTTGTTGTTCATCTCTACCTGCTCTTCTATTAAGCTACTAATCTCTGCTTTAGAGTCTCTGTAGTCTCCTACTTTCACTGGATGATGATGTGTTCCTATGTGAATACACGCTCTAGTCTGATTCGGTTTGCCCATAACGTAATAAATCTTAGCCTCGCATGTAGCTACACATGACGGAGGTTCTTTACATACCTTGCATACTAGCGTCGAGTCAGATGGAGGAGGCTGGTCCATGACAAAAGCTTGCAGGGTACAGCCTTCGAACTCAGTCTCGTTGACCTCGAAGATCTTGGGAACACGCTTGAGGAAGTCACACTCCTGGTTGCTGCACCGGAGCCATCCGACGCAGGTGGAACTTCGAAAAGAGAGTCCGAAGTCGTTTTTGATGTTTGTTGTGATGGTCTTGGTCCACAAGTGTCCGTCGTATCGTTTGTCCATTCCCTGCATAGACTTGGCGGCGAGCTTAGAGGATCCTGCAGCAGCTGGGGGCAACTCAAAAAGAACCGGACCATCAAACTTCGCAGGCAAGTACTCTACTCTCTCGTGTCTAATAGTGGAATAGTCTATCTTCTTCAAAATGTTTTTGGACCCACGTGTCTTAGCAATCTCTTGAAGGAGCGGAACAATGCTAACTGTGACCTGGGACAATGGAGGAGACACATTGGAAGGAGGAGCATCTGCATGGACCATAGGCACCAACTTCACGGGACTGACTTCGTCATCAGAAGAGAGAGATATGACGGTCGGAGGAGGTTTCTCTACATCTGAAGTCTCGGTACCAGGCTCGACTTTGACCTTGACATCACGAGGTAAGGGAGTCTGAATTGTGCAAGTAGAAGAGCGACGGGGGGTGAGGATCTCAGTGGATGCAGCCATAAGAGAATCAGTAAGACCATAGACTCTATAGGATCCAGGGAGGAGTCTCCACTGCAACATGTTGTTCTCATCTCTCACTGAAGGTTGCCCGAGGGTGTGGGTAACCTCGGCAGTAACGTCATCAAAGATCTCCTCCTCTATACTGATGGAATCCTCACGAAAATGGAATCTGAGACTGAGGCGAAGAGAGGACACCGTAGCTAGACCATCGTCATCTACGCGAAACCTTAGAGGGATGCCCATGCCTTGGGCGTACAGACAGACCATCCCCATATTTGCAGGCAACTCAGAGATACTAGAGGAAGAAGGGAGAAGAGTGAGTGTACTAGCCCAGCTGTATCGCGAGTGCAAAGTGAGAGGAATGATGCATCGCTGTTGATCATTTTATTCAAATTGGAATGTCCATGTGGACGACTAGGTAATGATTCATTGTGCTACGTAACGAATGTATGATTAAAGAGAGACGGCGCTAACTGATTAGAATGTTACTTTTTGCAGGCACATAAATATGCGGTAAGATTTTCAGAATATTGCTTTAAGTGTTTAAACAGTGGAGCAGATTCTATTTTTTATGGGGTTTGATTGGATTAGAAAGAGCCGTCTTTTCCTTCTGTATTTAAAACAATAAATATATAGAATTTGAATTAATCATATTCATGCATTAGTTATAAATATGTAGGACTAATGCAAGCATATGATTTATTCAAATTCTATATTTTATACAGTGTTAGAGTTCCACAATTTTCATAAAAAATTACTGGACAGACAGACTAAGAGTGAGATTAGAGTGAGCCGTCACTTGCATCCATATTTAATACAAGTATTTCTGTGCTTAATTCAAATCTTTTAATATTATGTGGGCTTTGTTTATTCTCTTTAAATATAGATTGATCTCATCAGCTTTAATTCAAATTGCAATTTATTTATAGTTTTCATTAATTCAAGTAGGTTTAGAATATGGGAAGTATCTAGGGCTGACTCAGGGGGGTTGCAGGTTTGGGATACATAAGTTAGAGGAAAGTTAGAAGAAGAGCTGTATTGTGAGGAGAGTTCTCTCGTTAGTTAGACACATGAAGGAGAGTGGAGGGTCAGCTCCCTCCACTTATGTCACTCCTAAACCTAGAAGAAAGGCATACGGTACAGATTTTACGAACAGGAGAGCGAGGAAGAGGAGAGAATTACGTAGGAAGTCAAAGTCGAAAGGCAACCTCTTGAGTGCACCTCTGAAGGTTCGAGGAGCGGGGCTGCCGGTGGCAATTAAATTTTGTAGCATCCGTAAACTCATACTAGAGTCCATTGTAGAGGTGAAAGATGAGGTTTTAGAGGATACCGCGGTTGAGCATGAGGAGCATGAGGTAATAAGTAGCGGAGAAAAACACGTAGACATGACGGAAGGGCTAGGGTTTAATTCCAGTCCGACTTTGGAGACACCACAACCGTCTTTCGGATTCAAGGAGTGTTCCACAAGAGGGACGCATTCTCAGTCGGGCGACCATTCTAACACGGATGTGGTAAGTTTCATAATCGATTCATTATAATATGCTAAGTGTAAGTAATGTATTTTTGAGAGTTACCTTCATTTATATGTAATGTCTTCGCATTCAAATATTTTACTGTTTAGAGTTCTGATGGCGCATCAAACGGAGTGGTGGTTTACAATAAGAGATTCGATGTATCCATACTCGTCATAGTCTTAAATATTTGTGCAGATTGTCGATTGGTTTAGGATTGAACAAGAGGTTGTAGAGGAAAAGACGCCAGAAGTGAATGCGGGCGAGGAGTCAGATCCTGAGACATTGATAAGACTGGCTCGTAGAGCGAGACGCGAAATTATGGAGGCGGGCGAAGGTGGGGAAGCTTTAGTTGCACTACGAGAGGGTCGAGGGGACCCGGGAAGCCCATCTCAGATGAGTGTGGATGACAACCAATCGCAGGGTTGGATGGCGGGGCCGGTAGAAGACATAGAGTGTGAAGAAATTGTGAATGTGGATAGAGGCCGTGGTCGACGGAGAGGTGCAGGTGCTCGTGGGAGAGGGAGAGGACTAACTCGTGGGAGGAGTACCTGTGAGGCAGCATCCACACTCGCATCCGCGGCAACTGACCGTGGGGAGGAAGAGATGGAGAGGGAGCGTGGACCTGAGCGTGGGGAGGAAGAGATTGAGAGCCAGGGCGGGGAATCCGATCGAGCACCGGCCACTGACGAGGTAAGGGTTATGGGTTTTGTTGATGCTGTTATGTGGGAGACCGCGTGATGGGTACTTCGGGATTGAATGTGAGTAGCAGATAGATCCGCATTGTGTGAGGTTGAAGGTGCGGAAGACCCTGCTGTCACTGCTGCAAGTGGGTAGCTGGGAGTTGCGATTCCGATGCCAGACGCAGCCGCGACCCAGAAGCTCGAAGAGGGGGAAGTGGGGGAAGGCCGCGAGGGCACATTGGATTGGGACGCGACTGCCACGGCCGCGAGTGGAAGGGGGGGATCAGACCCACATTCTGTACAGAATGTGGGTAATGCGAAGGTGGGGGAGGTGGGGGAGGCCGCGAGGGCACATTGGAGTGGGATGCGACTGCCATGGCCGCGAAGGCAAGGTGGCCGGGGATGTACACCCGGTACAGAATGTGGGGGTTTGGGGAGGTGAGGGGAGGCCGCAAGGGCACTTTGGAGTGGGAGAAGACTGCCATGGCCGCGGAGGCAAAGGGGCGGGGGATAAACATTCGGTACAAAGTGTGGGGGTTTGGGGAGGTGAGGGGAGGCCGCGAGGGCACATTGGAGTGGGATGCGACTGCCAAGGCCACGGAGGCAAGGGGGCGCGGGTTGTACATTCTGTACAGAATGTGGGCGTTTGAGGAGGTGGAGGGAGGCCGCGAGGGCACATTGGAATGGGATGCGACTGCCATGGCCACGGAGGCAAGGGGGCGCGGGTTGTACATTCTGTACAGAATGTGGGCGTTTGGGGAGGTGGAGGGAGGCCGCGAGGGCACATTGGAGTGGGATGCGACTGCCAAGGCCACGGAGGCAAGGGGGCGCGGGTTGTACATTCTGTACAGAATGTGGGCGTTTGAGGAGGTGGAGGGAGGCCGCGAGGGCACATTGGAGTGGGATGCGACTGCCATGGCCACGGAGGCAAGGGGGCGCGGGTTGTACATTCTGTACAGAATGTGGGCGTTTGGGGAGGTGGAGGGAGGCCGCAAGGGCACATTGGAGTGGGATGCGACTGCCATGGCCACAAAGGCAAGGGGGCGCGGGTTGTACATTCTGTACAGAATGTGGGGTTTTGGGGAGGTGGAGGGAGGCCGCGAGGGCACATTGGAGTGGGATGCGACTGCCATGGCCATTAATGCAAGGGGGCGGGGGATGTACATTCGGTACAGAATGTGGGGTTTTGGGGAGGTGGGGGGGGGCCGCGAGGGCACATTGGAGTGGGACGCGACTGCCATGGCCACGGAGGCAAGGGGGAGTAAAGACCCACATTCTGTACAGAATGTGGGCGATACAAATATGAAGGAGATGGAGGGAGGCTGCGACGCCACATTCAAATGGGATGCGACTGCCATGGCCAAGAGTGCAAGGAGGCGGGCAGACGCACATTCTGTACAGAATGTGGGTAATACGCGCAGGAGGGAGGTGGAGGGAGGCCGCGACGCCACATTCAAATGGGATGCGACTGCCATGGCCAAGAGTGCAAGGGGGCGGGCAGACCCACATTCTGTACAGAATGTGGGTAATACGCGAAGGAGGGAGGTGGAGGGAGGCCGCGAAGCCACATTCAAATGGGATGCGACTTCCATGGCCAAGAGTGCAAGGGGGCGGGCAGACCCACATTCTGTACAGAATGTGGGAAATACAAATATCGGGGAGGTGGGGGGAGGCCGCGAGGGCACATTGGTGTGGGATGCGACTGCCATGGCCATTCATGCAAGGGGGCAAGGGATGTACATTCGGTACAGAATGTGGGCGTTTGGGGAGGTGGAGGGAGGCCGCGAGGGCACATGGGTGTGGGATGCTACTGCCATGGCCATTCATGCAAGGGGGCGGGGGATGTACATTCGGTACAGAATGTGGGGTTTTGGGGAGGTGGGGGGGGGCCGCGAGGGCACATTGGAGTGGGATGCGACTGCCATGGCCATTAATGCAAGGGGGCGGGGGATGTACATTCGGTACAGAATGTGGGCGTTTGGGGAGGTGGAGGGAGGCCGCGAGGGCACATTGGAGTGGGATGCGACTGCCATGGCCATTCATGCAAGGGGGCAAGGGATGTACATTCGGTACAGAATGTGGGCGTTTGGGGAGGTGGAGGGAGGCCGCGAGGGCACATGGGTGTGGGATGCTACTGCCATGGCCATTCATGCAAGGGGGCGGGGGATGTACATTCGGTACAGAATGTGGGGTTTTGGGGAGGTGGGGGGGGGCCGCGAGGGCACATTGGAGTGGGATGCGACTGCTATGGCCATTAATGCAAGGGGGCGGGGGATGTACATTCGGTACAGAATGTGGGCGTTTGGGGAGGTGGAGGGAGGCCGCGAGGGCACATTGGAGTGGGATGCGACTGCCATGGCCATTCATGCAAGGGGGCAAGGGATGTACATTCGGTACAGAATGTGGGCGTTTGGGGAGGTGGAGGGAGGCCGCGAGGGCACATTGGAGTGGGATGCGACTGCCATGGCCATTCATGCAAGGGGGCAAGGGATGTACATTCGGTACAGAATGTGGGGTTTTGGGGAGGTGGGGGGAGGCCGCGAGGGCATATTGGAGTGGGATGCGACTGCCAGGGCCATTAATGCAAGGGGGCGGGGGGTGATAATTTTGTATAAAATGTGGGAGTTTGGGATGGGGAATATAGAAGTTTTGCACCTCAAGACGAATTCTTTTTTTTGGATTGCTACTTATTTTTTTTTGAAGCTTATAAGTGGTTTGCTGTTTGTAATATAGGAGTTCACAGATCAACTCACTGCGACTGAAGGTGATGGTCCAACTCCTGCAGAAACTGAGGTAATTTAATCATTTTTGCTTTTGTAGTCAACATTGCATTTTTATTAAATCTCTCTTAAGTAGTTTTGAAAACTATAATGGTAAATTGACATTGTCTTTGTATCTATGCTTGCAGGTATTCTCAGATGCACCCTTGTCCATCAGTTCCCCTATCTCAGTGAT
The DNA here is from genome assembly GCA_014871385.1 of Ceratodon purpureus. NCBI lineage: Eukaryota > Viridiplantae > Streptophyta > Bryopsida > Pseudoditrichales > Ditrichaceae > Ceratodon > Ceratodon purpureus. Next base: position 18,362,049 of record CM026423.1, on the reverse strand, counting down.
CAATGTTTCCGACCTCTCGGATTCATTTGATCAGCCCCATTTATGTAGGTGTGATTTAGGAAGCCCTGTAGTTGTAGGTAGTGGACCTCTCGAGGTCCACTCCCCTCAGTACATGCCTACGTCTCCTGTCTATGAGCCTACATCCCCAGGCTACATGCCTACTTCTCCACGGCTTGGTACCCCGCCGATGTCTCCACCTTCTCCTTCCTCGCCTATTAGAGTGAGGAGGCCAGCCCATGTTGTCTTCGCCCTCCCGGCGATACTACCATGCCCTGTCCAACAGACCAGGCGTTTTTGGAGGAGGCGCCGTCATTGGAATTGTAGACAGGCTAGGGAGTATTATAGCCGTGCTCCACGTACATAGTGGCCTATGTACTACTTCCTATTGTTTGGGTTTAGAGTTGGTTTTGCAAATGAGATGTATCAGTTCTGAAAGCTATTGGTTTATTCATCTTCCTAATTGTTTTACTTATTCTCATCCTTGTCTTCGGATCAAATTTGAAAATGCATGACTTCTGGCAGGTAACTCAGACACAGGATATGTTGCCAGCGCCATCGTGTCCTCCTGATTTGACGAATGTAGTGGACAGTGAATTGGGACATCGGGTACAACACAAGGAAGACTCCATAGGCGTCATCAATAAGCTCCGAATACTTCCAAAGACGAAGTCGCGTATCCTAGTTCCCCTTTGCAGAATGATCTCTATGGCAAGAGTGAGACCTATAGGAGAAATGGGAGTTCAGCATTTGGAGCGCGAGTTTGTCAAAGGGTATAGAGATGGAGACCGAGTCATGTACATTTCCATCTACGACCACGAAGAGAAGACATCCGACGTCACAGAGGAGACCAAGGCTAAGTGGAGCCCTTGTTGGCACAAAGCGAATGATGCTTTCGAAGATGAGCTCTTGGCCGACTCGGATTTGAAGCAGTTTTCTGGGAAGATGTTCTATGTCTGGGAAGGTAACCATCGCCTTGCGGCATGGTACAGACATATCAACAAACATCACAGCGAAGATCAGGCATGGCACATTTCTGTGCATTGCATTGTTCTTGACCCCCGAGGTCATGTGGGAAATCTTCTACATGCCATGCACGACATAAACTGGTGAGGATTTAAACCCCTTATTTTGTCCATTCCGCTTGCACGCAGGTTAAACTCGATCTTTATGCATTGTACTAACCATCGTCTTTTCGTACAGGTCTACAGAAAATGATCATGTGAAGAGTAATATTCCGGCAAAACTTTTCCGAATTCGCTCATTCGGTGTGATGAAATTGGAGGAGTTCAAGGATCTCCTTACACCAGCGGAGTATCATTTATGTTTGAACCACAAACCGTCCAATCCATCCTGGTTTACATTGCCAACCAAAGTCTTCATCGCGTTTCTTTATCGTGTAAGCACTTCTTTCTCCCCCCATCACACTTCCATATCGACAAAGGATTTGTATTTGTTTGTAAACTTACCATTTCTTAAATCTGTTTTCCAGAGAGAAATCACGGCTGCTTCTGACGAAGCTGCCCGAGTCTACAAGACAAAAACAGCAATTGAAGACCAAACCGCGACTGGTGTTTGGGATGCCATGACTGCAGCAATAAACAACATGGTCGAATCCATTAAGAAGAAGGACTTTACTAAGTACTTGGCAATTGCAAATCCCAAGAACGGTGACGACTTCCTCAATGAAGTGAGACCCTGACCCTGCTTCACTTCAGTATTTCGTTTGACTACATCAGATTTGTGATCATATTTTTTAAAACTCCTCTACTTGTTGCAGATTAATCGGCATTTTAGTGAGTACAATAAACCCGAGATGACCCTCGATAAGCTTCAGAAGATTGTTCCAGCGGCCGTTGAGGCCAAATACAAGGCTCGTTGGTTGAGGTGGTGGAACTCATCTCTGAGTTCCCGAATGTCCTACAGATTTCCACCACCTGAATTCAAGGATACCGACTTCGACCCTTGGTTGAACAAGGCTTCATTCTGGGCTGGGGTAAAGTTTCTTAAAAACCTTCTCAATGACCGGATCCTTTCATCTCTTCCGCGAATTTCTCTCATTGAAAATTAATTGAATTCTGAAATACAGTTGGAGGAAGCCGTCATCAACGGATTTGAGGACATATGCAAGGCGGAGAACATCGTTATTAATTGGAAGGCATTTCCAGATGTCCAAGAGCCGGGCGATTATGTGGAGAGTGCACGTATTCTGTTGTGGGACAAGGCCTTCCCTACGTTCATTGGAAAGTCAGCTGATAAGCCCTTCGACAAGAAGTCCATTTTTGCTACTTTTCCTGGAACCGCTCAGGTTGTCAAGCGGGTTACTTACCGGTACGTTACATACCTTTAAATTAGATTCAAATTCGAGAATTAGGTCTCTTTACTTTGATACTAACCTTCTACATATTGGTTTACTTAGGTACTTCAAGCGAGAGCTTGTTTTGAAGGGGGCCATCACGGTCCAGCAGCTCCCTAACTACTTCCCTGCTTGGACGTCGACAACCTCGGACCAGTGTATGTACTCTCCCCAACAGCTGAAAAGGTACAAATCTCCTCACTTGCTTGAGGGCTGCTGGTATCTTGATTGCTCTCGTGGTTTCACGATTGACTCAGAGGCGGATGTCAAGACTCTACACGACGGAGGTGAGGTTGTGGTGGACGACTCCGCGGATGATGCAGAAGGTCGTGAAGGAGAGCAGGATCAGTCTTCCGCTCCACCACCGAAGAGAGGAAGAGGAAAGCGATTAAAATCTCTGCGTTCTAAGTCAGAGGCATCGCAACAAACTGGTGCGGAGTCTTCCGCCCCAGCTGAGAAGGCACCAGAGCCCTCTCCGGGTATTGTCGTTACGAACCCTTCTCCAGGTTCTTCGCCGGCTCCTTCCTCGATCAGTGCTTCGCAGATCACCAGAGGTCTCCTTCAGCAGAGGAAAGCCAAACTATATCCTCACGCAACTTCTTCCGCTGGAGCTTCGACTTCCACACATGTTTCCGTCTTCAACTCATCTGTGGATTCCATGTTACGGCGAAATAGGAGACTGGAGAGAAAAGGTGGCGACCCGGATTGGATCAAGACTCAAGACTTCATTCGCAAGGTTTGTTCCTATATTTTGACATTTAATGGATTTTGCCACCTCCACTCGCTATGTAGTTACTAACTCTCCTTTCTTGTTTCCTAAAGTTTGGAGCAGGCCGCGAAAACGAAGTTATGGACCGGTGCAAACAAGAGAACCATCTGGGAGTCGACTTGATCATTGCCGACATCCCTGAGAATCTTCCCGTCCCATCCGTTTCCGTTCCCCCCACGAGTATTCCGCCTTGGAACTCTCGCTACAAGGATTATGTGTTCGACATCTTCCGTTTTGCAGATGATTTCCTGCAGAAAGATGGTGCCCTCTGCCTCATCTACAACACTGATCAGAAGCTGGCTAAGGATATCGACGAAGAAGCTGCTGGTGGTGACTACGTGCTCTTCAAGGACTGGTGGGGCGTCAATGTCCTCGGCCTCACTTCTCCTACGAACCCCGAGAACTTGGTACTTTTCCTAAACATACCCTTCTCTTTAGTTACTGATAACCCTTCCGCTTAATTTTACTCACTAGTTCTGCTTGACTGCAGACTATGCGGTTCTGGATTCGCGTCTACGTTCGTAGTGGCAGTACTTTCTCCTTCCAGACGAAGAAGGAAGACCTGATACATGGGCTCCTCAATATTACCGAGAGTGATGCCATTTTCAACTTCACCGATGCCGACTCTCAGCTCATGAATGGGGAGGTGCCGTGGAGAGGCCCAAGGGAGAAATCTCCTGAGATGATGCAGAACATCATTGAGGAGCTGTCCAAGCCAGGCGACATAGTCCTTGATTGGAATGCAGGGACAGGTAACTCTTCTTCCATATCCTTGCTTCATTTTTCCTCTCGTTTTTTCCAGAGTACCTCATTTCTTTGTTTCTCTCCGAGTTTCAGGGGCCTCCATCAAGGCCGCCCAGGCTGTTGGTCGTCACATTCTCGCTTTTGAGGAGGACGAAGCCATATTCAACGCCCTTCTCAAACCATCCGCCATGGGCCCTCCTAAACATCCAAGGCCGGCAGCAGCAGACGAAGCTCCTCCAAAGAGACCAAGACCTGATAAGTGGTGTAAGTCTTCTATTCTTTGTTCAAAATATCCTAGCACTGCTTCTCTTTGCACCTCTACGTACTCGATGTAACCACAGTCCGTTCTCTATTGCAGAGTAGTTTCATCAACACCGCCACGTGGGCCAACATCACAGTCCACTCCATCGTGGCGTCTTCATTCCAGCCCGATTCAGCCTTTCATACTTCCGGACTACGCAGAGGGCTTAGCACAGGCGTTTCAATCTGGAGCCCTTACATATGTTCCTAGTCGGCCAACTACTTTTGATCCCAGGGCCCTTCTATTCGTCGATGACGAGGCGGTAGAAGGAGATTCGGAGTCATCTAGTTCTGAGAGTGAAAGTAGCGACTGTAGCATGTTGTGAGTTTGAAGGAGACTTCGGTGTATTGTTGTTTTCATTTGATTTGATTTGATTTCATTGGAGTTCATTGGGTAATCCTTCGTCTACTCTACTACCCTAAACCTAAACTTGTTATGATTCTCATTTCCAATTTGTCTCCGTGTTTGTAAAGGATGAAATGTCACAACTGTAATGCTAAAAATATAATATGAAGAATGAAATGTTACAAAAGAAAGGCTCAAATATAATATTGTGCTGTTATTTATATTCTACTCATTCAAAATCCCACATTTGCATAGCCATGTTACCTATTCTTCACTTGGTGTACATCTTGGTTTCTGCTACTCCATTATTGTACACGAACTCTGAAATATTCCACGGAAATCTAAGACCATTTCTTTTAGTTGGTTTTTCTTTTCTTATTTCTAGAATCATCTATATTATCTAAAACCATCATGCTGGAATACTCGTATCTAGATCCAATGAATGACCAAATCTTAAGGATTGTATTGGAACACCCCACTAGACTTCATAGTACTAATCCTTCGAAGGATATACAGTCCAACTCTTGTCCATATCAAACCAGCAAGTTTCGCCATCCGATATGATCACTTCGGGCAGCTGAACAACTGGATTGTCATCGACGTTCGATAGCAAGGGATACGGGATTAGGGACAACTCCATAATACGGAGAAGCTCATTGGTACAAAGCACTGTCCAACGCCATTCACCTTCACCAACATGGAGGCTTCCGATGTGCCTAAACGGTGGCAGGTCCATGCCTCGTTCCCTGGCGCGCTCCACCTCCAGCAGCCACGGCCGCAGCTCCTCATAACTCGCCGGTGCCTTTGGGGGCAAACCTACAGCCGCTCTCGTCCTCCTGGATCTTGCATTACACACCTTCGGCATCGCGCAACACACTGAATTCTTGTAGTCTTAAAACGTTACAGGCAAGCTTGCAGATTGACATCCCCGAACTCCTACGCTACCTTCGCATACAGCACAGCATGCCAAGGACTGTGTCACTATCCAAATACGCCATCTAGAGACAAGCTCAAGAAACCAAGAGTGACCTCCTTCTCTGGAACCCAGCTTACCAAGTGTTGTTTGATGATGAAAATCTCCTACTTGTATCACTGAAATGAAGATGCTTTGCTGCCTACGAAGAGAGAGTAATCTTCGATGAAGACAAGGACTCTAACAAGGTATATCTTGGTTTCAGCAGTTTAGATATCACCACACGAATTTTGAAATATTCCAGGAAGTTTTCAAACCTTGCCTCCTTTTCGTTCTTTCAAATTTGTTTTTTTCCTTGTGCATTTACATAATCCTATGAAAGAATTATTTGTTTGGTCTAAAACTTAACGCCTGATCATTATATCTTGCCTAAATCCATGAGAAATATAACAAAATATATGCATGACGTCATCATGACATCAGCCCTAATTTGTATCTTAGAGAACAAACGTAATAAATTCTTACCAGAGCTAACCCTGATTTCCACGGTAATATACTCTTTTTCTAAAAAAAGGGTCAAAATCAAGCCTTAATTTAGTAATTTTCCACGGTTATAGGGTCTACTTTGCTTTTGAAAATTTTGCTAATTGTCAATTCTGTGCTCTCCATTCTGCGCTCACCGCTCTCCGCTCTACGCTCTCCGCTCACGTACGAACTTTCCCCGCTTACACACTCCAGCATGCGAAGGTGTATGGAGGTGAAGGCCCTGACAACGGGACATTTGGTACCTCCTTCCTGCGAGGCTGCCATCTGACCTTTGAGCTGGGCGAAGACGTCAACTGGGCAGAGAAAGCCGCGACCTTGCAGAAGGCACGTGATAAGAAAGATGCCCGCAACCCTCTCAAGCTCACACCCCCAGCCTTCAGAGAGCAGATCGAGGCCCTCATCGACGTGCTCGCTGGCCACATCGACGACAGACCCTCTGCTGGCAACACGGTCATGGCCATTGAGGGAGTCGGCATCGGACCTAGCCACGGGGTCCTTGTTACGGGGAGCAGCAGCAAGGGAGCGCCTGCAGCAGAGGGAGCTCGGGGTCGCACTCGAAGCCACCTCAAGTCGAAGGCGCCTTTGATCACTGAGGAGGAGCGCTTGCCCAAGTCTTCACTTGCTGGCAGCAAGGATGAAGACCGACCCAGCACGGATCCGAAGGCGAAGCTGGACCAGGCCAGGGCCAAGAAGGCGAGATTTCAGGCCAAGCTCACGAAGAAGGAGGCTCAGAGGGAGTTGTTTCTTGGAGATATCAAGAACCAGAGGACCTTTATGCAGGAGAAGGAGGATGAGGAGGGCCGGTTCTATGAGGAGATTGCTGCCCACCGTGCTGCCAGCAAGATAGCCGCGGCCGCTGGCAACACGGCAGAGAAGAAGCGATTGGATGCTCTGGCCCGTCTAGGTGGTGATCAGATGGCCAATGCGAGCAAGGCTGCCGAAGAAGCCCAGCTTCGCATTGACAACAAGGAGAAGCAGATGGATGCTTTGATGGGGGACATAGAGAGGTGCAAGGCCGAGATTGGTGCTCTTAGCGTGGAGATCATGACCCTGGAGCTGGCAGCGGCATTCATTCGCCCGAAGCGTGTGCTCCCACACCTGCCATCCGAGTTTCGAGCCCTCCCCATTCAGGTTTCCGACCCTTGCCCCTTTTGTGCGCGGTACTTTGTTGACGCTGCTTGTGTACCCTTGAACTGCGGCTGCTTGGCACACCCACATTGCATGTTTGAGGTTGTCTTCTCCCTTGACGCCAAGTATAGCTGTTGCTGCCGCTCCTTGAGTGGGGGATGGCTTGGGCAATGGGGATTTCCACTGCATGAGTCGGCTCAAGCGGAGCTGCAGCACCTCCTTGAGGTTCTCAAGTCCGAGGTGGGAGCCCCAGACGTCCAGAGCCCCGTTGCTGGCAGCAAGAGAGCCGCTGAGCGCTCTTCTCCTCCTTTGGGGGAGGAAAACCAAGTCAAGAAGAAGACTCGCTTTCTGGAGGAGTCCGAGGCTTCGGGTCCGTATGTCATCGCCAAGATCTCCGCTCAGCCCCTAGTATCCGCGGCCGTGCTGCCGGCAGATGGAGGGGATGGCGATGGTGTTGCGAGCACCCAGAAGTCAGATGACCTCAGCTTCCAGCGGGGGACACAAGCCCCTCCACGCCGGGAGGCCGAGGACACAGCCACTCATGGTGGTGGACTCAGCTCCAGTACCACCGAGTCCGAGGGGACATCTCAAGACCCGGCTGGAGCTGCCCTGGAGAAGCTGGTTGATGCCATCGCGACCTCAGTAGAGGCTTAGAGTCTGTGGCTTTTTTTTGGTTCATAGTGCCATAGCGGATTAGTATTAGTGGCTATTAGTTTGTGCCACGTTGCATTTGCATTTGCTGCCCTGATTTTCGACTCTATTTTCACAGCTGCGGTGCCAGCAAGTAGTTGCTGGCAGCACTGTGTAAGTAGTTCCGATTTGGGGGGGGGGGGGGGGGTGTTGGGGTCAGACTTTAAAAAAACCGAACCTCATTTTTTTTCGATACTTATGATGAATGTTATCCTTTTTTATTTCTATCTTGTACATGTGGCTGCCACATTGGTCGTGATGGTATGGAAGTCGCCTTGGTCGTGAACCCTAATGTGTGCTGACAGCAACATGTTCTAGAAGAAGACTTTCATTCATCAAGGGGGAAGGTTACATGATTGACCATATAAGTACCATACATGATGTGTCAAGCACAATGCATAGTCCCTTACAACTGTAAATAATCATTCTGGCATTGGTCTAGTGAAACATGGAGTCATCTCAAATACTGTAGGCAGACTTGTGAAGACACTAATAGAGCACCTTAATGCCGTGGTGAAAACGTTGTTGTCCTACACCTCCACTATCTTGATGGTTTTGGGAACCGCCACCTCACCAAGAAGTACACGCCTCTCATTACGTATGTTGATCTACATCAATGCCTCCAACAAAATGCGTTAGTACAATTATGCTGATATATGGAAGCAGCACCTTCCATATCTAAAACCAATGGGGTGATGCTGCTTACATGTACCTTTTTTTCACGTGAACCGTCTGCTTCCACTAGAACCATGTTGTACTCTTTGGGATCATCGTCTCTGAGCGTCATTGCAATTTCATGGCGCAAGTGGGATACAGGCGAGTCCTTGCCCACTTCAAATGTTGGCATTGGTCTCCCTCTAAATGTACAGCAGACTTCTACCATCTCCACCTCTGGTAGATGGTCAATCGCATCCCATCTGTTGTTGGCAGCACCCCGAAACCTTGTATACTGGAACCTCGTGTATAGTGTTTGCCTGCCCACATGGTACCTGAAGACAACGCTGGACCTATTCACAACGCACTTGATAACATCCTGGCCAATGTGAAACTTCTCAGCCCATCCTGGATTCATCAGACTACTTAGGAGTGCCTCCGACGGAGAGTGTAGAACGAAGAGTGTAGGAGTCCGCCGAATGCTGTCACATGCGATCGCAAACAAGTCCACCATAACATGGACAGGCATAAACCATTGCTCATGGGCGAAACTACTGCCAGTGGACGCTTTCATCGCATTCGAAAAATCTGCTGTCAGCTTCGTCCTGAAGGCTTCGGAGGTGTGCATGTCTGGCAAAGGCCACTCCACGTCGTTGAAACCAGGGAGCGGGATTGGTTCTATCCTCCCGTACAACGTAGGCTCTAGGGGGGAAAATATACGCCACCAAGGAAGAATGTACCCGTGTCCAACAAGTCTGTATGGCTTCGACCATTCCGCGTCGCCTCCCCAATCTCTGCATGGAGCACAAGAATGGGACTGATGATAGACGTGGGGTGCACCCAATCATCAAAGTGCGAGGAGTATAGGTAGTTTGCCGTGCATTGCCTACTTGCTGCCACAGCGGGATCCAAGCTTAATTGACGAGGCTGATACGCATGCCGCACAAGCACCTTATCCAGGTTGCTTGCCCCACGCACACCAGGTGTCCATGAGAAATCCACGATTTGAGCCTTGAAGGCCCCTCGAAAATTATCTCCACCATGCCGCCTTGCCTCTCTACCCCAAGGCCCTTCCGACTTTGGTTGCAGCAGAACCCACGAATCCCGGTCCAGCCTCATTGGGATCCAATTGCCGTGGACATCTTGATCGTTGTGCAAAATAACGCTCTGAACTATCAATTTTGGCCGTCTGGCCATGCTTCCCTGAACCCCAAGGTATTGGGAGACACAGAAATGAACTATAACACCTCCCTTTCGTACCAACCAAGGCGAGGGAACATGCTGCCAGCACAGAGAAAATCAAATTTGCATAGTTTAAGCACTTGAGGAGAGGAAAATCCTGAGTTTGTAATCAGAGATAAAGTTTGAGGAATTCATGCCTACTCACAACGTTGCCCCCAGGAGGCAGAAAAGCTTGGATCATGTCAAGACAAGAAATTGATCATATTGAAAAAAAAATTACCTAGTTTTGTAGCTCGCTGGCAGCAAACGGCACATTGAGTTGATAGCGAAGAAAGCCGCACTTCCACCTTGATTCAGCAAGTAACTACTCAAGCACAATTCGCTACATGAACAACACCCACAACCCCAAATCACCTGGTCAACTCCCAGCAAGTGCTAACTCTTGCTGCCGGCACAGAATTTCCACAATCACGTGTCTCTCCCTTCGCACTAACCCACACCCACTCTCCCAAATCAGCTCGAATCCTCTCAGCCCCAACTCCCGCTGGCTGCAACCAATCTCCCAAGTGCGTCGCTTCTCCCGTAGCGCCAAACACCTGCTGGCTGCACTCACTCTCCCTACGAAGTTCAAAAACTTCGGCACTCACTCATCGTCGGTGGGGGAGGTAGGTGGGCGGACTCATAATTTCCTCGTTCAAAGTGCTGGCAGAAAGTTTGCTGACATGAGCAGTCGGCTCGGGATCCGGTCCTTGCTCCGCTAGTCCGCTGTCAGCCCGGCACTGTAGATGTGCCCTCCACACGCCTCGCTCGGAGGTCATTGGTTCGAGCCCCCGTGGCGGTTGCTGGCACCACGGTGGCACAGCCGGTGCCATGTCAAAAAGTACGCGGGCAGCGCTCGTTTTTTTCTCTCACGTGCCGCTTACACGGCCTTTTTGTGACCTGATTTTTCTCCTAATGTTATTGGACAGAACATTGTTATTTGGTGAAAATTTTAGTACTACAATAGATTACTTTAGATTATGACTGAATTCTTAAATCCTCTTTACTTCCAAGAAGAAATTCATTTTATTTCACGCTGAGTACCAAACACAAATTTTCCTTCACATCTAATTTTGATTTGCCACTAATATGAACAAAAGCATTTTCCATTTTTACACCTAAACCCTGGAAACATTTAAAAGTTCTTGCCTTCAGGAAAACTCAGTGTTGTCAACCAAAAATGTACTACCATAGTAACCATTGCAAGTTCGCCCAAAAATAATTATAAAAATAAAAAATTTAAAAACTAATAAATCATGTGCGCTACGAACCGTTTGCTACTTTTCTGTGGCATAAAATCACCGATTGCTTCAAAAAATAAAAATAAAAAAATAGAGAAATCAAGAAGACAAGAAAATAAAATAGAATTAATTAGTTTTTATATATTTATTTATTTCTGAACCTTTAAGGTCAATTTTGTTGATTTTTGCTAAAAAACAAGAACTGAGAAACTAAGTTTTTGAGAGGCGAAAATATTCCTTATTCCTTCAAAATAAAAAAATATGTGTTTGCGGGTGATGGCAAACCTGCTATCGTATTACAGCAGTAACCTCGCTGAAATTCCGAGCAATAATACAGGCGTCCCAGCAATCACCAATTTCCCCAAATATACCTGCCCACCTGAAGAATCTCCAAATAATTGAAAAAGTTGGCCGACTAAGTTATGAGACAGTTTCAAACGTCCACCTGATCATCTGGAACCTGAGTAAAAATTTGGCACACTCTGAAACGCGGCCTTGTAAGCCAAACTTGTCTTGATCTGAAGATGAGTACTGTGGCCAATATGACCAGTGTGTGTCAAGAGTCTACTCGGGGTAGTGTTAATAAGGTAGCAACAGCAGAAAGTAACACTTTTGGAGCCTTTTTGTTGATTAAATGGCACAATGAGTGTGGAAAAGATATACAAAGTCAAGCAGACATAGATAACATGGACCCAAAAAAAACTCAATTTTTTTTGAGTTGTATTAATTTTTTTGTGAATTTTCAAAGATCTAAAGTTAGAGTTTTAGAAACATATAGTATGTGGTTACACTAACAAACTACTAAAAAGAAGGAATATTAAACTAATAAGTGGGCTAATGAGGCAACCACCAACATATGCAGAAAACAGTATCATCATAAATGAACAGTGATGTACTCTTAAAACTAGAATGTTATTGGTGCTTTACACATCAGTGTTACTACCTTAAATACCTCCTCTTAGAGGTAGTCTTTAGATCTAAACTTTGTATTGTAATTCTCTCTAGAGCAATGAAAGCTCCTTTCATTTGTGCAATTTAAAAAATAAAATAAAATAGAAGAACTAAATACCTTCTTTACCTAGTCTAACGCAAGCAAATTATCTTGCTCTTACAGCACTGAGCTCTACAGCGACACTGAGATCATCCTCTCGGCGAGGCTGCTGGGATTTCTCATGATGCTCCCCATTTGCAGCACCATTATTCGACGAACTGCCCTCCTCTAGGACGCTCTCCAGCTCGGAGCTCGTGTAATTCACTGACTTCTTCCGGAACCTGTACGATGGCTCGCTTTCTTCGCCCAGCACTTGGATCTCGGATTCGGTGTCACTCTGCAAGATGGACACAATCCTGGCCATGGTGGGACGCTTCTCAGATGCGTTGTTGATGCATAGCAGGCATACGTTGATCACCCGCTGCACGTCTCGTGTTTCGTCTTCGGTTAGATGGAGCGTCGGGTCGACCAGGTCTAGTAGCCTGTTCTCCTCGTGCAGCTGCCAGGCCTGCACAAGTAGTCTTTAAAATCACTTCCTTTTACAGATGTTCATAACTGGTTTGTTTGTGGTAGCTACCCTTTCTGTTACTACTGAACATCACAAAAGATTCAGTGATGTTGGCACGGATTCAAACGGCCGCTTGAAACCTAAAACCTGATACCTTAATAACCTGCTTTGTTTCAAAGCGTCTGGCACTCTGAAGTAAGACAGTGTAGCGAAGATGATCATATTTGTAAGACCTTAAAGGAAGGTGGTGCAGAAGAGATGGTCCCGAAACCTTTGTGTTTAAGACTTAACTCTGAAGAGTGCGGCATTTAAACTAGTACTTAACATCGGATGTAATGTAATTGAACATTGATCAGTAACGTTTAGAAGTCGTACATATTTGGTGAGATAGATTTGTTCAAGAGGCTTAGTCTCATCAATGTTCCGTCGACCACTGATGATCTCCAAACACAGAACTCCGAAGCTGTAGACATCCACTTTGTCACTCAGTTGCCCAAGAGAGGCGTACTCCGGTGCCAAGTACCCCCTGCACATCAAGTCATTTAGATACTGGTCAGGTCTTCCAAGAAAGTTTGTAGAGGTTGAATCCTAAGAAGACCGATGTATAGAGAATAGAGCCGGTTGTTGCTTCACTTCAGGAAAAGAGAGTCAAGGCAGGTGCTTACTTCGTTCCGGCAACATGTATGGTCATAATGTGGCTCTCTTCATCCGGAAATAGCAGAGCCAAGCCAAAATCTGCAATCTTGGGCTCCAGATTCTTGTCCAACAAGACGTTGCTTGCCTTAATGTCCCGATGGATGACTCTCGGATGCGCCAACGCATGCAGATAGTGCAGACCACGAGCAACTCCCAAACAAATCTTCAACCGCACAGGCCAGTTCACCGCCTGCCGTCGAGTCGATCCTTTTGAAATGTACATCATACCATATCAGTTTCAACACACATGCAGCTCTAAACGACAGAAATTTTGCCTTTTGTTAGCTAGCATCATGTGACAACCGGGTGACTACCAAATGCCTCAGAGCAATAAACTACCAACATTCGGTGGAATTGAAGAGCATTGGAAATGTAAAAAGAATTTAGTGGGCTTGAGCTGAGTCATCATACCAAGAAGAACCTGGTCGACATCGTAGTTATCCACGTACTCGTAAACCAGAAGCCTTTGGTGTTCACGAAGACAGCAGCCTTTCAGGTTTACCAGGTTTCTGTGCTTCATGCCCGTGATCAGGACAACTTCGTTAGAAAATTCATCTAGACCTTGCGCTGTCTTGATGAAGAGCTGCTTCACAGCCACCACATTTCCATTTGGGAACACACCCTGCAGTTGAAGAGGTAGTGATTAAAAGCACGCGCTTGTAAGGACAGTTGATATAGAATTCTAGCTAGGCTTAACAGTAGGTGATTTTGATTAGCTTTGTTATTGGAATGTATTTCATAACACGTGTGTAATGTACTATGTGAAATAGTGATCAAACAAGTTCCGAACCTTATAGACTGCTCCATAGCCACCCTGCCCCAGTTTCATATCGGAGTGGAAGTCTCGTGTAGCAGTTCTAAGTTCGTTGAAGGAGAAGATAGTGGGCTTCACGTCAAACTCGTCAAATTCTGCACCGCACAAAAGGGACATTACAGAAGTGATTACAAAAGAAACTGAATGAGAATTGAAACCATCAATAAAATAGTAATATTATTGAAGACAAAAAAAAATGAGTAATATGCAGGGGTACCCACTCTGTTTAAACTCAAGTTGCAGATACTGCTTGTATCTTCTGTTTTTGTAAAGGATAGCTCCCACTATAACAAGCAATATCAATGCTACAGCAAGTACACTGCTAACTATTGCAATGATGATAATCTTGCGGCTGTCCGTTTTGGCTGCACAAAAAGAGCCAATTCATGGGATTAAATTTCACACTCAGTACCAGAGTCCAATTACAGAGTCGTGCAAGTAAATCCGAAATCTCACCGAAATAAATTTAATTACTAATAAGCAGGCCTGGGGCAAATATATAGTCAGCTTTGGTACTTACCTGGCGTTACAAAGCAGACTTGAGTGCAGTAGCATCTCTGACCATCATCGCCAGAGTCATACTTATCACAATATGGATTCCCTTGTAATCTGCAAATTGTATGCACACCATGCACAGGAATTATGACTTAAATTTAAGAGCTGCCACCATTCGGAAGGGTGTTTAAAGAGGAAAGAATGCTACAAATATCAGAGTGGGGATTCTGAACTCAGGATTTTCATTAGGTTTGAACAAAACACGAATTCGCTCAAGACTATTGATGACAAACAACCGTGCCATCTAATTTCAAGGGTACAGTGTGGTGGCGCTCTGTGAGATTTTCATGGATTCAGATACTGCTGTAACTAAGTGGTCATGGATAACTTACATGAAGACAGTTGCAACTTTATCAATGACGTTCGGGTCAAATATCACATGCTCGATGCTATTGTTGCTCAAACTCATAATTCTCAGCTTCTGAGTTGAATTATCAGCTGAGTGTTTCGCTTGCAACAAACCAAGTGCATACATCCGAGGAATATCAAGGATTCCGGATAGTGTGTTGTTGTCCAAGTACCTGCAAGGATCACATGATAAAGTCATATCATTTGTGTTCATCATCAGAGTTAAATAATTTAGTGGAAATAGAATGGGGTTCTGTCTGCGACTTACAACTCTTGAATAGAGCCAAGGCTTGAGGCATTCCAGGATGGGAGAGGACCCGCAAGACGATTGTGAGACAAGTCCACAACAGCCAGTGCACTTGTAGTCAGATTGAGGATATCGAGTAGATTTGACGTCCCAGTGAACCTATTCCTGCCCAAATTCCTGTACCACATGCACACAGGTTACAGATTATGTCAATTTAAGGTGAGAACGCCCATATCAATCCATTCAACTTGAAGCTCTAAGATACATTTACTCAGCTGACAAGAATATATGCAAGAAATTGTCAAGTGGGAGTTATGCCGGGTATTTTAGCAGTCTCTGAAGAGCCCTTCAGCTAGTCAACAAACGTTCAATTCGGAAGGGAACATGGGATTCGAATGACTAGTTACCATCGACACTTACACATAACGCAATGCTTTGAACCCTCTAAGATCTGGTAACGGCCCCTCAAACTGATTCCCAGAGACATCCCTGTAAGTTTCACCAGGGAGCAGTTAGTTGCATTTCTTGATTCAACTTCCCCTCTTCGGATGAGATTATCTCTATGTAGAGAAATAAATGACAAGATTCCAAATGCAACTAAAATAAAAGCACAAGTGAGATATCTAAATCAGAGATTCTATTTACCACCAATATAATATCAAGACCACCAGCGTCAAGCAGTTGGAACATGTATATATATATATATATATATATATATATATATATATATATATATATATTAATGATCAGGTTGTGTTTTCTACTTTGATTTTGTGTTTCAGAAAGAAATTTAGAGCTTACAAATAACTCAAGAACTTTTGCATGCGGTTCAGAGGCGGTAGAGTCCCAGTAAAGTTGTTGTCAGATATGTCCCTGCAAGGAAGGAACAGGTCGAGTCATCACTAATAGACGATGAGACACATATTAAGACCTCATTCTTTCAAGTAATAAACAGTTCTAACTCAGCTCTAGGTCAGATAAGAAACCAGCTTCTAGTAAGCGTCGCTGGACGCAAACCGTGTCTTACAATTTTTGTAGTTCCGTCTTGTTGGTGAAGGCATACGCCGGAATTTCTCCTATCAGACGATTCCCACCAATGCTGAGTATTTGGAGGTAATCCATAGTGCTGAGCTGGGTAAATGGAAACTCTCCAGTTAATTTATTGCCACTGAGATCCCTGTTAAATGTGTAGGAATATGAATTAGTAGCGGTCAGAATGCTCGAAATAGAAGACTAAAGCCCATGAAGTAAGCCTTCTTCATAAGCTAGACCAATGATGTACAAGACCGACAGAAAATGAAGACCCTGAGTTGTTATCTACTGACTAATAACATTATATATCACTAGTTTTACTTAATTCTATGTACAGATACCCTTGTGCACACCCAATAAAAAAACACCTTTTCTCAATATTCAGTTCAAGGGAGGAGGTATTGAGAAAATGATTGCCCAGGAGGAAATAGGAGATTCTACAAGAAGTCCATCGTTAAGGGCTATAGCATATTCTACTTAAGACTGTTATGACTCACAAATTCGTAGTAGAGAATTAAGTGTAATTATTTGAGAGTGAAAAGGAAACTCACAACTGCAGAAGGTTCCAAGAGCCTGATAGATCTGGAACAGGTCCTGTGAAACCATTGTCATGAACATCCCTGCAAAAACATTCAAAGAATAAAACATTGTGGTGCAAGTACCAGTAGCTCGTCATAGTAAAGTGCACCTGCGAGTTGCGCCCACTTCCTGAAAATCAATGTTATGACTAATTCTACTGACGCTGGGATCCTAGCAAACGAGAACTTACAAAATATTTAGCCATGTACCGCCGAATGTGCCAGGGACTGGACCAGTAAGTCCAGGATTTCCTGTTAATTCCCTGCACACATTAGATGATACCATTTTCATGTTATCTCAAAGAAAATTCTGAGATTCTCGTTCAATAAAAAGTTAGGCATAAACTTTAATATACTTCAAATCAATTTACCCAAACGAAAGTACAATTCATCCAGAGGAAGTAGCTTACAAGGTGGTCAAGGAGGACATGTTTCCAATGTCTGGTGGCAAAGTACCCACAATCGATGCATTTTGTAGGGTCCTGTTCATTGAACATCATTTCATGTATGTTAGATCACTGTCAGCTGTGAGGAGCGCCTCCTATGCTCAATTTGCACGAGATTGTCTTGCCAACTGCAACACATGTACAGAGCTACTTTCTTTGATGAAAGACCTAATTACTTGTGAGAAAATTTCTGAGTTCATTAATTGTGGAACTCAACATGAGTCTCTCGAGAGGGAATAGGGCTCTTACAGGCCGATAATTTCAACATTGCAGTCCCCAGACGTAGAGTTACAATTCGTTTTCAAGCAAAAAACTCCTCGCCAATTGGGAATTGTAGCGTCTGCGCTATTCAGACTCTGGCAAGGGTATATGGAGGTGAAGTTCGTTTCATCTGAGCTCCAGCCAGCCAAATTACTGCTCAGATCCGGGGTACTTGCATTCCATGCTCCCCACATTGCTTGTAGCGCGTCCACTACAACCAAACAAATATGTTCTTAGAACACTATAATATTTTTAGTAAAGTGAATATATTTCACACTATGATACTCAACCGTCAGAATATGGCACTGTGCACGAGGCACTTTGATACAGTGAGACATTCCAATGTCCGACTTTCAAGAGTATAGCCAAAAAACTAGCGAAAATGAAGTAGAGAAGACCAACCAAAATGTCAAACTTCAGTAGTTACATAATTTCACCTCGAAGTTGATTATTCCACACTACAGATTGGCTTGAATCTCAAAAATCTTTAACCGGCTCTAATGACCAGAATCTGTAAGTAATATCGACCTTTATCCTCTACGTTCAAAACTGTACAAGACTGAGTGATCTCTACCATCGGTAGTGCTATCTGACCCATCACAGACATGACCTAATCCACATGGTGTTTTAGCAGTTCTAAAAGGAATAAAACAGTCCAAAAACAATATCCTCAGCCCCACTCTCTGCTTCTGTCAGATCGTGAACTTCGTAGAATACAAAATATTGTTGAGTGAGACGTACAACTTTGTTGTGAGTAAATATTGAAGGCGCAGTCGACGAAGCTGCCAGAGCCGAGGACAAGGTGTAAAACTAGCACAGAAAGGCCCAGCTTAGACAACTGCTCTGACCATTGTCGACGCTTCACGCCCCAGTACATATCTACCATCTTGCAGCGTCACCACGCTCCAAGAGCAATGCAAGAGCGCCTAGCTTCTGAGGTTTCAGCAATGACCCCAAGCTGGGGCAATGGCAAAAAACGAGTGTCTCCAAGCTACCATAGCAAGCAACTCTGAGCTGTGCACCATCACTCCCAATAGCTCATCGTCCACTCTGATCGGGCGCGAGCAGCAGCTGGAGTGTCCAGATTCTAGAAGGGCGAACGTGCATCAGAAATCACCAAAATCCAAATATGGAAATCACGTGCAAATTGGCGACGCTACAAAACAGCGCCCACTTGAGTCTGCGGGTTAATTTGGACTCCACAATGTTGATTAGGAGTTCTCCAACCTGGAGGGTACTGTAGAAGAGACTGTTAAATGTACTGGTTACTTGGAATTCTGATGTAATTCTTTCAGAGTTTAAAGAGTCGTAACCCACGGTTGGTTGACGTGTAAGCTTCCGATTTGCCCAGAGACCGTAGGTTATAACCCGTAACCTGTAAAGTGCTCCGCATACTCCGGAAAGTGCAAAAAGTGCAGCGAATCAGTCCACCAACCGTGGGTTACGAACGGTAACCTGGGGGAATCGGATGGTTACGGGGATTTCGCCTCGTCCTGGCGGACTCGGCTACATCCCGTAACCATCCTCTTCCCCCAGGTTACCTAGTTCGTAACTGTCCAGAGTCCACAGTTTCCTGGAGTGGTGGATCTAGTGACAAACAAAACCAAACCAGTTGACCTTGTACTTTCCGATGAATGCTCGTTATCGTTATCTGCTCATTGCTTGACTTTTCTAAAATTTTGTTTTAAGTTGCCGTTCAAGACGGAGACGATGCCCCCTTCGCCGCCCTCGTTGTTAGACTACTTCAATATGAAGAGTTACCGCGAGCGACTGACTCTCTCGGAGATAGCTGTGTCTGCACGGAAAGATTCTCCATTCTCATCAGAGAAATCAACATTGTTCCATATCAAAGATGAAAAACACCTTCAGTACTAATGTTCAGAGAACTTGAAATTTTTCCAAAGTTTATTAACAAACCAACAGAACGAGACCTTGTTGCAAATACTATACCCATTTACACACACACTAAATTAGTCGTGTGAATAGCTACATCACCTCAAAATGAACCCACTGCCTTCTGCAATAATCAATACTTGAAACATCTAAATAACGGTAGTCACTAGGAGTAGTTACCTCTGAAAACACCTAACATTACGTTATTAAAAAGAGACTTGAAGGAAAACAAAAACAAAAATGACTAGTGTTCTGGTCTTCTGAACTAAGACCTAGCTCCAAACTACACAATCCGAAGAAGTCTAGACATGCTTCCAGAGATGTATCCTTCTCCATTTTTCAAGATGACTGCCTCAGCATCACCTGGGAATCACCCAAGCACCACCTGGTTTTCAGGTACAGATATTTGTCGAATTTTTGAACAGGGTAAACCTTAGTACTTCCTGCGTTCCATTATCTTGCTCTGATTTCGCTGAGCTCTACCGCAATGCTGAAATCGTCCAGACTCCCTGGCTCTCGGGGTTTCTTATGGTACCCATTTACTCCATTCGTTCCATTTGAGGAGCCGGCCTCCTCCGAGACACTCTCCAGCCCATTGCTCTTGTAATCCAGGGACTTGGTTCGGGACCTGTTGGACTTGTACGATGGCTCGTTCCCCTCGCCCAGCACTTGGATCTCAGATTCGGTGTCACTCTGCAAGATGGAAACAACTCTGGCCATGGTAGGGCGCTTCTCTGCTGCGTTCTGGATGCAAATCAGACATACGTTGATCACCCGCTGCACGTCATGCATTTCTTCGTCGTTCAAGTGGAGTTGGGGGTCGACCAGCTCCATTAGGTTGTTTTGCTCGTGCAGAAGCCAGGCCTGCAGGCAGATAGAAGTTTTTGAGTTTAGCGAGCCCTAATTCTACAATTCTAACTTTTAACAAGACAGGATGTCTAGTTCTTAATAAAAGGCTGGCTGGTAGTACTAACTTCTGTTTTGATTGCACGAATTTAGAGTTCTAAAGAGTGTTGATATAAAGGTGCAAATCCTGGGGCGTAATAGATCTGATGTGATGAGAGTATAGGAAATTTCAAGAATTCATACCCATTTGGAGAGATAGATTTGTTCCAGAGGCTTAGTCTCATCAATGTTCCGTCGACCGCTGATGATCTCCAAACACAGAACTCCGAAGCTGTAGACATCCACTTTGTCGCTCAGTTGCCCAAGAGAGGCGTACTCCGGTGCCAAGTAACCCCTGCATTCATATTGTAAGACCATGTCAATCAAAGCATCCGGGATCGCAGAAATAGAAGAACAATCTGATAAGATGGATCACAAGAACGAAAAAAAAAATTAAAATTAAAAAAAATAAAAAAATAAAAAAAACAAAAAAAAAGGTAGGAAATGCTGTGAAAGAAAGAGATGACTTATTGCATGTAGCCTTACTTGGTTCCTGCCACATGCACAGTCATGATGTGGCTCTGGTTATCTGGGAATAGCAAAGCCAGACCAAAATCTGCGATCTTGGGCTCCAGATTCTTGTCCAACAAGACATTGCTCGCCTTAATGTCCCGATGGATGACTCTCGGATGCGCCAACGCATGCAGATAATGCAAACCACGAGCAACGCCCAAGCATATCTTCAGCCTAATAGGCCAGTTTAACGCCTGCCTTCTCGATCCTTGAATAAGGGACACATGTAAAAAATGAGCCGACACTATAAGTTTCAGAATGATATATCACCAGAAACTTGAATTTTGTCATGTGTCAATGAGCAATAATTAACAAACTTGTGCACGGAATTGTCAAAGTTCAAAAATCGGAAACGGGAATTGTGTGGTTTGATTAAGATGCGTAGTGGACATACCAAGTATAATCTGGTCTACGTCGTAATTGTCAACGTACTCGTAAACCAGCAACCTTTGACTTTCACGAAGGCAACACCCTTTCAAATTGACCAGATTTCTGTGCTTCATTCCCGTGATCAGAACAACTTCGTTAGAGAATTCATCTAGGTTTGCATTTTGTGCTTGCTTGATGTAGAGCTGCTTCACGGCCACCACGTTTCCATTCGGCAGCACACCCTGCATATCAACCAGTGGCGCAAAGGTCAGTTGCAAGTGATTTCCTTAAATTCAGCAGATCTTTCAACTAAATACATCAGATCTGTGAGATATATTCCTTACCTTGTAGACTGCTCCATAGCCACCCTGTCCCAGTTTCATGTCTTCACTGAAGTCTCGGGTGGCCGCTCTGAGCTCATTGTAGGAGAAGATAGTGGGCTTGACATCGAACTCTTCAAATTCTGCACCGCAGCAGAAATATATATGAATGCAATTGAACGGAATTCGAGCCTCATAAAAATCACTACCCGCAAGAATAATGTAGGGCTGTGTAGTAATGGTGGTTACTCACTCTGTTTGAACTCGAGCTGCAGATATTGCTTGTATCTTCTGTTTTTGTATAGGATAGCCCCTATCACAACTAACAAAATCAATGCTACCGCAAACACGCTGGTGGTGGCTGCAATGATTATAATCTTGCGGCTGTTGGTTTTGGCTGCACAGGAAGAACGAAGCAGAATCAGAACTTGGTTAAGGTGTCACATTCGAAACAACCTGAACTCACATCAACTGGGATGATTCAAAGGTAGATACTACATCATGTTCAGGGAAAACATCAGGGCCAGCTATGGTACTTACGTGGCGTTACAAAGCAGATTTGAGTGCAGAAGCATCTCTGACCATCATCACTTGAGTCATACCTCTCACAATATGGGTTCCCTTGTAATCTGCGAATTGTATCCACATCAAGCACAGGACGAATTTCGAGTTGGTTTTCCCAACTTCTGCTCATTTGCAAGCAAATGCTGTTACTTGTGCTTCTGTACTATTCCACCGAAATTAGTTCGTGCTACTTCTGAAAGGCCAAGAATTCTTACTTGAAGACAGTGTCGACATTAGCAATGACGAATGGGTCGTAGATTACATGCCCAATGCTGTTGTTACTCAAACTCATAATTCTCAGCTTCTGATCAGTAGAATTATCAGTTGAGTTTTTACTTTGGAGTAAACCCCGATCGTACATCTGGCGAATGTCAAGGATTCCTGAAAGTGTGTTGTTGTCCAAGTACCTGCCATAGATAGCATGATAAGTGCTTCATCAGGCTTGGTTGATGTATCTTACAAGACAAGTGTAATAAATCTGGACATAATTCTCAAATGATGTGAATATCAAAGTGGAAATCTACTCTTGCAAGCGTAGTAAAAAAGTTGTTCAGTAGGGTACGTAGTTGTATGTACTTTACACTCAAACAAAGCAACTATTTGTTATGTGACCTGTCCAAATGGGTGTTTAGGGCAAGTGGAACAGGGAGTCCAACTTACAGTTCTTGAATTGGGCCAAGGTTTGAGGCATTCCAGGATGGGAGAGGACCACTAAGGTTATTGTGAGATAGGTCGACAAAATCAAGTGAAGCATTCGGATTCTGCAGATTGAGAATGTCCTGCAAGTTTGCCGTCCCTTGGAATCTGTTTCTGCCCAAATTCCTGCGCCATATACCCACATATATTGCAAGTTATGCCCAAGGTTAGCCAAAATTCACACCCAAACCTGCTCAGGAGCTCATGATAATTTAATCGACCTGCCTACAAGGTCTTCAGTGGAGTATCCTGCTCACTTTCATCGAAGCAAATTTTACAACTTCTTGTGAGCACTTTTACGGTTCCTAAACGAACTTCTGTTTCGGAGATAATAACAGTTGTAGTGAAGATTCAGATGGATGATCGTCGGAACTTACACATGACGTAGCGATTGAAATTTTCTGAGATCTGGTAACGGCCCCTTAAACTGATTTCCAGAGACATCCCTGCAGTTTCACCAGGGAGCAGACTTTAGTATTGTCCCAAAATCTTCTTTATGCTAAGAAGGATATGACTATTGTCCCCATGTAAGGAAAATGAGCAAATTCTCATTCAAAAGCATTCGACCCATTTACAAATATTGAGTTCAACCGAAAGAACGGCAGAGGTTGTATCGGTTTAGAAATTTTGAAAACATGAATCCTATCTTGATTGCATGTCACACCTTAAATTAGAAAGACGGAACTTACAAATAGTTTAGATATTTGAACATCCTGTCTAGGGGCGGCAGAGTCCCAGTGAAGTTATTGTCAGATATGTCCCTGCAAGGAAGAAACAGGCTTCATTCTATTACCAAAATACAATAATGAAAGAAATGCACAGCCCACATGCACAAGTACGTGACTAAGTAGTACTTCTGGAGATAGTTAATTCTGATGAGAATGAACTTAAGTTTATTTGGCGTCACCGAATGCAACGAGAGTCTTACAGTTTTTCAAGTTCTGTCTTGTTCACAAAAGCATAGTCCGGGATTTCTCCTCTGAAATGATTGCGAGCAATGCTGAGTACTTGGAGGTAGTCCATGGAGCTAGTTTGGTTGAATGGATAACTTCCGTTCAACTGGTTTCCACTCACATCCCTGTTGAGTATGTAGAATGAGTCAATGACAATATCTCAATATCGTTCAATATGTTCGTAAAAGTAAGCCCAATGTCCATTGCCCGAAGTTCACATGTAGATAGGATGCCTTCGGCAGAAACAGCTAGGTCGATTATGCATGTGCAAGGCTGAAGCAGCTGGTTTACATAGTATTACCTGGATTGCTAAAAATTTAATGACTAACTACGAATTCCGTTACTGAATCTATGAGCAATATTGTAAGGTACAATTATTTAGGCTTGATAAAGAAAGAGAGAAAGCTTACAAATGCAGAAGGTTCCAGGAATACAGTAGTTCGTCTGGAAGAGGTCCAGTGAAACCATTATCATGAAGATCCCTGCATAAAGTTGTGCACGTCCATAATAGTCCGTTAGAATATGAATCTGTACCTTATCAAGCCCTAATGAAGCCCTAAATTACTGTTCCTAATGCTCATTTATGCTAAAATGCAAGGTTGGCAAACAAATCTCTCTTGAATGTTAACTCTGTCTAATATGACGCAAGAATACTATGTCTCCCACTGATAAAGTTTTCAGACCTGTAACATTGGAATTTAAAAACTTACAAAATATTTATCCACATTTGCCAGAATGTGGTAGGGAGTGGACCAGTAAGGTTCGGATTTCCTGTTAATTCTCTGCAAGATCAATTGCCACAATTCACAGCACGTCATCCAAGAGATATCAAAATTGAGTTCAAGATTATTGTGAAAAAACATAAAACCGTTTGAGCATGGTATCAACACAAGAAACTTATGGGCTAGTGCCTCACGCGCATTGGGATATGGCCTCTTCGGTCTGTGGTCTAGGCAAGTTTTCAGGGACCAATACTAGGTGGGATATGGACGACATGGAGCATTGGACATCACAAATTAAAACATTTCATTGAATGAAAATGGTAATCAATATATTTACTGCTGAGGAAGTAACTTGTTCGAGGGACTCACAAGGTAGTCATCGAAGAAAGGTTTCCTATATCTGGTGGTAAATAACCTTCAATCGATGCATTTTGTAGGCTCCTGCGCAGTGTCATTTCGTGTCAATTTTAGAAAGTACATTTCAATTAAGGAGGACGTATTATACTTCCAGATACTATTGTTGTGCAAACATTGGAAAATCCAATTTGAAAATTCTCATTGCAAGTACTCTTACATAGACAGCAGGCACTGCACATTGAAGTCAATGATAAAAACATTAAACACATCCAAGCCAATCAATTCGTAGGTAATTGAAGCGTCCTTACAGGCCAACAATTTCAATAGTTCCATCGTCAGTAGTGGAGTTGTAGTTAGTCTTCAAGCAAAATATTCCTCGCCAGTTGGGAATCGTAGCATCTGGATTACTCAGACTCTGGCAAGGATATATGGAAGTGAAGTTCGTTTCGTTTGAGCTCCAACCAGCCAGGTTACTCGCTAGATCAGGGGTAGAAGTATTCCATGCTCCCCAGATTGTTTGGAGCGCTGCCACTGCAACCATGCGACCAAATACATATTCCTTAGTAAGTCAATCATCTTCATATTGAGGACATCTAATACGGTAGTATTGTACCATGGCCACAGATCTTGAGGCTTTACAATCTAAACCTTGTCGGCCTAACGGCAGAAATTTCCTGATGTGAAATCTCAGGATTCGAATGGCTTGTCCCTAATGTACAAGATAACTGAATTCTTTCATAAACTATGACACTAGCACTCATCATAAATATAACCTTACGGACGCTCGTCGGGGCAATAACACTCTGAAATTCATGTAACAGCACTCTGAAAACTTTGCACTGGGATACAGGAAGGCAAGTCAGTTGGAACGCACAATCAGATCTCCAGTAAGTATTGGTGCCAGCGCCGACGAAATCGATAGAGCCGAGAATGAGGAGCAAGGCCACTGTACAAACACCAGGCATAGAAAACTGATGACCACATTGTCGACGCTTCGCGCCCCACACACCCATCTTGTTCATTCACGTCGACGCTCTAAGATCACAGACTGCAACACCACCTTCTCTGAACTATCACTTACGGCAGATAATCAAACTAGACTCTGCACTCCATACCAACCTCCTCATCACTCCATATCCTCACCACAGATCGGACAAGAGCAGCACATTGCCTGTCAAGACACAAAATTGGAGCAGCGGTGCAAGAGACTTGTGCTCTCAAAAATATGGTAAGTACGTGTGCGTAATCGGCGCGTCCTATTCAGTTCTCAGTTCAGGTTAGCAACTCATGGGCTGGATTTCGCAAGCGAGTGAGCAGTGATTCGAGCTGTATGACCAAGTGGAGAGCCCAGTTGAGTAGACAGTGGGCTTTACCGATTCTGATTACCGTATTATCTATTCCTGAAGACTTATCACCTTGGGTCTGAACAGTTCTAGACTCTGAACTTGTCAACGTCCGACATGATGTCAGAAGGAGAAAGTCGTCGGCTACATGCAAGGTCTTCGACTACACGCATTTTATCATCTTTTTATCATCATCGCCATATTCATTTGATTGGACAGTCCCGGTTATATTTGCGACCGCACTAATCAAATGAAGTGAGAAAATGAACTCCAAGTCACACCAATACAAACAATATAAACAATATAAAAATATATAAATGGATTGGCCATTTTAGTGATGGTTTTACGGATCAGTTGTACCACATTTTTGGAGATCGTGTCAACAGCGAGCAGAGTGGCTTTGGTACCAGGAGTGTGCGGTATTCGCTCCAGGTTTTCAGTCACTGGGACTATTCCGGGTGCACCAGTTGGGAACTTGGAAAATGCAGCAATCATCCAGGAATCTGCTTCTTAGGGCACCCATTTGTCTACCATTAGGAACAGAAAACATATCTTTGATGAATGAGGCAAATGGTGAAACCTATCACCATCTTGAAATAAATAATCTATTGAATACATAAAATTAATTGTATGTTGGTGATACAATTCTGAAAGCATAGTCAAATCCTTAGAGTAGAGCAAGAAGGGTTTGGATAATGGCAACGGTTTGTAAAAACTTATCCTATTACAGATAGGATTTAGTCAAGAATGATAACAGAGGATAATTGGGTTTTTTTTTTTTATTATTTTAGATTTTCTAAGATATTAGTCAATAAGATTTTAAGTCATATTTCATGATGACTGGAATAATTATATTCTAGTCATAATGAAAAATGAATTAAAATTAAATTCATTGAGCAAAATAAGAAATAAGTTCTAAGATGTTGAGGATAAAACGTCTTCAATAATAAGGAATATGTTTCATTTCTTGAGAGAAAAAAATTTAATTACTATTTTTAAATTGATCAATTACATATATGAGAACTACATAAAATCAATTTTCAAATTTTTATTTCCAAATTGCATTACTTT
Organism: Ceratodon purpureus; assembly: GCA_014871385.1. Taxonomy (NCBI): domain Eukaryota; kingdom Viridiplantae; phylum Streptophyta; class Bryopsida; order Pseudoditrichales; family Ditrichaceae; genus Ceratodon; species Ceratodon purpureus. The sequence goes on along the minus strand of CM026423.1, from coordinate 18,334,922 downwards.
ACTTTATAGAAATTGAATTATTAAATTAAAACATGTTTTTCAATTGTATATTATCTTTTCAAAGAAATGTTTATCCTCAAAAAATTGAAAAATCAAATTTTTGTAGAATCCTTGTTTTTACCGCACTTGTATTCAGCCTTTTTATAATTTTTTATTTAGAGTCCATTTTATTTGATATGTTATATTTGAAAGCAAAATCAAAATCAAAATGTTGAGTGAAATTACAAAGATGCAGGTTTTATATCATTTCGTTTCAATTTCAAAAATTTTGTCTCTTATAAAATAACAATGTCTGATTACTTTTGACCACCTCTCCTTCCATCGTCCTCCAATCTCTTGACCATGAACACATCCAAGAGCTATATGGTCATATAACTACATGGGTATGTAACTACATGGGTATGTAAACAGCTTAATTTAGTAGTAAATAATAATAATTACATGTTTGTATGACCATAGGCTTTGTGTCCATGTAACTTTTTAAATTGAGATGTTTATATGACCATAAAGACTTTTCTATTTGGTTGTATATAGACAAAAAAAATAGTAATAAATAAGAAGAGTTACACTTATGTAAGGTTCAATGATAAGATTGTTGAAAGAAGATTTAGGAAGAAGTGTCAAAGTTGCTACTAGTTTCATATGTCAAAGAAGGTCTCTAATTAAGAATTGTTATATTTTTTAGGCCACAAGAATTGGCATATAAGCACAAATCAAGGAATGACCATCTCTTTACAAAAACATAATTGAATGCGGTTTGTTTAAAAACTTTAAGAAGCGAATTAGATGATGTTTGCACATTATATATTATAAATGAACTTTTATTTTTCACCCATTTTAGAATGGATCAAAGCAACGAATACAACTTATGGCGGCAACATCTTCACTATTCAACATGGCCTATTTGACTACAATTCAACTAGCCATTTCCATGAAATAAGTTCAAGCACATGTGTCACTTTCATAGGTATTGACCTTGAATATTGTACTAGTATTAAAACGCAAGATTCTTTGGTAGATTTGACCTTAATAAAAAAATTAAGATCAAATTAAGACAAGAATGGCAAGTGTTATTCTCTTCATTTTTCAAAATTCCTATGATTGAAAGCTAAGTTTTTTTGGTTTTCTTAAATTTTTCTTCCAACAATTCTTTAAATGGATTTCGAGTGTTTTTTTAAAAAAATTGTATTGTTTTAAGTCAAAATTAAAAGGAAAAAAGCTTGTTTTTGTATGGCCAAATAATATTGGCCGCATGAAAACCCTCCCTCGTAGTAGCAATGATGAGGACGGCTATCGACAACGTTCTTGCAACGCAATTTTGAAATGCAAGAAAATCCAAAATTGTAGTCTTGTAGCATCTCCCGAGTGCATAAATTGCTTCCGAATACTCACGAAAACACAAGGAAAACAAAAGATTCTAATATGAATTAGGATAAGAGTGCCCAGAAGAGTGAACTATTGTCTCTGCAAATCCTAATCTCGGAAGGAGGTAGAAAACATATGAAGGGAAAGACAACTCGAGAGAGGAAGACAATTTGAAACCAAACAAAGGTCATTGACCAATAAAATTTGTCGTTGACACTTTAGACTTGGTTAACCCTTGTGCTTGTGCATGAATTAATAGAAACTTAAGTCTGATTTTTCCTCATTTATGAACACCAAATTCACAATGTGCATTTTCAATTGTCTAATTAATTATTTTTGCACATTACAATGTACACCAAAATGAAGCAAAATTCTATAAATTATTACTGTGATTGATCGTATTACCCATTTTTTCCTATAATCCTACAATAAATCATGAAAAAAAATTATTTTATTTTAATTGTGCAAGTATTGTATGCAAAATGCACTCAACAATAAATGTAAATTTGATCACAAATAAGTGAGTTTAGTCAATAAGCCATGGCTATGGAAGGAGTTAAAATAGAGTTACGATGGTTGGCATGGTCATGAAAACATTAAAAGAGAAATGAAACTTCTAAAGAGCTCTTTTAATGTTCAGCCAAAAAATCATAATTTAATTGAAATCCTATTTTCAACAATTTAAAAAAAATGTTAACAACATAAATAAAACATACTATTTAAAAATATTAAAAAATGTTGAAAAAAATGTCATACATCTTTATGACCAAAATTTTATATTAAAGAATATATTAAAGAATATCTTTTAAAAAATTAATTTGATTTTTAAATATTCAATTTGAAATGTCGAATTCATGCCACATCAAATTTCATTTGTTGATGATTATTTTTTGTTAAAGTAATTTCCAAAATTTAAAATAAAAATAAAAACTTGAGGCCTCTTAGTTTATATTTCTTGCGATGCTTATGACCAATTCCACTTTTATCAATGGAAAATCTTAATTATTGTCTGTGTTATCCAAGACCTAGATTTCATAGTTCATAAGTGAAATGTTCATGTGAAACACATTATGCGGGGTGTTGCCACTCACAAGAGAAGGTATGCATTGGCGGCATTAATGAGAGTCGATGTGAAAAAATTAATATAATGACAAAGCAAGGAAAGTTTAAGGTTTTAGAGATCCGAGACTCGGGAGGATTACGCTTGTTGTGGAGTGGGAGCGGGAGCTGCAGTAGAGGTTGTTATTCTAGCCGTATTCTGTTTCCTTGGACTTGGAGCGGTGACTTTGTTCATTAGATAAGGTAAGTTTGATCTAATTAAACGCTGCGTATATTTCTGAAAAGATTAGCATTTTTATTTTTAATGATGATTATGATTTTTTGATTGGTGTGCTGGTGATGGAGTATTGGAGTTCTTGATTGGAGAAGTACTTGGTTGAATTGGATGTGCGGTTGTCTGCTTTTTTTGGAAGATTAGTATTCTCGTGTCAATTAGAATTTTCTTATTGATGTACTAGAGTTTAATTTCATGATTGGATATGGTGATGTTTGTTTAATTAGATATTCATGTGAGGTCTGGTTTGATTGCATTTGCGGTTCTATGCATTTCTTTGTGAGTACCTATGCAGGAGAATTTTAGGAGTGGACGGAGGAGTACCTGCGCATGAGAATTTTGGAAGTGGACGGAGTGTTGCTATGCAAAAGTTGTTGTTTTCTTGTCGCGGCCGTGAAGGTGAGTTTTATGAGATGTGGAAGTCGTTGCGGTCTTTGATTGCATTTAGTGTGATGTTTCATTTTGTTTCTGACGAGTTCTTTGACAATGTTGTTTGCGCTTCTTAGCGCTGTTTGGTGTTGCTCACTTTTTAGTTGTCTCTAGTGTAAGCATTTCCTTCTATCGCGTCTATTATTTTGGAGGTTTGTCATTTTAAGGTGTAATTGACTCCTCAGTAGATTGATGTTTACGGGTGAGACAAAAAAACAAGAAAATGAAGCGAATACGGTGCAATGCCTCCAGTGAATCGGTTATAAAATAAGTGTTGTATGTATACTAAATATGTATTGATATGTGCTTTGAATTTCAATATAATTATGTTCATGATTTACAAAGTATTCCTCTGATATTGTATTGTGGTATTGAACAGGCATCAAAAGGTCATTAAAAAAGGAAAAATATCAACTGATATTGGAGAGCATTGACATGTGTGAATCAATAGAACATGACATCTCGTGTTCAAATTGGAGTTGGAGAATAAGAATATGAGAAGCTCCGAGATTCCAGCATGAGGAGAAATGCTATGCTTTTGAAGACTATAGGACTACTGCCCTTTGAGAGCTCACGCAAAGAGACAACATCGAAGAGAAATGTTGAGATAGTTGATGGCATAGTTGAAACGGCACATTGCTGAGTTGCAAGCTACGACTCATGAGCGCAGCCTATTCATGCTGCAGCTATTGCGGTGCAAAACAAACGGCTTGTGGAATCGATTTGTATGTTGAGCTCCAAGGGTCTGGTGCAGCTAAAAGCCACCTGGAGGTCCAAGGCTCCGGTGGAGCTGAAGGCCGCTTGCTGGTCCAAGGATCAAATTCTCAAGTCAATGGACCAAGCATTTCTAATCGACAACTTTCATACGAGAGAGTCTTTCACCCTCGCCCACGACACATGGCTGATAACAAACAACTTAAGGATAGGCAATTCTTGAAGAAATACTATTCAAGGCAACATGAGAAACTGAATCCCATTCATGGAGATGTGAAGCATTGATTCTCCAATACAAAAGATCCTTTGGTTGATGAATTTTTCAAGCATCCCTCCATCAGACACTATGGTCCATTTCTGAAGAGGCTTTTAGATTTTGTCAAGGCAAGAGAACCAGAACTACCTACTCTTGTGTTCATTGAGGAGAGTATAACCATGCCATGGAAGGTGGAAGACATCATGAAGTACACTTTTGAAATCAAGCATCACAAGTGGAAGCGAAATTGATGTGAGTCTTCAGTCACACATTGCATCTGTTTTATCGTACTGAGTATATCAACAACATCTGCTGGCATGGAACGAAGGGTAGCCTTAAAATTGTACCATATATCCATCGTGCAAAGAATTTTAAGGTAGGCAAAACATAAACAAAATAGTGAGAACATGTGAGTAACTTAGACGTGTGATTGATCTAATTCCACCATGAGGCGTGAGTTTGCTTCAGGTTTCATCACCGTGACCATCTAGAGATGTATACGATTAAATGAGTTGAATCATCTGATTGATATGTTGCTTAGACATTTGTGTCTATGTCAATACACGCACTTTGACTACTCCATGTGCTTTGGATCACGGACTGATCATCCATTGAAATCACTTCCACATTTGAATTAATTTAACTTTTGATTTATGCTTAAGAGTAAAGATTTGATTAGTGATGAACAGTCGACATCGTCACCTGCTTTGAGGTCGGATGGTGGAAAGAAGAAAAACAAATATATGTAGAGAACAAATATATATATATATATATATATATATATATATATATATATATATATATATATTTTTTACTGAATAAATATTATTAAATAAATAACACATTCAATATAAAAGGCAGAGTGCAAGATAACATACATTTTATAAATGAATGGTTCTCCAAAAGAAATATAGTTTTTTGAATTCTATATATATATATTTTTTATTTGAACTTTAAGACCTAAGACTATATAATCAATTGAATACGCATTGTATTATCCTTTGTTTCATATGCTAAAGATTTATCATTTTTTGTGTCGAATTTTTTATATTTCATAAAGAATATTTAAATACTAATAATTTTCATTTAAAAATTTTTTTTTACTCTATTCTTTGTTCTTAGTCCCATTGAAAAAGAAACCAGGAGTATCAACAGATAAGCGTTGAATCATGCAAGGCTGTTTTTAAAATTGATATCTCCTAAGCATCAATTTATATAGGATTGACTTTAATCTAGCAGATGAAGGTAAGCAAGAGTCAACCATGAGGTCTCACGTTCGACTCGCTGCAAATACTTGATGTTGCATGCGCCTCACCACCTGATGCAATGCTACAACCCAAAAAAACACCATGTATGCCCCAAAAAAAATAAAATTATACAAGATGATAAGTAACACTTATATTATAAAATGTTGACATTTGTCTATAGTATAACTTTTGTAATCATTAATGGGATCTTTAGGCCACTGACATTTTTTAACTCAAAAGTGCACACTTTAGTAACAGCGACGCAAGTTGCATCCACATGTTCTAACAAAAAAAATTGTTTATGGGTATTGATGAATGTTTTGAAAGAAATTTATTATATAGTTCTTAAAAATGTTCAAATTAACTACATGCATAACATCATAAACGAAGTCCCAAGACATATCAAATTTGTATAGATTATATAATTGCCATAATCGTGAATCTCTAAATACATCGGAGTCCATGTTGTATTCATATCTATTCGTCTCATTGTTTATTTTTCAGCCTTCTTAAAGTATCTTCATTATGACTTAACTCCTTAGCAATGTACCTCTTCAAGAGCTGTGTAAACTACCTTTTATTCTCATTATAATCATATTGACCATTAATCAACTATGAGAATATTTTACATCTCCGACATGCTCATCTTCCTCAAGATTTGAGATTTGAGATCTTGCACGAGTTAGACGATCTTCAGACATAAAGAGTGCCCTAAGATTTGGTGTTTTGGAACAAGGCAAGAGGTTGTTGATCCTACATACTGTATCTCCAATGCATTCTGTCCACAAACAAAATTTTTAGCTTTTTGACAAAATTATAAAGTTTTATCATCCTTTATATATGTCCATGCATGTATATATATGGTTATGCTACTATTTATGTCTTTATTTTGATGTTTTCATGTATTTTTTGGTTTTGAATGCAAGCCTAGTGACATTGCTTTGCCATTGGTTTTGTTATAAGCCTACATAAAGTTGAAATTGATGAATATTTTTTATTCAAATATTGCTTATTCTGGATATTTGTATGATAAACACTTCAAACATCAACATGTCCAAATTCTAAATTTAATTATGATTGTTAATTTACAACCATTTTGTTTTATACATGCTCGCTGCGTGAAATAAAATTTGTATAGTTGTTGTTTTGCACAATGAGCTTATTTTTAAAAAATAAAAAGAAGATATTTACATATTGCAACACAACAATAGACGTAGAGGTTGTACCAAAGTATTGGTTCAATCCATTATTTTCTAATACCTTGAAAAACTAAGAATTTTGGTTCTAATTTATTTTTTCTTTATAAAGAGAACATTTTCAAATTTACTATTGCATCTTTTATAAAGTATGCTTGCGTCTTTGGATTGTATTGATATTTTTGTTTATGCTTATGATATCAAATTTTTAATCCATATATTATTCCATATAATGGTTTCAATTTTACCACCTTATTATTATCAATAAGCATAATAAAGACCTCCTTCGTAGTCGTAAATGGCTACAAAATCATATTTTGCTTGTGGTTATTTGCAATTATAATAATTATAGAGCTTGTAATATACCATTCAAAGAATAATTACAAGACCTTTCAATCAATTTATTGAATGTCTTTTAATTTAGCTCCAAATATTACAACCATAGGGAGGAATTGAAGTTTCTGCATTTGTTGAGCAACTACAATTTATAGTGCTAAACAGATCCTTAGTTGATTTCAACAACAATTTTTTCAATAAAGGTTTTTTTATAGTGTAAAATTAAAATTTTGAAAATATATGACGATGACAAAAAGAAGGTAAGATGACAAGCATATCAAAGATGAACTTGACCAAGTAATAAAAGATGTTAGAATGATTTATGATTACTAAATTATTTGTGATAGTAGCAAATGAATGAAACAAAACAAATAAAAGTGGCCTTCCATTGGCTTTTATTAAAATATCATAGAAGCAAGTGTTGTTGAAGCAATGAAGACAAACTAGAAGTAGTGAATGAACTAGAAAGAATGGAAGTTCATAAAAACCAATGGAAGTGAAATGTAATGATTGAAAGTTAAGCAAAATGACAATAAGAGAACTTAAGACAATATATGTGTATTTAAAAATAGAATGACTATAAGAAAACTTAATGCAACATAAAGTTTGCATTTAAAGAATTGCAAGTAAAGATGGCAACGACGCTATCTTCTGAGCGGTGAGCGGTGAGTAGTGAGCGGTGAGCACTAGAAATTCAAATTTTTACCTAAAAAATTGAAAATTTTGTTTTTTTTTTGAATTTTTTTGAGAGCAATCAAACAATGGTGAGCAATTTAAAACACTTCGTTGGAATATATGAATGCAAATAAAGTAGACCCTATAACCGTGGAATCAATCAAATGTGAATGGTTGGATGGGAAAGCTTATTGTTCAAGTCACATACAGAATGTATATCCAATTTCTTTTTAAACTTTTTTTTATTGCATTTTTGTGGTCGCGGATACAAGAGAAGAATATTTCCAAGGCATGAAGGAATATTCTCCTCTCGGATCCGAGAGGAGAATATTCCTTCATGCCTTGGAAATATTCTTCTCTCGTATCCGTTTTACGGCAAACACATTCGAGAGGTGGACAATATATAAATAAATAGTGACCTTTATTTATGTTCTGCGGATTCCAAATCCATCACAAAGCCAAAACAAATCAACTCCGCTATTCATATAATGTATTCTTGAACTGTATTGGTCACTTGATTTCACAGTCTAACCATAAAAAACTACTGAAGCGGTTCAGCAACTTTGGCCATCTCCAGAACACGCACAACTTCGTTGAAGCTGAAGCTAGGGGCGTGCATAAAAGTATCAACCTTGTAATCCATCTCACATAGATAGCGGAAGATATAATAAACATGCTTGCAGTACTTCCAATGTCCTCTTTTGCCAAGGGTTTCCGAAGTCATTTTCATGAAGTCGGGGCAAGTACATCTAGGGAAGTCCGTGATGGTGATACAATATATGGTTTCACTGGGACTCTTCAAGGAGATGAAACAGCCAAATCCTGGATATGGGATCGATGTGACATTTGTAATCCAATAGTTGCTCATGAGACCCGCGCTGCTCCACTTGTTGCGGTGGTCGGAGGTAGGAGCGTCAGAACTTCTCCTGATGGCATATCCGTTTCGAGTCGTCGGGTGTGTATCAGGATCGACAGGAACCGGGAAATGACTCCTTGGAAGCGGCATATTAGCAGAGACCTGGAACTGACGACAAGGTGATAGTACTCCACGTTGTTGGAGTTGGAAGCCGGCCTCTTCAAGAGCCAAAATCTCTTTGATGGTCAAGTTCGTGCCCCTTTTCACAGGCTAAGTCTGCGGGATAGATGGCCAATCGATCACAAACGACTTCTTTGTGCCCTTCACACATCTATTAATGTCATCGGCGCAAAACCAGAAGTCAGTAGAAATATGGCGATCGGTTCTGAACTCCTTCTTCAGCCCTACATAGGTAGGAGCAGGCGTACCATGTGTACCTCGGCGCACTCGTGTATCGCACTTCTCATTTGTATGAGCCTGTATTGCTTGGCATTTTCGGTTAGACTTGCCGGACAGTCTGGCAATGTGCTACTTAGACGGGTCGCAATCTGTCTCCTGCACTGAAGTAGTGTGTTCAACACCAGAGTCAGGTTGAGAAAGAGCCTCCTCAATGCGTGCTCTGGTGGATCTCGTGCCATCACGAGGAATGGAATAATTCACTGTATCATAACGATGTGAGTCATGACTCGAACCAGGCGGCAAATCTAACTTCCGTTTCGTAGATCCAAAGATCTCTACACCTTCCAAGCCTCCTTTATTCGTCAGTAAATCCTCGGCTCCCGGGTAGGAATTAACTGCTTGAGCAATCAACTTGGGGTCACCAGACCGTTGAGCGTGGCGTAAACAAAGTTCTGCTCTGTCCGGACCTTTACCGCCCTTTCCTCCCTTCAGCCAAGACCGGTAACTTGTGATCTGCATGAATGCTCGGATCATATCATTCACTGTTGCCTCGTACAAACAGGTCATTGTATTTCTTGATTGTTGAAGCCATCTGTTATGCACGGTTTCCGCAAGGTTGCAGGAAGGCATGTCGGCTCTCTCGTCAAGGGTAAAATCCTGGGAATTACAATAAAATAAATCATGTCATTTTCAGGTTATAGATAAAAAGCAAGGTATACTGATACTTTATGGAAGGATTTAGAGATGAATGAACTTACAAGCTGCATCAACCCTCCCCATTGTCTATACCGATAGTGCCAGAAAACCATCCAATTGTTTAGATGATGCCTTCCTTCTTCAGTTGTAGCGCCTGACGAAAGCCACCACCCGCGGATGACGTTATACTGCGCTTCTGCTTCCTTCTGGGTCTTTGCGTCCTTCCATATTTTACACAAAGTTTTGTGTTGGTCTTGAAAGCTTGGCAAGATATTCCGAGAAGTAGCCCTCTGAAGGCACTTTGTCCAGTGGAAAAGACAAGTGCGCTCCCGTTCTTCCATAGGAACATTGGGGTCTCCGTTCCCATACACCTTCCGAATAGCGTGCCAGTTGGCTCCAGCATTGTCAGCCATAAATCCTTTGAAATTTGTATTTTCAAGCACGTTCTTGCGCATAACTTCATTCAGCTGGAGCCAAAATAACTCCTGAGCAGCAGCATCTTTGGATTGCATGTCACAAAGGGCAATTGTCATAACTTTACAATACTTACTGTCATAAACGTGGCATGCCATAGTGGTCGAGTCAGCTACACGCCTAACATAGTCGAACATGATCCAGCAGTCTTGAAGATCACCTCCAGGCTGCATGCGCTTCACCAGATCCACACCGCTTCCTGGACGATCAGTGGACATCTTGAACAGAAACACCTTGCCTTCATTCTGTCCAGGGAATTGATTACGGTGGATGAAATCAAAGTTGGAGTAATCCTTCTACTCTAGGATGATATCTGTGATTCCTCTCCCTTAACGGAAAAACCTCTTCGATCCAGAAACAAAATTGCGTATATTCGGTGAAGTAAGAGTCTCAAATTGGTCCAATACAACATCCATAGATGCTCCCCGAAGATGACTGCCTCCTGCAGTAGGACGGATCAGAGCATTGGCAAGGTACTGCTTGCTGGCCGCTAGAACGATAGCAGAGTTTTTGGCGTTAGGTGTCCTCTGAACCTCCTTAGCTATGCAGTCAAACATGATATCCATAGAATCTTGACATCTGCCTTGAGATACAGGATGTCTATGACGTCCTAAATGAATGGCCGCACGGGTCATATCATTGTCTGAAGACGACATATGATAGATCCTAGCGTCGCACAATGCTAGACAAGTAGGATGTGTCTGACATACCTTGTATGCTAATGTAGATTTTTCTGTGGGGGAGCCTCCTACAAAGAATGGTACTAAAGCTACGCCTGACCATTCAGTGCTATTTACTATCCCATTATTCCTGCAGATGTAATCACAACTCATGTTGAGACATTGTAAGTGTCCGGTACAGTTTGACTTACGATATGTGAGGCCATATTCGTTCTTGATATTTGTGGTCATGGTCTTGCACCAAGTGTGGCCATCATATTGCTTGCTCATCCCGTCCATTCACCTCCAAATGGATTTGGAACTCCTTCTGGTACAGGGGGCAGCTCGAAAATCTTGTCTCCATCATAGACCGGCGGTAAATACTTCACTTGTTCATGTTCAATAGTGTCAAAATCAATCTTCGATAATTTTGATCTGGAGCCCCTTCTTGATGCTGTCATTCTGATGGCAAACAGAATGCTTCTATTTTTTTTGGAAGTAGGGTGAATAGGTGGACGCCCTGTAGACAACGACGCAGACAGACTAGAACGACTACCCTGTCGAGATGGACGTCCTGAGTCTTGGGATCCACGACTCTGAAATGGATTTGATCTAGTGTCTCCTAGCTTGATCTCACTGTGAGTGTCATCATCCGAGTCACTCAACAAATGTACTGAGTTGTCACTGGGTTCAATTTTGACACTTGCTAGACCTGGAACTTGAACTGTTGACGTGGAAGGAGGAGGGGTCAAAAGTACAGTAGACTCAGACATCTGTGCATCTGATAATCCGTAAACCTTGAAAGTTCCAGTGCTAAGAGTCCAGACGTAACCGTCGGGTGTACTATCCTTCACTTGAAATACACACTCAAGAATCTCACCATTATCATCAAAGACCTCTTTTTCCACGTAAATAGTCCCAGCTCTAAACCCAAAGCTGAGGCTAAGTAATCGCTCCTCCACAACTACCTTATTGTCTGGACCTACAGACATCACAAATGGAATACCTCCATGATGAGACCGTAGAGAGGCCATTCTAAGTGTACTATAGAAGATAGAAGAAGTACAATCATGCATTGGAGGAGAGCTTGTGCAAGTAGAGTGTAAGAAGATGTGCTTGGTGTGGTCCAGGTTGTAGAGATTATATAGTTGTTAGTGGTTAGTGTGGTGGAACAGCTAACATACTCTAAAATGAAATAGAGTGTACTGGCGAATTCACCATGACCTGTATAGCTTAATTTAAGTTCGAATGTATCTGACAAATTGAAATGCTTAGGCGGCTGAGGCCGCCAACCACATCATGTTTAGCTAATACTATTATATGATTCAGTAGTGAAATTCAACCGTCACAGATGTGCACCAATACATTTTTAACAATTAGCCGTCAATGTTAACGTGACAAGGGCAACTTTAATTTAAATGGTTATTTTGTTTGGAGGAAGAGTTCCATAACTTACTTTATATTAAGGAGAGATATCATACCAGATCAGTGGGAGGTGTTCATCCATTTCAACATAAGATCATGTCATTCCCTTTACATAGATTTGGTGGCCATTCTAAAATGGTCTGCACCTAACAATTAAAATATATACTACTATTATATATAACAAAGATACTGACACGAACATTAGCAATCACAGAATGCTCATGCATGTATTAAAGGTCTGAAAGGTTTAGGGTACTAAGAGTCCACTATAAAACTGGTACTAAGCACTTGTCGATTTCAAAGCATACGTCTTAGTTAGAATTATGTTTACGCGAGAGCGTTACTGAGACCTATGAGGGAAGAGGAAGAGCCAAGCCCAAGAGTGCCGAGGGCTCCTAGATCATGTACGACTAGAGGTAGAGGGAGAAGGCGAGGTTCAGGTTTTAGTAATCCGAAGCAGGTGGCGGCCCAGAAGAGACGGAAGGAGAAAGCCGCACTTGGCCGTATTGTAGAGGTGGATTATAATTCAGATGATTCCAAGCATCTCAAAATCAGAGCATTGGCCACTATATGCCAGGTATACTAGACCATGTTGTTTGCTTTGTGTAATTGAGTAATTCAAAGTATGATGATAATTAATATGTATTTGTTGAATGGCTTCGGGTTCAATTTTGTTAATTTACTCTACTGGTCAGGGTCATGGAGAGGCGGGGCACATAATATCCACAAAAAATTCATTATGCGTTTTTAAAATCTAGGAGAATTTTAATTAGTGAGTGGACGGACTTCATGAATATCGAGATTCTCCCAAGTACGATGGGTTGACTTTTCTGTTAATTGCAAAGGAGGGTTTGCAGGTCAGGTTGCTGTCGGGGAGAGGGAGGAGGCGACGCACTTGAAGCTGGGGCCGTCGCAAAAATCATCATCTGCACCAGCCCACAGAGCGTAACTGTAAGTTCTCTGACCGGTACCTTCCATCTCTTCTAAGTTGTTTTGCAATTTTTTTTTTGATGCAGACTGTTCTCTGAAGACCGCACATTTGAATTCAGTTTTGTGTTATCAGAAGGTTGTGGAATCTTAAACCTAGAACCTGGTGCAGAAACTAGGGTCTCAGAGAGTCGAAGTGGGTGACGATTTGGAAGTACTGGGTGCGAGAGAGGGGATTTCAGAAGTCGAGCTCCAAGTGGGTGCCGATCTAGAAGTACTGGGTGCGAGAGGGGGGATTCCAGAACTTGTGGCCTTGGAGAGTATTTCAAACAAGCCGAAGAGGTAAGGCCCCGCCCACGGAACTTGCAAAGCACGGTCAATGGACCAACACCGTTTGTTAATTTGGTCAGCTGGTATTTGCAGCTTGCATCGACCTTAATGGCCAGCCCAAGGCTTATGTGCTAGCACCGAGGCTCGTTGCAGATGTGCTGCACGGCCTCAACCAGGCAGTGGATCGCAATTAATTTCGTTTTGAATTTCGTTTTTCGTTTTGAGGCTTGGAGTTATTTGGTGGGTGTGTGAGAAAAAGTGTGTGAGGGAGGCACCCCGGATCCATCTCTCGGATCCGAGAGGTGCCCCCATCATCCCAATTTGTTTTGTTTTTTTCAAACTTTGTGTTGGATCATCATGCCATTGAGTCCCGGTTATTGTTCATGCGGTTCGAACTTGGTAGCTGGTATTTGCAGCTTGCATCGAGCTCAATGCATATGTTCGAGCTCCGAGGCTCGGTGCAGATGTGCAGCATGCCTCACCTAGGCAGTGATTTGGTTTTTTTTTTGTTTTGAATTTGGTTTCTTAATTCAATTCCAACATCATGCATTGGAGGATTACGGGTCAGCCCACATCAGTCTAGTATTACGGGTCTCACAAGATTAAAATTAATTGCAGATTTCCGAAGTTATGGACCACGGTCAAGGGGCAGAATCGTCTGAGCGACAGCTCTTGGAGGTACGCTTTCTTAACCTTGTTTTTAAAATGTAACATAGCTTCCTCTTTCTGTGCGCAATTTGGGAATTATATTGGTTTGATGCATAATAGCTGAGGCTAATACCTAATGCATAATATCTGATGAGCCTCATACTAATCGATACTTTGATGGGAAGCATTCAGTCCCAATGGAAACTAAAATTTCTGAGATGTACTTTGACAGGTCCTGAACTCTGGAGCACCTGTGGAAGAGGTGATCAGTCCGTCTACCGCCATGGATCACGAGGATGGTGGCTTGGCTGAAATTGAGGACCAACAGCGCAGAGCAGTGATAGGCAATTCACATATTGCTTTACAAAGCGCGTTGGACATGCCCGGTGTGGAGATTGATGTTCCTCTATGCCGGATGATTCCATTGAAGGACGTCAGAGAGCCTTTGAAGAATGACATTCATAAGCTGAAGGCTGAGTTCTCACGTGGATACAGGAGGGCATCATCATGCTTCTACCTTTCTCTCAGGAGTTTCAGGATGGAAGAGTGTAGTGTTTCTGAAGCAGACAGAGCGTCATGGTCTGAGCTATGGCAGAAGGAGGATGACGAATTTGAGAGGAGATTGTCACAAAATCCAGCTTTCCAGAAGTACTCCAACAAGTACTTTTACGTGTGGGATGGAAATCATCGCCACATTGCTTGGTCAGAGATTATCAACACCATTCGGAAGCATGATTCGTCATTTCATGTTGCTGTTCGATCGGTTGTTATCAATGTCACTCCTGCAAACTGCAATATGCTCTTGCACGCCATGACCGACTGGAATAAGTAAGTACATGTTATCATAATTTTTCTGATGTCGCATTTCAATTTACGGGAATGGATTTCTGGTTGCCTACTGTATCCTGGTGATGCTGCTTGTATTTAGCGACCTCCCTTGGAGGCGTTTTAGTCTTTGCCATATTCTGGATCTCAGTAATTAGCGTCTGGTATTGCCTGTACTTTGATTAAAACAAGAGCTCCAGCTAGAAGCCGGATTGAAGGTATTTTATTTTTTATTAAATTTGATATGTGAGTTAGGCTCCGTAGCTCTTGTCTGTGACCAGCTCTGGCTGGTTGCTTCGAGCTGCTTGTAGTCGATGGCATTACTATATTCTTTAGTTTGTGCAATGTTCACTGTTTAGCCATGTCACGGCATGTTTTGATATCTTATGTATTTTCATGTTTATTTCTCTTATATGACCTCTAACAAGTCATAACTTTGTTCATTAGGATCTGTGTATACTTCGTTATTTAACATAAATTGCTGTGATTTCATGTTTTCCAATGCACTATTGATTCAGAAAAAATCAAGTGGACCACGTTGAACAGCATTGGACACACGAGGTGAAGCGTGTCCAACAACTTGGTTTGCTTAATTTTGACCAACTCAAGGGTCTCGTGAATGAGGACGATTTACAAGCCAGCATACTCGAGAGGGCACGGACAAAAAATAGAAAATGGTTTCACCTCACGAATGATGCATTTATCAACTTCTTATACGAGGTAAGCTACCCCTTGTATAAAATACTCAATATTTTTTAAGAGCTCTCGAGTTACAAAAAGTTGACATTTCTTTTTTGTTATTGAAGAGGGAGATTTCAGCGGCCCAGGAGGAGGCTATTCGAGGCTATAAAGACACGCTCATAATAGGCACTGGAGAAGACAGGCCAGGAAGTGCATCTGAACTAAAGGCCATGGCTGCTAAGGCAGTAGATAAGAAGAAGACCCAGCTTTCAACCCATTTGGATTGGTTTATTGCTATAGCCAACCCGAGCAATGGAGAAGGTTTTTTAAAAGAGGTACGTTGGTATTTGACGCTTTTTATTTTCAAGGTACATGCCTCTCAATGAGGTTGAGATTGTTAATCAAGGTTTGCGAAAAAGTGTTTGCAGGGGACACCCCGGGTCCATCTCTCAGATCCGAGAGGTGCCCCCATGCACCTGTCATGTTTTGCTTTTTCTAAACTTTGTGCTGGATCATCATGTCATTGAGTCCCGGTGATTGCTAATTGTTAATGCGGTTCGAAGCTGGTAGCTGCTATTTGCATCTTGCATCGACCTTAATGGCCCGCCTAAGGCATATGTGCGAGCACCGAGGCACATTGCAGTTAAGCTGCAGGGCCTCACCCAGGCAGAGGATCTCATTCTTTTTTGTTTTCAATTTCGTTTTCGTTTTGAGGTTTGGAGTCTTTTGCTGCGGGTGTGAGAAAAAGTGTGTGGGGGAGGCACCCCGAATCCATGTCTCAGATCCGAGAGGTGCCCCCATCATCCCAAATGGTTTCACTTTTTTTGAACTCTGTGCTGGATCATCAAGCCATTGAGTCCTGGGGATTTTATGATTGTTAATGCGGTTCGAACCTGGTAGCTCGTCTTTGCAGCTTGCATCGAGGTCAATGGCCTGCCCATGGCATATGTGCGAGCACCGAGGCTCCTTGCAGATGTGCTACAGGGCCTTACCCAGGCAGTGGATCACATTTTTTTTGTATTGAATTTCGTTTTAATTCCCATAGAATCTTGTTCTCGAGGGGACTCATAGAATTAAGGAATATTTTGGTCTCGGATCCGAGAGGAGGATCTTGTGAGGATTCTTTTTTTGATTCTTTTTTGGAAATTCCGAAACTGAGGCTTGGAATTATTTGCTGCGAGTGTGAGAAAAAGTGTGTGGGGGAGGCACCCCGGATCCATCTCTCGGATCCGAGAGGTGCCCCCATCATCCCAAATGGTTTTGTTTTTTTTGAACTTTGTGCTAGATCATCATGCATTTGAGACCCGGTGATTCATTTTTGTTAATGCTGTTCGAACGTGGTAGCTGGTATTTGCAGCTTGCATCGACCTTAATGGCCAGCCCAAGGCTTATGTGCTAGCACGGAGGTTCGTAGCAGATGTGTTGCAGGGCCTCACCCAGGCCGTGGATTGTTTTTTTTTTTTTGTTTTGACTTTCGTTTTTTGTTTTGAGGCGTGAAGTTATTTGATGGGGGTGTCAGAAAAAGTGTGTGGGGGAGGCACCCCGGATCCATCTCTCGGATCCGAGAGGTGCCCCCATCATCCCAATTTGTTTTGCTTTTTTCAAGCTTTGTGTTGGATCATCATGCCATTGAGTCCCAGTTATTGTTAATGCGGTTCGAACTTAATAGCTCGTATTTGCAGCTTGCATCGAGGTCAATGGCCAGCCCAAGGCATATGTTCGAGCACCGAGGCTCGGTGCAGATGTCCTGCATGCCTCACCTAGGCAGTGCTTTGGTTTCTTTTTTGTTTTGAATTTGGTTTCTTAATTCAATTTCAACATCATGCATTGGAGGCCACGCTTTTTACATTGTGAATCGGATTCGAACCTGGTAGCTGTTAATTGAACTCAGCAGACCTTGCTTAGTAATTTGTTTTGGTCACTCTGGGCAGTTGGTTTCGTGTCTTCGTAGACGTTCAGTGATGATGGTTTTATAAAATTTAATTGGCACCAGTTCGATGATTTTTTCGTACCGTCTTGTGCATGACCCTAGATCAGTCTGGTAGTTGCTGCTCAATGTATTGTATGTTAATCATTTTCTTTCTAACATTATATATATGGTTCTCGGTTTTTCGAGTTAATACTAAGTTGGTTTATTGTTGGAAAGCAAATTCGTAAGGTTGAAAGGCTGACTGGATTTCTGGAGGTGTAGTATTCACCGGTTGAAGTTACTTTGGTAGTTTTTAGGCTCTGTTCATTTTAACTTTATGTTAGGCAATTTTCAGTTATGTCTTTATAGTGGGTCTGTTTATACAATGGGCAATGATATCATTATTAATTTTCATTACATTATGTGCAGATTATTCGCCACTTTGACATATTTTATGCAGATCCAGAGATGACTCCAGAAAAATTGCAGCTCATCGCCTCTGCTAAGGTGAATGCCAAGCATAAGGAGAGATGGTTGAAGTGGTGGAACATGAGCAAGGAGAGTCGGCAGGAGTACAACTTTCCTCCACATCCAGCTTCTGATTTAGCTCTCAGGCCTTGGGTGGATCATGCTGCCTTCTGGGCCGGGGTAAGTTTCAAAAACTTAAGCTCTATGAATTTGTTTTACGAAGTTTGTTTTCCTCAATGTCACATATTTCTTCATCCTAAAGAATGTCTTGTATTCTTATCTGTTTTGTAATTGATCGATTTTGCAGTTAGAAGAGGAGGCAGTCATTCGTTATGCCAAGATTGTAGAGGAGGATATCATAGTTTTGAGGACAGAGGATTTACCTAATCATGTAGATGATATTGGCTCATGGATTGAGGCTCATTCCATTACTTTGTGGGGCAAGGCCTTTAAGTCATTTTTTCCCAAGGCTAGAACTTATACCAAGAAGGAGCCATTTCTCCATCAGGCTGGTGCTGAGAATGCTATGAAGCGGGCTATCTTGAGGTATTTTTGGAGGGAATTGGTTGTAAAGGGTGCTATTGACAGGAAAGATATTCCTCAGCGGTTTAAGAAGTGGGTGGATGTCTCTAGCAGTGAGTGCATTTTTACAGATTATCATAGGAGGCATTTTGAAGCTCCTCATCTCCTTCAGTGTCCTTGGTACCTTGAGCTTAAGGAGAATGATCAATGCCCCGGGGAAGAGAGAGGTCTTAAGGCAAGTTGTGAGAATTTAATGAAGCAGCTTGTAGATGAGAACATGGTGGGTTTGGAGGAGGATACCTCGCAGGTTGGTGATGATGCTGCTCTTTCTGAGAGACAGAAGAAGAAGGTGGCTGAGAGGAAGGCAGAGATAGAGGCAAAGATGAAGGAGAAGGAAGACAAGAAGAAGGAGAAGGAGCAGGAAGCTAAGCTCAAGAAGGAAGTGGCAGCAAGGAACAGAGAATTGGCCAAGTTAGTTTTGAAGGAAGGGCCAGAGAAGTTGATGTCTCATGTTGGCATTTCTCCTTCAGGCAGTAGCATGCAGGCTGCCATAGTTCCTGTAGCTCCTCAGGTGCCTCATTTTTCTACCCCCATGCCTTCTCAGACTATCTACACGATTCCATGCTCGCAGTTGGATGAGGTAGACACTAGTGTTAAGATCATCAATAATTGCACTATGGGCATTTTGGATTTGTTTACTTCTTTATCGGAGGGGGATGTGCCTGAGGTTTGGAGCAAGATCAAGGATTGGATCAAGGACCATCTCGGTAGCAAGGCTAGGAATTTTGGAGGTGAGGAGGCTGAGGCTGCTGTGGACCTCATCATTTTTGATGTTCCAGAGGATTTTCCAGTTCCAGGTTTAGGGCAAGATGGTGAGATTCCCTCCTGGAACAAGCACCCCAAGATTTCAGCAGGGAAAAAAATGGAGTCTTCATGGATTCAGGCTCATTTTGAGTTTGCTATGCAGTTTCTGCAGGATGATGGAGCTTTGATTGTTTTTTACCCTGATTCAAAGTTCATTTTGAATGAGCTTATTTCCTGGGCAGAGTGGGCTAACTTTCAGGAGGAGGCCAAGTGGTTTGCAATCAATGGCCTGCCATTGACTATTCCAGACCGTTATCCACGCCAGCACAAGACTTTTATGGTCAAGTGCTTCATCAAGATGGAGAATGTCGAGGAGGAAGTTCCAAGGTCTAAGTTCCAGTTTCATGATAGGGCTGAGCTTGGTGCCCAAGGCATCAAGCTATCCACTGATGGTCACTGTAATAATTTGATTACTACAGATTCTCTGACTTATAACTCAGAGACTGGTTTGCCATTCAGAGGACCTAGGGAGAAGACTTCTAATCTCTTGCAGGCTCTAATTGATCTCTGCACTGTAGAGAATGACATTGTCATGGATCTCACAGCTTCTACAGGTATTAATTTTTTATTTTTTTTTGTTAAAAAATATTTTGTATTTCATTTTATAATTTTTACTTATGTCTTGGAGCTCTAATTTCTATGCAGGTGCTTCCATTCGAGCATCCAAGAGTCTCCGGCGTCATGTCATAGGCTTTGAGCTTGACACCGCCTTGTACAATCAGGTGTTGTTTCCTCTTCTTCCAAGCACGGAGGAGGTTGAGTCTACTCCAATTCCTGTGCCTTCACCGAAGAAGAAACGTCCGGTTGAGTCAGATGATGAGCCTGAGAGGAAGACTGCCCCCAAGCGTTCTTGTAAGTAAGTCTTTACATTCATTTGACATTTGTTTATTTTAAAAAAATCGTTTACTTCAGTATTTACTAAACTGTAAAATTGTCATGTGCAGTTGGAAGAAAGCGTTGAAGAATGACATTGGTGGCTCTATTATCTCGCGCCATCTTAGCAAGATAAGGAGTCCAGTTAGACCTTTAGAGCTTCCACATTATGCAGAGATGCAGGCTCAAGCTTATTTAGCTGCTCCTTCTCTATCTATTTCATCTGACAGAGATAGCATTTGTCGTGATGCTGAGATTTATCTTGACATAGCTGCAGACGTTGGCAGAGTAGTATTATCTAGTGATAGCGATTCTTATCATGGTTGGATTGGTACTTGTAGCAATGATGAGATGTCTACTTGATCATTTCATATTTACTCTATATTGTTATGTTTTCCCTACTTATATATCATATGATATTTTTGGCTTTGGATTTTATATTTTGCCTTAACCTCACTTTACTCTACTTCTGTGTGAATTTCTCTACCGGCCATATATTTTAAATTAACTTCATATATGATTAAATTATAAAGATGGTACTAAGTATTTTAGAAATTGAACTTTCCTTGGTTACAGCTTGAAGGCATCACAATAAAATGTGGTCTTCTTAAAACCTTTCTCATGTATTTTTCCCTTCCCTATTATGCAAATACCTCTAGTAATTACTTGGGGTACTTGGGCACCCCTAGTAATTACTTGGGGTACTTGGGCACCACTAGTGATTAGTAGGAGTCCCCTACGAACACAAATCCGAAGTCGGTTTTAGGAGTAATTAACTCTCAGTTAATTAATTCTGCACCTTTAAATCAGTCATCCAACACTTGGATGAAAAAACATTCATCCCAAAAAACTAAAAGCCTCATTCATCTGCCATAGCCGTTGTGTATATCCGTTCTTCACCTAATTTTGTTTTACTTTTTTTTATCTTTCTTCTTTCTCTCGTATATGTATTCATTCATTTTATTTTGTTTCTCTTTTTTTGTTAATTCATTTTTATGTTTTATTTTTTATTTTTTAATATTTATACCTTGTTTTTCTTCTTTCGTTGTTTTATTTATTTTTCTTTCTTTTCTTCTTATTTTCCTTCATTTTGTATTTTTTTCCCCTATATTCCGTTTCATTATTTATTTTTAATCTTTTTTCTTTCTTTCATTTATTTATTTTTTTCTCTTTTTTTTTTTTTTTTCCTTTTTTTAATTGTTTTCCTGTTCGTCTTCATGGCGTGGAATTGATAGGACATATGAAAAAATAATCACAATTTATTCGGGTATGAATCGGGTGTAAGTTTCTACATTTATCAGTTTAGAAGTCATTCTTTTTGGAATATACCCTAAAACACCTTCCACGGTCGTAGGTCCCATATATGCCATGTCATGCAAAATCATCTCAAAATATCAAATAAATAGTCAAAAAATTGAAATAAATTACAAATTGAATCAATAAAAGTAACATTTCATTTGTATGAATGAGGATTAGATATTGTGAGTAAAATACAACAAAATCAGTTTCTTCATCTCCTTTATAATCTCGCTTGCGTATTTAATGCATTTCAAACCATTGCAAGTGAAGAATACACTTGCTCACATTTTGTACATACCATGACTACACAATTTAAAAAAGATAAAAACATATGATAAAATGAACAATATACTGGAACCTCCTTAATAAATGTGTTCCATTGCATAGAATAAATCTTAAGGCATATATATTTAAGACTTTTGAAGTATGGCTAAGTAGAGCATCCAAAATGTGGGCTTTGTGTAACCATTTCTTGCACTTCAATACTTGGAATGTTTGAAGTTCTTTATTTTTTTAATGGGATCTAAGATATATAGTAGTCACCACTTAAAAAAAACTTGTATGTTTTGTATATATGTTGATCACTTTCAATCACTTGCAAATTTTGACAAGACATAATTTTGCTTGTTTGTATATACAATTAAACAACAATATATATATATATATATATATATATATATATATATATATATATATATATATTGTATATATATATATATATTGTATGTATATATATATATATATATATATATATATATATATATATATATATATATATATATATATATATATATATATATATATATATATATATATATATATATATATATATATATATATATATGTATATATGTATATATGTATATATGTCTCCCTCACTATTTTCCATTCCAAGTTACTTTGTAAACAAGTCTTCTACTTATATATACCATATGTAATTTTTTGGTTACGCCATTTTTAGAATTAATTTGCTATCATCTATATAACTTATATAATAACCACATATTCTTGAACATATAGAAGTTTGACTTATATTATATTCATATTAAATCGTATGGCTTTTTTTAGCTTTGCAACATTAATTTACTACTTTGATATAATTTTTTCATAAATAACACAGTAGTATATTAAAAAAAGAATTGAGTAGTTGAAAATTAAATCTATTTTATTCTATTTTAATATTTCTAACAAAAAAATCCAATTGTTTTATTTTTGAACTTCTACTTGGATTAATAATACAAATATGGTTTCAGCCTTTTAATGGATTGATTATCTCACATTTTGTCATTTCTTCAGAAATTTTAATATTTGACAACAATACTTCTAAAAATATATATATCAATTGAATAAATCAATTACATTACCATGGAATGAAACGGGAAAACTTCTCAACCTCTAAAGATAGGTTGGCGGGACATTTCTTTACAAGGCAATTTTTATCATCTTTTTACCAAAATTCATTGTAACTCAATCCATTCTCAACCCAAACTACATCAAATCAATGCACTCCCTTGTAGTGTACTTTTGTTGCATAGTGCTTTTTATGAGAGAATTTTTAATTAATAGAGTATTTAGAACATAGTAGTCTACAAAAATAAATTCAAATGTATGAAAATATTTTGTCTTCAAATGGGCTATATAATATTAAATCACAAAATAGTTTGAGTTCTTGAAATTCATTTCATCTTTTGAATGTTGGTATATTAAAGTAAGAAAAACCTACAAGTGGAGGACCTCACATTTAGACAAGGTGTCAAGAGCTCTAGCCTCTTAACACCTTGTTATTGCAATCACAAGAAAAATCAAATCCTACATCATGCAGACAAATGAAAAGGAGAGATGAAAGAATCTAATTGGAATAAAAATTTAGAAAACTTGAATGATAGTTTTACCAGATTCAACCATGTTGCACTTTGCTTTAGTTCTACTCAACCATATACTTCTCAAGCTTTAAAAGTCTCTCATAGTTATGTAGCAAATTAGAGTTACTTTCAAAGCATACAAGTAACAAAATGCACATGACAAAGAAAATCCAATGGTTTTATGTAGAAATGTATGTAGAGATTCACTAGTTCCTTCTATAGAAAGTCTATATATGTAAATGAACACCCTTACTAATCCATTCATTTGTGATCCTCGGAAGTAAATTAGTCTAGATCAAATGGTCGCAAGTCTTTCAATAAGCCCTAAACAAGGGTTTTTTAAGCTTGGAGTAACTACCAATAAACCATGAATAAAAGAGGTGGTGGATTTCACTAAAATTAAATTTTATATAGCATATCATGCCAACTATAATAAATTCATTATATCATAGCTTGCAAAAATTTTACAAGTATTTATTTTACAAATCTACATAATTAAAGAATGAAACTTTTACCTAAATGAAGTCTCTTTTCTAGTCAAAATATTAAATCTAAATTAATATAGAATCCGAAGATTCTCAATATTCAAAAAAACAAAGAAAATGACCAAAGGATAAAAAAATCTATGCTCCTATTACTATATTGAAGTGGGGCCCTTATGATCTCAAGAAGACTTCCACACAGTAATATGGGGCCTAAGGCTCCAAATTTTGCAAAAAAAACCAAAAAACCCCGAAACGGGAGAGGCAGCAAAATCGAACACACCAAACCTGGCAACCGAGCCCCGCTCGATAGGGAGAAATAAAGAGCCCTCACACATTGATCCTTGCTTCACAGTTGGAGGAACCGTTACCGTTTCCTCCATTTTTTTTGGAGGGGAAGGACATCTTTTCCACTAGTGTCTCCAGTTTCTGACCCGTCAATGTATGCCACCACCTTCTTGCGATTCCATGACAAGCTGTGCATGCAATTATAAAATTTTGCAGGATCCATGCCAGTTAAGATCAAAGCCCACTTCCCAAAAGAATGTACCAGCTTCGACCACAATGACACCACCGAACAAGGCCTCTAGGAATTAACAGCTGCAAGCTACAATGCTCCTACAATCTGCAGCTGTAGATAGATGTTGTGTAAAGGTTGTAAGGTGCACTCTTAGTACGATGGCAACTCCCGGGAGGTCCCGGTGCTGCATCCATTTGTTATTAGTAATTTATACACTAGCAAGTGTGAAACCCCATTTTACAAAATGGAACCTGGCAACCTACAAAATGCTCATCGAACTATCTAGAAACCACGATGGATCTAGGTTTCAAAATGGGTAATAAAGTTACTCAAAACTGTGATCTGCAGATCCCCAAGGGTTGCGTGATTCTAAGTTCAACAGAGTACTCTATATTATATTGGAATCTTGGTCCAATAGTGAACTCAGGCCTGGCTGCCATTCGGACAGAGTACAGAGCTTTTGCTCGTGGACCCAGGTTCCACACAGTGAGTCTCAAACAAGAGAAATGCCACATAATTGCAGCGGCCCAAATGGCATTTTGCAGTCCGTGGTGTGGTCCTTCACCAAACGTACAGCACAGAATGCTCGACGGTGGTCCGTTACCAGTGATAATTCGCCCTTACAAGGTGAAAGCATCTAGCGTTGCCTGCCAAGTCATGGACTCATGGCATATAAATTTTGAGAGAAAATTGTGGAATTTTTTTGGCTCTTTTGTCCGTCCCCACTTGATCGAATCAAGTACGTTTATGTGTAGCATGTCAGGGATTGCATGCTCCTTTTTAATTGTCTTTGGTCAGATCTTAGTTGCATTCTGCTAGATCCCTTCATGTGCTCCAACAGTGTGCTCCCAAGAGATTCATTACGTCCGATTGTCTTTCTCTCTAGCAGCTCACAGCCTCACTTTGTCATGCCATCGCATTTAATATGAGCGCTGCAGAAAAGTATCAGAATTTGGATGGAGGCTGGAGCGCGAATTTTCTCTCCGCATGAAGCTCAAATAAGAGGAATCGGCTTGACCTTTGACTAACTTTTAAGCTTTCACCCCTTGTGTGAATGTCGGAATGGGAACTGAAGTTTGTGAATGATATTCTGCCATGATCTGTCATGTGGGTGTCGATCTTTAGTAGAATATTCAAAATAGTGTGTTAGTACAGTAAGAAAAATATTAGCTGCAGATCCCTTCATGTGCTCTAAGTGTAGGTGATTCAAAGAAGATTGATCATGTCCAGTCGTCCTTTCCGCTAGCATAGGTGTCATCATGTGACTTCATTAATATAATGCGTAATTTTGTAACCTTACTAGACTAGTAGACTCAACTCTCAGTACATAAAGCTTATATTATGCGAAGCAAGGAAGTCTAGTACATGCCACAGCTTGTACCTATACCTCTTGTACGATTAAAAATCTAACAGGAACAGTAATTTGTGAACTCCACTCTGGTACATAATTCGTGAGTCGTTCATTAAACAACATTATGAATCACTCCACACGTGACACCGAAACCAACATGGGCGACAGAAGAGGAAATAAAAGCTTTATAAATAGTTTCGATTGTTTCGATGGAATACTGTACGTCACCTGGCAACACAACCCAAGAGAACGTTAAAGATATGGTCCGAGGACCAACATCCAGTGACCAAAACTAGGAACTAATTAGATTCCGATGACATATATCCAATCATCAATATTAGTATTAAAATCGATCATTAATTTTATCAAAGATCTCATACAATAGCGTCTTCCAATTAATATCAGGTTCGAATAACGCAGAGTCTAAGTTATCTAGTACTCTAGATTCATCAAGTTGGGATCTGAGAAAGTGCTCATGAAAATACCAAAGCTGGCAATCGCATGCAGTCAGGCGGTACATGAAAACAGGCCTAGTAATCGATCTCAGAGAAACTATAATTTATCATTTTGATTCAACCAGGGAATCTTCAAACTTTAGCTGCAGCTAGTTCATCTGGTACTACATCTCTCTCCTGACTCAGTACAGAACTTGTATACAACGTAGAGCAATTCAGTGCACAACTTAGATCATCAGTTTTGTGCACAACTTGGAAAAAATCTGGACACAGCTTCACGAATTCTGTGAACAATATGAATTACAGTGTGAGGTGAAGGAGCACTGGAGTGAGGCTCAGCTGCCATGGACTCAACCTTGACGGCGCCTCTTGTCACTCCGAACCGCAAACTCACAGATCTAGACATCGATGACGGCGCCGTGACGAAGTACGCACGAGCGGGCTTCCTGAGTCGGGCCACATTCTCATGGATGAACCCGCTTCTCGAGCGCGGCGCTCGCAAGACGATCCAGATCCACGACGTGCCATCGCTTGCCGCGCAGCACCGGGCTCCGTCGCTGCATTCGCGATTCACTCAAAACTCTCTTCACGATTCACTTCTGGTGAGCACGCTCTGGCGCTCCTTCTGGCGGCCGTTCTTGACATGCGGCCTGCTTGTGCTCATCCGCGTGAGCGTCCTGTTCGTCGGCCCATCGCTCATTCGTAGATTCACGGAGGATTGGGAGAGGGAGAGCTTCGCCCTCGTGGGTGTCTTGGCGGGTGCGAAGCTGGTGGAAGTCGTATCCTCGCACCAGTATAACTTCCAATGTCAGAAGCTCGGGATGCAGATGCGGTCCGCGTTGATAACGTGCATCTTTCAGAAGGGGTTGCGGCTCTCGAGCGCGTCGCGGCAGAGCCACGGCGTTGGGCAGATCGTGAACTACATGTCGGTGGACGTGCAGCAAATCTCCGATGTCATGTTGCAGGTGCATACGTTGTGGGTGGTGCCGCTTCAGATGACGGTTGCAGTGTTGATTCTCGCTAGTATTATGGGCGTTGCGGCGCTTGCGGGGCTGTTGGTGATGGCCATGGCGGGGGCAGCTACGTTGTTGATTGCGTGGCGGCAGAATGGATTTCAGGGGAAGATCATGGAGGCCCGTGATCGGCGCATGAAGGGCTTCAACGAATCTTTACACAATATGAAGGTTGGGCATCGAGGGGATCGTCAGCGATTTTGGATTAATTTCTGTGTTGGTGACTGAAATGGGTTTTTATGGATTCGATATGGTTTTGGTTTAGCAGGTGATCAAGCTACAGGGATGGGAGGAACGGTTTCTACAAGGAGTGGAGGATGCCCGCAGCGATGAGCTTCACTGGCTGTCAAAATATGTTTACCTCACAGCGATCAACATTTTCGTCCTTTGGCTGGCGCCAGTCGCAGCCTGCGTCGCCATCTTTGCGGCGTGCATTCACCTGGGCGTGCTGGTCACCCCCTCGTTGGCGTTCACCACCATTGCCACTGTGCGGATCTTGCAAGAGCCCTTACGTTTCTTTCCTCAGGCTGTGATTGCGGTCACGCAGGTATATACGCATCCACATCACTTTCTCTTCGTATAATTTCAACTTTTCTGCACTTTGGTTCCAAGTAGCGATTAGTTTTGAACAATGGATGTTTCCCAGGCCATGGTTTCGTTGAAACGCTTGGATAGATATTTCTGGAGCGTTGAGCTCGACCTTCAAGCAGTCGGCGCTCTTCCAGCTGAATCAAGTGGCGCAATCTGTGTGGAAAATGCCTCCTTCAAGTGGGATCCGGATGCAGAGAAGCTGAGCCTGTCTGACATCAACATGACCATACCCCATGGTTCTCTCGTCGCAGTCGTCGGCAAGGTGACGATTTAGAGCGTCTCACATCTATGCACAGCTCTTCGGAAGAAAATATTCCTGCATTTAACTATTTGTTCCTTGTGTCTTGAAAATTTGCCCTTAACCAAAAGGTGTGTGTTTGTGCACTTAAGGTCGGATCGGGGAAGACGTCGCTGCTGGCCGCCTTGCTCGGCGAAATGCACAAAATCACCGGCAAGGCAAGATTCCACTTTCACATTTTTCTTGAGCGATACAATTGGAAATAGCCATTGACCCAGTCTTTTGATTCTGCGACGGCGACTTGCAGGTGGGAGTGAGCGGGCGAACGGCCTACGTTGCGCAATCTGCATGGATTCAACAGGGCACCATCGAGGACAACATCCTCTTCGGCCTTCCCATGGACCATGCCAAGTATGAGAATACACTTCAAGTGTGTGCGCTGGTGGAGGATTTGGGACAAATGAAGCTCAGAGACAAGACCGAGATTGGGGAGCGCGGGATTAACCTGAGTGGCGGACAGCGGCAACGAGTGCAGCTCGCAAGGGCTGTTTACCAAGACTGCGATGTTTACCTTCTAGATGACATTTTCAGTGCTCTTGATGCGCATACAGGCTCTCAGATCTTTGAGGTGCGAAGTTCGGTGCTACCACAAGAAATCTCTTAATTAAAAGCTTCTTCAACTAACTCGAACTAATCAAGCGATTATTTTTTCCCATAGGAGTGCATTTTGGGTGCTTTGGCTGGGAAGACCATCGTCCTCGTTACGCATCAGATCGGTTTCTTGCCTAGAGCCGACTCAATTCTGGTATCCCCTGAACTCCTCACATCAATCTGACATAATGCTTTCACGTAAGTTAACAAAAGCTGAGATGCTTTCACAACTAAGGCCTTCTAAGGTCAAGTTCAGCTCATCTTTTGACTGTCATTATTAACAATATAAACATTGAAGTGCTCAAGAATGAGGTTTTTGCAAGGCAACAGCCAAAGGAACATGGGCCATAATTGGATCTGAAAGTGTGGATAAAATCCTTGCCTCAGTATCTAAACCGGGTTCTGCAATTTACCATGATGCTGATGCTCAAAATCGAACCCAATAGGTGATGCGGGACGGGGCCATAGTGCAATCCGGCCAGTACGAGTCCCTACTATCAGTCGGCCTCGACTTCGAGTCCCTAGTGAAGATTCACAATGAAGCACTCGAGAGAGTCGACGACCTAAGCCTCGTCACCACCACGTCCTGGGATCACGACCCCGAATACTCACCTTTCCTTGAATCTCAAATCTCCACAAATTCTACAACACCCCTGTCTTCAAGCTGTGAGTCAACAGCCTCCTACTTTCCACCATCATCCGAAACCTTAAACCCCAAACCGGACCCTAACCCCCTCCGAAGACCAAGCTCACAATCCCTGATGACCCCGCTGTTTGTGACCCCGACCTTCGAATCCGAAGGCTCTCTGAAGCTGATTGAGGATGAGGAGAGGGCAACAGGATGCATAAGCGGAGGCGTGTACAAGCTCTACCTCACGACTGCCTACGGTGGTGCCATTGCTCTGTTTCTGGTGTTCACCCAAGTGGTGTGGCAGTTCTTTCAAATCTCAGGGGACTACTGGGTGGCTTTCAAAACTTCGGGAACCACGGTAGAACCAGCGCAAGAGTTTGAGGCTCTGCAGTTCCTTGCAGTGTACACGGAGCTGGCCATTGCGTGTGTGCTCTGTGTTCTGATTCGGTCGACGTTGGTGGCCTTCACTGGGCTACTGACCTCCCAAAAGTTTTACCTGAAAATGTTGCATGGCGTTTTTAGGGCTCCAATGTCGTTCTTTGACAGTACTCCAACTGGTCGAATGCTGAGCAGAGTGAGTGCTTGCGATGTCCTTCAATTTGCAGTGAAGAATAATACTTTCTGATTCTTAGTATCACTATGCGTTGCATACATTATGTAGTTTGATAAGTGGAATACGTGGTGTTTGATGTATACTTGCAGGCGTCAACAGATCAGGCGCAACTTGACATTTTGATCCCAATTCTGTTCGGGGGAGTGTTGGCAATCGGATTCGCCACTGCTGGGATTTTTTTCGTGGTGGTTCAAGTGACATGGCAGATTCTCATCATTATCGTCCCCTTGACTTGGCTTTATTACTCTTACCAGGTACATTTTCGTTCAAACCAATGCTCGGCAAATTGGTGCGTGAAGCTTCAAGATTACAACCTAGACAGAGTTCCAACAGGTTACGGTAAAGTTTGCTTTGTAATTGTTCTCCTGCAGGCTTATTACATCAAAACATCGAGGGAGCTGACAAGAGTTGATGCCGTGACGAAAGCACCGGTGATTCACCACTTCTCGGAGACGATTGCAGGTTTGATGACCATCCGATGCTTCGGACAACAATCGCACTTTGCTAGAGTCAACATGCAGCGTGTTGATACCAACCTCAGTATGGACTTTCATAACAACGGTGCAAATGAGTGGGTTGGGTTCCGCTTTGAGGTCATTGGAATGGTCATTCTGTGCGTGACGACTGTATTCCTGGTTGCTATCCCAAGGAGCTTGCTACGACCTGGTAAACTTTCTCTTCCATCTCTGCGCAGACATCAAAGGCCCCCTTCTTTGATTCCCCATTGTATACTGTTGCATCCCTAATGTGAGTGAAAATAGCAAGAGAGCTAAAATGAGCATGTCGAGTTATGATATGTGGGTACCAGACTAGTTATTGTTTTCTCCTCTTAGCAAAGCTATAGCTGGGGATGACACTAGTTTGAAAACGAAGTTAGGTGCTCCGAGAAGTTTTATCCCCAGATTATTTTTGGTGCTTTCCTTGCAGGGCTGCAAATTTTGTTTGGAGCGATAGAATATGATGATGCACCACCTTCTGATGTTAATTTGTGAATTGCAGAGTTGGTGGGGCTTTCATTATCATATGTGCTCTTATTGAATGCAACGCTCTACAATGTTGTATGGCTTGTCTCGCAATTGGAGAACAAGATGGTCTCAGTGGAGCGAATCGCACAATACTCCAAGTTGCCATCTGAAGCACCTGCAGTTGTGGAGCAGAACCGACCACCCAAATCATGGCCCTCGAAGGGTACCATCAGGTTCAAGGACCTCAAGGTCTCGTCTTACCCAGAAATAGAAAGATGGAGGTCTGAAGGTAACTGCACATGATAGTCAACTTTTGTGAGTGCGGTTCACCTTTTTTCTTCCATCTCTCTGATTAAAGAAGCCATTTTAACATCAATATCTTTGCACATTTTTTAAGTTAATTCGAGTCATTTATTGTATCTTATTTGAGATCATGGTCTGTGCAGCTAAGGTATCGACCAAACACGCCGCTTGTGTTGAAAGGAATTACAGCAACTATAAAAGGAGGAACGAAAGTTGGTGTTGTAGGAAGGACTGGAAGCGGTAAGTAAGGTTTGGTTACGGAGTGATTATAGTTGGTGCTTCATGATTGTAGTATCTATCTGGTCAGCTGACACTGACAGTCTTTTGTCAATGGACAGGAAAATCAAGTCTGGTGCTGGCTTTATTTCGGCTGGTTGAAGCTTCATCGGGCAGCATCACCATCGATGGTATTGACATCAGCACACTGGGTTTGCGTGACTTGCGTTCGAAATTGAGCATTGTTCCTCAAGATCCAACTTTGTTTGATGGAACAATCCGCAGCAACCTTGATCCCATGTGCCAGTACTCCGACCAAGAAATTTGGGAGGTGAACCCTATCCCAAATCCCTATTAACTTGCTAAGCTCATATGCAGATCCAATTGCATTCTTTATGTCTAAATTTGGATGTAGAACGATAAGTTTACAATATGTCTGATTGCAGGTCTTGCACAAGTGTCAGCTTGCCAGCATTGTGCAGCAACTTCACGCCAAGCTCGAATCACCAGGTACATTCAAAATTTTGAAATATAATTTGAAACAAATGCATGACAATCCATAACTTCGAATAAGCATTTGAGTTGCCATCCCTTTGCCGGGACAACTATTTCATGATATCATCTCTTCTATGTCCTGTAACAGGATCATTTCTATATGTTTTCTGATGGCAACCTTCACAGTCAGCTATCTATTCGCTTTTTCTTCACCAAACAAAATTAGAATCTGAAGACATTGGGATTCCGACAGAGTTTCTAAATGGTGGATAAATGAAGGTTTATCAATGCTATGTCTCTGACGAGATACTCATTACCAGTAATAATCCTTGATAAAATGTTGAGAAGACCAGTGATGCTGATGGTGAACATATCTACGTGGGATGTTAAATTGGTCAGTGTTGGAGAACGGAGAGAATTGGAGCGTGGGCCAGAGGCAGCTCTTCTGCTTAGGTCGAGCCCTCCTCAAACGTAGCTCAATCCTTGTCCTGGACGAGGCCACCGCGTCTGTGGATGCAGATACCGATGCCATGATCCAACGAATTGCTCGTGAAGAGTACGGGTCTTGCACTGTCATCAGCATTGCCCATCGTATGCACACCGTCATGGACAGCGATCAAGTACTCTTACTAGAGGCTGGTAAGCTCAGGGTTCCTCCTCACCTATGTAAAATGCATATGCTTGGTTTCAAAGCATATTTTCTTCCCAATAATATCAATGAGCACTACATTAGCTGCCACGAGAATGTAGCAAAATTTCTGAATTTTTTTATTTTCAGCCCTCATATTTTGCCATTTCTTGCCTTCCTCATCAAACAAGCTTTAGATCCGTATCCACCATTTCAAAATGGTATAAGAATCCATTTTAAAATGGTGGATGTAAGGGTACTTATTTGTGTATTGTGAATTCTCCATGTATCTTCTTGATGGTCACATGAAGACTTGCTGTGCTGATGAATGCTCTATTTTGTCTGCGCCTTGCTTCAGGTATTTTGCGAGAGAATGGGAAACCTTCGACCCTGTTGCAACAACCGTCATCCTTGTTTGCTTCCTTGGTACACGAACACATTCTGAAATCATGCAGCGCCAAGGACATTCCTGCTCACATTGAATAATTTTACCAAGACTCAGTACTTGATGTATACCTATTATCATCTGTAAATAAACCATTGTAGAGCTCTGCAGAAAACCATCTCCTAAGACAGCTCCTGTGCTGGTTGCAACGCCCGTGTTTTCAATCTCACAAAATTTTGTACGAAGTGAAAATTCTGTAAGCAGAGCCGCTTGACCCAGTATAATGTCACTCTTGAAATTTGCTAGCTTCCAGAGGAGAGAAGGGAGTGGTAAGTGAATTTTATGTGCTTCATTTCATGTTGAAGTGATTCACAAAACATTTCTAAGATTTTACTTCAGAAAGTGATTTCAAAAAACCAATTCATAAAATCAAGCAATCAAAAAATGTAAAAAAATGACTGTTGCTATCAAAGTATCACATTCCAATTCATCCCAAAAAAATTCACCCATAGATTATCAATATCCTTTCTTAATTTATTTTTACTTAAAATCAGCTTTAAAAATTAATAAAAAATATATTTTAAAATAAAAAAGATTAAAAAACATTGGAGATAGCAATCACAAATCTGATGAACAAACATAATCACATTTCATAATCTACAACTTCATTTCCAACATCAATTAATAATTTTTCTTTCCACTTATTATTTACAATGAATCTTTTCAATTATACAAATCTAGAAAAAAAAAAAAAAAACAAGATTCTCAACGCCTTAATATACTGAAATAAAAAACTAAGACCATTCCAAAGCACCACATGCACACATGACAAAAAGAACAACCAAGCTTCCCGCCATATACAATCATATAAGTATACAAAAGTATCTCCTCACCATACCGCAATAGTCTTGTACTTTTGATCTAATGTTCTTTGGACTTAGATGTAAAATACTTGATAAATAGACACTTCATTCACACCGGCCTCTTTCGTCCAAGGGACCGGAGTCCTTCTTTCTTCTTCTAACCAATTCCATTTCAGGAACCACACCAAATAGAATCTACAGTGCAGTTGGCTCGGTCATAGGGCCAACGCACGGTCAAGAGCAGAGCCGCAATGCCGTCCGAAGAGAGGACCCTTATCCGCTTCACTCCAAACGCTGAAGCTCGAATGTCTAGATTAATCTAAGTCCCGCGCTGCAGCTGCTTCGATCGATCGATCGCCATGACGTCCCTGCACACCACCACCATGGCGATGGCCACGCCCCCGTGCATCACCGCCCGCATGCCAGCTCCACGCCGCGCTTCACTAGCTCGTGCAGCTGCTGCAGGGCCAGTTAATCCAGCCCCAACAGTCACCACTCGGGATTCAGGTGAGGTCCTGCTTCTATATCAGACCCTGATCTAGGAATGCATTCAGGTGGATCAGAACAGTTGGATCGACAATTGGGTCTAGTGGATCGACTCCAGGTTTGGTCAGCTTGAATGATGGAGCTCATGGTGAGCAGGTGAGCAGATGATGGGATTAAGCTGGTGCATCAGTCACGCCGGACGTTTCTGTGGAGTGGAGCTGCAGCTGGGTTTCTTCTCGGGAGCAATAATGCTGCGTTGGCTGAGGTGAAGCTGGTTCTGTCCAATATTGAGGCCACTCCGGTTCCGTGTCCAGGTGGGTTGCTGGATTTGGAGTGGATGGAATGGTGTGATTGCATGAATTCAACGTGTGAGCGGTGAATTTGATTAGAATTTTTCTTGTTTGGTGTTGGATGTCGGGTTCTGATGAGTGCAAGGGTTGTGAAATGCCGGTCCTTACAAATTTTCCCTGATATTTAGGGTTTCCGGTTGCATGATTCTCAGACGGTCAGACGACGGTGACGGGAGGGACTTCCTTTGGCGTCCGATGTTTCAGAGTTACTGGCGATGTGAACAATCCTGTCAAACAGGCAGTGTACAATGCTGTAAGCAAGTCTCCGCCATGGCCTTTTGTTTGGTATTGTTGGTGTTTTGGTACATTTCAGGAAGCGCTCTAATCGTGAGCACTCACAAGTGGTGTAGTCTACAGCTTCATCAGGGTTCTAGTTGGTGCCATGATTATTTCAATTTAGGTAAATTGCTGTGCGGGGAACATAGAATTTTTTTTTTGAAGAGATGTATTATGGGAATTGATTTGCTCATTGCACATGAAGGGCCATCAAGTTGGCATCCTTTTAGCATTCTGTGAGCTTCTAGGGTTTATATCTTTAGCTAGGTATGAGATTTTGCTAGGAGGGCATGCATCAATAAGTAGCGGAATTTCTTCATTTGCAGGATATATTTGGCAGAGTTTATGATGCTCAAGGAGAACCTGCATTGGATGCTGTAAGCTCTACTGCTTTCCAACTTTGTATTGAACTTGTCTTAAGAAAAGTTTGTTCATATTCAATGCCAAGTTATCAGTGAATCATGGTTACCAACGCTGAATGATGGTTACTGATGCTATGAGGACAGGAAGAAAACTTGCGAATAGATACTCTGGCTGAGGTTCCACCAGGGACTTCGAAGGTGTGCTTCTTACCGTGACCCAAAATCTCTAACTGGAGCACTTGCCTTTAGTTCTCTTTCTTTCTATTCTTTCTTCATATGCAACTTTAAATACGAACTCATTCACTCACCCTCGATGCGTCTTGCTATCATGATGGATTGTAGGTGAGCTTTCAGATTGCAGTATCTGAAAGTCAAGCAAAGCTAGGACCTCTGAAGCTGAAAAACTTCAAGGCTACGGGTTATTTGGGCAAAGTGAACAATAGACAGGTAACAGTTCCATCCCATGAAATCTGATAGTGTTTCATTTCTCAAAACGAATTCCTGTTGGATTAGTCTCTTGCCGTAGTTTTCCAGTGCAGAGTATACTTTGAGTCCTATCTTTCACTATAAATCCTGGTCGTCATTTATCATCTACTTGAATTGAATTGCAATCTAGATCAACCTGTGATCGTTCCTCCTTTCTTGTTGGAGGGAATTGAGAATTTCTTGTTGCTGTTGTTACAGGGGTCAGGACGGATAGACGAAATGGATTTCAGTGAACTCGACGAAGACTATGTGCCTTAAGCTCAAAACTGGTAGAAACTACATTGAGAACAAGTAACATTGCGTTTGCTGTGTTAGAGGGACCTTGTAACTCTTCTCTCTTGCTCCAGAACACATTAAACCCATTATAAACTGCTGCTAGGAAATGTAGCAATTAATGGAATAATCTCTTGTAATGTGCATTTAGTGAAATCTTCTATAAAGCTCATTACAGTTTATCAAACCTCTAACTTTATTTCTCACCAAGAGGCACTCTTTCTGGACATTGTTTGTTTACAGAACCAGAGAGTTGACATATTGCAACTTCAATAAGGATACATTACATGCTTGTCTATCCACAACAAAGGGACGATCTGCAGTGATTCTGGGATCTTCCGGGTTCCGAGCTGGGTTATCGAGAATCAATCTCATTCTTTGAAAGCACTAGTTACGGGGTGGCAAAGAACCTGCTGAAAATTTCCTCCATTCTTGCATTTTATTTTCTTCCTTTTTGCTCAGAGTATCCATTCACATAACTTTATCCCATAAATATCTACCAGATGCATATCCACTAAGTTACTTTCAACTCAAAATCTGCACAGTTATCTCACTACAACTGTTCCATGCAATTTATCTCCTGTTTGGAACCATAGCTGCTAGGATTCACAACTCACAAATTGGTAAAATAATCAAATGATTTGAGTCAGAGCACGTTGCGGTCCTTTTTCTCTTTTTCCTTTTGGCAGCAATTGACATTCTCATTCATTGCTTAGAAAATTACCACCACACGGACTCTCATGGCAGGATCTTGCAGGATTCAACAGACAGCGTTCGATCTGTTGCGGCTCCTCACCTCATTGACAGGGATGCGACTTAAAACACATATCCCACTGCTTTTCACTCAGCTATGTCTCTCGGAAATTTCATCGCCTGGCAGAGTCATATATATTATATATTTTTAAACAAAGGATGAATCTTCTGTGCAGGATCTACAAGTAAACATAAATAACCCGGAAGGATTGACCTTTGGTGCTGATTTTTGAGGAGCTTTACAGGCTTTAGACAAAACTTGGGAGGAATGCACGGTTCACAAGCGCTTGAAACCTGCCGAAGTATGCACATTTCAAGAAGAGAAGTGTATCTCTATCAATCACCTGGTGTAGTACTTTGAGGTTAATTGCAACATTGTTGCTATGAAACTTGAATCCAGAGTTTTTGATTGAAAGAGAACATGCAGCATGAACAAAGTCAGGCACAAACAACAATCCAAGCAGAAGCATAACAACACTGTTGTGCTCAAATATTGTATTTAATAGAAAACGTGTTCCCATTGTGATTGGTGATATCACAGTGAGGGCTATTTTTGAGCAACATAGAATGATGTATTTACATCATAAACAAATTGTGGGATCCGAGAAACTCAGAATAAACCGGAAAGGCCCCAGCCGGCGTAAGTATTTCATTTATTTTTCATTTTTTTGGTTAATTAGGTAAAAACTGGCCAGACACTAGCAGCATTAGTAGTTAACGCAAATCGGATACTCCAGAAACGTTAAAACAGTTAACGTAGGAAGTGTCCCCGGAACCTGGATCCCGGAAACTCGGAAGATAAAACACGGAACGGGTGGACGATCCGAGTACTGACCGTTACTGTAACCGCGTCAAGGATCCGAAGCGACGCGGAAGTCATCATGACTCGGATAGGCGTTTACCCCGGTACGTTGGCGGCTGCAATTACGGGCCGCCACAGCGTTTATTATGCCGGGGGTATATAAGCGAGGGTGTTAGGGTTTGGAGTTCCTTTTTGCGAACTGGGAGTAGAGAGTGAAAGAGCGGTGAGGTGTCCTTGTCTTTTCCGATTCACCGGCAGTTGGATTGCCGGGTTTCTTGCTGTCGGATCGTAGAGGGAGAGAAGTGAGGAGTAGAGATGGCACGCGTTCAGTGTTGCGTCCTTAGCCCCGGAACTCCAGTGAAGGAATCGGATATGGAGGAACTGATCACCGACCTCACTCGGATGAGGTGTGAGGGATTGTTGGCACGGCCGTGGTTACTGAAGAGTGAGGTGATGGTGAGGGAGGTCCTGGAAGGTCCGGACAACCGGTGGGATAAAACGATCCGAGGCAAGCCCACGCTGTGGAATGCGGAACAGTGGGCGGAAGCTTACGGTTTCGAGCAGAAGGGACTCCTTTGGGCGACCCGGACGGATCAGTACGTGCAGGATAGGTTCCACGGGAAGATCCATAGGAACAATGGATACGAGATAGACGCCTGCAAGGATAGGAGGCAGAGGCAGGTCTTAGCTTTCCTCGTCCCGATCCTATATCCGCAGAAACCGGCACAAGTTACCATTACGGTCGGGAATACCATCCTCGGAGCGTATACAGGAGAACGTCCAGTGAATTGGGCTGCACTCATGGCGGAAGTGGTGCAGAAGATGGTTCCGACGATCGGAAAGAAGCCGACCCCACTCTCCCCTTACCTCTTTCACCTTTACCATGCGAATGACTTGCTGACCGATAAAGAGGACGAGACGTATACGCACGCGAAGAACTGCCTCAACTTCTCGGAGATTCCGCCCGGAATGGAACCCGATCCGCGAGGTGAGCCCTCTGATACAACGGACTCGGAGGATGAGGACGATACGAGGGAAGTTCCGAACCCTGGCGCTGCTAGGGCTCAGTCCAGATCGAGATCGGAGCAGCCCGCGTCACGACACGCGGAACCGTCTACGGCCCGGGGAGATCCGGAACGGAGAGAGGTCAGTTCCGATCGGGGATTTCCGGTGGACCTGTTTCGGGGAATTCGGGAGGAGACTCACCGGGCTCAAGCTTCTTATGATCGGATCGAAACCCTGTTCCGGAGGGTCTGTACAGCGCTGGGAGGGTGCTTACCGGAAGAGGTGATCCGAGAAGTGGAGTTGTTGAAGGATGCCCCAACTCTCCGGAGTGAGAAGAAGCGGCTGGAGCTTCAGTTGCAGGAGTTGACGAAGGAGCTGGCGGCGAAGAGTGACGAGATCCGTAAGTTCCACGCCGAGCAGGAGGAGACTTTGGGGGAGCTTCGGAAGTTGGTGGGAAGTTCCGGAGCGGTAATCAACAAGGCCCGGCTGTTCGATGAGAACGTAGTGCAGCCGGCTGATTTCGAGGACAAGCAGAAGATTATCAAGATCCTCTCCAAGTGCGAGCATTCGATGAACATGATCCTGAAGAAGGTCCGGCAGCTGCTCAATCCGAGCACCGGAAGTCCCAGTCTCGTAGGCGCTGGCCGGGGTCTTCCGCTCCCCGGATCGCCCTCCCGTGCCGTGGTAGGAGAATCTCGCGGAGTGGGGTTCCGAACCCCGATAGGGAGTAACCTCCAAGCAGCAGAACAGATGACGGCCGAAGAAGCCGCCATGACAAATCGGACGATTGCGGAGGCGATCCGAGAAGTCCAAGCACAGGCGGTGTCACCCGGAACCAGTACAGTCCAGCAGAGCTGCGCGATCCCCACCGGACAGGTGCAGGTGACCGGAACGACAGTCACCGAGAGGCGGATCGAGGAGAGGACGGTTTCGGAACAGGTGACTCGGACCGTGCCGCCGGATGTTCTTCCACGACTCGGAGATGAAGTGATCATTGCGAATTACCGAGGGGAG
This sequence comes from Ceratodon purpureus, assembly GCA_014871385.1. Classification (NCBI taxonomy): domain Eukaryota; kingdom Viridiplantae; phylum Streptophyta; class Bryopsida; order Pseudoditrichales; family Ditrichaceae; genus Ceratodon; species Ceratodon purpureus. The sequence goes on along the minus strand of CM026423.1, from coordinate 18,295,447 downwards.
GTAGCGGGACCGGAATGGGGACGACCTATTTCACCACCCGGACGGACCCGAGTAACTCAGGAGGGGGGATTGACCCCTTCACCCACAGCCAAGACCGGAACGGTGACGCCTACTCCCACCGGAACGCCAGCAGCAGGTTCCCCTCAGAACACTGTCGGTGAGTTCCGGAGGTTGCGGAAAAGGAAGGAGCCGATTACGATTTCCGAGTCCGACTCAGAGACGCATGGGAGCTCTCCGGTCAGGACCACCGGAACTGAAACTCAGACTCCGACGTCCGGAACTCCTCCCGCACATATGATTCCGAAATCGCCTAATTCTCCCAAGCCCCGGATCGTTACCCGGTTGTCTTTGGAGGCTCAGGAGAGGGAGTCAAAGGCGGAACGGAGTGCTAGGCGCAAGGCGGCACGAGCAGCAGGGGCGGGCGGATCAGAGCCGCGGGTGACCAGGTCGAAGGATCGCGAGCAGGAGAGCCACAAGAAGACAAAGAAGTGATAGATTCCTCTCACTGCCACTTGTCGTAACTTTCCGGATTTATAGGAGTAGATTCCGGATCGGGAGATCCGTCCTAGTCGTAAAGTAGAATTCTAGGTAGGTAGTTAGGGATTAGGGTTTTGATTGAACTGCCGGCGCCGCCGCTTTTGTGAAGCCCCTGCTTACTTAAACCGGGCAGGCGATGCGGTCCGGGTCTTCGTTTTGCATGTTTTCCCCCTATATTCCTTATCAGTAAAGTATTTGTGTTTTGTAAGTACTGTGCGTGATTTCCCGCTAAGTGTGAATGATCCGAGAAGGATATGAGAGTTCCGCTGTAGCTCGGATAGGAAGGTGATGGGAGTTGCGACGAGACCCGAATCGGAAAGGAAATGGGATTGAGCGGAAAGATTTAGCGGATTGTCGTAGGAGTGAAGCCTCACTGTTCCGTCCCCAAATCAACCTCATACGGAATAGCCGTCGCTAGGGTCGAAGCGGATCAAGAACTACTTGGTCGGGCTCCCTGAACTTCTGAAGAGGTTCCGTGCATAGTGAGAGGGGGAGTCGGAACGTGGTACGGGTCGCCTAGGGATAATCGGATCCTGGTTCTCCCAGATCCGGATTGGTTTGTCGTTGTAGTCCCACGAATCGGAGAGGATCGTTTGTGTGACCTGCTGGCCAGAGTACTCTAGGACAGTTGTGAGACGGTAACTGATCCGAGACGTTGGGGTTTGTGGACGAAACACCTAATGAGAGAAGAATAGAGAAGGAGATAGTTCGGGAGTTACGTTCCGAAGACACTATCCGAGCAGTGGTAATGCTCGGAACGATTAGAAGTAACTACTTGGTGAAACACTATTGAATCCCTGGACGATACTCGGAACCTAGTGACAGTACGGAAGTTTACGCTCAATTAGAGCACTATCCGGATGTTAGTTGCGTTTCCGTGTTCGGACACGTAAAAATCTGGCGCCGCTGCCGGGGATTCGATAAGCTGTGAACCAGGTGGATACTCGGAAGATAAGTGAGCGCAGATTTGAAGAAAAGTGGAGTCAGACCGTGAAGGCTTCATTTAGGTAGATATGCGGTAGGCGGAAGTCTTACGTGCAGATCTCGCCTTCCGAGGGATCAGAAGAAGAATTCCCAATCTCTTCCATGGTTGGGGCGCAACCGGAAGAGTTAGGGGGAAGAAGATCCACTCGGTTGCTACAGAAGAGGGGAAGAGTTTTGGTACACGATCTACCGGGAACGAATCTACTTCCCCGGATCCAGACTGCTGTAGAACGAGAAGGAGACGTAATCGTGGTGTCGTTGGCCGGAACCTCCACAGCCGGAGCAGGTACAGCTCCAGATCCGGAAGAAGAAGAGGTCGTAGCTGACGAAGTCGGGGCCGACGCAGGAGTAGAAGAGGAGACCGAGGAAGAGGAAGAAGACGAGGAAGACAATCCGATGGCACCCTCTACCCGACTGAAGTACAACCGATTCAAAGGAGACGGAAGTCAAGACGTGGACGAATGGCTCTGTGAGTTCGAATCCATTGCTCTGGCCAATCAGGAAGATCCGGACGCGAAGAGAAGGATATTCCAAGGTATTCTGAAGGGAGAAGCTCTACAGTGGTACCAAGACGTTCCGGAACGCACACGTAACGACTGGACCAGTTTCGTGACCTTGTTCCGACGCACGTTCCGTGAGGCCGGAGGAGAGGCTCGCGCGCTCGGAAAGCTGAGTCGTATGACGATGAGATCTTCCGAGTCAGTACGAAAGTACAGTCAGAGAGTAAAGGCGCTCATACAGAAACTCACTACGGCCATAGCTCCGAGTGTACAAGTGGAATGGTTTGTCGCCGGATTCCCAGAGGAGATGGGGTTTCAGATCCGACAAACCCGTCCCGCCACACTTCAGGAAGCCGTGGAAGCGGCTCAGAACTATGAGAACTCGGCCCAATCTCTACGGAAGTCTCTGAAGCATACCGAGAAGCGGGGTAAGAAGATCCGGAAGGAGAGAGAGCGCCGGCGGAGGCACGAGTCCTCTTCGGAAGATTCCGACTCTACCAGTAAGAGCGATTCCACTTCATCCAGTTCCGATCAGTCGGAAGAGGACTCCAGGGGAGCCTCGAAACGCCGAGGCGGCTCCAGTAGAGACACCCGGCCTAGACGGAACCGAGAGTTGATCAAGGTGAAGGTGGAGGATGACGATTCTCGGAAGGTCATGAAGGAGATGAAGGAGATCCGAGAATCGATTGCCGAACTCAACGTCCACCTTTCCGAGAATCGGAAACCTCGTAAGATGATTCCCACCAGCAGAGCTAATGTGTGGTGTGCTAACTGCGGAAAGCAAGGACATTATCCTCCGGAGTGTACTGAACCCCGCCAGAAACGTATCCACTACGTCCATCCGGAAGAAGAAGTGTACTTTGCCTATCCGGAAGAGGAAGAGTTTCAGATGGAGGAGTACCAACCTGTATATCAGGTTCAGACCACTTACGGACGAGGGAAGGCTCCGATCCAGATAGCCCGTCCTCCCGCCGGATACCGGATCCCACAGAACGTTCCGGGTAGGCCGATGTACCAGAAGCCGACCCACGGGTACTGCTTTAACTGTGGGAGCCCGGATCATTACGCACCTAACTGTCCGTTTGAGCGACAAGGGCAGGGAGCACCGCGGATCCTTCCGTGCCAAAATTGCGGAGAGTACGGTCATACGGCTCCTCAGTGTGCCAAACCGGCACAACCCCGCCCGACTTTCAAACAGGTAGAGGTTCCTCCGAGAGAGATGACTGGGCTAAACTACGGTCACTCGGGTGGGATAGAGAATCCGGACAAATGACGGTTCGTGACGGAACTACAGGAGGGCGCGGAAGTACCAGTACACAGAGTATCAACCCGTAGTTCCGCTAGAGAGCGTGCCCAGGAACCGGAGCTTCCGAAATCCCGGAAGACCAGGAGGAGGGTAAGATCCAGGAGAGTGGATTCGGATTCAGGATCCGAACCCTCTACGGTAACCATAGCTTTACCAGAAGAAAATGACCGTCCAAGAGCGGAAAATGGGGTGGAAGGAGGGAACCTCCCGGAAGATATCAGTGAGGAAGTTCGGAAAGAACTCACGGATCCCCTTTCCCGGAAGATCACCAAGCCTTCGGTCCGGTTTGATGACGTTCCGGTGGTTATTCCTTCCGATCCCAGAGTGGACGAGTATGACATTCTGGGGGACATCAAATCCCTCAAGGCAAATGTCACGATTGGACAGTTGCTCCATGACAATGTGAATTACCAGAAGGTAATCCGAGAGGCATGGACGAAGCGGAGGCGCCGAGGGGTGAAGCTTCCGTCTGTAGCTACTAACTTCTTACAGGTTGAGGATCACGGAGCCCCGGAACTGACGGTGCTAATAGAAGGATGTGCTATACCGAAAGTTCCGGTAGATGGAGGATCCGGTGTGAACCTGATGCTGGAAGATACGGCCTTTGAACTCGGATACACCTCGTTCGAATCCACCGATCAGGTGTTACGAATGGCGGATCAATCTAGAGTTAAACCCGTGGGAAGGTTGTCCCAGGTTCCGACCACGATCGGAGAGGTAACATACCTCTTGAATTACGTGATAATCCGAGTTAGTACGGGCCGTCCCTTTCCGATGTTGTTGGGAAGACCCTGGCTATACATGGCACGAGTCCTCGTTGATTGGGGAGCCAAGGAGTTCGTACTCGGAAAAACCAATCAGCGGATTCCGTGGAAGATGGATGGATATCTAGGGGAAACCAGTGGCTCGGATGGGTATACTTCTGATTGGTCCGACCCGGAAGAGGAGGATGACGAAGTATTTAGTTATTTCGTGAATCAGTTCTCGGAAGTTACCGAGGATGACTTCCGATTTCATAATCCGATCAGTGAGCAACCCCAACCATCATCGGAGCACGTGAAATTCCCGGTACCGGAGGATCGCTCTCTCGGAGAAGGAAGTGTTCCACTCTCAGCCGAATGGTTCCGACAACAGGTCGAGGAGGGAAACCTGCCCGCCATGGGTCTCGATCCGGACACCCCTGTCCGGGTGTGGAGCGCATGGACGGATCAGGGAGAGGAACAGGAATCGGAGCGAGTCAAGAACGTTGTGAAACCGTCCGACTATGAGAAGGTGGAAGTAGCCCCCGGAAAGACATTTCTGCTAGGGCGAAGCATGAGCAAGGAGCAGAGAAAGGAGTATGTGGATTTACTAAAGGAATATTTAGACGTATTCGCTTGGTCACCATCCGACCTCAAGGGAATACCTCCGGAACTCGGCCAACATCATATAGACTTGGTTGACGGATCAGTTCCGGTCAGACAACGCCAGTACAGGCTCAATCCGAAGTATTCTCTGATGGTGAAGGAAGAGATCGATAGCCTCCTGAAAGCCGGATTCATTTATCCAGTAAATAATTCCGAGTGGGTATCGCCCATAGTCGTCGTTCCGAAGAAGGTTGGCTCGGATGGGAAAGTCAAGATCCGAGTTTGTCAAGATTTCCGGAAACTGAATGCGGCCACAAAGAAGGATTACTTTCCGTTACCTTTTACGGACATTATCCTCGACCACGTGGCAGGGCAGGAGTGCTACAGCTTTCTTGATGGATTTTCCGGTTACAACCAGGTGTCGATCCGGGAAGAAGATCAGCTGAAGACGACCTTCACCACGGAATGGGGGACGTTCGCCTTCAACAGAATGCCCTTCGGACTGTGTAATGCTCCCGGAACATTCCAAAGGCTGATGGTGGATATTTTCCGAGATTTCTTGAGGCATTTTCTAGAAGTCTTCATCGATGACTTCGCGGTGTTCAGTAAGTGGAAGGAACATCTCGAGTACCTCCGAAGGACCTTCCAGAGGTGCAGGGAAACCGGACTGAAATTACACCCCGGAAAATGTTTTATGGGGATGATTTCCGGAATTCTTCTCGGGCACATCGTAAGTCGGAACGGGTTGGAAGTCGATTCGGATAAGGTACGAGCTATCCTTATTCTAGTGTCTCCCACCAACGTCCGAGAGGTCCGAGGATTCCTAGGATGCGTCGGATATTACCGGAGGTTTATTATTGCGTATGCCAAATTGGCAGCCCCATTAACGGAACTGTTGAAGAAGGAAGAAGAGTTTTTGTGGACGGAACGGAGACAGCAAGCGTTCGAGGAACTGAAGAAGGCCCTGACCACCGCTCCGATCCTATCAGCACCGGATTGGTCGAAGGAATTCCATGTGACAATCGACGCTTCCGGGTGGTGCCTAGGGGCGATTCTGTGGCAGCAAGGGGAGGATCGGAAGGAGCACCCGATCTATTATGCTAGCAGGCAGATGAGCCTTGCGGAACGGAAATATACTACCACTGAACGGGAAGCCTTGGCGGTAGTTTACGCCTGCAAGAAGTTCCGACACTACCTTCTCGGATACAAGATCGTGTTCCATACGGATCATGACTCCCTGAAGTATTTGGTGAACAAACCGGATCTCTCAGGGCGTATTGCACGATGGATCTTGCTGCTCCAGGAATTCAACTACGAGGTAGTAGTGAAACCGGGTAAGGCCAATGCCAACGCTGACTACCTGTCAAGGATGCGAGGCCCGGAAGCAGTCTCGGACATCACCGCCACGTTCCCGGATGAGTTTCCGGAAGAGGCGGAGGTATTTCACATTTCCGGAACGGAGAACTCCGATTATTCAGAGATTATCCAGTATTTAACACAACGGAGGTACCCGGAGGGATTTACGCGGGAGGAGAAGATGGTATTTCAGAATACAGTAGCTCCTTTCACACTGATCCGAGGAGTACTTTTCCGGATGGGACCGGATGATGTATTACGGAGGTGCCTCGAGGAATCTGAAAGAAGGCAGGTCATGAGGGCCTTACACGCCGGACCCTCGGGCGGCCATTTCGCCTCGGATACAACCATCAAGCGAATCCGATCAGCCGGATATTGGTGGCCGTACCTCTCCCGAGACGTGAAGGAATTCGTAGGGCAGTGTGACCAGTGTCAAAGAACCGGGGCACCCTCGTTCCGAAACCACTGGCCCCTCACTCCCATTATTCCCTTGGCTCCGTTTGAAAAATGGGGGATAGACTTTATCGGACCGATCAATCCGGTCACAGCCCGGAAGAGGAGATACATTATCCTGGCTACGGATTATGCGACCAGATGGGTAGAGGCAAGAGCAACGGTGAAGAATGACGCCGCAGCCGCAGCCACATTTCTCTTTGAAGAAATAATGATGAGATTTGGACATCCGTTAGAGCTGGTAAGTGACCGGGGAAAACATTTCCTGAACGATGTCATCATCAATATCACGGAACGGTATCTCATCAAGCACCGGAAGACGACCCCTTATAATCCGAAAGCGAATGGGCTGACGGAACGAGCCAATGGCATCGTCGGAAAGATTCTGAACAAGATGGTCTCGGCTCATAAGACGGATTGGGATCGGAAGCTCCCTTCAGCTGTACACGCCTACAATACCAGTGAGAAGAAAACCATGGGTAAGAGTCCGTTCTTCCTAGTTTTTGGACAATCCGCAGTTCACGGAGTGGAGTTGGAGGTAGAAACCTTACGGGTTATGGCTGCCCGTCAGGGGACGAGAGTCGAGGATCCGGGGTACCGGATCGTGGCACTACAGGATCTGGAAGAAGTCAGGAGAGGCGCTCTACAGCAGGCTGTAGATGTCCAGGCAAAGCGTAAGGAGACCTACGACAAGAAAATTCCTAAGGACAATAAGGTGGTAGAAGGAGGCTTGGTGCTCTTATACGATAATCGGCACCAAAAGTTTCCGGGAAAGTTACATACGAGATGGATGGGACCTTACCGGGTTACGCGGATCTTTGAAAACGGATCATTACAACTGGCGGACCTCCAGGGAAATAGCTTCGAAACCCGGGTGAACGGATCCCGAGTGAAGAATTACAACCCTGAGGAGTTCACAGACACCGAAGGAAGCGAAAGCCCGGAAGGGGAGGAAGAAGAATAGTGTTCGCGGGGACTCTCACAATTGAAAATGGGGTAATGTGGGATCCGAGAAACTCAGAATAAACCGGAAAGGCCCCAGCCGGCGTAAGTATTTCATTTATTTTTCATTTTTTTGGTTAATTAGGTAAAAACTGGCCAGACACTAGCAGCATTAGTAGTTAACGCAAATCGGATACTCCAGAAACGTTAAAACAGTTAACGTAGGAAGTGTCCCCGGAACCTGGATCCCGGAAACTCGGAAGATAAAACACGGAACGGGTGGACGATCCGAGTACTGACCGTTACTGTAACCGCGTCAAGGATCCGAAGCGACGCGGAAGTCATCATGACTCGGATAGGCGTTTACCCCGGTACGTTGGCGGCTGCAATTACGGGCCGCCACAGCGTTTATTATGCCGGGGGTATATAAGCGAGGGTGTTAGGGTTTGGAGTTCCTTTTTGCGAACTGGGAGTAGAGAGTGAAAGAGCGGTGAGGTGTCCTTGTCTTTTCCGATTCACCGGCAGTTGGATTGCCGGGTTTCTTGCTGTCGGATCGTAGAGGGAGAGAAGTGAGGAGTAGAGATGGCACGCGTTCAGTGTTGCGTCCTTAGCCCCGGAACTCCAGTGAAGGAATCGGATATGGAGGAACTGATCACCGACCTCACTCGGATGAGGTGTGAGGGATTGTTGGCACGGCCGTGGTTACTGAAGAGTGAGGTGATGGTGAGGGAGGTCCTGGAAGGTCCGGACAACCGGTGGGATAAAACGATCCGAGGCAAGCCCACGCTGTGGAATGCGGAACAGTGGGCGGAAGCTTACGGTTTCGAGCAGAAGGGACTCCTTTGGGCGACCCGGACGGATCAGTACGTGCAGGATAGGTTCCACGGGAAGATCCATAGGAACAATGGATACGAGATAGACGCCTGCAAGGATAGGAGGCAGAGGCAGGTCTTAGCTTTCCTCGTCCCGATCCTATATCCGCAGAAACCGGCACAAGTTACCATTACGGTCGGGAATACCATCCTCGGAGCGTATACAGGAGAACGTCCAGTGAATTGGGCTGCACTCATGGCGGAAGTGGTGCAGAAGATGGTTCCGACGATCGGAAAGAAGCCGACCCCACTCTCCCCTTACCTCTTTCACCTTTACCATGCGAATGACTTGCTGACCGATAAAGAGGACGAGACGTATACGCACGCGAAGAACTGCCTCAACTTCTCGGAGATTCCGCCCGGAATGGAACCCGATCCGCGAGGTGAGCCCTCTGATACAACGGACTCGGAGGATGAGGACGATACGAGGGAAGTTCCGAACCCTGGCGCTGCTAGGGCTCAGTCCAGATCGAGATCGGAGCAGCCCGCGTCACGACACGCGGAACCGTCTACGGCCCGGGGAGATCCGGAACGGAGAGAGGTCAGTTCCGATCGGGGATTTCCGGTGGACCTGTTTCGGGGAATTCGGGAGGAGACTCACCGGGCTCAAGCTTCTTATGATCGGATCGAAACCCTGTTCCGGAGGGTCTGTACAGCGCTGGGAGGGTGCTTACCGGAAGAGGTGATCCGAGAAGTGGAGTTGTTGAAGGATGCCCCAACTCTCCGGAGTGAGAAGAAGCGGCTGGAGCTTCAGTTGCAGGAGTTGACGAAGGAGCTGGCGGCGAAGAGTGACGAGATCCGTAAGTTCCACGCCGAGCAGGAGGAGACTTTGGGGGAGCTTCGGAAGTTGGTGGGAAGTTCCGGAGCGGTAATCAACAAGGCCCGGCTGTTCGATGAGAACGTAGTGCAGCCGGCTGATTTCGAGGACAAGCAGAAGATTATCAAGATCCTCTCCAAGTGCGAGCATTCGATGAACATGATCCTGAAGAAGGTCCGGCAGCTGCTCAATCCGAGCACCGGAAGTCCCAGTCTCGTAGGCGCTGGCCGGGGTCTTCCGCTCCCCGGATCGCCCTCCCGTGCCGTGGTAGGAGAATCTCGCGGAGTGGGGTTCCGAACCCCGATAGGGAGTAACCTCCAAGCAGCAGAACAGATGACGGCCGAAGAAGCCGCCATGACAAATCGGACGATTGCGGAGGCGATCCGAGAAGTCCAAGCACAGGCGGTGTCACCCGGAACCAGTACAGTCCAGCAGAGCTGCGCGATCCCCACCGGACAGGTGCAGGTGACCGGAACGACAGTCACCGAGAGGCGGATCGAGGAGAGGACGGTTTCGGAACAGGTGACTCGGACCGTGCCGCCGGATGTTCTTCCACGACTCGGAGATGAAGTGATCATTGCGAATTACCGAGGGGAGGTAGCGGGACCGGAATGGGGACGACCTATTTCACCACCCGGACGGACCCGAGTAACTCAGGAGGGGGGATTGACCCCTTCACCCACAGCCAAGACCGGAACGGTGACGCCTACTCCCACCGGAACGCCAGCAGCAGGTTCCCCTCAGAACACTGTCGGTGAGTTCCGGAGGTTGCGGAAAAGGAAGGAGCCGATTACGATTTCCGAGTCCGACTCAGAGACGCATGGGAGCTCTCCGGTCAGGACCACCGGAACTGAAACTCAGACTCCGACGTCCGGAACTCCTCCCGCACATATGATTCCGAAATCGCCTAATTCTCCCAAGCCCCGGATCGTTACCCGGTTGTCTTTGGAGGCTCAGGAGAGGGAGTCAAAGGCGGAACGGAGTGCTAGGCGCAAGGCGGCACGAGCAGCAGGGGCGGGCGGATCAGAGCCGCGGGTGACCAGGTCGAAGGATCGCGAGCAGGAGAGCCACAAGAAGACAAAGAAGTGATAGATTCCTCTCACTGCCACTTGTCGTAACTTTCCGGATTTATAGGAGTAGATTCCGGATCGGGAGATCCGTCCTAGTCGTAAAGTAGAATTCTAGGTAGGTAGTTAGGGATTAGGGTTTTGATTGAACTGCCGGCGCCGCCGCTTTTGTGAAGCCCCTGCTTACTTAAACCGGGCAGGCGATGCGGTCCGGGTCTTCGTTTTGCATGTTTTCCCCCTATATTCCTTATCAGTAAAGTATTTGTGTTTTGTAAGTACTGTGCGTGATTTCCCGCTAAGTGTGAATGATCCGAGAAGGATATGAGAGTTCCGCTGTAGCTCGGATAGGAAGGTGATGGGAGTTGCGACGAGACCCGAATCGGAAAGGAAATGGGATTGAGCGGAAAGATTTAGCGGATTGTCGTAGGAGTGAAGCCTCACTGTTCCGTCCCCAAATCAACCTCATACGGAATAGCCGTCGCTAGGGTCGAAGCGGATCAAGAACTACTTGGTCGGGCTCCCTGAACTTCTGAAGAGGTTCCGTGCATAGTGAGAGGGGGAGTCGGAACGTGGTACGGGTCGCCTAGGGATAATCGGATCCTGGTTCTCCCAGATCCGGATTGGTTTGTCGTTGTAGTCCCACGAATCGGAGAGGATCGTTTGTGTGACCTGCTGGCCAGAGTACTCTAGGACAGTTGTGAGACGGTAACTGATCCGAGACGTTGGGGTTTGTGGACGAAACACCTAATGAGAGAAGAATAGAGAAGGAGATAGTTCGGGAGTTACGTTCCGAAGACACTATCCGAGCAGTGGTAATGCTCGGAACGATTAGAAGTAACTACTTGGTGAAACACTATTGAATCCCTGGACGATACTCGGAACCTAGTGACAGTACGGAAGTTTACGCTCAATTAGAGCACTATCCGGATGTTAGTTGCGTTTCCGTGTTCCGACACAAATCACCATGCCACGATAATACTAATGCTCTTGTGTTGTTTGTCCACTGTTAGTATATAAACCTACAAATATACTTATTATGTATCATAGGGTGATCCAGGATTCGAGAACGCGGACTTAGGATTGTTGGGGTTTGTTGAGGAGCCAAGGTTCATGGACTAGCATACATGAGGTCTCACATTCAAGCCCAAGAACCTTGACCTTGTGTACGCTAGCCTGAGAGTCTCCACTTCTTAACGATTCTCAATATGATCATCAGACTTTGACTTGTCAAATTTTTGTATTACATCAATTTTTAGAGATTGCAAAGTAGTATAATATTGTGAAAATTTGTAAAAGAGAGATGAAAATTTTGTAATATTGCCAATAAATATTTTGTTTTTTTGTTTATTTTTTACTTAGTACAATTTCTAATGGAATTTGAATCCATACAATCAAAAAAAGAATTATGTTTGTTCTTCAAGTAGAAAAGAAGGAAAGAAAGAAAAAAAATAAAAATAAAAAATCTTCTTGTTGTGTGATAAAAAGAATAGTTTCTTTGCATCTTGAATCAAAAAGGGTGAGAAACCTTTGATTTTTCATTGAATGAAATTTTTCCACTATGGACTAAGTTTTTTAATTTACACTCAATATTGACATCAAACAAACTTGCCAAAATCTTCAAATCATAATTATCTACGGAATCCACAAACAACATAATTAAATTAGAGGTTTAAAAACATATTGAAAATTAAAAAATTACAGTATGAAATTCTTGCTTGACTTGTTATAGGTCTAAATGATTTTACTGAGGTGCTAAATATACAAAAGACTACCGTAACCAATTCTCTTACAAGCATAAGAAACTCTTCTCACAATCACTAAAATATGCTCCAATCGAAGTCACAAGAATCATGCCTCATGGCATCCCAGAGATTCTAGACACACTGGATCATGACATTTTCAAGGTTGACATTGTAGGCTCTGCCGACTTTTCATCTGGGGGAGCACACTAATATATATATCCATCAAAATCCCCGGAGAACCCTTTTTTAGCCGCGTAGAACACTGTTCATTTACTAAATGTAAAACCTTGAAATCACAAATTCAAGGTTCTACAATCTTTTTAAGATTTTTTTTCCAAATTTCGGTCGTTTTTAGCAACATATGATCCAATATTAGAAAAATTGTGATCCAAAAATAAGATATATATAATCTAAAATTAGGAAAATAGATTCCCAAATTAGAAAATATGATCCACGAATAGTATAATAGAATCTAAAATCAAAAAAAATGATCCAAAATTATGAAATTTGATCCAAATGTATGGAAAATGAGATCTAAAATTAAGAAAAATAAATTCTCAGATAGAGAAATCATTGGAAAATATGATTCAAAATTAGGAAAATGAGATTCCAAATTAGAAAACTTGGATCTATATATTAGAAAAATATGGTCCCAAAATAGGATAATGGGATTTATAATTGGAAGGAAAATATGATCAAAAAATATAAACGTATGATCTAAAATGAAAAAATCATGATCTAAAATAGGATAATGGGATCTAAAATCATGAAATAAGGATCCACGATAATGAAATATGATCCCAAAAAATGAAAATTTGATCCATAATTAGAAATTTAGGATTCAAAATTAGAAAAAATATGATGCAAAATAAGAACAATGAGATCCAAAATTAAGAAAGTAGGATTCATAAATAGAAAAACATGATCCACATTAGGATATATAATATAAAAATTAAAAAATTGGATTAAAAAAATAGTAAAATTGGATCCAAAATTAAGATATAAGATAATAAATACGAAGGTAGAATTAGAATTGGATGCTAAATTAGAAATATCATCCAAAATTAGAAAATAGGATCCAAATTAGGAAATATTATCTAAAAATATGAAATATTATACAAAATAGGATTCAAGGATCTAAAATTAGAAAAGACAGCTAGTAGCCCCAGACAGTCTTGCCACTACTGTTTTGAATGCAGTATATCAGCATTGCCACATGTCATGTAATAGTTTCTTATGATCAGCAGCACAGGCTGATGTTTATCCGGTTGTCCTACCCAGCTCGAATTGTAAATTTTAGCATAACTAATTCCATGAGCTTTTAGTATAAATGCCCCACTGTATAACTCCCAAGCTGGATGTTGTTGAACTGTGAAATACTTGCAAGCACTCATCCTCTTTCATGGAAAATGGTTTTGCTCACAAATACCTTAACCAGAAAGTATATCCCAAAATCTTCATTAGTCAATGCTAATGAACTTGATTTAACCAGCCCAGTAGTGGAATGAGTTGTTATGGAATATGTGTTACATAACAAAATGTACTATATTCCATAACAAACTTCCCCTTGAGAGTACCAAATATTTCATGGTACAGATACTAGGTATATCAGAGCTGATCCTCCAAATTACAGTACTTGAAACTCCACTACCATGACTGAGTTTGGTTTTTGATTGCTTAATTAGTAGAACACACTTTGGATATGCGCTAAAATGTATCATTAATTAAGCAGCTGTGATGCTGCAGCCACAGGATGGGTGTGAAATGGAAAATGTGAAGTGAAAAACTGGAAATTGTAATCTCTAACATGTTGTTTGCACATCACTAGTGGAAAAGGTGTTCTGTTACACTGAAAATGAACACCAGGCAGGCACCAATTGCACCAAAAAAATTTTTTTTTTGGTGTAATTGGTCATTGCTTGGTGTTCATTTTCAGTGTAACAGAACACCTTTTCTACTAGAGCATGAGCTTCAGAGATTACCAAATATACTTGAACACAATAGAAGGTTCGTCAACTGGCAAATGTGTATTATTCTTTTTTGGGAAAATAAGATTCACTCGAAAACTGAGTTTCTTAATTTTTGTTATTTAGCAAAAAATCAATAAAAATGACAATAAACTACTTAGAAATAACAAAACATTCCAAAAACTATAAATTTATGCTATATTCGTTTTTTTCTTTGTAATTTTCTGATATTTACGTTTTTTATTTTAGAATTATTTTTGGGCGAACCTGCTTGATGATACGATGGCAGCTTGATGAGAGGTTTCTGATACAGTGGTATGACAAGGAGAATTAGGGGTGGATGAGTGAAATGTATGGTTTTAAGTTCATTAATTTATTGTCTTGCAATACCTAATATGCTGAAGTTGGTGCCAATACTTGATTACTCAATAATATTAGAGTTTCACTAGCACCTGGGACCTAGCCATACATATGCTGCCACCACCCAACTTCCAAGTCTGCTCAAGTGTAAATGCTATTTTCAATTCATCACTACCAGAACAATAAAAAGAAATTAATGAATAATTCTATCTCATTTACTCAAAATGTACCTTAAATTGTACCCAAAATCTCACCAACCTTCTGATTTCTGAAACATTTAACAGGTATGTGGATCACAGAAGTATAAATTGGATGCAGTTATGTTTATATCGAAGTGTAATGTTCCAGGAACACTACTACAGTATTGATTGTAGTAGTGGGATTAAGAGGTATCCCTCACAAGCCCAACCATAAGTTTCATTCCAAGGTCCAACTGTTATTCTTCTTGAAAAAGAATCTGAGCAGAACATTGTTGAGTAAGTTGAATGGATGGAGCATATCCTGATTTGTTCATTAAGGGAAGATTATTTGCAAGAATCTGTCATACAAATTCTACCGAATTTTCTAATCAAGTAACCTTATGGGCTCCTTGGGATAATTCCTGATGAAGTTATTAGCATCAACTTAACAGAGAAATACTAGTACGGTTAGTTTTGTATATGGGTATTGCATGTATTGTGATTGGCGAAGGACTCCAAAAAGCAGCTGGAATCTTCTTTATTTTCTCTCTTTTTTGTTGGTATAAGGTAGACGGTGCTTAGAATGTGGATTTAGGCGATTTGAACATCTTGAATTAATCCTTAAAGGTCAAGCCCAGCCCCTGGGGCTCGGTTTTATTCTGTAAGAATCTTTATCATATTTTATACTCCATTGCATCAAATGGGGTTTTTAGAATGTCAAACTAAGCATCTTAAAGAGATCTATATTTCTTCAGAAGAGAGCCAAAGCAAATTAAAAAGAGAATTGTGCTTTAAATGGAATTAAAAAAAGATATTGCAGTGCGGTATCAGGCAAGTAATTGTCTTTTAAGGGTTAAGCAAAAGTAGTTGCAAAATTTCACATACTTGCAAGAATTAGAGGAGCCCTTTTGCATCGTGCACACTAGCATATCAAACCACCTCACTTAATGAAAAATGTTCAAAATGAAATCAACAAAATGCCCCATAGACATGCCCTATTGCCACTATTGACAGGCAAGACCAAAGTGAGAACTGGCCATGGTGGTATACAAATCCACCTAATTCGTTTCCTACATGCAGCTGTAAATACATCCAACTTCCGAACACTACTAGGTTGAGTCTGAGTCTTGCAGAGCATGGTTTTTATTTTTATTTATTTTGGAGCAAATGAAAAACTTCACAGAGCATGGTTTTTATGCTAAGACAATAAGCACCCAATCAGCAAAAGCACAGATCAAGCACGGGCTGCCTTGTGAGTTCAGAGCATGCTGCAGTTTGTGATGACTTGAGGAGCCTACATGTTACATCTCAATTAGTCCCTACACTTAGCTCTTAATTATTTTTCACTTGTGTGAAACAACAACATCTACATGGGCACCATTTTGAAGTGCATAGACTTCATCAGCTGCACTGAAGTTTGATGTGACCACTTCAATATGCTAAGCATATCTTAGGAGACAGACACCTAGATCTGATAGCGTCAAAAACGGATTATTTTTATTTATTTAATAAAGTCATATATGTACCACACTTTCTATCAAAGTTTTTAAAAAAAATATGATTTTTGAGAAGAATTATTGTAAAAATTATGCTCGTTTAGAACCTACATTGTACTGTACATCACATTAATAAATTCATGATAGTCAAAGGCCACAACTGCTGATTAGAGATGAGTTCATTCACAAGCCCTGTGCTAATTAACATTGTTATGTGTGCTCAATCTTACAACTAACTTTAAACCAAGGCCATATTAAGATACCCAGCCTGCCTCAGTTAGCCATTGAGCCTCAATAAACACTGATTACTGGTAACTCAAGTGCCAAGTGAGGTGACTCTGCAGAGTTATATATTTTCTTGAGTTTGTCAGTGCTTTTGGCAGAGTTGACTGATTACTTGATTAGCGTAGGAAAGTACAAACACAAATCAATTGCTTAATTTTGAGTCCTTGGTATGAGAGCTGCTGCTACACTTGTAAACTTTCTACACTGTGACCTCTTTGCTTGAAGAAGCTCATGCTAATTGAAATCTCAATAATTCCTTCCACTACTGGAAAAATGGTTTGGGGCAACCAACGAGTATACCATGAGCTTGGTGGACTGGCATTTTGTACCAGCTCATTGGTATACTCACTGGTCTCCCCAAACCATACTTCCACTCATGTTCGTACACACAGCTTCTAAGCAGCATGCAAGCCTGGGACAAACTTATGGTCTCCTCTAACTTTCCATAATCTCGAGGCTATGAAGCTTGATTACAAGTGATTAGCTAGTACCACAAGAAGTAACATTACTCGGTGGGCATCCCCATAGCTCTAGATTTCTGAAAATCCACTGTGCTAGATTGAGAACGACTCGACATTGCATTACTTGAAAAAAATCCTGCCAGCAAAATTGAAGCTCAAATCTAAACACCAAAATTGTCAGGACCATGAAGGAACGCACAATTTGAAGTTATTTGTGAAACAGCTTCCATTTCATTACCCAAAAAAATTAAAATTACTGACTCTAATTAATCAGTTGACAGTCACTGGATGCTAATCTACACCTGGGTTCCTGAGCCAGGCCTCAAAATTCTCTTCATTGGCTAAGTTCATACATTAAGTTATGCTGATCAAACCTTGTGTGACAGCCTTATCATCACAAGCTTGACAGCATATTCTAAGTTGCCTGGACCTTGTGCTCTCTCCAATACTTAAGCTACTTATGAATGATGACCCTGATTAAACAAGAGTTAATTTGAGCTCTAAGTGATTGATTGATTCGTTTGTGTGAGAATATTTCTTGGATGATGAGCAGATGGAGAGATACAACCCACAACCAGGCCATGAATCTCATTTGATTCATTTCACAGTGTGGCTTTATGTTTGTTCAATTCAGACATAAACCATGCAAATTCAAACTCAACTCAGCCACTGGGTCTTCCTTCACCCTGTTCCTCCAGTACTGTATGTTGATAGCAGGTTCGTTCACCCTTGAACAAATATATATTTATTTTGGATTAATAAGGTTCGTCTCCCAAAATTTTAATTGTTCAGTTTCTGTTTTTTTTTTTCAATATTTTTTTTTAAAAAAAGATTTATTTATGAACAAACCTGGTATAGACATACGATATTCACAAGTTGGAGCCTTATTTACTTGAAAGATTTTATGTTTAACTAGGAAAAGAAATTGGAGCTACTCTAGTATTATTTTCATATATGTACTTCTAAAATTTACATACATAATTAGTTCAGTTCAAGAATGTTCTCGTTCAAAATAATTCAATCATAAAGTTTGAAAAAATAGGAATATTTTTCCAAAGTTTTGTGAAAGTGCCAAAATGAATTAATGAATAAACCCACTTAAAATGATTAAGTGCATATCATGAACACATTTTTATTTTTTTTGAGACAAATAGAGATTTATTCCACAGTAAAAGAAACAAACACCCTACAGAAGACCAAGCTTGCAGAGAAGCCAGCTGGCAGAACCTATTTATGATTTTACCTAAATAAACCTGAATACCTGGATACCTAGAAACCAATTGAGAGCGAAGGGGAGACCCGAGGAGGGCGAGCAAGGGTTGGGCCGAGGTAATTCCATAGAAGGCCATCTTCAGAAGACGTCTCGATGGAGCCACAAGTCGTGAAAGAGGCGAGTGGCCGAGGGAAGAGCCTGGGGTTGGATGCGGGTTAACCAATAGATACGAGCCCACGTTGCTCGTCCGAGATCAAGAACTACATCCCACACCATGCGATCTAGTTTCACCTCTGGCCAAGGAACATTTTGAAAAATGCACGTAGTACGGCGAATCCAAATTATCGAAATGACTGATTCCATAATCAGAGACCAGGTAGAGGCCAAACGCTGGAAAACAACGCGGATGGGAGTGCCGATGAGGCACTGATCCCGTGTAGGCTGAGCCACAAAGGTGAGGGGGACGCTAGCGGCAAGTGTCAAGGCGGTCAACGCGAATCGCCACGCCCGTGCCGCAGGGAAGCAGAAGTAAAAACATCGAATCAATATCTCCAGAGATCCAGTGGTGCAACAAGTGCAGGCAGTTGAAAGGGTGGGGAATGCGCGATGTCACCAGTCGTATATCGCGATGGCACGGTGATACAAACTCCAGAGAAAAGCGGCTTCTTTGCGGGGGCGAGCGGTCATCCACACGGCTTTCCAATCCGGGGTGAATTGGATCGGGACAAAACCCACCCACTTCACACTGATGGGCAGCGTTAAGCAGGTGCGAGGCCTAATTAAAGAGCGACCATGCTAGGCAGGGTAAGCAAACAAAGGTTTGCCATCTCGCCAACACCATCGACGTGGGTAAAAGGTGAGGCAAGCTAAGGGGGCCTAATATTTGTTCCGGAGCTTCGCCTGGGGCCTCAAGGAGATAGGAACAGAGATATCCCGGATCCTTAGCACTCAGTCAGGGTGCCGATCGATGGGAAGAAGCGAGGGATCAATCGGGAGGAGAGTCTGAGACCTACGCCCAAAAAGAAACTGTGGGCAGCTAGAAGGCACGGCAGTATCAGTCCTCGTTAAGGAGAGGCGGGGCTGGAATTCACGGATAGCCCTCAGGATGAGAACCGGCTCACTGGCCGAGGGATCGGGAAAGCTACCTACCCATCCCTCAATTGCGGCTTGGGTGCGGGAGTGGAGAAAAATGGCAGTCCAGGCCGGCGGGATCCTAGCTTGGTATTGAAGAATGTCGGGCCGATCCTGAGCTCGAAGTGGAAATCGTCGGCGGAGTTCATTCCAGGGGAGAAGAGTCATCGAATCCTCCTCCCAGGGATCACAAAGGCACTGGAGCCCATGAGCGGCCAGGTACTCAGCACGAGCACATTTTTGAGTCCTTGGCCGTGAAGTTTTAGTATGAAAATTTTCCCTTAATGAAACTAATTTAAAATGCTTTTCATCAAAGAAGTTGAGGATGGCATTTTCATTGTATTCACTCAAAACTGGTGTCACTGTATGTTAGGCTTCTTCTTGTTTCATTCTAAATTGTACTGCTTTCAAATTCTCGGATACTTTTCTTTTTCCATGTTCCAGAAAGGCCCATTGATATTTTATTCCCCAGATTTCCTACTTGGGTCAAAGAACATGGAGGGATAAATGAGTGAACTGCAAGAACCAGCTAGAAGACAACATACAAAAATCATGGATGCCTGAGTAATAAAACCCATTAAACCCCTAATGACATACTTCCAGTCTCATGTACCTAGTTGAAACTCCTTTTGGCTCCACATTTTTGTCTACAAACTAGACCGTTTAATTGGCCTCAGAGACCTTCCTTACTCATGGTTAAAAACCCAGCAGTAACATAAATGAAACTCTTCTAGTTTGGAATAGTTGGATGCCTGAGTCAGATGGCTGGAGTAATAAAATCCACCCCTAATAAAAATTCACCCACATGCTCACCTGGTAACTTGGACCAAAGCAGTACATCTCTGAGCCGAAGAGTATTCTACTACATGTAATTATGATTACTGCTGGTATTACGTCCAACAACTCAAACTTCAAAGTGAATGGAAGAAAAGAAGGAATACAGCAGCACGTATTGGATGCCAGGCTCCGTTGGGTTCATTTTTATAGCCCTCTTCATTTTTGGATTTTTTTTGGTTATTTTATTGCTAAATTTGGGACATCAAGCCCTGAAATACTCTTCGGAGTTATGTTTGATATAAAAAAAAGGCCTCACTCAAACATAATAATGTGGGCAGAGATACTAGTGGGAAAATGGTATGGAGCGACTAGGGAGTATACCAATGAGGTGGTGGACTCGCAGTTTACACCAGTGTTGGACTGTTATGGCATCTTTCTACAGTGAAACCTTGGACAGTGGTTCATTCTAAATACCCGTTTGAGGTCCACCACTTCTCATAATGACTTTGATTGATTCATTTCACTGAGAACCATGACATAACAGTCCAACACTGGTTTACACCAGCTTAGTGGTGTACTCGCTAGTCGCACGAAACCATCTTTCCACTAGTGAGATTTGCCCCACCGCTCCCAAACATTGGCTCCAAGCCATGCTCGAGGGAAGGTGGGGGGGATTAGAGAGTTCCTACAACAGCTATGGTCAGCAGTTCAAGACATATCAAATGGCAAGTTATGAAAAAGGTTGTTCAGTGTGCAGCAGAAGCCATGCTTGTGACTAGGTGATGAGGTGATGAGTCAGGTTGACTAGCGAAAGCATAGGGGCCACGAGACTGTAAGGCACGAAGGCAGCACTTGATGCAGCAAACAGTGTGTACAGAAGGAGAGAGCAATGATAAGATACTGGTAACAGAATGCATGACCAGAGCAACAATATCAGTTGCAAGCTGACACCAGAGTCCAGACCTTCAATTCTAAGCTCTTGAACTCAATTTCTGCATCAGTTTGAGTTCCTTGGCATGCAATGGCCCTCAATTCTAATCTGCGTAAATTAGTTTCCATGTATGGTCTAGAAGGGTAGTATTGAGTACTGTCCCTTATTGCCCTTTTCCATACACTGTACAATACAGTACATTTTCTACAGTACGCGCTCTCCATCCTTCAGGACACTGTACATACAGTTTGCACTCCCCCTTCTATATTAACTTTTATGAAAATGATGATTCGAATTTCATCCATTATTTTAAGATTCTATAAATTCTTTGGATTAATGTCAACCCCCCGAAACTTACAGAAAATTGAAGTTCTTGTTTGTTTTTTCAACGTACTTGGAGCCCAGCGCAATGTTTTCCTTTGGAAAAGTTGACTTTAAGCCCATGTATTCTTTTATGGATGAAAATCTAGTTGGAGTCGTGCATGTCAATAGATGAATAGAATTTCTCATGGACTCATATCTAACATATTTTAGAGACTTTGTGAAGCTTCCTATTTTTAACATCTAACCTCAAAGTTTCTGCCCAAGAATTTATAGATTCTAAAAATATTTTAATCAAAGAAAGACTTTTAGAAAACAAACTATGTACCACTAAAGCTCCATCTTAAACTATCAAGGGGGCAACCAAAAGTTTGTGTAGGCAAGTGGCTAGAGAACAACTAGATGTCTAAATTAGATATTACTATTTGCTAAAATTAGACATCATTGACTTGTTTGAAATATGTACAATGTACAAATATCAAATAGAGAGGAAAAAATACCATGATGTAGGAACAAATTAGAAGAAAGTGGCCTTAAACTAGGATTATAATTCTATAAGAGGGTGGCATTATTTTAATTCCAATATGTACACATGAGTCAAGTCAATTAAAAAAACTCAATTTTAGCAAATATTAATAGTTTGATCTTACAAGTCTACTTTCTCTACATCCATTTACTACTACTTTACACCCAATAAAATATTGAGTTGAAGTCCAAAGAAGTAGAGATTTTTTATTGGTTAATAGCCTTTGTACCTAGCTTTTGGATTCATGCCAACAAAAATTTAAATTGATGTACTAATTTTAATTTATTTTTTCTTTGAGAAAAATTTAGTTGGAATCGTACATGGCAAAAATAAATCATGTTTCCTTTAGGCTCCAACTCATTCAAATTAGGGACCTTATAGAGCTTATGATGTTTTGGAGATTGCATTAAAACCTTGAGCAACAATTCAATTATTACGGCCTTATTTCAAAGATGGTACTCCGTTTACAAGGGTCTCATCCATGAAGAAGGTATTACTTGTGTCTTTGAAATGGAGCCCAAATGTTTTGGTAAAGACTGGCCCTTACATATACAAATGTTTTGGAGGTGTATCCTTTCAAGAGTTTAACCCTTTAACGCGCCGGCGTCCAGAATCTGGACGCCGGATGAATTTCAGTAGCTCGTTTTCTGTCCTGCAGGATGTTTTTCATCCATTTCTTTTTTTCCCAAATTCTTGTGCTAGTTTTATACTATTTTTACGATTTGGATTTTCAGAATAAGATAATGTGAATTTTTGAAAAATTACAAAAGTGATTTATATCAAGTTTCAATCTTAGTTCAAAAAGAGAGACCTTAAACATGATTTTTCATAATAAGTAGAATCAAATAATGGAAACTATACCATCTTGTAATGCATGTTATTCCAATCTCGTTACAATATTTTAAAAAAAATTAGTGTTAATTTTGGATTTTTAATTGAATTACAAAAGAAAACCTTGCAAAATTACTTTAAAAATATTATTAATAAATATGATGAATCTAACCGTACGGATGTTATCTTCACATTGACATCTACAACTTTGTTTTGTACATCAAATCCATTTTCCATTTTCATCAACCATTTTATAACAAATCTTTGAAAACAGAGATGAATCGGGACGTTAAAGGGTTTAAGAATCCCCCCTTGGTGCCAATGGAGATTTAAAGGAGTTTTCCACTTGTCTATTGGATGGGGGTCCCAAGTTTTTTGTGTAAAGAGGCCCTTGCTTGAATGTCACAATTCTTTGCACCAGTAACTTATCCTCACATACTGTGCTCCACTTGCACTCGTGCACTTCGTGAGTATGGTCATCTGTAGTACTGAGAGTATGGCATTGCTAGACACCATGGTAAAGCTCATGCAAATCATGTCAGTGGGAGAGAGTCGCTTTACCCTTTCCGTCATTCAGCTATGTTGGCTCCCGCACAAAATAACACCCGGTTCTACACATTCACAGATTTAAAGCATTTATTGGCTCTTCCCCATGTTATTTATTAGGCTACAATTTTTTCTTATTTTCTCAATATTTTCAATAATTTCAATTTAATTTGACATTCAGAAAATATATTGCACATAAAAAATCAATCATCAAAACACAGTCAAAACATTCAAAAAATTTACAAGAGTTTAGTTCAATATTCTTGTTTTCTTCCACATTTATTGAGGTAATCTTGGATTTTCATAGAATGAAAGAAAATATCCAAACGGAACAGCGATTTATCCAAAATGACCAAAAATTACAAGATTCAAGGCACTACGCTATCTACCATGAGGTTGAATTCCATCCTACTTGTAATTCACAATCAAACTCTTAGTTTTCATTAAATAATTTCTACCCTTTACAACTAACTCTAATATCGAAGTAGTTGAAGTTGACATCCATCAAAAAACGGAGCAGCACCTTCTGTCATCAAATGCCAATGGTAATCATAGCGAAACTATATTGAATGTCCAATTCTAACATTTTTCACCGAAGAGTTTTGTCTCAACTAACAGATTGTTCTGAGAATCAGATTTGACCAGGGACGACCAGGGTTGGTTCAGGAGCTGGTGTAGGGACTGAACAAATTAACAATGTGGTTGAGTGAGTGTTGATTGATGGAGGGCATTGAATGATGTCAATGTCAACTCATGCAAGGACTAGTAGCATTTAGTGACCAGTGGGAGCAGAATGGGCCCGGCTGACACCTCCCACTTGGCTTTCTTTTCTACACATGAGCAGGGAGACGGGTTGCCATTGTTCAAGTGCTGCGAGGACAGACCACTGCAGGCATGTTCCCACGACAGGATTGCATAGGTTATACTGTAACATGTACTTCACATCTACACATGAGCGGACGCAGGAATGGTCCGCACGGGTCTCTCTATTCTCCCCCGACGAGCGGTGCAGCCGCCGCCTTCGCGGGCAGGGGCAGCCCAACTCGTCGGGTCGACCCCCCGTCCCCGGCCCAGGCCGTCCCGGCCCCGTGGAGCCCCGCCCCCGCGCCCGCGGACCCCCCTCGCGCCCGGTCTCGCAGCGCCCGCCCGGGCTGGCCTTCATCCCACCGCCCCGTCTTCATCCCTCGTCCCCGTCGTCGTCGTCCCTCTCGCGCGGGGGTGGCCGTCGTCTCTCTCGCCCGCGGGGGTGCGTCTCGGTGGTCGTGGCGATGTCGGAAGCGAATGCTTGGGATCGCCATTGTCGACTAGGTTGTTAGGTTTTAGTGTGGATTATGATGTTCGTGGTTGTGGGGAGATGGTCCTTGCTCAGGTTAGGGTTCAGGACCTGCATTCTAGTGTGGGAGTGTAGTTATTTACGTAGGGTTTAGGTTGCGAGAGAACCCTCATCGGAAAGTTCTGTTGATCAGCTTTAGGGGGTTTAGAGTAGTTAGAAGGCGCCGTGGAGTACAGAGGAAGGAGGCGTGGGACTACATCAAGGGAAACCTCGGTATGGCGAACCGAAGTAGCATGGGCTGTCCGGCTACAGAAGGGGCAGCGGAGCGTCTACACAAGAGGGCGGTGGCACGCCTGAATGAACTGGTTAGTCAGTTCGCAAACTCTGTGTTTTTTTAATTTTTTGTTAATTTTTTTCTTTTGTAATTGTCCGGTGTGTCTGTCCTGAGAGGTCGTCCATGCTCCGTTGCGATTCGTGCACTGTTCTTGAGGGAGGAAGAGGTCGTTGTTTTCGGGGATGGCCGTTGTCCAACTTGTCCTGGTCGTTTGGTTATCTTTCCTGAGAGGATACGTTCTTCTCCGAGGTTCAGGGTTTAGGGTTATAGGTTTAGGGTGTCCTGGTTTTTTGGTGTCCATTTTATAGTCTTCCTTGTCCGATTTGTATGTTTCCCTCTCCCCATTTCTTCTCTCTCTATTCGATTCACGGTCTTCTCATTTCATTTCACGGTTTTCATTTATTTTTTGAAAATAAAAATTCCATTCTCTATCTCTGCCTTCTCTTTAGATCTGTTATCCTTTTTCAGGAGCTGCTCTGATCTATCGTTCTTCTTTGCTACTCCCAGTTGAGCCTTTACATCTGCCCTCATTTCATGCAATCCTTCGTCTACCTCTTCTAATGTCATAATCTCCCCTCTCGTTCTCTTACCTCCCTGTTCGGAGTCTCGTTTCATTTATTCTCTACTGAACCCTTTAATTTCATTTCGTTGGATTAGTTTTATGTTTCCTTGCCGATGGAAGTCTAATTCTGTCTGTCCGGAAAGAACTGTTTCGTAATCATCATTTCCTGTTTTTGTTGTAGTATTTTCTAAGTTCCCTCCTACTTTCCTACGGTGCGCCATGCGTTACTTTCTACCCGGACAGGTTTTGTTTGGTTTTACAGTTTAGTTTCATTATTTCTGTGAGCCATTTCAGTACATCTGCCTCTTAATTCTCTTTTTTTGTCCTGCACCTTCGCCCACACTGTTTCCGGACAGTGCTTCCCTCTCACTTTTTTTTTTTTTTTTTTCAGTTTTGTTTTGTTTAGTTTGTTTCTTATCTTTATCCGATTCCATTTTTTTAATGTTTATTTTATTATTGTTTAATTTTTATTTGTTTTGGGTTTCTTTCCTCTTCCCCCTGCTGCGGCATGCCTCATCCTCTGTCCGGAAATTGCTACTCTCTTTACCTCCCCCTTTTTTACGTTTTCTTTTCCTTTTTTTTTTTTTTTTTTTTAATTATCACTTCCTTCTTTGTTTTCCTTACTGCGCCTTCTGTCCTAGGGCAGTGTTTAGTTATTATTCTCTTTTTCTTCATGTTTTTTCTTTCTTCCCCTTTCTCAATTTCATGAGTTCTTTCCCTTCTCTGAAATCTTTCTCTGTCCAAGCACTGTTCTTCTCGTCCTCCTCCTTTTTATTCTAATATTTTTTTTTTGTTTGTTTATTTAAGTTTGTTTCTTCTCTTTATCCGTTTCCATTTTGTTGTTGTTTATTTTATTATTGTTTATTTTTTACTTCTTCTGGGTTTTTTTCCATTTCCCCCTGCTGCGCCATGCTTCATCCTCTGTCCGGAAAGTGCTACTCTCGTTACCTCCCCCTTTTTTATGTTTTTTTTTATTTATTTATTTTTTTTTTATTTTTTTTTATTTTATTTTATTTTATTTTTTTTAAATTAGAAATTATCACTTCGTTTTTACTTTTCCTTACCGCGCCTTCTGTCCTAGGGCAGTGTTTACTTAGTATTCTCTTCTTGTTTATGTTCATTCCTTTTTCCCATTTCTGAATTTTATGAGTTCTTTCCCTTCTCTCAAATCTTCCTCTGTCCGGGCAGTGTTCCTCTCCTCCTCCTCCTTTTTATTCTTTTTTATTTTTTATTTTTTTTTCCTTTTTGTTATTTTTTTTTTTCTCTTCCTAAATTGGTATTCCTTTCGATAATTTCCTCTCCCGCCTCCTTCTCTCCCTGCTCTGGTCCTGAATTCATTGTTGTAGTATGGAGGATTAGCGTTCCTCCTCCTGAACCGGGTCTGGCCGAGTCCGTCTGCGTGTGTCCGGCTCTGTCCGGGTCTGTCCGGGTCATCCCAAAAATGTGTCCGGATGTGTCCGGAGGTGTCCTGCTCTGCCCTTCGGTCATCGGCTGCATCTGTTCTCTGTATACCCACTTACATGTTCTGCGTGCCACAGATCAACGACCCCCGCATACCGGACTTGTCACGCCTGTCCAGGGCGGATGCATGTGACGTGCTGCAATCGAGGGCCACGGAGCTCGATGTGAAGACTTTATCAAAAGAGTGGCAGCGAAAGCTCAACACCTGGGAGCCGGGGGTCGTGAAGGGGGTAAGTGTCGAAGACCAGTTTCCTCCTGCTCAGTACCTTATTTCTTCATAGAGTCATTGAAATCATTCTGTATGACTAATATTGGGGCTCGGTGGGGTTTGAATATTGCAGTTGGTGGTGGAAGGGAAATTTGGACCAGAAAGAGGTCGTTCTATGCTCGAGCGTTGCAGCTGGTTACGAAGCGAACCGCAGCGCCTTCACGATGAGTGAGCACGACTGGCTCATCGTGGAGGTTAATTTGCTGTGGAGGAGGGATGAGGTCCAGCCAACTGCAAAGGGAGATAAAAAAAGATGTAAGATCCCCTTCGTGTGTAAATTCTGTGATCAGGATATGTTTGATAAGGCCACTCTCGGGTGGCACCGCCAGTCCGGCCATTGCCCTGAGTACGATTATAAACGCAATGGCCCGCTGAAGATCTATCCAGCCCACGGGATAGAGGGCAACAAGATCGCCAGGGGAATTTTCCACAAGTATAAGATCGCCATCCCCTGGCAGATGCTTGGGAAGAGGAGCGCTGTGATGCCGAGGACCAGCAGTTCTAAACGGAGGGAGGAAGAGGAGAAGGAAGAGGAGAGCGAAAGCAAGGACGGAAATCGGGAGGAGGGGCGTCACGAGGGAACACAGGATCGCCGACTGCTGGGGGAGCGGTTGCTGCTAGGTGGCGAGCAAGCGGCGGACATGGTGGGCACGGGCAGCGAGAGGCTGATGACGCCACCGCCATCCAAGAAGGCGAGGACGGATGGGGGAGGGTGTGTGGAGAACAGAGCTAGTGAGGCACAGTCTGGGGAGACGGAGGCTCCGGCGGAGAAGGGGAGGAAGGGCTTAGGGGACGGCCCTACTGTCTCCGCAATTCTCCTTACGAGACAGCAGGAGCGGATTGCGAAGGAGACGGAGACCGCGCCGGGAGGGTCGCCAAAGAAGGTGGTCAGGAAAAAAACCACGCCGAAAAATCGAAGAAGGGAGGCGATGGAGAGGGCGCAGTCGGAAGGAGGAGGACAGTGGGGTCCTGGGGCTAGTTCGGGGGATGGCGGGTGTGATGGAACAGGGGCTGAGAGCGACGGTCCGCGGAGGTTGCGGAGCAGGAGCATACCGGGGAGTTCACCGGCGGGGCTACACTCGGCAGCTTCGAAGCGGAACCTAACGTGGTCGGACGAAGCGGTGGCGGACAAGGGTGTGGGGTCTCGGACCAGGGGAGCGAAAGCAAAGGCCGGACAGGGGACGCCAGGTGCGGGGCCAAGTCGACCTAGGAAGCTCATAGTCCCGGACAGCCCGAGCAGCTCGGAGGAGGACGTGGTAATGGTGGAGAGGCGGGCGAGGGAGGACGAAGGCGAACTGGGGCAACGGCACATGGAACAGAATGGAGGGCACGGGGATGGAAGCGCGATGGAGGGGCGGGAGGGGACACCACATGGAGGGGACGAAGAGCACGGCGTTATGGAGAGGCTGCCGATAACACCAAAGGGGTGGAAAGGCCCAGTTAGTGGGGAGACTGAGGGACGCGGGGGGGGGGGGGGGGGGGGTGAAGACCGTGGGAAGGAAAAGGCAGAAGAGGAAGGGGCGGGGGAGAAGTGCAGAGGAAGAGGAGCGGGTAGTTCGACGGGTGCAGGGGGCGAAGCGGATAATTCAAGGGAGCAGGAAGACGAGCGGCGAGGCAGTCGAGGGGTTCCGGGTTCGGGCGGGCAGGGAGTAGACGGGCCGCCGTCTGCTCGTGATGCGTATGCAAAGGAGAGGCCGATGGTGAAGGAGGCCGCCGAGAGAAAGGCGCGAGAGAAGTACGGCGACGTAGACCCATCCACAGCTCCGGTCGCGCCGGGGAATCCACCGGGGCTCTACTGTTTGCAGGAGGTGGTCGGAACAATCGTGCCCAAGGAGATGATGGACGAGTTGCATGCGCCAGTCGAGGAGCTGCGAAGGCTACTGGAAGAGGGTCTGCTTGCAGCCAAGGTGTCGTACGCGTGGGGTTTCATACAGTTCAACCCGGACCTTCTGGTAAGTGAAAGCAACCAAACAGCTTGAGATACTGCGAATATGAGAACTTAGCTGCGGTGGTTCATTAACGGAGTTGCACATTGGTGGTGACAGGAGTCGATGCCGGTTGCAGTAGTGAAAGGCCTGGAGAGGTGTAAGAACGCATTCGTGGCGAAGTCGGTCGACTTGGTAGAGATGGAAATTCAAGACTTCTATCTCTACCATGACGATTTTCTGAATTTCAGAAAAAAACAGAGGGACTTCGAGGCGTCCATTATGGCTGTCGAGATCAAGCGAGAGGCAGTCGTCGCGGAAGAAATGGCGCGGTTTGATCGCCTTGTCCGGATGGAGGTCGAGGAGGAGGATTGGGGATGGTCTCCTCTCTTCGCGGAGATGATGGGGGGGGGCACAGCCGCCGTGTCTATGCAGACCTTATGAGCACTCTGAAGCGGAATTCGCAGCCCTACTCAAGTGGATGGAGATGGAGGGTAAGAGACTTGGGGACCGCAACGACCCTCCACCAATGGCCCGGGCATTGAAGCTGTTTGCGAGGAGCGAGGTTGGGGCGAAGATGCCCATGTTGTGCCCCGTCGGAGGTCTCTCGATGCAGACACTCCTCTCGCGGACCGATCAGATCATGATCGCAATGGAGGAGCTGATCAGAGTGGGAAAAATTTATTTCCCTGACATGGAGACGGAGGGAGAGGAATTTGAGACATTCAGAGACGTACTTGATCAGGGGGATGATTTGGATGGTAAGCAGATGTCGAAGTTCACGGCTTGGAGTCGGAACTCCTTTGTGCGTGCTTGTTTGGACACTGTGGCACTCGAACAGGAGGACATACTCCGGCAGATGTGGGTGACGAGGGAGGGAGTTGACAAGGAGGCAGTTGTTCACGTATTTCGTAAGGTCATGTTGTTTAGGGAGAACATTGACCTCGGTTACTGTCTAGGATCCTTGGAAGCTACAGGGACCTGGCCGGCATCGGGCAGTGAATTCTACAAGGCGGCGAAGCAGCTCCTCAAGGAGAGCAACCATCACCTACATAACCAGCTGCAGGTGTGGAACGTGACGAAGGAACTTGAGGACCTGGACCAGTGGCGAGCATCGCAGGTTCTCTGCACAATTGACCAGGAGCGGATGTTGAGGGAGAGTCAGGATGCTTTCTGGAGGCGTCTGGACCGTGAGATGGCGCGGGATGAGGGTGGACCGTGGTGTACTCCACAAAGCAACACTGCTGTCGGGGGCGAGGGAAGCCCGTGGGATCACCTACAGAGTGCAATTGACCTTGGTGGAGCAACCGGGTCGGAGAAGGATATTGAAGGTCGAATGATCGAGTTCGAGGGTGAGTCCAGTTGCTGCTCCCCTGTGGTGGAGTTGCCTCCGACGTAGAGGGTTGCTTCGGGATGTTACCGTAGGTGTCATCTGTTAGAACAGGTAGGCTGTAGTATGAGGCAGGTAAAATGTGAGGGCTCTGAGGTTTTGGAGGTTAATTCTTCGTTTAGGAGAGGTACGTAGCAGCCCATAGGGCCCGGACTATGCCAAACAGTTCGATCTCCGGACAGAGCCATTCAGGACAGAGCCCTGTCCGGAGAGTACGAACTTGTTTTTTTTCCTATGTATACAACATTCGTATTCTGTCCTTAATTAATTATCATATTTTATATATATTTGTATTAATGAGGTACTAAATCACGGAGTTAAAGAAAAAACAGAAAACAGAATATGAAGCAATGATGGGCACCCCCTTCTGAACGCTGTCCGGAACCTTCACGGGGAAACCAGCGAAGAGAGAAGGTTAAAGAAAAATCAGAGAGGTTCGTGTCCGGAAGCTTGTAGGGAGGACCCACGAAGTAGAGAGGTCTACTAATAAAAATAAATAAACCCCTAAGATACTTTTAAAAGCTTAAATGAGAGCAGAGAAAAAATAAAAATTACAGAAAATTTTTAAAAAAAATAGGGAAAGAGGGCTTCAAATTCAGCCAAAAGGAGATTCATGCAAAAAGGACAGAGAGCGTCTGAAGATCCGGCAGATCCTTAGGGAAAAAATGTTAAGGTCTGAAGAGTACGTACTGAAGAGAAGAGAGATTAAAATTTTTAAAAAGTAAAAAAAAAGTTAAAAACGGATAGAAAATTAGAAACCGAGGCAGTACTCCCGAATGCATAGAAGAGGTCCGGGATAAAAAGAAAGAGAGAGGAGGAAATTTAGAGAGAACCCAAAAAAAATAAAAAATTAACCAAAACTGTGGAGAGGAAGTACTGCAAAGAAGGAAGAAGGAAAGAGGGAAAAAGAGAAAAGAAAAAAAAAAAAAAAAAAAAAAAGGATCATAAAGGGAAACAATTCAGAGAAAGCATACAAGAGGCTAAGGATAAAAAGAAAGTGATCCACTGAACTTAAGAGAGAACCAGAAAAAAAAAATAAAAATAAAAAAAACCAAAAATAAGGAGAGGAAGTACTTCAAAGAATGAAGAAGGAAAGAGGGAAAAAGAGAAAAGAAAAAAAAATTTTAAAAAACCAAAAATAAGGAGAGGAAGGACTTCAAAGAATGAAGAAGGAAAGAGGGAAAAAGAGAAAAGAAAAAAAAAAAAAAAAAAAAAAAAATCATAAAGGGAAACAATTCAGAGAAAGCATACAAGAGGCTAAGGATAAAAAGAAAGTGATCCACTGAACTTAAGAGAGAACCAGAAAAAAAAAAAAAAAAAAAAAAAAAAAACCAAAAATAAGGAGAGGAAGTACTTCAAAGAATGAAGAAGGAAAGAGGGAAAAAGAGAAAAGAAAAAAAAATTAAAAAAAACCAAAAATAAGGAGAGGAAGTACTTCAAAGAATGAAGAAGGAAAGAGGGAAAAAGAGAAAAGAAAAAAAAATTAAAAAAAACCAAAAATAAGGAGAGGAAGTACTTCAAAGAATGAAGAAGGAAAGAGGGAAAAAGAGAAAAGAAAAAAAAAAAAAAAAAAAAAAAACCATAAAGGGAAACAATTCAGAGAAAGCGTACAAGAGGCTACGGATAAAAAAAAAAAAAGAGGGCCGGAAATTTAAAGAGAAGTAAAAAAAAACAAGAAGTTCAAGTGTGGAGAGGAAGTATTGAGAAGAAGAAAGAAGGACAGAGGAAAAAGGAAAAAAAAAAAAAAACAATAAAAAGATTAGAAATGGAAGCACATCAGAAAAAGCATAGAAGAGGTCTCGGACAAGAAGAAAGAGAGGGCCGGAAATTTAGAGAGAACCACAAAAAAAAAAACATTAAAGTGTGGAGAGAAAGTACTGAAAAGAAGAAACAAGGAATGAGCAGAAAAAGAAATGAAAAAAAAAAGAAAAAAAAAAAAAGAGTTTATAATATTAAGAGAGAAGGTGAGTACATCCGGTATAGCAGAGAAGAGGTTCGAAAAAACCTACGAAGATGAAGGGCAAGGACGTTGAAGTGAAAATAATTAATAGAAAACGAAAGTATAGAAAATGAAACGGAGAGGAATCTCCGGTAAATATGAGAATATAGAAATTGAATAAGAGGAAACAGGAAAAT
Organism: Ceratodon purpureus; assembly: GCA_014871385.1. Classification (NCBI taxonomy): domain Eukaryota; kingdom Viridiplantae; phylum Streptophyta; class Bryopsida; order Pseudoditrichales; family Ditrichaceae; genus Ceratodon; species Ceratodon purpureus. Next base: position 18,263,152 of record CM026423.1, on the reverse strand, counting down.
AAATAATGTGAAATAAAGGAGTGGAAATGAAGAAGGGAAAATTTAAATTAGGGCTAATAGGAATGGAAGGGGAAGCAAGTGTAGGCTCGGAGAAAATTAATGAAACTAATAAAACCAAAAAAAAAAGGGTGGACGGAGACGAATAACCAGAAAGAGTCATCTCCGCGGTGGAATCGAACAGTGGAGGAACCTTCCGGACAGGTAACAGTACGCTCGGACACATAAATCCATGTCCGGACAGATAACAGTATTCCCGATCCGAGATAGTTGGGGAAACGAAGACAGATCAAGCCCGGTAGAGGGGAATCTCCACTACGGATGTTTTGCAGAATACAGTAAAGATCTGAAATTCATTAGGGACAGGGGACATCATTCACTTTTAAGAAGTATGTACACTAGAAAAAAATAGTTTAACATTATATTCAAGGTGCTGCTCGAAGTACAGATTTAACAGAGTCGGTGATCCGAGGACCCCTTACTCTCCGTACCAAAAATCTGGACAGATAAATAAAGGTACTGTTCTACGAGTTCCACTTTCTAGACTGACCTCCTCTCTTCTTCGCCCCTGTTTCTGAACAGGCCTTAAACCTCCTGAGATTCTTCGGACCATCGTTGACTTTGAATGAAGGTTGTGACAAAGGGTGCAGCAAACCCTTATCAGCCTTCACCTTCAAAGACAGAATCTTCCCCTTAGCCTCGTTGAAGATAGCCAAGAAATTATCCCGCAAGTTGACGCTCTCCACTGTTACAGCCTCAATTTCTGCCCATCCTGACCTCATTGCTTCAAGAGCCTGCTCCGGACAGCGAACAGTAGGTTCTGATTTTCCTCTGTCCTGAACTTTCTCAGTGGAATTGCCGACCACCGCAGTTATCCCAGCAGGGGCAAAGCCAACTCGAATAGTCCCTCGAAGAGTACCTGCATACCGAATTATGTCTCCGGGATGTGCTTCAGGATTAATCATTCTCCAAACCTTCACAGCATGTTTGCAAACGTTGCCTCGCATCCCAAGCGGGCAACTGCACTGTGCCCAGTCAGAGTTCGGGCTGGTCACAACCCAAATGGTGCCACATGTTGTCTGAGAAGCCACATACGCCACATCCTGGTCCAGATCGAAGAGAACATGTTCGTCCGGGATCTCTTCAGCCCTAATCACTGCACTTGCCACTATTCCCTCGGCCTTGCCATTCTTTATGAAACCATACAGTTTGCACTGCACGGCATACCAGTAATGAATCAAGACATCCTTCAGCAGGTGATATACGAGCCAGTCCACCCTCCGTCCGTCGAACTTCTGTCTTGATGTCCGGAGAATGGCCTTCAGATTGGCATGGTAGCTCTCAACGGCTGCGTTTGTGTCCTGATTAGCATGAGGCATATTCCGGAAACCCTTGACCCACATCTCCAGCTTTGGAATCCAGTGCTCCTCGAAATATGCAAAGAATGCCTTCGCCTGGGGGTACTTTGCCTTCAAAAACTTGAAACGCTCGTGTGCAGCCTTCACAGCAAGATCACCCTGAAGTATCCCATTGCCATACATTAAATCTGCACATGCAGCAAGGATCTCTGTCCGTAAGTAGTTTGCTTTGATCTTTTGAGTGGCATTCTCCAACCAGGCCTTCCTTGTGTGCCAAAGACACAACAGAATGGCAACGTCCTCTTTTTTCTTCCCTGGAACCGTCTCTGTTTCTGGCCAGACCTTCCTGCAAACAGAGATTATGGTATCAGTCCTGATTCTCTATTGGGGCAGGATGAAGAAAACTGTCCTGAATTGCAAATGAAAATTTTGTAAAGATTTCAGCAGGGACGAACCTGATGGCATTGAGTTCGGCATTATCATTATCTACCAGAAAGGCGTTAGGCCTCCAGTCTGGCCGGACAGCCAAGCAACGATCCCGTAACTTTGTTAGCCATGGCACAATATCCACTTCCCGGGACCTGCCTTGGATGGTGAACGCCACTGGGATACCCTGCTCCCACTCATCGAATACCATCACCGTATACAACGGGTACTGGAAATCAGGACAGGCGAGGTGCACGATCAGTTTACTGAGGAAAACAGTGTGACGGACCAAGACTGATTATGTAGTGAGATATTTCAGGACACAGAATGTGATAAACAGAGGCAGCAGTTACTAGAAAATTACGATCAGGACAGAAGACAGCGGATTGGTTACCTTGGGGGCATTTGTCGAGAATGTGGCATCCATTGACAACGCCCTGCCGTGTCCGTGCCTAACCATCATCTCCAGCTGCCAGTCAGTCTGGAGAGCAAGGCAGAATGGATCATCTTCGAGTGGGGGGGGGGTCGTTCAGCTCCAAATTACCATACTCCCTGTAGTGGTACCAACTCTCCGGGTTTTCGTCTGTCCAGAGTCTGACACTCATTGCATCACTAGGGTGCTTCTCCCACAGTTCCTTAGCCAACTTGTTCGCAATATTGTAGACATCCGACGGCATAATGAAAGTGTCCCTCGTGGCCGGAAGATTATTCTCTGCACACTTCATAACCTCGGCTTTGTGGTCTGCCATGACCTGTGCTGGAGACTTCCCTGACCTCAGGCTATCAGCAATCCACTGCTTCGTGGCTGCTGACAGGTGTCCGGACAGACCAGCCCTCTGTCCTCCAAACTCAGAACCGTGACATTGTTTCCCATCCCTGTTTGTATGAGTCATACAGTGAAACTGGATCGAGCAGAGAGTCTCATCTGCTTGCAACTGTTTAGCCACGAAGTTGCACTGACAGCCCCTTTTCATGGACATGCCAGCCTGTATCTTGCTAACCCTTGACCTCCGGCCAGGCTTCGTTGCAGCCATAATTAGGGCCTGTGCTTGGAGCAGTCTTTCTTGTGCGTCCTGTACCCTTTGGAGCTCCTCTGCATCTTCCTGTTCTGCTTCTACATTCAGGTCAGGCACAGCCTCAACCCTGACCTTTTTATTAGCGCTCTTGTTCTTCTCAGCAGCTTTAGCAGCCTTCTCAGCAGCTTTAGCAGCCTTCTCAGCCTCCTTCTCAGCCTTCTCAACAAGTTTCTTTGCAGCCTTCAAAGCTTTCTTTTGGTTTGTGGAGTTTTTCTTCTGTCCTAGAGCATGGGAGAAGACTTTTTGCACCTCTACCTTGTAATGTCGTGTGTAGTCCTCGGGACCATATTGACACCAGTACCTGGTCCGGACAGGAAACAGGGCAGTCATTAGCAAAGGGCAAAATAGTGCTGAGGAACAGTACGGAAAGGAAGCAATTTTCGGAAAAGTAAGGAAATGAAGTATCCTTTAGAGGCAAGCACACCATGTCCGGACCTAACATAGAATCCCATACCTGATTTCCTGCACTGCAGATTCAGCCCTGATTTGCTTCCGATCATCTTTCTTTATACACTTCCTAGACTCCTCCACAAAGGTGCAAGGATGCTGCCTCCCAGACATCTCTCCCTCTAGAAAGTCTTCGAGTCTGTTCCAAGGGATTGTAGCCTTCTGGGTGTGCCTCCGATTGCCGTTGCCCACATTAGTCTTCTCTTCCCACAGTAGATTTGTTCTGCTGAATGGTCCTGGTGGCGGAATCTGGACAGACGCCTGTACTTTCTCCTTCATCTTCCTCCAAGGTCGCCTTTTCGTGACTTCAGCCAACAAATCTAGGTCGAAGGGTACAGTCTCTTCCTCCACACGTAAGCCTTCAACCGTGTTTTGCTCGAGCTCCTTCTGGTCATCGGAGCTTTCACCCGACAAATTAACTTTCTCCAGGCTCTGTCGTACTCTCTCCAGACTCTGTCGTGCTTCCTCCCCATGTCTGCTTGCATCTTCTTCATCGTGCCGAACTTGCTCCCACGCCGGAAGCTCCAGATCGGAATCACTATCTCCTTGCATTGCTCCGTGCGTTTGATCTGGACAGGTTCCGAGCACCAACTCTGCTGGACAGCCGCTGGGTCTCTCTTGTTCTGGAGAACGGCACCTACGAACCACACCTGCTCCACCTCCCTCCTCCCGGCTAACACCACGGTTTCCACCGTCTTCCACCCATGTACAATCCTCCCCGATAGCAGATAGATCCACGGCGTACCTGTCGCTCGGTGCTGCAATGCACTTGGCCATTGCAAACGAAAATTGATCCATACCTCTGTGACAGATACAGGCGCTGCCTCATCTCCCCAAAACCCTCGGAACTTCACCCGGAAGTTGTTGTCTTGAAGATGCTGGGTGCTGTCGTCCTCCACGGCAGCCGCCTCTCCCTCGACCATCACATCATGAGTCTATCCCGAATATGCCTCATGAGTCTATCCCCAGCCGCCTCTCCCTCGACCATCACATCGCACCCTAAACCTTCACCCCGCAAAGATCATGGAACAGACGCTTTCCCCTGCATTCTACAAACAACGACCTCGACGCAAAAAAAGCCGTGAAAAACACACTCAATTGCAGCAGCCGCCTCCGTCGACGGCGGCAGTAATGAGCCCCCGCGGGCGAGAGAGACGACGGCCACCCCCGCGCGAGAGGGACGACGACGACGGGGACGAGGGATGAAGACGGGGCGGGGGGATGAAGGCCAGCCCGGGCGGGCGCTGCGAGACCGGGCGCGAGGGGGGTCCGCGGGCGCGGGGGCGGGGCTCCACGGGGCCGGGACGGCCTGGGCCGGGGACGGGGGGTCGACCCGACGAGTTGGGCTGCCCCTGCCCGCGAAGGCGGCGGCTGCACCGCTCGTCGGGGGAGAATAGAGAGACCCGGTCCGCACTTGCCCGTAGTCCAGAGTCTGTCCGTCAATTTCCAGCTTGATTCATACTGCTGAGGGTTCAAGGTCGCCAGGTGGAAAAATGCATTAGAAACCATGCATTGTGGCGTTTGGAGTTTCCATGTATGATGCACAAAGCCCAAGTATGTACTCCTGAATTTTGAAATATGTAAGAAATTCTTTTGTGCTTAAAAGTTCTAGTATATTTAAATATTTTTTTTTCTTAATATGTATGGTAATGACGTCAATGCATGTTAAAGGGATAATAGTGAGTGTGTAGCAAGCCTTGTAGAGAATGACAAAATTGATAGTATGTTGATAGTTTCTTCTTATACATATTTTAACAAAAATCATAGTTTTAATTATTGACAAAGGATTGGGTTTTATACTTGGTCCAATTTTCTCTTAAATTTTATTTTTGAGAAATATAGTCACAAAACTATAGGAGTTAATATGTACATGAGTCTTCAAATTTTCCCGTTGATTGTATTTGACAATGGATTTCTCTAATTTTGCAAACCTAGAGAAGGATTGGATTTTTAAGGAATTAAAGATAGTTTTGGATATTGAGATTTTGAAGACTTTTAAGAAGATTATATTGAAAAGATATGAATAGATGATTAACCCATATAAGACTGAGGGGTATTTCTACAGTTTTTCAGTACCAACAGCGCCATTCTTGTATTAATCAAAGTGAGACAAATTTGAGAATCACCATAAGCTATTTAACCGTAAAATCTTTGAAAGTAGTGAGCTACCAAAATCTGTACCAAATTTTGGGTTTGGAGAAGGAATGGATGGGAGATAATAACATGCGAAGTTTGGAAGATTAGTGAATTTCTGAAATACTAACAATGAGTTTCCGAGTTTGACGGAAAATTGCTACTTCAGAAGTTTATAAAAACTTGGCAACTAAAGCTAATTCTCTTCTCTAGTATGTTAGGAACATGCAATTTTTTTTAAAATATTTTTCCGAGTTACCAATTTGGAGGAAATGGTTTTGACATAAGTGTCACTCTAAATTTTATTTTTGTCAACATGGCACTTTTTGGAAAATTAAAAAGGGTTTTTTGATAAATCCAAAACGGTGAAGCCATAAAGTAATGGTCATACAAGCATTGAAAAAAAATGCTAAAAAAAATCCACAAGCAGAGATCTTCATTTCAATGTACAATGTGCTCAAAATACAGTTGAAACATTTTCACTGTAAAAACACTAACTTCACTGTAAAAACACTAACTTCATTGTAGAAACACCTCACTGACCCATGTTGTTTTTTTTTCTGAAATCAAGATTTCACTTTTTCACTAAGATTTTAGAGTATCGTTATTGCCAACTTCATTCTAAAGAGGTTAGGAACAAAAAACACTCAAATCCGACCCTTCTAGGGCATTTTGCGGGGTTTTCAATTTCTGGCGCAACCCAAAAGTGGTTGCTTCATCCTTTAGAGGTTAAATTTAAACAATAATATTGCCAACTATGGACATTTAATTGTGCCTTGGAAGATTAAATAATCAACACTCAGAATCACTCGTAAAGAATGATCAAAAACACTTGAAGTGACCTTTGATATATTCACATAAGATAATGCAGTGAATATTGTTACAAAGATTACGACACCTATAAGAATTTGAATGTAAAAGATACAACTTAGAATAAGATGTCCAAAGAAAATATGACATGAAATTTGATACTTTGCATGTTGGATATTTGTAGTTATTTCTATGATAGATTTTCTCATCAATTTAATATGAGATGTACCAATTCTTGTGACAACAGTTACAAAGCCATGGACATAAAGACATAGATTTTTAGATAAGGTAGATATGACACTTACCAAGCTAAAGACGTTTTGGTGACTGTGACACTAATTGAGAGGGCAAGGATTTTTATATAAAAAAGACGTGACATTTCCTGAGTGGAAGATAATTGAGAGAGCAAGGACTTTTATATACGACAGACGTGACATTTCATGAGCGAAAGATAATTGAGAAGGCAAGGACTTTTATATATGACAGACGTGACATTTCATGAGCAAAAGATAATTGAGAGGGCAAGGATTTTTATATAAGACAGACGTGACATTTCCTGAGCCAAAGATTTTTTCAAGATTTTTTCAGATTTTTTCAGATGAGTATGATAGAAACTGTGACATGTACTGAGATGAAGATGAGTATGATAGAAACTGTGACATTTACTGAGATGAAGATTTTTTTGGGTGAATATGATAGAATCACATATATGGATTTGATATAAAGATTGTCACACTATCGAAGTTAAAGATTGTTTGGTGAGTGTAATGGCATAAATTTTTTGATAAGAGAAGGGTGACATATATTATGCTGAAGATTTTATGGTGACCGTTACACAAATAGACACTGTATGGATTTTTAGTGAGGATAGGCATGATACCAATATAGAAATTTGGTTACAAAGATTGTTGTATTTTCTCAATCAACAATATCTAGTGAATGTGACAAAAATTAAGATAGATATTTAAATAAGAATACGTAAGTATAAAACATAAGAAATTGTCAAACAATGAAAGAATGGTGAAAATAAAATGTTAATATGTATCATGTAAGTGAGATATCTAAAATTGGATTGTTCTCATAATTATTACTCCAAATAGACAAACAATCCTAATTACATAATGCAATACATCATCATCATATTCATCTAGGCAATTAATTCTACAACTTTGTGATTCAATCATATACAAATGAATTACCATGGAACCACTTAAGCCATTCAATAACATATATGCTAGTGAATTTTCCATGTAGTTTTATAATATTTCCAATATTCTGGATTGATCTTCTACCTACAAGAAAAGTTCACTTAATTATATCCATAAAAACATGCTTTATATTACAATAAGTTATTGCAAATAACTATAAAGCCTTTGGTTTCTAAACTTGATCAAATTTAGCCTTCTAGATAATGTTCCAATCTCTCTAAATTTAATTAATTAATGGGGCCTTGAGGAGGTGCCACGTGGACCCCCTTAAGGAGGTGCCACATGACATTTATATACTAAGGCAAACAAACTCAGAAAGAAGGTATTTTGTATTTTGTAAATTCTCCAGCCTCAACTCCCACTCTATGTACTTCCTCACCTCCTCTGCATTTTCAAACAATATAGGACATATCCCTAGTTCCATAACATACCATCACCATCACCATGCCATACTATCACCATGCCACCTCATTAATTAATTAATGCCACATAGACCCCTCCACGTCACACCCTCTCGTGCGGCCCGCATCAATTAATTAATGTCAATGTGGGGTGGTTCGCAATTTTGGGCACATAGTCTCTCTAAATGTACATGATGAAAGCTCGTATATTTTTTTTTGTCTATTCAAAAATATATAATCAAGGATTAAAATCATTCGTAAATTGTAAAATATGTTAGAAAAAAACTTATCTTTTGCATCAAAAATGAATTCTCATACTGACTTGACCATTATGACTTCAAAATCAATGAAAATTTTGGATTTATACTTGTATTATATAAGTCACAACTTTTAATATGACCATATTTGTTAAATTTAGACAATTTGTAGCCTCAATTTAATGCTTGATTTTATATTTTTCATTGAATTTTTTATTGATTCTATATTTGTAATTGACTTTTTGACTGTATATATGAAGGTTATCCTCAACTCAAGAATAATCTATACATAGAAAATCTAAAAAAACATATAATCTTTTTCAAATAATTGCTCAAATTATAAGTAAAATGTCTCAAAAGTTACAAATTGTACTCAAAATAACCAATATGGTCATTGATGTTTGAACTAAGATAATAAAAAGAATTTCCTACCTCTACAGCTACCAAACAACAACTCTAATTCCATAATTTTCTACTCATTTGAACTTGCAACGGTCTAATTAGTGTAAAAGGAAAGTTTTTAAAATCATCCGTAAATTTTCTTCCATCTTTGTATAATGTCTTAAAATAAACATCTTCCCGGTTCAAAGACCTTCCAATTGGTCCAACTTCGCTTTGAACCTTTGTGGGCCTCCGTGATTTGATTTTAATTTTCCCTCTATCACAATTTATGCCATTTGAATTTCACTTGGTCACTTGGTTACAATCACTAATGTAAAGCAGCCGCAATTCAGTTCACAGCATGCCTTCCTCTCCTTCTTGGTAACATGTGTTCACATGCTTCAAGTTTCATACTATCAATAAGTAATAATCCAATTGGTTGCTGAGATCCTGATATGACCCAATAAGCTTGAGCAAAAGAACCTCTGAAGGAACATCATTAAAATTGCACTTTACAAACTGGAATGAAACCGTGAATTTAGCATTTTCGGATACTCCTTTGTGATGGAATAAACAAAAAGCAAAGTGACAGCATTCGTCCATAAAACCTATAATATTCCAGAAATTTATTCTTAAAAGAGAACAATGTGCCACCTCAATCATTTACTTTTTTTTTTTTTTTTTAATTTTTGTGGGGCGAATGAATGACCTCAATCATATTTAGAGTTAGTGTACCTGTGGTTGCATTCAGTGCACTCTGCTCATGTTTGCCATTTGAACATATGAGCTAAGGTACATGGGGTACCTGTAAAAAGACCTGTAAGAGAGCAAGTACATGAGCTTGAGTTGACCCATTATTTTATGCAATCTTTAATCAATGTATTATGTATAATTGGAGTGTTTTAGTACATCAGGAGGGAGATAACTTGAATGTTCCAGGTGATGTTGTTGCAAGCTGTGGGGCTTTATAGGTAAGTGTGCAGAGCGAAAGAGCTGTAAATTGAATGAGTGTTGAAATGGCTGGAAATGGCAAAGGTAGTGCCATTTTCTGGGAGGTTTCCAAATATTTTCCTCGGAAGCTGAAAGTAGCGCAAAGTTGTAGGCAGGAGCTATCCTGAATAGCTTTGTGACATGGACCAATAAAGATCTTGCATTTATGTGCATGCAGAGGGTGAAGATTTACCGGAGGAGGTGAAAATGTGGCAAGAGGTTCTTTACCGTGGTATTGTCGAGGAGCTGTAATTCTTGTGGCATATATCAAACTCAAAATCGTGACCATCCACTGACCCCGAAACCTCAGGAGAAGCTGCTCCACAGTGTACGGCCTGTGAATGCCAGCGGATAGATTCACTACCGATGACTGTCCGTATCCCAGAAACTTTTTTATACCACCAAGACGCGTAGCAGTGCAATGCACTTCTGGCATGTCCTCTCTCACATGGTGAGTGGGTGGTTCGTGACATACCAGCTTCTAGTCAGTTTCTAATGGAAGCAAGCAAGAGCTGCATATTATTATCATGAAAAGGTAACTCTGTCCTCATTGTCAATCAGGAACGTGCAAAAATGGTCTCATGCACACAGTAAACTTAGTCATGCACGGCAAATGACCACTGCAACTCCCCGTGGTTCCAACCCTCACCATTCTGAACATATAATTTGACCCGGCAGAGATTGCTTCACAAGGATTCTTGCAAAACAAAATACTGCACCTACTAGAAAAACTCCCACATCTCAACTACTTACCACTGATCCAGTCCACCAACTGAAACATATGGAGTTGGATAAACACCTTGTCAGCATCAAAGGACAGAAGATACCAGAACACACGTAAAATAATTTACGAACACCAAAGGAACAAGTCCTCCACAGCGATTCCTTTCAGACACAGCAACAAATCTGATTGGAAGCTCACAAACTTGCACCCAATAAAAAACCCACCCCCAACAAAGAATCCGACAACCATCACCAAAACATCACTTTGATGCCACCTTCACAACCATCACAAAGATGTTACTAACTCACGACAAACCATGTTGCATTTGCCTCCCTCCATCTTATCTATTTGGAAAGTTCCCCCCAAAGTGCCTGCCATATGTCACCCCAGAAACTAAAAGTAAAAAATAACCCTACCATTCCTAGCTCCATCTGGTGCAGCCACTGCCCCGGCGCCATCAAGGCAGCCCTGAACGATGAACAAACATCCACCATGAGGATGTACCCCACCTGAGCAGCTTTCCTCATATGCAGTGATCCCTGACCGATTCATGCAAATTAGTGTGATTTGCCAAAGTAGCACAAAAATGGTGCTGACATGGTAGAATTTTGTGGCAATATAAAAAAATTAACACTCAGGAATTTTGGAATCATTTTGTCTATAGTGGTAAATTTTCATTCATAAGGTTTTGAGCTAAATGTAGCCAGTTTTAAAACCATAACGCGTGAGAGATATCAAAAGTGGCTAAATTTTGCTCAGGCTGCTTAGTTTTACAAAAGAAAAAATCTAAAAGGGCCCAAAATTACATCTCGCTACATGTATGTTGCAAATTTATAGTTTGATTTCTTTGGATATTGTTATGGTATAACCTTGATATCTCAAAGGATTGTGTAGGATATCAGAGAGTTATCACATGTAGTGAATGTACCACGTAGCAAAATTATCTAGCATTCATGTCGGAGGTAGCATCTTATACGAAATGCCATAAAATGGATATGAGATTATTATTTATTTATATATATATATATACTTTATCTAGAATAATATATGGGTTAGAAAATCCAAAATCCAATGAGATCAATCTTAGATACCCTACAATCATCAATTTGAGCAAAATCTAAGACATCAGTGCCGTTGGATCCTACAACATCTGTTGCTGGTAGCCAAATCCTTCTTGCTCTACTCAATGGATTTGAAAAGTCTTGTATTGCTTGGATAGTTTCATAAAAAAACATATAATTTTCTTGTAAAATTTATTTGATTTAACCTCTTTATTTTCATATTCACTTATCATTATCCTCAAAGGAGCACTAAAAAGTAGCATTAAGTCCTAATGGTTGTCAAATAGATGGGCTAGCTGACGCAAAAGAGGAAAAAGATATGACTATATGAAGAGAGAGAAGATGAGTGACACCCACGCTACCCCGCCTTACCTGGGATGGTTTCTATTCGTGCAAACAAAGACTAATAGTCACACCCAAAACTTTGCAACCCTATACACACTCTCCAACATACACTCCAAAAAACTATCCTACTAACAGGGCCACACCGGGCAGCCCAACCCAATCTACTCTACGCAAGGCTACCCCCTCCCTCCAGCCACTCCAGTAACTTCAGCCAACTAAATTACTCTCCAACTTGGGCTGGTGTTCCTCGGCACAGGCCCTTCCTGCAAGGCTCCTGGGGCAAGCCCTGGTATCAGACACCCATCCGGGGGTGAGCCGAGACCAGTTTCCAGTTATGGAAGGTCAGCGAAGGGGCCCTCGGGGCCCCCTCCGCCTGCTACCGACAGCGGGCCGGGCAGGGGCCCTGGCGAGGAGGCCGCGTTGCAGCAAGGTCAGCGCGGGTCGGGCCCGGCTGGTTTATATTGCGACGCAGGCAGCCAGATCGGTGCTATCACCTCCTCGCCATCGATCACCGCACTCCATCTCCACCTGGTGCCTCCTTATTGCCACCCGCTGATCTTCCGCTCCCTCACTCCCCTCCAGCGCCTCTCCTCTGGCTCATGACCAACACGGCTAGCTGGAAGACGACGACGTCGACCAAGACGAAGCAGAAGAACTCTGGACCTGGAACCTGGAGGTCGTGAGATTGGGTTCAGGAGGGAGAGCGACTGTTGTGGTCGTGGAGCTAGCTAGCTGTGGGGTTGGAATCTGAGGTGATTCGTGAGGAGCTTCTTCGTTTTGGTTGTTAAACTGCAGTGTGGTTCTAGTTCTGGAGTTTACTGTGGGTCAGCTTTTTCGGGATAGTTTACACTGGCGTGGTAGGGAAGAGTACAGAGCGTGCGTTTGATGGTTTCTGGGGTGGTTCGGTAAATTTCAGCGGAGGTTTGGTTAGTGAGTGGTGTGGAGGTGTGTGTGGTTTTTGAAAAGGAGCGGACTGGAGATGATATTTCTACGACGAGTTTTGTAGGGAGGGAGGGAGGGAGGGAGGGAGGGAGGGAGGGAGGAGGGGGCAGGGTGCAGGGGTATTCAAGTGGAATCAGGTTTGGTCAACAGGGGTAGTAGGAGCTCGCTATGCATTTCCGGGTTTCGGAATATTATATCGTCGGTGATCAGAGGGTTTCGGAGAAAGTTGAAACTTGTCTAGATTATTTTTCTTGTGTTCGATGAGGGCTTGCTTCCACTGAGAGTGTCGTGTGTTCGAGGTTATAGGAAGTTTTGAGGCTGTGTTCAGTTCGTTTCTGCACGTTTGCTAACAATTGGTTTAAATGCGCTGCTACCTCTTTCTCGCAAGGTTTGAGTGTTCATCACAACCCATCTTGGCTAGTGTAAGCCTCTGGCGCCTGGAAGAAAATTCCATGTTCGTGTCTCCGAAGTGCGACAAGCTTCTTCGGTCACGCTGCATACCGAAGTTGAGCAGTTGAGGACTCGTTGGTGTACAGATTATTCCTTCGCAAGAGGGGTGCTCATCAGCCTTGTCAGGTTCACTTGGGGAGTGCAAAGCTCAGGGAAGGGAAACGGTGTTGTTTTGGTTTGCAAAGTAAGCAAAGCTGGAGCTCGCACAAGTCCTCGCTGGGTTCGAGAGGGGGTACGGTAGGCCACCGCCGGCCATCGCCTCACCCATGATGCGAAACGGCGACGACGAAGGCGGTGGGAGACGAGGCGAAAGTGAATTAGAGCGTCTCATGCGATCGTTGAGCGAGGACGTGTCAACGACCTCGCAGAACCAGAATCAGCGTCATGGATACGAGCAAACCCTGCAGCTTCACGAGTTCACGCCGCCTGCTACAATGACGTTTCCACCTCCACGTGACTTCTCTTCGTCGTTCTCACAGCCTGCCCAACCCTCCTTCCTCACGGAGCTTCTCTCCATGCCTTCACCCTCAGCCGGGTGGAACAGCACAGTCCCCGACGGTCCGATCCTACACTCGGCCACTCCCCGCGACTTTCAGAGTAACACCATCAACCATGGGTACTCTGCACCGCAACGGCCTCAAGAGTCAACGTTCTGGGATACACTGCCGGAGTACCCGTCCTGGTTTCCGCAAGAGGCTGGTCCTGAGAGCATGTACATCGATGGCCTCCAGGAGCTTCTAACCACACCCACTCCATGGAACGAAGTGATGACGACTGCTCCTATGGAGAAAGCCTCCCATTCATCAGAAAGATCGTCGCTCGTGGGTTCGCCCACGTCGCGGAGCTCGCCCTCCCCGGCGCGCCTGAATTCAGCCGCGTCCACTCTGCCCGGCACGCCAAACTCGTCCATGAGCTCTGAAAGCTTCAGCGACACGGCGGCAGAGGAGGATCACTCTCACCACGGAGTCAACAGCCGGCCCTTGTTGCAGCACGCACAGCTAGCTGCTGGTCCGAGCGGCAGCAGCAGCGCGAAGCGCAAGTCGCCGGACCGCGCCTTGGATGAGAGCTGCGACGAGATTCAGTCGCTTGACTTGAAGAAACCGTAAGCTACCTTCCTGACCACAAGGCTGCATTTCCAAAATCTTATGTTGCTGCTCATTTAGGGATTTCGCTCGGTTTGCTCAATGTTGGTTGGTTTCCGCCATGTTCAGATTGCACAAGTCTCGACGGAAGGGACCGAAGCGAGTGAGGGAGCCACGCTACGCCATTCAGACTCGCAGCGATGTGGAAATCATGGAAGATGGATATAAATGGCGCAAGTATGGCCAGAAAGCCGTCAAGAACAGCCCTCATCCTCGGTACACATCTCCTTCCTTTCGATTAAAATGAACCTCCGAAATCAAAACATGTAATTCCTTGTTTTCAAATATGTCGATCTTCATTAGACTCCATGATACTAAACTACAGGATGATGTTTATGAGCTAATTGGCCCAACTCTTCGTCGATGCACAGGAGCTACTACCGCTGCACAAACCCAAAGTGTCCAGTGAGAAAGAGGGTGGAGCGATCGGCGGACGATACTGGGCTAGTCATCACAACATACGAAGGCACGCACACGCACGTGAACCCTTCGACGGGCTCTCGTGCTGCGTCGGACGCGCCTCTGCTTCCTGCTTCAGGCGAACACCCACCAGGCGGCGCTCCGTACAAGCCCCCGTCCGCTTTGACATCGAGCAGCTTCCCGTTCCAAACCCCGGTCATCGCGCCCTTGGCATCACGGAACATCAAGCTTGAGCATGTCGTAAGCGCGGGCCCATTGCGGCCAACGCCGAGCATCAGCAAGGTCGAGCCAAGTTTTCTTTCGAGCTCGAGCGACATTAGGGCGCCGCTTCCGGGAGCTTTGTTGCGATCTCAGCAGTTACTGGGAGGTGGGCATGACGATACGAACCCGCTGTCAAGGTGTAGCGATCATTTGATGAAAGACTTGCAAGATGCGATGTGCTGGGGAAGTATACCGTCTCATAACACGGGGCGAGCGCAAGAGATTCATTCTTTGCTGCGCCCGACCACCGCACCGCCTTCATCCTCGAGCGAGGGATTGCTGGAGGACATTGTCCGGTATCGTCGCCATTGATTTGCACATTCTAGTAGAAAAGATGAGCATTATTTGTGAGATGAGCTCAGTGCAACTGCTGTGACCGTGGTACAAAATTCAATTCTTCAGCAACTGATCGGTCCGCGTTCCTGTGCTGCTACGACGATGCTCTTATCTCCGTGAGATCAAATCATGTCACTTAGTTAATCCTCCCCCTGCGGTCTGTAAATCTACTGATTCAGTTTTGTAAAGAAAGGAAGAAAAGAGTAGCGGCCCATTTGGGGTCGCGTATAGGAGTGCTGTCATTACGACCACATTTTTTCACTTCGAGGTATCACTCGACGATATTCATATAAAAGTTTTTCATCATGGTAGCGAACTTAAAGTTGACCCAGAATTGAGTCTATCAGCGGATATTTTTCTGTTCTTTATACTGCCAATATTTTGTAATTGGACATTCAAAGTTCTAAGAGAAGGACATCACTTGAAGCTCAATATTCTCGGTGTCAATGGCTATGGCTTGGTTTAGTTTCTTTCAGCTCTAATGAAGCTTTGTCGAGGCTCTGTTTAGAGCTGAGGCATGTCTGCTTGATTGATTGCTGATGCTTGAATTACATACAGAAGTAAGCATGGAAAGTACTAAACGAATTTTTTTCGGTTATCTTTTCTGTGTGGCTATCAGTCGGAGATTGGGATTCTTGATGCTCCAAAGGTTTGGGCCGGTCTAAGATATAAAATCGTATTGTGCATACAATGATTCAAGTCAGATAGATAGACTGGACTTTTTAAGCGGAGAGCATGTTGCACTTTGTCGCCTCATCCTTGCGCTTAATGCGACTAGACAAGCACGAGTTTGCTCATTGGTTCTAGGTTTGCCTCAAAAACTTTGGCAACTTTTAAAATATTCCATTGTCGAAACGTGTGGACTCCAATCTTCACTGTTCACTCCTGTACAGTCCAAATGCTGCTCCATATGCAATATAAAACTAGACGCTGGAGCACCGCAATCTCCGAGTCTTTCCATGCGTCACGGGCTCCTCCTGCCTTTTAAGCGGCTGATCCAGAGCTACTTTTGCGAGTAACAAGACGCATGTTGAACAGGAATATAATCTTTCCGTTGGTGCCGAAAGGAGGACGGCCGAGTAAAGTATAATTACTCCTTCTCCAGGCGTAGATCTTGCCGAAGAGCTTTAACTCATTGCTTCCACCCATTATGTATATTACCTGAACTCAAGCACTCCAGAACTTCATGATCAACTCTGGCCGTGATCTCAACGAGCGACAAACTAATGCATAGCCTTGCCACTCTACTCCACAGCCCAGTTGCTAATACGACAATGCTCTCACGAGTGGCAAGCATTGATGATTCCGGTCGTTTCATTTCGAAGAATATGCAAGCTGTTGTAGATTTATTCCAGCGCAATGATGTCAAGTGGGCGATCAACCAGTAGCTTTGGATCAGCCAGAGTTCAGCTTCAACTCCGCCACGCTTCTAGAATTGTTGCTACACGAGCGGACAAGTGTGGATGAAATGCTTGCCTTGCAAAATTTTCTTACTGGATTCTTCCTCGAACGTCTCTCTAGAAGTGGTTACAAAATTATGTTAACACGTGAAAGAAGGCCTCGAAAACATGAACCTGGTAAGTGACTGTTTCGATGTCAAATGTGTGGGGTGCCTCGGTGCGGCGACAAGGTGGGGCGTATTTCGCTGAAACCGAGGCGTTTCAGGTGCGCATCCTTTACTGCAGCCGGCAACAACCTTGTGTAATGTGCGCAGAAGTGAAGCTGATGGGTGCCTACATTCGTCACTGTGTCCGAAACCAACATTTTCTATTATATGAATAACATGGTTCGACACTCTTTGACGTCTGCTCCTTTCAAATCTGAAGGTGTGTCCCTTTGCTGGCCGCTTGGCCTAATGGATAAGGCGCTCGCCTCCGGAGCGGGAGATTGTGGGTTCGAGTCCCACAGTGGTCGTGTTAGACTTTTTGAAGATTATTCCAATGTTTTAGCTTTTGTGATGGTTAATCAAAACCAATATGACCATGAGAAAGTACTCTTTAGCTAAAGAATGATGGTCTTTTGATTGGTGGTTCTTGATAGAATGGTGGTCTTTAATGAAGTGGTGCTTTATGAAATCATGGTTTTCAAAGATGGTCCATGGAGATGTGGTTCTTTGAAGAATCGCGGTCTTTGGAGAGGTGGTTCTTCATATAATTGTGGTCTTTGGGGAGTTGGTTCTTAACATAATCATGGACTTTGAAAGGTGGTTCTTAACATAATCGTGGTCTTTGGAGAAGTTGTTCTTAATGGTGGTAATTTGCCTTTTGTAATGGCAATCTAGTCTCTAGCACCAACTTGGACGTAGTACTTGTTACAAAAAGTATTCCATAAGATTCTTAAAGCCTTCTTTTCCAAGATAGTTGGAATCATTCTTTTTTCTTTTCTTAAGAGACCTAAAAATTTACTCCATTTAAAAATATTGTTATGATAAATTTATCATATTCATCTATCTCAGGACAACTTTAACTAGGCAAATCAAATCTAATTGATTGAATACAACTAATGAAAACATCACACTATATTGGATTCTACGAGTCCTACTAATTAAGAAAAAAATAAAATTTCAAGAATACTAGAAATGAATACATTGCAAATTAATCCCATTGACTAAACATACTTAGGGCCAGTTTATACTTGGGCCGGATTAAGCGCAAGTCCAAACTTTTCAAGAGACTGCAGAAGATAGACAACATTCTTTGTGATTTACATGATAGTATTGACAAGTTTGGTGATTTTACAAGTGGGTTCCAATACAAATATGTGCAGAATTAATTTGTAGTTGAGGCTAACCTTAAATGGAGCATTCAATTTTTGTTTAAAGATTTGACTGATTGTTTGAATGAATACAACTATGTTTTAAGAGAATGAAGGTGGATTGAGTTCAGAAAAAAATAATCACTCAGGTTTGATTTTCTTTCAGATTTGGTGCATGATTGAGTGTTTGGTGAAGTTTTTTTTTGAAGAGTTCGATGGTGGAGAAGGTTGTTGCAATCAGGCAGTTGTCGCAGGTATACAACCCAGTGTGTAATCTTGAGGCTTTTCTGTGCAGTACCTGGTTTTTGAGATGACTTGAATGCGATGTGGGTTCCGTTTGTTCGGATTTTTGCATGAGGACAGTATAGGTTCTTATCAAATTAGCAAGATGAACAAGACCTGCAGCCGTTTGATGAAGTCGAATGACGTATAGTGTTGCCATTAGGGCTTGAGAAGGTGATACAGATGGTCTTAATTTTTTGTGAAAAGAGCTGTGATTAGGAGCTTGATTCGTTGTGCAATATGCAGATCTTTATGAAAGATCATCTGAACACAGGAGTACATGGACAGGGAAGGTATTCACTTGATTGATGGAAAGTATAGAAAGACTTCACCACAGAGGAGAGCGGGAAAAGCTTCTTTCAAGGCTAGGTGAACATAATCAGCTCATACTCTTAGTTGCTTCGAGCATCAATTGGATGTCTTAAGCTTACAAATTTTTGGCCTCGCACTTTGAACAATGGAATGTGTTTGGTTTATAAATGGAAGGTGTTTGGTTTATTTGCAATATTAACTCTGTTGCAGGTTCATTGTAATCTCTAATATCAATGATCTGCAGTTTGGAAGGTGATGGAAATCTCCTGTCACTTGCATGGAATTAGAAAACAAGTGACTCAGAGTAAAAAGTGAACCTTCCTGTATTACAATGTTTTCATCAAGCTGATTCTAAATCTACACCAATGGTAATCATGTGACGCCAAGTGTGAAACTCTGCGCCTTTTTTGCAATAATGTTGTGCACTTGTCGGAGCCTTGTGGATTCTTGCTTCAAGGAAGTCGACTTGTGATCGAAGTACGAAGCTAAGAGTCCGACTTCGAACAAATTGATTATTGGTGATTGTTTCGGGTCACACAAGGACATTCTTAATAAGTGAAACCTCTGCATTACACAGCAATATTACAGATGCGTCACACAATTGTGCTTCAACAAACATTCCGGTGACATTTTTAAAATTAAAATTCACCTATTATATTTTCAAGGTAATTGACATCTAGCCAAGTTTATGATGTATGTACAACGCCCTTTGTAAGTTTGTTTACGATCCTTACAGTAGCCACTGTTCTTGATGGCCGGCACTAGTGGAAGGGTATATTCGAAACCACTTGTTGAATTTGTCCAAAATGTGGTTTCAACCATTTAGGGTTTAAAATGTTGTTTAGACCACCCCGGTTTAAATCACACTGGATTGGTTGAAACCACATTTTGGGCAAAATAACATGTTTCGACATGTAATGCATGCAAACATTGTGTGAGGCATTTGATTTGTGATCTAGTATGGAAGTTGAGGCTTGTAGCATAGGTACATTTGTCGACATTGGTAAGAGGTTGTCGATACTGATATGGAATCGCTAGTTGGTTAGTGGGCTTCCATTTGTAGTGGAGCAAAGGATTTCATGAAGTTTATAAAGTGCAGCTGGATTACTGATTTTTCTATTGTGTGTTGTTCGGTTTAATAACACTTTTCTAGATTTTTGTGCTTTGAAACTTGTAATTAGAAGCCAGTGAAAACTTGTCGAACATGATGTCCTACTCGAAATTCAAGTTGGAAAATGATCGCAAAAGGAACGCGTGTTACTCCAGATCCAAGGAAATGTCTTAAAAGTCTTGTGAAGGTGGAGGCATTTCACCTAAGAGACTTTTGTAGTAGCTAAAATTTTGAGTTGAATGTTAGACTCGAAAGCATCATTTTCTGAGTCCGTGGCTTAAGTGGACAAAGATTGTGGTTTCGATCATAATACTAATTTTGCATTTGGACATCCATATCATCTACTATCTAAAACAAGTTTTTGATCACAACTGGATTAATTATTTAGGCTTACCACATAGTTACTTCTATCATCGTAGAATCTTGGAACGATAGATTGTTAAAGGTGTCTTAGGACAAAGTATCATGTGTAAAATTTTCGCATCAAATATTAATCAAAACATCATAAAAGCAACTTACTGACATTTATGTCTGTGTTGTCATGTGTATTGAGTAGGCTGAAGATACCCTCCTACATTTCGAGCATAATTGGGCACATAGAAAGGATGGAGCGCAGAGGGAGAGGGGTGATAGAGGAATGGGAGCAAGACAAAAGAGGAAACATTGAAAGGGCAGAGGTACGAAGAAGTAGGGAACACCAGGTTCATCATGATTGGGAGTACCGCAGCTGGGCGACAGAGAGAGAGGCAGGAGCTAGCAAAGCTGAAGGAGTAGAGCTAAACAAGTGAGGAAACATGTAAGAATTGTTATGGCTAAGAGGTAGGCCGTATTACATTAAAATTGCAGATCCTTTATTATTGGCATTTGATTGTTGCATCACACAAGAACAATCACTCCAAAATTCAAGGGAATCAAAGCTGCTCTATACGAAAGACAACTCTGGACAAGTGGATAGAAACCGCCAAGCTCAATCTCACTAAATTCCAACCAAAGCTGCAGCCTATTACAAGAAAATGATATACTATGTCAAAATTTGGTGTGCACTATTCGACAAATATATTTGGGACCATTGGACAATTTGAATGAACACAGTTGCATGCCATATGCTTGATATCTAATTTCTCACCTATTAAAGGGTCTTTCCTCTCCTCTTTTGATTTAGGGTATATATCACATCACAAATTTAGGGAACCAATTCTAGGTAAGCATTTGTAATTGCGCTGGTATCATGATGAAACGCTCCGCATAATGCTATAGATAGATTTATCAATCACAATCATTGTCATATTTAGACATCTGTAAATCAATCCACACAAATCATCCATCGGAACAAATATTGGTTACTTTGAAAAGGAATTCAACCAAAGATACACATAATGAATGGTTCACAAAGATAAACATAATTATATTGCACCACAAGTTCAATGAATGTGATTCTGGAAAATGCCGCCTTTGCTGAGGTTTGATCCTCAGACAAATGCTTGTGTATCCATAACTGAAACAAAAATTTCCAAATGCATTCCTCCACATCCAGATCATGAAAACCCCTCATAGAATCCAAGTGAAAAATGGTTGTAATGTCATTTGTCCATGCGCAACATCAATCTTTGTAAAACATCAAAAATATAGAAGGTAATAAAAGTACTTTGACACATTGATTATATGACAAAGCTGTAGTCCAATTTTCTGTTTTAACAATCCACATTGGCATTGATATTAGATTTTGGTGAACCAACATTGTATCTAAATTTGATGAATCAATTGCATTTTGGATTAGCAGATTCACATAGAGAAAAAGTGATGCAAAGCTCAAAATAAAGGACTTACTTCTAATTGATAGGCATAAAATGATAATCATTCTGAAAAATAGTACCACTGCAAATCCATTTCCTTACTTCATCATATCCACGTTTGAGCTTGTCTTCATCAAAGGAATTTTTTTGAATTACAAGGTAAAATATTTTGTAGAAGAAAGAATTAAAGAAATGAAACTTCTTTGTTGGCGTAGAAAGCTTTGAATACACGTATCTAAATTGGGACCAAAATATTTATTAGCAACTTAGAAGGCAACATTGATAGGATATTATTTAGTACAATGTTGGTAAATTTAAAGTAGTGATTGAGCTGACTTTATGTAAAAATCTACAATAACATCATCTAGATAGGCTTTAGTGCCTTTAGTAGAATTAAGTCTTTTAATATGTTCGGTAATAAACGTAACGTCTTCTTTTGTCTGAGAATAAAGTAGCGCCAACAACTCATGTCACCACGTGCTTAGAGCAACCATAACCTCTTCTTCCACATGTGGAGGAGTGACAACATCTTCTTTACACAAATTTCTTCTTTTGTGTACATTGCACCAAACTACATATAAAAAACAAATTATTAAATAAGGTAATCATTTTTTCAAGAAGCAAATCATTAAATCCACCACCATAACAATCACTTGTTGAAACTTAAAAGTATTTTTGAGTGTGTTGAGATAATTCTTTTTGTTGACAATTTTCTTCTTTTTGTTCAATCTCCAATCTACTCTTTCTCTTGTAAGTCTTCAACAATGATATTTCCTATTTTAAAATAAAAATCACAATTACTTCAACTTGTTTTCAAAGATCCATCTTAAACATACAATTTACAGATATTATAAAATTAGTAATATAATGTGTAACTAGAAAAAGTAACGTATAGAATCTTGAGGCATTTGCAAGTTACATTTTGCCCTATCAAGTGTTCAAAAAAACGTGAAAATACTAAAGATAAGTTTGGCATCTCAATTTCTTCAAAATTGTTTTGAAGACTATCTAAGGTGTCATCATTGTTTTAAAAATGCAATAGACCATTGACTTTTAACATATGTGTGCTTTGCTTTCAACATGTAGCATAGGATACTTAAAGCTCAATAATTTAAATAAAAAAATGTATAATAACATTTATGGTATATAGATGATATTCGCTTCAATTATTTCATATAAAAGTGGATCATTTGCATCTGGTTGTAGTGCATCTAAGTCTTCGTGACGGTATTGCAAGTGACCCATAAATGTGAAAAAAATACAATCTCTCAATTTTTTTTAATCCATATATGCTTATAAATTTTAAATCATTTCCAAAACAAATAATGATGTAGCAATGTAATGTTGGATACACAATACCTCATATCCTTGCAATTTTCACCATATGCATGTGTTAAAAATGTTTCAAATAAAGGTAGATACCACATTGTAGTAATTATAATATTTTGAATAATAAGGTGTCCATTGTATGTTTCCATGATTTGGCCTTAACAATTTTACTTTTAACCAATCACGACAAGCGTATCAACAAAAAATGGAGTAGAATATTGAAATTTGATTTAAATAAAATCATTAAGAGGAATAGTACAACAAGCAAGCATGGCCAACTTACCAAGCTTTGTATTAGAAAATGAGTCTGATCCACTTCATCCAAAGAATAGTAGCCATATCAAAAAAAATTAAATCCAAGCCAATAATCTTTTGCCTTGCCATACAATATGTAAATAATAAAATATCCTCATCATCACAATTTCCTTAAAAATCTAAAATTTATAGAACATATAAAGTTACCTTCTAATAATAAAAAGTGCAAGAATATATTTATATTGTTAAATCCAGATGGAATTAAATTAAAATTCCATCTCTCCAAAAGTTCATTTCTTGTAGCTTCATATTTAGAGTTGTTTCAATCTCCATGGCTACCACTTAAAACATGTGTGAAGGAAAACAGAATAAATTACCCTATAAAATATGCAAAACCCTCCACATTTGAGCCTGACTAGAGCATCACCATCACAGCTCTAAAGAAATTCAGATTCATTACAAGACCATCAAATTTGGAAATTGAATGAGATGGGCACCTTTCTCAGTAAATGTAATCCTATGAAGTCCCTTGTAAAGCATATTCTTACACCAAAACTCTATTGCTTCCTTCTAGACAATACTTATTAGCTTCATCAAAATTTTATAATTAAATCTTGAGAGAAAATTCACCTATTTCACACACAAGTACTCTGTTAATGATCAAATGATTGGATATTAGTTATATCATCATACTCAACCTAGAGAATCTGAGAATTCATTCAAGCAAGAGTTAACGCCGAGCTTTTTATCACTCCACAAAAGCCAATTTCACTTCAATACATATTTCAACACAAGTTTCTAAATGCCTATAAGGAATAATGTGGTATTAAGATACCTCATTGTGAAACTCCAAGTCTCCATGACAATTGTCATTATCAAGGATTTTGAGTGCTACTTGCTTGTTGCCTAGCAATTCTGAGTACTGCAATGGGGATACATTTGCTTTCATCAGCATGTCATGGTTCTCTTTATTTTGATCCGTAGCAAACATATTTGGAAGATAACAAAAGTAGACACTTAGCCATGAGTCCTGCAAATAAAATCCAATATATCGGTTCCTAAAATCATACATAATTTGATAACAAACCTCTCACAGGTTTGTCATTAAGTGTGATGAATACATAATAATATTAATAATAATAAAAACAAAGAGGAGATGAAAAATTCAATATATATAATATAATAACTACAAATAATAAGGTTCAAAATATATTATTTGAGACTCACCACCCAATTGTAGAGAAGATTATAGAATAAGTGTCTCACTCTCTCCACCCCAAGCCTTTATAGAATATGGATTCCTCTCTCAGCAAAAGCCACCTTTACGTAGCTCGAGCTCTCTCTCAAGAATGTTACAAAGTTGATTATGGATGAATTGAACATTAGTGTTAAAGAGTTTTGGGCTAATTACTAGTTGTGTTTGATTGGGGCGTTTAGCAATCATTTTGGGTATTTAGAAGCATTTTGCAAGACAATAATGGGTGTATATTTAAACATTTTAATGTTAAGTGCATTTGATTTTAAATTAAGCAAATGATTTTATTTTTGTCTGATTATTAACAATTAATTGGTTGTTTATACATACAGGATTGTAGATTCTTATGCAATGCTCTATGGAAAAAAGATTTTATATAAAGTGGTAATTAAGGATGTTTTGATAGATATGGAAGAGTATTTTTTGGAGGAGTACGGAAAAAACATTTCTAACGTACAAATGTTGATTTCTCAATTTTGAAAACCACACTAACTTTAAAAAGGACCAAAATATCAAAGTCATTGCTAAATTGATTGAGATACATTGTAAAATATTTTTTCTTCACTGTTTCATTTGTACGGAGTATTTGCATTTTCATTTTCATTACTTCCTGTTGCTTTGAAGTTATTTTTAATATGAAATGTGGGTTGATGAGGAAAAAGAGAATGGCAAAATGTTGACACGTAGACAAACTGGACAAATTATGAATCATCTCTACTTTTGCAAGACGATTTTCATTTTGAGAAGGAAGAATTATTTTGCAAATCAATGGTGAACTTGAGAAGAAATCTATATTTGAAGAAGGTGAATCCTCAAATCATGTATTTTTGGAACCTAACTTGTGTAATTGTGTCTATTTATTGGTTTATTTGAATTGCAAATAAATTTTTTATTCAATTTTTGATGTGATACGCCATGGCATTGAATTTAAAAAAACAATATTTTAAAGAAAAAACTAAATTGATGAGGCAATTGAAGAAGGAGAGTAGGGCCATGGTTGGAGAAAACAACAAGAAAATTGTGGAATTGGATGAGTACAAGTACCATATGGTAGAAGCCGCATAGAATTGGTACATTTTTTAAGTGTAAAAACTCTTTCAACATGTCCTACATGTGTATTTGAATCTCCTACAATTTCTAAAGCAACCATCAATCAAATTGTAGCTGAGGCAAAAATTCATTTTACGGAGATTTGGACGTATGAATGGGCAGCTTCAATTATCACGGCCACCATAAGGCAAAGGAAGCACAATACCAAAAAGGATTTTACCAATGATAGAAAAAAAAATTGCAATCAGGCTTGACAAAGGGCCGATACAAGTCAGTGGTGGAAGCAAACAAGGATGTGGAGTATGTTAAAAAGTTTAAAAAGTTGAAGGCAAGTAGAAATAAAGTTGTAAAAGTAACCTATGCTAGCAGAGGGGGTTACACGCATATTAAAATGAGATATTTAAGTTTTGCATAAGTCTTCATCTCATGATTTTATATTATATGTGGGAATGAAATTTATATATTTCATTGTTTTCGGGTCAAGAAATATGGAGAACAACCAACCCCAGAGAAGGTCAAAGAAAGTGCAGACACGATTGCAGAGAACAAGAAATACGTGGAGTGATGGCAATTAGTTACTTTGTATATATCAGAAGCTTCAATTGGCTCAACAGAAGTAGGAGAACTTTTGTCAGCTATAGGTGTTCTTTGGAAGGTGGCTGCCGCGGCCATGTCTTCATTGGGAGCTCAGCAGCAGCTGCTTAACGTTGGAGCAATTGATTTCCGTGGTCAATTTCGTGATTCCTGCTTAGCTTTGAAAGTTCACATGTATTGATTCCGACTATTAAAGCAATTTTGAAAGCAACCATTAATCAAATTGTAGCTAAGGCAAAAATTCAATTTCCAGAGATGGAGGCGCATAAATGGCTAGTTTCAATTATTAGGGCCATCATAAGGCAAATAAAGCACAATGTCAAGGAGGATTTTACCAATGATAGAAATAAATTGCAATTGAGTTTGACAAAGGGCCGGTTTAAGGTGGTGGTGGAAACAACATTTTTCACCTGAAATGATTAAAACCTCATTTTGGGCAAAATGTAGTTTCAACCATACACTTGCATAGTGGCTGCTGGCAACATCCGATCCATGTTGCGTTTTGTATTGTCTCTCTCCATGTTCATCTTAATAATCAAGTCATCCTTTGGCAAAATCAACTCAGAGCAATTTGGTATGGTTGCTACTGGACAAGTCCCTCTGCCTTTTTGGAGCAATATTGGCATATTAGCAGTCATCTTGGCCGAGTCCATCTCAATACAAAAGTTGTTTTAATGATTAATATGTGTAAAGTTCTTATGTTATTAGAGAACAAGTGGAAAACTTGCCAAAAATTGCAAATAAGAGAGTCTAAGAGTCAGTGAAAATGAGAAGTGCAAGAATGAGAGAGACAAATAAACAAACTTGGAAAATATAAAAGGTATACATTTCTTCATACAGACTCCATTATTAATCTTCAGGAATCTATCTTCTAAAATTACGTTCTGGGACCTCTCTATGTAGGTTTAGGTCATTAATCCATTGTAGCATATATTCCATATATTCGTTCAAGACAAGTTATCATATCAGACTTTATGTTTATCAGATGCGTTGAAGTAAGGAAGGTGTTTTGTTCAAGGGCGCGTGAAGTTAGCATTGTGCAAATCTAAAGTATAGTCTACTAGTTCGACGCTTGTTTGATGTATGAAGATGTCACATGCTTGCATATTAGTAGCCAGATTGCAAACAGCAAAAATATTGGCATTGGAGATTCTTCATGGTGTTGATTATTTAGTAATAGCAAAACATGTAGGAAAGGAGGGAAAAAATTTTAAAAAATCTGTAAAGTAAAAATGAAATAAATTGGATGAATCGATGTCTAATATGTGTCCTATGAGGTATTGAATATGTTTCAACTGAAGGCCAGATTTGAAGGATTTAAATGATAAGGATTTATTCAAAAGTATATTTCAATTATATTCTAATACCTTTCTCCATTTAACTCTCCAATTCCAAGTCCTACGATGAAATCATTAGCATTGAAAACTATAGGAACGACACATACTCTTTTCATGTCAAAAGAATTTCTTTCTCTACAAATATTCTTTCCTACTTCAAGTGTAATAACTCCTACTATTTTATGTACATCCACATCTTTGTATTTCAATAGTATAATATGTAAGATGGGACAAGTATAAACTACTATAGGTACAAATTTGATATAAAGGTCAATTGTGTTATGAAGTTTTTGAAATTTAAGCTTCATGATTCCAAAAGTATTTTCAACAACAACCTTTTCTTTGGAGAATTTGTGATTGAAAAGATGTTATTAATTATATCAATTACACATTGTTCTTATGTAGAACTAGCAACCATGATAAACATTGACATCTTTTATTTCCAATGAGTAGAAAAGCTTATTATCATATGTGCATCATTTAACATTAAAAAACGCATGTTGAATGATAGCGGAATATATGTTTAATTTGGGCAATACAAAGTTATTGTTGAAATAATCAAGAATCTTGATCCAAAGAATCTACCCATAGATTTTTAAGATTGGATCATGATCCTTGATCTCTAGTGTATAGGTGACAATGTACCTATTTAGCTCCAAGGTTTGCATCATATGGAGTTTAAATGTAGGAGTGGCATGTGCCTGACTAGGTTTATGGAGTCGTAGGACATATGCGTCGCTAAACATAAGAATTAATGGATGTGGTTTTAAGGAGGTTTCTTAGAACGGAGTGCAATTTTCAATTTGTTGTGGATACGCAACTAAAGGCTTTGTAAATTCCACATATAATACTATGAATAGGATATTTGTTACTCCCCGCATGATGGTGGTGGTTATCCCTCTTCATGGTGGCTGTGACCATCACTACCATTTGACAACAGTTAGATTTAACATACAAAATAAAAGCTTGTATGACTAGAAAGAGAAAATATCATTTAACTTCATAGAATGAAAAACTTTACAAATATGCCATCAAATGTTCATCACAAACAATTTATTGTATCCTTGGTATAATCTGAATCAAATAGGGAGATTATATTTGTGTATATTAAAATATATATTCTAAAAGTCGAAAAATCATGTCATGATGTTGCCAATTATCAAGGGCAATTAGTGATGGAACCGCAATTATTTAAAAAAAAATATTACACCCCAATATATTTGTGTGTTGGTTGTGCAGCTAAAGCAAGGAATAAATAGATATAAGTGATGGCACAAAGTTGGCAAGCCAACAATTAAAAATAATGGTGGAAGACAACTTAGAACAATAGGGGAAAACTACTTAGAACAATGGGGGAAGACATGAAGGCAACAAGAAGGAGCGACAAGAGAAATTACAAATGTGCTTAAAAACAATTGGTTTTCAGAATTGCAATTGCCACTTGTTCCTTCATATTACTAACAAAGGCATTGTTTCTACGTCATCCTTCATAAATAAAAAGAAACCCTAAATAGCTCCGAGTAGCAATGAATCTTTACTTAAGGAATTTTCACAATACTTCCTAAAATTTGGATTTTCTCTTCAACACCCACTAGTTTTCTCTTCTACAATGATTACAAACACCTCTTGTAGCGCAAGAAAGGCTCAAACAAACCTCCCAACCTTTCGTCAAAAATCCCCCGTGCAAAAAAAAACCCACAAGAAGTTATGCCAAAAAAACCCCAACCGCGAGGAACTCTTCCTTTACATTCTTGTCTCGCCTCTACCATCCACTTCTCTTGTAACTTAGATGACGTGGCATGCAACAAATGTACTGCCACTCTTCCACATCTAAATTTCCACATCTAAATGCAATGTGAAGTGGGCCTAAAAGTGAGATATTGCGTGTATGTTTTGTTTTTGCATCTCTTTCTCTCTCTCGTGTTGTTGTTGTTGTTGTGTCTGTCTTGCGCTGGCGCATCGAGTCTCCGTTTTGCAGGCGCACCTGACCTCCTCCATGGCGGACGAGCAGGGGGCCGCGCGCGAGGCCGCCGCCACGCACGCCAAGGAGCGGGCGGACGCCGGGGAGCCCACCATCTTCGACAAGATCATCTCCAAGCAGATCCCCGCCAAGATCGTCTTCGAGGACGACACCGTGCTCGCGTTCCGCGACATCTCGCCGCAGGGCCCCACGCACATTGTGCTCATCCCCAAGGTGCGCGACGGCCTCACGCAGCTCTCCAAGGCCGACGACCGCCACGAGCAGATCCTCGGCCACCTCATGGTCACGGCCGCCAAGGTCGCCCGCCAGGAGAAGCTCGACCAGGGCTTCCGGCTTGTTGTCAACGATGGCCCGCACGGCTCCCAGTCCGTCTACCACCTCCATCTGCACCTCATCGGGGGCCGCCAGATGAACTGGCCTCCGGGCTGATCCCCTCCCTCTCCAAGGTGCGTCACTTGATCGTCCGACATTGCTCTTGGCCGCATCAATTTTGGGTTTCTGAGTACTGCTACTTTGGGAGTTTTGGCGATGGCTTTCGGTGGAATTTCGACATGGGTAGGGTTGATTTTAAGCAGCACCATGTGTAGAGCAGCTCGGCAGTTTAGTGCATACGTACCATGCTTTCTATGGTACCTTGCGGTTAAATAGGCTTACGTTTCGCAATCATAAAACATAGGGCAGGGTTAACTCTTTCGATGTGCAAGAATTGTATCCGCCCTACCTTGGATGCAGCAATTTGAAGACCAGCAACTTAAATTTGAGCTGCTTTGTATAATTTTGTGATTTTGAATGGGGTCTGGAATACATGATTGTTGATATCACAGCCTAGAATCAGTGTGGCATTGGTGAACTTTTTCGTCCTTTGCAAGTGGAGTTCCTGATGGTTAGATAATTTCTTGTGCTCTGTTAAGGGCGAAATTTTGCAGTATCAAAGAGAACCAAATGCTATGGTGCTTTGCATGGTCTTTGGCAACATTTATAATTTCACAGAGAAAGGCACAACAGATGTAGTCATCGTTTTTTTACTTCTCTTGAGTTGTGTAACTTATACCGTGCTTGGCTTTAGATGTGTATGATCTTGTGCTCTCTCATCTAGAAATTTCCACAGCAGCCATTTCTTGCTCTCTAACTAATGGAGATTGAACAGATATAACATGATCTATGTGAGAATTTAGTGGAACCATACGAATAGAAGAAACCATTTCAAGAGCTTCTCAGAAAAGATCCGCAGTGAATGCGTAACATGTGTTTGGTAAATGTAATGCACGCCACCCATTCTGACTCTTTTGTATCTGAGACACAACAGCAAGTTTTATTTGGTCATATAATGCGTCAGGGTTCTGGGATGAAAGAGAAGTTCTTCAAGGAGTGACCGAGCAGATACACCATCGCATTTGCCAATCCCTTGCCACCGAGGTACCTTCTTCCAGTCCTATTACACCCACAGCTCATTGAGGTATGCATCATTTTATGTCCAGATTGGGGTAAAACATTTGAATTTTAAAGGTGCAGAGATTTTGCAAGCGTGATTTAGTTTGCAGTAGTTACACCGCTTCTGATTGTGAGGCACACAATACTGTCTGGACATGCCTAGAATGAATAGAAATGACATCACGGTGCTGTGAGAACATATTGTATGGAGAATCATGCTTCAAATGCACCCAGTTGATGGATACCGCAGCAGTAAAGTTGTAGAATAAGTTGGAGAACTATTAGACTGCAGTGCTGAATGTGGCACCCTCATTTTCAGTCGAGCTTTGCGAAGGAATTAAGTGAAATACTTAATTATCATTGATTGTTGGCAACCATAGAAAGGGAAATCTTGCATGGACGCAATGAGATGCTCGGAGGAAGACCATTCTCACAGTAATGCTTTGAAAGCCTCGTGTCTAGTCGTGAGAATTCCACATTCTAAGTCATTGTAGAACCTGTTTTCTAGATTCTTGCTCTTTTAATCTCCAAGGATCTCATTTACAAAATTCTTTTTTGACCTTAGGTCTACAGGGCTGTCTTTCAACACTTCAGAATTCACGATACCCATGTTAAGAATTATGTTTGAAAATTAGACAAGGCAGTGCTTTGAGTTTGGTTTGAACTTTCTCACAAATAGTTGATGAGATTAGTTGCAGCGGGTTAATTAGTTTTCAAACTCAGAGCAAGTAGACTCAGACAATGTCGACAATATATGCAAGATCTGATCGAAGGTCTTCCGCATTGTTTTCTTCAATGTGCAACCGACTTCACTCAACATGACCATAACCAGGCTAAAAATTGGTACGTCACTTCTAGCTCCCAATCTCTAAGTCAAATGTAGATAGAGCTGTCAAAACAAATATACACTGCTAGAGAGAAGTATTGGCTTGCCTTCATGCTTGCAAACTTTAACGATAACTTTTTGGAGGTATTGAATCTTAGCTGACTCACTCTCTCTCTCTCTCTCTAAGTCGTTTTCAATTCCTGTTAACATAGCAGAATGTTAGGTTGAGACATTGTCTACAAACACCTCGTTAACTGGAGATACCCCTTAACCAGGAACTTTCACGTAAGAACGAACCCTCGAGTCAACTGATACAACATAGACAATAGCAATTAATCAAACTTTTGAATATTAGTAGTGTAGACCAGTTTGTGGAAACATTCAAACTCGATCTCAGACATTTCGATTTTGAAAATCTCAATGTATGTTGTTTCTTCTCATACTTCTGCTTCACTGCTCAGTCAAGCTGCTAGACTCCATTTGTTGACTGGTGACACACTCATCCACAAAGGATGTTATTATTAAACTCCATATTAGGATATCGGTTTCAGTGTTTAGTGTTTGTACAAAAAAATTGGGCAGGGCCCATTTTGTCCTGTTGTGCATTTGGGAATACTTAACCTGCACAATTGCATTTCCTACTGCAACATGGGTTAGAACATTGGTCAATTCAAGGTGGACATAAGAGATTTAAAGCTGTGTTGGACTTTGGACTTTAAGACCTACATTCACTCATATCAATCGTGGATTAAGACAATTGTGAATTTACCTTCTTCCTAATTAAAGTGAACTAAGAGTTTCCTTCTTTTCAATACATTGTTGATTGATCTATTTACCTCTAATGGAAGTAAATGTTATTTTTTGGATAATTAGGTGATTGAAATTTGAAGGAGTTGTTTCTCTTTCATCCAATGTCAGGTTTTAATGAAAATTCTTGGATTGGATTTTAATTTTAAGACTGGTTTTGTGGTAAAAAACTCAAAGATCAATTCAAGATGTTGTAAGATCTCGCAAGGATTTTTGTACAAGAGAATCTGGCTTTGAAATGTTTTTGCTTGGTAAAATTTGGGTCATTCTTTGACAATACAAAAACATTTAAACTCCTAAAGTTCCTAGACTATGTTTCACCAAAAAAACGCTCCAAAACTGTCATTTCCAATCTAAAAAGCATGAATTACTAAAAAATCATTATTTTCTAATTCCAACCGTAAGATCTTCAACTAGATCATTACAGTAGATAGTTCAATCAATTTCATCATAATCTATTGTAGCCATTAGAAGATTCTAACGATTGAGATTTATAAATAAACTTTTTTGACAAGATTTTTGACTAGGTTGACACACTCTAACTTATTTTTTCTTAGGTTTTTTGCATTTTAGATTTTGGGGGTTTTAGTGCATAACAAAGACAACTAAGTTAGCTAACTGTATAAAAAAATTTACATACAATAGACAAGTGTAGCATGTAAAAAACAACATTTTTATAAAGTTGAATAGACAAGAATGCTCATTTATATTTCTTTCCTAGAAATTCCATTATTTTATAAAGTCCCAATCCAAATGGTGAAAGTAAAGATTGATGTCCACCCTCATCGACTCCTATGAAGGAAAGATTTTTTTTTTTTGTACACTACTCGAAACGGTGAGAAAACTTTGCGGAGTTGATATTTTGTATTGAAAGAAGTTTTTTTTAGGAAATCTCAAAGATGACAACATTAAGTATTTATAGAAATAATCTCAAAAAGAACAGATGTATTAAGTATGGCTGCCCAAAATTGCCTACCAAACAAAAAATTCCACTTTGGGTACCATAACTATTTTACAAATGTCTAGTGGAAAAAAAAATAAAAAATAAAAATAAAAATAAAATAAAAAAATCCTTCAAAGCTCTTGTTATAGCCTACATTCACCAAAAATTTTAAAAACAAATATCTAAAATTGACATCACAAGTAGGTGCCCAAATTTTTTAAAAGCCCATTCTAGGTCAATTGTCCTTTATGGATTAAAATACATCAATATATTTTCATGATTCAAGTTTCATGATCCTAGTATGTTGATGTAATTTTAAGATAATATAGAGAAATTTTGTAGTTTAGAGTCATTTACTTGAAGAAAGTTCTTTAGTAGCATTTCAAATTTAGAGCGTCAATTACAAGATTTTAATACCAAATCTTAATGTTTAAACATTATCATCTTCCAATGTATGAGGTTTTATAAATTCAAGATTAAATGACATTATCAACATTAATTCCACTACAAGATTATGCGGTTGAGACTCACATCTCTACCCTTTTTCCAAATCTATGGCATTCAATGACCAATGATGTTTTTTTTTATCTAAAAAAAATCTCTAATCTTCAAAAATTCAACAATAAATTTACAAATTCCTAATATTGATGTATAATCATTAAAGTTGTAATGAATTCAACATGCATCAAAATCCACTTTGAATACGCAAATTATTTTACTCCAATTAAGAACTATATTTCAAAATGATTATGTAATACCAATTTCTTAAACAATGTCAACAACCGATATGCATCACTTTTAATATTTGAAATTATTAATAATACATAAATATTGAATTGAAGCATGAAGGATGCATTCTACATACATATCATCCATATATGTGTATAATAAAGGAGTTGTTTAAAGATATTTAAACAAATTATGAATAATTTACACTTATGGAACATGTGAACAAAACATAGTAGACATAGTGGACTTATTAAAAGTGAGGGTGATAAGTAATAACTTGAATTAGAATAAATATATTTGGACACTAGCCTTCATGGGCTATTGGTCTAAGTAGCATTTTAACAACTATAGAAACTTCTAGAAGATTGTAGAAAATTCTAGAAGTTACTATTTGTTGTATGTGCGTGATAAGTATTTGATGTTATAAACAATATTTGGAAAAAAACCTTGCATTCCATCTTACACCAATCATAGATTATTTTATTTTAACCCCTAAAGGACAATCATCCAAATTTGGGCTTTTTTGGAATTCGGGCATGTACCTATGAATGCAATTTACATCAGGATTTTTTGAAACTTTTATTGAAGGTGGGCCGTTCGGAGATCTTCGTGTCCGTATTTTTATTTTTCAATTCCAACATCAGGATCAAAAGTTATGAAGGTTTAAGCGTCAAACGCTGCTCGTTGGGCTGCTGCTGAAATTTTCTAAGCCACTGTGAATGCAGCAAATTCTGCCCAAAACTGCCCAAAACTGCCCAAAACTGCCCAAAATTGCGAAAATCTGCGAAAATCTGCCCAAAGCCGAAACTTTCAAATTCCAGCAAAAATCGAGATTTTGACATATTTCAAAAATAAAAATTTCTATGCATAGAGAAGGCAGTAGAGCATGTTCCCACCGTTCGGATTTTCAATCCAGTTTTTTTTCATATGCTATTTTTATTGTCAAAATTCAGCCTTTGTTTGTGAATTTCAGGATACCCCATAGCGGAAAATGATTTTTTGGCAACCTTTTACAACTTTTTTGAATATAATTTTTTTAACAAAAATTAGCTAACTCAGTTTTCTTTGACGTGCATCAAAACCACCAAAATCCATAATGCAAAAAAATGGTTTTTTGGGCCTTCAAAACTCTGCTGTTCTCTTTTTGCGCAGGGAAAAAAAACTTGTTTTTCAACTTTGAACGTTACGATCTTGAAATTGGTGAGGAATGAGTGTGTAAGAGTTGGTGGACATGTAGACATAGAAGTTAGCTACAATATCTTACGGTTAAATGTACTAATTAAGACCCCAACTTTGTAAAATCCACCTTGCTTTGAAGAGGGGCTGTTTTCAGGCACTTTTGATGAAAAATACCTCAGAACTTTAGGGGTTAATGTACTAATTACATATTCCTTAGTCATGGCCATTTCCATGGTACAGGAAACTTTTGTATCCACCATATGCATTTGCAATGAGATGTCAACTTTAAATTGCATCCAACTTCAAGGTCTCATTTCATCAAACTATTACCATTAATACTTGCTTTGAAATCTTTCATGGTGTACACATTTGTAATAGCTTAGGTTTAATGAATTTATTGTCTAAATGTGTTGTTGTGATATGAAAATCAAGATTTGAGGCTCTATATTCAATCTATAATCACCGGGCAATAATAAATAGGAAGTAAAGGATGCAGGTAGAAGGTTCATAGTATACAAACTACTTGAAGATATAAAACAAGTTTAGTATCTTTGCAAATCTATCGATATATAGTACAACTTAGAGTCATCAAATATTTAATTTAGTATATAAATGTGCAAGATATTGAAGATTGAAATTTGAATTCTTACATGTTCTTTTCAATCAATACGTAGAATGAGCGGTTAGCTCAAGCATTTGAAATTCCCTTATACAATGGATGTCTTAAATACTACAACCTTTGCTTTAAAGGTTGTCTCGTATTAAGTTGAGTTTCAAAGTCTAATTCATGGTTGAAGTTTTAAGTCAAGGATTGTAAAATTACATAGAATATACAAGTTTCATTACTTTTGCTTGGTCATAGTATAAAACTTCAATATCCAACTTCAAAATCTAAAATCCTTATCTTCAATATTTAAAACTTAATAGAAATTTAAAATTTTGGAAAATTTAAGAAGATGTACAAATTAATCTACAACATCATGGATTTTTTTGAAAAACATTTTAATATTATAAAAAGGTTGCGACTAGTAGAAACCAATCTTTTTAAAAAACCAACATAGTTCTAATGTCAACAATCATCAAAGGATTACTAAAATAAATTTAACGATTTGAGTGGTGACATGACTAATTATTTATCGTCCAATAACTTTATCTTCTTATACATATATGAACCAAAAAAATAATTAAGGCTTTCAAAGAAATTTGAATTAGGTTTTAACTTTACTCATATTCTTGTTCAAAACTCAAATGTTTAGGATCAAAATTCAAAAAAAGTAGACGGTGTTGAGCTTCAACATTTGGGCTCTAGTGTGAAGCCCAAAAACTCAATTTATGGCCTTTGCACGATTCAATCAATTGAATTCTCATGGCTCACAATCTTAGAGCATCCGCATCCCTGCTCCAAATACCGGGCCGGGGTGTTCTGTTGCGGGCCCGACATCAATTACAGCCCCCACGGGGACTCGCAGAACAAGCAAATCTGTCGCGGGCTCCATAAAAACATGCTTTGACTCGCCAGTTTGTTGTACTCGCTGCAGTTTTAGCGAGTCTCTTTTCTGTTCTATTTGTAGCTGATTCTGCTAAAAATACTCGTGGTCGTGGTCGTGGGTCAAGGCCTTGAGGATTGCATGTGCTACATCGCACTGTGGTTGAACACTCCAACGGGCCCGCCAGAACCGCTTCCCCGCTTGTCTGATCTTGAGCGCGTAGGGGTGAGGCTTACAAATTTTGCCGAGCCGCATTCACGCTCGAGGGCCCTCGAAACCCCATTTCATGAGTCCAACATTTGGAGCAGGGGTGCAGATGCTCTTAGCCCTCAGAGTGAAACAACCCTAACACAAATGTGATGGGTGGGGTAGGAAAGTATCACACCAATTTGGCAACTAAATAATCTTTTACTTCAATGGTCCAATGGGAGCATGGAACTTACAGTACTTGACCAAACTTATCCTGAATTCTGAGTCAGATGTAGTAAATCAATCCAGTATAAAAACACTCAGAACTTTTACCCATAGTGTAAATTCACCTTAAAATTCACCAAAATTACCAAAATCACCAAAATCATTTAAGATCATAGATATTGTGAAGAGTAACATTCTCCCAACTTCAAAGTGCATTGTCACATTACCTTGATGGAAAGGCAATAAAATAAGTTGGAAAGACAATGAAATAAGTTACATAGAAGGCAATGACACAAATAGGGTTTTATATTTACAAACGAGTTTTTGGGTTTTATGTTTACAAATGGCCCATGGGGTTTTATATTTGCAAGGTTCCCCACTGTGGGGAGAATATTCCCCAGAATCAATGCCATCCCCTCCCCCAGATAAGGCTCTATTTTCTTGGGCCTGCCACCTCACACCTCAGTTGCCTCCTCCCTTTTCCCAGGAACCAGATATCATTTTGAAGTAGATGGAGATTTTTCACGCCCTATATTTGCATTTAAAATAAAAATCTACATCAAGGCTCATCCTACAATAACTCGCTGGCAAATGATTGTTTTATGATGTATGGCCCATTTCTGTCTTATGGAAACCACAAGTAACTGATGTGCACCGAAATGAAACGATAATGTGATTTTGGTAATATTAATGAAGTAGAGGGAAATTTAATTGTTGATTTTTTGAAATTTAAGGTGCTTTGGTCGCCAGGTGGCCCTCTGCCCCCTCGGTTCTGCTCCGGTGTGTTTGTTATTCATTTTGCTCTTGTAACAAATCACCATTCGCTTAAAAAAATAAAAAATAAAAAAATAAAAAAATAAAATTTTAAGGTGCTTGCACTAATCTAGTTATGTAACTATGAGACCAAAGTTTTCAGAGATTTTCTTCTTGTGTTATTTGAGAAACAAAATCGTGATTTATAACAATTTTGAACTAGGTTTAAAAATCTCCTTTTCCGTCTCATTGATTATGTTTGTAATGATATTGAAAGTGGATTGCCGCCGATCCTGTTAAAAAGGGTACCCTGCTAGAGGGTTAAGATACCACATTGGATCAAAGACCTCACCAACTTGATTGAATATTTAAGTTACTCACAAGTAGGCCCATGATCCCACATCTGTTTTTTTTCTTCGCCTTCATAATCACACTGCTGTTGCTACAACAAATGGCATACCCATCAAACACTTCAGAATCCTCTTCTAGCAACTAAAAATTCTCCGGGTTTGTTGGAGGCATAGAATTCTAGTCTTGGCAGTTGGAATTTTGTGTGCAAAAGAATTTTAGATCACACAATTGTTGGTTGGGTCAGGGTGGGAATTGTGCCATGCCCAGTGGTCGGTTCCATGTGGATTCGTGAGTCACGCTGGCAATGCTTGAATGGAAGGACGGACGAACACAATAGCTTTTTCCTATCGATTTTTCAAACTTCAACCCCTCAGTCAAGCAATGATTGGGTGAAGCAACAGTTAGCAAAGACCACAAGCAACTCCAGGCCTGTCTTGCCTTTCAAGCCAAACACAATACAGTATCCATTTTCAACATTTTTGAAACTCGTACTCCCATTCTCAACCAGAATGTCAATTACCCATGTCACATTCAATCCCGATATCCTACCATCTAAAGCAACAGACCACCCTACCTGCCATTCATTCTACACCTGAAGAAAAAACTCCGGGCAAAAAAAAAAAAAAAAAAAAAAAAAAAAAAAACTCCTAATAAATCCTACAATTTTAAAAAACCAGAATTAAAAACCCTTCAAATTAAAACCGAAATACAAACATTTCAATATCAAAATTGTATATCACATGATATATATAAATATTAATTAAAAGATATAAACCTGCTTTAAAGCAAAATGACGAAACGGACTAAAACTCTGAACGCGGTTTTGACTACTTAGAATTTTTTGAAAATCCCTCGAAATTGATGAAAACCCGTCTAGACAGATGAACGCCGTCTGCTAAGAGATACTCATCGAAACCCGTCACTCCATCCAACCCAACCCATCATCTACCATCTTATCCGTCTACATCTTTAAAATGTACTAGTAACATGCATATTCTTCCCATATCGTAGAATGCTTGTCAGACAATCCTTACTCCTGCCAAAATTATCTACTCAAAAGATAGATTTAAGAAGGAAGAATGTACTTTAGGGGGAGATATTAGGTTGGGTTGGATGTGGTGACGGGTTTGGGTGCGTATTCTCAGTCGACAGTATTCATCCACTTGATGAGGAGTTCGAGAAAAGGGAGAATTGGATGGAAAATGTGGATGATAGTAAGCTTTGATCATCTACATTCGTCTCCTAGCCTTGCGGTTCGCAAACCTCAACAAGCGTTGCCCCGCCATAGCCAGGCACTCGCCATAGCGGAGAGATCAAACTGCAGCGTCCTCGCGCTTCAGCACACGCGCGTCGTGGTTACGATCCTGAGAACTCGCTCCGCCTCGCCGCGCGCTTTCTATCGAGCCCTGGATCGTCTCGAACGGATCTGGATTCGATCCGATATGCGTAAACCTCTGCTTCGTCTCTGTTCCCTGGAGTTTGCTGGCTGGAATGAGCGCCGGTGTGGTTGCAGACGGGGTTTGTAGCTTTGGAGAGGTTTCTGGTTCGCGGAGGGGTGTGTGTGGTGTGTACGCGAGTATCGCGGAGGAATTTGAAGATGTGGACTGGGGAGTGGAGGTTGTTGTTGTCGATCCAGAGGAGCGCCTCTTTGGCGTCTGTAGGATGTTGCTTGTAGCGTCGAGATAGGATTGGTTTGGATCAGGTCGGTGGCGTTACCAATCGCGAGAGCATTGTTGGTTGTTGAAGCTGCGCCTCATGGAATTGTCGTTGGTATCGAAGGCGAAATCAGGTAGGCGGTTGTAAATGTGCTCGCGAGTAGGTTTTGTTTGTAATCCGCGCTGCTGTTTAGGCTCCTTGTGCAGTGGTCCGTAGGTGTAATTCTTACGCTGATGAGAGAGGATAGCGTCCTTATTCCCGGTGATCGTGGATCACTGAATCTGCGAATGCAATGTGCAAAGGCCGAAGTGGATAGTCCTGGTGTTGCTCCGAATGCTCCTCGTACTGAAATTTTAGAAGATGGAAGGGCTTGTGCAGCTCGTCTATTTTGTCGCTCGATTGGATCTTGTTGAATCAGAGCCTAAAATTTAGCCAGCTAGGATCTTAGAGTAGGGTTAGAGTTTTTTCTCGGGTGAAGTCATGGAATGTCTCTTAAAGTCCTCGAGGTCTTGAATTGACATGATGCCGGTGATTGTTACCAGCGTTGCAGAATGCAGCTGCGAAAGCAGAACGAGTTCTTACTGAAATTAAGGCTGATATAAAAGCGGACTTTGGTCGTCCTCAGTCTCCGGAGGACGGCACTTGGTCCGATGGGAGATATATTCACGGTAAGCGCATTTACTCATTATCCGGGATCCCTATTCTTTGTACACTTAGAACTTCTGTGTATAACGTCAATTATCATCTGATCATTATCTTAGATTTTTGCCATTCTTCTCTTGAACTACTTAGACTTTGTGTCAAAATTGAGGCGTTCTGGTTCCTATTCGCAGAGTCAGAGTTTCAAGCAGAATTTCCTTGGAGTGCCAAGAATGATGGTGAGAAACGGCACGAATCGGAGTTCAAGAGACGCATTCTTGACTTGTCTAAGGTCAGTAAGAGGGGAAGCGGTCTTGGAAACAGACTTTTTGAACTGATTTGGAAGATAGTTCTTACCGAAATGCAGCTTGTGTCGCGTGTGCTTCTGAGGAGGTTTGCTTGGGATGAAGATGAGTAGCTCGGGCTTTTTGCTGGTAGATTATGTTGATGTCCAACCAGTTCCATCTTATTCAGATTAGATTTGAAATATTCTAGGGTTTTGATCACTTTGTTTGATTTTATTTTTTTTGAATTTCAGCACCCGGAAAATTTTCTGGAGAGGCCGGAAGACGAGCATGAATCTGTCGACATGCACACTGCAATGACGTCTGTTGGCAATGTCCTTGAGGTATATGTTCTCTTCAACGTATCCAGTGTTCCACTTTGGGGTTTATCAGAATCACCAATTCAATAAGGGAATTCTGATGAATGTTTACCAATTACGTGCTGAACTTGCTCCTTCGCATTGTTCCTTCTTGCAGGTTGATGAAGTGTTGAGAGACCTCTGGTTTCAATACGTGCCAAAGAAAATGAAAGAGCTTGAGTTTTGGCGCCGGTACTTCATTGCCGTCAAACGTCTACGGCAAGAGGTCATTAATTCAGATTCTGAAAATTCAGATTCATTAATTGGCAGGAGCTGGTCAAATATTGAACGCAGGTTGAATTTTGGTGGCATTGGTAACGAGGTGCGTATTGCTTATTGGTGTAGTTTTCCAAATTCTCACTCATGAAGTCGTCATAATCATGGTTTGCCTCCTGCGTACATCTAGTTTAGTCAATCGTGTACAGCCACTCGCATGTTTTCTGCGCAGAAGCACAGCTACATTGTGTATATACGGGTCTCATCTTTAATTCTGTTCTGCAGAGTCTCAGGAAGGATCCAGTAGAAGAAGAGGCGTACAAAGAAGCATTTTCTGTCATCACTGTTCCCCCGTCCATGACCCTTCGGCGCCTTTCAGCCGCTATCGAGTAAGATAATTATAATCATTCTTGTCCCACTGTAATCAGGCATACACTGTATAAAGGTTGAGAAAAGCAACAC
This sequence comes from Ceratodon purpureus, assembly GCA_014871385.1. Taxonomy (NCBI): domain Eukaryota; kingdom Viridiplantae; phylum Streptophyta; class Bryopsida; order Pseudoditrichales; family Ditrichaceae; genus Ceratodon; species Ceratodon purpureus. The sequence continues at coordinate 18,221,398 of CM026423.1, read as the reverse complement.
TGTCCATGTTGTTTCTATGCAGTTATCGAAATATAATCGTTATTTTTGCCTCATACATGGAACATTCAAGCACTTTGTTTTGTTGACTCTAATGATCTTTGTGGATTTTACATCACAGGATCGGTAGATCAGTTAAGAGTATGCAAGAATTAGCAACTCAAGGTGGACGACTTCTGGATAGGGATGTTTTGTCGAGTAATGGTGACTGGTCTGGAATAGCGTCGAGCTTTGCTGCTATGAAACGGCTAAGCGGTGGTCGTGATAAGGACAACAAGTTAAGGTTCTCTAAGACATCTAGTCTTGGAGATTACCAGACCTTACTGTGGTCACTTTTTGATGCAGGTATGCCAATTCGTATCACCTGTGCTGGTTATTTGTCTTCGGTTTCGCTAAGAATTGCTTAAGTTTTCGAAAATCTGTGGTTAAATTGAGTTTATAATTATGTGATTATTTACAACAAAGCAAGTGCAAAATTTTCACATTTACACGGTTCATTTAGGATTAAGCAGGTACTATAGGTCTTCTGACTTCCAACTCGGACCGTAGTGTACGGTTAGATTACGCCGATGTTACCTTTGAGCTATAGCGCTTCCGATGTCGTTTAGTTCCCTGTTCCCATTACTTTGGGTTATCTGCTTCCGTGAGTAAAGATACATCTACTTTTTTTCGTCATTCCGTTCTTAGCCACCAGCAGGCTGAAAGCAGTGTTCGTTCGTGTGATTCCCTGCGTGCATCTGGTTCTCTGTAGGGCAGGCCGACCCGAAAAGAATCTCTGCTCTATCATCCCATGGCAAATGAAATATATTTAAGATGTGTTTTCACCTTCCTCTACAACTGTTCTTGTCTTCTTACGGTTGTGGCTTGTGTATTGCAGATACTCAGCACGAAGATCGAGAAGTGAAAAAATCATTAGTTGCTACTGGCCCAAAGCTTCCGGAAGAGGTTCATGGAGCCCCGCCTAGTAGCTTTGTTGCACAGCTCGCTGAAATCATGGCTGGGATTAAAACTGAGCAAGGCATGGGTGAATTCTGGCTTGAAGTGATAAGAGAGGTATTACCAGCCGCAATTATTCTGGTCATGAAATACTTGTAGTAATTTTCTGGTAATTTAATTTGGTACCTTCTAGAAAATCTTGTGGCTTGCTAGTGATATCCATATCTAAGGAACTCTCTTTAAATAGCTTTTTTCAAAATTGTAAACCTTGACATTCCTCTGCATGCAGCTGCGACGCCGGTGGAAAGAAGGGCGACCGATATCCCGCATGCCAATTGATGAGATCCCTGATCTGCGTTACTGTCTACTTCACCAGCAATTGCAGCTGATAAATTGCTGTATTGCGAGGCGCAAGAAGCGCGTTGCAGACCTAGCATCTTTTGAAAACCTGAGTTTATATGTAGCTCAAGAAGAGAGTTCTTCTCCACAGAAAATTGACTATCACACGGCACCCCTTGAGATCCTTGATGAAAATCCTCCGGTGCTGCTCTATGCCAAAACAAAGTCTGGCGAAAAGGTTCTTAGACTTGGAGCTGATCGTCCAGCCGGTGACCTTTTAATGTTGGAGACCGGAGAACCAGTTTATTCACCTATCACTCAAGTGAGACTGTGTTTAAATGCATATTCTTACCTTTCTGATTCGGGATTTTCCGGGTCCGCTTATTCATGGAGGGGAAACAAGTATATCTGTGACCAAGTAGCTTGCTCTTGTTTTGACACATTATACTGTTCTTTTACAGGATAACCCTATAATGACAGAAGATGCCATTCGGGAAGCCGAGGAACTTATTCTTCGCACTAGAAGGTGGGTAGAGGAAATTCACGCTCAGAAAGAGATTCACTTTCGCTGTTTTCGAAATGTATATCGTTTACTTCTTTTTCGTGATGTGATGTAAGGGTCCCCATATTCTAACCTATTGACCCCACTTGTGGTGCAGTGTTGGTGCCGGCTGTTCACAGCTTCTATCTGACATGCAAGCCTTCAAGGTAACCATCAAATACATTAAATATTACTGTTCTTGACGTTTGAAGAGTTGTGGAGTTTGCACGATCTGCAAGGGGCCAAATTTTCCTGGAATCATTTAATTGAGGGTTTATCTATTTGATGCGGTTGACAACACCTTCTGTGAAATTAGTACATTGGTGACCTGCCTTTACTTACCCAAGGTGGTTTGGTTGTTGATTCAGGCTGCCAATCCTGGATGCATATTGGAGGATTTTGTCAGGTGGTATTCTCCTTTGGACTGGAGAGAAGAACCAGGGTCTGGACTTATGTTTCAAGGCAGTGCGGAAAATGCTGGGAAGGATGGAGCTATAAGAGGATACCTCAGTGCACGGATGCAGTGCCAAGGTGGGCGTATTTCTAATCTTTATCGTCTTCACAAACTTTTACTGGATGTAAGGCATATAATTTAGTTTTATGTATGCTTACGCCTTCATATTTTACATTTCACAATATGTTTGCTCCAATATGTTTGTTTTTTTAACGTCTTATGACATTATGTAGAAGCATGGATTTTGTCAATCTTGGATTGAATGCTGTGTGTTTTGCCTAGTTACAATGCATTCCCCCTGATATAAATCGAAGTCGCTGAAATCTTATCGGCGTTTCATTATGTGTCGAGCAGGGAATCTGTGGCAAGAACTGTGGGCGTCTTCAAAACCTGTGCCGGCCCTAAAGCAGTCACCATTGTTTGATGAGGAGCTTGCTGGGTAATTTCCTCTATTCAAAAAATTGCGAAAACAATCTACGTATCTTAACTGACTCATGAAGCCGGGATCCGACAAATGTATTTTTAAACCTTTTCACAGCTGCATCAGATTTCGTATCTTGTGGTTAGTGGTGGTTTCAGATTTACAGTGTTCCTCGTCGGAAAGATTTATAAGTGATTATGATGTATAACTAACCGTTCGGTGCCATACTTGCCAGGGAAAGCACCCTCGATGTACTTGAAGATGTAGCTCCATCAGACCTGTTTGAACAACTCTTTCTGGCTGCGGTATGACTCAAACTCTTTTATACGGTTTAGTTAACTTTCTTTTTTCAACCGTAGGGTTTTAATGTCCCGCCTAGCTGTTGTCATTGGCACGTTCGTCATCTCTATGTACCCTAGTAAGTGTAATCCCCGTATATCTACAAGCCTCGAGTATGGCTACAGTTGCTCACTCTTTTGTTTGTTTTTGCCATGACAGCTCAGTGCAGGTTTTGCAATTGCAGAGGCCGCTCCTGTTGCCAAAACGGAGGCACTTTCAAGATGTTTAAGGGAATGCACCGAGTATGTAGTGAGCACTTGTGGTCGGGGGATGAGCACTTCCAAGCTTGAGCGTCTTTGTGAGGTATTTTCACTAGACCTGTTAGGATGACGTGAAGGTCAACTTCCTTTTGTGGGAGTCCACTAGAAATCATTTACTTGAATCCGATTAATTCCTTAATTTTGCAAATAGACTACCCTGAACGTTCTTCAAATTGTCAGTAGATAACCCTAATTCAGAAGCCTACTCCTGAAGGGGCTTTAATATTTAATGTGGTTTCTTATTAGCCTAGTGGATGATATTTGGCCACTTGTGCAGGTGTACGAACTCATGGAGAACGCAATTCAGTCACCACCATGCGATGAACCTGTGGAGGCAGAAGTGATAACATCTAGCCCAACTGGTGCTGGAGCAGTTAGCAGCGACGACAATTACGATTTGCCAGAGCCAATCCCGTTTTTGGACGCTGAGAAAGTCACACGGAAATCAATGGATAATCAACAGGCCCAACAATTTATTAAGGCAGACTTTGGACAATTGTTCTCAAGAATCTTTGAAGTCAAGTCGTCCCTGTTTGAGAAGAAGCATCTGAGACCCTTCAATGTTGTCGAGGAGAGGAGGCCTACACCAAATGTTTCTGGGGAGTGGACCTTTGTGTAAGTTCCAACAGACCTCTATTTATCTACATACACGGACTCTACAGAGCTCACAAAGTAGAAGTTCACCAATGGAGCCGTTGATTTTGTGGAGTTAGTAATTGCTAGCGAGCCCATATTCTCTGGCTTTGTCATCCAGCCAGTTCCCAAGAGGAAATCAGCCGAAGGCTATAGAGATGTTTCTACGTCGGCTGGAAACTTAGATCCTGTAGTAGGTTTTGTGTCTTATGTCCTACAGGAATCATCCTTCAAATTGTAAGTGTAAATAACTTGGATGTGAAATGTGTAATGTAAGGTCAAAGCCTTTGTTTCTTACTCATTTGTGAACTCAGTTGCCTTCATCTCCTCTCATTATTCTAATTTTTTCTATTAACAATGGCATGGTGACACTTACTTTCCGTGGGAATAGAGCTCTATTCTGTTGAGAAACTTGAAAGGAGCAACTGGTGTGGTGTTGGCAGTTACTTGGCAGTTAAGGACCTCTGAATGACAATTTTAAATGTGAATTCTATTCGAGAATGTCCTTTGATCAAACTTTTCATATACTGTAACGTGAATTATAATACAGTCGTGTCCCTTGATGGCCATCGATGGCATTCAACTCTTCACCACCCTCGAAAAGCTTTCAACACGAAAATTCATGAATAGATTGATAAATTATAATTGTTGTTCAAAATGTTGGTCACAATGGCACATTGCCCATTGAGATTGCAGAATTCTAAGAATGACGATGTTATAGAACTTTGACAATCTATTCAGGGCCATTCATAGATTTTAGACTCAAAAAGATGATTTGAAACCATCAATGTAGAATACAATTTGCAAGTAAAAATACCCTACTAAGATTGTAGAATGGAAATTGACAAAACAATTTAGTCTATATTTGAAATTTTAAAAAGAACCTAATGGATGAATTGAGTTGTTGAGAATAATGTATAATATAAATTGAGCAAATGACTATATTAAAAAAAAATCAAGGTCTTTTCAAAAGATTTTATTTAATGTTTAAGATTAATGATTATAGTACTATTATAAATGAAATGTCATACTTGTTTTAAAATTAAATAAAAACCAAGTAAAAATACAATTTGCAAGATAGTGATTTCCTAGAAAATCCCAATATTTATATCAATTGTAGCATAGATTCTTATATTTTTATCCATGTCACAAAATGGTGGTAATGGGGAGCAAGTAGAGGCAGCAACAAGAACTGCAGTAGCTGCAACTATAGTAACATCAACAGCTCTTTACCTCATTTATAAGAAAAAACTTGTACGGCGCAATAATTATAATGGCTTCCCGGCTAGGTTCAAACGAAAGTGTTGGAAGAATAAAAAATTATGTATATCAATATTGCTTATTATCATTTGCATTTTCATGTTTTTTGGAAATAATGGGTTTTCGCCATCGTTACCAGATTTTTCCAATTTCGGCACAAATCCAATTGCAGGTCTAAGAAAACAAGAAGAAAAGCATCCAAATCCCTATGATGATCTTGTCACCAAGGGTCCGCGAGACCCATATGGTTACATGGTGAGGGAAAATGCAATATTTTATCCACAACCGCGTCATCGCAATGTTGCTTGGTGATGGCATTTTTGAAGGTTTATTGTTTTTGTGAGTTGTGATATTGTTATTTGAAAAATGATTTTGATCAATAGTTTTGAATATATAAATAATAGTGGTGTTTTGAATTGAACTAGAAGATAGAAGGTATAGAAGAGATGATTATGGTTATATTGGAGACTACAACAAATAAAGGTTTTTATGTAAATTAAGAAACACCTAGAACAATGAAATAATAGAACTTAAAATGATCATTTTAAGCTTAAGGTAGTAGTAAATAAGGTTGAATATAAATACTTGCATTTTGTTTTATTTAAGTTAACATGACACGGGAATATTATGCACATCGTATTGACTATTCAAAGTGTACTTTAGTGAATTTGGATTCAATAATCCGTGATGAGTATATATATATATATATATATATATATATATATATATATATATATATATATATATATATTAAAAGTATGTATTGTATAATAAAGTAATGTAAAATCATGAATTTTTATATGAGATGAATATTTTTTTTATTGTATTTGTGGAGGTCCAATAAATATTTATATAATTATATTCTTTTTGATAAAAGTAATCGACTTAATAGAGCAAAAGTTTGTATAACATCGTTTTCCAACATGCACTATTAGCCCTATAAAGCTTATTGAGATATTATTAAATTATTCAAAAATGATTTATTTCTTAGAATAAGAATAAGAATATATATATATATATATATATATATACATATATATATATAAAATAGGTTATGTAGTGTTTAAATCACAAGAACATATTTTCTTCTATGATTGATTATAATATTATATAATTGAAAAATATATATCCACTCTAGTATGATAGTCTTCCATAAAAAATGTAATTATACCTTTGTATAATTATACTTTAATAAAATTATAAAAGAATTGGTCGTTTTTAATTTAATTTCAAAATGTCTATGTTAAGAATTGGTCATATTGAAAGGCATATTGTGTGAAAATATAAGTATAAATATGTAAAATTTCCATAATGTGTTGATTTATTTTTGCATAATTTAACTACATTTGTTTTGGATTCAAAAGATTACAATGTTACATTCTAAAATTGAAAAAAATAAAAAATGCTTTTGGTCCCCAAAATTTCCATGTATAAAAATTTATATATTTTAAAATTTGCATCGTGTGGAAATATGCAAAATCATATGAATTGTGTATTGTGTTGAAAAATATATTAGAGAATATCAATAGATTTTCAAAGTTACTAAATAATCTTTCAACATTTGCATGAAGTTACAACAAGCCTAAAGTAACGGTCTCCCAAAACCTTTATCATAGACTTATAAAACACATCAAATCCACCTTGTCGAATATGGGTCATGTGCGAGGTCATTTGAAATTCTTTCTGTTGTTTATGCTGGCTTATTTCATGTTTATGAATGTTGTTAGTCAACTCCATGATTAATACAAAAATCCTCAACACCAATCTTTCTTGCAAGTGATATTGCAGTGAAACCCCAACGAGAAGGAATCAATAATTATCACGGCATACCCCATCAAGAAATTTCACAACGACCAAACCTCCATTGATTCAACAAGCAACCGCGGAGAACCTTATTTCACAAACAGATTTATTTCATGAGGTGCACATATTTAGGAACAACAATACTATATATCTTGTCCCACGCGATATAACAAGCATTATTAAATGAAATCAATTTTCCAGTTGAGATTCACTCAGCACTATATTTGTTATATTGAGACTTTTCACTAATTTTGAGACATAATACTAATCCTTGGAAAATTCATTTAAAAATATAATAACTAAAACAAAAAAATAAATAATACTCAAATAGTGATCCTATCCTGAAAGTCTAAAACCTAGTGTTGTTATTTATTTATAAAAAATATTTTAATAAAAAGATAAAGTGATTTATTTATCCTTGAATTGAAGAAAAATATGAAACTACAAAAAGTCTCAATATAACGAATATGATCATGAGTGGCTTCTAAACCAGAGGACTTGCTAACCCAATCTTCCCTGAATCTCGGATCCGAACCACGAAGCCTGTAATTAGCAAGATTTGTGCATGATTGATCTCATTTCTGACTGCAGGTTCACATGCTGAGCATTTTGCGACCGGCGACAGCACCCGCATCCACAGCTTCCAAGAGAGAACGGCGCCTGCAGTTGTTGAACACCAGGTTGCCGCTGCTGTTAACCACGCGCCTCTGCACGTTGTAAAGGGTGGTGCTCCCCACAGATCCGTCGATCTTCTTGCACTCTGCGGCCACGCCCTGGTTGGCCGTGCCAAGTTGGTACCACCGGATGTTGCTGCACGAGGACGCAAATCCCGCCCCGTCTACGAGGTTTCCGTTGGTGTTACCGATGTAGGAGTTCAGGTTGAGGCTGGCACGGTTGAAACCTCCTTGCCCGTTTCCGCAGATGCACGACAGGCCCCCTTGCGCGCTCACGCTTATCCCGTCGCAGGTCAAGGCGAAGCCACCACACTGCACTCCCACACAACAATTCCATGGTCAAATCATGGTCTTATCTTAAATGTGATTACACTATGCTTAATCCCCAGATCACATAAGAATTCTTGATCCCAACAGCTGTCGATCATGTTTGACAACGACAATTCATCCTCAAGAACAATATCACTGAGATCATTTAAAGCAGAAGAAGCGAATCCAGTTGCATCTAGCTGCAGAGGACAAGGGTGCGAAGCCCGTCCAATTAAGTTGGGACTAGAGTGACGACGTACGTCAGCTTTAGCAAAGCTGAAGAGCAATGCAAATGTGCACAGGACTGTTGCTGCAGTGTAGGCAGCGTGAGCTGATGACTGATGAGCCATGGTGACAACGAGCTTGCAGATCGACAATCACAAGTTGTAAACAGTGCACAAACAGAGAATACAATTGGCAATGAGAAAATCTCCAAACAAAAGATATCTCCTTCTTAGCAGAGTCGATCAGAGATGATGGAAACTAGACGCGCTTGCTGTGAATGGGGTTGGATGAGTGAAAGCTGAAACCATTCAAACTTTATATACACTCCAAGCCGGGTACTAGTCGAGGTTGAGAAAGTCAGAAAACAGACAGAACTAAATCTTTAGTTATTTGTTGCGGTTGGCATGTGTTGATGACAATGGGTACCACCCTCACCATCTGCTGTAATGGGTTCCACTGCAAGCAATAATGGGTTTTCATCGTGTTCCACTGCAAGCAAATGCGTCGTTTTTCATTCCAAAAAGCAGTGAAACCGTGCCACTCCGACATAAAGCAGTCAAATCCCTCACAACGGACAATTATGCGGCCCCTTTCCTCTACGCGGTACCGTGTTATCTGGGATGAGAAACGACGGGTTTGCATAAGGCTGAATTTTGAGTTTGTCGAAGCAGCTATGGGAGGTGCATTCACTGGAGTTCGGATTGCTAAGCGGTGATCACTAGTCCTGACATGGATGTTGGAGCTGTGGAACTGAGTCCCTGGTTTCTACACGCTATGGCGTTTCTGGAAGTTGTCTGTAATTTCCCTCATAGACATACAGCACTGAAAAATTAGCACTGAAAAATAAGTTGCTGTTACCATTGAACCTTCGTTGTTCAAATAAGTGAATAAAGTCAAGACACACTTAGGTCCTTTGACTTTGACTCTTAAGTGGATGTTAGGGCCTAACATCTTAGGCTCACGAACTAACCTCACTATTAAGTGGAATCTCATTCCACCCGGAGGAATTATCCCTAACTGATTCCTTTGGGGGGAAGCACAATAAAGTGTACCAAAAAAGTGGTTAACTATTTGACAATTTCAACCCTATGTGTAAACGGTAGAGAAAGTGGCATGTAGGACTTCTTGATTGAAAATTAAGTTTGGGATACGGAATTTAGACTTGATGTTCTACAACTTCCCAAATTTGCGGAAGAAGATGTTGAGTTTAGACACCTCTACGAACACCATAAAGTCAAACAAAGTGAAAGCTGTCATTTGGAAAAGTGATCGTTTTACATTGTATTTACGACAAAAATCACTTTTGACTTCGCGGGGACCTCCGTTTGTACACTATGCTTGTAGAAATAATCTGGACAGCTGTGGTTGGAATTCTAGATTGGCCAAAAGTGTCTAAAATACGTTTTTAAGACGCTGTTTTCTGTGAAACGTTTGGGGAGTTTTTTTTCACTGAACATTGTTTTTTAAATTGAAAAAAACATCCTCTAAAGACAATAGATGTCCCCAAATGAAGAAATTAAGACTTTGAAAAAGTTCATTTTCGTGATTTAGAACTAGGGGTCAAAATAAGTTTCAATTGAAGATGTTCTTTTTATGAAGATGTATATAAGACACCTTGTGACACCCTAACAAGTGACTAAAAAAATGTTCAAAAACTACACCAAAATGCTCAAAATCAGCTTTGAGCTTTAAAAAACAACACACTTCATATTCACTTCCTAGTGATCACATGTTGCACTTTGTAGTCCACTTTATTGTGCTCTCACCCCTTTCTCTATCAACGCTATTCAAACAAATTGCAGATGGAAGATATGCAATAATTATATATATAATTATACACATAAAATACAAAGCTATCTTGCTATGAAATTTTATAGTATTTATTTGAATTGTAAATACTATCTCAATGAATAAAATATTATTGGTATTTTACATTCATCATCCTAAATTTAGATGTATAGGCAACTAGGTGTCAAAAAGAATTAGTAGAAAAAAATTCTAATAGAATTTTCTTTTTCAAGTAGAAATGATTCCTCTTGTGTCAAGGTTTCAAGAAAAAACTAACAAGAATAAATCCTTTTGTATCAAGGTTTTAAAAACAAATTCAAAAAGCACTTCTATTAAAAAATTGACAATAATGTAGCTTCTTTGTGAATATATTCGACAAAATTTGATACATTACTCAAATTCTAAGAGCTTGTGTTTCTTTTGTATAAATGAAAACTTGGTGGAAAGTCTCACAAAAAAGATCTAAAAAAAGGTTACAGTGAATTCATGTAATAAAAAGAAAAGTGAAATGAGTGGAAACCGTATTTATATAGCATATTCTTTCAGCCTTCAACAAATATATATACAAAATATATATATATATATATATATATATATATATATATATATATATATATATATATGATAATTACTAAAAATAGCTCCAAAGGGCTTAAAATAAACAAATACCACAATAAAATCTATCGTGTTTTTGTTTCTCCACCTTCAAAATTTCGGATTTTTTTCTTCTTATTTTAGAATAGTTTATAAATGAACCTCCTACCCAAATACGATAAACCTTCCACTATGGCAAAAAATAAAAATGAAGAAATCAAAATGAAACGAAACATAACACAAGAGTGATATGAGATTGTCTCTCATTGTCATAGTGTCACTCAGTGTGAATTCCGCATTAATTAATTTATGCAGAATTCACACTAAGTGACATTTGCCACGTGGACCCTTGAGGGGGTGCCACATGGAAAAATGGGAAACTTTTGAATTACCTTTGCCTCCCCACCCACCCGCTTGTACTTTGACGGGAGGTGAAGAGGTACAAACCATATGGGATAAACCCCCCCAAAGCCCCCCCTAAGACCCCGTGAACGTCCTGGTTGCGCCACGTACCCCGCCCCACTCAGCCCCTCATTAATTAATTAATACATCGCAAATGGGGAGTGAGATTTGGGGAGATAGTGAGATAAACCTTTCATTTGTTCCCAAAAAAAGAGATGAAAACAAAACAAAACATGAGTAAGATGAGTTTGTGAGAAGACAAAGCCCTAATTTGGAGAAATGGACGCCAAAGTGATGGCAGAGTGACACCATTGTCGTTGTTGTTTGTTGTTGCAGTTGTTGTTGTTGTTGTTTGGGTTGCAGGGAAGGCAGCAGCGATGGCGGGCGTCAAGGAGCAGCAGGACTGCCTCTTCTGCAACCTCTGCGGCTCCCTCCTCGACTTCGACTCCGCCTCCTTCGCCTCCTGCCTCCTCTGCCACAACCAGCGAGCCGTCCAAGGCACACCTCCTCATTCCCTTCCTCACTCGCTCTTCGATCACTCTCTCACCCTCTCATCCTCGCTCTGTAGAGCTTCTTCATGCGGTTTCAATTTGGGAGGTTTTTGTCACCTTAAACCCTAAACCCTATATCCTGAAGCTCATTTGTGGGTTGGGGTTGATTCGCAGATTTTCAAGGAAAGGAGATTTGGTATACAAGTAAACCGTCAGTAAGTATATGATGAAGGTGTAGGGTTTTGGGATTGCATTTGGGATTTTGTTGGTTGTTGTGGACGTGGGTTTTAGGAAATAGTGCTTAAACCCTAAACCCTGGATTATGACGAATGTGTGGGAAATTTGAACAATTTTGATTCATTTGAATAAGGTTAAATGTGCAATGTTTCTTATTCGTCTTTGCACATTCAAAGGGCCGGGATTTAGATTGACATTAATGCGGGAGGATTGAAGCTTTGGTTTAGTAGCGGTAGTAGTAGAGTGGATGCGAAGGCAGAATTCGTGGTTTTTTCATTGGATTTTACGGTAGGATGCATTAGGGCTATGCTTGAATCCATTCCCCGGTACCTGTTTGGCGAAGGATGTTTGAGAATCCGGGTACGCTAGATTCCTGGTAGTTATAAGCGTTGCAGTCGATTTCAATGTCCGAAAGGTAATGACATTTCTCGGTATGCAGGATTTTATGCGGCGGTTAGGTGTGGATTTACTTATCCAACCCGAGGAGGATGTTCCTGAAACTAAAGAAACTGATCAAATTCAACAACGAGCAGTGGTAAGTTTATCTGTGTACTATGGTAATTGGAACTCCAACATGCAGGAGCATTGGATTTCTTTCGACCTTCACTTTTATGCCCTGTTCGAAGTGGTCAAGTTGATTTCATTTTCCTTTAAGAGTAAACTACAATCTTTTATCTACCCTGATTATTTATCCGCTGAATTGTTTTAGGTGAATGATGAGTGTCCAAAATGCAAGAATCCAAGCCTAGAGTACTACACCAAACAGGTACGTCCTCGTCTAAACATTTCACGTGGTCACCTTTTGATTGGTTGCATAAGCTGTTGATGTTTTGTGTTATATTACTGCGCTCCCTCTTAGAGGGCTGTGGATCTTAGTTGCATCTCTGATAGGGCATTATAGCCGAGAGTTAAATGAGCGCAAATTTCTTTTGTAACTTTACATGCATTTACTGATGAATGCCCATTGTCTGCAGTTACGGTCAGCAGATGAGGGGCAAACAGTATTCTACGAGTGTCCCAAGTGCCATCACAAGTTCTCCCAAAACATGTAGGCCTTTGGGCATTTGAGGTTCCCGAGTATATTATAACCCTCCTTCCATCTGATAGGAGAACAAGTTGCATTTTCCAGGGTGAAGTAGATGCCATTGTTGCATAACCTACAAGACTCTGGTCTGCACTCTGGATTTAGAATTGAACATTTTGGGGTTGTGCAACTTAGTTTGAGGAACCTGGCACACAGATCAGATCTGGGATTTTGCTGCGGCAAATTTGTACATTGAGAATCTTCAAGTAATTTTGTAGTTGCACTAGGTGTGCGAGTGACATGCAACAAGTCTGGAGTTATATCAGCATGTGAAGTATAACAAGACCTCGGAACGGGGTTGCTTCACGCATCTGTATTCTTTAACCCTTACAACGTCAAGGGCACTTCTTTCTTCTTCTTTTTTCCTCATTTTTGAGGTTCTATTTCACCCTCATGTTTTCACAATTTTCTTTTCTTTTCTTGCTCTTCATAGGTAACATCGGAAGGAAGCCAAAGATGCTAGAATTCACCTTATTGATCATAGTAGCTAAGTTTCTTACTATGTGAAGTGCTCACATACAATGCATTAAAATTCATTATTTGAACTAAATAAATTATGAATTGTTTTCCCTGGCTCCGGAGTTCTCAAAGGTTATAAAGGATTGGAGAAACGATTCTGACATCCTGGGTGGGACCCACTCACTGCCTAATTAGCTCAGCTGGTCAGAGCGTCGTGCTAATAACGCGAAGGCCACAGGTCCGAGACCTGTATTGGGCAATACTTACCGTTCCTGATTTATTTTTTATTTTTTTTGACACAAACAAGCAGCTTTATTAATAAAGTTACAATACCACTGGTCACAAGAATCAGTAAGAGTACATGAAAACAGAAATTAGAGGAAGCTGCCCACCCTATAGGGGGGACATATTCCATTGCATACGTCCATTGGAGAACTCGCCTATGGCTTTTGAAAAAGCCCATTGTTGCTCGAATTTCATTGTGATTTTTTTATTGTATTTAATTGTTTCCCCTCCTTTTCCAACATACGCCTGCCATCTATTTTGCTTCAAATTACTGTATAGGGCAGCTGGTTAGAGCACCTCATCAAAAATTTCCATGTAATCAAGCATGCCATCTATTAAAAAAACTTTAAATTTAGGCAAAAATTATTTTAGGTTGAGTTACATAAAATCGATCACTTGAGGATTTTAACATATGCATTTGAGGTGTATAATTTGATGAGAATTTTTCATGTGTATGAATATAAGGTTTTTGTTGAATGCAAAAAGTTTTGTGATTTTATTTCCGATATTGAAATAGTTACAATTATTTGAAGTGAACAGTTGAAATCACATATAGTCGAGACATAGGCTAATGTAAAACTGACCACCATAACACCCGAACTTGATCATGGTGCTACTACCAAAATATTTCCATAATATTACCTTTCTACTAACCATGCTTATACTTTTTTCTAGATCTCCCAAAATTTAGAATTTGAAACTTTTCTAAAATTAATTCAAAGGTTCTCGGAAATGGAAAATGGAGAAGTCTAATGATCAGTTATGGGTTGGGTACGGGTGTCTGGTTGGGTAAACGTCAGACCCAGCCCGATGGGTTAGGTTTAAAGGAATAATTGGGTTAGGTTTAAAGGAATAATTGGGCTAGGTTTAAAGGAATAATTGGGCTAGGTTTAAAGGAATAATTGGGCTAGGTTTAAAGGAATAATTGGGCTAGGTTTAAAGGAATAATTGGGCTAGGTTTAAAGGAATAATTGGAGACAGAAGTTCCATTTCTCAATCAAATCAAGCAAGACTTGTTGCATTGAAAAGCTATTGAAAAAGCGATCTAGATTCCAAATTTTCGCCTCATTTAAGAGATTGTGGAATTGTTGGTAAGCAATCAAAGTTATCAAATTGAACAAGTTTTGAGGTTGGGACAGCTGAAGTTCAGCAGTGCTACAGTGCTAGCAGTGCACTGCAGAGCCGTTTTTGGAAAATTTTTAAAAAAAAAAAAAAAAAATCAATTTTTTTTAGATTCTTTCCGAGCTGCCCCCCAGGACCTAAAATGACGTTTAAGGGTTAATGAACCTAAAATCTTCACGTTCAAAACTTCCACTCCGCCTCCCACTTCCATAGAGATGGATTGTCAACTCAAACAATAACTCCTAATTGTCTGTAGAACAGACATCCGGGGTAAAATATAGATGCATAAAGATAACTAAGGCAGAACAATCAAGGACTTAAGCCAGAAGGTGATATTTGTAAAAATTGCAGATAACTTTCCACACAAGAATGTGACCCCAACTTAATCAAAATTACAACTGGGGTGAATAATATCGCTAATATCCCCAAGGACAAGGACATGGGCTGGGTCGGGTTTGCGGATTGAGAGCCCATCAGGGTTGCACATGGCACAGATAATTGAACCGGCCCTTTTCCGCCCAACATCATCACATGCTGCGGACCTCTCAGTCGCTAAGAAACTAATCCGAGAAACTCCATCAATCTAACAATCATGACGAGGGCAAACCCTACATGAGATCCAAAGCCTTCGATGCTTTGCTCCAAATCTGAAATCTTAAAAGCAAGATTCGTATGATTTATGCTTCTATTTCCATTTCTCGGCTAATTCCCTCCGCTCTGAGAGCACATAGGTGACAACAATAGCCACAAGCAACGCGATAATGGTGATCAGAAGCAGGGCGTAGCTGAAGTCTTCTGTTAACGAGTCGTAGATCTTGGAGGGTGCAGTGTGTGTATAGAACAAGTCGAGGCCGTAGGCGAAAACAAGAGAGGTAGACTCCAAACGCGCGGGAATGGTCAGCATCCCCCGCAGACCTTCCACTTGATACGAATGTGTCAAATAGCTCTGTAAACGCAGAAGGTCGAAAAAGCAAACATTAGCGACCAGAGCATTAGTATGATCCACATGTACACGAAAAGCTCCAAGATACATATTCATACGAACAAGAAAATTCAAATCCAATAAATCATCAACCTAAGACTAGTTGCCCCTTCGGTGCAAAAACAAACGTATATGTCAGAATATCAGACCATGAATATTTCAGACACGCTTTGTACATCCATGCTCAAAATCAAAGTAACGCATGAGCATATATATACCTGAGGGTTTATGGGTATGGAGTCAGTCAAGGGGAGGAGGCCCTCTTCCAGTTCAGCAGGTGTTGGAGTTGGTGTCCTGCGAGGGTCAAACAACCTCTTATCCAGAGCGAGCACCTGAAAATAACCAGTGAGCAAGGCCACTGTATGCTTAGTAACATTAAAGGAGCTACCTAAAAACTAACACCTTACTCATGTCCAACGGAATCAGTTTTAATAGTCTATAAATAGATCTGGAGCAGAAACGAGGTTCCACTACCATTCATAGCAACATCTAACAAAACCCCAAGATCATTGTAGACCAAAATGAAGCACATTTAGAGATGCGGTGTTCACGATGGCAACGCATGGGATGTAGCATTGTTCTGTAGAGAACTGATCATGGATGCGTCCCACCAAAAATCAGAATATGGACAATTCGTGATTAGTCCTCCACAGAACAACCTGTCGACCACACGTACTAATGGTGCTGTTAGGGTCTCGGACAATTCAATCATGTTCCCAATAATCATCACGTTCGAAAATTTCACAAGGAAATGGCAATGCCAGTCAGACCTGGTCGGTCACAGTGCCGAGCAACAGCTGTTTGGCAGTGATCCCCTTCGCAGTAGATGTTACTGCCATGGACTTCAACGTGAAAGTGAAGTAATAACTTTGCCCTTTCACTTCCAAATTTATTGGTGAGTATGACGAGATAGGGACACTGCTATTATGCTGACCCAGCATTAGCTGTACCACACCCTTATCAGGCTGCACAATACACAAGAAAACGAATACAAAATGCATGTTGGTCAAACAAATAAGTGAAACCTCTTTCAGGCAAACAAATATAGGTTCATTGAAAATTAAATTGGATAAATTCATATTTCATTCTACAATTTGATAAAAATAAATCCAGTAGAAAATTTGTAGTTATCCAGAAAGGGAAACGAGGAATAGTGTCAAAGAATGGCACCCGTACCAATCGAGATTGATCATAGATCTCAAGAACGGACATTTCATATCGACGTTGACGAAGATTGAAGTAGTGATATACAACCCAATTCTCACTCACGACCTGCAATAAAGCATCGACAGTGGTTCAAAACCATTTCAACTCCACAGGATTGAACCATCCCAACTTCAACGGGACAGAATTGGCAATTGTTTCTTTCTATCTCACCAGTAGTAGCTATCTTTGTAAGAGAAAATAACAAAGGAACTGAGCAAAGTTACTCACAGCATGCACAGGGCCTTGCATGTTGGGATGAGAAATGCGGTGTAAGATTCTGCCGGAGACTGTGTCGATTAGATAAGCAACCAAAGTTGAATCCTCAGGATTAGCAGTGCCAACCACGTCTTTGTTTTTTGGAGTGACGGTCGCCACAAAAACCAGGTTTTTATTTAGGTACTTGAAAAGGACATCCCGATTGGGCAAGACCTTAGTTTGTGTGTGTGAGACCTGCAGAATTAAGATGAAAGACATGAGCATGTGTGACAAGAAACCTCTGCCTCCGCATGACCTATAAACGACTTTATCTAGTTCACATGTGTGCTCTGATTTCTACCACCAATAGCAAGATTATTTCACTTACCTCATCTGGTCTCCTTGTGACAACAGCGGTAATAGCCTCGGTCTCTGATGGAAACACAATTGACCAAAGCTTCTCTGTCTCGAAAACGTAACCTTCCTTGATGTCTACAAGGTTAGGGTCGACTAAATCTTTCATTCCGTACCCATGCATTTTCTGATCCGCATCGTCCACCTCATAAAAATATGCATTTTCCTTGTACTTTAAGAATAAAGCTAAGCTTTCCTCTGTCGCTGGGAAGAGATGCCCCCTTCGTAGGTTGTCAATAAGAAGGTGAAGTCTCTGTTCTGACGAATCGGTTAGAGGAATTGAAACCACTCTCATGACTGGGAAGCTGAGTTTCACAGACTGCAATTCCGTTCCTTTGTGGGCATCCACCCAAGAGAGAGCAGATTTGACATCATACCCAGGATCTGTAAGGTGAATACAGTCAATTTCAGTGCATGAAACATAATTGGAGCATACATAGAATTAGGTTAACAGAAGGAAAAATCACAAATTAAGCAAAGACGGCCTCAAGCAAATAGATTTGATCACATAAAGGAAGAAGCTATTTTGTGCTGAGTAGAGATAAGACAGTCAAGTTGTTCTTTAAATTTTGAAACCGTTACCTGCTTGGGCTATGATTAAGACTACAGGATTCTCATCCAGGGCATGCTGGTGAGGAACCTGCCACTGGAGCAATTTTCGGGGGACGAAGGCTGGACCACCGTAGCTGGCACGCAGTGATGGAACTAAAAGAGACCAAACCACGTGACCATCTCCGGTGTGCAGAGCAGAGATTTTTCCCGACTTCGTAAGAACCAGGAGAAGCTTACGGAAACCATTATGATCCCGAGTGGGTTTAGTTTTGTCAGCTAGGTTCAATCTCGCTTTCTGAACAGCAGCTAACTCATCTGGGGTAGCAAGAAATAGGGTCGCCTTCAACTTCATGATGTGACCCTGTCACATCATGCGAACTTTCATTAGATATAAGATTGAACTTCATCACGAGACTAGGAGTAAAATGACTATATTGAGTTACACCTCCCTCACCTGAATACTTGTAAATGGAAAGTACATGCCCACTAATTCAACTTTTTAGTGTACTGAGGGGAAAAGACCCACCTTCAGCCATTCCGCCAAGTCATGTTCCACCTCAGCTACAGAGACACCATCCCTTTCGAGTGGCAGTTCAGCAGTAGTGGCCTCAACAATAGATGCTAAACCGTCCTCCCTGGTCCAAACAACCTCTCCTTGTTGAAGAAGTGATAAAGAATCATCTTCCCCAACAACCAATGCTCGAAACCCATGTGATCGATCGGTTCGGACATAGGCATTCAAGAAAACCTTTTGCACCAAACCCCTATGACTGGGTAATTTCACCGTCTCTTTCTGGATCTCGTCAGAGAAATCAGTGCCATGCACTCTTAGGTTGAACACGTTCTGAGCGTTCCCTTCTACCGAAAATTCAATCATGGCAGTCGCATGTTTCTCATCCAAAACACTCAAACTATCACTTACTGTGACAGCCCCTGTCAAACGTTCGACTAAACTAAGCTTACCGCTGCTCGAGTCCACTGCAAGAATTACGGTTTGGTCGTCAGAGGATAGTGAAATGGCGCCCTCTAATTTTGTGCTAAGGAGCTTCAAAGTGGTTCCAGGGTTAGTAAGGAGACTTCTCACTGGAGTCTCCACCAAAGTCAATGATTCACTCGAGGGATTGATAAGTGCAACAACAAGGTTCTCGGCATCTGAGTGAAGGGCCACAGCGAAGTCTTTAGTGACGTGAAGATGATCAGTAGAGAGAATTCCTGCAGTTTCAGCTGTCTTCAACTCGCTCAAATCTCCTGTCTTCAGATCTATCTCCACTAGTGCGAGCCCATTAATACCATAGAAACCAACTCCATAGGCTTTTGACTCCTCCGTTGGAAGGACTACTTTCTCAATGAAAATATTCTTGCTGCCAAGGAAAGAAAACAAAAGTTATAAAAGGGAACCCGAACAAAAGCCATGAAAAAACTTGCTGCAAACACTCATAGATTAATAAGATAAGACCCCTTCCGAAACTCGAGACACATAAGTATTCCTTTGAGGATATATTGAACTCAGTAATAATGTATTTTTACCTGGCAGCAGCATCTACTTGCCACAGCAAAGTACCATCCGCTCCTGAAATCGCAGTTAAGAAACTACCACTGAAGACTAATAAATCGTTGATTTTGTCATCGTCAATATCGACCTGCAAACATTCAATAAAATTAAATAAGGAGAAATTACAACCTACAACGTAAGCAAGACCCATTGACAAAGCGGTCCTTGACAATATCATCCCCAAGCCCTGCCCCTTAAACTCCTGACTGGTTAGCCATAAACCGAAACTTTCAGAAGGACAAGAAATGGTTGCAGAGCTCTTACAGGCATTTTAACCAAACCCAAGTTGAATCCTAGATTCGCATGAATTCTGGTTTCCCAAAGTAGGGCCCCGTCGGGCAAGTGCCAGGCTCTCACGATGTGCCCTTTTGACAAAGTAATCACATCTGATGACAACCGAACAAGGCAATCGCAAGTCAATTCAATACCGCACGAAGATCAACAAAAACAACCGTCATAACCTTCCAGTCATGAACCACGAATTGTAACGGCCCGTTAAAAAGTGACTTCAATCTATATGCTCCAGATGTTTAACTCCTCTATGGATAACAATTAGAACGTTGGAAAGACGACCTCGAGTACCCGAACCAATACTCGAATTGTTGCGCAAAAGCCCTAACTTAGAAGTAAACCAAGAAATAGCTCAAATTTTTCATGCTTACACTTTCCCATAGAAACCTCAAGCGCATCGATGCTGTCCGTCGCACCAAAAACATGCCTCCAATCTGCACACAATTGTAAAACAAAAAAACGCCTACATTACTTTTCACCGTCCACCACATTCATCTCCATCCACAACCCGGCACACAAAATGCACAAAACTCAAGCTGACAGGAAAACGACGTACAAATCTCCCCAGTGCGAAGATTAAGCGACGCTAAGGCGTTCTCCTCCGTCGCCACCACGACGCGCTTCCGCCCCGCTCCTTGCGTCTGGAACACCGCATGCTTCACCCGTCCAATATACTGCTGATGCCTGCAACACACACACACACAAACTCACATCACCCCTCAGAAACCCTAATTCTCTCCAAAACCCTCCTCAACGCAATTTCAAAAACTCCTCCTCTCTCCTCTCCACTCACCAAAACAAAATCCACCACTCCAAACCCTACACCACCCTTAGAAACCTCCACAACACAAACCCCTGATCGCACACAAAATTCCAAAACTCAAAAACTCCAAAACTTCAAAAGTCCAAAACCCTAGTTACAATTCACCAACTCATAATCCGTTTCTCGTACCAGTCACGGACACCGACTTGATCCTCATAGATGGCATGGCAAGGCGACGAGAGGAAGAGAGCGACCGCGACGACCAGCAGCAACAACCTGGGCGACGCCATAGCCACCACCATCCAGCCACCTCTCGCCTCTCCAAAAATTCTTATTCCCTTCACAAAGCACCCGATCCAATGGCGCATCAACTAAGCCGGAGAAGCGGCTTCCTATGAACAACAATCCGCCATTACGCTTGTGCGCAATCACAATCCGCCATCGCCAACTTCATCTCCATCGCCATCTTCATCTCCATCGCCTTCAACCTCACAAGCTTCTTCTCCGGTTTATTGCAACGCTGGTGTTCTTCATGAGCGCCCATGTATCCGGAGGTTCTCACCTGGTTATGGACATAGCATCGCCGATGCATTCGAAGGGCATCACGTGGGTACCAAGTCAGTCCCGCCTTAGTATAAACCGGGTGTTCTATAGGTATCTCATCAGTATCACTAAAGTATCGACTTAATGAACTGCTTTGGAGCGTGTTTGTTTGTCTGTGTGTTTGATTCACGCAGCATGGCAATCGAGGTCCTGTTTTAACGAAGTCCTGAGACGAGAAGATCAAAACATAGGTTCTCGTTTCAGGACGCGGGAATGGGTCGTCTCTCTCGAAGCGAGGCCGTCGCCATAGCCGAGCTCGAGCGCAAGCTCGAGGTCGGCCATGGCGGCTTCGACTGGCGATGCTCGCTCGCAGAGCTCGCAAATGGCGCCCGGGCGACGAATTCAGAACCAGCGCGTCGGTGGCTTTCTTTTAAGCTTCTTCGTGTTCATTTCCGTGACCTGTAGCGGTCTGGGGGTTGATCGAGGCTAATCGATCCGGGGGAGGAGGCATGGTGAGCTTCGGCGACGTTGAGGTTTGTCAGCTTCGTTTCTTTCTGGCTTCTGGTGATGTTGTGAGTTTTGAGCTTGCGAATTCGTAATTACAGTGATAATCTTCTTCTGATTTCAGGTAAAATCGATGTCGTTGTTTCTTCTTGTGATTTTTCTCTTGTAGGTGGAGGAATTGTTAAGAGTAGAGCATACAGGGCTTGCGCGATGCAGCTCTCGCGACGGATTTTGTATCTGTAGCTCGCGCGATTTATTTCGAGCTTCTTCTTGTACGTCTTCATAAGCTGTAGCGCTCTGGAGGTTGATCGAACTCCTTCGATCCAAGGGAGGAGGTATGCTGAGCTCCGGCGACGTTGAGGTTCGTTAGCTTTGTTCTTTTTGTCTTCGTTTGCTGTTGCCTCTGAATATCGAGCTTGCGAGTTCGTTTTTGTAATGAGAATCGTCGTTAAATCTCACGTTGTCGTTAAATTTCTGGTGATGGCGATGCCGTTCGTTGTGTCATGCTTTTAGCCGGTAAATTGTTTGATATTTCATGGAAAAATTTACAGAACGACGATGTTGCCAAGATGTTGTCAAGCATTGTGACATGAAAGTGACGACGACGCGAGGAGCTTTGGTTTTGGAACTGTAGTTAAGCCAGTAAGCGTGCAATGTGCCGCTGTAGAAGGCCGAATATGACATCCATGTGTTTACAATACTTGAAGAATCGTCAACTGTGGTGGTGATGTTTCTTTGTAGGATCGGTCCTGCTTGTTAGTTTTGGGTTCTTGGTCCTTGATGCCTACTTCCCTGCTCTTCAGGTTGGTCTATGTGATGTAGTTATTAGGGTCGTGAGACTAAAGCACAACCTAAGCATCAAGTCTTGTCTCGTTTTGAGTATTCAGTGATTCAGTCTTTCCTTGTCCCTACTTGTTGGAACGGATATTAGACCTTTCAAAGCTTTTATGCTGATGATCTCAGGGAGTAATTCAGCGTCTGTATTGTCTACCACCATTTGTTTAGTCCATTTTTGATGATTACATTATTAATTTGAAATGTATCGCTAGCAAGGTCACCTTTTAAGCTTACATAGCTTGGAAGTCTGCTCATGATCAAATTTTATGAGTCTCTCATTGTAATTCTCTTGCAGCTTCAAGGAAATCAGCTAGTGGGTTAATCTAAACGTTGTTACACCACAGGGCTAGGATCTTGATTCGCCACTGTAAGTGTTTTTTTGCCGCTATTCACTGAATGATGAAATATTGAGAGTGATAGGAGTTTGCAGCATCTGCTTTGCAATGTAATACTGTATTCATTGGTTGGTTTTGTGGGGCTTACTGGTCTTTGGTCCGATGGCTAATCAGCATATGATGTTGCAAGGTTGGGTTATTGCTTCCTAGTCACGTGTCTCAGAAAGCATTGTTTCAGATTCTCTCATTAGCAACTTCTCTTTATTACACATGGTTTGACTAGCACACCTGTGCATTCTTATTACAGACATGGTGTGCCAGGAGGTGTGGCACAGCTTGGGACTGGGAATTGAGAAGGTGCGGCTGCTGTGCGGATACAGACTTGATCTTCATT
The DNA here is from genome assembly GCA_014871385.1 of Ceratodon purpureus. NCBI lineage: Eukaryota > Viridiplantae > Streptophyta > Bryopsida > Pseudoditrichales > Ditrichaceae > Ceratodon > Ceratodon purpureus. The sequence goes on along the minus strand of CM026423.1, from coordinate 18,198,177 downwards.
GAATGGACTAGAGCCTCCTTCGGTGCGCCCTGCCCCACCAGGACTTACCCCTCAGGTGGAGAGGTACGTAGTTGATACTATATCTATTGTTGAGCAAAAAAATTCTTCCTACAGATTCATCATGTGATAAGGCTGGCAATATGTTAAGTCATTTTCAATATGCTAGTGGCTGGGTTGTTAGCACACTCAAGCGGATCATGCTGATCGGAAAATCCGTCTTAAAACAAATTATTTTTGTTGTCGTCCTTCAAACAGTATCAGTCTAAAAGCTTCTTGGTTCAAATAATTTGGCAGAGCAACTTTTATCACATTGCATTGGCATGATTTAGATTTTCACCATCTTGCGTGTGACGTAATGCTTGCAAATCTGCAGTCATACGGTCTTCTTGTGACGACTCCTTGCAGATGATATGGCAAATTCTAGAAACCGAACATGAGCCTTTGTGGGATTACGAGATGTGTGCTGATACCAGCCGGGATGCTGTCATCCGAGAGCTTATAAATCGTGCTTTGAAATGCCCTTGGCTCCTGCATGGCACAAGGTGACTTTTTCTCTGATTTTCCCTCTCTTTTTTGGTTTTTATACATCTTTTCTTTGATCTTCGAACAATGTAAGATCGTGCATTATCACAAAAAAATTGTGTCTAGAGCAACGTGTTTCTTTATTGATGACTTGACATTTGCAAGTAGGTCTATTGGGATTTGCTCTCCAAATCGAAGACTTAGGATCGCATTTGCCATCTTCACTGTTTTGATGTTCAAAAATCATGGTGAGGATCTGTTTACGTGGAAGGGTCAGAGGTAGGTTATTGTGGCGTACCTCTACTCTTACTAGTACAGTAGTGTTTAGTTTTGACTATTTAGGTCTCGAAATGAGGTAGATCTATGTACGAGTGGCGATCACCTCTCCAGCATGAGTTTCCTTCGGAGTTCAGGTTGTTCTAATCAGCTCATGGTCTCCTTGTTCTAATTTCTCAAGGTCAACAATTCAGATATTAGGAATAACACACATGCAGCTCTTCAAGCTGACAATCTCAATTGGGAGATTTTTGTGGGAGGAGTTGTGGCTGCTCAGTTGGCACTGTAAAGATGACTTACTGATCGAGCATTTATTGTGCATTCTTTGTTCAGTAGCCCTTTAAAGTCTACATTTAGCGCCTTTCTGGTTAAGGCTGTGATAATATACAAATCGCTCTTTGTTTGGCATTAACTTAATATCCTACGCCACTCGTCCTCTGAAGTCCGCTGTTGAAGATTTTGTAATGAGGGACACCAAGATCAAAATGCTTGTGATAAGTACACATAGCTTGGCTATTTTGATACGTTTTCTTTTCTTGATTGAACATATATTGTTTGCTAAGACTTTATGATGATCGTTTCAATTGGACTGAAACCTCGTCTCAACTTCTCGGTGTAATTAGTTTGTAGTTTTCCTAAACATTTGTGGACACTTGAATTACGTTTTTAATTCACTACTGTAAGTGCCCTAGTATTTCCTTTACTACTGTTGAGCTTATTTGCGTGAGTTGCTGTTTGATGGAGCTGGAAGCCGAACCTAAACTTGTGTACAACTGCGGGCAGGCTCCCTGTATGTCAACTTGTTTCTAGTTTTGAATACGCTGTCACAATAATTTCACTCGCAAACTCATGGGATGTCATACATCAACGTCTTTAGTATCCCATGATTCAATAGCGACTATTACCTGACAATATAGAGCCCGGAAATATTTTGTTTTAATACCTGCTTATTCTGAATGTCGAAACACCTTATGCAGTGTGTTACGTTAATCAGTTCTTCATGTGGTTTGTATACGTAATCTGCAGCTCATTCAGCTTATCTTTCAAGCTTTGGAGCCTTCCTTGACTTCTGTTCATGTCATTTTGCAGGAACCTGTAGAAAACAATCCTATAATTTCTGACGACGTTTTGCTCAAGACGATGAACTCGAACCAGATTGCAAGTTACAAGCATTCAGTGATTACTAAAGCGAGAGCTTCTGTTTTAAAAAGTTAGGAATTATAAAAGAGAAGAAAAGGTATAAGCATTTTGCATCAACTTTTCACCGATAGAAGAGATCACTCAATTCTATTCCGACTTTTGAGGACACTCAAGTGCGGAGAGCAGATTGCAAATTTTATTAGTGTCCACACATGCTGATCTCTTTAGGCAGACTACTATACCCCTTATGATTGTGTATACTGTAGTGCTAGAATATGTGATGTCAAATTGTGAATGTACTTACTTTTGTGATGTCATTTAAATTGAAGTGTGAATTATGTGATAATCCTTTTTTGTGTAAACTTTCCTCGAGATAAAGTCACACACACTGAAAGATACTTTAAGTGATTGTAGTTCTCTACAAATTACCACAGAAACTATCAATTTTTGAATCGATATAAAATGCATTCTTTGCACCTAATATGTTAACAAACTTGTTGTATCCTACTTTTCTACAGGAAAATTTTCATGTAATGCGTAATTTGTTGTTCATGAAGAGTTTGATGATGTGTTAGATTATCATCAAAGTTACTTAACTTTTACAACTCAGTGAATTGTAAAAACCAATGTGATTGTGTTTTTTAGGAACAATGTTCGGTTTGATATACATGTGCTATATTGAGATAAGATGGCATGAAAATATACACCATATCCAAAACACAACATTGTGGCACATCCACAGAACACTTTGCTTGCTGAGTTACTGCACCCAAAGCTACGTCCCCTAAGAGCCACAGGGCTAGCTTCTGATTCACTTTGGGAAATGTCACTGTTGGGGACCGGGACGATTTTTTGAGAACAGCCCGATTTTTTAACACAACCAAGTGGCAAGGTGTCAAAGTAAAACCAGGCAAGATCCTGACGGCATGCCTATATTTCACATGAGAGCCTAAGTTTAACTCACTTCCAGAGGTTTAAAAATAAAATCTACCAGGAATGGGGGCCGACTCGCCAGTTTCAGGGGAAGAATGAGTCCTATATTGACAGTGGGGCTCCTGCAGTCAGGAAAATGCCTCCTCCCCACTCAAATGTTGTGACAGTGGCAATTCAACCTGGATGCGCCCACGGAATTTACCACTTGAACATCTTCAGCAAACCCAAGTTGTAATTAAATGGGTCATGGCTTGGGCCATTAATGCTGTGAACATGGACCTTGCATCCCGTCATGCAGTACAATTTTGCCATTTGGCATATCGGTGCTAGGTTTGACTCCCATTCTAAGGTTCATCATTGCGGAAAGTCTTCAGGATTCTGGCCAAACCTGGGGAGCTGCTACTTGAAGTAACTGGTTGGATTGAAGCTTGATATCATCAGCTTTTCGGAACTTCGGATGTTAATTTGCTCGGCTGCCTCTGCACAGCTGGAACCAGTTTCAAGTTCCTATGCCATGGCATGTGTAGGCACAACTGGCATATCAGGGCATTTTGGGGGCATTCCCGTGGCCCTATGAGTTTTTGTGTTTGCCCTAATCTCATTGGGTGTGCGAACTTATATCTTTCTTGGGATTGAGAAAAAAGAATATCAACTTGATAGAACTCCGAGTGACAGCATAAATAGAAGCTGAATTTGCTTTTGATTTCAACAAATCTGCAAATGAGATGTATGTGATTTCTCTCTCATGTCTTGGCTGTGGACTAGATAATTTGTCTGAATCTTATTCACCTAGAGTTCACTGTATGTAGAAGGCGTAATCCAAGGTAGGATATCTTGTCTCCTCCAAATAATCACACTTGTAATAAAGTTTATTACGTGTCTTCAAAAAAAAAAAAAAAATAATCACACTTGAAGTATGATGATTTGTTTCAATGGTAATCTGTATTCTGTAACAAAAGGGTATATACTTTGGCAGCAGAAGTAAGGATTATGCAATTGCTTTAGTCTACAGCTAACATTGCACAGTTTTGTGTACATTGGTAATTAAAAGTTATTAATCGATGAAATTCCTTTTCTAATTAAGCTGCAGATTACATTTCTGCATGGCTCTGAATTTGGGTACTGATGGTTCCACAATAACATTACGAAAATGGTATGATGAAAGGACTGCCGAGGTAGGTGTAAAGAAATGTAAAGTTGGGTCAATAATTTGCCGGGGTATGCCCTGCAGTAACATGTGTGCTCTGCAAAATATGGTGAGCATGGCTTTGCTAGTGGTGCTGCATTCCTGGCTGCAAGGACTGTAACTTTGTGGGCAAGGATTGGATTCCACATTAATTTCACTCCATACTTTGGAATTAATTCCGAAGCCATCTTTTCAAGTTGAGCTGAACCAAAATGTGCTTGTCTAGTGGTAACATGTTACTTTGCTGAAAGTTTGATTCCAAAAAGTGTTGACGCACATGAGGTCTAGAACACAACATTCTCGCAGTAAATGTTAGGGTGACCTTCCAAATTTTGGGACCAAATTAGGAATCATTGATGTTAAAGTTGATTCTTAAACCAACAACAGAGTGAATTGTCATCCAGATATATGGATTTTTTTAAAAGGCAAATATTGGATATATGGCATGGTAGCATACTAAGATAAAATGTACATTTGTTTCTGCATTGAATTCATATTTTATTATTCCTATACTCTTGATAAATAAACTGTCTAAATTTTTAATTAGAAACTGCATCTCAAGGAATACGTAATGGCCAAGGTTTTATTTTCCCTTTGAAAAGTGATGTTCATGGAAAGGAAAAAGATCACATCACAACCAACCTCTTAGTCATAAGACGTACCTAAGTTGAGGCAAGTAATTTCAATTGATCTATGTTAGCACATTATTGCACTTTGAGTTTTATATATTGGTAAAAAATTGACATCAGTTGACAACTTATCTTTTTGAAGGTCATCTTTATGTCAAATATCATGGCTGACAATGATATCATTTCATTGTTAAAATAAATTTAACATAAATTGTGACCAAAATGACATAAATTATATTGATATCAAAATACTTTAAGTGAAAATGACATTTAAATCATGTGAAAAATACATGCAAATGACGTATGAATTCCATCTTTAATTGGATAAATGATGATTTGGCATATGTTGTTTTGATGCCATTTTGACATCATTTTAACCAAGAAAAATTGATGTAGTGTTGACATTACAATAATCTATATCGTTTAGATGTATTTTGATGTCATTTTCATTCTTGTCATTTCAGTGTTATTCTAATGGAATCTTGATGTTAAAACAATGACAAGATACACATGTTTATTTGAGTTTGTACCTCAAATTAACATAACACGTGGCGTGTTTTCTGATGTAGACCCAATTATATAGGGTTTCTATAAAGTAATTAAAACCTCATAATAAAATTATTTTAAAAGTACCCCAAATCCTAATGTTTAAATTTGTGAAATGAAAAAGCCATATTCACCAAGTGCATTGGCAAGGTCTCACCCTTGACTTTGAATAGAATAGAAGATGAACTAGTGTTTGAGCTTAGAAATTTCAATACTCTAGTTTGAATTTGGCTTTTGGATAGTGTAAAGGAAAGAAGTGGAAGGAAGGTTTTGTAGGGCAAATTCATGGAATTCGAGGGCAACTTCCACAAAGAAGGTAGGACAATCACATGAGATTGAAATATGGCATGAAGTTCATACATGTCAAGCATCACTATTTGATTACTCTGTACTTATACTCAAACATCAATAAAAATTTCATTTCCATGAAAATGGAAGGGCAAAAAGAGTGGTCACCGTCACAAATAAGTCTAAGACCCCATGACCTTCTACAGCCCAAGGTTAGAGCTCACGACTTATAAGATAGTTGGTGGTTTGAAATGCTGTGCTTTCGGGAACCAGTTTGTATTCGCATGTGAAGCCAAAGTCCAATGACGAGCATGGAACAGTGCTGATTCATGCTCAAGTAGATTGGCAGAATGGATCCTTTGAATCCCAAGATCATCAATGGAGTGACTTAATTTCAAACTGGGTTTCCCAGGCACGCAGCCTGCTCTTTTCTCTATTCTTTTTTCCCTTGTCTTTCTTGGTACACATGAAGGTTTGTTGCAACTTATACATAATAGTTTGACTAGCAAAAAAGGTGCCTGTTGTACCAAAAAAATGCCACGTCCAAAATCCCTGCGTGCTTACAGTGTTGCTTGTGATCACTAAGTCACATGTGCCCACCTCAAGATGTATGCAGTTATTTTCTGTTAATGATAGGGTCTCTTGTCAATATTGTTTTGTAAAGTTAAAACTGAAAAATACATTCTTTATATTTTAGTTTAATTTAAACTAGAACTGGGAGGATTCAATCTCATACAAATATGGTTGTAATGTTATGCAACCATGGATTGTTTTGATCCCATGGCACACATTCAAGGTGATTGAAAATGTGGATGTGAAAACCAATACACACATCCTCACTCCTGAACATACATGGCATGATGAACTAAATAACATTACGAAAGCTTGTAATCATTTGAAAGATGCTAAAATGGTAGTCCCTGGCTCCACTAGGCAGTGGCTTGGAACTTTGAAGTCCAGTAGTTAGGAGGGAGATCCATGCTGGAGAAAAGTAATCTCATATTTTGTTCTCAATTCTTTGCGCTGCTTTCAAAGAATGATTGGTGTCTATTTGCAACAATTTCCGCTATCATTGATGCTAACCAAAGAAACCAAATATGCTCTCTTGTCTTCCCTTAACAATTTATCTTTCTCAACTGGTTATCTCTTTTCTTCCCCAATTTATCTTTCAACAAATTCACTCATATTTAGAATAATAAATATGCTAAGAACATGTGTAACAATTTTGGGCTATTTCTACTTGTTATGAAAACAAGAACATGATGATATGACTTTTTGGAAAAGATTGACATTTGACCCATCTATATTTGTAAAGGATGTGAAATATGAATTGCATTCATGTATTTTGTAGTTGAAATGTAAATTTCAAATAAAAATATTTTACCATGCATAAGCTCATTGTGAAATACACATTAGTTTGCCAAATTATTGCACTAAAGTAAGAGTCTATAGAATTTTTGAACCATTGTTTGAACATACTTGAATTTGAAAGTATATACTTTTTCTTATTCTATTAGCATGTAAAGACCTCTTTTGCAAATCATTGATATGGAAGAAACAAGTAATTTAAATCCTTTTAAAAAAAATTAACCTTGAAAAACTTGTACAAATATAACATTAACTAATCTTAAAAGTAGTTTTTGGATTTTTTGCAAAACTTCTTGTATTTTTGTCGTAAGAACAACATGACTCACAGATACTGGCAGCATCAACAAAGTTCATCAAAATTATAATTTGGTATTAGAATTTACTCTGAACTTCTAATATGAGGACTTCGGTTCTGGTTTAATGGTGGAACAAACAGACGCTTTGTTCACGCTAGCCTCTATTAGAGATCGGAGTTTCTCTGCTTTTGATAATAGAAAAAAACACATCGACTATTTCAATATTTTTCTTAACCCCTAACTATCCTTAAAACCCAAAATGGGTTTTGGCTATTTCGGGCAGCCTGGATGGGGAGGTTAAAATTAATGTTTTTTTTCAAGATTTTTAGTGGGATCTCCCTTTACTGTAAGGTCAATGTAGTAAAAATTTTGAAGCCAAATTCCAATTTTAGAACCTTCATCTAGAAATTTTAGGTTTCAAGTCCAAAACGGGCAGTCTAAAATTAGGTCTTTTAAAAAAAATACAAATTGAAATATTTTCATAACCAAATCACTAATCAAGTTCCATAGTGACCTAAGTCAAAAAGTTTACCAATTTTACAAGGAAGCCTCCAAAACTTACAAAGACAAGCTTCAAAGTTTTTAGTAATTTATGAATTTTTTCTTTAGAAATTTGTCAAAATTCGATATTTTTGAATTTTTAAAAAATATTTTTGAATTTTTAAAAAATATTTTTGAATTTTTAAAAAATATTTTTGAATTTTTAAAAAATATTTTTGAATTTTTAAAAAATATTTTTGAATTTTTAAAAAATATTTTTGAATTTTTAAAAAATATTTTTGAATTTTTAAAAATATTTTTGAATTTTTAAAAAATATTTTTGAATTTTTAAAAAATATTTTTGAATTTTTAAAAAATATTTTTTCCTAAAAATCACAAATTTATAAAGGTACCTACTCACTGTTCAATTTTTCTTTAGCTCACAAATTGTTTTTGTAATGCATGTTTTACTATTTTTTCAATTTTATACCTTCTTATAGAAAATAATTTTTATGAAGGTCTAAAAAGCGTTTTTTTGGCCTAAAATTTTGCATGAGCATACCTAACATAGTAAGCTACATGGAAAAAAATGTAACCAAAATGTTTGAAGTAATAATCATCAAGTCTCCCTTTAGCCCATTTGCACTATGCCTCTCGGCCAAGGCCGAAAAGAATATTTGCTGAAACTTTGAACACTACGATCTCCCTAATGAAAAACATCCAACGGTTGAAATTTGGATCAGTTCTTCTAAGTAGGGTTAGGTACAAGATCTTACGGTTGAAATTCCAAAAAAGATTAAAAATTTTGTTTCATATCCTCGGGAGGGCATAGTGGTAAAAAATCACAGTTTTGAGGATTCAAGCTCTCAAAAACACAAGGAAACTTAGGGGTTAAAATTGCCCTAAAACATCAAGGGTTTGAGCACCAGATTTCATCTAAACTACCTAAAACTCATAGGAAACAGTAATTATCCATCAATCTAATTGTGGCAACAAAGACTCTGGCCCAACTGCAAACATGAACAATAGCATTGTACATGTTGGAGAACATGTTGCCGAACACCCCCCTTGTTTCCCGGTGAATATTTCAATTTCTATGCCTCCAAAAACCCTATGGTGAATTGGTATTATTTGTAATGTCACTAGTACTTGACCCATTTTGGCCACTCAATAGCAATGGGTGCACCCTGCGTCACTTGAAGAATGCTGGATGCAAGACAAAATTACTGTTTTATCTTCGTTGCACTGCATTCAACCAAATACATTCCCACCTGCACTGCATAGAGATTACAAAATGATACCAGTAGACCCTCACCCCACATTACTCATCCTCACAGGAACTTATCTGGATAACTCGCGGCTAGTAACTTTCATCAGGCAATAGCAAATGATCACACCCTATCTATTCCACCCAAAAGAATTTAAAAAAACCTAAACTGAAAACCAATAGAATATAACCTGCTACCCTCATTATTGCCATTTCCTGTTCAGAATTTGAGTTTGAAGTTCAAACACAGGACAAGCCAAGTGAATCATTTGAACCATAGCATTAAAAACCTCCATGCAGCATGCAGCATGCCAAAAGCATTCCAATTTTTTTAATTTCTTTAATTATTTTTCAACCAATTGAAAAAGCATTCCAAATCTTCACAGAGAACCCAACGTCCAGGCTGCAGAGCTTATCACTGTTTACACTTCCAAGTCAACTTCAATAAAATCCAATTTTATTTATTTTTTAAAATATCATGAAATGCCACGCAATCTAAATTATCCATGTAATGTGCCACATAAGATACATATTCCCTCCACCGAAAATTCTCCACCCAACCCACGTCTGCAAAAATGTGAGATGGCCCCATTTTGGGGCACAGTGAAGTGGCCCCTTTCACACCAACTTGGGCATAAGAATCAGAACCATTTTTAAGAATATAACCTGACACCCGGATCATTGAATCACACAATTTGCCCCTCAAAGCTTGGAAAAAAACCAAACCTGACATAACCCTCATTATTTTATAATTAATTCATTTCCTATTTTACACATCTCTGACATTTGACTGGGTCAGGACTCAACAAATGATGTCACCAAAACTAACAAGTATTTTTTTTGCCTTAATTTTGTTTTAGTGAACAAAAAAGGTGATCCATAAGTTTTATAAGGAAAAAGAATCATGTGGGCAGTTGTGATTTTGTGACTGGGTCAAACGGGTAATTTTATCATGAAAAAATGGTTGTAATTGAATTGAAGCTCCTGAGTTCCCCCCATCCCATGTTCTCTGGGTTACTTGGTCTGTGTGACAGTAATATTAGCATGGTGTAAACTTAAAATTAACAGTTGCAAGTTCTGTGCAATGGGAGGGCCATGTTAATATTATCCCCCTCCCACTACTACTACCTCGAACAAAGCAAAACAACCTTTTGAATTCAATTTGGAATAAACTCCCACTGTCATGCACACCAACTGTTTGCTATTCATATTTTTGATGGATTAGTAATTATCACTTGATTTTGTAATTAAGCTAATTGTGATTAGCAGATGGGTATCCGCTCACTTTTGCCAAGGGGCGAAAGGGCAATGGTAAGACCCAATTTTTATGAAAAGTTTATTTGTTGCTAGAATTTGGTCTAAATGCTGTGTGCTCGCCGTAACTGGCTTGGTGGTGTATTTCTATTATTTTGCAATCAAATTAATTATAAAATAAACCAATAAAAAGGTAGAGAAAAAAATACTATAAAAAACTAATTAAACTAAAACTAAAACCAAAACTGAACTGAACCGAACTGTTTGGATTAGTGATTATCACTTAATTTCATAATTAAGCTATTTAGTATTAGCAAATGGGTATCCGCTCACAAGTGCAAAGGGGCCAAAGGGCAATGGTCAGACCCAATTTTGTTGAAAAGGTGATATGTTGCTGGAATTTGGACTAAATGGTGAGTGTTCATTGATTAACAAGAGACCCGTACCGACCGACCATTTGGTGAGATTTCAATTCCTTGGTCTGGCTTTAAATTTGTTCAATGGAATGAAGGAAGTTAACTCCACCCATATTCATTTAATTAGGGATCCTCAACTTGTACCTGACAAAAGTTGGTTACATAGGCTCCTGGTTTGGATGGGATTGGGTGTTATTTTCTGCAATTCAGGTTCCTTTCATTTGTTTCATTGAAACAAAACCGAAAAAGTAGGTTTGAAGTCATTTCTGTGTTTTCAATGGAAAATGACATTGTACAGTCATCTTGTTGACAAGGGAAGGCAAAAAGAAGTGGTTTTCGGATATGTGATAATTTCTTTAAATATATGAGTAATTTGAAAGTTAATTCCATCGCCAATTAAGAATTGGAAAAATGTGATTTAGAAAGGAAAAAAATATATAGGAGTCAATCTGAACCTCATTAGGAAAGAAGTTACGCATAATAAGTTTCAGTTTCAGTTTTATTTAGATTATTTATTTATTTATTTAAAAAAATTTATTTATTTATTTTTAATTTTGGATTTTATTTTATTTTTTGGTTTGGGGGGACACAAAAGGAAGTTTCTTCCATGACAATAAGTAGAATTAAGAGCAGGGATATTATGTTAATTGTGTGGATGTTTATTATATTATAATAATCCGGTGTTACTGGGATGTCCTAATGATAAGCAGGGCAGGCACGTACAGCACGACTCCAAGCTTCATTGGGATTAGGGAAGGGGAACCTTGTAAGTGGGCATGAATGGGAATGATTGGGAGACTGCACCTCATCCACATTTAGCTATTTTTCCATCCATTTCTAGTATTGCTCATCCTTCCAACTTGGATAATGTGCCCCAATTCCGCCATTTTCCAAATCAGATTTTCTAATGTTGATGTTTCATTTCCTCTATTAATTAAGAAATTATTGCGGATTGTTGATTTACACCATAAATTATTTTTAAAATTTTTATGCTCAGATTATAACAATATATATACAATACTAAGATTTTGGATTGCTTCAGAGCCTCAATTAATTAAAAAACACAATTAGGTATTTTCAAACGAAATTAAGGATAGAATTTGGGTATCTTGAGGATTAAATTAAAATGAGGCATTCATTTAAATAAAAAAAGGTGAAAGTTCATGGATTTTTCAACATCATCTTTGGTAGAAAGTGTGCTTGTTTGTAAGCCTTCAAGTATATTATATTATAATAGCAGCATTTTTATTTTAAATTTAAAAATTATTTTATATATATATGCAAATTTAAATGTAAGTATCATGAAAATATGCAAAAAATATATACAAATTTTTCATCACATGCCTTAACTATTTTGAAGTGACTTTTTTAATTTTCTAATCAAATTTTATATTTTATAAAAAATAAGCAAATCTTTTTTTCACCATAATTTCAAAAGAAATGATTTCATTGCGAATGAAATTTGATTATTTATTGGTACAACGTAGGGACAACCATTAATCTGAGAAATTGATGACTCTTGTCTTGTCATATTGTTTTCCATATCAGTTTATGTTTATTGTAAAAAATAGTTATATTTGATTATAATATAAAATTTTCCATATTATTTCCAAATACTTTGATGGTTCAAATTGTAATGAAAATATTTCAAATACTTTTAATTTATACTAAGCACATAGAAATTTTTCTTCCAGGAGAAAAACCTTGTAATCATATTCTTTTTTATCAAGTTGAATATTCATGGCAATCTTAATTTCATGGTCATATGTAAGGAATTTTATGATTGATGAAGCCTTTGTTTGTAACTAGGCAAGTTGATTTAACTATATTGTAATTAATGTTACTATGTAAAATATTTCAAGTGAGACCACCAAGTTTGATGAATGATTTCTGGCTATTTATAGGAAAAAATATTGGTTTAACATGCCAAAGAAATGTAGGATTTCTTTGTATTTACACAAAAAGACAAACTATGGTTGCAGCGGATTTTGTATATTTTATGGATGAATATTGATGAATATTCTAGTTGGAATTATACATAGTAGAAGTAGATATTGGCTTTTTATGTGTAAGATGATTGTTTTTAGGAAAGTCATTGAACATATTTTATAAGTTCAGCAAGAAGGTTTAGTCACTGAACTTATATAAACTAAATATAGACTATTTTGAAACCAAATATAGAGATTAAGACGCTACTATGTCCCCAAAATTACAAACCACTCCGGATTTGCATTAATTAATTAATTAATGCTCCAAATGTGTGTACGGGTCTGATGGGTCCAACGAGGATCTGAGGGGGTCTAATGGGTCTAGCGGGCTGACGGGGCGGTGACCTAGAGGGTCCGTTAGGAGTAGAATGTCGATCCCTAATTGTAAACATTAGAGAGTGATCTCCGACTCGCTTCCTTGGTGTCCCGGAGGCACTCATCTCCATGCCGCGGCATCGCTTTGGAGGTTAGTGTGCATGATGTGTTATGTTTGTGTTGATGTGCGGTTCGCTTTTCTCTGGTTGTAGTGTTTGGACTATGTACATCGCTGGAGTGTTTGAATGCGTTCCGGTGGTAGTAGGTTTATTGCGAGTTGATGTTGTGTTGCGTGTGAGAGGTGGTGCAGTGGTGGAGATAGATCTTGTTTGTGTCGGGGTTTTAGTCGTGGAGTGGATGGATGTGGTGTTGCGCGTTGCGTTGCGATCTAGTTATTGTGGGAGGATCGGCTTCGGTGTGCGTGTCCGATCCGGGGTTGCGTTTTGTGGTTTATTAGGCTAGATTATGTTTATCTCGAAGTTTTTTGTAGTTGAGGACGGAGGGGAGGTACGATGAATCCTGGAGATGAATCCTCGGCTGAGGTCGTTGATTGGAAGGGAGGACCAGAGGTTTGTATTTTGGATTCCGGAGGAGGCGTATGTGAGAGTTTCTAAGGTAGATGTGAGTGGTGATGATCATCAAGACGAGGAGGAGGATGGGAAGGTGCGAGGGATGGCATTTGATTACAGAGAAGGAGCTCAATATGGGATTTTCAAAGGATTATCCGACTGTAGTGTTTCAGCCAAAAGTTCATGTGCTTCCGGGTGAATCAGATCACTCGCTTCTTGTGCTTCGGGTTCACGCTGCTATAACCGACATGGCGAGCACTCTGACAATAGAAAAGCAGATTGTGAGCTCGTTGCAGAAGAGGTATGTGATTGATTACATGAATGTTTCGGGTGAGGGAGAGGAGATGGTTTTTCCATCTGTAGAGGATGTTATTCCTCCTTGGCAAGCAAATAAGCCGTTTTGGGCCCATGGCATGGATGTTCTTGGCTATAGATTTACTGGTGGAGGATTGTTGAGAGGCCAATTAGAGCATCGTTGTCGTCCCTCGTTGCCCGCCACAGTCGTCGTCTATGACCACTCAGAGCCATCACTTTGCCTCAATTTATAAATGCCACGTCGCACCCTTCAAGGCGGTCCATGTGGCAAGAAAGGTCCCACTAGCTTCATCCATTAATTAATTAATTCAAAATCGCACCTAGGACACTATGTAGGACACATTACATGATGTACCTAGGATGCACCTATTTCAATCGTTTTGAATGATATAATTTTGGATTTTAGAATTCTAAATGTTATCATTGTTTTACTATTGTCCATGACACTTCTTTTTGAATTTCCATCAAAACATTGGATCACAACTCACTTAGGGGCAATTTATACTATAGACCAATCTTTGTGATCAAGGAATATGGATTAATTCCATGGTCAAACTTCCATGGTTACATTTCAAAAAGATGTAATTGTGAAAGTCCTCGGGCCTCTCACTAAGTGTTAATCCTTTAGTGCCCAAGCTGTTTCTGGTCGAAACAGGTTTTTGGTGACCCTGTCCTAAATTCTGGTCAATGGGAGTTGGAATTTGAGGCTAAATGGAAATCTGTCCGTTTGAAATGGTGTCCACCTCGATTAGCTTGTATGATGAGGTTTTACTTTGGAGTGAATGTGAACAACTTGGGCGGAATTCAACCGTATTTGAGTAACAAAAGTGGTGCAAAAAGTGGTGTACGGTGTAACTGCCTTGCGGTAATGCAGCGGCTGTGAGGTAGGAATAAATTCAAAAATTGAAGTAAGGCCTGGACGCAATAGGCAACACGAAGTAGCAACAGAGCAAAAAAACTGGACATCAAAATTAATTTTTTTCGAATTGATATAGAATTGTTTGTTTGAAGGAGTCACTGCTCTATACGGTTCAAAGCAGATTTGAACCACCTAATTTCGGTGACCTCGAAACTGAGTTACTGCAATCGCTGCGGTGACAATGTTGCCCTCTGTTTGCAGATGAAGTGCACATGAAAGAAAATCCAAAAATCACTATAGCCGTTGAGAAAATGCACAAATACTTGATTGGCCCTATACACACAGCTTGTACAGTATTTTTCCTTCAAGGTTCAGGGCAACCCACTCACCCCTCCACAGGTGGCTTTCTTTCCCCTGCGTTATTGTAAAGCATGTGAACTGTGCGTCAATTTGTGCACCCAGATACATCGAGGGCTCTTCTTTCCCCCCCACCCCGTAGTTTCTTTCATACGGTGTTACCGTATTTTCATGGATTCTGGACACATATGTGCTCTAATGCTAATTTTTGCTTTTGCATCAAATAGCTATTGATACAGCCCCAATCCGTCCCGGAGCAACCCATACCATTTTCTCCACACAGAATTTGGAAATTCAAAAATCCTTGCCTCAGCGACCACTTCCAGGTTGCTTGGGCACTAAAGGGTTAATCAAACTTAGACCAAGAGGAATGACCATGTACTAAAAAGTGTGTGTGCTGATTTTTTAATGATTGACTAAGAAAAGCAGTTTCAGAACTATGGCCTCCTTCTAAGAAACGTTTTAAAAAAAAAAAATAGCATTTCATGTCCATGTTTTCTTTGTTTTGCATTGAGTGAACCATTTTGGCCTATCTTACCACAAAATCCAGAAGATCCCTTAACATAATCTACTATGCTTGTTTTTAAACCTTTTGGAAACCTCAGCTCCTCCAGTCCCTTTCTCATTTTCTTTAGAGGTATCAACCCAAGTCATCTCATGACGAGTTCATGAAACCAATAATAGAATTTAAAGTTGCATGTTCAAATGATTGATCCATAGTGTAAACCACCCCTTACAACTCCCTTGTATCAAACATGGCACCTCACTTGCAACATCATCATCCAAGAACATGGTACCACTTGTGTCTTCGGATCAAATCCCAAGCATTGGAATGCAAACATGTCCTTATTTTACAGAAAATCCTACACCATGTTGCCCTTGCTTCAACCAAATTAGCGCTCTCAGGTGCTCTAGTTCAGATGCTCCAGTTTCCCTCTTTGAAGCATGGGACACAAGGCGTGATGCTCCTCACAGTACGATTCTCAGTTCTAGTCTGAATTAAGCAATTGGGTGTCCTCTGATAAGTATATTTCCTGATACTGTTGTCAAAAATGCTTCGGCAACCCACTGCGACTCCAAGGAGTGCATTTTGTCAAGTAGGGTATTCTTAAATTGGTGTTAAATTGGGATTTCATCCCATCCCAATGATTCTCATGGTTCATGAGACCGGGTAATTCACCAATTTTAGGCCAAATCACAAGGGAACATGAGCCATGTGAGTAAAGCAGAGGGATATGATGTTGTTAGTTACCATCTCTTTGAAGAGACATAGAATAGCTTCCTTGTAGAGTTAATTTGAAGGATTATTCAATGGGTTATTTAATGGATTCTGGTCTGAAATCTAATCTTATTTATAACTTCCTCATGTAAAGCTGCTCAGGTGAGGGTTGTCTCTGAGCAACTGGGCAGTGAGCAGGTCTTAAGGAAAATTTAATGACTGTACAGTCCAAATTCAAAATTTACTTTATAATACATTACTTTGTAAGAGCAAATTGACTCTTTCTTACCATTTGAGCAAAATTTAAGCCTAAACTGGTTCATTCTGGTGGCTTCTAACTCATTTTTTAATTCAGTCTTTTGATTCTAACTAAAAGAACACCCTGGTTGTGTTTTGACGTATGATGTGCTTTTTAGCAGGTTAGGCTATGCTCTGAAGAGTTTCAAATTTGAAATGGGTTGAAAATTAAGAGAAGTCAAATCAAAATTATTGTGGCCAAATTTATACGACTTTCAAATTTGGATAGAAAGTAAACTGTTAGGTGGTGAAAATTCCAATAAGTAGTTTGCATGTTTAAGTTATCAACAAGTGATCAAGTACACAAGGCTAGAAACCTGAGCAAGGCAACAAGAAAATGGAGCAGAGAAACCAACACAAACTTGGCTAGACTGCTAGACTCATAGGGACAAGCAGCACGGTGCGGGGGTTCACCAAAAAAGATCACCAAGATATGTCTAATTTCACTAAAAATCTAGGGTTTAATCTTCAAAGCACTAAGAGGACCAAAATGGTTCTTTACAAATTTTGGGCAGGTTCTTCTTACCTCAATAATTTTTAATTTTTTTTCTGAAATTTTTAGTGTAGGTAATAAATATTTGTAAGACTTTTCAATCAAATCAATTTCCATCAAATTCTGATAGATATAGAAAGACTTGTGAGGTTTTCAAGATTTCAATCCAAAATAGGGCAAAAAGATAGAATTAAGAAAATTCTCAAATTATTTTTCAAGAAAAAACTAGGTATTAAATTGTAATATGTAGGTTTTAATGTATGTAGGAAGCTATATTTTGTTCCATTCTCATAAGGTAAACGAATAATACAAAAAGCCACATTTTGTGGGCACTTGAAAAAAATTCCAAGTCAATAAAACTTTGAATTTTGAGCTCAATTTTGATACTTTTCAAAAACAAAAGGAATGACAAGGTTATAATTGATTCATTTAAGGTTGGGTTTATATTATTGCATTATATGTCAACATAATTAGTGATTTAGGTATTATCAATCTTTATTCTATCTAATGTCTGTTTTTTTGAAAAGTAAGTATTACGTAACTCCTCCTTTTGAATTTTTTTGGTGAATTATAAACTCATTTACCTATCACAGAATCAATTTCTTCAATTCAGACACTACGTCATATTTTTTGAAAAGTTTGAAAAAGAAAGAAAGGATTGAGAAAAACTTGTTCTTGAAGTTTGGAGGCTAAGATCTAGCAATCCATTTTGATCCTAAATATAAATTTGGAGGAGTCATTTACTATGTTAACTATAAGATCCTATGGTTAGATTCATTGAAAATGTCACAATGTCAAGAGAATTAGCTTGTTTTACCAAAACATATTAAATTACAATTGTTAGAAGATAACAATATTAATTTTTTAGAATTAGGTAGAATTGGGCATTTTTGGGGCATTTTTTGGTCGTCATTTGGTAGTACCATGTCACTACATACCTCACATTTGTTCAAACATTAGGATTTGAACTTGGATTAGTTAAATGAGATAAATACTCCAACCAACATATGAATTCATGAATTTTTAAATACCACTCACAAAAACCAACTATTCTACCACAAAACCTTAAATAATTTAGTTCCATTATTTTTTATTGGTTACTAAAGTGTTTATTCTCAAAAAGGAGGGAGTAGTTCTATACCACTAACTTATATCTTATAGACCTAGGCTCAACCGTGAAGTAAAAAGAAAACATTTTATTCATGCTAGTCTTTTTGGAAGACCAAAATTTCTCTTTTTCTAATGGTAACTATATTTTAATAAAAGAATTCAACTTTCAAGCAAGCTAACATATAAATCATAAAAGAGTATAATTAGATAGAGGAAGTGTGTAATAAATGGAATAATAATCAAAAATTGAATGTGGTATCAACTATTTAAACAATAATAATCCTTTTTATAAGTTGCCAACTGGTCCATGCTTATTTTAAATTTAGTTTTAGATACGTCTATTCTAATGGTATTGAAAATTGTAATATATACCATTATGTAGCATTAATGGTATTGGAAGTTTTATTAACTTATGGTAATCATTTCCGAACAATTAAATTGTGATTATTTGCTAAATTTATATTTACATCAAAATATATTTGATAATTTTTGTAGTAAAGTGGATTCAATTTGTAGTCTCTGAACCAATATTTGTAGGGGTTTACACAATTCAAAGAACTATACGCATTTTAAAGAAAATCATTAAGTTTTGATTGTACACTTAAATTTATACATATGAAAGCGCAATTATGTTAATATCTTTTGAAAAAATAGTATTAGTAGAATTTGCAAATTGAAGTTAATCTATTGTTTTGTGACTCTACAATCAGGTCCAAGATGAATACCAATTGTAAGGAATATCAAAACACCTTTATAGCATAATAGAGAAAAATAATTAAAGGTTTTGTCTTTCAGAATCATCATTGCATTCTTATGCACTTTCAATTAACCAGTACAAATTTAAATCTTAGAAGAGCAAAATTCCAACTTTTTGGTGAAAATTTAAGGTCGATTTTCATGGTATTGCATGTTGTTTTGTTACAAACAATTGGTAGTAAATCTTTCAAATTCAAATGCATGCATGTGTAGGTAATATTCATACAAACATCTTCCATATTAAATAATGTCTCGTTAAATAACAAAGATGACCTCTTAGTAAAAGCTTAATATGAAATATTATATGACCAAACTTTGAGAGAATATATCTTTAAAGATATGTCTATGACTCTATTGTTATAACAATTAAATTTTATCACGTCCATATTAAAATTTCTATAGAAGGGATTGTAGAAATTTTCTAAATACACTTTCAAAGGAAAAATTGTGCGTATAAATGACCCAAACATATATCTACAATTAAACTTTGAAAATTCATCACCAATTTTTTGCAAAATATTATCATGTCAAACCATAGAAATTGACTTAAAGTTTTTACTAAAGATGAAGTTTTATAATCTTTAATCTGAAATTTCATGAGTTTGAGTAGGACTATGTTAAAATGCAAAGATTATTATATTTTGCAAAATATACCAACTATGTGCCACATTGTAAACAAAGATTTGAGTTCTCCAATAGGCAATTCGTTTTCATCTTGGACCCAACAGACGAGTCCATCATACTATAAAAACTCCAATCTTATGTAAATTTATATTATTTATATAATTCATATATGATTTTCAGAGTTTGAATAAGTGTTCTATGCAATATATTGCATTAATTAATATTGAAAGTAGCATTAAGAATAAAGTTGGTTTTTATTGCAGTCACTAATGGGACTCATGTCGTTGAGCACGTTAGGCTTGGGTTGTTTAAGGCCACAACATTCAATAGCATGCATTGTAGTAGATAGTGGGACCCGTACCGTTGATCACATTGACATTATTTTATTGTTAAGAAACTTTTATACACTTCAAATAAGTTGATTCAAAAAACAAAATATATAGATAAAATGTATTTATTTAGAAAAATAAAATATACATTAAAGGCCTCAAATATTGTTTGTGCTTTATTTAATTTTTTGATAACATTTTATTGGATCAATCCTTAACATGGGTATTGAATGTTGGAATGTCTTTATTCTTTTTAGAAGTGCATCACAACGTTTGTGTGCAGCAGTATACAGCCTTTGTAGGTTCATAGTGTAGATTTGAAATTCCATGTTTGAAATTCAAATCACTGGTGCAAAAGTGCCTATAAGCCAAAGGGCTAACCTTGATGTAACATACTGTAGCATTGGCTAAGATAAGTCAAGACTAAACTAAGAGTCAGTCTAGACTAAGATATTAGTTGCACTAGAACTAAGAGAACTAAGAAGGTTCTAGAAGGTCCTAATATTAGAAGGGAAAATATTTTTACTTTAAGAAGTAATTGTTCCTTAACCTTAGAAAGCAATAAGCATGGTGGGGAGGTATATAAGACCCTTCAAGGCTAAGAGAAACTCCCTTTATATTTTCTCCAAAATATATATTTAGATTAAAGTCTTGGGGAGTACCTCGTGGTTGGGTTAGACAATTCTAGCCAATTTCTAAGTGTTCCTAAAAGTTGGCTAGAATTGTTTTTGATTCTAGTTGACTTAGAAATTATTTATTACATTGGTATCAGAGCTGGTTTCGATTTTCTTATAAGGAAAGATGGCCACCAATGCTTCCCCAAACGTTGATATGGATAGTAGTTTTGAAGAAGCTTTAGATAAGTCTATCACGTTTCAGCAGCTTATGGCTGAGATGCTGCAATTGAAGCCTTGAAGGCGGCAAGAGATCGTGCAAAATTAAAAATTGCAGTTCTTGGAGCTACAAAGGAGAAGGAGTAAGTATCTAGGTGCAAGCCAGCGGATCTGAGAAGTTTCAAGAAGAAGGGCGGGTGCGTATCAGCGCTAGATTGGATGCAATGGAGAGTTATCTTCAAGCCGGTAATACTGCCCCTAAACTTCGGGTTGATTTGGCTAAGACTTACCTAGAGACTAAAGTTGCTCAGGATTGGCAAATTGTTGCTAAGAATTTGCAGCTTGAGGATAAGGATGCTAAGGATTGGGTGCTTTTCAAAGAGGCACTTATTAAGGCCTATGGAAATGTTAATCCTGAGCAACTTGCTAGAGCGAAGCTAACAAAATTGACTCAAACCTCGTCTATAGAAAGTTATGCAAATAAGTTTCAAATTTTATATGTAGAGATTATAACTTTACCTATGAGTGTCGGAGACAAGATTCATTGATTTATTGTTGAATTGAAACTAGAGATAAGATTAAAAGTGGTTATGGACTCAATGAATAATGCCCAACCTTGGCAGGATTTTCAAAGATTGCTTACATATGCTGATCTATTTGTGCTAATCTCCAGTAAGATAGGGCTTCTCTAGGTGAAGCCCTAAGAAGAGTATCGAGAAGAAGAATCCTACCACCAAAGAAGGGGCGGGTGGTTCCATCAAGGCTAAAAAGAAATCTCTAACCAAGTTTGATGATGGTAGAGAAATTGATTACAAAAAAGTAGCTTTCTTAAAGAAAGAAGGAAAGGGCAATTATTGTGAAAAAAGGGCCATAGAGCAAGCAATTGCTGTAAGAATACCAAAAATTTTAGTGGTGAAAAGAAGGATTTTTTGATCCTCAAGAAAAAGAGCAGTGAACAATCTTTTGAGGTAAAAAGGAGATTTAGGTTTAAGTTTTTGGAGTCTCTTGTTCTCATCTTAGAATCCAAGATAGGAAGTTTTATTTATTTTGTATTGGATTTTAGAAATTTTGATATGAATAATGAGATTCAATTGCCTTATCTCCATAGCTCACTAGATACACTTTTTGATGAAGATTCTAGTTTTTATGGTCATTGTTTATTACTTGTATTTTTTTTGAGAATTTAGCCAATTATATCCCAGCATATAAAAAAGACAAAAATAAAAGGCCTTTTGAAACAAGTGCTTGTATTTTGGTTAAAAGAAAAAGGCTGAAGTAAAAGATAAAAATAACAATAGACACTTGTCAAGATTTCAATTGCTACATGAGTGTGAATACACTTATGGAGATGCTCTTGGATTGACAAAGGAAGATGTTTGGCAAGTGTATTGTGATCCACCTAAACCTAGAATCTTGGATGCTCTAAGTTTAAGTAGTGGTTTAGTCATGCAATTTCTTAGAAATGTTTCTGGAATGGATGCGCATGTTTTCTTAGATACAATTGGTAATCATTGCTATTTGAATTTATCATATGCTAGACGTATAGATTTGCATGTAGAAGAAGATAATGGTAAAGTTGTTTTGAGGAATGGATTAGAAGTTGAACTTGAAGGTAGTGTCAATGTGCATGTTAAGAATCAACAATACCAGTCTCAAGTCTCATGCTTGGTCACTAAGTTAAGTGATGGCTTTGACTTGATTTTGGGAGATAATTGGTTGAATAAACATAGAGCCTATATTCACTATGACTCTAAAGCTTGCATATTGCATAAAGGCAATAAGAAAATCACCATTAATAGTGTGAATACAAGCAAGAAGAAGTTCAAACCTTAAGATAAAATCCTTTCCGCATTACAATTCAAAAGGGTTGTGAATAAAGGTTGTCAACCTTTACTTATCCATTTGAAGAAGATAGAAAGTGAGGAACCATTGGAGAATTCTCTAATGGAGTTTGTTTCTTTAAAGGTGGAAGAAAGCTTTGTAGGGTCTTTGGTAAAAGAATATGAAGATATTTTTCAACCAATACCCCCATGACTTCCATTTGAGAGAGAAATAGCTCACACTATATCATTAGAAGAAGGGCATAAGCCCTCTTTTAGACCTATTCATAGACTCAATCCATTGAAGATTGAAGAGGCTAAAAGGCAAATAGAAGAATATATCCACAAAGGGTGGATAGAACCAAGCTCTTCACCTTATGGGTCACCAATTTTATTTGTTAAGAAGAAAGATAGTGGATTAAGAATGGTGATAGATTATAGAGTTTTGAATAAACTAACCATAAAGAATCGATATCCATTGCCAAGAATAAATGATTTGTTTGATCAATTGGCACGATCTTATGTCTTTAGTTCATTAAATCTTGCTCAAGGGTATCATCAAATTAGAATCTCAGAAGAAGATGTAGCTAAGACTGCATTTAGAGTGCCATTTGGTCATTATCAATTCAAAGTTTTGAATTTTGGATTGACTAATGCACCAGCAACTTTCTAAGGAGTAATGAATAAAAAATTTGATTGTTATTTGAGAAAGTTTGTGTAAGTATATCTAGACGATATCTTGGTGTTTTCTAAGAACCAAGAAGAGCACCTTGAGCATTTGCGCAAAGTATTTGATATACCACGCAAGAATAAACTATATCCTAAGTTGACCAAGTGTCAATTTGCAAAAGAAGAGTTGGAATACCTTGGTCATGTGATGGGTAAAGATGGAATTAAAGTTGACCCTAGGAAGATTGAAACAATGGCTAAGTGGGCAAGGCCCAAAGATGTAAGTCAATTGCGTTCATTTTTGGGTCTTTGTAATTATTTTAGGAGATTTATTCAAGGTTATTCAACCTTGGCAGCTCCTTTAACCCACTTGACTAGAAAAGATGTCAAATTCACTTGGACAGACTAATGTAAAGAATCTTTTGAAGGGGTAAAGTATGCATTAACTCATGCACATGTTTTAGTCTTACCGACATTTGGTGACAGATTTGAAGTTATTTGTGATGCTTCACTAGTAGGTATAGGGGCGGTTCTTTTACAGAATGGTAAGCCTATTGCATTTGAAAGCCGCAAACTTACACCCGCCGAGAAAATCTATACTACTGGTGGACAAGAATTAACTGTGGTTGTGCACGCTATGCGGACATGGCATTGGTTTTTAGAAGGATCAGAATGTGTAGTGATAACAGATCACAATCCATTGACCTATCTAAAATCACAACAAAACTTGTCAAGGCGTCAAGCTCGATGGTTAGAATACTTGGAGCAAACTTTTGATTATAGATGGGAGTACCGCCCTGGAAGAAACAATGTGGCTGATCCCTTCAGTAGGAACCCATTAGATCAAAGGCAAGTTAGGCTAGCCTTGCTGGCTAGAAGTACTTCAAGTTGCATCAAACAATTGGTGGAGGCCAACACTAAACTGGGAGATCCTATCAAAATGACCAACATCAGAGAAAGTCCCCCTGGGTTTGACAATGACTTTTTACACAAGATCATTGCAGTGTATGCTTTAGATCCGTGGTTTAAGAACCCGATTAATTTATGAAACTTGGGTTTCAATGATGCCTTGTGATGGCATCACAATGCAATTGTGGTGCCTAAGGTAGATAGTCTTTGTGAAGATATACTTATGGAGTGTCATGATGCTTTTTATAGTGGACACATGGGTATTACAAAGTCCTTGAAACAAGTAGAAACAAGATTTTGGTGGCCAAGTTTGAGGGATGATGTAAAAAAAATATGTGAATAGTTGTGATGTATGCCAACGTAATAAAGCCTCTACTACAAAAATTACAGGTTTATTGCAACCCTTAGAAATACCTGAGAAGAAGTGGAAGTGTGTTAGCCTTGATTTTATCACTGGTCTAACTCCCACTAGGCAAGGGCATGATGCAATATTGGTGTGTGTGGATAAATTGAGTAAGATGGCTCATTTTATAGCTACATTTACCACAATTACTGCAGAAGAAACATCAAGGTTATTCATAGACAATGTGTTTAAACACCATGGTCTCCCTAAAAAACTTATTAGTGATCGTGACACTCAATTAACTAGTAGATTTTGGGCTGCATTGTGTCACATATTGGGTACTAGACAAGCTATGTCTACTGCTTTTCATCCCCAAACAGATGGCCAAACAGAGAGGGTTAATAGGATTCTAGAAGATTTGCTAAGGCATTATGTGAGTCCAACTCAAGACGATTGAGATATGTATTTATCCTTAGTTGAGTTTGCATATAATAATGCTTGGCAAGAATCAATAAGAACCATTCCTTTTATGTTGAATTATGGTCAACATCCCTTGACACCATTGAACTGTGGGATCGGGAGATGTCATGTCCGTGCTGTAAAGGACTTTGCGTAATCAATGTCTAGTATTCTGCAAGTGGCAAAGAAGCATTTACTAGCGGCGCAAAATAGACAAAAGTCCTATGGTAATACAAAGAGAAGAAAACTCTCTTCTGATGTTAGAGCTCAAGTACTATTAAGTACATCTAACATTAAGTTAAAGATTTCAAGAGCAAAGAAGTTGTTGCCTAGATGAATTGGTCCTTTTAGGATAATGAAGACGGTGGGCAATGTGGCTTACAAATTAGAGTTGCTAGAGACATTGAAGATACATCTTGTATTTCATGTTTGACTTATAAAGCTACATAGGGCTTCTGGCAAAGTGCAGTCCCCACCACCACCGCTAAGGATTAGATGCTTTTCAAAGAGGCACTTATTAAGGCTTATGGAAATGTTAATCCTGAGCAACTTTAGTCTCTAGGTAAGTCTTAGCCAAATCAACCCGAAGTTTAGGGGCAGTATTACCGGCTTGAAGATAACTCTCCATTGCATCCAATCTAGCGCTGATACGCACCCGCCCTTCTTCTTGAAACTTCTCAGATCCGCTGGCTTGCACCTAGATACTTACTCCTTCTCCTTTGTAGCTCCAAGAACTGCAATTTTTAATTTTGCACGATCTCTTGCCGCCTTCAAGGCTTCAATTGCAGCATCTCAGCCATAAGCTGTTGAAACGTGATAGACTTATCTAAAGCTTCTTCAAAACTACTATCCATATCAACGTTTAGGGAAGCACTGCCGGCCATTTTTCCCTACACCGTTTGTGTGCAACAGTATACAGTCTTTGTAGGTCCATAGTGTAAATTTGAAATTCAATGTTCAAAATTCCAATCACCGGTGCAAAAGTGCCTATAAGCCAAATAGCTAACCTTGATGTAACATACACATTTGTTGTTGAACTAAATTTAGCTAGTTTTGATCCATGTAGACTCATTAAAAAGGATCCACTTAAAATCGTCTCATTCTATTTAAATCCAATCTTTTTTGTAATTAATATAGATAATTGGATTGGTGAGGAAAGTCTATTTTACATGCAAATCCCTAATCACAAATACCTATGTACATATTTTCTTTTTTTCTATATAACAAAATGTTGTTGGGAGACAAATCACAATGCATTCTACCATTTTTATACAAAAGAGCATACCATGTATAAAGTGCCAAGACAATCTGATTTGAAGTTGTTGAAACAACTTCACACTCTCCTCGTCCACTCCTTACGCTATTATTACACTTGTTAATCATACATACCAAAGTTCCGGGATTCCACCATCGCATATATCCATGTGCTTTGATGGGATGGTAAACAACATAATAAATAGAAGATGAACAAGAGGACAACTGTTTGCTTTCATGTTCATTGTTGTTATAGTGTTTTTTTCAACTAAAGTAATAAATGCTTTACAAGTATATTCTTCATCTTTCAATATAAATCAACTTCCACAATGTGACATTAATAAATGATATTATAGCTACTTTGAGCAAACTCCCTATTTCCATTCAAAAAAATAACTTCAAATTTGGATGGAAAAAAATACAACAAAGATCCATCTAAGAGATCTTTGTTTATGTCATGTAGTAATCATCAAGGTTCAACTACTAGATTTCTTAGCTCACTATCAAACCAAGTTATTTTATTCATTAATAGAATATAATCTTGATCAACACGATTTAGAATATGATTAACCCAATTTCTTAAATTCCATGTTGCACTTCTAACCTCCTCGCTTAGCAGACTCTGATATCTTTCAGGAAACAACTAGTTCTTCTCAAATTTACATTCATTACCAAAAATTTCATTTAGCAATATTCGTACTATGTGTCTTTTATACTCTTCAGTCCTTTGGACATAACTACTCAAAAACATACGACATAATCGATTCTCAAAACAACTATTAAATCAATTAACTATATTGTTATGATTTGTCTAAGACACAATGTAGAAAAAACCTATCATGGTTTTTCCTTCTATAACCAGCACCACGGGTTCAAGCACCACGGGTTCAAGCACCACAAGTTCATGCGCCACAAGTTCCAGAACATTTTTTTTTAAGGTTTCTCTACATCAACATTACTAGATCGAATGTCAATTCAATTGCTATTTGTAGACCCACTCATATTGCTTGATTCTATTGTTGCCAATTCTTACTCCAATCCATTCATCTTTATCTCCTCTCATCCTCTGGTTAAACACTCCCACATGTGGTTAGAACATTCAATTATCCATCAAACATCTACAACTACCTTACATGAATATAGAAAAATATAATTATTCAATATATCATATGAAGAAAACATAAAAAATAAAAAAAACTAAGATCCATTGAAAGTAAAAAACAACAAAAAAACAAATGTTCATCAATATAGTAAAATAAGAAGATGAGACAAAGTAAAATAAAATTACATGAATTATTGGTCTTCTTGATATAATAATGATCTTTTTGTTATTAGGGATCTCATAAACAAAATGATGAATTAATTCAACATAATAATGAAATTTTGGAAAAAAATAAACAAATAATTGAAACTTGTAATGAAAATGAAAATTAGAATTTTCATTGCAATAGAACTTCTAAGTAAACAACATTGACAGTGTTAGACATTGTACTATTTTGTCGAAGCTAAGCTGCAATGTGATTCAAAGAAGTTGCTCTTGAAAGCACAACATATAGTTTTCTATGACTGAAAACAAGGACTCTAATATCTAATGCTACGTACTTTACGGATTTCCCTTGAGACTTGTTGATTGTTATAGCAAATGCCAATCACATTGGAAACTACCGTCTAGTGAAATGGAATGGCAATGCGGTAGAAGAAGGAGTCAAAGAAATCCGTAGCATAAAAATGTGCTTGCCTACATGCAGATCGAAAAGTAAATTCGCTTCTAAAACACGGTACAAAAAAAGTGTGAGAAACATTTGAGCTCCATTGCAAAGCGAATATTCCGAAGGCAGATCCAAATACTCGTTGATAGATGAAAAATTTAGGTAGTAGAATATATATTAACCAATATACTAAAAGTGTGATGAGAAGTCCGTATTTCCGGAGTCAATATTGCCACAAGTCATGAATGAATATTATCCCCCACAAAGCTTAACAAATAGAACATCTCTTCAGAGAAAGTTCAGTTAGAAGACATGACTTGTTGGCAGAGGTGCTTCAATCGTCACCTAATTGACATAGGACCTTTTGGGGGAAAAACACTATCTGCGAGCACTTCACAACTTTACAATGGCTTGTTGGTCATTAATGATTCATAAAGGACATAGAGTAGACGCATATGTGCGATCTAATTGAATAATGCCAAAATATAATACAGATTTGTACTTGTATCTACAAAAAGTAATACAAAATGCTCAATCTTAATAAAATTGTTATCTAAGTTGCGAATCTGTCAGTGTCTAGATTTGTACATGCTTAAGAGCAATTGAAATATCTCCCAACTTGTGGGATGCAAAGAATGGTTGCACTCAAAGAAGAAAGAAAAAATGAACAAAATAATGTTCTAATCCTAAACCAAATCCAATACGATCAGCAAACCTAGGACCACAAGCTAGTGAATGCGAACCAACTATAAAGATTGAGCAGCTAGGACCACAAGCTAGTGAATGTGAACCAACTATAAAGATTGAGCAGCTCGTAGTGCTGTAGTTGAACCAATGTTTGTATCTAGCTCCCATAGATTGCAGTATCCATCATGAGCTACTTCCACTCATGCACAATTTGCGTTCGCACGTCTATACCTTTTCAGATTAAAAGGAATACAATAAAAGTGCTAAAAGATGCCAAATTATAAAGTAGCACTGAAATCTAAGAAAATAAACAAGTCAAGATATAATCGGCTTCATCATGTAGGAGAGCTGAAAGGTGGAATCTGGAACTTACCAATACGTGACCTTATCTATCCTACAAACCCTACAGAGTAATATCGCACACTTCAGCTCTCATTGAAAGCCTAATGTTGATTGTCCTAAAAGCATCAACTTAAGCGACCTGACCTATTTTTAGCAGCAATAAATTCGAAATAAAATATGATCACATTTGAAATAGGTTTTCACGAGGATTGAAAAAAATTGCAACATGTAATTCACATTTCTGAATTTTATACAAAATTCCATACTGCTAAGTAAGTTTTCACCTATTTGCGATGTATACAAATGAGGTACATCTGTCTTTTCACAATCAAGAGATTAGGACATAACGCTTTCGGGTCAAGGGGCGCTTTTAGGTAGTCCAACCTTAAACGTTTCTTCTCAAACATAGATTGATCGATGATAGATCAATACAAATGGATCAACTCAGCGATCACTTCCCTCTAAAAACGAAATATAAGTGAAAAAAATATTTACTCATAGATCAACTTTGAAACATTTCACGGTGCACTACACGAGCTTCTCCATATGACGAATACAAGGCCCTAGCTCTTCAAATACTATCCTCTACTTCAAGTGTCCTCCCGGCCATGCCTGCACTTATACCATAGCACCTAGCTCAAAACTTGAAATGAAACCCTAGCAACTTCTAACACAAGAACAAGGACACATACACAAAGGAACAAAACAACTCCCTTTTAGAACCACGCATCTAAACAACCTAAAAACCAATATTGTCCAAACTCATCAAAAACAAACTCCACTAAAAAATCCTAATATCCATAGAAGCAAATTACAAAATGAAACACACATTGCTACATTCAAATCACGACATAATGAGTAGTTCACCATGAACACAAGCCTTAACTCTCACCATCAACCATACAAACCCTTAGCAACATCCTGATAACTGACTACTTCTCCTTCAATCTCACACAAGACAATCACAATAGCGCTCCTCACAACACACAACCAACATGTGCATTACTTCAATCGCTCTCAAAAAAAAAACACATCAAAGCTAAGACTCATACCTCACTGGGAGAACCGCAAGGCCATGCATAGCGCAAAACTAAACTCAACATCTCCATTCCTACAACAGAAGCCTTGATGGATCAAATTAGCAAGTGGAACGTGCCTTCTTGATGGATTTCACCGTGGAACCGTTGTGTAAGACAAAGCCTCCTACATTGTAATATAGATTGAAGCAAATTGTACAAAGCAAAAACAATAAATACAATTTGAAATTGAAATCATAATGTAAATTACTTCATAATACTTCTATCAAATTCCAAATGCATTCAATTTAGGGCTAGAATTTAGATGTCGTTATGGGGGTTTAAAGCATTTTACAAAGCTTGGAATAATGTTTATATTTAAATGATGAGCAATAGCATTTCCATTAGACTTGGTTGGGCTTCAAATTGGGACAGTATCTGCCGGCAAGGTTTTGCCTTGCCTGGTTTGCAGGGCGGTGTTTTTATTTTAACTTTTCCGATGGAATAAAGCCACCATTTGCTTCAACAAAAAAATTTAAAATAAAAAATAAAAAATTGGAACAGTAACCCCAGTAGGTTTACCACATGGCACACAAATATTTATTTTTTGAAAAAATAAGGTTTGTCTCTTAAAAATTATTTTTTTGATATTTATTTTTTTACCATAATTTTTTAAAAATTCTCTCAAATGGCTTTCAAACAAGAAAGTATAACAAAAAAAACAAAAAAAATTTTAATTTGAGAATTAAATTTTGTGCAAACCTACTATGGTACTACGGTAGTGAGTTAATGATGTATACAAAATTGCCATAGGCTACATAACATCCTCACCAATTTAAAGCAAGGACTATATTATAACTTGAGGTTGAATTTGTTATTCAATACAAATTCTAATTACTTCCTACTAGGTAGGTAGGAAGGAAGGAAGGAACCCAACAACAACAACAACAACAACAACAAAACAAAACAAACAAACAAACAAAAAAAAAAAAAAAAAAAAAAAAAAAAAAAAAAAAAAAAAAAAAAACAAAAAAACAAAAACAAAAAACAAATCAAAACAAAACAAAGAGAGAAAGAAGAGAAAGAAAAGAAAAGAAAAGAAAAAAGAAAGAAAGTCGGAGGACCATGATATCCATTGATTTAGGAGTAAGGCATACAAAGAATTCACTCCCTTGTGGACTGAAAAACAACGGACGGACATACAAGAAATCTTTTTGGATTGATTAAGAAGTTGTATATAGAAACTTAGTTTGGTTGACTACAGGGACATTGAGTGAGCTCTGATAACTTATTTGTTTTGTTGTGTATGAGTAGGTCTAAAGCCGACGGTCGGATCCTCGACAAGATTTTGCATTCTCTTTCTTTGGTCAGTCTCAAAAGGCCAAAGATCGTCACGGGAAGGTTAGTGATGTCATGGGTTTTGCAATTCTGCCTTGTACCATATCGCTCTGCTTCTCATTGACAAGTTAACTCTGGGTGTACTGGAGAATGGCAGGAATGGAGAAAAATATGCATTAAAATTCCTTCATGAAACTGTATACTCTTTGGTATCCTGTTCCAGTCAGCTCCATCTGCGGAGCTTTCAGTGTTTGTCATCAAGCTCTATTGGTGTTGTGAATTGGAGGTTTGTTAGATTTTTAAATAAAAATAATCTACTTTCAGAAAACACTTGTTTACTTCCCAAAATTGAAAGCAATAAAAGTACACATAATAATTACCATGTGATAATATATTGATGAATTTTGTGTGCATTTCTGCACTGGGAAACTTAGAATCTACTTGTTGATGACAAGACAGAGATTTTCCGCACGATTTGCCTGCAAAAGTAAATTAATCACTTGAATTTGCATCTCTGGTTGCTTGCACATAACTCCTTCGTAACCATACCATTACATGGGCTATGTTCACCTGGCAGAAATTTACACGAGGATTACAGTAGAGTTAAATGGGTTAGCTTGAGAGTTTAACCGATGTTCTATGTTCAAATGTAATTTTTGGCCGATGGCAACCCATGTCAATTATGGCAACCTACACAAGTCCTTGACACTATTTGGCCACATAGAGGAAGGGAACAGACACATTTCTGTGTTGTGATTGGTTGCACATATAAGATGGGAATCATAACAAAGAAGCAGATAGGAAGATCATGGATTAACCCCTGAAGTTCCTTGACTATGATTCACCAAAAACTGCTCCAAAACTGCCATTTTCAATGTAAAAAGCTTGAATGACTAAAAAATAATTATTTTCTAATTCAAACTGTAAGATCTTCAACTAGGTTATTGTAATAGAAAGCTCAAAAAATTTCAATATAATTGAACGTAGAGATTAGAAGATTATAGCAATTGAAATTTAAAAACAAATTTTTTTGACAAGAGTTTTGACTATGTTGACACACTCTAACTTTTTTTTTCTTAGGTTTTTTGCATTATGGATTTTGGCGGTTTTGGTGCATGTCAAAGAAGACTAAGTTAGCTAATTTATTAAAAAAAATTACACGCAAAAGTCAAGTGTAGCATGTTGGAAAAAATATTTTTATTAAGTTGAATATATAAGAGTGCTAAATCTTATTTCTTTCCTAGAAATTTCATTATTCAATAAAGTCCCAATCCAAACGGTCAAAGTAAGGATTGATGTCCATATTTTCACTAAAAAAAAGAAAAAACCTAAAATAATATTTTTTCTAACTTTTATGAAGGAAAGAAGAAGTTTTTTTGGTACACTACCCGAAACGGTGAGAAAATTTTGATATTTTGTGGAGTGAGCATTATGCACTCAAAGTCTGTTTTTTTTGGAAATCTCAAAGATGTCATCATGAAGTATTTATAGAAATATTTTCAGAGGTAATTGATGTATTCAGCATGGCTGCCCGAATTGCCCATTTAACAGCTTTTGCCACTTCGGGTACCATAACTATTTTTATAAATGTCCAATTGTAAAATAAAATAAAAATAGATTCCCTCAAAGTTCTTGTTATGGCCAACATTCACAAAAAGTTTCAAAAAATCTCGACTTCAATTGAAGTCACAAGTACATGCCCAAATTATAAAAAAGCCCATTCTAGAACAATGGTCCTTTAGGGGTTAAGAGGATTGTTATTTGTATCTATTTTAATTTTCCAAAACTCAACTGGACGTCAATGTGTTTCACAAAGAAGGGCCAATGTACAACCACAACCAAGTTAGATCAGGTCAGTAGCCTCTAGAAGTAAATAGATAAAGTGACATAGCAAAACAAGACCCTAATGAAATGTAAATATCTAAAGCCAACATATGGAACAATTAAACGTAATTAATATATTAAAAGAATTTGAAAACGAGATTTTTAATATTAAACCCAGTCCACCCTTTCCCTTTGATACACTCTATTACCCAGTTTTTAGTTGCACTAATACAAATAAGAGCATTCGAGTTTAGGGTATGCCATTGTACATCGGTTCAAGGTACACCTAGTTAAT
Organism: Ceratodon purpureus; assembly: GCA_014871385.1. Lineage (NCBI taxonomy): Eukaryota > Viridiplantae > Streptophyta > Bryopsida > Pseudoditrichales > Ditrichaceae > Ceratodon > Ceratodon purpureus. The sequence goes on along the minus strand of CM026423.1, from coordinate 18,164,847 downwards.
GTTATGGACCTTTGAGGTGCCAATTAAACAGGCTAGTATGGCGCGTAAAGCACTGTAACTTTCAGGGGGCCTCAATGCAGTCCATTATCAAAATTTCAGAATTCCTCTGCCCGTCTAAATAGTAGCACAGTCCTATGCTCTAATCTTGAAGGTTCAGTAACCCAGCTTATCACTTAGTTGTACAGTACTGTAATATAGAGAAACTTCATATTTTGAACTTTGATGGTCAGATATGTTCAAGCACGTGGCCATTTCTCGCAGAGAGTGTGCCTCTTTTCCTGCCTAGAGTGACATTTTTGAATCCACATCCAGAGTTTGCAAGCGTAAATCTCACAAAAACAGGGGCCGCCCTGCCGGGTTCCAGGGGAATGTGTCCAATTGACAGTGAGGTTGCTACAGTCAGGAAAAATGCCTCCTCCACACTCAAATATAGTGGCAGCGGTCACTTTATCCCCAAAGCTGACGGGATTTACCACTTGATCGCATTCAACAAAAGAGTTGTAATCAATGTTACATATGATAGATACATGGACCTTGATGTGCAACATTGACCGGAAGGGGCTCCATGCCGCACACTAGGGACAGTAAAAACTGAATTGGTGCAGGGGATAAAACATTTAGCTAGCTATTAACAACATTTTAAACTACATTGAAATTTATCTCAAAAATTACTTGAATTGGAAGTGATGCAATTAGACTTTAGATGAAAGGGAAATGATTTGTTAGAACGAAAAGTCTAAAATTTGGAAGTTGCAACAATTATGGATTAACCTCTACAATTGAAAGGCCTCAAAATTGCCAAAAATCCTTAAAACTAGACTCTTTTGATACAAGGTGTAAGTTTTTAAGTTTTGATGAATTTTTTTTTTGGGGGGGGGGGGGGGGGGGGGGGGGGGGGGGGGGGGGAGGGGGGGATATAACTGTAGGTTCTTGTACCTTACTTATACACGTATATATACCCAAAATCTTAGATTTAAACTCCTTACCGTTTGTTAGATCATAATGTTCAAAGTTAGAAAGAAAGTTTCTTTCCGTTGTTGCAAAATGGGTATGAGTTGTTTTGTGAGCCAGAAAACCCAATTTCAAGGGTAAACTTGATGTGAAGCTCTTAAAATTCTTATTCCAAGGTGGGTTAGGAATATGTCCATGCACTTTTTACCCTAATACAATCTACAAAACTTGAATAAATGCTTGATTTTTTACATGGAGATTTTATGAAATTCAAAAACAAAGGTCAGTCTTTGATAGTAAAAAGACATATGAAGAAATATTGGATTGAAAATCCGAGCAGAGAGATCATGCCTTTAAATATTATTGACATGTAAAAAAATAGAACTTGAAAATACGTAAAATCTCAATTTTTGGTGAATTTTTAAAGTTTAGGTGCTCTAATTAGTTTTGGGCAAATTTTGAGCATATACTACAGTTTTGGACAAATTTTGAGCATATACTATAGTTTTGGGCAGATTTCAGAATGCCCGAATAGTGTTTTCAAACTTTGACTTCAGATATCTCCTAAAGTATGAGGAATTTTGAAGCATGAATGGCCTTGTTAGAACGATATGATAATCGTCTATATTGTGCCAAAATTACAGCTTCATCATGTAAAAATTGATTTATGAGAAGCATGATTGGATCCTAAATCAACCCATTCTTGTTGAGTGGATGCTTTAGGGTTAAAAACCTAATTGGCTATAGTCCTATAATGGGCTCTATCCAAATTCTATGACAACAATTTTGGATTTGATTTTGATTTGTTTTTAGAAGTTGATGCAAGAGATTCCCATGAATATAAAATTTTTGTACTATACATTTGAAAGTATATTTATGGTGCATGAAGCTCTTTTTCTAAACCCATGTACTTTTCACACTTTTTTCTTCGATGCTAAACCTTTTTGTTGCCTCTAGAAAGTTTTTGAACAAGAAAATAATCTCATTTGGACCATAATAGTGTAAAACTTTCAACTTATGTAGTGCAAAAATTAGAAAAAAGGGGAGTCATAAACTATTGATCTTGTTTTAAAAGGATTAAAAAGACAATATTTTTTACTCGAAATTTTGTGATTTTTTTATCTATGCAATCAAATTTATTGAATATTTTTATTGAATATTCTTTCACTCTTGTTTTAGAAATGGCACTTTTTGAAGTGATGTTAGTGAAAAATGTAGAAGCCTATCGAGTTAAAAATGCTATAATACATGCAATGAACTTTCATAGAATTTCCATGAATGTTGTTCTAGCAGTTTAGACCAGAACCAAACTGTCTGAAAATGAAACTAAAAACTTAATCTTCCCTTATTTCCTTTTTACACTACAAAGGCAAGTTTGGGATTCTTTATGGGGAGAAATAGCCAAGGGATTTCAAGGGTCAAAAACTTGAACATCCACCAGGGTTAGGAAGGAAAAAAATTATTTTATAATCAAAGTTCTATATGTTATTTAATCTTATATTGTTTGAATTTTAAATTATAATTATTTGTTGCAGATATTTGAACTCTCGAGGTTTGAAATTTATGTTCAGTGCAAAAATGATCAATCTCTACCCGTTATAATTTGAAATCTTTTTTCTTTTTCTATTCTTTAAATCTTTTCTTTTCTTTTCCACATAGATAGTACACCTCTGATGCAAAATAAACCCAACCCAAATAGTTTTATAATTTAAATATTAAAAAACTAAACAGACATATATTCTCCATGACAGAAGAAATTTACATCCAAACTCGGAACCGAAGTTTCGGAAAAAGAACTTTAAGTTTTTCTTGATTTTCCAGCCAAATATTTAACATTTTTCATTCTAAAACCCATACTCAGCACATTTTACCATGTATTCCACTATTAAATTTTTTAAAATAAAAAATGTTAAAACAAAATTTAACATTGATTTTTGCATCACATGCAACCTCTCCAATGGTCCATTAAAAAGAAACAACACACCACAGAACCTTGTGACTCTACTACTCCACTCCCCTGCACGGACCTAAGTGCTTTATATTGTAAGTACAAATCTGATTGGCTTACAAATGTTTTCATCTATTTGTTGGTAAGAAAAAAGGAATATCCTGCCAAAAAAAAAGAAATGGAATATTAGTTCAGGGGTATGCAAATAGAAAATAGTTGTAAGAATTCTCGGAGCCACTTTGAGTTTGTGGAGCTATTATTCGTTTCTGTTACAGAGAATACTCTGCCCAAATACTATTTTTCTCAAGTGAATTGGGAATCAAAGAACCAATTCTCAAGTATAATCTCCTAAAGGTACTCCAAAAAATTCTGCCAAAGGGTTAATATGTCTTGTGAGGGTGTCGTATGCTCCTCTTGTGGTACTAGAAGTTAAATCTATTTGTGTTAGAATACAGTATATTCATACAGTATGTGCCCCCAATTTTTTTTGTTTTTTTGTGTTTTTTGCTTTTTTGTTTTTGGTTTTTGGGTGCAGCAGTTAGAGTATGGAAAAAAAGGAAAATTGAAAAGTATATTTTTGAAAAAGATGTTAGAATTGTTTCTCTTCTGCGGTGGAATAAAAAGTTACAGTTGTCTCAAAAAAAAAAAAGAAAAAAAAAAGATGTTAGAATGCAGTGGAATAAACTCACCATTTGCTTCATAAATAATAAATAAATAAAAATAAAAAATGTTAGATTGTCATTGTTTTTCCATCGTATTGAAAAAGCTATTATATGGCATTCAAAGTCTGGAGAAAAGGAGCAGATGGCGGTTGCAGTGCAGCTCCAGAGGCTCCCGCTTTCACGAGTGAAGCTAACTCGGGCAGATCTTTGAATCCGTTGCTACCGCGTGACAACATTGCTCAATCCTCGTTCGTGCGTCTACATTAGGCAGTTCTCTCACTCCCTTCTGGATAAGGGCCAGTACGCTGCGAGTGACCCCGAGATGTAAATTGTTGGTATCCACTTTGGTCTGAATCATGTGGAAGTAGTCGCTTTTGATGACAAGCCAAAATTGTTTGTAAAACTCAGTAACCACTCTATCGGAGCCAAATGATTTCCTAGCGGCCATCCCGCGCAGCAATGCCTTAACTTCTTGCTCGCTCACTGGCTTGCGGAGGGAGGATTTTGGCATGTCTTCCCATGCTTGTTATTGCCGCAACAAGATCCGGCTCTACCACATCCTTTTGGTCTATGCGACGCCCCCAAATGTTGTGGCCCATGGTCGACGCCACCGGGACACGCTCCATTTTCTCCCTCAACGTTGCTGCAAACATCTGTCGCTCCATCGTAAAAACAAAGAGTAAATCCTAAATTTCAGTAATCCACTCCACCCGGATTCGACTCCTATTGTTTGAAAAACCCGGATTCAACACCCGGAAGAACCTATCCAATTGGCGCCCGATCACGTTATTAAACTTAGCTTACAAGGTCTTTGCCAAAGCTCTCTAGCTAAGGCTTCAGCCAGTGTTAATGGAAGTTTTAGACTTTGATCAATCTGCGTTCCTACCAATGTGTTTTATCCTAGACAACATTATGGTCACACATGAGACGATGTCATGGGCTGAACACTCAAAACAAGCAGTAATTTTCCTGAAGTTGGGCTTTTCCAAGGCATACAATATGGTGGACTAGGATTTCCATTCAAAGCCATAGAGAAGTTAAGGATACCAGAGGATTACATTGGGATGACTCACTTGTTGTTTGAGGACGCCTCCGCTACGGTTAAAGTCAATGGCTCCTAGTCTTCGGGTAGAGAGGAGAGTGAGGCATGGCTTCCAAATAGAGAGGGGAATGAGGCAGGGCTGCCCCCTCGCAACTTCTCTCTTCCTTATTGTCGCTAAGGCTCTCAATGCGATGGTCAAGACATGAATTGCGGGTAGTAGCATGAAAAGGAATTTGTCTTCTGGGTGCAGTTAAGCAACAGATTTTAGCGCACTTCGCAGAAAACACCTGCTTCACTTCCCTTGGTGAAGAGGCCGCTCAAAACTCTGATTGACACGCTAGACAAGTTCTCCCTTGCCTTCGGACTTGTGCTTAACTAGCACAAGTCAAGTGGTTACTGGCACTCTGGGGGGAAGCACAATAAAGTGGACCAAAAAAGTGCTTATCTTTTCACCAATTTCAGCCCTTTCCGTAAACACTAGAGAAAGTGGGATCTATGTTATGTCGATGCATGATTAAGTTTAGGATACGAATAGTAGACTTGATGGACTTCAACTACCCAAAGTTGCGGGAGAAGACATTGAGTTTACCATGGAAAACGGAGACGTCGAACTCGGACAAAGTGAACTGACTCATTTGGAAAAGTAAACATAACTGTTTAGAGTTTTGTCCAAAATCACTTTTAATTTTGCGGGGCCCTCCGTATGTTTAAGAGGTATTCTAAAATAGTCAATTCATATACTCATTGATTGATTTAGGGTTCCAAAAGTATCGCAAGGATGCTTTTTAAGAGGGTCTTTTACGCGATACTTTTTGTCACTTTTTTTTCACCAAACATTGTTTTTTAAATTTGAAAAAACATCATCTAAAGACAATAGAGGGCCCCAAATGAAGAAATCAAGACTTTGGAAAAGTTCATTTTCATGATTTTGAACTAGTGGTCAAATTTAGTTTCAATTGAGGATGTTCTGTTTATGAAGATGTGTGTAAGATACCTTATGACACCTTAGAAAGTGACTAAAATGCTCAAAAACTACACCAAAATGCTCAAAATCGGCTTTGAGCCTTCAAAAACAGCACACTTCATATTCACTTGTTAGCGGTCACATTTTGCACTTTGTGGTCCACTTTATTGTGCTCTCCCCCCTCTAGTAATACCGCCGCGGGACTCCTTGGACTAACCATAAAAAATAGAGTCTAGGTTGAGTAAGTAAACTCCTAGGGACCTCCTTTAGCATGAGTCTAGCCACTAGCTCAGTCGATGCCTTTCTCAGTGAACAGATTACGAAGAAACTCCAGTATTGATGTACCGCCAAGATCAACGCCACCGGCCGGGGAGTCATACTAAATATTCTGTTGCTCTCCTCTATTGTCTACTTTGCTTCTGTTTGAGATGGAACTCAAGCGGGAGTCAGGAAGGTGGCAACGTTGATTAGCAACTACATGAGGTCTCGTACCATGCACCGAGTCAGGACTAACGTAACTGGCTCCAATGCTGCCAGCCAAAGGAGTTGGGGGATATCAACGTCGTCAATCTCGAGGATGCACTTACCACCTTGACGGTCAAGTGGGTCCTCAAGGCCAGTAAACGCGGTACCTCGAATTTACATGAGTTCGTTCGGTATCGTCTTAGCAGATTTCAGCCCTACAGGTCAGGTAGGTGGGCTCCAAACTTAGAAATCTTCACTAAGCCTCACTTTCAGACCCATCAGTGGCCGAAAGCATGGAATAGGGCCAAGCTTTGATGGAGGAAATTACAGCCTAAACTCCTCTCGATCCAACCGTACCTCCAAGAGGAAGTTGGGACGCAATCATTGTGGTGGTCTCTAATTCTGCCACTAGCCGGCCTGGATTCTCTAAGCAGCGTGCAACATAGTTGCACCAACGGTGTCTGAGAGACATCAGGGACAACAGACTCGACGGCCGATTTCTTACCCCACTCGAAGCAGGTACGAGATATGGTCTGCGTCCCGAGGAAGAGGGTACATGGAGAACCACCACCCGAGCTATCTCGGCCTACTGGATAAGGCCTCTCGGCGCCCACCCCCCCGCGCGGCGAGGGCTATAGAATGGGATGGTTGGCTGCCTACATGCACCACCAGTAAGCCCTCGACGGTCTTCCAAGTGTGGAAGAACATTAGTAGAAAAACGAAGTCACGAACAGGCCTTTGAAACTGGCACCTGAGAAAAAGAAAGGGAGTGCCCGTGCACTTTTGATGGTGGCACCAATAGTGCCACCGTGGTGCCAGCGCTGCGGGCACGAGGGTACAAACCAATCACCTCAAGGAAGCGTGTGTGGGCTGATTTGCTACAGTGTCAACGTTGACAACAAGCACAGCTGCTGCATACAGATCCCAAGCCTCGCAGCTTGTGTCAGTAGGGATATTCGACATCGTGTTAAAGGAAGGAGTTACACTTTAGCGCAGTCTAAATATTCAACCATTCAAGCTTAGGGAGGTCAACGCCAGCGAGCACTCCTCTTAACTCTGCGGGCAGCATTTCTGGCATCTGCTGCCCTTCGCAGAGGGGCTTTTGGGCAACCGGATTACCTAACTTGGGCTATCTTCGAGGGCCTGATTGTGAGGTCATTTTTCCCTTAATGTACGTGGCATCGATGCATTGATCATGCATTGCAGGACGAGTAGGCTTAGAAACTGTACTCGGTGCTCCTGCTTACCAACATCATCCGCCAGCATGCAATCCATGACCCGGCCCTTTTGACTGAGGAGGATTCCGGTGCAATTCAGCGTATTCAGGTTGTCACCCTGAAAAAGGACCCAAAGAAAACCGCGGTGTTTCTTTTCTACGGGAATGTTGGCATCTTTTGAAATTCCAATGGCCCGCGCACGATGAAGTCACCTACCTCGTGGGATTTACCACGGAGCTACGAAGAGATCTCCTTAAACAACACCATCTGATCCTCAATCCGATTACAAGAAAGTGGAGCGAAGTCCTGTCCAACACCTTTTACTTGCAGTGGAGAACGGTATGGATGAAAGAGCGCACCCGTAAGAAAGCGGACTTGTTCCGGCTCATATGGCATAGAGATGTATGTGTTAATCATTGGCGTGGGCAAATAGATGGAACAGTGGATAATTGGTGCCATGTATGCCCTTGTCGATTTGAAGAAATCGTGCTTTACAGATTTTGGGAGTGTACATCTACGCGACGAGCATGGCAGTGGCGATCCACATGATGAACTCTTTGCTAGAAAGAAGGGACGTTCAAGGCCCTTGGAGGCAACTCAATTGGTGACATGTCATTTTTTCTAGCCGCGTTCCCCGTAAGTTCGACCACCTGAAATGACTCTAGCTTAAACTTTGCTCTATGGTAATTTGGTCTCTTTGGCTGGAGCTAAATGACGCGGCTTTCAATGAACAACTCTAGCCTGTTACTCGCCTCTTTCAACACATCTGAAAAAGTATGCTAGACTATTGTACAGTTAGATCGTAGACTATTCGCATCAAGCACAAACAGAAGCTTGCCACTCCATGAAAGTTGTCGAGAGGTTTAAGGAGCGTAGGTGAGACTTTGACCTTTTTGCCCCATGGAAAAATGGAATTTCGCAGTGGATCTCCATGGGCTCGATGGCCGGCTTTGTATTCCAACCACCATGAGCACTCCCTCTAGCCACCACGATGGAGCCAAGCTGGTCCTTGTATGTTGTTTACTTTGCAATGAAATTCTTTCATTTATTTCAAAAAACAAAAAAACAAAAAAAAAAACTAGTATATAAAACCATTTTTTTTTAAGTTATTGAAAGTAACGGTAATCACTTAAAGTTATTGAAAGTTACGATAATCACCTGAATTTGAAAATAGCGAAGTCGTTAGGGTTAGAGGAGGCATCAAAGTTTGTTTTTACTAATTAGTCAATGTAGCCATGTGTAGAGACTACGTCACTAGTGGGAGAGGAGTCCTTCCCCTCCAAATGCTTTGGAGGCATCGGTAACAGTTCCTCCAATTGTTACCAATTCCTCCTAAATGTTCTCGAGGAGAAGGACTCCTCTTCCACTAGTGCGTCGAGAGAGAGGGACATCGACATAGGACTTGCAATGGACCAAACAATTTTACATGTGATAATGAAATCCAACAACTAGAGGTCTTCAAGTGCAGAACTTGGGGCCGCAATCCAATCCAACAATTACTTTTTTAACCCTATAAACCTTTTTGTTGTTAAAATTTTATTACTACACTATTTTTATAATAATTCATGTTGAAATATCTGATTCACACAATCATCCAAAGCATCGATAATTTAATTTTGAAAATGGTGCTAATTAAATACTACCAATGAACTCACTCTCCTCTTCATCATCCATTATCGATGCCCAACCAACTTCGTTCTGCTCCCTCAAGGCGTCTATTTCGCAAAACCCTTACCGAACAACAAGCCAAAAGCAAAAAAAATATAAAATGCCCAAAAACACTCAAGCCACAGTTTTGCTTTGAAAACAGAGGAGCAAAGGGAGGGAAACGACATTGTAGCCGCGTTTTGGGAGATATGTGGATGGCGGGAATAAAGACAAGTCCAGTTTGAGGAGCACCATTAGAGGCCTTCTATTGTTGGCCGAGAAATTAGAAAATTTGGACGCTGAGAAAACGTTTCCAGAGGCCTAGATTGAGGGGCACCACCCTAGATGCTCTCAAAAGAGTCATTCAAGAAAATAACTCTACGACAAGCACACACACACTTACCAAAGGGAGGAGGCTCTCAAGGCATTTATAGCAATGTTGGGATTCTTGAGGATGGAAATATATTCCATAAGATAATGATCCACAAGTAATATCCGTAAGCGTCATTATATGAAACAAATTGCATAATGTAATACTATAGTGTAAAAAAAATTATTCAACATTATTATGAACATCTTTTGATAGCTATTTCTAAACATTTATAGTAAATCTGCTATGGTGCATTGTAAATATACATTGAGTATAAATTTCCAACTTCTTTTTACTTCTCACGTAATTTAAGGTGGTTTTTAGATCTTCAAAATTCTATGAATAATGCGTAAAATAAGATAATTTTATTTTTTTTCATATTATAAAAAATATACATGTAGAAGATTTTAGATGTTCAACCAAAGCATAAGCAATGTCCTAATGGTGTAAAAATGTCATATGTAGGAACACAAGTACATATGGAGATCTAATTATTTAGGACTTCATCTGGTTTCTTAAACCTTTAAATTAAAAAACAAAATTCTAATTTATTTTATATACATTCCACAATATTACGCTTATGTAACTCCCTTTCTACGTAGTGTACCTCATGTTGTGGAATGCTTTTTGACGGGGACTTCCTAAGTTTCTAGTGGAATTCCCTTCATGCAAGTAAACCCGGACATGTAAAAAACATGCGTAGTCTTTTTCCTAGGTGGGCAGCCCAGACCATGGGCGTTATACCGAGAGAGCCCCACCCTGTCGGGGCTCACGGCTTGGGAGAGGCCCTTCAGCTTGAGCTAGGCTGCGCCCTTGCCCTTTACCTCAGGACCCTCCCACGCCGTGAATCTCTAGGGGAGGGGCTCTCCCTTAGAGCATCTGTAGCGGTGGTCTTCAAGCCTTCAAACAACATGATATCAAGGGATCGCATGCTTTTCTGTCCCACACAGGTGCTCCAGAGCCGAATCTTCTGGTTGCGGGCTCTCTGAATTTGGCCTGGGCTCTGGAGGATGGAGAATCAGGCCCTGGGTCCTTGAGCAAAATCATCGGGGATCTGGAGCTGGGGTCAACGAGTCTTCGAGGGCTGAGTGCTATTTTGGGCGTTGTGGTGCTATTCTGGAGGTCACAAGGGCCTTCTCTGCGGTCTCTCCCCAATTGAAATTGCACCAAATGCCACCACGTGTCCCTGCACAATAGCGCCGTGGAGAACCGCTGCGGGACTTTCAAGCTGGCCTTCCTCCACGCGCGTTGAGGCCGCGTCAAGCCTGCCCGGCTTGAAGACCACCGCTGTAGATGCTCTTAGCAATGTAACCCTGTGGGCCTGTAGTACTAGAATTCATTCTGTCACCACCAAGGTATCACATGCACCTCAAGGAATGATACTCAAGGCGCATGGAATTTGAGTGAACACGTCTCAATTTCCAACACAAGAAAAAGGGAATATCCTGGACAATGCAGAATGCAAGGGTCTCATTAAATTGTTATAAAAATGGGTTGTTTAGTATTGAGATCTGCACTCAGAGACAGTTGCCCAACTTCTCAACCCTTTTCTTTTTGATTTCTCATCCTATATATGGGCTGTCTGGCATTGAGATCTGTACACGGAAATGGGTGCTCACCCTCATGCCATTACCTGCTTTTCTTTATGCAAAATTTCCATATCTCTATAAATGGATCTTAATTGCATTGAGATCTGCACAGTGTTCATGACCATCAGGTGCTCAATCCTCACAACAATATGTGGCTCTACTGCCCGGACCTTTTCTTTTCTTTTCTTTTCTTTTCTTTTTAATTATTATTATTATTATTTTTTTTTGAAAAGGTAACATTATGAAAATGCACATGAAGAATGAGAAACAATGGCCAACCCAGAACTATGACGTGAATGGTATCAAAAGGACTCAAATATAGTCCAACCGGAGTCTAATAGAGGGTGATTAGGGGATTATTTTTAATATTTAATTGTATAAAAAGAAGGTAAACAAGAATTTTGAATCATTATAGCTCATTCTTTTATAGTAAATAAAAAGGGTAGAACCTTACAATATCTAATACTACCAAGGAAGAATATTCAATGACCATCCACATACTTGCACTTACTACCCTTATCTGAATCCAGACCTCACAGAGGGAGAAATTTCATGTTAGTATCAAACAAATGAGTGTTTAATGATGATACTGCCATTAGGTGGATTGATATTGATGTAGTGTCAAGACAAGGTTATATGATTAGCAAATAAAAGAAACATATTGGGAAGAAAGGTGAAGGAATGTGGAAAGATGGGAAGAAAGGACGATGGAGGATTGGGACAATCATATAAAATTCCTAGATCTCAAATTTAAAGAGACATGAAAGAAGGTTTAGGGGAAATTCATTTTGTCAATATCCCCAAATTGGGACCATTTGGGCAGAGGGTGCATTGAGATCTGCGTAAATGTCATAAACACACAGTTACAGTTGCACTTCATCTTAATTGCAATGGGCCAATATTAAACATCACTGACAGGTGAAATCAGAGATTAATATTCATCATTTTATTACTGCTTACTTACAGTAATTTTTGTATTTTTAAATGAAAGTTCAGCTAATTCTGTGTCATTCTGCGCATTCTCATACCTTCTTTTGGTTGAGATGAAGGATATCTCTGGCCAAAAGGAACCGGGTATTGTACCCATACAGCAAATTAACTCAAAACTTATCCTAATATTATTCTTTTGCAATGATATCCTTCATTTGCCTCATCAAAAAAAAAAAAAAAAAAAAAAAAAAAAAAAAAAAAAAAAAAAAAAAAAAAAAAAACCTTATCCTAATAAAGATGATTAATTTCAAAAATAAGTGGATTTTAAAGACAAAATGAAGGATTATCATATTTAGCTGTATTTGTCAACTTTGGGCCTTGATTGGTAATATTTGAATTTTGATTTTAGGTATAGATTTGAGCCATTTTAGTCATTGCGCTTAAGCTATTTTGCACTCAGTCCATTCTGTTCAATCTGTGCAATCTGTTGAATCTGTTGAATCTGTTGAATGTGTTGAATTAAACATTTTAATATGAATTTAGGCTGCACATGGGAGACCAATTCTACATGCTTGTGGGAACATTGATGAACAAGGAGCCTGTACCGACCGACTATTTGGTGAGATGGCAGTTCCCTTGTCTGCTATGAAATGAAATTGAGTTTATAGCATACTTGGAAGTTGAATGCAAAGATATTTTTGAATTCTGGAACTAACTTACAAGAGAACACAGTTGTGCAATATTTTCGCCCATGTAAGTTTCTAGTAATTCCACGTAGGCCACCAGCAATGAGAGAATTAGGAGATGGATTGCTTCCATTAAATGGGCCCTTATATGCTAAATTTGCTGAGCTTTGGGGACACGGACACCACATCTTAAATGTTCCCTTGGGACTGGAGTGAATAATCTTGTCAAGGAGTGATTCACATGTCATTCATGTAACTTATCAGGAACTCATCCACTTTGGGAGCTTGCAATTGGGAGGATGATCACTTCCAAATACTTTTACTTTTTTCAAAAGAATTAAATCAGTTTGCAATAAAGGACCCTTTACTTGTATCCCAAAAAAAAAAAAGGGATTTTTTATTTTTTATTTTTTTGAATCAAATGAATCACTTCCAGATTTCATTCATCATGCCTCTGCCATCGCCCGTACTAGTAAGTAATTTGAATTAGTACCTGTTAACCCCTAAAGGACAAAGCAACCACTTTTGGGTTGCGCCAGAAATTGAAAACCCCGTAAAATGCCCTGGAAGGGTCGGATTTGAGTGTTTTTTGTTCCTAACCTCTTTAGAATCAAGTTGGCAATAAGAACACGCTAAATTTTTGGTGAAAAAAGAAACCCTGATTTTAGAAAAAAAAAAAAAAAGAACATGAGTCGGTCCTATGTTTCTACAGTAAAGTTAGTGTTTCTACAGTGAAAATGTTTCAACCAAACTTTGAGCACATTGAAAACTGAAATGAAGATCTCTCCTTGTGGAATTATTTTTTTAGCATTTTTTTTTTTTGGAAATGCTTGTATGCCCACTCTTTTATGGCTTCACCGTTTTGGATTTATCATAAACCCTTTTAATTTTGCAAAAAGTGCCATGTTGAAAAAAATAAAATTCAGAGTGACACTTATGTCAAACCCATTTTCTCCAAATTGGTCACTCAAAAAAATCTTTAAAAAAATGTGCATGTTTCTAACATACGAGTTGCCAAGTTTTTATAAATTTTTGAATTAGCAATTTTCAGTCAAACTCGGAAACTCACTGTTCGTATTTTAGAAATTCACTAATCTTCCAAACTTCACGTGTTATTATCTTCCAATCCGTTGCTTCTCCAAACCCAACATTTGGTACAAATTTTGGTAGCCTACTACTTTCAAAGATCTTACGGTTAAATTGCTTATGTTGATTCTCAAATTTGTCTCACTTTGGAAAATGCAAGAATGGCACTGTAGGTACTGAAAAACTGTGGAAAATACCCTTTGTCATTTAGGGATTAACCCTTAAATGTCCTCACTTTTGTCCAATTTAGGTAGTTTTGCAAAGATGCATTATCAAATGCAATTAATATGAATATCTAGAACTTGATGTATGAGCAAAAGTTATACATTTTGAATTTTAGATTCTATCTATACGATTAGATCTATGACTACTATCACTAATCTTTATTTATTAATTTTGAAACATAAAATAAAAAATTATTTTGTAATTCATTTACTAATAAGATATTGACAATAAGTGGATGAAATTTGTTGGGATGGGTTATTATGTAGTACTTTGAGTGTAGTGATTTTGGGAGATTTTTTGGATACTTAATTTTATGAGTTTATTTTTTCAAGAATACTTTCAGACTAAAATCTTCAAAATTTTGGGTGAAACACTGCAATACAAAATGAAGCATAATTTTTTCAAAAATTATTTCCTTTTCAATCGGATGACACATACAAGAAGCTAGTTTCCCATAGAAAATTCAATAAAAAAATCACACCAGAAAAAGTGCATGACAAATGAGGAAATGCAGATGGAATCTCTACATGAGGCCATTTTGGCCTGCTTGGGCAGTTAGGGGTTAAATTACATGAATTGGGCGCATGTGAATCAAATTTTAAGTACCCAACCTCCTTTTGCATCAAAAAACAAAATAAAATTTAAGTAGCCAACCATTTTCAAGTAGTTTTGTAATTCTGAGAGATTATATGTAAAGAATATTACTAAGTGAATGATGTATGGAGATTGAGAATTTGAATTCAATTCTACAAGAAAAATAAAAAAAGGTGAATTAGATTGATTGTAATCAGTCTACGAGCTCATGTATGTTGGTTTTGTAGTCATTTAATATTGTGGATTTTATTTTTGAATGACATAGATTAATGATTTGATACCTTGATTCCAATAAAGATCATATAGCTGGGATTTTTATTGTAACCAAAAAACATTTGACATTAGAACAACTCAAAGGAAAATTATTATTAAATTATTACCCTATTGAAATTTAAATATTTCTATAGGTTCTTTTGGAATTTATCTAAAATTCTAGAGATTGGAATTGTATTGATTTAGCAAGCTTTTGAAGTAAATTAGGATCATATATGCTTAGTAACCATGGAATTTAGGGGAAGGTTTGGAGGGAATTAATTCTTTATCTCTAAACCTTTGTCATCTGGACATAGGTTTAGTGGTTAAACAGACAAAAACTTCATTCATCTAGACCGCCTTCAAAAACCAAAGTTTTTCTTGCTTTGTCTTCTATTCTTATATCTATAGTCTCTACGACTATGTAATGTAATATCTATCATACTTGTCCCTAAATACTTATCACAAATAATGCATTATCAGAAACAATTAAGTTGATCAGATGTGGTGATGATTATAAGTATAATGATTATAAATGACAAATCAAATAAAATTCACAAAAATGTCAAATAAAGTTTTATTTTTAAAAATATCTAAAACTACTGGAAAGATAGTGACAACATGATAAATTTATATATACCTTTTAGAAATTAGATCCAAGTTTTGTAATAATAGAATATTATAAATTATACATTAAAGTGTTTGAGCTGGTATATTTGTTAAAAGTGACATTGTGTGAACATGACGTACTTATAACTCAAATAAAATATTTTTTCAAAATTATTATTATTATTTTTATTTTTGGGGGGCCAACTATCATCATTTCCATTTAAGACCACTTAGAAAATATGGTACTATAGATACCATCATCATTCTAAAGAACATTCATATTAAAATATTTATATGTAAAACTTTAAATAAATATAGGATTTAATTACCCATAGAGTTCATATATTATGTTTCCCAAAAAAACTCTAAAAATACCATTTCTAATATAGAAAGCATGAATGACTAAAACATCATTGTTTTTCAACTCTAAATGTAACATCTTCAACTAAATTATTTTAGAAGATAACTCAAAACATTTCATCATAATTGGTCATAGAGATTAAAAGATTATAGCGATTGAAATTTTATAGTAGCCCTCAAAATATTGTATTTTAGAAAAAATCAATCAATAAATGATAATTAACCTCTAAAGCATCAACTCAACAGTTTTGGTATGATTTAGGGTCCGGTCAGGCTCCCTATGATTCAAATTTTACCGCATGTGGCTTTAATTTGGCACACCATGGGAAATTGTCATATCTTGTTAAGAAGACCAAATTTCACTTTCATCGGGCCCGTAGTCAAGAAATAATTTGTGTTTGAAGATCAAAATTCAATTTAAGGTAGCTGGGGCAGGTATGTGGTCGTTATAAGTGGTATACCAAATCTATGACAGTCTACAGTGACTTCCAAATGATCCTTTCTGAAATCGTTTCACAATTTATTTTTTAAAACTTGATTCTGCAAAATCCAACCGTAGGATCTTGTTTAGAGCCATCCAATTAGCATAAATACCAATTTTGTAAATTTTGACCGTACGGATCTTGAGATATATTTAGTCAAATTTCCAAGTTTTATAAAAACTTTCAGGCAGATTAACAATGATTGGGTCACCTTTGTCACCCATTTTACTTCACCATTTTCTTCTCCTAAACCACAATATATGATATAAGATTCATATATATTCTGGATTTATTTATTTTTTGGATTTCTTTCCTCTACAATTTCTTTTCCATACAAATGCATGTATACATCGTTCGGATTTCAAAAAGTAGATGATCTTCTTAGGCATTTGTAGTGTGGAAAAAGAGCCAATGTATATGCATTTCATTTGACTCCCGTCACTAAAAATGTGGTTTTCCAATGCTTTTGTGTGTTGTATTGTCTTCAATTTTTTTTGAGCATACTCCCAACTCACTTTAGAATCCAAAACTGAAGAGCCTCCAACTACATGATATCAAAAAATTGGTTGTTCCACTCTCCAAAGGATGGCTGTCCCTACTAGGCAGTACCAAAAAACTTTTCTCTCAAGTTCATTCCCCATGATCTTTCAAACGGTGAGGAGTTACAATCTAAAATTTTGTGTACTAGTTAGGTACTAGATCCTACGCTAAGATTCTTTAAAATGCGTTTGAATTTGCATAATTCTACCTTGAACTAAAACATGGCAGAATTGAGGCAGAATTTGGGATTTTATGGCCAAAAACTTTAGGAGTTAATGTCACCAACATCAACGAAAAGCTATGATTACTTTATGCAACATGAATCGAGGGTTCTTCTGCCACGGAATCTTCATGTCATTACACTTGCAAAAGAACCACTTCTCATCCACAAATCATCAGATCTCTTCGTAAATTGCTCACTTTCAATGACTTTAAAATGCATAAAAATTCATTACATATTATTTGAAATAACAAGTATACATATTTAATTTCTAAGCTTCAGAATGAAGAATTTAACCCCTAATGTTGAAATCGACCCGATCATGGTCGATTTCGGTCCGGTCAAGCTCGCAGTTACTAAATTTAGATCATATGAAGTTGCTACTTTTGGCAAATTATAGAGTTTTTCCGAACTTTTCTGAAAAGTCATCTCATGCTTCAAAATTCCATATACTTCAAGAGATATTTCCAGCCAAAAATAGAAAATTCTACTTGAAAGCTGCCCAAATTGTTATGCTCATTTATTCTCAAAAACTGCCCAAAATCAATTAAATTGCAGGAACTTCAAAAATTCACCAAAAATTGTGATTTTACTTTTTTTTGAGTTTTATTTTATGTTCAAGTAAATAAGGTTTTAAGGCATGATCTCACTGTTTGGATAGTCAATCCAATTATTCTTCACATGTCTTTTTAATTGTCAAAGATTGGCCGTTGTAGTTGAATTTCATCATACCTCCAATTGAATTTGAATCAAGCATTTCTTTAGGTTCTATAGGTTGTATGAAGGTAAAAATTGCAAAGTTATATTCTTGACTCACCTTAAAACAAGAACTTGAAGAGCCTCACATCAAATTTTCTACCAAAAATGGTTCTTTGGTCCTAAAAAAACTAGTTACCCTTTTTCTAATAAGCGAAAAAAACTTTTTTTCCATTTTACTTTATTTTTATTTTTATTTTTTGAGTCAAATGGTGAGTTTCCATCGTTGCAATGAAACAAAGTAAATACATGGAGATTTTATTCCATCTTTAAACATTATGGTCTTACAATTGCTAAGGAATATGAATTTAAGGTTTGACATACATATGTGCTTAGAAGTTAGGTACAAGATCTTACAGTTGCATACTAAAAACTACATCAAAAACGGCCAATAGCCCCGTAGTCTGCACTGGTCCCTTCTTCCTCGATTTACGGCGACCTGTGGTTCCACTCTTTGGAATCACCTCACTACTGCCTAGCGACGCTTCAACCCCAAGGTTGTAGCCGTTCTCTTGGTCAATGCCAAGGAAGTCCTCAACACCAATCTATGGTGGACGACCAAGTTCGTAGGAGACAATTTCGGTTTCTCTCCGTCCTGTGCCAGAGTTTTGGCGCATCGTGGATTAATATGCCTTTGGGACTTGTGGCGTGAGAACTACATAGTGCCTCGCCCTTGGCCTGAGTTGCAGCGGCAATTCGGTCTCCTCCCTCAGGAACGGCCACTGATCGCCAGGTACATTGCTCGCATTCCGGCGGCATGGAATACTCTCTTTCGGCAAACCATAACCCAACCTCTTCTCCACGAATGGCTGGGGCTGTATCGACGCGAGGACCATGATGACCCAATATTAGTCGTCCAGGTCACAAAGGACTTCATGCTGCCCCCATCACATGCAGAGATGGATGTACTCATCCGGGCCCAGCACCCCAGGTTCTGCGTAGGTCGTCACTTCTGTCCCCTCATCTCGGTCCCCGAAGGGGACCATGCTGCGCTCACCTTCCGCTGCCGTGTCCTGCGAGTGCAAGTCGTTGAGTCTTCTTCAGCTAACGCCAAGAGCTCTCGCCGTCTGCAATTTTTAGCACCTCTCTCTCGATTAACCTTTGATCCGGGGCGCTGGGCATGGAAAGGTGGTGGATCTCTGTATGATTATACAGCTAAGAAAGGGCGCAAATTATTGTAGCCCCGTCAGCGGTTGACACTCCTGGTGCAGACCAAATGGCTTGGTCTTGTACCTGCTACTTTTGAACCGGATTGGCATGACGTATGGCATTGACTTCGCCCCCAAAAGGAAGCAGCTTTTTTATGAAGTGTGTACCATAGAGCCATTGCGGTCAATGCTTGGAGACATCAGGCTGCTCTTTCAGCCCTTTGCACCAGCTGCGAAGATGACGCCACTGAGATGATCAAACACTGTTTTTTTCATTGTACCCCGGCCTATCGAGCCTGGACCTTTGCGACTACTATCCTATATGTACCCGCCCGGGCTCCCCCCGATTCCATGCCTTGGCGCATATTATTATGGGACCAATGCATACTCGACGTAGCCCTCCTTGTGCATTTCCAGGAATTCAACAAAGTCTGGTCCCTCATAAGAGGAGTGGTGCTCTGGACCATTTGGTTACAACGAAATCAAGCAGTGTTTCACAATTCTAGATGGCCACCCGACGTCCTTGAACGCACGATGTGGGATGCCATCATCGATCTTGCTTGGATGGCGAATGAGCGGGTGGAATGGGCACAACACAACCTCCCGCAAAATGCTTCGAGTGCTCAACGTGACTTCGAATCCGTGTGGCACCACCGGCGGTATTCTTCACGGCTACCGACGTTGGCATTTGCTGGAATTACCAGCATCCCCTTATAGGACAATTCATCGCTAGGTAGAGCTTTTCTAGTTAGGTTTATTCAGGTAGATACTTTATCAGGTAGGTAAAAAATCAAAAAAATTCAGGTCGCCAACAGGCTTAAAGCCGGCTCACTTGTGTTGCGGTGTTATTTATTTTGTCTCACTTTGCTATGGAATAAAATCACCATTTGCCCCCCCCCCCCCCCCCCCCCCCCCCCCCCTCCAAAAAAAAAAAAAAAAAAAAAAAAAAACATTAAAAAATAATAATTTGTACCTTGAATTCAAAGAGGGGAGTTTTGAGCGTTTTTTTGCAAGTTTGAGGGTTTTTTGCAAGTAACAATATGTATTTGACATTTGAATGAGTTTTGAGCATTAGACTTTAGGGGTTAACCCTTAAACGTCCAGGCACTCTCCCATGGGAAGCCCGAAAATGGATCACAGCATCTTTTGCACTTGGGCATCATGAATAGTGCACTTTTTGAACTTGGGCATCATGAATGAACCAATCATTGATGAGCTTGCAACCTCCTACAAGGTTATGTACAATCCCAACCTACCCACCACAATTCTTTCCAAGCACAAATCACTCTTACAAGCTGTGATTTGAATCGTAAAATTTCACTTCATGAATGCATCAGAAGAAGGTGACCAATTTGATATCAAAATATAAGTGAAAAGTTGAATACAGAAGATTCTACAAAGGAGATTCTGTAGAGAAATGACCCCTCAGGTCACCTTGGACGTTTAAGGGTTAAAATGAAACAATTCAAAGTTTCACTCATTCAAATGTCAAATACATATTGTTACTTCCAGGATGACTTGGTCCAACAAGAGGGATCAGGCATCAAATACAAAGGGCATATCAAATATTCATCTCATGCAATCTCAAGGCAGTTTGGCTAATTAAGCATTCCCGTACAAATTTAACCATTGAATGTGCCTAACAGTAAATTAGTGCATTCTAAGCAAGTTCTAACTTCTATTCCGAGTTGGGACATGGAACATTAGTTTCAATTAATTAACTTAAACAGGTGCTAACTATGAAATGGTACCCCAGAGCACCAGGAACTTTCTCATTTGGATTCTCAATTTATGAGACCTGGTCTTTTTACCTGTTTTAACCTAGGCCCAGAAATGGACAAACATTATAAGCTGGGAGAGGGGAGAGACTTATCACATTTTATTTTTATTTTTATTGTTTTGACACAAATGAAGAGAACTTATCACATTTTTGGGTTATTTTAGTTGAATTAATTCACCATTGGTCCTCCTGGAACCCGGAGTCACATTTTAGGACATTGAGCTGGTCTTAAGGAATCCTCACAAGGTTAAGTATTAATGTATTTGTGTGTATATTGATTGTTTATTGGGAGAGATTAAATTTTTTGGGGGTAAGAATTTTGGCTTTCCACATGTCTTGACTATCTGGTAAAAACGACTATTTTTTGCATGCTGTAGTCGGGGAAATAATAGAGGTTGGATCAATTTTATGGACTTTCCTCTTTTTATTTGACACAAGCCAAATGTGTTTTGATAGTCCTTTGACTGAATAAATGCCTTGCAAAGAAGTATATCCCTACAGGTGTAAAAAAATTATAATGTACTTTGAAAAGTGACTTGTGTAGTTCAAGCTTAGAAAATGCCTTGCCAAGATGGAAAATCAAAATCCCAGGTCCCCACAGATATGTTGAGATGACACTAGACTCACTTAGAACCGCTTTACGCCTAGAGGCTAGACTAATTTGTTGTGTAAGAGGCCTGCGGTCCTCACTTGTAATTAGCCTAAATGCCGAAATCAGCGTCAAACCCTTTAGGCATTGAAGCCCGGACTGATTTGGTGGTATGAGAATTTCAATCAAAAAACACAAGGTTTGACAAAGAATTGGCCACTGGAGTAATTTTGTACAAGGTACAAACTGAGGTATACTAATTTTTTTTTGCTTAGTATGGATCATGAAATGACATGACACGGTTGGGAGAATCTTCGCCGAACATGCTTAAAATTGAATTAAAAGGATGAATTCATAAATTTCACACTGATACATGACTTCCAAGTATATGTTTTAAACTTAGAGTATGAAGTAGTTTAGGTCACAAACACACATCAAGTGATGTCAAGTTTTCAATAAAAAGGATTTTCACACAATGCCAATAGAGCCTAGTAACGTCCCAAACCAAGTAGAGTTCAAAGTGTACAAAAGTAAATGAATTGCTTTTGGGTACTTTAACCTTACATGGGAATGCTTTCGAGTAATCTGGATCAGAACTTCCAGTGGATCTAGGTGGTGAGGCTTTGAGACCTGGAGGAAAGTGCGTCCAGACAAGGCACTGCCTCCAAGGTTTGGTCTGAGATTCAAACGCAAAATGTTGTCCGCAGTATGCATGGGACATTCAAATTATTGCTAATCCCTATGCATTCAATGGTGCAAGCACTACAATACTGTATTCTGCGAGCAAGCTTCCAGAGACTGGAATCAGAACGCCAACTCAATCATGTTAATGTACTGTATACTGTACACTGTATGCTAAGACTAGCATTTTGTTTCCAGTTTGTAGACATGATCTTTACAAGCCCAGCACTACCATACTTCATACTGTGTCACAAATATCAGCCCTGAAAAGTTAAGAGTGATGTGATTTGGTTTACTGTACGTGCCATGAATTATAACCTGATAAGGCTTGCTGTGTGGTTTAAAAGGTAAATCATCACATGCAGGGACTTGCTTACAGTCAGCATTAGACACTAAAGAGCGTCCAAATTAAAACCGAGAGAGATGACTTTGCCGTCTATTGATCACAAGGGTGGCTATTTTCATATGAGCAGTCAAGAAAAGTCACAGAGTGGAGTGTGTAGTTTATAACCAACTCAGCATGACATCTTCAATGCCCTTAATGGGTTAGCATTCAAGCTGGACTTGTATTTTCTCAAAAATCCACTCCATTGGAACATATTGGAGAGATGAAACATTTTGTATTGATGATAGGAGCCTTTTCAAGGAGCATTTCTTTTAAGAAGAACTAACTGGAAATAACTATTGTTTGTAAGCAAGCTGTTTGAATGAATAATGAGGAGTTTGCAAGTTTGTAGTTCAAGTGAATTGATGATTATTAAATTCATGATAAAAGACGTTATCAATACAATCACTTCAGGTGACAAACGCTGAGGCTCTGTGCAGATTGTGTAACCACTCTCCTGTGACACCCAAGCAAAGACACGCACTTCCATTCCTTTGTCTGTTCCGAAACTGAAAACCCACGAAGAACCCAACTGATTTCTGATTTCTGCAAAATTGTACAATGCTTTGTACAATAAGCGGGCCAAATAAAACCATTTAAAATCCTCCCTTCATGATGATGTCTGGTAAGTTATTATATAAGCCTCTTCTGTGTAACCTCCAGTGTTTGGCATCAAGCAGAAAGGGCGAGGTGAAAAGTCTACCCAATAAAACGCTTCCAAGTTGGTTTCTTACACAAATAAATTTACATTTACTCCGGGAATTTGACTCAGCAGAGCAAGTCCACATAATAAATAGCCTGGTTAAACCCCTTATCAGGTGAATTATATGTGTATTTCCTTTTAGTGGGAAAAATTATAACTTACCAGTGTCTGATATGACAGAGATTTCCGAGACGATTTTCCTGCCATCAGTCAAATAAGCACTTGAATTTGCTCTATGGTTGCTTGTGTATAACTTCTTCTGCGTAATGTAACAGTAACATCAAATTAGGTTTCCTTTGAATACCCTGACTCACCGCTGGTTGATCAGATGTTTTGGTATAAATTGGAAGTACAAGCACAAAGATACGGCGTTTCTCCTCGGATATTTTTCTTTTGATATGGCAGAAAATTGCATGATGGTGGTTAGGGCAGCTTCTGATAATTTGTGTGACCGTAACTGATGGGAACTTCTTTCTGTGTTTTTCTTTTAACCTTTGTACAGGGTAGTGGTATTAAGTTGGTAATTTACTCGTCCCAAGGTGGTGTCTGCCTTGGAGGAAACAAATGATGAACTATTTAGTATTTACTGTGTTGAGGTTTCCAATTTGGTCCGGAAAATGGTTGTAAACTAAATCCAGGTTCCTTACATGCTAGAGGCCTCCCTGGGTTTGTTTTGGGGGTGCAAAGTGCAAAGTTGCAAACAGCTTCATACTGGTGACTGAGAGTGGGGACAATAGCTGAGGGCATATGATTGCATAGAACAAAAAATATGAGTAGGATCATTTGGACATCTACAAAACCCGATCATGTGAAATTTCCAATATGAGGGCAAGCCTAAGTGATGTACACATGTAAACAATGGCTGTGGGCTTTCTATTTTTGTAACAATGTTTGTGCAATTAAAACATCGAAAAATGTATTGAAAATTGGAAGATCTAATGTTTGACCTAAACCGTGGTTAGATTTTTCAATCTTCAAAGCACTCATGTCATCAATTGCTATTGATTTTTATCTCCAAGCATTTTCTATTAAATTTGTAATATATGTATTTACTTTTATATTTTTAAGGTGATTAGGCAATTAGATTTTTTAGAACCATACCTCGAAGCTAAAACATTATGATCATTTAATCTATAAAAGTTTGTAAATTGAAATTTGATTCACAACATCCACAACAAGTTTGTTATCAAACTACAACATTGATATTTCCATGTCTCACTTCTATTTGCACTTATGACATTTCAAGAGAGTTATGTCTTTTGTGTCCTTTATTTGCACTTATGACATTTCAAGAGATATGTCTTTTGTGTCCTTTATAAGTTAAGGGTTAAATACAACCTATGCAAACAAATATTTGTTTGTGAGTCCTTCAACCCTGATAGAAATTTAAATATGCTATTACGTTGTCAATTTGTCAACTCAGGTTTGTAACCTGGTCAAGAAACCTATTGACCCAAGAAATGTTCATAATGGTTTTGTGAATTTAGTGCCATGCCATCGGATTACCTGAGGGTTGTGAGTAAGTTCCTTACATAGTGATGCTCTTTTGAGATCTTTGCAGCAGGTGCTCAGTAACTTTGCTAGGTCATGATAAAAAGTAAATGTGTGGATGAGTAATACAAAATGTGGAAACCTACTTACAGTCAAATTATACATACCACTCATGACTCATAGGTGTCACAGCTTTGTAATATTTGATGCACTCTGCATTTCAGTTTATCATTTAGTTTAATTATTGTGATTCCAAGGGACAAGACAAATGAAAAAAAACAGATATGTAACACCAAATTAAAACTTACCTACTGTAAAAAAAATCTATCTTAGATTTTGTTTGGAAAAATACATTACATCTGAAAAGAACACTTGATTTATTTTCATTAAACAAAATGCAAACTTAATTGCAGGAGAAAAGAACTATACATCACACCATAACCAAATTGGCCTTCGTCAACTGGAGAAAGGACTACCTATACAGCATCCTATAAGCACTTAGAATTAATCAAAAACCTGATGTCTAGGATTCCAGACATTATAACACTGCTAAAGAATCACCCCACTGCAAAAAAATTACATCTTTTAAATCACATGTATGCTATACAAGTAGCCCGGCAAAGAATTGAGCTAGGGCAAAATCTTCTCCAGATACAATCCGGAAGTGTAACTTGAGCATGCTGTGGTAGAAGCCCAAGTTTTAGTTCCAGTTAGAGGATTTGAAGGAATTGAGTTGTTACGGCCTATATGCATTGTGAACAACATGCGAAACATAGACAAAAAAGAGGTTAGTTAGAAAGCTTGTTATAGCAACAGGAGGCCCTTGGAGGGCATGTACTTCCAAGCGTTGGGTTTGGCTTTGGAAGGTCTGGGAAAGGCATCCTGAGCTGTTCTTTTTGTTGCTTCCGCGGTAGTGATCATTTACAGGACTCCAAGGTACAGTCAAACTAAGGTTGACACAGGTTTGCTGAAGTTTTACACTCAGTCCCCTGCCTCCTTGCATGCTGTCACAGATCTTTCCTCAGGATCCAGTATCCCCAACTTAGGCTTAGATTTGAATTAATTATTAATTACGGTATCATGCCTCACCCTTAGTTGACATTCTCTTCCTATGTTGGAGTCGCATTTTACAATCCCAACTTCCCAAGCTCCCCTTACCTGGTGCCTCGAAATCCTGTAAAATCCTCACTGGTAGCCCAGTTCTTATCCAAAATTGAGAAATCCGCGCACCCCTTCCTCCCACTCACTCACCCAGATAGAAATACGCCAGTGTACCGAAACAAACACCACAGCAGCACCACCTGAACCACCTACTAAAAACCCATTCCAAAACTCCCCTCAGGTGACCCTACCATCAATCCCGGAAACTCCAAATTCCTCCCCACTTTTGACTTCCCATCAAAACAACCAACCATTCCACCCCCTCAAAACTCCTCCCTAATCCCATCCCCATCATACCCGGGGGGAAGCACAATAAAGTGTACCACAAAAGTGCTTAGCTCATTGCCAATTTCAGCCATTGTTGTAAACACTAAGAAAAGTGACATATAATTTGATGATATGTTGGAAGGGGCTTCGGGTATAAAAAATAGACTTGGTCATCTTGAGTCTACGAAATTTTGGAACCGATGTGTGCCTTGTACGAAGCCTTACGAGTCACGGCAAGTGATCCAAAGTGAATGCTATCATTTGAAGAAGTGGACAAAAAAGAGTGCACAAATGTTAGAAATCACTTTTGACTGCGTTGTACCCTCCGATTGTGAATTGCGGTTTCAAAAATGGGCCTAAGCAATTCCTTTGGAAGTTTGTATAGCCGAAAAGTTTTGTTAGGACGTTTTTGAGGAGCTGTTTTTGACGAAACTTTTTGTGAGGTTTTTCTCACCGAACATTGTTTTTTAAATTGGAAAAAACATCCTCTAAAGACAATAGAGGGCCCCAAATGAAGAAATTAAGACTTTGGAAAAGTTCATTTTCATGATTTAGAATTAGCGGTCAAATTAAGTTTCAATTGAAGATGTTTTTTTTATGGAGATGCCTGTAAGATACCTTGTGACACCTTAAAAAGTGACTCAAATGCTCAAAAACTACACCAAAATACTCAAAATCAGCTTTGAGCAACAAAAAACAGCACACTTCATATTCACTTCCTAGTGATCACATGTTGCACTTTGTGGTACACTTTATTGTGCTCTCCCCCACCCCCCCCCCCCCCCATGTCAACAACATTCTCCCCTCCACCGTACCGCGCTCAAACCACCCCAATTCACCCCAGTACACCCCACCACTCTAAAACTCCAAATTCCCCAAAACTCCCAAAAGAACTGTAGCAACCCCACACAAGTACCCCCATATTCCCAAAACTCCCCAAACTCCCAATAGCACTGTAGCAAAACCAAACACAAGACCCCCACCCCCACCTCCCATGTTGACTTGGCAACCCCTCCACTGCAGGTCAATATGACCCAAGTAACGAAAAATAGCACCCCAGAACCAGCACCCTGTAAACAAATAGCAAAAAAAAATAAAAAAAAATAAAGAAAAAACAAAACCCAAGCCAGGCCCCCCCTCAGCACCCAGAGCACCCAGAGCAGTGAGGATCCTTTTGGCCAAAGAAAGCATGGGTGGGGAGCATTAAATGAGGGAAGATTAGTAAATGCTTAGGCAATGCCCACAGCCCAGCCCCAAGTCCCACTGCGAGAGCGAGAGAGAGAGAGCCCAGAGAGAGTGTCTCTAAGTCCCAGAGCAGAGCAGAGAGAGAGAGAGAGAGAGAGCTTGTGCAGCTTCTCCACACTTAGTAGTCGTGTGGGGCCTTGTGGTGGGGAGAAACGAGCCTAATACAACTGCCAGCCGCTCCATTTCCTCTCACGCAACTCCGCCTTACTATCGTAACACCGCCAACTTACTACTCTACTTCCCCATACCAGACGCCTCATCCCCGAACAGGCCGCACTGCCTCTCCGGGACGAGAGAGACTCCACTGGACTCGACTCCACGTACTGGACCTGACTGGACTCGACGTTGGATCGATCACAAACTTCGAAGTGGTTGCATTGAAGATCACTCGCTTGCATTCTACCGCAACATGGCTACACAGTAGCAGGCTAGTAACTGAGCGCTGCCAAGCGGTGGAGCAAGCGCAACCGGCGTCCGGTTCTTTGAGGTGAGGATCGGTTTCTGGAGGATTGGACGTTTGGATCCTCTTGTTCTTGCATTGTGTTGTGCTGTGCAGGTGATTGGAGGGAGTTTGGAGGTTTGGTGTTGGACTGGTGGTGTGTTGTGGTGTGGTGATCGAATTCGCGTGTAGAGATCAGTGGAATTTTCGGTGGTGACAGGAGAATGTGTGTGCGTGTGTGAGGAGAGGTGTGAGGAGGAGGTGGTGAGAGAGTTGATCGAATTCGTGGTGAGGATGTAGCGTGCGGGAGGGAGGGATGATTTTGGAGAGTTTCGGCGTGCAATGTGAGGGAGTTTTGGAGGTTTGAGAGTTGGAGGATTTGATCGTTTGTGGAGGGAGTGTGTTTGCGGTTTAGGATGAGAGGAGGTGTGGAGTAGACGAGGGAGGAATTTGTTTCGTGGAGTTTATTTGGTGTAATTTCGGATGTTGAGGAGTTGGAGTTCGGAGCGAGGTTTGTGTGTTTGTTTTCTTTGGAATGCGGGGGGTGAGAGTGCAATGCGGTTCGCGGGAGAGGCGCGGGAGAGGTTGCTGACTTTTCACGGTGGCGTGGGAATTTTTTTCGTCCCGTGCGCGCTGAGGCGTTCACGTGCTTGTCGGTTAGAGGACTCGTGGTGAAGTGCGGCTAGTTATCGTGATTTGGAGAACTGGCGGTTTGGTGAAGTGGATCCCTCGCATTTTCGCAATGTGGAGGAGTTTCTTTGGTATTCTTCGTACCGCTCTTCACGAGCGGGGTTGATAGGATTGTGGAGGGTTTGTCGTTTATTACAGGGATTGTGACGAAGTGCTTTAGTGCTTGAAGTTTGTTTGTGAAATGGTAGAGCATTAGGTCAGTAATCTCTCGTTTCAATCATTTTTTCTATCACTTAGACTGCGCAGTAGCTAGTTGGCGCTAGCATTTTTTCTTTCGCTACCGAGGTTTTCCGAGGAAGGTCGTTTGGAATCTCGGGAATGTTGGAGCGTTTGGTCACTAGAAAGTAGCACCGGAAGAGCAGAAAGATCAGGTTTCGTTTCGGCTGAATTTCCGTAGTTGATACTCCTCGTTTCCGTTTTTCATGCCTTCCTCAACTCCGAGGGACCTTAGCATTGGTGTAAGCTACACCATTCTCTTGTAGTGTGACCTTCTTAGCGAGCAAGAGTTAACTTACACGCGCTGCGTCCTCTCTTCATAGCTTACTTACATTTTTCTCAGATTCGGTCTAGAATGTGACTCAAAGACACTGTGACTACATTTCTCGAGGACTTGACAAAGACGAGCTCGGACCTTTAGCTGGATGCGGGAGCACATTTGAGGGTCTCTGATAAAAAGCCTATGTAAAGAGTTACACTCTCTTTGATCCAATTGCATCAAGTGAGAACGGGAGGGATCAACTGAGCTTCGTATTCGAACTTAGTGAGAAGTACTGTACTGGAAATAGTCGAGGGATTATATCTGTCACATCAACCTTCGTGTCACTTAGCCGGCTATCTGTCCATCATTACCTCCAATTGTAATGTATCTAGGTTGTTGCATTGACCTTCTTTCTCGCAAATGAAGGAGCTGACATGTTTGAGAATAATGTGAAGACTTGCTAGCTCACTGGAGGCAATGCACATTTCTGTGACCGTTCCGATTTCTAAGAGGAACATGTATGTGTCTGGCAAGATATGTGAGGAGCTCCATTGTCTGTATGACAAGCGGCTGAGCATTTCGTGTGGTATTTGTGCAGATGATACCTTGCCAGAGTGGGAGAGTTATTCATTTTTGATGAAACGGATCGACCAGTCCGCATTGTCGAGAGTGATGCTAACAGGACAAGAGTTACTACTCAACGGAAGTGTTAGGACAAACAACCGAACAGAGATGTTGAGCGACGTTGCGGTGATGTTCGCTCCTAGAGCTGAGCCACTTGGCGTAAGGAGCAAGATGGAGCCCTGGTCCCATCACGATGAATATTCATTCATGACCGAGTCAGAGTCTCCTCTAGGTACGAACTCGGACACAACCTTTTGACATTTTCTTCAGCCAAGATGTTTGGGATATTGTAGAATGTGAATGTCAACCATATCCACTCACAGAATGTGTGTTCTGTTGTGTTTGGCAGCTATCTCCACGGCTTTCTGGGATCAATTGATACAGAGCGAAGCTGACTCCAATAACCTATTTGCCGTGACAACTCCACATGTAGACAGAAGTCTACAGCCCTCGACTCCATCGTTTCATTCCTATGCTCGCGACACCAGTCAAGGTATGTATTCGGTCTTTGGCCTATCCTATAATCTAACATAGTCTAGTCTTGCAAGCCATTTTGCTCCATTGTCTGACCTGGTTGACACAGCTTATAACATACTTCATTTCTCTGGTATTTCAGGTAGTGATAGTACTGGGTCATCTTCGTACAGTGATCAGCAAGGAGATCGTTACAAGAGGCGCCGTATGCTGCAGTTCACTGGAGTTAACACAGGTGGTTTTGCTCAAGATTCACCTCCTCCTTACGAGAGTGTTATCGGCTCGCCTACAAACACTTACTCCTCGTACTCCTCGTAC
Organism: Ceratodon purpureus; assembly: GCA_014871385.1. Taxonomy (NCBI): domain Eukaryota; kingdom Viridiplantae; phylum Streptophyta; class Bryopsida; order Pseudoditrichales; family Ditrichaceae; genus Ceratodon; species Ceratodon purpureus. Next base: position 18,134,779 of record CM026423.1, on the reverse strand, counting down.
TCCTCGCACACTTCGTCCTATTCGGTAAGGCATTTATCTTCTCCCCGTATATCTACATGTTTTTTGTTTTCAATATTTTTTTCAAATTTTATTATTAAATTTTATTTGTTAATTTTATTTTCGAATTATCGTGTTTAGCTTGTAAGATCCGCAGTCTACAACTTGATGAAAAGTTAAAAGCCTAACTGCTAACTTCTCGGGTGCAATGGTCAACAGGGCTCACCTGTCTCCTCAGTATATAGCGGCAACAACACGTTGCAACCATATGATTCGCCGACTCTACCACCCTCGTCGTGGTTTTCTGGATCTGGTAAGTCCTCAACCTCTTTTTACTCTTCCACTGAGTTCACTCTTGATTAATATCTTCTTAACTTTTGCAAGGGATGCTTGAGAACACATGCTTGTTAGAATACATTGTTCTTACTGGAAATTTTCGTGTAAATGCAGATGGTACGAGTTCTTTCATGCTTCCCAGTGCTCAACCGCATGCGGACAAGTGGATGCCGCTACAGTCGTTTGATAAGAACCAGTCCTACTGCGCTCCAGTGCAAATGTATGTACCATGAGCATGTTTTACATTTACTTGCGTTAGAGTTCTTGAGAATAACAATTAACTACATGAATTTGATGCAAGAACCTACACTAGACATAATTGTTAAGCGATCAGCGAAATTGACCGTTTGTTGGTTATTTTGTTTAACAGGAAACCTCCTGTGCTTCCAGTCAACCCGTACATCTCAAACTCTCTTGGAGAAATTTACTCTCCACAAGCCTGGAAGAGACCTTCGCCTCCCACGCCACAGTCCAATTTCTTCTTACAACAACATACTCCCCCTCAAATGCAATATCAGCAGTCTTTCCCTCGAGCTCAACCGCGACAAGACATTGGGGTGTTGCAAAGTCCTCTTACACCTTTCTCGAAGCCTCCTACTCCTGGTAAAATTTCACTCCATCTTCGTAACATCTGTAGACAGACTTGCAGGTCACATGTAGTGGCTAATGCTAGATTCTAAGTGTGAGTCTCAGGTTATATCACCGATGAATCAACTTTTAGAACCTCTTTCCAAAATACATCTTCTTTGAGCATGTATATTGACATTGGTCTTCTATCAATTGATGCAGGTCGGAAGTCGTCTTCAGGTCCCAGTAGATTCAAAACCAAGTCGCCAATCCCTGTTGCATTGCCGTTTGCAATGTTGAAACCATCTGCTGCTCAAGGGGATGTGACATTGAGTGATATCAACAAGCTGCTATTAAGTCCCCCACCTACACCAACAGATAGACCACTCTCTGTCGAAGAGAGAAGACCTCCTACTCCTCCAGGAGCCGGTCTCTCTGGAAAATCTGTCGTCGCATGTACCAAGATACACACTGAAGGTGCTGGCACTATCACCATCATGAGGACCAAGGGATAAACTTTGGACGGGCCTTCCTGTTTCTATCTTCCGGGAGTCGTAAGAGTTTCCATGGCAGGGCCGAAAGGCATTGCACCTGGCAATGGTTGTCTGTCCTGCCGCCCTGAACCAGTTCTTCTCATATGGTGTATATCTTCGAGGAATGGCTCGACGCAAGACAGTTGAGTGTATAAGTATTTCCGTTTCCGTAACCCGTTGGCAGCAGCCCTGTGGTACTTCGAAGAAGACCGCAAGGCTTTTCAACCGAGATTACTGTAAATTAGATGAAGCTCACATGTATTCCTTCAGATTCAAGATTTCTCTGAATAGCCCGTCATAGCTAGAATACTGTAGGGACCGATTTGTAAATTAGCATGTCGATGCATAGCCTCCACGCATCGAAAACACTTCATTATTTGTTCCAATTTAATTGCACAGATTCGAGTGCACCCAGTTTCCTAGACCACCATATTTCTCGATAGAGGAATTGGTTCTGGTGAAATTTTTCAGATGTAGTGGCCACATTATATTATTCATAATCTGCCGTTGTTGGACTAGGAAGACCAACCAACTGTGCAGCGTTTCTTACAAGACCATGCCAAACTTGTTGGTGGATGACTTTGCTCTCCGCAACTCAACTTGTGGGTTGTACCTTCTATGTGCCATTTTGTTAGGGAAAGGTCTGTTTTCTGAGTGCTAGTTTATTTGATCTCAATAGTACAAATCATAGAAATGTGGTACATTCATTTCCAGAAAGGATATGAGTAGTGGAAGAAGACACTTCCCAAGTTTTAGAAACAGTCGAAAGTATGTAGATATCTATCAAAGATCATGAAGTAGGAGCATAGGTATATCTTTTGAATACAAAAACTGCTTTTTAGATCATGCCTGGACTCTTTGGTTTTGATGATAAAACCAACACAGTAAAGATGAGTCATTAATTACCACCTCAATCCTGATACTTCACTTGGGCCATACTATTTATTTTTGGGTAGCAAATGGAATCTTCACTACCATGGAGAAAACTTGGGCTGCATTATTCACCGCCTGTTACATACTTCACTTGGGGTGCATTATTCACTTCCGGATACTGTTTAGTGTCCCGCTTTGGTAAAGATGAGGGCCTTTCAGGCTGTCACACAATGTCAACATATCTGCGGCAGGCATGGCATGAGGTAATCTGCAATGAGCGTCCACTGTTGCTTGTTCACACATGAGCCTTGAGGTTGGTATGGAGCTATTAATGTCCCTCTCCACATGACTTGATGCATCTCCTCACATTTTCATAAGTTTGTATTATTAGTATAAGCACATGGGGCATCATGCCAGAGTAATATGTTCAGCCTTGAGGATGTTGAACCTGGCTTGAGCATGCAGAAAGCTTCCTTTACCAACATTTTTTGACACATAGTGAAGGAAACAACAAAGAGGTAACCTGGACAACCCCAGTCCCTTGAGTTGGGTTTCCAGAGAATCTTATAGTCCACCTTCTATAAACATTGGTTTTGGGAGTAAAATTTTCTTAAGATTTGTATTGAGTAAACATTGAAGGAATTATAATTAGAGCTTTTTGCAAGCTAAACAAATGAAGATTCATAACAATTATGGATATAAGTCAATGGATGTTATCGCATATTATTATATGTATTTTGTAGATTAAAATTTGTAAATGGAAAATTATCAAAGAAGAGTAAATTCTTATCAACAATTAACATAGTAATATCGAAGGTAGCAATACAATGGAAGTACAATTATTTTAACGAATATAATTAATTGACCATAATAAGTGTAATATTTTATTCAAGGTTGTCAATATTTATAGTAGTTCATGCAAGGGTTTTTTTAATGAAATTCAATACAATTCATTTAATGCACTTAATGATGGTCATTAGATGTCCTAGGCTTGAGTTAAATAATCCAGTTCTTCAGTGACCCATACAGAAAGTATATTTAAGATTACAAAATAGGAATCAACTTCAATTTTTATTTCTTGAAGCAAAAGCATTCATGGCTACAGCAAAAAAAGAAAAAAAACATTATATTTACAATTTATATTAATATAATTTCTACTTCTATAGAAAGATTGGTTCAATATGTTCTTTCCAATATCAGGACTTCATAGATTTCATAGATTTGTTTTAAAAGAAAAACACTAAGATATTTTTAAAACATAGACCTTATGATTGCACTATTGAGCTACAAGAAGAAAAACAACCTCTATTTGGACCAATTTACAACCTATGGCAAATAGAATCAACAGCATTGCAAGAATGCCTTGATGATAACATAGCCAGAGGTTTCATTTGTTGTTTATCATTTTACTAGCTAGAGCACCAATTCTATTTCTAAAGAAGAAAGATGGATCTTTGGAAATGTTCGTAGACTGTAAAAAATTCAACATAGTAATTAGGCATAATTGCTATTTGTTGCCTTTGAGTTTTGAATTTATAGAATACTTTTGGCGAGTAAAGATCTTAAAAAAAAATTCATTATAGAAAAACTTGCAACCTGGTTTTAATCAAAGAATAAGACAAATGATAAATAAAATTTGTACAAAGTAGGACTATTTTGAATTCAACATTATACCTTTCGAACTTATTGTCAATGTAGCAAATTTTTAGAATATGATAAAAAAAGCACATAATACTATTTTAAAGGTGGAATAATATTTAATCAAGATGTAATATTGAATCATTGTGTGAAATATAACTATAACTTGTAAAAAAATTACTAATCTTTTGCTCGAGAATATTCATGAAATTCATATACTTCCAAGTGGAATTGTATTAGATCGAGGAATACAATTCATCTCTGACTTTGGAGGAGGCTATTCAAATTATTGAAGCAATTACCAAGCTTTACTATATATATTATCTAGACAGTTAATGGCACACTCAACAAACAAATAAAATTGGAAGTAATACATTTCTTGTAGTGTATACTTTCAGCAAAAGAATTGGACAGATCTTTTACTATCAATTTGGCTCCCTTTGCCTGCAACAATACACTTTAATAATCAACAAATCATACTCTATTCTTTGCAATTATAGACAATATCATTGGGCAAATCTATTTGAAGTAAAAAATTGAGCACTTCATTCATTTGAAAGAATATGGAATTCGTAAATAACATAGAAGCCTTCATTCAATGATCCGTGACAGTGCGTATAAAGAAGTTCATGAATTTCATCAACAAGGCGATGTTAACCAAAAGTTAACATTTTTATAGAATTTATTACTAGAAATGAAGGTGATGTAATAGACGTAAGATAAACATTTATTTCTGTTAAATTCTACAAACTCTAAACCTTTCTATGTTTGTCTTTACCAACATCTTTTGGCCATCTACTGGCTACAACATCAACTATGATGTTATTGTTGCCACTTTGTTTTGGCATCCATTTATTGTACCACATATGTGATGTAGTCCTAATTAATTGGTGAAGCTTCTAATCCGCTAATTTAGGAAGAAAATGATACTTGAAGATGTATAGTTCATGCATTCTTATTTGATATACATTGTATGTTTGCTAATAGATTACTCCATTTATTAAGTATGGAGTTTTTTTTCACACAATTGCTATTACACTACTTGACATAGAGTCCCATGCCATGTTAAATGGATGTATTCATCTAGAGATTATCATCCATCAATTTAATTTTCATTGGTTGGTTTTATTAATGCCAACTAAGATTTTACTTCTCCTTCATTAAGATGCTATCTTACAAATGAATGACAATATAAATATTTTTTAATCGCATTCTCAAAAACACATTAAATCACAAAATACACACCACAACAAAACATGTAAAGTCACCTACAACATCCAAATATTTCAACTTCATCATGCCCCTTTTTACATATAATAATATATCTCAAAAATGAGGAGTAGATCTTTACTTCCATACCTTTGTATTACGGGCATTAGATTATGAGTAAATCAAACAAACACTTAATTCACGTCGGTCTCCTTCAGCGACAAAATTTCTTTCTCTCTTCCGTAATATATCCAATTTAGTTGAATATATCCAACTCACTCCTTCAAAGAAGGTTGAACTCAAGACGAGAGAGAGCGAGAAAGAGAAAGAGTGCCAAGTCACCGAAAATGCTGCGCAGGCACGGATGCAGAAAGCGAGGCCGCAACAACTGGGGAAGACGATGGACGAAGGCGATGGCGTCTTCACGGCCGTGGCGATGCGCTCGCCGACCATTTCCATGATCCAATGCGCAGCGCCTGCGCCTATGCCTCGCACAGCGTCCACTCTTTCTGCGCCTCGCCTCCGCCCCCGCGCTTCCGCCACGTCCCCCGCACCACGCTCCCTCCCTCCCTCCATCGCCTCACTGCCATGCGCTTTTCCACCATCACCAACTCCACGTCCATCACTCCCCTGCTCCTGGTCCGTCGCCGCTTCTCCCCTCGCGGTGCCCTTGTCCATCTCCTCTTCTTCCTCCAATTTACTGTAGCGTACGTACCAGCTTAGACACAGCGCACGACCGGGAGGATTGCGAATGGCGCTTGCTGTGGAGCGGGAGCGGGAGCTGCAGTGGAGGTTGTTATTCTAGCGGCGGTGTCTGTTTCGTTCGACTTGGAGCGGTGGCTTTGTTTTTTTGGATAAGGTGCGTTTGATTTCGTTGAACGTTTTGTGGAGATTAGCGTTTTTTTTTAATGATGATCATGATTTTTCGATTGGTGTGCTGGTGGTGGAGTTTCTTGATTGGATGAGTTTTTCGTTGAACTGGAGTTGCGGATATCGGGAGATTAGTATTCTCGTCTGAATCGGCATTTGCGTGTTGATTTTCTGGAGGTTTGAGTTTTTGGTTGGATAAGGTAGGTTTGGTTTGATTGGATTCGCGGTTGTGTGCGTTTTTACGGATTGAGTGTCGTTGCTGGTGAATTTTTGTTTGTTTTGGTAGTTGGCGGGTTTGTATGAAGTGGATTTATGAAGGGAAGTGGATTTGGTTATTTGGAGAATTGCATGGTTGAGATAGCAGTTTTTAAGGAAATGAGTTGTGTCGTGGAGTTGAGGGAGGGGAATTGCATGAGAGGGGGTGTTTAGAATAGCAGTTTCTTTTAGGTTTTGGAGTGGAGCTTATGTGGACTACACTCGTGCATTCAAAGTTTAAGTAGTTGAGTTGCGACGATTTTAGTGACGCGTGGTATGGTGTGATAATTTCATGATATTCTTTCAGCTCTTGACAATCTGTTAATTTTTGGATGCTCCAGGAACCTAGGATTACAATTGCTGCAATGTCGAATGTGGTGGGATGTCAGTGCCGGCCTCCAATGTCAATTCCCTCTGGTAGAATATCGAGATTCTTAGATAGTACACATCTACATGCTTCTGGAAGGAATTTGACGAATACACACTTAGCAAGGGGGTTGGCAATACGATGTGAATTTGGAAGATTCGGGAGACAGGGGAGGGCGACGAGGAGGACGAAGTTGAAGAAGATTAAGTTATCAAGTAAAGGATTCTTATCTGCTGAGATCAAGCTGCCACTTATTCCAAGCAGTACAAGCAGTTATGTTTATTTAGGTCGTCCTGTTGCTGCAAGTAACTTCGATGAAGCAGCTGATTCAGCTACGCAAGCGGCAGGGCAGTTGAGCCAGTCTTTAAAGGATCTTGGAAGGTATGTTAGTTCTTACAACAATGCAGAGGACATTCAAAAAAACTTGAAATCAGTCAACCAATCCATAGTTGCACTAGCAGAAAAGGCAGCTGAAATTTCTACGTCCGTGGCATCGAATATACGAAGTCAGACGTCTGCGAGTGCAAACTTGAAGAACCTGGAATCTCTACAAGAAGCCTTCGGGAACGTGAGCCAATCGTTGTCTTCGATTGCACAGAGGTCAGTAGACTTGTCAACCGCCGCATTGTCTACTGCGCCTACGGACTTCAAGGGCGTGCAAGGCCAAATTGATCAGATTACTAGCACTTTGAACTCGAATTTGAGGCTGGAAGCACTTCAGGAAAGCGTCGACAGTGCACGTCAATCATTAACTGCTGCTCTGCAAGAGGCATCCTTGGGATCTAGTTCTCCCATGTTGCGCTCGTCAATCTCTAATGGCAGTGGAAAGGGTTCTAGTCTCGAGCATGTTGGTGCTTCAGTATTAAATGTGTTACATAATGCACAAATTTTGGCCTCCGAAGTAGGAACTAGGATTGTTCACTTACCGACTAGCGGTATACATTTTGATGCATCGTCCATCTCCGCTCCCCTAGAGCATGCGTTCACCCAACTTGGAACTTCTGTTTCTGGCATTTCAAGCGCATCACCATGGCTGACAGGGGGTATGGATTCATCTGCACTAGCTACAAGTGCCCTCCTGGCTACGCTAGCCACATCTGGTGCGGTTGTGTCCTCTTTCAAATTAGCAGAGAATACTACGAAAAGCTTTGTGGAGGGCCAGGATTTGCCCTTAAGATATGATGCAGGGACAATTGGTGCTTATTTTAGGAAGAGACCGCTAGATATATTTTTGCGATCAGTTCGAATCCTGTTCTCTTGTTCCACATTAGTATTCAACATTCTCCTTGATAAGTATGTTGGAAGAGATCAAGAACTGGAACGATTGCGAGCCACCCAGATGGTGGAGCTCATTGCTGGGCTTGGACCTACAGCTATCAAGGTGCGATTTCGGATATTTGAGCTGATAGTTAAAAATTGAGAACATGCCTGCGATATTTGCTCTCATTTATAAGTTGGATGCTCGTGATTGTAGATGTTTAATGACGTGCATTATAGTAGATGTAATATCGAGCAATTTGATTGCCAGGTTATTCGTGTTAAAACACTGTATCAAAGTTCGCAGAACGATTCAGTTGGGGTAGCTCTAGAGCGTATACTTAAAGTGCAGGATCGTCCTTTCGAACAAGAATGGTGTATATATACCTTTTATGTAACTGTTCTTTTACCCTGGTGTTGCAGATAGGACAAGCTTTGAGTATCAGGCCAGATATATTACCAGTTGTGTACTTGGACGAACTACAGAAGCTTCAAGATCGCGTCCCGCCATTTTCAAATGAGGATGCCAAGCGCCTGATCTTAGAAGGTCTTGGCAAGCCAGTGGAGGACATTTTCTCTGAACTCTCAATTGAACCCATTGCAGCGGCATCTCTAGGACAAGTCTACAAGGGTCGGCTACGAGAAACAGGGGATGTTGTTGCTGTCAAGGTGCAAAGACCAGGTGTGCTAGAAGGCATTTCAAGAGATTTGTTCCTGTTGAGACAAGGAGCACGAGTGCTTGAGTTAATTCCTACGGTTCAGTCAGACTTGGTGGCTCTCATCGACACGTGGGCTATCCGTTTCTTTGACGAGCTGGATTACGTGCAAGAGGTAGTGTCAAATTGGTGCCTTTGTCCTGGGACTTATTTCAGTGAACCTCCTATCGAAAGAAGTACCTAATTCGCCCTTTCATTAATCTTCAGAGTTTTTAACTAGAATCCATCCCCTAGAGCTGGTCTCCTTCCGTTTCGTTTCATAGCAGATAATAACACTAGAGCGTTTCACTCTGCAAGTAACGTTTAGCAGACTTTACGCAATTGTTAGTATTGGGTCGGAAAGGCAGATCATCGTGTGTCTCATAGACAAAAATGTCTTGACAAAGTGAAAGTCGTATTTTGTGATCTAGTATCCCATGCAGGAAAGAAAATGTCTTGTGGTGGTGGAATCTTTGGTTGACAATGTGACTCTGGAGTGCAGGCTAGAAATGCTATTCGGTTTGCTGAAGACATGAAATTGTTGCCGAATGTGACTGTACCAGGCGTATATCTCTCTTACACTTCTCGCAAGGTAAGAGCTTCTCTAATTGGTTATTTTTTGCGGTTTAGGCACTATTGTGGCGTTGCTTCATGTGCTTGTAACGGTGGATGCTTTGCTATGGTTATGCTGAACATGTGGCTTATTGTACAGGTTCTAGTAAGCGCATGGATTGAGGGGGAGAAGTTGTCCGAGACCAAAGCTGCAGATCTGTTACCGCTTATTAGAACTGCTTTAAACTGCTACTTAATGCAGCTTCTAGAATCCGGTTTCCTTCATGCAGATCCTCACCCTGGAAATTTGCTCCGCACTCCAGATGGCCGTCTCTGTGTATTGGATTTCGGACTTATGACGGAGGTGCGTCAATCATGCCCTGAGTTTTCGTAGGCTTAGTTGCTGCTCTTTGATCTTACATTAGAGAATATCACTGTACCGAACTTGTGATTCATAGTGTTTTGTGTTGGTATTATTGAGTGTAGGAGGTTTATTTGCAAATGGCCATTTGTCTTTTGTTACTGACTTAAAGTGTGATAATTGACAGGTGACTGAAGATCAGCGGTACACTCTTATTGAGTATATTTCCCACTTGGTTAACTCAGACTATGCCCGTGTTGCCGAAGACTTGGTGAGGTTGGGCTTTGTTCCACCGGAGTTTGTTGATCCTGAGAAGACAGCGTCAGTAGTACCCCAGCTCAGTCGTGTGCTAGGGCAACTCACTCAAGGAGGGGGAGCACGGAAAGTGAATGTTCAGCAGGTTTTAGTCCGTTCCCTGATTTTCCATTATCTTAAGGTTCTAAGCTTAATAGTTTACCTCGAATTAGCCGTTGGATCAGTGATTCGCCTGTTATATGCATGTTCTCTTTCAATTGACTAGTTGTTCTGTGTTGACCAGATTACGAACGACCTTGCAAATATATCAAAAGACTACGTGTTTGTGATTCCTCCATACTTTGCGCTTATACTCCGTGCCTTCTCAGTACTTGAAGGAATCGGATTGGACGCTGATCCTGATTACACTATTGTCGACGAATGCTACCCTTACATATCCAAACGATTACTTACCGATGATAGGTAACTTCATGCCACATTTGACTTCAGCTTATACCATCTTCAAAAGATTTGATTTAGAAAAGGAGTCTGAAGTTTGCTGAACCTAACCAGAATATATGTGCTCCATCCCCAGCCCTCGCACTCGTGTTGCACTGCAGTACTTCCTTTATGGCGGCAAATCCCAACTCGATGCTACAAGAGTTGAGGAGATAATTTCTGGCTTTCAGAATTTTCGAGAGCTTATGGTCCCTGCTACTGGTGGAGAGGGTCCTCCTCCCAAATTAGAACCGATAGATCCAGCAACAAAGGAAGCTCTGTTGCTATTGTTTTCACCAGAGGGCAGCTTTGTCCAGGATCTACTCTTAACCGAGGTATGTCTTTGTAGGATGCTTTTACGGATGGTATGTTGGTTTCTCGTGCTTTCCATATCAAATACTGTATGCCCAAAACTAACCATTTTTATTTTTTTGCAGCTTGTGCGAACAGTGGATGCTTTGTCTCGACAGGCAATAGCAGAGTTATGGAGTTCTTTTGCAACGTCTATTCAAATTCCTCTTCCTGCAGGTCTTCGTACTCCAGGTTCCTGGCCACTTCCCCTACCCGGTTTGTTGTTGGGATCAAGTCCCACAGCAAGACTCACAGAAGAGGATGTGAAATCTTTAGAGACAGTGAGAAGAATATGGACACTAGTGGGACCTCAAGTTCAACAACAAAACTCATTTGCAGGTAATTCCCGAACCCTTCCCCTTATGATAAGGCAAGGTTTTGGTGTGAGCCTGTACAAAGCTAGATGTTGAAGGTGAAAGCCAGAAGGACTGCTCTTGATCGAAACAATTGATGCTTCAGATGCGCATCTTCTCGCATGCCGCAAGTTAGTAAACTGACAATTAATATGCATATGAGCTTAACAGTTGCACATACAACTGACTTGCGTACACTAACATCCATTATGACTCTGTATTGACAGACATATTTGCAGTCGTGCAAGACGGGCTTCCATTTTTCCGTGACCTTCTTCCCGGTGTTACCACCTCTGCCCAGAAATTTTTTATGCTTCTCCTGCAAAGACAAGCCCTTCGTCTGGCAGACGATCTCGAGGCAGCAAACACCAAGAGTGCGAGCTCAAGCCATATTGAAGACGCTGCTCGGTTGAATACCACCCCCATCCTCCCCGCACCAGTACGTGTTCGGGAAGACATGCTACTAAACGATAAGTTAAAAGAAACGGCTGTGCTGCAGTTGGAGGCCAAAGAAGAGTTACAGCAAGACACTACTCTTCTTCAGTTGGAGGGTGGAGGTGATTTGAAAGGAACTACCATCCTTCAATTGGAAGGAGCCAGGTAGTCATGAATGTCCAAAATTGATGATCTTGAACGCCTGTAGGCATGATGCAGACTTAGGATTGTTAAGATTGTATTCTACAAATATTGAGCTTTTGTACAAAGAGAATCAGTTTGTGTTAGGATTAGTGCTAGTTTAGCAAGAGCGATTTCAATCGAATATCGTAGTCTGGACAAATTTTATGTCCTATATAGGTCAAAGCCGAATTTCGGAAGGAATATGGTGCTCCCTAGAATCTATAACCAGATTCTACAAACCAAGAGAAGTTTCTCCTTTGTAACGTAACTTATCTAACCACAATGAAGTCCTATATGGAGTCCATGCATGGAATTACTCTACTTTTATATTTATGAATCGCATTGAAGATTGGAAGCTATATGTTCAAAGGCCATTGCAGGAGGAAACTGATCAAACAACGAATCTTGAAAAAACCAGGACTCTCTCAAAACAGACTGCTACTCAAACCATGAGGCTTTATACACATCAATGTATAGAATCTGCAATCTCTGTACACTACGATAGGAGTTCTTTCAAAATAAAAAAAATCGCATTACATGACAGCCGAGAAGACAACGCGCTTATCTCTCTTGAGCCAGTTCAACGAAAACTTCCGTGACACCGAACCCTGCTCTTCAATCTCATGATCATACGACAACGGACCATCATCAACATCTTTCGCAACGAAATCAATGAACCTCGGATTCACCGCAAGAGCCTCCGATGACGACCGCCTGAAGCAGCTCACATTCGCCAGTTGATCAAATCCTTTCGGTATTCCGATGTGACCGAGCGAGGACGATCTCTGCTTGAAACTCACTTCGCTAGACAACTGGGTCGATGCTAGTAGCTTCGGTGGTGGGAGATCAGTTGTCGGAGATGAAGTGTGAGCTGGTTGGATGTCGATGAGGAGTCGGCCTTTGTCGACGATGACCTCGCCTCGTTCGATGTCGATGTCGATCCACCGATCGCCGCCTTGGCTAGGTGAGTACGAGGAGGGGTCTGGGAATGTGGATGAGGAGTCCGAGCTCATGATCGGGGTGAGAGCCGGTGATCGGACACCGCAGCTGGTCCAGAAAAGATGAGATTCTTCGCTTCTGGGCGTGCTTGCGAGCTCCGGAGTGCTGTCTGAGTATGCGCTTCGGTGGGAAGGTTTTGAGGTGCGTGTTGAGTATTGCGTCGGGGTGATCGTGAGCTTCGAGCTGGTTGGGTCCACGATGTACTCGTAGCTGCCCATCGAGTACGATCGCGCGCCATTCTTCGTGAGCTTCGGAGAGTTCGAGTACTGCGACGACGCTGTTCGTGCCGGCGCCACTTTGCCGAGCTCCACTTTCAGTACTCGCTCAGTGCCGTGCTCGTCCACGACGTGGATCGTTGGTGCGATGTCGGGGCTTGGCGTTGTCTGCATGTGGGCGTCGTGAGTTTCATCGTCGATTAGTTCTTCGATCTCTTGGATTGTGTCATGGATTTCGATTTTGGAGATCGACACGTCGTGGTCTGATGCTGGTAAGGGCTCAAGGATGCGGAAGCTGTTGTGGTGGCTGTCGTGGAGGCTGGTGGTGATGCGGCTGGAGCTTCGAGAGTTCGTGAGTTGAGGATCCTCGGGGCAGGGGAGGCGGTTGGAATGGATTATACAGGAGGAAGAGGTGGTCGTCGCTGTGGCCGTTTCGGTGAGCTCCCCATGGCGGTGGTGGGAGCTTGATGATGCGAGCGGATGGTCGGGGAGGAGGTTGCGACGGCAGAGGGGGCACGTGGAGTGGGACAGTAGCCATGTGTCGATGCACTCCAAGTGGAAGGCGTGACTGCACATTGGCAACAGCCGGAGCCGATCGTCGTCCGCAAACTCGTTCAAACATACCGCGCAATCTGCGCTGTCCTTCAACCCGCGGATGCATCCGTACGCGAACACGGGCAGCGTGTTGATGAATTCCTGCTCCATACCCGCATCGTGCAAGTAGAAGAGCTGCTGCAGCTGGCCATGGAGCTGCGAGCTCACAAGCGGACTGTGCCGTCGAAGGGCGATCACCTGCCGCCGTCGCCGCCCGAGGCAGCGTGCGAACAAGTGCATTAATCCCGAGAGGATGAAGACCACGCTCAGTATCGCAACTATCATCACCACACTGCCATTCACATGTCCCCAATCTCCCAAATCAGCTCCTCGCTCTCCCTCATCAGGTGCAAGTACATCGACATACTCGCTCTGAATGCCGGTGCTGAAAGGGCTACTACACTCCACAGCAGGTGGACGCCTTCCTGGAGGATCACTAGGAGAGGGAGCGAAGGTGGACATGATCCTCGCATAGATCTACCTACAGATAACTCACAAACATCTTCTAGCCTAGAAACAGAGTACTTGAATCTTCTCTTTTCACAACATTGTTTCCCTTTCGATCGATTGCTAGATCCCTTTTGTCATTCGTCCTCCACACATCACTGCTACTCCTTTGAGCTACCTATTATTTGTTGCAATTTGAAGAGAATGTCGCTCACTCTTGCTTCTTGATTATCTTCATCTTCCGCAGCAATAGCATGCCCCTGTGAAGCCGTGCCCTACATGTAACTGAAGGAGTTGACATTTGTTTCTGTCAAGTCTACTGTGATGGGAAGCTCCTATAAACTAGGTTCTGTGCATTGATCAGAGCTCATGACGTCGTCCTTCTGCAACCTCTCTATCTAGCTTCTCGTTCAACAGCAGCATTACTCAATGAAATTGCAGAACTCCTATCCACCGATGTAATTCAAGCTGCAAAGAAACCTCGACTTGCTCCTTCTGCCTTGTTATCAGTCTTCTTGGAGTTTCTTACAATCAATTACCTGCATTTGAAGCCTGATGATAAGCTTGGAAATCAAAGTACTTCACGTGTGCGTGCAGCAGACCCAGCTACAGACTTGAGCTGCAACAATGTACTGAATACATATCGGTTTTGTCTCAGAGTTTAGCTTGAGATGATTCGATCTCTTCCAATAGATGATTTTTGTTCTCAACTGCTGTGTACGATCCCACATGTTTTAATTCAGACTTGAAAGAATCCTTAGCCAAATTGTACTTTTCTCGCCTTTAAATTAATACGACCCACTTGCATTTGCAGCTTTGTGATAGACCGCCCGATTATAGCGAAGATTGTAGTGGAATCATTTTCCTTGGCAACAGAGCTAGCAAGCTTGAGATTGGAGTATGATTCATGAAGGAAATGTAGTACATTGCCGCTGAGACGTAGCAGCTGAAGGTAGTACTGGAGAGCTCGTAGGCCTCAAGTGCTTCTTCAGATCGATCAGGTTCAACTTCAAAGCTACAAAAGTGCAATGGCATGTGAGAATGGTGTGTTGCTTTTTAGGCAGCTCCTTACCGTCCTTGGATAGCGGATTCGTCCACCTCAAAACGATTATTTTTAAAAAAAAGTTTATCTTCCAAAAGTTGTTTTTTTTTTTTTTTTTTTTTTTTTTTTTTTTTTTTTTTTTTTTTTTTTTTTTTCCCAAAAAAAAGAACACTTAAAATAGCTTCATATGACTTAAAATAGAAAAAAGTCTCTATAGGTAGCTATACACATCTATAGTTAACCCACTTCTCTTCAAACCCTAGTTCAACCATTTGTCTTTGATTGTCTTTTCTTTTGAGTTTTTGAATTATTACTTTTGTATCTCTCTTTGCATGTGACTCTATTTGTTGCCATCTGATCATGTTGTTAAATAGATTGTTACAAAGCTTGTTCATTCCACATGTTGTTCCGTTAGTGTCAGCTTATTTATGATCTCTTATTTACATCAAACTTTTCACCTTCATGACCTCTTTGATTATTTATGTTGATTGTGTTGATAATGACCTTGATATTGTTTCCATGTTGTCAATCTACCTTGGTGATTTTCCTCACTTTGAGTTGGGAGTGGTGAGTTTGATTGTCACATGAAAGAGGTTTTTTTTTCTAGGTGATTGATACTTCTTGCCTTAGGTGTGTTCAACAGGATGCACATGTCGTGATTTGTGTAAAAGCTGTAAGCTCAATCTTTGAGTAGGTTATTGTAAAAAAGAAATTTATAAAAGCTAATCAACACAGAGCAATAACCCAAGAATTAATATCTTCTAAAGTAAAGAAATCTGAAATTGGTAAACAATACATTTCCATATTGAATTCCACATTTTTCACTGCTACCATAACATATTACCAAGGGTCTTGAGAGATCTTCGAACACAGTTCACCTCCAAAGTCCAATGCCATAGTAGCATTTTATACCAGCCAGTACACCTTGATGTAAACACCAGCCTACGTATGCTGGCAGGTGTACTGGCTGATCACCCAACACCAGCTTTCCAGCAGTAACTTGAAAGTGTTTCAAAAGAGAAATATTTGTTTAGTGATTCGTGCACAGCTTCTTTTACGCAATACTTGTACAATATACTCACTCACAAAGTACAAACATAAAAAATGTTCTATTTCTAACATACTCCACACTGAAAGCACGATGTACTGCCCGTACCCATAGTGTAAAAGCCCCACAAATGAGACGGTCTAGATGACAAGCCACATCAACTTTTACATCACATGCACCACCTCTGAAAGCAGCCTTATGAATGAGGCTTTTGCTGTGTTAAAATAGCTAAAAGCTTTTGCTGTGAAACACATGATGGGGCTGGCTATGGCTATGACGTGCTACCAGAGGTTCCCAACTACCCATAGGCTAAAAAATTTTAGAAGTACAAAATGAATGTCCAGTACATACCTTAGATATAAAATATTCAAAAAATGTAATCAGAATGCTAATTCTGACCTTGGTGGCTTTGTCAATGCGAAATCACTGAGCAAAATATCAGTGCAACTTGTGCTATCTTATTTGAATAATATCTCAATGTAAATGACATAGGTACGTAAACAGTTTGTCATCCGAGCCTTTCTACTTTAATTTTGCGCAAAAATCTGGAAGATCCACAACCTGGATACGTGAAATGCCGCGGGCTTCTTCTCTTTCGTTCGAGGTATTGTAACCCCAGGTAGCTGCAAAAAAGACCATAACTTAGAGCATGAGTTTTAAAATGATAGCAATTCATTAATCTTCACGAATCATTCTCACACAAAACATAGTACGAAGTCACAACAACGACAGAAAAATCCTGCAGGATAATATTAAAACATCTTTCGAAAATATTAAACCAACTGACATCAACCAAGAAAACTGAAGAAACTATGAAATGGTAAATGGTTATCGAGTTACCCAAATATAAGTTCCATTTGTCGAGTGCAGGGGTCTTATTGACTGTGCGTAAAGTGGCAAACCTATCTTCCACAAAGCTGTTTACATTCCAGAAGCAAGTATAAATAATCATGCACTCGTTTCATTTGAGAACGTCTGAACCCATTGTAACAGCAAAGATGTTTGCCAAGTTCAAATGGAGTTAATGACAAGAAATTTGTGAACTTACTGGAGAGTGAGGCCTTCATGTTCCGCTCGCTCTTGCAGCTGCTTTAGCACCTCCACTTTGGGCCTGGCTGGACAGTGTCAACGTTAAACTTCCAAAAAACATATATACTACAAAGCGAATAGTAGCTCTTTCACAGGCCTTGTTGGTTGGTAAGTTGGTTAAAGAGGAAGGCTTACCCACTGCCAAGGCCATATATATGGTCCATTGGGAAGTCAACACCTCCCAATTCTTTCAGCAACGCTGAGGTAAATCGAGCCTGGAGTGTAATAAGAGACTCATGAGAGGAGTAAAAAATAGTAAACAAAATGTGGTGACAAATGTGCTGAAAGCTGTTTATCCTTGACTTAGCTCTCATAAAACTGAAGGACCAACTTACCTGTTTTGTTGTCACAATAAACAAGGTTGAGGATGAAAATTTCAAGGAGTCCGCTATTCCTGGATAGAACCTGTAAGAGTAGATTCATAGATGTAAATTATGTTTGTTCTCAATTGCCTGTATAACCATTCTGCACTGCATAAAGTACTTTTATACACATTACAAGGTTGTATAGTTCTTGCTTCACAACGATCAAACACAGCATTGACAATCAAGAGCACTTGATTGCGTTGCAAAATGATCAAAGCCAAAAATGACGAATGGTATACTTGCAAGAAGGAGCAAGACACACAATTGGATGCCTGTAAGAGATGCACACCTATTGGCACCAATCCAACCATGAAGATCATGCTCGATCCAGTCATCACGTACTTTACCATAAAGTTCCACCAGCTCTTCTTTGTTCTCGTTCCATTCTTTCATCACCACTGGCTTGATGCCATGCTCCCAATCTGCTAAAATGCTTTCCACAGACAATTTCTCTGCCACCTGCTCAATCAAACCAACCGCACAAAGCAGACATAAGCACGACTCTCAAAACCAGCGAACATACTTGTTGCAAGTTTGTGGCTTAGGTGAAACAAAAAAATGGACCTTCAAATGACTCGTACTGGATAAGGTATGCCTGAGGCTGAAACTGAATTTCAGCATACAAGATCCTCTCTACAGGAAGCATACCGAAGACTGGCGGAGGTGAGGAGCCTTGATTTCCAGCAGCAGTCGCACAAGTAAAATATTCTCATACCCAGTTTCCACTACTGGCCGCACCTGCTCACAACAAATACTATATCGTGATCAAAGAACTCGAATTTTGAAGGCGAGCTCAGTTTAGAAATCATCAAGGTTTGTAGAACCATTTGGACTTCAAGACAAGCCAGGAGCTAGAATTGCCTGGTTGCAGAAACTGCATTGAATAGAAAGGAGATATTGCTGTGCATAATGTACATAAGAGCCACCCTCATCAATAGATAACCAGATTACCTAAGTAGCGGTGGGAAGAAAATGCTAAACTATTAAGCACACAATTTTCACAACTTTAGTGGTGCAACTCAGAACTGAAACAAGGTGAGTAATTACAGTGCGCATGCAATCTAGGATCCAAGTCTCTGTAGCTGCATCCAAGCCTGCCAAAAGCTCTGGATATCGGATTTTAGCCGCCTGCACAGAAGGGAAGCAAGATCCACTTCAAAAAATGACAATTAATCTGAAAATTTTAACAACAATTGTGCCCATGCTAGAGCTCAAGTGTAAACGCTAGGAACGATTGCTGAATTTAACTACACTCTCAACTATGGTCAATCCTGGATTTGCACACTGACTAAAACCCTACCCACAATTCTGATCCATGTATCCTCAAAAGGAAGGAAAACGAAACCATAAATATCACACGACACACATTTAGACTCACATCACCCAAATCAGATCTATTGCTGCGTCAAATACTACACGCGCTTCACTACAACTGTACTTCCATGGACTAAAACCATGTGCAAATTGAAAAAAAGCAATCAAACAAGAGGTCTAAGATGACCTTAAAAACAAAACTAACAAATTGAGTAATTATCCTCAAAAACCTGTAAATGTCCCTCAAATTGACTTCCCCTTGCCAAATCCAACAACCATCAACATGGGCAGCAAATCCAACAACACGAAAAAACCAAAAATGACAACTTAGACTCCATTAAACAGAAACTGAAAAGAGCTCAAAACCTCGTCAACTTGAGACCAATTCCAGAAACACCTCGTCTGGTGAGAGGATTAGCAACAGAGCTAGACTAAACGAATGCCCAATTGAACAAGAGACATATGAAATGCAACCTTGAGCCCGGAGAGGGAGCTCTCGCCGCAGCTGTCGCAGATGACTCCATCGAAGTCCAGCGCATACAGATGACCCATCTCTAGCAACCTCTTCCGTGACTCTCCAGCTAGCTAGATGGAAAATTCACTCCAGAAACAAAGCAAAGATTGTGTGCTAGCTGAGAGGTTGTGGCAATCAAACCTGTTCTCTCCACCTTGAGTTAGTTGAAGGGAAGGTGGTCTGTGTGAGCATGAGAATGGGATCAAAGGTGAAGCTTTGGGGCAGTTGAAGAGCGTCCAAGTGTTGGATGCTGCGTCGATGATGATGGTTGTCGAAGTTCGTGTCTTCGATTCTGCATTTTCTTTTCCAGAGTGAGTTAAGGTATGAACACCCTATTTTCGTACACTTAAGGAATTCACTATACTTGGAGTGGTGGAATGAGTGCCTCACTATTTTTCAGTGACTGCCAATAAGAAAAGACGAGGTTTCCCCATTTTTAGGATATTTATAAGCACTTACCATAATAACTACAGATTTTAGAAGTGACCAATATAGGTTAACCTATAGCCAGACACCCTGCTACATGTACGCATGGGGTAGATTATAGGTAATTGTAGGGTGATCAAATCTACAATGGAGCAAGAATCTGACAGTGTCTGCCTTTGGAGGGGGTTCCGGGGATAAGTGTTCATACCATAGGTGTATTTATTCGCGTCACTTCGTGATGGAGGTTTTGAGTGTAAGTAAGTCTTACTTTGAAGAGGTCCATTTTTCAAAGTTGAAAAGACGGACCAATGACAATAGAGGAATTTTAATTTTATTTTTTTAATTTTATTTTTTTTGGAACAAAGGATGCTATATTTCAAAGTAGAGCAATAACAACCTCCAAACCAGGCAAAAAACAACCACCGGTGAGGGGAATTTTTGCCCTCCATCAGCCCCATGAACGGCTTGACTTCCATGTTAAACGTCCCTAAGATGAATTCCAACAACTTTCTAATTGGAATATTTTTTAACCAAATAATTTTAGTATTTGAACATGCAATGATGATTGTATACTATAAAAAGTGAAAAAATAAATGATTTTTTTGGAGCTATATGTCCTTCATTCACTCTTGGATTTCAACTTTAAATTATGGGATGCAATTCAATTAGAGTCTAATTTTAGTGGTAGGAACCTTGACTCAATCAAAAAAGTTTTGAAGATAAGGCATAAACATGGTGCAAAGGCTTTAGTTTTGAACTATTTTTTCTTGTACATTATTTGGCAATTTCACAGGTAATTTCACCATTGCAAGCTGCTATTATTTGAGCCAATAAATTTCTTTGATGATTTTTTTTGGTTGAAAGGGTGTTTTTAAGATGAAGGTGAACAACATTCCAGTTGGAGATTTTTTCATTGTAGTAGTAGCTTTGTTGGTAGAATTTTCACTTTAAAGTGAAAATGATGAATTACAACAGAGTTTCATTATTAGCTAGACGTGAATGATAATCTTGAGGACTAGTATATTATGATCTCACAATCTTTAAGGCTCCAAGACTCAACTGATAGTCCACATGACCTACAATAAGGGCCGGTTTAGACTATAGTGGAGAAGTCCATCGGTCATGAAAAAAGGGCATTCGTGAAATGTGATTAGCCAAAAACGAGGCTCTTCACCTAAAGGTGTTTACACTAGGTGAAGACAACAATGGTGGTGAAGTTTTCTCATGGATGATCTTTTGAATAAAAATAAATATTATATTACCATGGAATGTTTTTTAATTCGGAAAAGTGAAAATTAACCAAAAACATCATTATTCATTTGCATAATTTGATAATAAAATAATTTTGAAGTTTAGTCAAATTATCATACATAATTCTTGTTCATTTTTTATGAACACAATTTTTGTTTAAATCTTTTGATACAATGTGAATGTAGAGAATTATGGGTTTTTATCAAAAAAAAAACTTCACCATTTGGTGAGCTTCTCTTCACCGGTACACTTCTCCGGTGGACTTGTCTGCTAAGAATCTCCTTTAGGTGTTTAGACTACAACCGGTCAAGACTCCTTTTGAAATATTTTATTGTCTTTAATTCTTTTCCGGCACATCCACCATTTGCCTCATATAACCATGTCTTGGCCAAGCATTCTTGACCGACCGGAGGCCTTCTCCACCGTAGTGTAAACCGGCCCTAATTCTGCTAGAGGTTTCTAAAGTTAAAGTTTAAATCACTTACCTGCATTAATTTCATCTATGACACATTTTAAAAGAATATATATTTTTGGCTAAAACTAGGTTGATACGTTTAGGAGTTAAGCTCTTGTCTCTAGTCATAAGTTACAAGCCTTCTATCTTCACACATATCAGTTCAGAATTTAAGTTTTTAAAAAGAATTTTTATTTTTGAATGACAAGAATATGCAAGGCTTTGCATAAAAAGGTAGGAGATTTTACAGCAATGGATTGAATTTGAGTTTTCACTTTGTATTAAAGAAGTCATTTAGAGGAAAATTGTCACATTGTTCCTTTACATAACTTTCCCCGTTTCTAGATCCCCGATGGTAATTCTCCATGCGGGCGTGGTTCTTATCATTCACCATAGTCCACCCAACTATGGTGGGGGGTCCTTGGACCTTGTTGTATGGTACTTTAGAGCCCTTGAAGGAATTCGAGGTCCATTATTAGCTAGGAACTAGCATAGTGTTTTACTACATTGTACTTCTATCATAGGGAGAGTAGTATTATCCCAATGTCCCCTTGTTTGGTGGGCATCGGGTCATTAACATAACAAATAGACACTTTATTTACGCCAATATTGGGCTAAAAATAGACCATCCACAGTTTCTATCTATCTGAAGGGAGGAAGCACAATAAAGTGGACCAAAAAAGTGCTTAGCTATTTGCCAGTTTCAGCCTTTTTGCAAAAATTGCACAAAAGTGATGGAAAGATGTAATTGAAGTCAATTTTTTTTGCTATTATGGATTCTCAACTTGTTTTTCTACAACTTGGAAAATTTTAGTGCAAAGTATACACTTTAAAGTTATTCTATGAAGGCTTTAAATCCAATCAAACTTAATGCAATCATTTGAAAAAGTGACTATAAAAGAATAAAAAACTATCGAAAAATCACTTTTAATTAAGTGGTGCCCTTTGTATGTTTAAGAGGTATTCTAAAATAGTCGATTCTTATAATCATTAATTGGTTTAGAGTTCCAAAAGTACCGCAAGGATGTTTTTTAAGAGGGTCACTTCCGCGATACTTTTTGTGCGTTTCTTTTCACCGAACATTGTTTTTTAAATTGAAAAAAATATCCTTAAAAGACAATAAAGGGCACCAAATGAAGAAATCAAGACTTTGGAAAAGTTCATTTTCATGATTTAGAACTAGTGGCCAAATTTAGTTTCAATTGAGGATGTTCTTTTTATGAAGATGCGTAGAAAATATCTTATGACACCCTAGAAAGTGACTAAAATGCTCAAAAACTACACCAAAATGTTCAAAATCAGCTTTGAACTTTAAAAAACAGCACACTTCATATTCACTTCTTAGTGATCACATTTTGCACTTTGTGGTCCACTTTATTTTGCTCTCCCCCCTCCCTCGGTAGTTTTCAATGCAGGGCATTATTTGGGTGGCTACGCCTTAAAATAGATATGCTGATTTTGCAAAACATGAAACTTTCATCTAGCATATATCTCAAGATTTGTACGGTAAAATTTGAAATAACAAATTGGGCAGTGTAATTTGATAGCTCTGAACAAGATCCTATGGTTAGATTTTCAAAATCAAGTTTGAAAAAAATAAAATTGTGCAACGATTTCAACGATTTGTGAAAGGATCGTTTGGAAGTCACTGACCACTCTTCTTAGGGGGTTGAAATTCCTATAATTTACATGTACGAGAAATGCGGACCCATGCGTGACCTCGTGGCGAAAAGTAGAAGTGAGACCCGACTTTCACGGATAATTGGTACTACGCCCCAAGCGGTGATGGAACAGTCAGATGCCCCATAAATCATTTTGTATTCTTCTTTTGCTTAATCTACGTAACAATCTAACGAATCAACACAACATGAACCAAAGTAAATGCATAAACTAAGATCATCAAAGCCTAAAGGGATGCTATTGAGCTGGCTTCTGCGCACCAATTTCAAATTGATGCCATGATTCAAGCTGGTGGGAAGGAATCTTTACCATTTTCTGACTTCGATTGTCAACAACTGGGTCAGGCTAACTTACTCACCCCCAGTTATAAAGTTCTCACTCCGCCATCGTTCCACACACTCGCATCTAGATTTTGCTTCGATCCGACGCTAGCTTGCTTCGTTCTTGCGCTTTGCCGATAGCCAGATCTATACCTTCTGCCTGTGTTCAATGATTCGTCTTTGATGAGTATTATGCCGGGGAATGAGAAGGCTTGATCAAGGCTTGGAGATCGATTCTGCCAGTTGCGTGAGATCGACTTTGATTTTTCGGACTGAGAAGTTTTTTTGTGTATATGTCCGTCGAGCTCTTTCCGTATACCCAGTTTGCGAGGACAAGGTAAGTATGATCCCTCGAGTCTGCTATTGTAGTGTCTGGATGTGTAGGTGAACTGTATTTCAGATCCGGCAATATGCTTAATCACCAAGTTGGCATTGTGGCTGCTGAAGTGGGCACGGATTGGAGAAAGAGCTTGTCTATGTCTAGATGCACTGACTCTCGCTTGGATTCAGGTGTTCAATTCCGAACGGCTTTGTATCGAGGCTTCCGTTTTACAGTCATTAAGTCGAAGTCCTAAACCTCGAAGTGCGAAGCCGGGCATTGCAACGTAATACAAGTGGTGTATTTTGATGGTTCTTTTGTTTTGATACATGTATATGCACTTTGTGTGTATATCTTGTTGGCGGATTTAAATCGAATCTATATCGGTTTCATTATTGGAAACTGCGTATACCAGCTATGGAGAACATTGCATCTAGCAGCGACTCTGTGAACAGTAAGTGCCGTTTCCACCCGTTCGTATGTCTAGTAATCCTCATTCGCTCGTTATGCCGTTTTCGCCCGTTCTTTGCTTACAAATTCTTCTCTACTCTTCATGAATTCCTGCATCATCTGGTGACTAGTTGAAATGGACATGAGTGAATTTCAGAGACTGACATGACAATCTCTGAATATAGAGAGACAGGAGGAACGTTCACTGTGGAGAGAGAAAGTGGAGCACAGACTGCGCATCGCCAAAGAAAGATTGCATTGTGAAACAAATAGTTTTCAGATATTGAAAGTGCCAGAGTACAATCGCCAACCACCCGAAATGTACACGCCCCAGGGATGGCGGTTCGGGCTTCACAACCTCGACAGTGTTGACAAAGACTCAGCTCCAGAAGCTATGAAGCTATGTGTCCCTCTCTTGTTTGGATTGGACGAGGCGCAGAAATGGGAAAACTTTTGTGATTATGTTGTCCCTGATCACACGAGGATGTTGGGATTTTATGGGTTGCACAAGGAAGATATAAATCTCAAGGAAGAGGAGATTAAACAACTATTGGCATTTGATGCGCTCTTCATCGTATGGGCAATAGATTTGTATGAGCAGTGTCTTTCGACGAATGAGCATATAATATGTCCAAAAAACCAAGTGCCCGACGCGTTACTGTCCAAATTTATATTGTGGAGTTCGATTTTCAGGCATGATCTGTGGGCAGTGGAGAACCAAATTCCGTTTGAGCTTATAGCACGAGCTATTGAGTATATCAATAGGGAGAAAAGGTTGGAAACACCTGTATTTCCTTTTGAATTGCTAAACAAACGGAATGTAAGTTTGCTAGAGATGTGGATGAAGAGAGCTGTACAGCGCTCAAGATATGTGTTTGATATGGGTGATGATATGTATGCACAAGAAATGTCTGACCTAAGACTCTCAGAAAGCCATCACATTCTTGATGCAGCATACAAAGTCATTTGTGGGAAGGAAGGTTTAGAGCGGGAACGTGATGAGAGTCAAATGGGCATTATTCATATTCCATCAGCAATACAACTGAAACATGCAGGTGTGAAGATTGAGGGAGTAGGAAAACCATTGTGCACCATGTCTTACAACAAGACGAGCAAATCTTTAATCTTGCCGAAGATGAAAATATATGATGATACATTTGCGTTTATCCGTAACATGGCACGATATGCGCTACTAGACGTGAAGGCCAGTTCTATGTATCTTGATTACATATCCATCATGTTGGATTTGATTAAAACCCCTGATGATATGGATTACTTAATCAAGTGTGGTGTAATTCACAATGAATGCGGAAGTAGAACATTTGAGATGTGGCAGCCATTGGACAAAGGTCTTTTACTTTTACCATATTCGACTAGAGAAGTGAATGCCATGAAAGACGATATTAATAGGAGATATGATCAAAAACTACCAAAATTATCGAGGGAGTTTAGAACACTCTTTTGTAGTAGGCCTTGGTTGGTAGTGCCAGTAATTGCAGCCACCCTAGTCACGATTGCCACATTGATTCAGACGTATACAGCTGTCATAGGTAGTGATAGAATGATGCCTCAATATAAAAATCCATGAGGATCTTTGTTAACCCTCATTAACTTTCCTGTAGACAAATGTATGTAAATGGTTTTGTTGAGCTTGTATAAACTTTTAGCAATGTTATATTCCAAAATCATTGATAGGAGTATGTGATATGGTAATATTGATAGGAGGACAGCTTCCGAGCGTACGTCAATTGCAGTGCGTGTAGGGCTGTCAGGGGAAATCTGAATTTACTGTTCAGGTAATCTAAAGGGATGAAGACGGACATTTGTGGGGGATTGGATGAAAAAAACAGTTTCAGACTATACCGTAGGTTCATAGCAGCTTGGGCACTCTTTTGCCCAATAATTAATTAAAGTGGAAAAAGTGGTTAGGCAATTTTCAAAATAATATCTCAAAAGCTGGGCAACTCTAAAGTATATTTAAATATAAGTTAGGCATTCATCCAGTTTTGTAATTAGTTAGGGTTACTTTCGAAATGGATGATGGTTACTTATACATTTGACTTTACCCCAATCACTTGCATTAGTAACCTTAAGCAGACTTATTGTAGTGTACCGGTATGCTGTAGTTTTATTGTGTATCAATGGTTTTTGTATGTAGGGAAGTGATTGTGAGCCCACGAGACCCTTGTGAGCTTCAGAGCAAGCATAAGTGTCAGCTAAACTTGTGGAGTTCATGACGTGTTAAAGTCACTATAGAATATATTTGGCACTATTTTGTTGGATTTTCTCTCATGCCACTTGAATTTACGTAAGTTTGGGCACTTTTGTAATTTCATTTACTCATTTTTGGGCAATTACAATCATGAATTTCCAGAAAATTTGGGCAGTCTTATAAATAATTATTTTCTGCCCAAGCTGCTATGAACCTACGGTATACTTTTACTGCTCCTTTGGGGAAAAAATCAAAAATAAACTAATTAATCAAATATATAAATAGTTAATTAATCAATTAAATTAATTTTTAGAAATAATCTATTTATTTCTCGTAAAATATGAGTAACATAAAGCAAACCCATCGAGCGGAGCGAGAAGGGTTTGACTAAGGGCAACGGGTCCGGTAGGGTTCGTTGCCCGTTACGTCTTAGGGTTATCTCAAAACAACGAATGTGGGGTAGCTAGGGTTGATCTCATTGAATTTTGGGTTATATAGCCCCTACATTCATCCAGATGATGCTAATAAATAAATAAAACTCAAGCTTATCAGAATCAAAATTTTAGGATGCAAAAAATATTTGACACAAATTCATTTATCAAAAAATAATCACCTTATTTTTTAAAGATCTTCACCTATATAGAATTCAGAAATTTTAATTTTTTTAAATCTTATTCATTTTTTCAATTAAATTAATCAAATTAGCTGTTTGTTTTAAGAAAAATTATGAATATATTAACTAAATTTTAAAAAGTTATTTTTATAAAAAAAAATCTAAAAAAAATTTAATAGAATTATCCAAAAGGTACAAAACAAAAAATAAAGAAATGAATGAGTTCTAAGGTTCTACCTTCACTGTGGCAGTTCCGTTCCCCATTCATCCAGTGAGTACAGTTAGTATACAGTCAGGCTATTTTGCTACATAATCTGCCTCAAATCCGGCCTTGTCAGGCTACACGCACGGCCAAGGACGCACTGCGAGAATACTACCTCTATTGATAGTGTATGTTATTGTTGATCATCGCTTTTCAAATCGCGACAATTGTGCAGTAGTATCTTCTCAATAGAATACTAGACATCCTACATAGCAATGCATGTTTTGTTTGAATTCCAAACAAGTGTTGTGAAGGAAATCAAGTGATAGGGGTAGTAACACAAGTGACTACCTAAGTGTTGTGGACTAGTGGGATCAAATCTGTAATGTATGGTATGAACACCTAAAGGCGGCCCCCTCTCCAAAGGCGTTCCTATCAGATTCTTGTTCCACTGGAGATTTGATCACCCTATAATTACCTATAATGTACCCCATGCGTACATGCAGTAGTAGGTCCGACTATAGCTTAAGCTATATTGGTCACTTCTAAAATTTATAGTTATTTTTGTAAGTGCTTTTAAATATCCTAAAAATGGGGAAATTTTGTCTTTTCTTATTGTTAATCATTGAAAAATAATGAGGCACTCATTCCACCACTCCAAGTATAGAGAACTCCTTAAAGGGACGAAAATAGGTGTTCATACCATACATGCAACATTGTTACATAATTACATAGCATCCTTCACCAATGCGTTTGCTATCATCTTCTCTTTTATTATCTCTTTTTATCCCTAACTTTCCTTTAAACCAGAAATGGGTTTTGGAGGTTCCCGGATGAGAAAAATTTAGTCAACTTTGACTATTATGATCTCACAAACCAAGAACAATCAGCGATTTGATTGTGAGTACAATGTCAACTTAACTTTGAGAATCTATGGTTAAATCTTTTAGAGAATTGATAAGGTCAAATTTTGTAATTTAGATGGTTTTCCATCAAGAAGATTTAGGGTTTAACCCCTAAGTGCCCAAACATGTTTTGGGTCTCAAAACCTCCAAAACAGTGATTTTTGACCACCTTGTAGAAACGACAATTTGAACCAAACAAAATTGCTTTTTTTAGAAGTCCAGCCGTAAGATCTTGTACTAAACCTTCTTTAGAACTACTGATAAAATTTTCAGCCGTTGGATGTTTACCATCTTAGAAATTATAATATTCAAAGTTGCAGCAAAACTTTTTTTGGGCATTGGCTGAATGACATAGTCAAAATGGTGCAAAGGGTGACTTGAAAATTGTTACCCCAAACATTTTGCCGATATTTTTTTCCATGTAGGTAATCAAGTTGAGTACCTCCATGGAAAATTTGAAAGACTCATTCCTTTTTTTGGCTCTCATAAAAGTTGTTTTCTAAAAGCAGGTATGAAAACGTTGATATAGTAAAACATGCATGACGTCACGTATATTTGATTTTAGAAAAATCTAGACGGTAGTTAAGTGCCTTTATAAGGTTTTGATTTTTGAGCGAAATTATTTTTGAAAAATTTCAAAATCTCAAATTTTGACGAATTTTGAAAGAAGTAATTCAAAAATTACTGAAAATATTGAAGCTTGTCTTTGTAATTTTTAGAGGCTGCCCTTGTAAAATTGGTATATTTTTTGACTTGGGTCTCTTTAAAATTTGAGTGGTGGTTTGGTTATGAACATATTTCAAGAATTGTTTTTCAAAAAAAGCCTAATTTTAAGCTGCCCGTTTTGGACTTGAAACCTAAAATTTCTAGATGAAGGTCTTAAGGTTGGAATTTGGCTTTGCAAATTTTACCACATACACTTTGCAGTACAAGGAGCATCCAGTAAAAATATTAGGCAAAAATATCAATTTTAACCCCTTTATCTAGACTGACTGAAACAGCAAAAAGCCATTTCGGCTTTCCTGGGCACTTAGGGGTTAAAATAGTATGATACTTCCATGATATGCATGGCAGCCTTCAACATTGTTTGCAGGAATATATAAAAGTATAAAACTTGATCCCTCCAGTCTGTTGGTTTTCCTGGGTGGAGTTCTAGTTAGAGAAATTCATGATCTAGCATGATTTAAGAGCCAGTTTGATGTGGAATTGAGTCGCCGGGATTTGAAATGGAGCTTGAATTCGAAACTTGAATTTTGCTGATACCGCAATTTAATATTAAGGAAAGTGGTTGTTTGTTAAGTGCATTTGTGGAAAATTCAGAAGCAGGCATCTCAACTCTGAGTTAATTACTCAAGTGTTGTATGTAGTTTCTATGATTTGTGAGTTCATTATGTGTCATTTCAGTTTATTACCTCAACCACTCACTTTATTACATACAATACACACTTGAAATAGGGCTTAATGAATTGTCAATTTTGTGAAATTGAGATTTTACATCCAAATCGGCACATCTGAGAATGGTACAATTAAGTAATATTCCCAATGCACCAAAATGGAGGTTACTGTCTACTACCCACGGAGAGGTTAGAAGCGTCGATGTGTACGTAGAAGGGCTTGGTACAGTCCAGGGCGATGAGTATTGGAGCATGGAAATATGCTTCTTTGATTTTATCCAAGGCTCCCTAGGCTGCCGGTGTCCAATCTCAAGGATAAGTATACTTGGAGTGGTTGAAGGCTGTGATAGAGGCCGTGATGTGAGCTAGCTTTTCAATATAGATTCTGTTGAATTGGGACAATCCTAATAGGTGTTGGATGCCCTTATGATCTTTGGGCGGTGTCATTTCCAATATGTCCTTGATCTTGGCAGGGTTTGGGAGCTTGCTGTACTTGTAAACAATGTAGCCCAGAATGACCCCGTTGAAAAAGAGGAACATGCACTTATCATCATTTAGGGTCACACCATTGGTCCGGCAAGCATTGAATATTTGCCGAAGGTGGGCGACATGGTCTTTCATTCGCCCGTACACAGTGCCATTGTCCAAGTAAATCCGATAGAATTGCTTTAAGTAGGGATGGAATATAAGTTCTATAACCTGTTGGAATGTCATGGGTGCGTTTTTGGCCCCCAATGGCATCTTTCCAAATTGGTAAGGTCCCCATTCCGTTGAAAAATTTGTTTTATTTTTATCTTGTTCTCCCTTGGCGAAGGAAGTATTAGTCAGGAGGAAGAAGTGAAGTAGGGAGAAAACCTTGATAAATCAATCGAGTGGGCAAATTTTCCTCGTAAACAACAATAAAGTCTCTCTAAGCATTCTAGCTTAACCCCTAGAATTATTATCTTGGTTACGGAAATCTAGATCTCGTGGAAAAGTGGAACAGATGTAGTTGGGAGTACACTAGTTATCCCGGAAATGTTGTCGTAGAAGTAACTCACCATGATGGAATTTCTAGGATGTGATTGTATATAGTTGTGGGATATAGGATCAAGAAGTTTGACATATAGATGTTGTTAGGATAGAATGTTTTTCTATTAGATCTTTGTGATAGACAGTGTACCACCTTCCACCTTAGGAATAGTGGAGTTTTTCTGTGATAGGGATTATCCGGGATTTCTAAATTCCCTAGCGTTTTGTTAGTTCTTGGTGTTTCTTGGGTTTGTATTTGTGCTTTTATGTTTCCTTTTTAGATTTCACTAGAGGAAAATCGAGGCTTAGGGGACGTTAAAACGCGTCAAAGATGACACAGGCCCAGACTATACGAAATTAGTGTGGAAATCTCGTCCAAAGTGACGTAGTGGACGTCATGTAGGTTTAACGTACGAATGTCACAATTGACGCGGCTTTGACCCGAAATAAATTTACGTCACCTTGGATGTTACGAGTGACGTAGCAGCGTCAAGAGAGACAGAGAAGGTAGATCGGTAGGTGTGGAAAAATAACTTATTAAAGGGATTTTTTACCTTGCAGTGATTTTCAAATGGTTAAGTATGGTAATATCTAAAGTCAGCACGTCACTTTTAACCCCTAAGTGCCCATGCATGTTTTGGGTCTCGAAACCTCCAAAACAATGATTTTTGACCACCTTGTAGAAATGACAATTTGAACCAAACAAATTTTCTTTATTTAGACATCCAGCCGTAAGATCTTGTACTAAACCTTCTTTAGAAGTACTGATAAAATTTTCAGCCGTTGGATGTTTACCATCTTAGAAATTATAATATTCAAAGTTGCAGCAAAACTTTTTTTGGGCATTGGCTGAATGACATAGTCAAAATGGTGCAAAGGGTGACTTGAAAATTGTTACCCCAAACATTTTGCCGATATTTTTTTCCATGTAGGTAATCAAGTTGAGTACCTCCATGGAAAATTTGAAAGACTCATTCCTTTTTTTGGCTCTCATAAAAGTTGTTTTCTAAAAGCAGGTATGAAAACGTTGATATAGTAAAACATGCATGACGTCACGTATATTTGGTTTTAGAAAAATCTAGACGGTAGTTAAGTGCCTTTATAAGGTTTTGATTTTTGAGCGAAATTATTTTTGAAAAATTTCAAAATCTCAAATTTTGACGAATTTTGAAAGAAGTAATTCAAAAATTACTGAAAATATTGAAGCTTGTCTTTGTAATTTTTAGAGGCTGCCCTTGTAAAATTGGTATATTTTTTGACTTGGGTCTCTTTAAAATTTGAGTGGTGGTTTGGTTATGAACATATTTCAAGAATTGTTTTTCAAAAAAAGCCTAATTTTAAGCTGCCCGTTTTGGACTTGAAACCTAAAATTTCTAGATGAAGGTCTTAAGGTTGGAATTTGGCTTTGCAAATTTTACCACATACACTTTGCAGTACAAGGAGCATCCAGTAAAAATATTAGGCAAAAATATCAATTTTAACCCCTTTATCTAGACTGACTGAAACAGCAAAAAGCCGTTTTGGCATTCCTGGGCACTTAAGGGTTAACATAGATGGGTGTCACGGATGTGTTTCTATGTTAAAATGTGTTAAAAGTGACGTTATTACTTATTAGAAATCCGACGTGGAATGCGTTTCTGATGTGTTCCACTCAAGTGAAAACTATGGCTGACATGGAGTCTAGGGTTCGACCTGGTCAACATCCCGAGGGGGTGTCAATAGTGAAGCGTTTGTTTCCAGTGACATCAAAACGTGTCATATATATTTTTCAAGAAACACATGAAATCAGCTCACGTGTCACATGTCGCATAAGCTACGGCTGACGTGGCGTCTAGGGTTTGACCTAGTCAACATCCTAGGGGTGTCAATAGTGACGCGCACGTTTCCAGTGACACAAAAATGCGTCAAATATGTGTTTCAAGAAACATATTGAATCAGCTGATGTGTCACGTGTGCGGAAACATCCATCCATGAAGGTCTTAGATTAGGGCTTTGAGCCTTGGTAGGGTTAGGGTAAGCCGCCACTTCGGCGGCCTCTTATCTTGTATTTGAAAGCTTGTTTTCAAGCTTTTTGTGTTTTCTTCCTAATCCATGGAGTGCCTCTCATTGTCTTCCCTATCAGTTCTTCGTTTCTTGTCCAAGTAAAGTGAGATTTGACAAGGTCGTAGATTTCTTGTAGGGCTTTCCAATGGTAGGAAGCACGTCCAATTCCAAGTTATAGGGAGTGAGATATTGCCTCCCGAAGGTGGGGTTGTCAAAGGAGTGCGGCTGGAGGAAGGGTCTCGGATTTTTAGCAATCAGTCCTAGGATTTTTATTGTCTGCTTCTGAGATTTTGAGGGTAGATGTACAATCAAGTTAGCTTTCCAAAAAGCTAAGGCACGCCTTAATCCAAGCTAGGATGGAGTAACGGCGTTTTGTAAACTGAAAGGTACTTCAATAAAATCCGGGGGGGGTTTTTCCTAACATTATTCTTGTTCTCCATCTTCTTCTTGCCTCCATTCCTCCCTTGTTCCTTTCTTCACGTGATCTTGTTCCATTAACTTCATTGTGATCAAATGCCACCTAAATCTTCACTCAAGTGTGATTGAATGATGTGTTGCTATGAACTCACCGTAAGCACAATGATGTGGGTTGTGTAGATTAAGAAGGATCCAGCATGAGCAGCCCCTTACGTTACGTCATTCTACGTCTAAAGACGTTTTCCGAAACGCGTTAAATTATGTGACATATGTGTTTATCAGCGTCAAGTTGAACACTATAATGTGTTTCTTTTTACACAAAATTCAAATTGAATGCGTCAAATGGTTGACGTGGCAAACATCATCCTACGTCTAAAGACGTTTCCGTAAACGCGTTAAAATAAGTGACGCATGTGTTTATCAGCGTCAAACAGCGTCAAAGTTAACGTCCGGGACGCATCTGTCAAACAACCTCAAAAAAGCGTCAAAACTGACGTCCATGACGTACTTCCAAAAAACCCCACTACGTCAAAAGTAACAGAAAATAACGTCACTTTTAACAAGCCGCATCGCACATATACGCCTAGACCACGATCATGCCACGTGTCAGCATATGAGCTGTTGAAAATCGGATCGCCATATCAGAATCTTTTGCCACTTCAGCAAATTTTTCATCCATGACGTGGTATCCACCGTGTCTCCCGCGAAACCGGAAAATGCCCAAGTGGCAAAAAAGTTACTCTCCAAGTTTACTGACCGCAGGTAAATTCACGAAACAGTGTCGCGTCAACGAGCGTCAAACGAAAGAGGCTAATGACGCTCTATGACGCGACACGTCAAGATCGATTTGACTCTCCGAACGCAGTGGCACTTTTTTGTGTCAAAAAAAAAAAACGCGTTAAAACGCGTTAAACGCTCTTAAAAAACGCATCACCAAAATCCCTGTTTTCTTCTAGTGTTTTCTCTGCCTCGGGTTGTGTTGACAACCGCAGATTCCTCGTGGGAACAAAATTGGTGCGGTTTTGACGTCTTACACGTTATTTAGGCTAATTTGTTGAATACTTTACCGTCGTGCTACAACAATTTGGCTAAAGGCAGACATTACTTACAATCTCTTTTGTAGTGCAGGGGCGTTTGACATGGCCAATAATGCTATCTGTGTTGGACGTCTGGACTACTTGAGGCCGTCGGGTAGAGAGGGTCTCGCTGACATGGATGGTGTAGACCTTTCCAGCCAGATTTATTCCACACAAGAGCTAGCGTTGGAGGCCCGTTTTGCAGATGAGAAGGACGACATGGATAATGTCATCTTACCTTCTGGATGTAAGCATGGTAAAGTGGACCAAAAAAGTGCTTATCTATTTGTCAATTTCAGCCCTTTTGCAAAAACTGCACAAAAGTGATGGAAAGATGTAATTGAAGTCAATTTTTTTGCTAATATAGATTCTCAACTTGTTTTTGTACAACTTGGAAAAGTTTCATGTAAAATAGACACTTTAAATTTATTGTATGAGGGCTTCGAATCCAAGCAAAGTAAATGCAGTCATTTGAAAAAGTGGATAGAAAAGAATCAAAAACTATCTAAAATCACTTTTAATTAAGTGGTGCCCTCTATATGTTTAAGATGTATTCTAAAATTGGCAATTTATATACTCATTGTTTGATTTAGGGTTCCAAAAGTACCGCAAGGATGTTTTTTAGGAGGGTCACTTCCGTGGTACCTTTTTGTGCGTTTTTTTTACCAAACATTGTTTTTTAAATTGAAAAAAACATCCTTCAAAGACAATATATCTGCGGGCACTAAATGAAGAAATTAAGACTTTGAAAAAGTTCATTTTCATAATTTGGAACTAGTGGTCAAATTAAGTTTCAATTGAAGTTGTTTTCTTTACGAAGATGCATACAAGATACCTTGAGACACCCAAAAACGTGACTAAAATGCTAAAAAGATACACCAAAATGCTCAAAATCAGATTTGAGCTTTGAAAAACAGCACACTTCATAATTACTTCCAAATGATTTTATTTTATTTTTTAAAATTTTATTTTATTTTTTTATTTTATTTTTTGCCAAGATCTGATTACAATAAAGAAATATCTATTTTAAAAATATGTGCATAATAACATTTCATTGAGTTCTTCATAGAAGAAAACTTTGCTACTCAATGGAGTGATTTTTAATGCAAAAGATGTGTGTATGTATGTTCCTTACATATCTTTGCAATCAAATTTTAAAAAGTCAGCACCAATTATTTTCAATAAAACATATTGTAAATTCATAAAAATTGGCTTTAAAAATCCACCAAAAATCAGAATTTTACTTTTTTGAAATTGAACAATAGATAGTAACCTACAAGATGTGCAATTTAGTAACCTACAGTAGAATGCCATTTAGAATGGTCAACCATGCTTTGGAAACACATTTAGAACATTAAAAAGAATGTCAATTTTAATAGAAAAAAGCTCATCTTCATCTTTATCTTCAATTTAGGTTCAAAAAGGCACATGTGTAAATAGATTTGTAACAATTATAGAATATAACTTCGGATATATATATATATATATATATATATATATATATATATATATATATATATATATATATATATATATAACTAATTCATAAAAAAGCCTACGTTCCAAGGGTAGAGGTTAGGAGACAAACTAAAGTATACACACCTATAACCGATAACTTAAGCGTTTCAGCATAATACATCTTGGATTATCAAGGAGCTATTTTTTGTGTAGGAAAATATAGTTCATGAAGACTGAGCTTTTTTTTAAAATTAATAAAGTAAAATTAGAATTACTACAATTTTTTTTGTTCAAAAGTTGGTCACAACCCATAACCAACATATAGCTTCACCCATGACCGACAACAACAAGAGTAGTGAATAAACATAAGACTATCTATTTCCATAACACTCAGAGGCATTCTATTGGAGGACGCATCCTAAATCTCCTGTTCATCAATTATCGGTTTCCAATTCACAGCAACCAGGAAGTCTACTGATCCGTGATGGTGTGTTACGGGTGTGTATGCCTTACTGTATGAGACTTCGAGAGACTTTCGATGATCAAAGATTTGATTTGTTTTTTTCGTGCTGAAATGTATAACAGTACCTACTGATAATCCCATTACAATCAAATCAAGATCGTTTCCACTCAAAATCAGAGAAAATTCGGACAAAATCACCATTGGCCTGAAAAACGTCCAAAAGTGATCGTTAAGCATTAAAGGGCTAATGACAGAGGCACTGCACAGGCCTAAATAAAATCCGCTAGGATTTCAATGTCTAAATGAATGCCACTAACACCCCAAGAGGTTTTCCTAAAGCTAAATTGCCACGATCGGGATTAGAACTACTGGCAGGGCCATGTTTGTCACCCTCCCTGATGATAATGCCTAGATACAAAGCTAATCTTAATAATGAGGCGCACCAGGAAAAGGGCTTGTATGCAAGCTGCAGCCGAACAGAATCCTCACTTGTGGTACAAAAAGACAATGCCAAACACGAAAAAAGCGATCATCTGCACATATGCCACCAAAAGTAATGAGGCTTAGAAGGAAATTTAGAATTGGACTTTCATTTTAGCATTCGTGATTAAACTCAAATTAACCACACAAATGCCTTTAATCAACTGAAACACTTGGCAGACAGTAATTTCTTCAACGACAAAACCAATCTGATGTGCTGACATGTATGGAACCACCATGCAAGTGACACACGTAACAGAGCTCAAGATTGTTAAGGAACACATACCGTGGAGAATGAAGCTCCGTAGTAAGGAAAAGCAGCTGGAATGAATCGTTCGTACTCATCATGCCGGAATGGTCTCACTGGAATCTGTGATGACAGAAAAACCATAATGAGCCATCTCTATCATATTTTGATACGAAGTTGTTTTTCTATGCATGAGAGTTTCGATGGATATCACAGATTATATTTCATAAGCTATTAAGATGCGAAACAGACTTACTAGAACACACATCATTAATG
Organism: Ceratodon purpureus; assembly: GCA_014871385.1. Lineage (NCBI taxonomy): Eukaryota > Viridiplantae > Streptophyta > Bryopsida > Pseudoditrichales > Ditrichaceae > Ceratodon > Ceratodon purpureus. The sequence goes on along the minus strand of CM026423.1, from coordinate 18,097,891 downwards.
CCTACAGACCATACAGAAACTGTCTTCAACACAGACAATCATTGATGCTGTCATACAGTACAAATGCATGTATCTTATACGAGAAGGGAATGTGCACCTGTTTGGCCAAGTTGAGTGCTGTGTAACCAAGTCGATTGTGTTCAACCTTGAACTGGAAAACGCCGTACACATCTGGAACTTGGAACTCTGTGAAGTACAATCCCTGCAACCATTAAACCAATTAGACATTAGGAATAGCGAGTTTTACGTTAATACCACCGTCAGGAATCACACATTGAATCAAGACAAACTAGGTGAAAACACCTGGTAAAACTATAGGAATAGACACCACGTAATTCGCTTTGACACCTATGAAAAGTAGGCCAGAACATATAACCATGCTTGACTACTAAATAAAGCACAAAATTAGTACCTTTCCATCGTGGGAAAGAGTCTTCAGAACATATGGACTCATCATGTAAAACTGAAGTTGGACATCATCAGCCTGATATGGCTGCCACTCCTTGCCGTTCCATTCGTTGATCTCTAGAGAGTACCTCTGAAGATATAGACAAAGAAAGGTATTAGGCTTGAGCATAAAACTTTAGCGGTCAAGAGAGAAAATAGTATACGCCGCATTCAAAACTGCAACTGAAGGAACGCATGGAATACAAAGAAGACATCACCAAAACCCTCGAAATTATAACAATCAATACTTACAGCATTATCAGTGATCCGATACATAGAAGGCTCATCGGTCTCTCCAATCTTGTGATGATGCACATTCGAAGCCTGTCCAAATCAAGGCGCAAAGTTAATGAGCACTTACAACTACGACAATACGTAGAAACATTGAGGAAGAAAAAGCTGTAGGTCGAAAACACTACTTACAAATTGAATTTCATCGAAAAAAGAAATCAATGCTTCGGTCATATCAAAGAAACCTTCAAAATATGGGACCAGTGTTGGAAAAAGACCGACCCAGCATTAATAGACTGAAATACTCTGTAAATGTAACCTAAAAGTAAACCGGAGAACAATGAAGAGCTCCGATTTCAGAACAGAAACAAGCGCTTAAAATATAGTCGTACTTATGCAGGACAAACATACCTTAAGATGGCCTCTTTCATGAAAGGTCCATTTGGTAAGCTCAACAGCAAATTGCTGGTTGCCAGACTTCTCATACCTGGCCAAGAATAGAAAAATGAGTAAACTTTTAATCAAAACAAAGGATGTATCCAAAAAAAATAAAAAATCAGGGGAAGTCCAAGTTAGTAACGGGCCTAATCTCTGCTTATAACATGGAAACAGTTTATTAGATTCCAAAAAGAGAGAAAATTCTGAATGTCTATTGCATTGCGAACATCTCGTACTCCAAACATTATTGTAGACCAATTACAAAGGAATGCGAAGAGGCAAGAAAAATTGCACAAACATCACTCACTTGTTCTCGCTGCCAAACTGCTGTACGGAAGACTCAAAGAACCTGTTTAAAACAAAAGAACAAAAACTCCACATGAAAATGTGATCCCAGAACAGTACACAATGCAACATGCTTTGAACTGGAGAGAGAGAGAGATTAAACCATACACAGTGAAAGGACAACACGAAGCAATATTGTGTGAAGATGACAATGAACTGCTTCACTAGGGCCTTCAAGGAACCGTAGATTACTCTTGGGCGAACACCATTTATAAGCTACTGCATAAGCTACTAGAATTTACAAGATATATACTGCGTAGTCATTTGATGTATAGGACATGGAATGGTGAATCAGGAAAAAGCAGACTCACTTGTTGCTAAAGAGCTCTAAGGAGCCAGAGATCATAATTCGAGCATTGTTCCTTGCCTGCAAATTTGAAGTTGTAAATTATGAGATAAGGGGTAATATAGATCCTCACATTAAAACATATCCCGAGTGTAAGCATGAGCAAGTCATCATACACAATAAAGAATCACCAAATAAGTAAGAAAATCAAGAAATCAACGCAAATACTTGCAGGTCAAGACATAGTATCAGTTGATTTAAAGATAAACGTAGCCCATTAAACGATAAGCATCACGTCGGAAACCAAAACCATGCGTAGAAATATACGAAGGCAGTGAATTTACCTGGACTACAGAGACTAGAGAGATGGAGGAGCCAATGAGATTAGGTAGGTCGGTAATCTCAGCATCAACCTTCCCAGAAAATGCAGTTGGAGATGCAGAAAGAACCTTGATGCCCTGCAAGATTAATCGGGAGTTTGATCATTTGAACAACAGAATGTAGCTCTAAATGCGACCTTCACCATCAAAGATATAAACACAACCATAAATTCTAGTCAACGTCAACTTCAAGAAAAATTTACTCAGTACCACATGATATGACTATGGACAATACAAGTAATCTCATCTAGCAAGTAACGACCTCCTCGTTATTCGGCTCCAGGCTTAAGATGCAAAAATTACATCATAATGACATAAACTACTGACCAGAACATCATCTTGTGCGGCCACTACACATTCAAATGCAGTTCTTAAAAGGGACCTTATTCGGAATTCCTCTAATTTTCAACTAAACACATGAGCAGGTCAGAGCAGCAACAAATTTTTGTGATGGATTGCCAATTTAAGATTGTGCAGAAATAAGAGGGGAAATGCTGTACCAGCTCACTTGTCGGATTCAAAGTGTGTCCAAGACCACGGTAAAGAATGGGTTCCTGGGAAAAATATTCATTAAGAGGTAAATAAAGGTGGAGGTACGCAATGTAGCGACTAACAAGCTACGTCGCCTTCAACTAGAATACAACGAGAATACAAAAAATGGACACAACTCTAGATGACTAGCAACCTTTCCTGCAATCTAGATGCACAACGAAATTTAATGAATGTGGAATCAACAGAGGAATTTTTATAAATAATCCAAATTTCAAAAATGAACTGTCGAGCACAAATTAATAACAGGTAAATTAAGAGCTTTTCACTCATTTGCAGCAAAACCCAACCAAACTTGTTTTTTCGCTAAAGTACGCATTTGCAGTAGTCAGAAAGTTATGAAGGTGTACCTTGATGCCTTCTGATCCCAGAATCACAGAAGAGTCAATCAGGTTATCAGCCGCTATAAGAGAGTGATCAGAGCCAAACTTGGTAATTGCATATTTGACATGATCGATCACAACAGCCTTGTGAAACTGCACATGTCAGACAGACCATCATCTTTCATAAGCTCTTGAAAATGACTGGAAACATGGATTCAATACCTACTTAGTGTGCCCTATACCATATAATATACCGTGCAATAAGCTTTAAAAAATGCTTTCCGTTACCTCATCGAAATCAGCCCCACACTCGGTAGCAATTTCGCGAATAGCCTCTGATGTTGTAGCATCCGCTGCTAGAATCAAATCGTGACCAGAGTCCACGAAGTCCATAACTGCAGCGGTATCAAGACTACCACCCAAACCTAAACGCCATACAATAAACCAATTAAAACAATACTACATTCGTTGCTTCACGAGAAGCTGCTGAACCTCCTCCAGCAACTATATCATAAATAGTCAACCCAACACCTAAGTCCATAATAACAGGACAACCTTCAAACTGCAGTGCTTCAAGTAATGGCATCACCGATATTACATGCTTTGACACAGTAGTCCTAATCTGATGTCCCATACATCATAGACAAGTATCACAATCAATTGGAACTTGGCGGTCACCAAGTATCTCAACTTTCACATAAATTAACAGCATGAGCGGATACTCGCAAATTTACATTCACTCCACTCTATAATACTACCTCAAGGGGAAAAAAAATCAAAGTATACTTACTTTCAACCTTGGGCGCAAACAAGACGAGGGCATCATAATGATAAGATCCATACGATTGCAGTGCCAGGTTCGGGTCGTCCGCCAACTTAATATCCAGCTCAAAACCCCTGTCTGCACAAGACAGCCACCACTAATCAGCAAAGCAACACCACCGAACTCACACAAACTCCACTCATCATCTCGACAATAACAATCCACCGCTAATCTGCTACATTGGCGAAACGTAACCTAATTTCACTTGTCAATTAATTTGCGACTATTAGGTCACATTCTTCAAATTCACAAAGTAGCTCTGCGATCATCGACATGTGAATAGCTTCAGAAGCTCAGCTCGATTATTGCGCGCGGCGAATAACTACAGAGCTAACGATCCCTATCATCAATTCCCATTCCCCTCACTAGCTACACCATGCACGCTAAACTTTAATCGTCCAACACACACACTGTCGGTAAAACTCAGTCACCGAAACCCTCTGAGCTGCAATCAGCAGCAAAACATCCGCCGATCCTACGAATTACACTATCCCACATTCCTACATTGCATACCGTGACGCGATCGGCTCAAGACGACGCACAGATTAAGAGATCGAAATAAGCAAAGCGACGCCAAAACTCGAACCGGAATCGAGACAACGAGCTGAGATCAGTCTCGCATACCTGTGAGCGATTGGAGGTAAGTCGAGTGCGAGGATTTGATGGCGAGGTCGTCGACAAGCACGAGCACGCGCCGGTCCGTCGGGCTGTCGGGGTTGAAGCCGGCGCAGAGAAATGGCAGCAACAAGAGGACCGCGGCGAGAAGCGCCAGAGGCTTCCCGGACGACGACGCCATCGCTACCAATGCTCCTCCGCAAGCGACCTCCTCCGCCTTCGCTTCCAAAACCCTCGCCAAGTAAAAAACACGAAACCCTCAGTGGCGTCGCAAACTCCTCTGCTATGCACGCCGTGTTCGTGAGCACGACGACGACTAAGGGCCAGTATCTTACGAAAATGTAGATTATAAACAGCTGAATGTACAGGTTCTATAGATGATTACTGTTGTGGAGAGGGAAAAGGGGTTCGGGAGAGAGACGACGACTAAGGGCCAGTTACTACAATATATGTAGATCTCAAGGCTATATATGTACAAATTTTGTATATATTACTGGAGGGAGGAGGGAGGAAGGACGACGAGGGATATCAATCTATGTTTTTTTAGAGATTCAGGAGGGTCGGATTAGTAATATGTTGGTTCTTGACGAGGAGGTGTAGGAGGAACAATATCTATATTTCTTGTAGACATTTGAGGGGTTTTGGTAGATGGGTGTGACGACGAACAGGGGATGGTATCTAATATGTGGGTGATTTATGAGAGTTGGTGTACCGTATGTGTAGATGATGATGGTGGTGATGGTTTTGGGTATGGGTCTTTTGTTGGGTTAGAACCAAGTTGGCCGTTGATTTGTGGAGAGGGGAGGGGATCTAATGGATGAGGTTTGGAGAGGAGTCGTGCGTGAAGGTGAGGGGGAATGAAAAAAATGGTTATTTTTAAGATCTTTATTGAATTTATTTTGGTAATATTTTGAATTCTTTATTGAATTTGTTTTGAATTCTTAACTGGATTCCTACCCAGACTGTCAACTAACCTATTGCATAGTATACATCAATTTTTCACAAGCATGCTTCAAAGTTTGACCCCAAAAAGGCTTCTATAGTAAATGAAAAAAAATTCAGCACCCTCCGATCATTATGACCTCTTAAATGAAGAAAATCAACGGTCAAATTTTGATATATGAGTAGTATATCAAGTTGGGTTTAAGATCTTACTATTGGATTCAATGATCAGGGAGATCCGGCAATTAGTTACAAACTAGCCAAATGAAAATGCCAAATTACTTATTTGATTTTGGAGGTTTAGGATTTTTTCTGGTTCAAAACATAAATCGTGCCTAAATAACATAAATATCACATAAGTATCATACATAAATTACTGAATTATCTTACTAAAAAGAGGATAATAGCTTGATGACCTCTGAAACTTCCTGAATAGTGATTGGATATACTAAATGATGTACTTGAGATTGAAATTTATTAGGCCTATAATGGGAAAAGTCAATTTTGATAATTTTGGCAAAAAACCACCAAGGAACTTCGGGGCTAAAGTGATACATATCATTTTGAAGTCACAATCTGTGTTCCGTTAAATTTCTTTGCTTTTTGTTAGCATATTTCTTATGAATAGTATCTTCATTTTGAAGCTTTAATAAAAAGAAAATTAAGTATTTAAGTGACAGTAAGATATTGTGCACAAAACTGGGCTCAAGAGGTAGATAGCTTTGAGTTACGTTTTCATTCAAACGAGAATTGTATTCCATATGATGTCATGCATAATGCACATTTGGAACTTGACTACAAAAGTTTCACATCCAAACTCAATTTTCTGAGTGGCTGTCGTCAGATTTTCAGAGCTGAAAGTCCCTTTCCGGGTATATTAGAACAGTAACCAAGGTCAGATTTTCAGAGCTACATAACCCAGTATTAAGCGAAAAGTGGTCAAAATTCAATCCTTGACACAAACGCATGAAAAAACATAAGTTGTTACAGGGAGTTGTATACTCAAAATTTAATCGAACATAGTCCTAACAAAGCTGGTCCAAATCCGATTCCTATCCACGGCACAATAAACAGGAGTGTGGGTGTGTAGCAGTTCTACATATTCGCTTGGAAGTGCTCGAGACTTCACAGCTTCCACCCAGGTGATTAACCGCTCGAAATAATCTCGCATGTGGGAAGGACATACATTCCGCCCCAGGACCTACATTGCTGACTGGTAAGGAAGGACTAATCACTACATTAGCCAACAATCTCATCATTGCTTCCGCATGTTACGCCCAGCCCGGATAACCTCGTCGACGAGAAGAAGCTGCGCTGCAATCACTGGTGCTGAAGTGATAATTTGTCGTTTTACGGAGTAGTTATCAAAAATTCCCTGCACGTTGGGGTCAATGGGATCTCCTGTAGTCTGGTCCAAACCAACGACATTGCCAGCATCATGCTCCGACTGAAGATTAATCAGAACGTCTTGCGTATCCAGCCCAGAGTTGTCAGCCAGAGTCTTGGGAATAACCAAAAGAGCTTCAGCAAAAGCTTGGACTCCCAGCTGAGCTCTCCCTTGCACAGTCTTCCGAACGTTGTTCATCAAATGTTGTCGAGCAGCAACTTCAAAAGCTCCTGCTCCCAAGATCAAAGACTCATCTTCAATGGTGTTCTTAACTGATCTGAGCCCATCCCGGATAGCATCCTTGATTTGAGCAATAGTGTAGTCGTTTGGTCCGGTAATAAGGATAGTGCAGGAATGAGGGTTTTTCACTTGCTCCACAAAAGTGTACTTCTCCTCGCCAAGAACATGCTCATACACTAGGCCAGCATAACCCAGAACGTCCGGACTCAGGTCCTCAACTGACTCAACGGCCTCTCCGCCGCAGGTCAGCACAAGTCGCTCCATATTCCTCCGCTTGGCCCTCCTCAAGCCAACAATTCCTTCTCGTGCAAGTAAGTCGAGAGATACTGGATCAATGCCCTTCTGGTTAATAACAACAAAGTTCTTGTCTGTGCCATCGCACACCTGCTTCTTCAACTTGATAATCTTCATCACCTTCTCGTCCACAGAGCGACGCTCCGCAGCCACCATCTTCTCCCGCTGCTCGGCATTGTGGTAGAAAAATCCGGCATTGACCTCACTTTTCTCATACTCCAACGACACATTGCATGTCAAGATATAGCAATTCTCCACCCGCTTCTTCATGTCAGGATGACGGGCACCATGGTCCAGCACAAGACCTTCAACCAGACGAGTGTCAGTGTCGAACTTATGCCTCATGTGCATGATCTCTACCATGAACAAGTCTATCGCCTCATCCGGCTTCTGAACACAAAGCACGGCATCGACCACGATTTCGGTCAGCTTGTCCGCGAGCTCCTCGTGCACCTTAGTCCTGAGCGACGTGCGAGCTACCACTTTGAGCAACTCCTTGTCAAGCTGGTCTCCAACTGCAACCGGGGTCTTGAAAGTCTCTAGAAACTCCAGTGTGGCCTTCTTCGCAATCTCAAATCCATCCACGAGCACTCTGGGGTGCATCCCTTCACCAATAAACCGCTCAGCTTGCTTCATCAGCTCCCCAATGAACAATACTGTTGATGTTGTTCCATCTCCGCTAATGTCATCTTGAGCAACGGCAGTCCGAGCTATCATGATAGCAGTAGGGTTTTGGATTTGCATCTCCTTGAGCAACGTATTGCCATCCTTGGTCAGCTTGATGTCTCCAGACCCACCCACAAGCATCTTGATCGTGCCCTTCGGCCCCAAGTTAGTCTTCAACACATCCTGCAACCCCTTCGCTGCACTAATGTTCATATGCAAAGCCGCTGATTTACTCAGCAACTCTGCATTCGGATTCACCATCCTGATCGCCATTTTGATTTACTCTCTTCTGTCACACAACTCGCTCTCCTTCCAACTACAGTTCCTTCTCTGCATCGCCAAACCCAGCAACCATTAGGAAAACCCTGCGACGGCCAACCGAGGCTCTCCAAGACAATAAAGCACAGAAAAAAAACACAAGACAATGCCGACTGAAATCGGGATGCTAACAGACGATACACAGGTACGGAAGATGCTCGGTTACTAAATCTAACGGTCCAACATATATTTTTTAAATTAAAAAAACACCAAACACATCCTTTCTTAACACGCCCTTCGCTGAGGTACGGTTGTAAGTCCCCCCTTACAAACGCCATGTTCTGACTAGCACAGGAAACGAGGGCAGATTGCAAGGGTAGACAAACAGAAGATTAGGCTCGCAGAAATCGCACACAAAACCACGAGGGGAAACTAAATACTACCCTACGAAACACCGTCCCGACTGTTTTGCTTAATGGTTTCCCCCTCACACCTCCCGTCTCTCAAAGAGGATATGCCAATAAGACCACAGAAGACTGCACAGCATCTCATATCAGTCTTCACTTCTCTGAGATACCACTACTGGCATCACTCAACCAACAACTAAGCCACCTCAATACCCAGGCAAGAATGTACCATTCTCCTAAATGGCACGCACAGCACATATTACGAAAATACCTACACATGCAAATGCAGGAAACGAAAAACAAACCAACGCACCCGACAATGCAATACCTAAGAAATCCCGCATCCCCAGGGCTAGGTCAAAACCACAACTAAGCTGGTTCAAAACAGCGGCAGAAGCTCCTAACCTGGCGTTAGAAAGATAATAAAATTTGAGAGGAATGCAAACGCCGGCGGGGCGCCTGAACTGCGCAGAAAAATTCAAGGAGGGCGAAGAGGGAACGCAGATCGGAGGACTACTGACGATACACCGATGATCGTCGAAGAACTCGAAAACTGACGAGCAAAGCCAAGGTGATGCCTGAACAAAGCGAGACCTCGACCTCGATCACGCTACAAACCCTAACAAAACTCTCCAAGACAAAACCAGAACCTCCTTAAAAAAAAAACCAAAAAAACACCACCCAATGCCGACTGCAACCCTAATGCGAGAAAAAACCGTTACAGCACCTCAACCTAACCGCTCGTCAAAAAAAACCACACGCAGGCCACAACTCCAATAAAAACCAGCAAACCCTAACCATTCCCTCATTCTCAAAAACCTCCTAAACCTCACCTCCACCTCACCTCAACAACGTCACCAAAACACAGATCAAACTTCCGACACTCACCTGATCAAGAACCAAGACCACACTCGTGCCACGATCGCAGAAGCGCAATGCAGCACCCTCGACAAACGGATTTTAAAACCCTAGCGGAAGAAATGGCGCAGGAGTGCGATTGCGCAAGAGCGAGGTCTGCTAATGGCAGGGTTGGAAGCGTGTTGAGCAGGGTCATAGATAGGGAGTGAGGAGGGAGTTGTGAGCTTACCAGAAGAGTGGTGTGGATGCGAAGAGGCGATGGTCCAGTGGGTGCAGCGAGGTCCGGCGATGGCGATGGCGATGGCGATGGCGATGGCGATGGCGAGGAGGTTGAATCGCGTGCAGCTGCTGCTCCGGGACTCTGCGTGGGAAGAAAGGCTTTGAGGTTCTACTAGGGCTTTGGCCGCACTCCTCAGCCTGGACGATGTTGCCAGGATGGATGAATTCCATGGGTACATAGATGGATGTCTCCGTCGAGTGTAGGACGGATGGTTCTGTTTAGCGATGGACAGAGGTAAGATGAATGGGTTCGTTCATGAATCTTGTTGCAGGTGGGGGGGGGGGGGGGGGGGGGGGGGGGTGTGTGGGAGTATCAGGCCCTACGTTGGTATTATTTGACTTGCAATGTGAGCGAAGAGTGAGGTTGAGAAAAGAGAAAGAACGCACTGAGTGAAGTGGATAATAATTACAAAATAATTATAGAAATAGAATTTTAAAATGAAATGAATAAAGGAAACACTTACACTTGTTAAATAACATGATTGAACTTTAGAGATCTATGAATAGTCAAAGATTTGTTGACTTTTCATAAAATTTTGATTTTTGATGTCTATTCCTTTTTAGATATTCATACATTTTACAAACAATTAATCTCATTAGAGTTATCCGCAAAGTACATCAAATCTTCAGTTTTTCATCTGGAAAATTGAAAAAGCACGATCGCCAAGTCTATTGGCAAGGTCTTACTGTAGACCATATTTAGAATACTTAATAAACTAGTTTTTGAAGGATGGAATTCCAAAACTCAAGTTTTACCCTCGCTTTTACAAATCGTTTAGTTGCTCGCACATGTCATGAGTAGTTTCTGCATGCTAAATGTTTGTTAGGTAATCACTCAACGACACCGTGGTCATCGTGAGGTCTCACCGCCGCAAGCTACAAGAGGAAGAAACTATACTAGAGTCAACTCCTACAGCAACAATACCCGCAGAAAATGTGGTCAGGATGTTTCTACTTCTAAAGTGGCCTCCAATCCTCACCATGACAATTCTCTTGCTACAACTCAAGTTGACCTTGGAGGCTGCGACGACATTTTTTGTATCTAGGTGATTGAAGTGGAAAACACCAATTACTGTATTGAAGTTCCCCACTCAAACCATAAAATCCCGCCATCCAAAGTGAATGCCCAGTTCTATGACCTTAAATACAATCAGCAGATCCATAAAGGGGAAAACGATGATTGGTCTTTAAAAGACTACATAGTCGATTGCCTTTTAGATGGCGACGAAGAATTCTTTGGCGGTCAGGTCGACTTCACTTATTATCTCTCTTCATTGGCTGCGCCCCCCAACTCACCAGGTGAAGCGACAGACAATGATGACAATATATCTTGGTTGCATAACAAAGCTCAGTTAGACTCTTCTAACGGGTGGGTTCATTTTATATTTAAAAATAGCATACTGATTTTTATTTTTAATTATTGATTTTTTTTATTTAGGTATTTTTTATTTTTACTACAAACAAATGCTATGATTGGATGTTTGTTTATAGTATTTATAAATATTATATTTAATTTTTTTTTTTTTGTAATTTTAATTTTAAGATGGTTGTTTTTAGTATTTATTAATATTATAAAAAATTTGATTTTTAGTATTTATAAATATTATTAATAGGTATTTATTAATTTTAGTATTTATTAATTTTAGTATTTATTAATTGTAGTATTTATTAATACTATAAATAGCTTAACCGCCGGGATGTTTGTCAAGTCCATGTTGCCTTCAATTTCCGAAATGTCCGGATTCGCCGCTTCAATTGCATCAAAGGTCATTTTCATTTGCCTTTGAAGAAGTTGCTTTTGGAGTTTGGCATTCTTGTTTCACACCGCTTGGACATAGTCGACATAAATCTTCGTCAATTTCACCTATAAGACTTATCATTTCCATCCAAATTTCATATGTCCCCTTTTTGACCGCTTTTCTATCATTTTATTGAAGTTTTTGTTGGTGGTGTTTTGGTGCGGTCCATTCTCCAACGCTTGAATTGTGTTGGCAAGGGCGGTGTAAACATCGGTCAAGCCAACTCTAACTAACTCTTCCTTACTGGGCACGTTTATCCCATTTAAACTTTTAGGGTGTGGGATAAATTCGACATATTTACCTAAGATTTTTTCATTTGTCGTGACAAATTTCTTATACACGAAAGAGTTGAGGCATTGCACATTACATGAACCGGTGTGTTTGCCATTCTCAAGTTTGAAGTAAAAACTGAGAACATTATCTACTCCGATGAATTTTCGGATTGCATCCTCAATTTGCATGATGGTTTTACTTTGTTGAGATTCCGGGCAATTAACACCACCGCATTTTCCCGGGCTTTGTCAACCTTGGAAAGATTTCATTTGCTTGCAAAATTTACCTCAATCATTTCATTGAAAAATGACATTTTGTTGAGTTTAATCCTTTTTGCTTCTTCGGGGTGGGTGCTTTTATCCAAGCAAATTCTTCCTTGGCGAATTTTTGGACATTACTTACTTCAAACTGAAGGCCTCTTTTCAAACCATCGGTAACAATTTCTTCAAACAAGGTAAACCATTGTTTACCCATGAATAAACGACTTGTCACTTTGACCAAAAACATGCTTGAAATGGCCTTGGTATAAAAAGATTTGGCAATTTTATTACAGTATTAAGTAAATTTGTCCAATTTGAGGATGAATGATCCATGTCCTCGAAAAAGTCTTAATCCATCTACTTCCGGATTTTTGAGATGGAGTTTAATTGTACGACTCTATCTTTTTGACCCATGGAAGCAAAGAATGGCAATGGTTCGCCAAACACTTCACCGACCTCAATGCTCATTTTTCCCAATATTTCTTTGGTCAAAGCAAGCACATCATCCCTCAAGAGTTTTAACTCCTCAATTTCAAAATAGAAATTTGGTAGTAAGAATAAATCCACCAATTTTAGAAATTTGGTAGTAAAAATTTAAGCTATTCATTGCATAAAAACCAAGCCAAAAGGGAAGACGTTGCACCTCATTAAGTGCGGTTGCCTTAATCTTTTGGCTTGGAGGGTGTTGCTTTTTCTACTGCACGTTTTGCAGTAACAAGCTTTATACATAAATCTTTTTTTTTTTGGAATAATTTTCTAGTGGAAGATGTAGTGCTGCTACTCGCCATTCTGAAGCATGCAAAAGATGCATAAGTGAAGTTTTTACCATATGTGTTTTGAGATTCACTACTTATCATCTTAATGTATCATTTCTTCCAGAAATTAAGTTCTGGGCCTTTTTAAAGGAATGCAATAAAGAAGCAGTCTGAACACAACTTATTCAAGCAATTATCTAGCAGTTTAAAACCTTCTAACAAACAATTGTCATTTCATTGAATTTGTACAATTCTAAGCAAGCAAATGCTAAGTAGAAAATTCTCATTGCACAATATAGACAACCTAGTGACTTTGTAATAGAAAACAATAATATGCATTGGAAGATTATATGTGTTGTAATGATCAATTACAAACTGGCAGTGATAACTTTTGCTGTGCACAGATCTATGCAAGTTAACATTCTACTCACATCCATATTTTCAAACAAGCATACAGATTTAATGTAAAAACCCTCTACAATTAATATAAATTCAAAAACCCATACAATTGACCTTTGCTTCATTACACATACACAAAGTTGCTTCAGCCTTTGGCTGTAAGCATTCCAAGTCATCAATTTTCTCTTACAATCTGAGGCATACATACATTTCCATACACTGCAACTACACTGCAATTGAAGATTGTGGAGTTTAATGCAAAAATCTGAAAACATTTTACCTGAGATTGACATCGCTACTAATATGCACTATTTTTAATTTTAGAAAAAAACATCAAAAAATTTCAAAAAAAATAAAAAATCCTACGCTTCATGCTCTTAAGATTGTATTCGTAGTTCTGAGTCTATGTTTTTTGGTTAAAATATTGAATTCAAATTATCACTTTAAATCGTAGTTTCTAGAGTATTAGTATTAGATTTGATTAATGAAAACTATCTTATCTTATTTTAAATTTCAATACTATTTTATGTTCAAATATGTGTAATTGCTATTTGGATAAATATTTCTTTGACTCTGATTTGGTTAAGATAGAAAAAGAAGATTATGACATTTGGATGATATAAGATCCTTTTAAGGATAGTTTCTAAGTTTGTAACTCTCCTATGAGCAATTTAGAGCATCTGAACTCTCACATCAGAGCGTCTTTGTCCTCACATAGAGAGTAATAAGGTTCACTAAATCCATTGGGGCTTCTCAAAGCCTCTTGTTGCCGTCTCAGAACAACAAATTCAAGCAGCAATGATAAAGAAGAATAAAAATCCTAAGACTAGACTTTATTTGATTGATAGCCTTTATTTGAGTTTTCTAATTTCTAGTTATCATAAATATTTTAATGAATATTTTACCAAAAAAAACTAATTGCACTCATATTATTCCAATTAAGGTTTTGGAGAGATGTATATATTGATTACCAAAAGGAATTTTCAGACTTTACGTTCTAAGTAGAATCTCTCAAAGAGAAATTGAAAGATACACTTAAAGTATTGGAAATGAGTAGTACTGATGAAGAAAATTCAAAGAAAGCAACACTTTAATAAATGGATTTCTTGGGCAAGTTAAAAACTACAGACTTCCATGCGAAAAGGTTCATAACTGATCAGATGAATCCAAACAACATGTCAACTGATACGTCTACAATGAAAGGATAGTGCTAGCCTGCAAAGTGTGGGAGATGTAGAGAAAGAGAGACCAACGAGTTAAAGTGGGATTTTAGTTGAAACGGCAAAGTGAATTTCTTCTTTGGCTACTACCTTTGCGTATGGTGAAGAAAATAGAGATAGACTATTTCAACTCAAAATGGAGTCTGAAAGGAAGAAAACCCGTATGTTTGAATCAAAGGACTTTTCTATGCGAATGAATGATTTGTTTTGTCTTAAAGACAAGAAATTCTATTAATTTCAAGAACTAAAAAGAGAGGTGGATGAAATTTTAAATACCAACTTTTAATGTTATATTTTCTGCATTTGATTGAAGTTCTTTATGTGTTCCTAGGCTTGCGTTCTTCTTTTTACATCATGGCTTTTTACATGTCTTTGTATCCACAACGTACGAATAACTTAACACACATGTATTTACTCAATACACTTATCTAAAATACCAAAAGTTGTAGCCTATTTAAAAAAATAGAGTCTTCTTAAAGAGAGCATGTGTGAAAATAAAATTCTTAAGTGTCCTTAGTAATAAGGCTCTGTGTAATTAGTCTTTTTGTTAAAATAAACTATGAAATGAAGCTCTTGATTTAATTTTAACATGATGTAGAAAATTACATTAATTATAAAATTAATTGAAAGCTTCATAAAGACTAATTGTTGTAATTGTAGTAGATTTTAAAGTGACACTATATTTGTATAATAGATTTACAAATTAATAAGGTTGAAAATGAATCTATACAATTTTATGCATCATTAGGTATGAAGCTTGTGGTTGGAAGAGGCGCTCCAATATGTTTCATCCAATTTTTAAAAGAATAAGCTTAGTTTCGTCAAATAATCTGTGTCTCTATGATTTTAGGAATATTGCTTAAGTGTAATGAAGACCAACATTAATCTTTTATTTTTTGGGGGGATTTTTGATCATTTATCTTTTGGGGGATTCATGCCATTTGTGGCAACTAACACCTCTATAAAATATTCAAACCTTAAAATTATTTCACATGATTACTTTGGGGCTACACTTAAGATTATATTTTCCATGAAAAAAAGAGGGCAAAGGACCGATTCTCTTTGCAAATAATTCTATTATATGAAGAACAAAATTAACCAAAGATTTTAGTTTGAAGTATTTTTCAGAATGATGTATACAAGTTCTAAATTGGATTTTGAGATATTGGGTAACCTATCTGGCCACCTTTGTCATTCAAGGGTTAACTTCATTGCCTTCACTAAATGTCACTAATTTCATTCCTATATTTGTATCAAGAAATATACCATAGATGGAAAAGTCTCATACAAAATGTTGTGATGATTTTTTCAGTACAAAATCATAGTGTACTACAATGAATATTATATGATACAAAATGTGTTGGATCCTTGAAAGGCTTGAAACTTCACATTCAAACCTTCCTTCATACCGTTAATAGGAGGGAAACTTCTTTTTCACTTAGGGTGCAGCAGAATAGGACTGGCTACTCTACGTTTTATTACTTACACCTATAACTACAGAAGTGTCGACGCTTCACTGCTGTGCAATTTATAATTTACGCCGAGAAACAGTGACAGACTTTTTGGAGGCAAAAATTGAGAAGGCTTCAGAGTTACTACTCCACTTCTTAGAAATTGTCGACGTACTCGTTTTCTGTCCTTGGTCGTGTTCTTCGGACTGTTTCTTGAGCATCTCGAAAAGCGAAGGCCCAGTTGTTGCTTGCGGGGTGGAACGTTTCTTCCCTCCGGAAGCCGATGTCGAGCTTACTCTTTTGACAGATGCACTCTTGGCAACAACTGGGTTCTGAGTTGCCAAACAAACATTCAAATTAGGTCCACACTTCACAGATTTTCAGATCATCTTGCTATCCCACCATATGTTTACTTTCAGCACCTTATAGACATAGTAAGAAGATGATATGCAAGACATACCTTCTCTTCCTGGGCTTGATTAGGAGGGAATCCATGACCACTGTTGCTGTCATCGCGGCCAAAGACAAACGAGCGGGAACTTCCACCTGCGCCGACTTGCCTATGAGCAGGTGGAGGAAGCGACGATGAAGACGAGCTTCGTCCAAGAAATGATGGCTGCGGGGCACAAAAACAGTGTTGGGAGAATCCAAAGTAAGGACAATAGAGGATACTCCTGAAATCACTTATGAGGAATAGCTCATGCATGGATAATCGGCGCCATTTCGTACCTACTACATATCAGAATCGTAAAGAAATTAAAAACAGCTCTCAAGATCGTCAACAACTGGCAGGTTCGAAAGAGCTGATATTACCTTTGAAGAAAGAGACGTACTTCCTAATCCTCGAATCTCTAAGTGACCTGAAAAGATATAAAGAAGCTTTACTCGTCAGTATTACGTAACTGAACTCGACGGAACCACATGTCTGGCACAGTTCAAGAGATGTAGGGGCGAAAGAGGGTGTTTGTCATACAGCTTAGTAACCACTGTACCTGTGGTGGATTTTGTCTTCAAGTTGCCCACATTGACTTTGTTGATGAGACTCAAAACTTCTCTAGAGCTCTCATCTTCTGCAGGTGACATGAAAACAAGCTGTTCCTCCTGTTGCAAGAACAGAAGCTGTTAGAACTTTAAACCACAATTGCAAAGCATAAATGGAACTCTAGTCGTCGAAACTTCATAATGATAATGGCGTTAATAAAAGACTCCGGGGACAGTCAGGAATATAACGAACCGATTCTTCAAGCAAGCGTTTTCTCATGATGGACTGTTCATGCTCTTCTTCATCCTCGATAATCTCATCTTCAACCACAGGGTCCTCCCTCGCAATGTCGTCAACATCCTCGTACTCATCGAGCAAACAGTCCGTCTCTAACTCTTGACTCCTCGCTCTTTGTCGCAAACTAATTAAAGGTTCTTCTGTGTGATCCTCTTCCGCAAAGAGACCATCAGCTTCTATTTGACTTCCTAAGCTAATCTTGTCTAGAGATTTAGAACCAATATTATTTACAATGTCTTCATCTTCATCCAAGCAGCTAACAACTCGGTCTCGACCTTTCCATCGTGTGCTCCGCCCTGTTCGTAACCGCTCCAGTATGTCCTCAGTTTGTTCAGTATCCTGCAATGTATAATTCACATATGATTGCCGCTTACAAACAATACCGGTCTGAATCCTATCTTAAATCTAGAATACCTGTAACAAATGCATCTTCAAGTGAAATCACATGGTAACGCTTCGAAAAAAGTACTAAAAATTCCACAGGGTACTTTTGCTCATTCGCGAAAAGCTCATGCGTTCCAACCTGCTGCTCAAGCCACTTCCGGTGAAGAGCATCCCGCCGAGCTTTATCACCAGACTTCTCTTTCTCGGTACTTGCAATAAGGTCCTGCAGATCATCCTCGTCTCCTAAAATTTCTTCTTCTTCCGCATTCTCTGCTAAAATGTCTTCATCTTCATCCTCTGCCTCGTCATCTATCAGACCCCTAACATGTGTGGCTTTTGTGTAGACCTCAAATTGGCCTGGTGGTCTTAAACCCGTTTCTTTGTTCTGAAGATGGTGGTCATCACGGATCGACCTGCAGAACACCAAAAATATAGAGATTAAATTTTAAAGAATTGATGAGGACTCTAGTGGCAACGGCTAGCACCACTACACAAAAGAAAGTATCCAGCATTGTCTCCGCAAATGACGTGAATGGTATGTTCGTACTGTGATAACATCTGAACAGTACAGACACGATGAAAGTCAAGTACACATCCTGTTCAAGTTACATACCGAGGCATCAATTCCTCGTCCAGTAGTTGGGTGTCAAATCCCATTAAGTCGGACGCCGTGGTAACCACAGATTCAAATGGTGTAGGCGCAACGCTCTCTTGAGTGGCAGGACTAAGCTGTGATGTACATAGGAGATCCTACAAACAGACACCAGAAAAGACGTCAGCTTCAAATGTAGGTGGTCAAGTGAAGTCCAACCACCAGCAGATGGAAGGTTGCTTCAACTCAGAACAAGTCTACTGTACGAGTCGCAAACAGTCGGATGTAGATCGAACCTGTGTCGCCAGAATGTGCTGACTCGACTCCAACTTTGAGTCTTCCTCGTCTGATCTGCTTGATGCCTGGCCATGGGAGACAAGTTAGAGCGTATGTTCAACGAAGGCCCCGAATCCATTAAAACCAGCAACAATTAAATCATACAGCAATCACTAACAAATTAATTTTGTATCTCACAGCTACGCTAGTATGTTCTTACCAAATCATCACGGGATAAGTCTTTCTGACCCTCAGGGGTTCCAGGAATCTTCTCGTCGCAAGCAACATCGCCTTGGGCTTTTCCATCACCATCTGCGATTTGCAAACCTTCCTTGTCCTGCACAAACCATGAACTCTCAATCAAACGGGATCATCCAGAAATCGTACCAAAGGCTTATTCGAAATCGAGAATCTGAAAACATCACATGTAGAGAACTAGTAATCGAGCACTTTCAGCGGTTGAATACACACCCTTGAGACTCCGTGGGTCGATATATGGCGTACTTGCACGTCAACGACCACGTCTTCAGGCTTAACTTCCTCGATCTTCACTACGTTTGAGCTAAACATCTCAATCTCAACCTCTATGTCATCGTCCACTGTCAGATCCACGTGAGTGGTGCTCTTTCCCTTCGTTGCTCGTCGTAACACCGATTTCTTCTCATCGACATGTGATGAGACTGAGCCACTGCCACTGAGCAACATTTCCACAATCCCATCCAATATTATTATTTCAATGATGTACTCTATGCAGGTCCAATACTGCAACATCTCTCCTACTTTAAGTGCCGGAGCTGCTAGGCAAAAGACAGGTCAAAACGATACTGAATAATGTCGAGACTAGGGCTTCTAGGACTGAAAGTACCTGCATCCTAGTTGAAGCCGTCTTTGACGGATTTTATCCAGTACGCTAGACACAGGTTTCGTGACTGGTGCTGGAGCCACAAACGCCACTCCTTTCGATTCTGGAAACCAACAAATCCAACTTCTGTCTTTCACTAATTTTCCAAGCCCCTTCGTTGATATAATATTAGCTCTGAACTTCGATCTATTCTACTTGACTGACACCAGAAAGAGAGATTGTAAAAACAAAACATCGTTACCTCGCAGAAGCCTTTGCGATTCAGCAAATACCTCCTCCCGCTTTATTCTCTCTTCTTCCTTCTTCGACAGCTACATCACGAACATACCATATCAACGAAATGATGCAGAAAGGCCACCCCAAATAACTATTCTTAATTGCATATGCTGAATGAGAAGAATCCTTCATAACGGCAAATCGGGAATACAGGTACAAGCATATGGCAAATACTTTTTTCTTCTTTCCATTCTGGCCGTCCATGCCGGTGAGAGCTTCCTCACTAGAATATTTCTTCTCCTTAGAAGGCTTGACAGAATCAGCTGCTGGCTTGGACAGCTCATCAACCATCTTCCTTGCTTTCTCTAAGATGCTTTCCATGGACATCCCCTCTCCAGCCCAGCCATCAGACCACCCAGAATTCAATCCTAATCCGCCCTCCTCTTCGTCTTCATTCCCCTCGTTGCCCGTCTCAGAGTCCGACGCTCCTCCATCATCCTCCATATCTTCGTTCCCGGCATTGCCGTTCTCAGTATCTGAGTCGTCTGGATTGCCTTTATGGACTTCACCACCAATCCCAGTTGCATTTTCGATGTCGTCCATCCTCTCAGTTTCGCCCTCGAGGGACGCACTCTCAAATGTCAGGCCGGTCGCATGTGCTGAACACCTCTTCACGGTATTTGATCGCTTCTTCTTGCTCAGCGGTGCCATCTCTGTTTATTCCATCATTCAATTAACAAAAAGAAAACAGAGAATTGATACCTACAAAAAAATACACGACATACTGTGCAATGAAAGAAGTCGTATCCAAGAATTCGGCATCCACAGTTAATGACCGTGATAAGTGAGCGGCACAGTCCAGTCATAACTAAGCACACGCCGATCAACCGCTCTGAACTTCTAAACTCACACAAGCGCTAATACCACAAACACTAAACCAGTTGCAGAAAATCACCTTCTGAACGAACAGCGGGCCCCTCTTCCTGACTTTGAATATCCTCTCCCTGGCTCTGAAGCTCCAAACCGCCATCCTCAGCTACCGCATTATCCAAGCCCCTCGCTTCTCCTTCAGGAACGGCCACGACCTTCCCCTGCTTCGCCATATCCACCACAGCAGCCATGATCGTACTCTGCACAGCCTTCCTCTTCTTCCCTCCCTCACAATTATCCGCATCCCCGCCCTTCCCAAACCGCTTCAAAATCTCCTCCGCCCTCTCCCGATGTCCTAACGTCAAATCAACGCCCCGACTCTTCTCAGACACCTCTCCGACCTCATCTACTGCATCACTCTCCTTGATCTCCATCTCCTTAACCTTCCTCAACCTCCGCAGCTTCTTCGGAGCCGCAACAGGCGACGCCGGAGGCGAAGGCTCCACAATATCCTCCTCCGCCACCTCTTTCTCTACCTCCTTCCCTACCTCAGCCTCTACTCCCTTCCCTACATCCATCGCCACCTCCTCCTGGACCTCCATCTCGGCCTCCTTCCCTACCTCAGCCTCTACTCCCTTCCCTACCTCCATCGCCACCTCCTCCTGGACCTCACTCTCGGCCTCCTTCCCTGTCTCCGCAGCAATCTCCATCCCGACCTCCTCGACCTCCATCCCTGCCTCCTTCCGCACCTCCATCTCAGTCTCCTTCCCTGTAGCCACCTCCATCCCGACCTCCATCGCCAGCTCCTCCCCGCCCTCCACCTCCACCTCCTTCCCTGCCTCCATCACTACCTCCATTTCGCATGTCTCCATCGCCATCTCCATCCCGACCTCCTTCTCAACCTCCATCCCGACCTCCATCCCTACCTCCATCCTTGGCTCGGTTTCGACCTCCATCTCCAAATCTCGACAACACATTCCGACCTAATTGGCGCAAGCCATCGACTCCATCTCCACCTCGTCAAAATTAACTGAGGTTGGAGGTGGAGCACATCCTAGTGCTTCGAAGCTCACACGTTCGAGTCCTAATTCTTGCGAATGGCGGCTTCGCGAATTCGACGAGCTGTCTTGCAACGCAGCGATTGAGTCGATTGGGAGTGTTCGAGTTTGCGAGAGTGAGGGCGGG
This sequence comes from Ceratodon purpureus, assembly GCA_014871385.1. Lineage (NCBI taxonomy): Eukaryota > Viridiplantae > Streptophyta > Bryopsida > Pseudoditrichales > Ditrichaceae > Ceratodon > Ceratodon purpureus. The sequence goes on along the minus strand of CM026423.1, from coordinate 18,076,302 downwards.
AGAAGGGACGGAAGAGATGTGTGCCCAAAGCCGTTATTGGGTCCGAACCTTGGGTTCTGTTCTGAGGGTGTAGATTTACGTCGCTGGATTCCATGATTTGTGGTATGGTTGTTGGTTTTGGAAGTTGTGACGGTTTTGGGTGTGGGAAGAGTTATGAAGAGGGGCCGGGGTGCGGCCGTCCGATTGGGCGATGGATCCGATCGTGGCCGTTAGGGGGAAAACGCGCGAATGGGAATGAGCTTTGAAGCGAGTGCTGGGCTTGTGGAGGAAGAAAAGGGCGGGTTGCTCTGCCACGCGAGCAGGTGGTGTTGGCTGTTGTGTGGATGAACGGTGGATGATTGGTGATGAACTATGTGACGGTGACACATCCATTAGGCTAATTAGGTCTCTTCTGTTGCCATAATCGTCAATTGTTGGAGATGAAATGCAAGTTAACTTGATGTTTTATTACTATTCATTGTGCAAATTGGATTTGGATTTTTGTTACAGAGAGAATTTGTGTATATATATTTTTTTAATTGTCTGTGTTGGATTTAATTTCAAATTATTTTGAAGACTTCGAATGACAGTACAATTTTTTAAAGGAAAAGCGAGTAAATTCTCTTCAGGTATTTATTTTTGGATTTTTTAAAAATAAATTTTATTAAATAAATGTACTTCAAAAGACTTAAATGTAATTTTAGATTTTTTCATGATATTTAAGAAAATGGTGGAATTTTTTTTCAAAGATCCCATAACACCAAATCTTCAAAAAGAAATTCAATAAATAATCGAATGAAAAGTTCAAAAATAGCATATGAATTGTTACAATTTCCTTTAAATTTATATGAGGAAGCTATCTTTGTACTGTATTTTCTCACATTTTTAACATATTTCATATTTTGTAAGCCATATTTGTACCCTATGGATCAAATTAACACAAATTCTATTAACACAAATTTAAATCAACAATCTGAATGTTAATAAAAATGATACAATACAACTTAGTTTGTCTCACTTAACCGTTCCGTAATGGAATCGGTCAAACAGAAAAACCGAGTAGCGGTCAATGTACTCAACATTGCGGGTCCCACTAGTACATATACATAGAGTCCTACTTATTCCACTATGTACCCCATTATGGTAGAGGCACCTAGAATCACCACAGTCCCCAAAACCACCATACTTGAGTATGACCTTACCAACCTCCAAAATCTCTAATAGCAAATTGCCAGTCCTCATTTGGAGGACTTATTTGCTTATTGGTCACCTTGCTAGTGGGTGAACTCTCACAATCATAGAACATTGTTTTGAGTTCAATTGTGAGCAAAATTGAAGACCACTATTATTGCTCATAGGAAATTCTAAGTTAGAAATGGATCACAAAGTACTTTATTCTTTGAGATTTTCTATAAAATTAAGAATCACAAATTTCATGATACAAATTTTCGCATTCCTCATGAAATCCTATCTTGAAGATTATAATATTTTTTAAAGAATTTTTGAATTGCTAAATAAAAGTCAGATTGCTTTAAGTTGGTGGTTTTAGGTGCGTCTACCATAATGGAGAGCCCCAAAACAAAAATGGTTCAGCAATGCTCCAGGACAAGGCGCACAGACTTATATAAATCCTGGTCACATCGAGAACATACTAAATCTACAATTGGTGAAGAACTCATGCAGGTGAAATGTACATCCAGGGCTGATTGTGGGGCGTTTCCCTCCGTTTTGGCTTCGAAGCTCAAGCTCAACCAGAGTGCTGGTGACGCTTGCCGATTGTTTTTTCGCAGATTGGTGGAGGTTTGGGAGTTCGTAGTTTTATGGTGTCGCAGGAGCGCCTTGGTTGCGGAGCGAGGCGGAGGAAGAGCGATGGAGTGCGCGGAGTACTGTGATGTGAGCTGACTCAGAAGGAACAGGAGCCTGAAGCCGAGCATTCGTGGCGGTCGCGTTTTTTGGAGCGGATTGTGACTTCGGTGGAGGTAAAAATCGTGGAGCGCTTCTAGCGTTGTTTGGTGATTGTGGAGTGTTGTGGCTGTGGAGACGATGCAGTGGAGGAGCTTTCATTTTGAGGTGAGCGGTGGTCGAGGAGTGGTTCGGGAGCAGGTTTAGGAAAGAGTAAGGGTTGCGGAGCTGAGGCGGAGGGAGAATGATGGAGTGCGTGGAGGATTGTGAGCTGAGTTACTAATGATAGAATTTTAATCTGAAGCCGAACAGTTGTGGCGCCTTGTGTTTTGGAGCATTTTTCTTGGAAGGCGATTTCGATTTTGCCGGAGTTTTTTTCATTGGTTGAAATTCTAGTGTATTTCTGGCAACATTTAGTGGATTTCGGAGTGTTCTGGCTCGAGAATCGTAGTATGGAGACTGTGCGCTGGAGGAGATTGAGTTGCGGCGGATGAGGAGTGGTGAGAGAGAAGGTTTTGGAAAGAGGAAGGGCTGCGGATTGAGGCGGAGGAAGAGATGGAGTGCGTTTTGTCTGGAATTCAAATCAAGAGTCTTAATAGGGCTGTGAACTGTCTGTATCGCGTCGGCAGCGAGCTTCTCATTGAAGTTCTTCCTGACAGGGTAAGTTTACGTTCGCTGCAAGTACATTTTAGATTTTGGCAATGGAGTAAATTTAACTGCGACTTAAGTGCGAGCTGAGATTTTGGTATGGATTGCAGTTGTCGCTGCGCACGCTTAATACAGCATGGTCAGCCTTTCTGTCTGTGACTTTCAAGGGCCAATTCTTCGACTCATATCGTGTAAACACACAGAGTGCGGCTTGCAGTGTTCTGCTGAAGGTGATATAAGCTGTGAAATTTGATTATCTCTTTATTTATTTAGGCAGCTGCTTGTCATACCTCTGAATCAAATTCTGCTGTGGTAGCCTTGGTTTGTTGTTAAATAAATTGCTTCATGACGAATGCCATCTGTTGCTGTTGGAAGATGTGACATGAGACAAGCTTATTCCTGTAACACCGTGAGCATTGTTTTCTTCAGTCTGTAGTCACAGTTTTCCGGACACCACCTGGCAGTATGGAGCAGTTGACCATAACATTGCCAGATAAAGATGCGAACAAGCTTCAGTGGACTATTCAGTGCATAAACGGTAATTTATTTGCTTCGTATGGTCCCCCTTATTATTCTTAGATGGTACTCGACGTTGGACTCTCTTTCAGATGTATTTGTCGTAGGGAACAATAATGCTTTTTCCCCGAGAGATTCATCTAAGGGGAATGATTTCCCCTCAGTTTTTTGTAACCTTAAATGCGAACACGTTTTGAAAATGAAAATGAACTAAGACAATGTTATACTAATAATGTAGCTATCGATGCAGGAATGGTCTAGGATTTGATTCGTCATTAACACTCTGAAGCTTTATCTAATTGGTATGTAAACTAAGGAAATACAAGCTGTTCAGCTGAAATGCTCGTTTTAGTGGACTGAATAGTTAACATGCGTTGAGTGGCTCCAAATTGGGCCTACATCAGATTTGCAATTGTTTAGATGAACAACAGTGGAGTTCTGGTGTCGGAGTGCTTCTAACATCGACCATAAACCTTTAATCTGTGGATTTTAATATTCACTAGGCATCTGGTTCACCTATTATTCATGTTGTCTGCAGGAATCCGGAAAACGTACTGGATCACCTGTAACAACGACACTGAAATGCAGAATGTGATGGTGGAGCGGGATTCCTTTCCTAGCCACTTGGTTATAAAGCCTAAAGACCTTGGCAGACTTTTGGGACATTTTCAGTCTTCTCTTCAAGAGATAACATTGATAGCAACAGAACCCGTATCTACTGAGATGGATCCTGATAGTGAAGCAAAGGCGATTGAGTTAAAGAGCTACATCGACCCTGCAAGAGGTAAAATTACTATATTTTATCTCATATTTTCACATGTTGAGCTTGGTCGAAGTCTTCAAAGTTTGACTTTTCTATGCGAGATTATGCATGTTGAGTCAGCACGTAAGTCTTAATCACATGGATGCATGCAACCGTTTGTGGAAGTACAGACACGACAGATGGAGCACTTCATACGCAGCTTTGGATTGACCCCTCTGAAGAGTTATCAGCATATACGCACAAAGGACCACCGGTGGACGTGACTTTCAGCGTTAAAGAACTGAAGGTATAACTTAATTTCTCTCAATCTCTCTCAATTTTACTTAGGAGTAACGTCCTTTGTCAATTTCAAGTTCTGGTTTACATCATTTGACTCGAATTTTATCTGTTTGTTCTTGTATAAGAGTCGTCTAATATCTTGACTGTTGAAGCACTATGCTCGGACATCGTTCTAAGCTCTTTCAAAATAATTGACTTGAGATAAGTTATACTCACTGAGCATATCGGAACAGGCTTTTATGGCATTTTGTGAGGGAGCGGAAGCAGACATGCATATGTTCTTTGACAAGGCCGGCAAGTATGTCTGCTGTTACTCATGTTTTGTTCTCTGGGGGCTCAGTAGATCATTAGTGACAACCTCTTGTATTCAAAATAGTCTCCCTGCTTCGTTATGTTGTGAATGGGGTTTTACATTTTGTATTTATATATTTTTGTCTAAAGCATCCGGCATTTACGTGCTGTCGTTGAACAGACCTGTGCTCATTGCACCAAGATTTGGTTTGGACGATTCAGCTCATAGCGATTTTGATGCAACTTTAGTCCTTGCAACAATGATGAGTTCGCAGCTACATGGGGCAGAGGAGAGTGCTGATCAAGCGGCAGCTAATCAAAATAGTGCAGGCCCCAGTAGTAGAGAAGGTTCTCAAGACCGCGCCGCATCACATGATTCTGTTCGAAGAGGCAATTTGACACCAGGATCTGCTCATAGATCAGATGAGACAGCCATTTGGTCTGACTTATCAGGTTTGTCGAGAATTCCTAATTTACATGTCATTTTTCTATCTCTAAATGGTATGCTTTCTATGACATATACAGTTATTGCATGATTACTATCTGTGATGATATATCTGCATAAATTATATCTACTCAGAGAGAAATAACAATTAATGACCTTAACATTCTAACCTGTTACCGAGTGATGTTGCGGAAGTTGTACACGCATTAATAATTTAGCAGCATGGAACATCTTCAGGGAGTGGAGGAAGAACAAGTGTTACTCAGCGAAGAACAAGCATCAATCAGCCCACACCTGTACAGTATATTCCTCAGAATCCACGTGACAGTGAAGATGCACAACAGAATCTACCGGACAGCGAAGGTGCCCATCGGAATTTGCAGGACAGCGAGGATCCACATCGAAACCTACAGGACAGCGAGGATGCACGTCGAAATTTACCGGATACCGAGGACGCTAGTGAAGAGATTCCGACCCTGCATAGACGCGAGCTTGCAAGCGCGAGAAGAAAAAGGTTGAGGAAACGGTCAGAGATGGAGTCGTCTCCTGATCCGTCACCAGTCCAAATGTTTCCTGAAGCAGGCCTTCAGCCCCTTAGAGATCCTAATGCTTTACGCCGCGAGAGTACAAGTACGAGAGAACCTCCAAGAGAAACATTTCAACGGCAACTACCAGGTGCGTGAGCCGTCTTGTCAGGAACTGATTTAGCTCAGAATAAGACCTTAGTTCTGACTTTACAGTAGGGCAATTAGCAGTGGTTGCCACAGAATTAGTGGAATAACCTTTTTCTTCCGCCCCTTGACTTGATTCTAGTTCGCCTTTGTTTAGCAATTTTCTGTTAAGAGTCAAAGACCTCGTGTTTTGGTAGCTTCTTCGGATGCAGCTCATGGCCTGATACTGGTACGAAGAGAATTGTGAACAAGAGGCAAGCCAACTGGTAGTTAACTTACATCTGGTGACACACTGTGTAGCACTAAATTTGAGTGCGCATGGTCTTACAGGTGGACAGTTGGAGGAGGTCCCACAGCCCAGAGGGACGACAACTTGGGAAGACAATTCGAGCGACGCTGATTATGATGAAGACACAGGCGAAGCTGACGATGAATTTTGCGTTCCTACCACTCCTCCCGAAAGAAGAGGCCCTTATTAATTGATTTACCCTACACGAAGTGAGTATTTGCATTGATTAGGTTAGATGGGGCATGCGCAAGATTCATAAGTGTGGGAAAGCAGTTTTTGCGACTGCAGTTAACACTGGACGGGAGAGTTACTAGATATTTGGTTCGCATAAGAATATGATAATCAGTAGTACCTACAAATCTCAACTTGTAACTGTGGCAGTACTAGCTACAAATTTCACCTTGCTTATGGAATGTGACATGTTTATCAGCAGCAGCATCTCACACTGAAATGCAGGACACTGTTCTTATCAGGTACCTCACCCATTATGGAATCATGGTTATTGAAGTCTCTAACATATGCACAAGGTCCATGTTGAATGTACCTCAGTACCACTAATGTCTTCTAACATATACAAAACCAGACATCATGTGGTCAGGATGATCCATGACTCAACCGAGACATCCCCTGTTCGACAGCTGACATCCACGACACAAAGTAATTCGTGTGGGAAGAATTCTCCGTCTCGATGACACTTGCACTCCCTCGCTGCTGCTGCTGCTGCTGAAGCTGTTGCTGCTGTTGATGAGGTTGCTGAACGGGCGTCGAAGGGCCCTCACTGATTCGAGCTCGGCAGTACGGACACTGCTCGTGGCCCTCCAGCCATGGAGTGAGGCAGTTGGGATGAAACTTGTGGTTGCATGGTAGAGCTAGAAGCCCTTGTCCAACCAAAAACTTCTCTAAACAAACGGGACAATCCTCTTGCTCCCGACTGCTCTCGGCTGTTTTCTTCGACCCGTAAGTCTCCCTCTTGATTGCATCGATAGCAGCTTTGGTCATCCCAGCTTCCCTGGGCTTATGGGCTGGATAAGAACCCTCTGCTGGCACAGCTGAGCGGGGATGGTGGTTTCCACCGAACAGGTCCGGCTGCCACCTGTCTTCTAAACTGGGAGCCCAAGCTGCCAGCCACTCCCGCATGGTTCGCTCCCAGTCCTCGTCGTCGCTCCAAAGATTCTCATCGTCATCGGTGTCGGAGAACAGCACACTCATGTCGTATTGCGTGGTTCCCGTCGTCATTGGCGAGCTTGTCTGTCTGAAATCAGTCACAAGCGCACAAAATCAGTCCCGAATGATTGATTGAGTGTGTGGCGTGGATCACTACACTCTGAACCAAGTAAGTGAATTGCTGGTTCAGAGAGGCTAGAGTGAATCACAAACCTGGGAGGATTTGCAGAGAAACGCGGGGGAAGAGCTGCGGAGCGTAAGCGTTCATCCAGTCGGTCACGAGCTTCCATAGCTGCCCCTTGCAACCTTCGTTCATGGGCTTGACCTCTTAACAGCATCGCCAGAGTGGACATCCTGGATTCCTCTCCTCGATAGCCTCGCAGACCTCGGGAGCCCGACGAAGCAGCTCGACCTTCCCGAGTGCTGGACGAAGTTAACAAGCTCAAGTTGCTGTTCTGTTGCTGAGATGTGGCTGCGCGCTGCTCTTGCAGAAGGTCTTGCTGTACATTTCGGAGACCCGGAAAATCCATATAAGCACAGTACTCCACAGATGCTGCTGGAATGGACTAAGAGAACGGTAGAATACAAATATAAAATGTAAAGATCACGTCCGAAGTGAAGTACCAGACGACGAACTTGAGTTGACAGTGCAGCTGGAGACCGAGAAGCTGAGCGAGATGCATGGTGATGATAATGGTGGTGGTGATGATGGTGGTGGTGGTGGTGGTGATGGTGGTGGTGATGGTGAGCCAAATTAGACGAACCACTACTACTTCCTCTCGAACGACGACCCTCCGTTGCAGAATTTGAAGAAAGCTGGTGGCTACTAGGCGGGTCCAGTTCTCGTCGCTGCGCAGGAGCTCGCATCCGACGTCTCCGCGCCACTTCAACTCCTGGCAACATGTTTCCTGCAAGATGTACTTGTTTTGCTGGAGCTTCAGCTTCACCCCGCTTCGGTTTACGACGTCACACAACCTGCAATTATCCTCAGGAATTCAGTACCTATCTTCCTCGATTCCTGGACACCAAACCCTCAAAACCTTGCAAAGATCACAGGAACCCTAAATTTCGCCTCGTCTACAAACCACCACCACACATGGCTAAGACCTCAAATTTGATCAAAACTCAGAAAGCCAAACCCATTCCGACTTAGATCGAAACTTAGAAGTCACACCCACTCCGATGCTTCAGTCACAGAAAACCTCTAAACTCACTGTCACAAGAAAGATACCCGGATCACCCAATTCTCAACTCATGGTTAGTCACTGCCGACTTTTTCTATGTTCTCTGCTAGTCACTACGTGACCGACAGACCGACACGACAGGACCCATTCAGCGACTACAGCCATGAAAACTACATCACCAAACCGCGTGAGAACTGCATGCAAAAGTACATGCTTGGACCAGGACACACCTAGCAGGGAGCTATACCGTACCATCACCAACCCATCTCTTCAGGTCATCACTCTACCCTACTTCCCCAAATTAAAACTCCAAAGCGGCCAGTACAACATGCAGACTAGCGAGAGTAGTACTCATCTCTTCCACCTTGCAAAACAGTTCTATATCTTATCCTGTCAATACACACAGAACACACAGGGGGCACTAAAGCTGAAGAGACAGAAAGCTCGGAAGGGTATTCCAGTAGCGCTCACTGGTATGTGACATCATTCCCGTCTTCTTCACCTCCACCGCTGCCATTCTCCTCATGGCGCCCTCCGCGTCCGCCATCTCAAAACCTCGAACCTCGAAGCCGTAAGCAAATTCAAATTCTGAAAACCCCTAGGTAGCAGGTGCTGGTACTGAACTCAAAAGAGCGATAAAGGACTCGTATTTCCCAAGAAGTCTGACACCCAAAATCCCCACCAACACTTTGCAAACATGTCCACTAAATTTAGACGTGAAGCAAATGGGGTGGAGCGTGGGGGCTGTGGAGGATGGCAGGGCTTCTCGGAGGAGTCCAGTGTCGTACTCTGCGCTCTTCACCACTGATTCTCACTCATGGCTCGAGAGGATGAATATGGGTGGATGGCCCCGGGGTAGAAGACGTGGTGGACGGATGGCGTTACTACATAATGGGTTGAAGAGGGGATGGGGTAATGAATCAGGAGGGAGGGAGGGCAGTGGCATGGTGGAGTGGATGTATGGATGGTGTACCTCACTCCAACGTGGGCTGGCGTGGGAGGTTGATCCAACCTACCACTGTTTGGGGTTTTGTTGATTAGAATTATTGATTACATGTGATGTTTTGTAAACTCACCTTGTTTTAGGATTTCTAATGATTTAACAATTAAATTTACAAATGGTTTTGTCAATATTGAATTTTTGGAGGTGCTTTGGGGATAGATTCCTCTAAGAGTAGAATAAATTAAAGTTCTTTCACTCACATATGATTCAATATTTTGTTTAGATTTTGAATTTTTATTTGTTTATATGTACACCAGTTGAGATAGTCAAATAATGTGACCGGGAAACCCTGTCGTAAGGAGGAAAATTTTCTAATGTGTGTCAGGAAAAGAAAAAGGAAAGAAGGAAAAAGAGAGGATTCAAAAATAAATGATATATTATATATCAATCAATGAAATTTGTGGTACATAATGATGCGGTTATGGGATGCGTCACCCAAATCTACACCCTTCGTACACCAACCCCCAGAGTTTGACCCAGTAACGGGGTTGGGAGACGCATCCCATAGCCGCTGAAAGCTCCTTTTGCTTGTGTGTGCAAACCCTACACTTGTCTCCCTTGTGTGAAAACTTTGTTTCCATCGACATCAATTTGGCCATCGCCACTCTCGGAGCTCCATTCCCAGACACAACAGAGGACCGTGGCGTCCTCTACAAGCTCTTCTAGCTTCCGGCTTCGGCATCGGTTGTTATTGAGATCATATGGCTAGGGTTTGGAGGGAGGGGAGGGGAGGAGCGATGGTTGTGATCGGGCGGTGTAGGTCGTGAGGTTTGGAGGACGGAGAGGAGGGAGATTGGGTGGAGATTGGATTGGATTCTGGGACCGTTGGAGAGGAAACACGCGAGTGGGAGTGGAGATTGGGTGGAGTGAATTTGCTCCAGAATTAGGGTTCCAGGTTCGGAGCCATGGATGGGGAGGTTGTGAGCACGGCTTCTGCGGATGGAGGTTCAGACGAGGTGGGGAGGAGCATCAGCCATGAGGTGGTGGGCGATTTCCTCGACGCCAATGTTGAGGAGGAGGAGGATTCGTCAGTCGCGTATCTCGACAATAAAATGCAGCTGTGAGTGTTGCGATGATTGGTGAGATTGGTGGGAATTGAGCTGGATGGATGGGCGGGGATTGAGATGTGGTACTGGTGGTGGTTTTGCAGGCGGGATTTGTTGGATATCTCGCAGGTGTTGAGTGAAGCAGGGAGCGCGATTATTGATGTATGGTGATCTCTACTTGGTGGCTTTTGTTGTAGGTTTGGGGATTATTTGAATTTTGAAGTTTAGGTTTTGGTTGGTTTTGTGAAATGGTCGGAATTGAATGGAATGGATGGGTGTGAAGTTTGTGTGATCGGTTTTTTTCTGGGGGTGTGTGTTATGGGTTGTGCAGGATTCGTTTACTCGGTGTTTTAAGTCCAATGCTCCGGAGCCGTGGAATTGGAATATTTACTTGTTTCCGCTTTGGGCGCTGGGCGTGGTTTTTCGGTATTTCGTCCTTTTTCCTATCAGGTTCGAATCTTCGACTCATCACTACTCTTGTTTTTTTCTATTGGAGAGGGCCGAAGAAATGGGAGGAGTTGGTCCTGCTGGAGAATCGACATGATTATTGTGTGACCAGAGTCAATATGTTTTTTGTGTTGAATTTTGCTGATTTGTTTGTTGAAATGAAACAGGGCTATTCTTCTCGCACTTGGGTGGGTTATTTTTCTGGGCTTGTTCTTTCCCCTGCACATGGCGTTGAAAAACCACGACCATACAAGACGTCAAATTGAGGTTAGTTGAACTCAGTATTGTGTCTGAAGCTGGGTTTAACGCATTTGAAGTTTGTGATTTATCACTTTTATCCAAATGACCTTAAATGAAGCAGATGCTGAAGCAACTTGTGCCTTGCTGTGGACAGAGAGGCTTGGTGGAGTTCATATGTAGTGTGTTTGTGGCCTCGTGGACGGGCGTTATCAGATACCATGGGCCACGACCGAGTAGACGTCCCAAGCAGGTACTTTTCTGTCTGATAATCATGTCTGCTGAACGCTGCAGATGCCCGCGGTTCGCGCTAGAATAATTTTTCGTGTTAACAGTTCAGCCTGTATTAATTTCCCTAATAAGGAATTAGAAACGTTTACCGTGTACTAAGAATATCAGTTTGGGGTTACTATTATACGTATTATAATTTACACAGTACATTTTTAAGGAATTATATAAAATTTGACCAAGCCCATAGGGACCTGTGGTATCAGGCTGTGCCTGGCTGGTTTTCAAGTCGTCAGAAACCCTACAGCAGTATGCCTGCCGCTGATGGTAAGGAACATTGTGTGACGCCGAAGGGGTGGCCTTGAGAATACCCGCGTCAAACCTGGCTGGGAGCTTGACTGTGTAGGTTTTCTCAGATCCTCCACGGTTCTAGAGCATAGTTAATCGGGTCTACTGCACACGCGGGTTTTTTTTTATAGCAAAACATCATTGGAAACGTTCTGAATGCAATGATCATTCTTTTGTTAAGAGTTGTCTAGTATCCATTTCGTTACCATGTTGATTTTACTTAGCTTTAAGAAACTTGCAGTAAGTATGCGTGTTGCAAAATTTGCAGGTATTTGTGGCAAATCACACCTCGATGATTGATTTCGTCATATTGGAGCAGATGACCGCTTTTGCTGTAATTATGCAAAAGCATCCAGGATGGGTTGGTAAGTCATTTCTTTCTTTCTTTTTCTGCGAAGTCCCTTAGTTCTAACAGCCAATTGTCGGACTTGCAGCATCTCAGTTTCTGTGTCCCGCTTATCTACCGTGACTTTCAGAGTTAATAGGTACTTTACGGAGAGAAAATCCTATGGGCTCAGTTTTGTAGAGAGCCAACGCTTATAAGATGATTGCTGGCAAATAGTGAAGGTACTAAGAGAAGGTATCACTTTTCGTGTGTATGTGCAGGATTCTTGCAAACCACTGTGCTCGAGAGTCTTGGTTGCATATGGTTCAACAGGACAGAGGCTAATGATCGGCATGCTGTTGCACTGAAGTAAATTTCACTGCTACATTCAATTTTACACTCGACGATAGTTTCCTGTGCTAGTTTCATGTAGTTGGGGACAAAACTTCAGAGATTCTACGATCAAGAAACTCTACTGAGCTCGTGTTTTTCTATTTCAGGTTGAAGAAGCACATTGAAGACCCAGATGCAAATCCTCTTCTAATTTTTCCTGAAGGCACATGTGTCAACAATGAGTACACTGTCATGTTTAAGAAGGTAACTGATGCAAACCAGATTGTGTACTTCAGGTTTAATATCTGCACCTGAATCGTGTATTCTGACCCGTTTTAAGATGTGCATGATGTCCAGGGAGCATTTGAGCTCGATTGCACGGTGTGCCCTATTGCTATTAAGTACAACAAGATCTTTGTGGATGCTTTCTGGAACAGTAAGAAGTAAGTCATTTTGCTACGATCTTTCTTTATCATTTTTAAGTGTTCTCACCACTTATGATCTCAACTCAATCTTATCAGCTGCAATTATGAAGATATATGACGTTTCGTGTGTCCCTATGATCACATCATTTCTGTTCTGTGCTGCAACAAAACCTCCTTCAGATTCGGTTATATTCGTGAGCTGTATTATATATTCTGGATGACTATGGTCCTTCATCCTGTGTTCCTTCATCCTGAAAACCATGCATCTTGGTGGTTGACGCAGGCAGTCCTTCACAATGCATCTGATGCGGCTGATGACGTCTTGGGCAGTGGTGTGCGATGTCTGGTACTTAGAACCCCAGACTATCAAACCGGGTGAAACTCCTATTGAATTCTCTGAAAGGTATGTGTGGTCATTCGACACTTTTTCAATTGGTCCTCTGCATAATGATTCAAGAAACCCTCAGGTACCACAAGATCGTCTACTCTCCGTTACAAAGAAGCCTACTGCTTTAGATATGAGCCATGCAATGGCCCTATTGAAGCCAGCTGCTTTAGTTTTGGACTTCACATGCCTATTTTGTAAATGGTTCTGGATGGATGCATTGTTGACTTTAAGACTTCTCTTAGTACTATCCTGCTCGGGAATATGCCATCTACCTTGCTTATTCTGGTCTTTTTTTATTACTGGCAGGGTGCGGGACTTGATTTGCTTGCGGGCTGGAATTAAAAAAGTTCCATGGGATGGCTATCTTAAGTATCATAGGCCAAGCCCTAAGCTCACTGAGAAGAAGTAAGTTCTCCTTTACATTGTTGATAACCGCTCTTTCCGCCTATGCTAATGCTTGATGTTCTTTGTTAATTTGTATGATCTGGGGGCCGACAAGTCAAGTTCTGTACTTTAAATCGGTTCAAGACGCAGCCTCACCTTCTTTGTTGCTTTCCCTGTTTCAGACAGCAGAATTTTTCTGAAGCTGTAATTCGACGGTTGCAGTCAAGGAATGAAGGCCAGTAAACACCCAAATTAGAGAGTATCTCTCTCATCAAAACCCTCTGCTTTAGTGAGTCTTTCCTCTAGAGATATCATCCTTATTGACAGGTCTAAGGTCAAGCTAAGTTTGTACAATGGCAGTTGAATAGTAGTACTTATTACTATCTTTCCCTATAATTGTGTTGTAAAGAAACGGGATGTAACCCTTTCAGCTTCAATTCGGGTTGAGGAACTGTAATTGTAGCACGGGACATCATGGTTTCGAGTTTTCTTAGAATTGAACTACTGTCCCTGATGATTTCGGCAAACACATGGGCAGCGTGGAGGAAACGCTTCGTGGAATTCTATGCTTACGACAAATTGTCCGAATGCTCTGGATGTTTATGGTGCAGACTATTGTACTGTACTCCACTGTACTGTATCATGTAAATGCTGTTTATATGCAGGCTAGTCAGCAAATTGTTTGGACTTGAGCGTCGGTGGAGGTAATGGCAATGAGGGCTTGAGTACATAGTACTGCCATTGCCCTCACTTAATGGAGGGCTTGAGTACATGGTTAGGTGCGCTATTTATGCTGGGGTGCCGTGCGCCATAACTTCTTCCATGGACAGATAAAGCCTTCTTGTAGTCCTGCAGAGGTTAGGTCTACTGAAATAGTTCAGGGTCTTTGTCACGGAGGAAGATGGGTTGGACTCTATTGCACATATGTTTCTGTCAGCAGCGGTGAAGCTCGATCGTCCCCCGGCTAAGTGTGTAGTATTTGAAGATGACCCTCGTGGAGTACCTGCAGCTCACAATTGCACGATGAAAGCGGTTGCCCTTATTGGATCTCATCCTGCATATGAGTTGACTCAGGCGGATTTGGCTGTTAGCGGATTTTCTGACCTTTCAGTGATGAACTTGCGGCGATTGTTTGCAAATAAGGGAGCCGAATTCATGGACTTGCAGAAGCAGGCCGATCCCAAGAAATTGGTGAAAAGGAGACTCATGATGGATACATGGTTTTAAGAGGAATGAGATCTGGTGTCTATCTGCAGCAGTGTATATAACAGAGAGAATTCCTGTGGTTTCTCCAGGATTCTGTGTGGTCCGAAAATCCTCTGCTGTATGAGGGTTCCTTGTGAAGTGTATTTTAATGTGAAGATTTATTTTGTAATCTTGTGTACATTGGATGGGTAGGGGTGCTGGCCGTGTTGCCATTGCTGCTGGTGCCTAGTCGCCCTTCTATCAGCTCTTCATTCACATTCATCAATTGGAACATTTTGTAATGGTGAAGCACTCATATATCTGGATTACTAGTGATGGCATAGAGGTACAATACAGGAAGTTGAATCTCGCCTCTTGTCATTGCATATTTTTCATTTTTGTGTTATTTATGAAACGTTTTTGGTCGATTTCCTCGTGTTTTTCAACGCAACTATGTCATCCGTATTGCAACACATAGTTGAACCATCATCACCTTCCGCTGGCAGCTCATGTATAGGATATAACCTTGACCCTTGCAAGATCTTTAACTTCGATTGCTTTGTCGGGATTCCAATAGAGCCTAATTTGATGTGCATCCTGAGTTATATCGCCATTAGGGCCCTGTTTCTAACTAGTGAAGTGGTCATAACCTCCGGAGATAACTGAAAAAGAAACAGCTCGCAAATCATATGATGATCCTGTGCATGTTGACAATTGAAAAGACTTTCACCAACAGTGGCATGTCTAAATATACATGGCATGTCTAAATTCAAATTGGGCTCTGAAGCATCTCAGGATCGCTAAGTCTTTGGGTTGAAATTTTGATGCATAATCCTTCAAATACTAGGATATCGTTTGAACTACTAACTATTGAATGTTTCAAGTGGAGATTTACAAACCCAATATTACTCACACCATTATTCAAATAGACTGCATATGTACATATGCCAAAATATATGTTTTGACAGTTTTATAAGCATATTTGTAAACGTTACAAATATCCAAGTGTTGTCTTTTTGAATACCTATGGACAGCTCACAATTACATTACCAATATAATATAATACTATCCGCACAACTATGATAGGTATAATGAATATTTTTTAGGTTTGGCCATATACTCCAAGGAGGAGTGATGGTGGCTTTTAGGTGTTCTTCATCAATTCTACAAAAGTAGGATTCCATTCTTGGCTTTTGGAAGAACTGCAAAAACTGATCCAGAAAAGTATGAAGCAATACATTTTCGGAGAAATGTTTAGCCAGCTCCGAAGTTTAGAATTCATCATCAGGCGTTGTAATAGAAATTCTGGGGCCTCCGGCCAGTGCCTGCTTGCATGTCCTCCATTTTGAAGCCTTGGTAGGCAGGCTCTTCCGTTGTGGCGATGCAGACATCAAGCATCTTCTTCAACATCTTCCGCTGTTTCAGGTAGTCCTGCGCACTGAATTCTGCTAATGGCATCCACTGCATGATCATCACAACAATCCACTGTCAATGGACTGTCCAAGTGTCACAAGTACATTAAGTTATATCAACTTAGAACTTAAAACCTGCACCTGTTATGAAAACAAAATGGGAGGCTGGCACTCGGATGTCTATGGTTCAGTACCTTGGCAGCCGTCAATTCAGTGTCTTGAACTGTGATTCCCGAGGTGAGAGGTCGGAGGACACATAAGAAGAAGATGTCCGATTTTTCGAAGGCTACTTTGTGGGCTTGTCTGTAATCAACACCATGTGAACCTGGTTAGGGCCATGAAAGGAGCATGGAAGTGCGAGTTCAAGTGGAGTTACATTGTGTGAGGTATTCATGCTTAGAATGGTTCAGAGGATTGAGTTACCTGAATCCGACCACTTGTACGAATTCTGTGTCAATCTGCAAATAGTGACACAGCAACTTTTGGGTTAGGCTTGTGAGCATATGCAGTGGCAATTGAGTCTGAAGCTCGTAGTTGTCTATAATCAAAGTCAAGTTTCTAGTGCGGAATGAGTAGCTATATGAGCCACATCCTGAGATGTGAACAATCGAAACATTTTCTGCATTGAGATGCTCAAATAGCTAGAATCTTTGAAGCTGCACATACCCCTGTTTCCTCCTTCACTTCTCGAATTGCCCCAGCGAAGATATCCTCGCCCTGCATACAAATTTTGACTCAGTGCTGAGTTAAGGATAATTGTTTCCACTTGGAAGAAGTACTGAAGAAAGGAAAGAATCACCGATATGTTAGGATTGGTCATCATCATTAATTACGAATTCCACGAAGAGAAATTCTTGCAGAGTCCTATTACAGACCTGGTTGACAGATCCTGTGGGCATCTTCCAGATACTTCCACCTTGGAAAACGCCACTCTTCTCTTGCACAGCAAGAATCTGTGATTACCAAAAAAGACACGAAATCCAACATTAGACCGTTTAATACTTCTCTGCATTTTGTTGATCTCAGTGATGCTTAGTCACGAGAGTGAACTAGTAAGATTGAGATGTACAATGCACAAGTGCTACCTCTCCTTTGGAATTCAAGACGAATGCTCCGACTCCAACTTGGTGTGAAGCATTGGCAGGAATAGTTGATGGAACATCATCTGCAAGCCAAATGACGAGCATCACATATGTAGACTCCGCGTGATGGTACTTGAAGCCCTCCTGCAATATCAGGTTGAAACGAAAAGCTGTAATGGACACTGTTGAGATTCCAATTGAATGTAAAGTTGTCTTGCATCGATGGTAGACGATTAAGACAGTAGTTCATTCTTCCTTAAATTACAAATGAGGTTTCACCTGAATAGCAAGATGCACAAGTTCGCTTTGGTTGAGTGGCAATTTCAGCCATACTCCACGCTTGCCCTGGATAATCGAGGTGCTGTCAGCTTTCATGCCCTTCAATCAGCCCACACTTCAACACACATATCTCTCTATTTCAATCTAATATAACCTAAAATGTTCAGATAAGTCTCTAACCTCGATAGGAAGTGTTCGATTCTTAGACAATTCTTCAAACCGATATTGGCATATGGAAACCTCATTTCAAATCAATTACCTGAGCCTTCCATTTCACGAGAGAATGCTGCAGGGAGTGGAGAAAGACGGATGTGTCTCTGGGCAAGCTTGGGCTGTCAATTATCATGCCCCCAAACTTGTCTTCTGTTGCCTTCAAGATGAGTACAGTTTCAGCCTCCCTGTTGTTGGCACCGGCAGGAGCTGCAATCCCTTCCATGAGCATTGCCATGATAATGAATTAATTAGCCGCAGCTACGAAACTCAGTTGCACCGAAGTTGATGTAGTGATCAAGTACTGCAAGTGGAAAGTTCTGCACAAATGATCAAAGTACAACTCCATGTTACCAAAATGAGACCCAATTTCAGTAAGAATAAACCTACTCTCACAATCTCAAGGCAAATTATCCTGCATCTCTTCAAACTACCAATATTGACACTGACTTCGACTCAACACTATCCGTTGAATCCGAAACAGAAGAACATAACCTCAGCAACAAAGCAATATGAGGAGCTGTAATTGATGAGGATGAAGCACCACACAAGCCTGAAATAACAATTTACCAGTTTCTGATCTCCTTCAGCTGGCTGGACGTTAAGAGCTAGCACACACAAGATTATCACTTAATTGTGATGGATCTGTGTGCCACAAATAAGTTGGACCCTTCATATACACTTCTCGGCCTGTAACTTCTACTCAGACAAACAACACTCCAGATCACAGACCAGTGACCGCTGAGAATCAAGCTAGTTGAGTGCAACCCACTTGAAGTTTCCTTCCGACAATTACCGCCTGCAAGTACTCGTTGAAAGTCAGGATCATCGAAATATACTCAGTTTTAGCTCTGGAATGATCAAGTGGACGGCCGACTCACCCAGTTGCCGAGTTGCAAGCTCAGATACACTGTCGGGCAACGTCCGATCTGCATGTTAGCACTTCATGTATTGGTGGAGAAGTTTTGAAGTGTGAGTGTCCTTTGTCTGCAATATATGTCTGTAGCACCGCCATGGCCCTAGATAGACTCGCTGTTCCAGGTTTCACTCGGTGAAGCTACCGACGCGGTGATCTTATTTTACAGTTATTTAGCCATGATGTTAAATTAAAATATAACGGAGGAAAGGGACTTCCTGGAAACAACTTCTACTAGAAGTCCGGATGGGGAATTGTCTATATCCCCTGAGAGGGGTGGGGCAAATCTCTACCCCGTTATTATATTTGAGTAATTTGGGGCTTGCAGCTCCGAATTTTTTTTAAAAAAAAACCAAAAAAAAAAGACTTTTGGATGTCAAAAATAGGAGGGCTAGAAAATTGGATCAAACCAAGCTTGGCTTTTGTGCTAAAGAAACGCTTGTTGGGGGGGAACTATTTAAGAGACCTTAGGTGGGATGCGAAAAAACACCATCCTACAAATAGTTACTAAGCTTAGAGGCTCACACCGTGAGATGTATATACATACATGGTGCCTTGTTGGATTTAGGTTTTTTGAATACATCTAAGCAAACACCTCCAAAATTCTCCTTTAAATTTACTACAAAGAGTGAATGAATTAGAAAAAAGATTTTTTCCAAATGTGCGACTGTAGGATGTTGCCTAAGACCCTTAGATCATAAATTGATATGGAAAAAATAATGGCTAAAATTCACCTTATTTTGTTTCAAAAATAGATGAATGTTTAAGATGCTTTTATTAAAATCTAAAATGTTTGCTTTGAAACAAGCATTTCAATCTAAATTGAATCAAACATCATAGCATTGAAAATATATGCTTAAGTCCTAAATATGAAATCCATAAAGAATAAGGTCAAATACTAAGTCCGATACTCGCTAAGAAAGTGAGCAAGTTTATAAATAACTCGATTAGAATAAAAATTTATTCTTCCAAGTCATATGTTGTAAGCACAACGGCAGTCGTAAGGGCAATGGCAATACATACTGTATATGATCCCAGAGTTTCATCTATGGTAGTGGAATTGATTTCTTCACATTTTGTATTCTAGACTCCTATTATTGGTGAGTTGGGTTCCATATACCACCTAGCCTAGTTTCAGAAAGTGTTCAAGAGTGCATCAATTGCATCCATGCCTTGGAAAATTAAGTGCATCAGATTAGTGCATAAACTCTTCATCTTCAGAATCCAACCCTTCACAAAAACCAAGACCCTATAACAGTTAACGACCACTCTACACTTTCAGCCTAAAAAATCCATAGAAATCTGTAGAAATACTCAAAAAAAAATGTTTTTTTTTCCAGAATACCTTTACACTAGCTTCCCTGATCATCCAAAAATAATAAACTTTTTCTTTCATAGGTCCTCATATGCAAACCTGAAATTCAGTCAGGAATACAACCCACTACCTTATGTAAGATCCCAGAGCTTCATCTAGTAAAGCTCAATATTTACATACTGTGCTTTCAAGTTTCCAAGTTTCCAAGTTTGTTTACCAGCTAAGTAATCCCAGTCCGAAGACTAAAACGGCACGCAGTTACATCCTTCGCAGTCCGAAGACCAAAACGGCACGCAGTCCAAAGACCGAAACGGCACGCAGTCTGCAGCTCCCCCTCGCAAGATGCGATCACAGCTTATAAACAGAGCCCGAAACAACGCTACTCTAACTAAATGTACAACAGAAATCAGTGGCGATGGTGTTCGATCGATCGATCAAGCTCCTCGCTCCTCCAATTTCAAGCTACACCATCACCGAAACTAGCTCTCGCGCTTCCTTGCATGCAAAAATGCATAACTCTCTAATGGTAACGGAACTACAGGAGCACCAAGCCATGGCTTCTGGACATGATGACCACTTGTTGCAATTGTAACACCAGGTTGTGGAGTCACATGAGATCGGCTCACAAAGGGCAAGGTTAAGGGCAATGGTGGAGGCAACATCTGTGTCAAGGGTTGAGACGACGAAGAAGTAGAAGAAGATGTGTTGCGAGTGGATGTTGTACCGAGAGAATGGTTGGAGTACAAAGTTCTGCCGCGTTCCTTGGCACGAGCAGACACCCAGTCGATCTTCTCCTGGCGAGAGAGGTCCGAGGAGATCTCTGGGAGGCAGCTGGGGTAGTCGTTCTTGTAGTTGAACGCTCCCTTCTTGCCGTAGTAAAATGCAGCCACATCGCGGACCAGAGCTGCTTCTTCACATGTGCGGTACTCGCCCAGGGGGAGGTCGTATCGGGTCTTGGGCACGCGGACTCGGGGGATGAATCTGATGCCGTATGGGTACTGCCGCCATCGCACTCCCACGAATCCTTTGTTCGGTGCGTCTGGAACCCTCGCAGGTGGTTGGTGTGTGGGGGAAGTGTGTTTTCGCTTCTGTCCCCGCTTGAGAGTTGCGCTGGTTGAGTGGCGGGGAGGAAGTGATGATGCTGGTGGAGGTTCCATCAGTGCCTGCGGATTGACAAACTTTCAAATGAGTGATCAAATGCCACAAACGCTTGCACTAGCTAAATTGCTACCAAACCCTAACTCGCATGTAATCAATCTCCACCTCGGTTATTGGTTTATAAGAATGAGTTTAGAGATAGAGTGATGGCCTCGAAACAGATGCAATTGCGAACACAATCAAGGGGCATCTCCCAGGGTTTCGAAATTGGACAACTCACTCGGCTTCTTTCCAGGTATTCAGCAAACCTTACAGACAATACCCTAGTCAAAACCTAGAATCAGGAGGATACTTTTCTGGGGCTGGAACACCTTACGAGTTTAATTGTGGGTCGACCTTACACAGCCATTCGCGGTCGCCGAGAACGAAGACGGATCATCGAGATGTTGGCGCTCACTGTCGCACTCGTACAATTGTTGTCGTCTCCACTGCATTCCGCCTATGTTCTCCTAACGAGTGCATAGCACGGCGACTCGGACTCAGGTGGTACAGACAATCAATCACCAGCAAGTGACACAAACCCAACGACGAAACCAGGCTCGAAGGTGGAACTGGGGGACGACAACCTAGAGGAAAGAGCTGCAACGGCGAAGAGCGCTGCCACTTGTGTACAGTTCGATTTTCACCTATTTCTTATCGAGCTCCTTAACGTTCCAGGTACAGTCCTATTTTCGCTTTCTCAGTTCATCACTAAATCACTAAACTTAGTTCCGCAGACCGAGAGTTGTCGACTCCGACAATGAGCTGCAGTTCAGCATTTGTACAGTACTAGTGCATGTTGTAGAACTACCAGCTGGTGTTGAAGAAGTCAGTGTGTTTCGAAGGAAACAAGAAATGTAATCGAAAAGAGAGAAATTACACTAAATCTATGTGCATACAGTGGTATTCAGTAAAATTTCAAACTATTTGAGAACTTCGTGCACAAAGAATAGGTCCGTCCGTCAGCTCAGGACCTTTGAAGCCGTCTACCAGAGTGTTTCGAACGACTATTAGTTGTGTAATCAGATTTTTTTCTGCCATCAGATGAGAACTACACTGCCCATTTTTAAAGTCATAGAACCAAAGTCCGAGTGATACTTCTGTCCAGTCATCGATGACATGTTCAATAATGGTTCAAGTGTGTTACTTTGATACATGGTCCCTGGAGAAAAATTCCTCGTAAACTAGCAATAGTGAATCGACTTGCTACTACAGTATTTATAAGCCTAAAAATACACAACGAATCAACTACAAAATATTGAGAGCAGGTCGTCATTGATCAGCTGAAGATGCTTGAAAGGGTCCTGGAGCTCTCGTGAGCTCGGCATCATCTCTAGCTTCGTCTGCAAGACAAGCGCGAGCCAAAAATCTGTTGAACCAGAGAGACCATGTTGCGTTTGAGTTAAGGGTTTGTCCAGCTTCATGGAGTCCTTTATGCTCGTGATCTCTTACTCTTCTTCCTCACCCTTTTCTGTGCAGCCAAAAACTCTTCCTCAGATGGTTCCTCTACCGATTTGCTTGACTTCATCACTCTCATCTGTGCAGCCAAAAATTCTTCTTCCGAGGGTTCCTCCGTGGTTTTGCTGGACTTCCCGCCTTTCACGCCTTTCCCTTTGTTACCATACTTCGCTGCTAGGGTTGCCGCAAGGGAATCCATTTGTTTCTTCCCACGGTGATTGATCAATGCAGTGAGCTCTGCGGTGGAGTCGCCGTTCTTCTTCTTTTTCCTGCAACCGATTCGGTCACTTGTCAATCACCAATATGGTCGGCAAGGTAGTCCACAAGCGTCAGAAAGCAACTGGGAAGATGAAATTGAAGTGTAAACTAGGATTCTTACTTTGGAGGAGCAAGAGGATTCGGATGCCGTGGAGTCTTGGAAACCTCCGAAGCCCATTTGCGGTACGTTTTATATTCTTTCAACTCGCCAGATGATATAGCAGCATCGATGATGTCCATAAAGCGATGGGAATCCAACTGCGGATCGGAGCACATCATCTGATTGAACACTCTGCACATCTCCAGGTATTTTAATAGGGTATCTCAGCTATGGTTTAACGACAGAATTCAACAATGAACACAGTACCATAAAGTTACAATAGCGAAAACAGTCGATCAACTTCATAAAACCGACATCCTCGCAAATCAAGCAATGACGACGAATTCAAAAGAGGTCGAGAGATACATACTTTTTGAAATCTCCCTTAAATTTGGTGTACAACGTCACTAAATCCTTCTCCTCCTCCTTCGAACCTCGATAGGACGCTGAAAAAACGTCAATGTCATCCTCTGTCACCTGCCACACAGAGGACGAAAACAGTGATTCAATTCAACGGCACAGAACCTAAAACCAAAACCAAAACCAAAAAAATTAGGCTTCATCACAACAAACCTCAGACAACTGACAGAGAAGCAACATTACCGTTTTAAACAGAGTTCTGAGAAACTTGTACAAGCTCTTCACGGCATCACCATCAATGTCCGCAGCGTCAATCGACCCGGTCTGATCATAGAGCTCACGCTTCTCAGGATCGCCCAAGATGGCCATCACATTCTGCAGCTGCTGGAACTTCTCCTTGGCATTCTGCAACCCACCCACATGAACCCATCATCAAAAACCAAAAATTAGGGCTTCCATCCAAAACCCGAACTTCCAACAAAAAACTCAAAAACCCACCTCGTCGCCGGGGTTCTTATCAGGATGCAAACGCAACGCCGACTTGTGGTACGCCCTCCGAATCTCCTCGTGGCTGGCATTGCGATCCACTCCCAGCACCTCGTACAAGCTCCGGCTCTCCGAGGTGTCGGGCTGCTCCTCGGCTGCCGTCTCTTCGTCCTCCTCACGAACTCTCTTCTTCCGCCCCATGGCTCTCCAACAATCTGAGACAAGAGAACTTCGCTCTGGAAAACTTCGCTCAGCAAACAGAGTATGTGAGAATCAGTGGATCAGTTGTTGCCTCAAAATGTGAAGTTCTCTGTCGCGCCATCCGGAAGTATGCAAACTGGTGGGGATGAATGCGTTGTTGATGGATGGGTTTGTTTGTAAGCTCAAGTTGTGGGAAGTAATTGTGATGAATGCCGGACAAACTGTTGGGTGGTGATCCCATAACCAGGAGGGCCCCATGGCCAAGATGACTTACGAGTCCTCCGGTTCCCAATTCTGCCATTGTCTGCATTTGTGGATTGCAGGGACTTCAAGCATTTGCTATCATGAAAGGGCTTTCGATTTCAAAGTTGAAGATGGTGAGTTTAAGTTGAAGTTGGCATACATGAAGTAAGAGAGTTGATGGGAGTTAAGAATGTGAAGCAAGTTAGGTTCTATGACCTGTCAAGATTGAAGCCCACCGAATTACGGTAGTTCTTACAAGGTAGAATAAATTAAGCCCTTACGGAAAATTAATTCCATGCTTTCGATTAACTTCAACGGTCCAGTCTGAAGTTAATACAACATACACAGGAAGAAAGTGAAATTCAAAATCGACGAATATACATTATTTTACCTCTACATGTAAATGTACACTGTACACAGTGCGCACTGTTGTCACTAAAAGAATTCCTGGTGTACAAAAAATTAGAAGCTGCACAGTTAAATTCTTTATACATTGGTCTCGTGGGCATTGGTGATGTTTTCCCTGAGCTCCGGGAAGACAGAGTTAGGATGTCGGTAGCGGTTGTCCACGCTGTGGAAATAGATGTTGCCAGTCATTACACCCTTCACACCGTCTATGTAGCTGCGCACAGCGAACACCTCCGAATCAAACTTCTTCTCCAGCTCTGCAACAGTGTGAATTTGTGTGTTGATCAAATCCACAGCTTTCCATGCAGCTTGGGATAGTCCTGAACCGCCATCGTTGCTATCTTGCATAAACATTTTGATTATGTTGCGCGGGTTTTCTTCAAACATCTCCTTGGGATAGGAGAAGAGGTCATTGACATACACGCAGTGAATCACTGCTGCATTAGTGAGCTGGTGGAGAATGGGATGGGCCGAGAATTCATCGCCAAGGTAGACATTGGTGGCGAATTCTACAAGCATCATCACCCATCGACCTCCGCTGTTGAGCACGCGCATTTGGGCGTAAGCCTCCACTTCTTTCAGGAATTGTTGGTCATCTGCGATGAATCATAAGTTTGTAAAACAACCAACACATTAGACAATGAATGTCCAGTGAAAGTAACTTGAACAGAATTTTCTACGTGCTTTCGACTGTACACAAATATTGTTAATAATGACAACAATTTACTAAGTTATTATCATGTCGTTCTGTTGATGTGGTATCATGGAATCTATACTAAATTACTCTTATACGTCGAAGTACTGATGATCTAACCTGCAATGTGATCAACATGGCTGCTCACGCCCGCTATTTGGTGCTCCAGGAGACAGTCTGCAAATTTGTTGAACCACTCGGGGTTGGACAAACGCCTCATGTCGTGACCCAGTTCCCATGTAATCCCCTCAATTGGGGTCGGATTTGATGGGATCTCTTGTTGCCGAAAAATGCTGTTCAACCTTTTAAAAAAGGCCGCTAATTTTTGAGAGCACTTACCGATGCTGCGACTGATGCCAAACTCCTCAAGTACCGATTCATTGGGTGCATCACTGAAAATGTCATCCAGCATGAAATAGAAGGTTTGGAGTGTAGCAATAGCCACAAATCGATCCCTACTGCTAGTGCTTCCAAACACTTCGTTGGTGAACGAAATGCCCGGATGAGTCCAAGATTCAAACGAGTGTACGCTCCAACGTTCCGCAATATTCTTCATATGGTCCTTGGCCGCACAAAGGACTGAGAAGCTTGCTTGTGCTGGAGGAGGAGGAAGGTCTGGTATGACGGTTGAGGCAACAAGAGGTGGAAGCGCCATCTCATCGAACTTGACAACACCACTCGTGATTACTCGTGGACGCTGGAGCCTACCTTGCGCTATATCATAACTAGCTATGCAACACCACATACTAGGCAGGGTGCTGTTATAAAGCAAGTTAACGGAAGGAGAATGGAAGCAAGGGCGCTTCAGAAAGGCAGCAACCGAAGTAGGGCAAGAGCGAGCCCGAAAGATAGGCGCTACAGGCGATGTATTGCTGAACCGGGAATGAAGTACTGACGTCATACCGGTTCCGTGAAGTGCACTCTGCACGTGAAGTGCCATTCAGCAATCCTAGTCCTGGCGGAAGCAGAGCAAGGAACAGTACGTAGAACGAACTGAGGTTGAGGTCCTGAGCTCAAGCTGTCGCAGGGATGGCTGGGAGACCCTCCTAGACTTACTTATCCTAGATCTGAATTCAGATCGACCAGCTCCTGGCCTAAATGCAGCTCCGTACAGCCTTTTGCATAAGCTAATCGTTTCGCAGAACTCGAGCATAAAATTCAGCTTGATGTGAGTTACGTACAATGAGTAGCTTGTTCAGGGATGCTTGATTTTATGTTCACTGGGGATCGAGACCGAGCTTCGGCCTGTGTTCTTTCTTCAATGAACTACTGTGGCTGAGTCAGAGCGGCCTATACACCTTTCTTGTGACCCGTAGTATGTTGAAGGCGAGGTCCTTCCACCTGGAGGACGCTACGTGCCGTTTCGAAACTACAGAGTATTTTATATTTTGCCGGCATGACTGCCAACTTTGTGCTCTTCCTTTGAACTATATGACGGAGTGAGACGCCCTGCAACTTTCTTGTGTAGCATTCCTTTGAACTATTATGAAGGAGTGAGACCCCTGGAACTTTCTTCTGAATCACTTCGGAGAACAGGTCCTTGCTCCTAGATGTTGCGTGCCTTTCATGGGTCTGGGTAGTGAGCATGCAACCAATCAGTATTTATAAACTTGAAAGCTAGGAAGTTGTTAGACATGTTACAAGTACCTAAATTTGCTGAAAACGTGATTCATGCTTTGTAATTCCTTGAACTGCATCCACAAATTGTCATGCTTGCCAAACATGTTGTTTTTGGTCGTTGACTCCATTACTCCAGTAAAACAAATCTTCTCTTTACAGAAGAAACAGCTGTTGCGATGGGCCTCCGAATTGAAACTTTGTCTGATCTGTTCGGCATCAGACGTAGCTTCAAGCAATCTCCAGAAGGTGTGCAAATTGGAGGGGATGAATTAATGCGTTGTAGACGGATGGGTTGGAATGGCAGTGATGATGAATGGGAAACAACTGTTAGGTGGGGATCCCATAGTAGAGACCAAATGGCACCACCCATTAAAAGTCTGTTCTGCTTGTCCAATTTTTTGGACTGTGCACTCTGCACTGTGCAGGGACTGCGAGGATTTTTGCTTCTACAACAGAGCTCGTGATTAGCTTGAGTTTCAGCTTTGCTCTAGAAAATGACACACTGGGATATCTATTTCGTCACACAACTCTATTTAACAACTTGAAAAGCTAATTTGAAAAGCTACATTCTTGGTTATGCAACTTGCAGCTACAAATTGATCTGTAGTAATTCCACAGCAGTTGCAAAGTCACAAATGTATATGTGAAGCAACCCAATCCAAATTCTGCTGCTAATGATGCCTCTTGTGGATGCATTCACTGATGTGCTCTACTCACCCTCTACTTAATTACCTGGTCTGATTAGTGAGGTTTCTAGAAATGGAAATCTGCAACTCAAACTGAGAAATCTGAAAATCTACAATGGACAATTGAGGAACAACCACAAATTCTCCTCGTTCCTTGACCTTCAGTACTGAACCTTCTACTCCTTGATTACTGTGTAGCACAACCTCCAAGGAATTGCATAATCTTGGACCGGAATTATGGGAAGTTCCAAAACTGAATTTAACTCCAAGGTTGCACAAGATGTCGGAGCCTTGAAAAGAAGTACAGAAAAAGATGTGTCCCACATAAGGCCAGTGCTCATGGTGAACAAGCCCTAGCACTTCCTCACCTTCTTGCAAGATGACATAACCTTGGTTAACAGCAATCTTGATTGACCTTTGCCTCAAGACATCAATTCTCTTGGCTTCATGGACCCTCTCCAAATGCAAAGGTAGAGTACCCTTGGTACATTTGTGCATGCAGCTAGGCACGGGGCATTGGTAAGGGCGAAACTTACAAAAATGCTCCTCATGGTTCTTCTTCTCGGTATACTTGAGCATTTCCTGGCAACCCTGGTTAACACGCATGCAGCCCACTTGCACCGACTCCAAAATCTTCTCAAGAGCTAGATTTCTAGTACTCCCAATCGGCGTTGAGCATGATGCACATCTCTTCATCAGCCTCTTGCAACATGCTCCACATGTTGTGTGCCCATTCCGACACTGATGCACAGATACATGAATATCAGCGCTGGTTAGAATTAACATATATACAGCTTCATCAAACAATTTATGCATTCCATTGAAACTCAACCCCATACCAAACCTCACCTGCATGAATAGTTGGTACTCAAGCTAAGGAACCATACACATGTACTAACAAATGCATTGCAATGAATAACAAAGCAAACCAAGCACTATAGCTCACCACATCAACAATGAAAGTACCTGGTATACTGGCGGGGAGAGAGGCTGCACACAAATGGGGCAGTTCAAAGTGTCCAAATCCAAACCACAAGGTGACTTCCGCTTCACACATGTGGATGGAGGAGCATTACTCCATAAGAATTGCACATCTTCACTAGATCCCCCCGTAAGATCCTCTGGCTTGAAACTGATCACCTTCGATGGTGCACCACCGGAAGGTCCAGAACTCTCCCCTGCCTTGTCCACTGTAAGACTTGGTGTAAGATCATGTGGCTCCAAACTGATCACCTTCGATGGTGCACCACCTGAACTCTCCACTGCCTTGTCCATTGTAACATTCGTTGTAAGACTCGCTGTAACATCCTGTGGCTCCATATTGATCGACACCGTGGACGGTGGACCTCCAGAAGGTCCAGCTGAACTCTCCCCTCCCTTGTCCATTGCAAAAACTGAACTCACTCTGCATGCACTACTGTGTGCTTCACTCCTAAAGCAGCAATCTAGACCTGCAAACAAGAACAATGTGTTTCACACCCAAGGCAACAATCTAGACCTGCAAACAAGAACAATGTGCTTCACTCCCAAGGCAACAATCTAGACCTGCAAACAAGAACACTGGGTTCTTCCTGCTCCACGGCAGGAGCTGCCTCCTCCTCAGCGACCGGTGCCTCCTCAACCGGTGCAGCCACCTCTTCTCTTCGACCGCAGCTGCCTCCTCCACTACAGCAGGTGCCTTCTCCGACGGAGCAGATGCCTCCTCAACAACAGCGGGTGCCTCCTCCTTGACTGCAGGTGCCTCCTCAACTGCAGCGGCCACCTCCTTCTCTTCCAATGCAGGGGCCTCCACCTCGGGAGCGGCTGCCACCTCCTCAGCTGCAGGAGCCTCCTCGGCTATGAAGAACTCAGGATCTGAGGCTAGCGTGAACCATTAATAGAGGGCAGGCTTAGTAGACTCGAGCTGTGTTCAACTTGCAAATACGCACTCTGTAGTGTACAACAGCCATCGGTCATGCAAATCAAATGCATCATGAAGAGTTACCATCAGTTTACATCATATGACAAGCGTACAGCCTGGAGGACTGGCACTGTGTTGCACTTATTGCGTCATACACAAGGGGTACTCTACTACGTCTCTGATAAGGTTGCCCCTTCAGAGACGATCAGAGTGTTGATGTGATTGAAATAAGTTGAGTTGCATGTTACTATTGACTCAGTGTGAACTGACTGTATGGTCCCCTACAGTGAACCTCTGAACTTGGAGCTTTAAAAGCAGTTCATCAAAGTTACCGCACTTCCCTTCTCTAGACTCTTGAGGACATTCTACTTATGTACTGTAAACTTCAAAAGATCACAAGAGATCTTGAGTGACTCAAATACAAGTCGTACTGCAATATAGTTTATATCTCAGGCTACAGAGCAGTTTGAGAGACAAAATGTCTATCTAGGCTTCTAGCATAATGATCCGCATGTAGACCATATGAAGGCAGAGTCTAGCTGATCGTGCGGAAATCTTTGATGAAAACAGGATGGTAATTTTGTAAGAGCAGTCAGAGCTTCATTCCTTGAAGAGGTGTCTATACATCAACTTCAAAGCATACACGAAACCTCCGTTATCTAAGCTCATCTCAGATATCTATGGAACATTCGAAAAGGGCGATCAGAATTAGGGGTACCTTGCTAATTTTCAAGAGCAGGAGTGGAATCTATTCCGCAGCTTCTTCGCAAGCAATCTTCGCCACCAGTTTTCTTGTCGGAAAATTAAAGTAGAAATGCATTAGAGAACATCCTGAAATTAATGAGTTACCGCACGTCAATAGCAGGAAGAACAAAAAATATCATTAGGAGGAAGAAGGTCTGGTATGACAGTTGAAGCGACTTGAGGTGGAAGCACCATCTAATCGAACAGCTCTGCAATTACATGATCATCCATCATTACTCGTGCATGTTCGACGCTGGTACTAGCTGTTGTAAATTAAAACACGGGAACCCGGCAACCGGAGCAGTCCTGCAGCTTGACAGAAGTAGGCAAGGACCCTTGAGAACGGCAGCAGTCGAAGTAGAGAATAGATCAGAGTGAGCTGTGAAGAAAGCCAGTGTTAAATGTCTACTCTAGATCTGTACAGATGTACTGACTCATGCTCATGGTACTTTGAAGACTGTGTACACCTTGCATGTGAGCTCAAGCCGTATTTCTGCATTGTGGCAGGTGCAGCAGTGGTACAAAGTGTGAAGCTGATTTAGACTCGACGTCCAGGAGCCATAGAACAGACTTACAAATCACCAGCTCGGCGGATCTCGCTACCTAGAGCTAGCGCCCTCTTGTAAAAATATCATGCGTCTCAACATGTATGAATTGTCAAAGAGCTACAATGGAATACCATTCTGCAAAAAACAGAGTAGCGTGTACTCAGTAGTTGCGGAGCTTGACAAGAGAACAGTGACTCTGCAGCTGGAGCTAGCTCACCGTTCCTTGGCAATGGGTAGAGACAGACAGATAGATAGACAGATATGTCACAGCTCATGGAATTAAGGTGAGCTTTGAAACTCAATTCATAATTGAAACTGAAAGAGGTTGCCTTCTGAAGATCTCAACAGGAGCTTTGTTTTTAAGATAATTTTTTTCATACTTTTGGAAGTTGGAGTGAAACAGTTAATATAATAGATGGTGTGACTTGTAGATTACACACTGTGGAGATTCTCTTTTGTAGTGGATAGGATAATATGCGGTATGTTGTCCGTAGTCCATTTTGAATCATCTCTACTTTGTAA
The DNA here is from genome assembly GCA_014871385.1 of Ceratodon purpureus. Taxonomy (NCBI): domain Eukaryota; kingdom Viridiplantae; phylum Streptophyta; class Bryopsida; order Pseudoditrichales; family Ditrichaceae; genus Ceratodon; species Ceratodon purpureus. The sequence continues at coordinate 18,045,243 of CM026423.1, read as the reverse complement.
GTTGTAAGTCTGTTATTTTGTTTGAAGTAGTATTTATCTGTAGAGGAGCAATAAAATTTAAAGTTTCTGGGCGGATTACATAGATTCTAGAAGTTGTTGATGCCTGGTCCCCCAAAAAAATTAAAAATAAAATAAAAAAATATGATAGGTGTTAAGTTATACATCGTCCATTTAGTTAAACCCCTAAATTAGATCGAGAATTTCATGTTAGATTTTTTATTTTATTTTTATTTTTATTTTTATTTTTATTTTTTTAAATCTAGTTGTAAAATTTGTAAAAAAAACAAACAGTGTTGTTTTTGATATTCAAAAGTTTGCATGAACTCTTAGGGAGTTCTTGACATCTTGTGCCTTTTTATAATATTACAAAAAAATTAAGTTTTATTTTTTGTAAATGTAAATTACGAAATAAAACATTTTATAATATACAACCTCTACTAGAGTATAGACATTGATTTTCATGTATATGCAAAGAAAATTCAAAAATCAGTAATCAAAATAAGATTATCAATGGATATCCAAAAGTCTAGTAAATACATCTTTTGCATTTTTTATTTATATTTATTGCATCTATTAGACTACTATTTGTATATTGTAGATTTTTATGTCAATTTATAAATAAAAAATTCATTAAATTTGTTGAAATTTACACTTTGTAAATTTAAGTGAAATACAATATTTATAAAATTATTTAAAGAATTGATATTAGATTCTAAAAAGAAGAGGCCTTATAAATGTTGCTCAAGTGTAAGAAGCATAATTCATTGATTAACCCCTAAAGTTTGAAGGCGCTAAGTTACATGCTTTACCCTCAAAATTGCCTTCTTTCAATGCCAAGTGAGATTTTTCATCTTATAACATATTTTGAAGTATGTATTTGTAGGATCTAGTACATAACTTGTACAAGATCATGTACACCATTTCTTAAAATCAAATTCCTCATTGTTTGTAAGATCATAACGTTCAAAGTTGGTAAAAAAGTTTTTTCTTTTGCTGTGAAAAGAGAAAGCAATGTTTTAAAAAATTTAGGGCCAAAATAACCACTTTTTCAATGTAATTTTGCCTTGATGCTCTTCATATTTTTTTCTTAGGTGAGTAAGAGTTATGTCACCACAATTGTCACTGTTACAGGACCTAAAAAGCCTATAGAAATGCTTGATTTTTCACATGGAAGTTTGCTGAAATTCAAATATAAAGGCTCCTTTTTTTACAATAAAAAAGGCATGTGTAAAATTATTGGATTGAAAATCCAAACAAAAATATTATGCCTTAGAACCCTATTTACACGCACAAAAAACAAAACTTGAAAACAAAGAAATCTCAAATTTGGTAAATTTTTGAAGTTTCTGCAATTTAATTGATTTTGGGCAGATTTTGAGAATAAGTGAGCATTTACCGCCGTTTTGGGCAGATTCTAGCATGCCTTAATAGTATTTTCAAACTTTGACTGCAAATATCTCCTTAAGTATGAAAAAATTTGGAGCACAAATGGTCTTTTTGGAGAAGGAATGGAAAAACTCTTCGACGTGCAAAAGGTTTCAATTTCATGCGATATAAATTTAGTAAATCAGAGGCTAATCAAAGTCAGACTGACCCAAAACGGGCTTCTTGAAACTTTAGGAATTCAGGCATTATAAAAATTTGGATAGACAATTTTGTTTAGAAGAATGCAAGCAATTTTAGGTGAAAACATATGCCACATCTAGTGGTAAATAAGCTAAATCCTTAAACTTCTTTGAGACCTTATCGTTGTAGTACTAGCTCTGATGGCAATGATAGGTAGTTCTGGAATTCTTGGAATTTTCTAATTAATGTAAAATAAGGCTAAGGAATGGTGAACACTAAATCTTTGTTGCCAAGGATTCTCTTGTGTTTTAATTCCAATGGCTTCTTGTTGGTCAAAATGGTAATGGAATGACTATTTAAAGAATGGGTACTTTGAAAAATTGACAGAAAATGTATTTGAATGAGCTATAGGGGGCTCAGATTTACGTACATTATAAGGAATTTCAAGAATTGACAGAAAGTGCTCTTGAATGAGTTGTTAGGCGGCTGAGATTTCCAGTACAAGGAATTTCAAGAATTGACAGAAAGTGCACTTGAATGAGCTGTTAGGCGGCTGAGATTTACAGTGCAAGGAATTTCAAGAATTGACAGAAAGTGCACTTGAATGAGCTGTTAGGCGGCTGAGATTTACAGTGCAAGGAATTTCAAGAATTGATAGAAAGTGCACTTGAATGAGTTGTTAGGCGGCTGAGATTTCCAGTACAAGGAATTTCAAGAATTGACAAAAAGTGCACGGGTTTTACAGTACAAGGAATTTCAAGAATTGACAGAAAGTGCACTTGAATAAGCTTTTAGGCGGTTGAGCGTCATAGTATAAGGAACGCTGGATGTTAATAAAAATGTGTTTCAAAGATTAGTTTTGCGCCTAAATTTTTCATTTCATTGGATATATGACTTAAAGGTACTTCATGCATAACAATTGTGCTAAGCTATTAGTGCAAAACTGTTTGAATCTTTAAAAAATTTATATGCAATTTTATCTACAAAAATCTACAAACTCATATCACTTTATACTACTGGATACCTTTTGAACTAATTTTCTTCACCTACATTTGAATATAAGACATGTTATCCATTGGATGCTTTTAAAGAACCTCTTTTGATATCATTGCACATCCTAAAACATTTGATTCATTGTACAATTTATATTAATCCATCATAAAATCTACCTAAAACTAATATGAAAACAAATCACCTACATAAAATAATTACATCCACCTGTTGAAACAATGACTCCATAATCACAACTTACAAACACTTCCACTCATATGCAATCAACCAGGTACATCAAGAAAACAACCCATTGGCCCCTGCAGTAAGTAGTGAAAACTTGTACATTGACAACTACACATCCTAATTGCATTACTAACTTACTAAGTACAATCACAAGACAATCTTATTCATTGATCAAATTGTACAAAGACAATCTTATTGATCTCTGAGTTTCAACTACTGGAGATGAACCAAAGTAAAATTTGGGAAATTTGGGATAAGGACACATTCCAACCAGTGTCAACCAAATTAATATTAAAATTAGAATGCAAAAAACTGGAATTCAATAAGCTGGAGGACATATCCAATTGTAATACCCAAAAATTGCCATTCTCTTTACCAATGGCATACATTTGAGGACTCAGGAGAGACAATATCCAACATCAAGTGTACATAACTCAAAGTTGAATCTGGGTGGAGTAACTGGCATTCTCAAAAAATTACTGTAGGCCTTGAAACAGGGTGGAAAGAATTTGGCTCCATTGAGTCCCAACAAGAAAAATGGGAGTGAAGTTTTTGGAGAATGGAATGAGGAAATTGAACTCAAAAATGGTAGCCACACCCAAAACCCCTTAGTCATCTCCCTTAATTAATTTCTAAAAATCCATAATTTAACATTCAAACTCTAACAAGCAATTTTGGACATACTAAGGTGTATGAGCTATTTTAAATTTCTATTTATAGTAGTAATAATAAAAATGAACCATTGCATAGTAACTTAAAGAATAGGAGTTTGTTAAAATATATTATCAAAATGGTTTATATACATTCTAATGTAATAATTTTTTTCTTAATATTTTCATGTGTGATAAACTCAAATTACAAAATAAATTATAGTAGTACAGAAGAATTCAACATTCATTTTTATATTCAATAGAAGACATTAATTAGACATCCGTATTTTGGAACTATTTTCATTCATAATTGAGCAATTCCATCCAATACTTCTTTATTTTTTTATTTTTTTTGTTTTGTTTTGTTGACAAATGGTGATAATTCCATTGCAAAAAGAATGATACACCGCAGCGAACCGAGCCAGACCGAAGGCCTGACTGGCATTTGAAAGTTATTTTAGAAAACAACTTCACTGATTTTAGACATTCCTTGCCAAGTTTTTTTCCTAGAACAGTGTAGCAATATTTTGCCCAAAAAGTGCCTTGTTTCAATGGGCTTTAAGGAATATTATAGTCTTTTAAATTTCCACTACATATTATGTATGAAACAAATCATGATTGACTAAAATGTTATATGACACAAAAAACACATATTTTCATCTCTTAAACTCTAAGTAGTAAGATTAGATGTTTGGTTTTTTGTAAGTGGAAAAGAAATGGTAAAACTTAAATGCATAGTGGTCATAGGTCTGGCATGTCTGGATGAAAACCAGGAACCTTCTGAAGTTTGTATCAAGAGAGTATGAAGATCACGTAAGAATCCTAACCAATTGTGCTGAATTGAATTACATTTATTCAAAATTGCATGAAACTAATACGTGGCATGAGACTTATACTTGGCATAACAAATGCTTTACAAACCAAGACTCAGAAGTCATTGTATCAACTTCACAAAACGCACCAATTTCATTCCACTCCCATCCTCACTGAACTCAAGACATATTATAGATTTGCCTTCCATCGTACAGACACCATTTGAGTTGGAACTTTCTGTACTCTAATCTAGAAGCTTGCTCTCCTAAATCGTATTTACAACAATTTCTTGTCAACTTGTGAATCACTTCCAGAAAACCTGCAAACCACGTTAGAAAACAATATCTATATTGGTACTCAAAATTTAATGAGCAGGCTCTAAATCCTTTTCCAAAAGTGCTGCAAGCCCTTCACTACATAGGTCTATGTGAGTGCACTGGAAGTTTTGGTAGCATTAGTTGGGGCTACTCTATGTGGAGTTAGCCCCCATTTTAGCCCCCCTTCACAAAGGTTCAAGAAATCTCAGATTTCTTTGTACACTTGTTTTAGCCCCCAAAATTGCACACCTTGGTCAGGCTAATCTTTCCTGGCTAGAAGAAAGGGCAAGTTTAGCCCGGGTTAAAGTGCCAAGGATTAGCCCCCTTTTGAGTTTAGCCCTAGGGGCTAACAGCTCCAAAACTTCCTGTGGTGGTTACTAGTCGTTGTGCGGTGTTTGGGAGCCTCTCCGAAATACTTTGCTTGGTGACTTCCATGGTGAGTGTTTGGTGTTAGGAAGACTTCCTTTGTGTGCAGTGAATGACCCGTTTACCTTATATATTTCACTACCTTAATCGTCATCAAAAAGCATGAATCATGAATCATGGTTTTGATGCCGACCAGGCAGGGGATTAAAAATCTGTTGCTGTGTCATCAGTTGATCCGAAACAAATCACCGCTAGTCACAGCAAAAGGTGCTAGTATAAATTTCTTCTGTGTTTGAAGAAATTGGAAGAGAAGATTGCCCATGATTTTAACAGGCCATGGTTTCTCGGAAAATTGTGACAGCTCTCTACTACATGCTACGTTCGCAGGAAAATGTGTACTAGAGAAGATAATTTCTTCGACGTTGCTCTGAGTTGTCATTACAGTACTCACATATTCAAATATAAAAAGGCTTGAATTGGTTCTTTATGTTGTCAAAGGTTCTACAAAGCACGATGATTATAAATTTCTTTTCAAGACTGTCCTAGAATGAAGCTGTAAATGCATAGCAACTTCTGCAGTAGTAAATTTGAATTTTTTGATTATGTGTATCTTAAATTTATCATGACGTTTGCTGCTGATCGTTCGAGTAGGAGCTTTCGGTGATGAAATCGGACGATACATGAACTCCTTGTAGGTGGTTCAATGGACTAAGCTAAATTTGGTCCTACGTCTGGTCCGTCTGTGAAGATTATGTTAACTGCTTGCTATCATTGGATAACAGAATCACACACATTTGTGAGTGTCGTGAAGGAATAAGTGTCCCTCGGCATAATTCTCAACTTGTTGAAAATATACTGGACATGCTGATCTGTAGCCCGAGTACAGAATCAAAGACACAGCCAGCAATATTGAAGTCAAGAAAAAAATGCAGGAGCACCTTGTGCCGTCCTCTTCAAAAGTGTGTGCAGCAGAGACATGCTCTCGAAGACAGCCATTCTAGTTTACCACAATTTCTCAGACTTGTGTCACTGGGTTCTTAATTGGCCTGCATCTTGGTTGACCCTTGTCCTCATGAGTGCCAAACCAGATAACCAATTCTTTCTTTCTAGATAGCGGGAGCGGACTCACTCCAATCATCTCAAATTAAACAATACGGCTTGTTGGATGTCCTAAGATTGTACTTCGTAGAAATTGTCTGGTTGCATATTGTTTCGGTGCTAGTTAAAAGTAAGGTTAAAAAACACAGATAGCCTGAGCAGATTTCCATTCGAACTTCTGAATGGATTACAACAGTTTCAAAAGACAATTTTCATTCAATTTAAAGATATCACTAGCTGGGTGAAATTCCGTGTCTCACAGATATTTATCCGAGGATGAAATAACCACACAACTGCTGCTATAGTAGTAACACTTTGTCCTAGAAAGAAGTGGAGCAAGACAACCACAGGATAGGTGAAGCAATTTGCCCAGTTCAGTCTTGGTATACTCCCATTATCTGCCGAAAACCACAACTTACTGTGCATTACGTATTCCAGCCCATCAAAGGCACTTGAACCGTGTCTGTCACATTATAAAACGGAACAAATCCTGTACAAATACAAATGCTATTGAGACGGCTTCAAGTCCCCATTTCGATCCGAATCACCAGATTCTTTTATTTCATTGCTTCTTAAGTAAACAAAAGGAAACCTGAATTGATCTACACAGGAGAAAGATGCAACAACTCTAACACTCGCTTCCCAATCGTAACAGCTAGGTACTGTCCAAAGTAGGGGGTGTCTTATTGATAAGTGAAACACCAGCAGTTTTTCACAAACTTATATACATTACAAACAATGGCTATGCTCATTCACACCGACAGAGCCTAACCCAAACACTCACTAGATTAACGTACTCTTCGAAGAATTCCTCAACGCAAAGTAGATACACTAACACCACGAAACTCCAACACTATTACAGAGAAACAAAACTCTCCCACTATGACCCATACCGCTTCCCACGCACAAGGCAGATCTGCTTGTACTTCTTAGGATTGCTGTATACAAGAGCCACTATCCCTGTCTTCCCCTCCCCGCACGACTTCTTAGTGACCACCACTGTGGCACTCTGGGTGATGCACTTGAGGTCAGCTGCCTTGACAATATACGCCACCCCATTCACTTCCACAGTGAGAAATGCCAATGGGAAAGTCTCCACAGACAGCGTCACAGTGGCCCCAACCTCGACAATCACTCCTGGCAAGAATTTGCACTCTAGAGAGCAGACACAGTCGGGCTGCACACACGACTTCCCCACTTGGCATGAAACCTGCGGGCAATCGCACATTTGGATACAAGGTGCCCTGATGCAATAGATCATGGGACAAGTACACGGTTTGCAAATGGGCGGGGCGAACACCGTCAGCTCAAAGCTCTGGTTGTTCACGATGTCTAACGCATGGGCGGTAGGTGCAAAGGTCACCGCTAGAATCAGAAGCGCCGATAGGATAGGACCGGAAATCCTCCCAGACATCGCCATGGTCATGGAGTTCTACCGGGATGGAGTGTAACACTTGAGAGTTATGTTCAGTGATAGCAACTATTCCAGACTGTGGTGGACCTTCTTTAAATACTTGGAGAATTGGAACAGCCAGGGTCAACTTGGCTGTGTATAAAACTTAGTTGTTCGTAGGTTGATTATTTCTCATTTTGCGATTAAGTGTTTCATGTTTGCTTGATTAAGTGGTTCATCTTTGAATCTGAAGATTGTGTAAACGATACACTAATAAATCATTTAGAGCAGCTACAAGTTCCAAATTTCAAGGGAAGATATCTCTAAAAGCAAAAGCACGATCATATACTCAATGCTGTGCAATCGTCGTGGTGGAAGATCGATTCGAAATTTGGACCGTACCCAAAGTTTGCCGAGCAGGATAGGGCGAGAAATGTGGATAGAAGTCGCCGCTGTGTGATCAATGCCGAGCGCAGCTCCAGAGTATGGCCGGGTTTGGATGTGGACTCTGGATATAGTATGCTCATTAGTGGGCCAGCTGGTGTTCGGATATGTGCAGGCGATCTTATTTGTTTGGTTCGTTGACTGCACACATTTTTCGAGTCCTTGACGTACGTCGTGCGATGGTGCCGAGCATGGGGTTTGTACTTCGACGTGTCCATCGTCATGCAAGAGTGGAGCTGGCATTGGATTGACTTTGCGCCTATCCGCACATAAATCGTACGCCACATAAAAACGAAAGAAAATCTACCTTGAGCAGCAATTTCATACCATCTGCCGAGATGGACCTGAACCAATAACATGGTGAAAACCGGCCAGCAGAGGAAAATAGATTCCCCCACACTACGTCGATTTGCCATCTTGATGACTCATGCTCTCACTATGCTACTTGATGTGGTGTCGAGTCTCGACCCAAACAAATGAGCCTCGGTGACAATTGTCACAGTCCCAAGCGAAAAGACACAGTCTACAGGCAGCGAACAGCATTGAAGATAAGTCGACTTGGTTCAGACAGAAAGTTGAAGAATTTGGGCTTTGAGTAATTACCAGCTCCAGGAATACCGTTCTGCATGTGCGAACCACGAGTGGTTTGAACTCAGGACTGAAAAGTGAAGAGCACATTTACTGTATGCTAGCGTCCCTCATGATCTTTTCTCCACTTTTCGATTACACTTTATTGTCACTAGATTGCACTTACGATAAACATTCCTTAACCTTCGGCTAAAGGTTTTTCTAACATTGGAGGAACATAGCAGGACTCTGAAAGTAATCGCACTACTGTATGATGGAAACAGTGAGTCAAGAATGATATTATGATGACGTATTCATTATACGTATTTGACGTATTTTTATATATAACTCTGCAGTGAATATGACCGAGATAAACTATCGTAAAGGTAAAACTTGCAAAATCCTGGTTCTGTACCAGACTCACGAAATACAAAATTTCACCAAGGCTCGTGAATATTTGAAAATTTCTGTCGTTTCAAAACAGACTAGCTTCATCACAAGCTTGTCTGAAGTTACAAACTTACACTACCTGTCAGGGGGAACGCTAGAACATGAGCAGTGAGCTATGAGCGATGTACCATGAGCAAGATTCCATAAGCGATGAGCGGATGAGCATGTAAATTTTATCCGTTGACAATGATGAAAACATCAATAACTAAAAGCAGCAGCTCCAAGATAAGATACTTTTGGGGTTGAGGTTTACTTTGTTGTTAATAGAGACAATGTCATGAGGATCTTCGGCCAAAACGGCATCGAGCTTGGTAATTGCCTCAGCTATCTGTCCCAATGCTACAGTCAAGATTCCTCTGTTTTGTCGCACAAAGGTTTCTCAAGTCTAGGTTGGAGGAAGATGACGACGACACCAAGTACACCTCAACATCGAAGAATGTTCTCTACGCTCCTTGGACATCACCCAGCTTGAGCTAAATGAGAACGGCCTTGGTTTTCAAGTGAGGATCTGAGGGCGACTTGGCCATGAGCTTGTACAGCCATTGGAGCTACTAGAAATTGCTGCTAGTGCACATGATAAGTTAGTTTGGAGAAGCATACTTCATAATTTGGTCTTTGCCATGTGGAAAATATCCCCTCTAAAATGGCTATGTCGGATTCAACTGTAGATACATCGTCATTGTGCAAGTTCGCCACCTCTGCATGTGGAAATTATGAACGTATTTGCTGCAGAATTATGAACGTATTTGCAGAATGAAATGTATTTGCTCTCAACAAGCAGAACAAAATGTGGAAGATGCAGTGTTCAACTGAGCATTCTGTAACGTGCAATGGCTAATTGTGTACGGCTGAAATTAATATCATTCATCGCACGTGAGAGCCCGTTCTGTAGCGAAGGAGCACTTGAACAGAGTTTTGATATCTTGCAAACCTTTGGAGCTACGAAAACAAAGTCTTCTGTGCCAAACGGCTCCTCCTACGGCAAATGAATAAGGTGGTGGGGGCATCTCGGCGGTGGGACGTCAAAGCGATGGGGGCGGTGGTGGCATGTATTACGGTTAGACATGCATTTTAGACCTAATGTGCATACGACCTTAACCTGGAATCAGTGTCCTGTGCCAAATAGTAGCTGGTTGCAAGCTCAAATATTTAACTCTCTCAATATTTAACAAGAAAATGAGAACAAAAGTGCAGCATTTGTGACCAGTAAATTACCACAAAAGCATAATTTTACACAGTTTTGCAGAGCACGCCTGGACAATCAGAAAAAATGTTGACTCGCTGTTTTACAAAATTCCACCCCGCCTCGGTCTAAATTAACGATGCAACGTATGATTGAAAAAACTCAATGGCTCCTTCACTCACTCGGTGCAGAAATACAAACTGAACCTAACAATTGCTAGAGGATAAGTGACCTGATCAAACACATTTACAAACTTAAGTTACGGGCCTAGCGGCCGTTCGGCGCAGAACAAGAGATATCAACAACAATATTTTTCCGTAGGAAATAAAGGTTCAAGGGATTAAATCAAGAGCACGTCGGTGTTCTGTGCAGAACAGCAGACCCTAGTGTAAAATAATGCAATATATATATACGTGGGCCCGTCATTTCTCGTCAATATGCTGTAAGAACTACCAGTTCTATGTTTAATGTTTGTCGAGGAGCCCTGTTCTTTGCAGAACGGCTGCACAGGCTGAGTTTGATTCACCATAAAACAATAATATCATTACATTATGTATGCGCGGCACATTAGATCGTTCGGTGCAGAACTTGCTCAATTTGATAAATTTAAAATCATCTACCCGCATTGAGCACATTGACATAACTTCGAATTTCACTGCACGTTCATCACAAGTCCAGCCCGCTGTTCTTCCTCGTTCGGCACAGAACGTCAATGACCAATCTACTTTGGTCGCCTCGTTCGGCACAGAACATCAACAACCAAGTTGGCTCCTCGGTGCCATCCAAGTCATTCAGTGCAAAAGTTGGTTGACTTGATAAATATAAAATCAACTAGCTACAGCCGTCACCTCGGATTTGATTAAATATTGATTGGAAGTCCAGCGTCAACTTGTGTGCTTGTTTGACATAGGACATCAATCACCACGCCAGCTCCTCGGCCTCATTCGGCACAAGACATCAACCATTTCCGCACCCTCTCCTTGTTGCAGCTCGGAACTCCAACTGATTTCCCTCACTCCAGCTTGATGCCCTCCATTTGTGCAATTTATCCATTATCCAATCAAGTATCTCAAATTCTGAATCCCATGTGTCTAACCATACATAGTCAAACCAGCGACAACGTTATCTCAAACGTAGTCTCCTTTCCAGGAACTACGAGATAATCAAACTCTTCACCGTCTCGGCCTACACGCGATAAAGCACAGGAAAGTACATTCTGAATGCTGTAGACTAATTTCTTTGACTCTCCGTCCAAGGAGACCGGCTTAATTGTAAGCTTGTATTCGACTTCCTTGGACGCCTCAAGAGAATAGCAGTAGAACTTCCGTCCTTTGTCATCATCATTGATAATCCAAGACAACAATAACCATGCTTCTTTGGCTTTAAACAACACAAAATCATCTAAGGCCTTCACTTCAAAACTAGCTGATCTTGTAGGTTCACTACACTCCACTATTTGCACATCGTGATCCGCTTCCAAGTGTATGGAAAACCATTCGGACCTACGGCCTTTGTAGGTGCATCCATTTCGCCAGCCGTATTTCAATTGAAGTGGGCACTCAAACGGTTGATACTGACATACCTTGTTCTCGTGCTCAAATCTCTTGCTGTACTTCACCATTTCCATGCAACCATAGCGAGTATTCTCGCACTGTACCTCCAAAGATTCTCAATGGCTAAACATCTGATGCGCCCAATGGGCTCTGAGCATGATGGGCATACCTTGATCTTGTTGCAACAAGCTGAGCATATGCTGTGGCCGTTCTCGCACTAAATCACAAAACAACCAACTTCCAAAGTCAGACAGCATCCCAAGCCATTCTAATCTACTAGACAGAACAACTACTACTAGCATCATAATCAATAGAAACAATGCTACTCATCATTGATACGCAAAACAGAACATTCCACACAGGTATAAGAACAAAACCCTAAAATAACCATAGACAGCAAATCCTTGTCATAAATCCTGACTCAAAACTGTACCGAAAAAAATTCCACATCTAGCAAGCGATGTAGAAAGATTATTGCTTTTGAATACAACACAAGCATTTGGAAATGTGCAAATCATGTGAATACATTTCATACATACCTGGAACACAGGCGGAGAGTAGGACTCGGAGCAAATAGGGCATTCTAGAGTGTCAGCGTCCATACGATACCTCTTCCAGTTTGTAGCCCATCGGGCCTCATACCGGCCTGCATGAACAATGATTCTAGATTTCCTGCTCATGATACACTTGGTACTAATCTAGATGGTGGATTTCTTTGCTAACAAGGTGGAGTCTATTGCAAACCAAACACTAGAGCCTAGTCTCTCAGTCACTCACTGGGAAGGATTCGAGTTTGGGACAGTATTGGATTGCAAGATGGTGATTCTAGAAATGCAGATGAGTAGTTAGAGCATTGAGGATGCAGCCATCGCCCGGCTCACATGCCTTCAAAGACTGGTTGCAGAAGCACTGGCCAATAGTTTTGGTGTTGCACTTTTTTGTAGTTGGATTCAAGTTTGATTAAGGTCCGGATTTAGGTCTAGATTTAGGTTTGGATTTAGGTTTGGAGTCAGTTACGGTATTGCACTTTTGTGGTTGGATTCAAGTTTGATTTAGGTTTGAATTCAACTTTGATTTAGGTTCGGATTCAACTTTGATTTAGGTTCAGATTCAACTTTGATTTAGGTTCGGATTCAGTTTCGGCGTTGCACTTTTGTGGTTGGATTCAAGTTTGGATTTAGGTTTGGATTCAAGGGTTTTAAACTTCTATGAGCAATTTGTAATGAGAACAAACATAAAAAGAATCAAGGTTTTTGAAGCCACTATGTGCTATGTAAAAGTTGTCAAAGTGTATAGGTATTGTTAGAGTAGCACTATAGCTAGTTTTCCCTTTACAAATTGAAAATTTTTGGAACCAAAATAAAGTTGGCTTTTAAAAATAGGATCATCAATTTTTGAAATTTTGTGAATTTTTTTCTAAAATAGGCAGATATGACTTTGAAATAGATTAATATCACAAAAAACAATTAATCCAATTTTTCTTACTTATCCTCTCAATTTTTTGTTCTTTTGCTCTTTTATAGAGTTATTTTTAGATTGCTTAATTTTAGTATCATGGTAGTTTAATTTATATTTTTAAATCGGTAGTTTCAACTCAATGGACGTGGAGTAGATGGATGTACTTCATTTAGTAAATTTAAATAAATTTACTTGTTCCTGATAGGCAAAGAAAGTGGAGAGAGAATAGTAATAGAGGGAGAGATTCACAGAATGAGGGTACAAATGAAACAAATAATTTCTACTTTATATACCTAGACATTTTATTCAAATAATCTTATGGATAATTTCAACTAAGGATATAAAGAATGTATATTCTTAATTTTTAAAATAATATTAAAATATTAAAATAAATTGACGTTTGTGCTACCATACTTACAATTGCAGCAAAGGTTTTTGTCTAGAATTATCAAACAAAGTAAAGCATTATATGAAATTTCCTGAATAGAAAGGATTATAGATAGCTATTATTTATCAACTCTAGCACTTGTGGACAAAGTAGAAGATTATAATTACCCTAAAGTTCTCTGCCCAGCATTATTGCAAGAAATGATTGATATTATTTACATTTTTAAAAGTCATAAATTTAGATGAGCCCAAAATAGGAAAATTATATGGTTTATACTAGTATAAGTATAAAATACATTAATACAAAACTGCTACCTTACAAATTAATTATTGATGTTGCATATCCAGTAAAGCCATGAATTTTAATTATTTTTGAAAGGGGGATGGATGTTGTCCTTCTGGAATTTAACCCCTAAAGGTCCAAGGTGTTTTGGCACCTCCAAAACCAAAAACTGCAGATTTTGACCACCTTGTGGAATTTAATGTATGTTTCCGATAAAATTTTCTTTTCTAGTATTTCCAACCGTAAGATCTTCAACCTAACAACTTTCACTAACACCATCTTAAATTTCAACCGTTGGATCTTTACCGTTTGTGGGATTATAACGTTCAAAGTTTATTGCTTTTTTTTTTTTGGCTTTGCCGGAAACGCATAGTCTAAATGGTGCCAAGGGAGACTTGATGATTGTTACCCCAAAAATTTTGCTCATATTTTTTTCCATGTAGGAAACTAAGTTGGGCACCTCCATGCAAAATTTTGGAGACTCATTTTGATTTTTTGGCCTTCATGCAAATTAGTTTCCAGAAAGAGGTACAAAACCCACAATATGGTCAAACTTAAATAACGTTGAAGATATTTGGTTTAGAAAAAAAGTGAACGGTGAAAAGTTACATCTATGAGTTTGTGAATTTTAGGAAAAAAAAATTTGAAAAATTCCTAAATCTCAAATTTAGACAATTTTTGAAAGGGAAAAATGTAAAATTACAAAAAACTTTGAAGCTTGTTTGTGTAATTTTTGGAGGCTGCCCTTGTAAAATTGGTAACCTTTTTGACTTGGGTCACTTTGGAATCTGAGTAGTAATTTGGTAATGAAAATATTTATGATTTTTGTTTTTGAAAAAACCTATTTTTGGACTGCCCGTTTTGGACTTGAAATCTAAAATTTCTAGATGAAGGTTTTAAAATTGGAATTTGGCTTCGCAACTTTTACGACGTACACAATATGGTAAAGGGAGCATCCAGTAAAAATCTTAGGCAAAAATATAACTTTTAACCCCTTCATCTAAGCTGCCTGAAATAGCAAAAAGCAGTTTTTGCTTTCCTGGTCCTTTAGGGGTTAATCCATTTTGAAATGTAATTCAAAGGACTATTTGAAAGTACATTGAGCAAGCTTTTGGTATTTTGAAATACAAGTGAAAGATAATCATGAAGCCTAGGGAATGTCTATTAGAATTTGTGTTAAATGTGGTTGTTGCTCATCTTGTTCTATATAAAATGTATATGAAAGGTAGATGATGGTTGGATTTAAATGCAGAGGTAAAAAGTTGCACTTGTCAAATTGAAAAGAAAGATAAGAATTAGAAGAGAAATTTGGCTCCAATTATCACGATGGTTATTTCTAAAATATCATCATTTTGTTTATCATTTTGTAAGGAATAATAAGAATTTTCTTGTTGAAAGAAATAGAAATATAAAATCATCTTTAAATTAATATTGCCATATGTGCTTCTACCTTCAAAAAAAACTTGACCTTCAAAAAATATACATTCAAAAAACTCGTGAAATAATTTTAAAAATAAGTATAAAATTTAAATATAATGGAGAAGCTCAAATAAATCAATTTTTGTATTGGTCAAAAACGCTCTTGGCATGGAAAAGCATTTTTTGCTCTTTCAATGTTAATTTTTTTGAAAACAAACACTCTTCAAAGTTTTTGATGATATATGATTTTTTTTCCAATGCACCCTTTTAATACATCAAACTCAAAACTTTTATCATTTTTGTTCTAATGAGCACATTTGAAGGCCATATGTCAAATACATTATATTAATATCATATAAATTAATACATTGAAAGTAAATAGGTATGTAATAAAGTAAAGCTTTCAATATATAATACTATGTCTGTTAATAATATGATTTTTTCACTATTTATGTAATCTAATATAGGTCATTCTCATTTATAATAGGGAAGTTCCTTTTAAGTGCTTCATCAATTTTTTCTTCTAATGATTGTGCAATGTATTCGAGTAAATATAACTTCATTGTTTTTGGAATAAATATCACTTTCTACACTAAAACATTTTCAATGGCAATAATTCACATCCTAGTGCATAAAAGGATACATAGTGCTAATTATCCAATTCTATACACATTAAATGGAGTATCTAAGTAAACAAAACTCACTTCAATCACAAGAATCATAATTTCCCTTACCTCAATTTTATATAAGGTATGTACATAAAGAAAAAATAAAAACTAAATTGTTTAACTAGCTAAATTATCATTTTATCCAATCACATTTCAAAACATCTTATTATAAAAAGATCAAAATTCAAAAAACATTCAAGATTCAAAAAATTAAAATTAAAAAATTAAAAAATAAATAAATAACTAATCATAGAACAAACAAACAAAGGTGAAAGGATCAAGGCAAATTAGACCATCTCCTCCCCTCCCTAGTTCTTTCATCCCTCAAGTCTGCATAGGCTATGGCTAAACGAGGCCAGAGCTAGAGCGCGGTTAAGGACATGCACAAGGCTAAAACCAACCTGGAGCTAGCGAGCCTTAACAAGGGGTTGGTAGAGAATTACGGCTAGAGACCTCCTGAGTAGGACATGCTCTAAGGCCGGCTACTATCAAATTAGGATAGCGGAGGCCGACATTGAGAAAACCGCGATGCGAACAAGGTATGGTTCCTTTGAATTCGTAGTCATGCCCTTTGGATTGTGTAATGCGCCATCAACGTTTATGACAATGATGGATTCAATATTCCGAGGCGAGTTAGATGATTTTGTGATCATCTATATTGACGACATCTTGGTCTTTTCCAAAACTCTAGAAGAACATGAAAGGCACTTAGAGATTGTCTTGCAGAAACTTAGAGACAATAAGTTGTTTGCGAATTTGGAAAAGAGTGAGTTTGGCCAAGAAGACATGGGATTCGTGGGCCACGTTTTGAGTCATGATGGCAGAAGACCCGATCCTGAGAAGGTCAAGGCCATCACCTCTTGGGCCCAACCACAGACTCAAAGAGGAGTGAGAGGATTCCATGGCTTGGCAAGCTACTACAGATCGTCCGTGAAGGACATCTCCAAGATTGCGGCGCCATTAACGGAATTGCTCAAAGGTGAGCGAAAGCAAATACAATGGCATGACGAGGTTCAAAAGTCCTTCGATGAAATCAAGCATAAGATGTCGACTGCACCGGTGCTCAAGTTTCGAGAGTATGAAAAACCTTTCGAGGTCCATACAGATGCGAGTGACTTCGCAATTGGAGGAGTCTTGATGCAAGATAAGAAACCGGTGGCTTTCGAAAGCAGGAAGCTTACGGAAGTAAAGCGGCGATGGCCGACTCATGAGAAGGAGTTGTTTGCAATCGTGTATTGCCTTAAGAAATGGGCACATCACCTTGGGAGGTTCACAACCAAAGTTTACACCGATAACATCTCCTTGAAATACTTGGAAACTCAAGCCAAGGTAACGCCTAAGCAATTGAGATGGTACGACACCATCACGCTTAGTAACGTTGAAATCATTCACAAGCCGGGCAAAGACAACATAGTGCCGGATGCGCTAAGTAGAAAGGAAGAGTATATGACTCTCGCGACGGCCTATGCTTTGCCTCGTGACCAAGGCGAAGACGAGACATCTTTACAAGAGATGATCCGCCAAGGGTATGCTAGTGATGAGAAGGCGCAAGAACTCCTTGCAAATCTTAGAGATAAGAAAAGGGGTGGCTACTCCAAGACAGTGAGGTTAGAAAAGGGCTTGCTTAAGTATAAGCAAACTAGGATTTATGTTCCAAAAGGGGAGCTTAGACTTAGAATCATGGATGAACATCATGCCATGCCTTTGGGTGGACATCGAGGAGAATTGTCCACCAACACCGAACTGTCAAGGAGGTTTTATTGGCCGGAAATGCGCCATGATGTAGAAGTGTTCATCAAGAGATGCGACACTTGCCAAAAGAGTAGGCAACAGAATCAGAAGAAGGGAGGCTTGTTGAGACCTTTGCCGATTCCACAACGCCCCTTCGAAAGCATTTCAATGGACTTCATGTTGGATTTGCCAATGACCGCGGAGGGGTATGATGCGATTTTCGTAGTGGTGGATCGGTTCAGCAAGCTAGCCATGTTTCTCCCATCACAAAAGCGTTATAGCGCTGAAGATGTGGCCAAGTTATTCTTCGATCGGTGGGTGGTTGCGAATGGCATGCCTCGAGACATTGTTAGCGATCGTGACACTAAGTTCACTTCCGCATTTTGGCAACATCTCATGACGAGGTTGAAAACCAAACTCAAGATGAGTACCGCATTCCATCCTGAAACCGATGGACAAACGGAGAGGGTGAATCAAGTGTTGAACATGTATTTGCGCAATTATGTTGCTGCGGATCAAAGAGACTGGACGGAATGGCTTGCGTTAGCAGAGTTTTGCTACAATAGTCACAAGCATTCCGCGACCAAACACTCACCCTTCTTTGTGGCGCGAGGATTCGAGCCACTTACTCCCGTCGAGTTAGCATTAGACCTTGGGACCGAAGAAGAGTCTTCATTACCCCAAGATGGGGCGGGTCCCTCGGTTCCTCATGGTGGTGAAAATGATCTTGGGATTTCGGGACAATTCGATGTAAACGCACAAGAGTTCATCTCGAGAAGAGAAGTGACAATAAGGAATGTGAGGACCGCTTTAGAGCTGGCCCAAACACGTTACAAGAAAATGGCGAACAAGGATAGGAGGGATGTTAAGTACTTGGTGGGAACAAACGTCTTGCTCTCGGTGAAGAACATAGACGTCTCCAAGGAGTTATCGAAGAAGTGGTGGCCAAAATGGATTGGTCCCTTCGAGATAAAGAGAGAGGTGCGACCGGACGTGTATCACCTCGACATCCCGCTAAGTTATAAACTCCATCCCATTTTCCATGTCTCCCTCTTGAAGCCTTATCGAGCCCAAGATCCAAGATTGAAGAAAGCAAAACCACCAAGTGATTTCAAAGTGTGGGACAAGACAGTAGGCCAAATTTCCGATATCATTGGTCAAAGGATCAACAAACGATATGGTGAAGAGTTTAAAGTGGTCTAGGAAGGGTATTCCGCTGCCGAAGCACAATGGGTGCAAAGGAAGTTTTGTGAACATCGTAGTGACTTAATTGATAAGTTTTGCGTTGCTAACAAGCTTTATAAGTCTCGTCCACAAAAGAAGAATAGGGGGACAAAGATGTTGAGGGCAACATCCCCTCTAGATGGAGGAGGGTGCAACGAAGAGTTAGCCCTTCCCGAAAAAAATAACGACTTCGAAAAACAAGAAAAAGAGGACAAAGCTGTAGTTAAGAAGAAACTACGCAAACGAAAACGAACACAAGGGTAGAGTGGCCAACTCTCCTTGTTGCTAACAAAACGGAAGAACCAAAGCAAAGATACGAAGCTTGGAAAAACAATAGATCGGACGCCGCAAAAGTGGAAGCTCTCGAAGGGGAACTAAGTTAGTTCTTGTAAGAGGGTGCTTACTACTGGCCAAGTAAGTTGGTGGCGCTTGCGCTCCTTCGAGTCGCTCCTAGCGCGACGCATGGGTCGCTCCTATGTCCAAGTGGTGAAGAAGGAACGGGATTCTGGAAAAGCACCTATGCGTGTGTAAAAGATCCCTTAAAGCCAAATCCATGGCCTTGTAAATCCACCATATGAATGGGGATCCTCTCAAGGGATCAATCTTAACTTGAAGTATGGTTTTGCCATGGCAAGGCAAAGTAACGAGCGGAGTTAGAAAAGGCTTAGGTTAGACTAGAAGAGAAATCACAACCACAATGTAAAGTGTTCCTAAGTGGAAGTAATTGCCTCAAGGAACTAGGTTAGTGCGTGACGAGGACGTCACCCCTTCTTCTTGTGGGGGGAGGGTGTCACGACCATAAGTTAGAGACACACCGTGACTAAGGTGGCACCCCGGAGTAGTGACCGGGACTTAGTAGGATGGTGGCTCACCCCGGAGTGGGTGAGCAATGTCTAGGTTGACGCCGGTTGGGATGACCCTTGTTGGGCGGGCGGACCTTGGTCATTGGCCTAAAGCGGACTAGGCGTCACGAGTGAGTGACGAATGGTTGAAGTGGGAGCTTGATGGTCCCGGAGCTAGACAAGAGCGGGTCTTGGCTAGCGAAGGCTTAAGGCGCCTCACTCGCACCCGGGAGTTGTCTCTTGGGCAAGTCGCGAGGGTTAGACTTAGTTAGTCTTAGAGAGTCTGGCTAAGTGAGTAAGTGCCGTAAGGGAGTTGCACGCCGGGGTCCGTTGGAGCGCACCCCGGAGTGAACTAACTTGTGGGACTTGTTGTTTTGTAGGTAATTAGGAGCACCGCGACGGACTTGGACTCGCGAGGAGCGAGCGACTAAGTTTGGAGCGTGACACTAAGTTTGCTCTAAGGTAGGAGGCTCAAAACCTGTCCATCTAAGCAGAAGGAAGCATCTGTAGGGTTGTGGGTGCAGCCAAACGTGTTGAAATTCTTTGATCAAAGGTAGAGAGAAGAAAGCAAGCTCTGTCTATTTTTTCGGAATTTTCCGAGTCAAATCACACGAGATAATCAATTTCAAAGGAAAAAGGTCGTAGGTCACCAATTGCACTTATAGGCACAGTTAAAACAAAGTTAAACATGCCTTGGAATTAAACACAACACTTCAAAAAGTAAACGAATATGATCCCTTTAATGTGCACCAATTATGTTCTAATTATGTTCCGTTGGTGCCGGAGTAAGTGCTAATTCAGAATGTGCACCTTAGGTTGGTGCCGGAGTACGTTCTAATTATGTTCACAGTAAGTCCTAGTTATGTTCATCCTAGTTCGTATTATGAACACTTCCATTTCCTTAAAAGAAGTTCAAATACTCACATTGGCTGCCTACAAAAATGATTACTAATTTGCAATTCAGAAGGTACAATTTAAGCTCTCTCATAGACTCAGTTCTAAATGGTCCTACAACATTCGAGCCTCCTACCTTACCAATGTAAACATCTTGCACCACCAAGTTGCCCTCCCTCCTTCTTTTCATTTCCCACATTTTTAAGTTTCATATTAAATTGTAAAACCAAAGAAACTCATCACTTAAAGCTTTAATGGTAACTACCAAAATTGTTTTGCCATAAACGCTTTAATCTACAAGGTGAAAGGTTCAATTATTTTTTAAATTTCCATTACTTTCATGTTGTCATAGTGTTAATTGAAAATTTTATCACCTTTTTGAAGCAGGTGTTGGAGAAAAATAAGACCCTCAATTTGATGGTTACATACATATTTTGTAGGCTGCTAAAGATCATAATTCAATTAAGTTTTGTTTTATGAAGTATTAAAAATAATTAAATATTACAGATTTTTTAATTTGACATTTGTCTTAATATTTTGAAATTTGGGAAATTTAAAATTAGAATCTTCTTTTTATATGGTAAGAATTATTTTAAATACATTTAATATATAATTTGAATTCTTTCAAAAAATGGACTAAAATTTTGTGGGAGTTATTAAAAGTCAATAATAAGTGGTTAAATTTATATTACAATACAGTTCAATTTGTTTTATTGATCATTTGGCTTAGAATCCGTCGAGCCTGTCAAGGAGGCAAACAGAGCTACGGGCATCCCTTTGACCTCCACAAGGGGTTCTGGACGCCGAGCATCCCTATTAGTGTTTTAGTTGCCGAATTTGGGAGGGAGCATTATAATTACATCAGAGAGTCTTATCTAGTTGATAACTGTACTTCTCAACGTGACATTCTAGAATTTTCTTTGCAAAGTATGGGATTATGATACATTTGAGATTGTAGACACCTTTGAGAATCACAATGCTCTAGGTAAAGGAGTCTCTAAGTTTCGTTAGCTCAATGAGTTGGATGAAAGCTTGTTGCTTCAAGTAAGTCGTTTGTGTGTTTTCATTCACAGTTAATTGTTGTCTCTAATCCTTCAACATTTAGTGGGTTGCTTTATTACTTATGATGTTTGGGGTTTATTATTGATTGATGATGATTTTGGTGCAGTCAAGTGACTTGATTTCTGATAATTGAAGGACTTTTTGCAACTATAAGGGCATCGTCATTGATGGCGCCAACGGCCCAGCCAACGGCAGGTGGCCGGGGTAGGTCCCGGTACATCAGCCACCGCCCTCTCGATAACCCTAAAGGTGATGCCGATCACGCCAACCCAACTGCCTTGGACGGCAGTTTAGTGTATGATTTCCCCCCTTTTTCAGCCTTTGATTTTTTCAAACTGACATTGTTGGAGGTTTTGTCATTGGCTGGTTGGAGCGAACGGGTTGGTGGAATGGAATCATCGGAAGGGGGGCCATCAAAAGTCCTGACATTGGAATAATTATGAAGAATTTGAATGAGTTTGAATTTGAGAAAATGACATTTCAAAAATAAACATGAAATTGCCAAAGAAATTGAAATAAATTTTTTTCTTCATAAAAGTACTTATTAATTTAGAAGAAAAAGTTTTAACATTCCATACCATCCATAATTTTTACTTATATCTAAATTTTTTTTAGACTCAACTCTATAAGTTGAGTTGGATGCTATTATGTATAGTAATATTTTGTTTTAATATTCGTATATACAATGGGAAGTTTTCAAATATTCGTACAATTCGCACAATTCATATTAAAGTATTCATCTAGTACCATTAGAATATTATCAATGCTTTGGATGATTGTGTGAGTCAAACATGTGAGAGTTGGGAAAGATTAATCCCTAAAGGCCCTTGGTATTTTTGGAACCAAAACTAAAAAAACCATATCCCTATTGATAGAAATCTATTTTTTTTCTACATTAAGACTTAATATTGAATATAAAACCATAGGATCTTGTACCTACCTTATCCACAAAGTTGTATACTAATTTTGAGGACAATCCACCGTATGGATTGCGAGATTATAATGTTTGAAGCCACTATAAAAGTGTTTTTTGACATTGCCTTGAGAGTATATCTAAGTTTTGATGCCCAAAACTATACTTTGCAAACACATTTTATCCATCAAGGATCATCAATTCCCTTAGATATGGAAGTTAGGTATAAGCGAGCACAAAGTTTGAGCCTCATACAAGCTTGGAAAGGCAAACAAATCCTTGATTTTGTGAAAGGGGATGCGCTGAAATTGCCTTGCATTCTCCAAAAATAAAACTACTTAAAGGGTAGTCAAAAAATGTCCAACTAGAAATCTGAACAGTAGATATGTTGAGGTCAATGAGGAAAAAAACCGCAAAAAAATTGAATGCAATCTGGGAGTAGATCTCAAATTTCTAGAATTTTTTGAAGTTTAAATTGTATATTTTTGTTTTATTTCAAAGGACAGTCATTGGTAAAGGGGGTTCAGTGGATGGACCCCTTGCCATGTCATAGATACTAGATGAAATTTATTAAGTTTGGGTGGAAAAGGAAGATTGGATGAATAGCGGATTTTGGATGAAAACTAAAATGTGGATGATAATTGTCATTTAGATGAAAAAATCATCAACCTCTTTAGATGGAAACGGTTAATTAGACAAAAAAATTATATCTGATGAAAATTTTCATGAATGTGTATGGATGAAAAAATATCGAGCCTATCATTTTGCAAGTACCCACCTTTTGAAATTTTGTTTTGTCACTTTTTGCCCATGCGAATGACGGGCAAGTTGGGCAGAAAATGGGAGATTTTGATTAGTTATTGGACGCCCAAATTTAGAAAATATTCTTCTAAATTTTATAACTTTTGCATCGTAACTTCAAATGCATTGACATTTGCACCATTAGAAAGCTACTGTTAAAAACTACAGAGAGTAAAAATTTCAGAAAATAATAAAATTCTGAAACCTTAGAATAGCCTCCCAAGAAGAGTTGCAACCCGAATCGAGTCTTAAAGGCCTTTAGGGGTTAAGTAGATTGTGACTAATATGATTAATGCTCAAAAAAGGGCATTAATCATATTATTCACAACTACCTATTCTTCCTCAACTCTCAAACAAAAAGCCTTTATTTTCTCAATTTTTCTATAGAGTTTGAATACCATGTAATAGATATTCCGTTAAATTTTTGTGACCATTGAACACTATTTAAACTTTTTTAGAAATTTTAGATCATAATTTTTTTTTTAATTCACTTTAAATTCCTTAAATTGCAGCTGTAAATATCTATGAAAGGTTCTTAATAAAACTTTACTAACACATCAAAGTGCAAATATCGTGAAAATATCGATAAAAGTATACAAGATTTTTATATTGGGCCAAATCTATTTTGCATTGATCAAATTAGTTTTAGCTTCTAAATTTATATTTTATAAAAAATATAAAATTAAGAGAAATTCTTACAAACCCATTGTTTGTAAAGCGTTGTTAAACAATCTACACTATAAAAAATAAAGTCTACAATTTGTTTGTCATCTATTAGCCAATTCCACAAAAATTCTTTAAACCTAATTTATGTGTCTTTTTAAATCATGCAACCTTTTCTACTACTTGAAGGGTTATTTATGGCCCAAATAGTGTCCGCCCTTTGATCACACAAGCTCGCCAACCAAATCAATACATGAAAGATGTAGCCTCATTCGACACAAAACATCAATCTCAAGGACTTAAGTACTCACGCAACGTAATGTTTAGCAACGTAATATAGATAAAAGTACACAAGATTTTCATAATGGGCCAAATCTATTTTGTATTGATCAAATTAGTTTTAGACTCTAAATTTATATTTTATAAAGTTCCAAAATTAAGAGAAATTTTTGGAAACCCATTGTCTATAAATCATTGTTAAACAATCTACACCATAAAAAATAAAGTCTAGAAGTTGTTTGTCAATTATATTCTACAAAAAAATTTAAAACTTAATTTATGTGTCTTTTTAAAACATGCAACTTTTTCTACTACTTGAAGGGTTATTTATGGCCCAAACAGTATCCGGCACTTTGAGCACACAACTTTTGCCAACTAAACCAATACATGAAAGGTGTTTCATCTCATAAAACATCAATCTCAAGGACATAAGAACTCACGCAACATAATGTTTAACAACGTCAGGGTGCGGAGAAGCTGCCACTGCAAATTCAGTAACACCCAACCTAAGCAAAACTACAGATTTTTCATAGAGAAGTTGCAAATTCAAAACCAGATTGTATTATGAAGATGCTTACTTTTGTATAGTCGTTTGAATAAATATATGAATTTAGAGTTTAAACATCTATCTTGCTCGTAGTGTAATACAATGTGTTTCCTTTGTAAGAAATGTCCACTTATGGCATTCCTCTACAAAAATTGCACCTCTTCACTAAATCTCCAGAAGATCCTCTGGCTTGAAACGCTCGTCTACCTTGATTACTGTTAGTCTCGTTGTAAGACTCGTTGTAAGATTCTATGGCTTCAAATTGATTAACACCGTTGGCAGTGGTCCACCGGAAGGTCAATAACTCTCCCCTTCCTTCTCCATTGTAAGACTCGTTGCAAAAATTAGACTCGCTCTGTTTGGGCTAATGTGTGCTTCACTCCTAACGCAGTAATCAAAACTTGCAAACAAGAACACTATACTCCACCTTCAATGGTGCACCACTAGTCATTGCCTCAGTCTGTAGTTCATCATTTCAATGCATCTGGTAGTAATAGTGCATAGTCTTTTATCTTGAACTCAATACAAACAATTGATGTGGGTGAGGTTAGGCATGAATTTGAGTTTTAATGGAATGGATAGTTGATGAATCTGCATATATGTTTATCCTGACCGACGCTTACATTCACCTATATATGCATCAATATCAAAATGGCCACACAACCTGTAGAATTTGTTGCAAGAGGCCGATGAAGAGGTGTTCATTATGCTCAATGTTGATTGGGAATGTAGAAAATATAGCTCTTGAGAAGATTTTGGAGTTTGTCGAAGTGCGCTGCAAACGCGTTAACTAAGGTTGCTAGTAAATGTTCAAGTACATTGAAAAAAAGAACCATGAGGAGCATTTCTGTAAGTTTTGCCCTTACCAGTGCCCCATGTCTGGCTGCATGCACAAATGAATCAAGAGTACTCCACCTTTGCAATTGGAGAGAGTCCACAAAGCCAAGAGAATTGATGTGTAGAGGCAAAGGTCAATCAAGATTGTCGTTGATCAAGGTTATGTTATCTTGCAAGAAGGCGAGGAAGTGTTGGAGCTTGTTCACCACGAGCACTGGCCTTTTGTGGGACTTATCTTTTTCTGTACTTCTTTTCAGGGCTTTGATATCTTGTGTTGCCTTGCACTCTTGGAGTTAAATTCAGCTCTAGAACTTCCCATAATTCCGGTTTAAGATTGTGCAATTCCTTGGAGGTTGTGCTACACAACAATCAAGGAGTAGAAGGTTCAACATTGAAGGTCAAGGAATGAGGAGAATTTGTGGTTATTCGTCAATTATCCATTGGAGATTATCAGATTTCTAAGTTTGAGTTGAAGATTTCAATTTTCCAAAACCTCATCAATCATATCAGTTAGGATGTAACCTACAATGTAAAATCAATTTTGACAGAAAGGAAAAATGAAAAATTTAACTAGTATTGTTTGATTAGGATTCGAGGATTTTGTAAGTTTGTATGTGTAGATTGATGTTCCTTCCATCGTCTACCCTAAGATAAAGTGGCATCCCTACTCACTCTCGCTTCCTAGTGCTTCATGAGATAAACTACAAATTTGTTGAACCATTTGGGTTTGGACAACCCTTTATGTCCATACCCAATTCCCAACTTATATCCCCAATTGGGATGGGATTATAATAATTTTCCATGTTTTAATTTTCACTTGATGTTTAAAGTTTAGATTCATATATTTATTCAAACGACATATAAATAACCCTTCAAGTAGTAGAAAAAGTTGCATGTTTTAAAAAGACACATAAATTAAGTTTTAAATTTTTTTGTAGAATATAATTGACAAACAACTTCTAGACTTTATTTTTTATGGTGTAGATTGTTTAACAATGATTTACAGACAATGGGTTTCCAAAAATTTCTCTTAATTTTGGAACTTTATAAAATATAAATTTAGAGTCTAAAACTAATTTGATCAATACAAAATAGATTTGGCCCATTATGAAAATCTTGTGTACTTTTATCTATATTACGTTGCTAAACATTACGTTGCGTGAGTACTTAAGTCCTTGAGATTGATGTTTTGTGTCGAATGAGGCTACATCTTTCATGTATTGATTTGGTTGGCGAGCTTGTGTGATCAAAGGGCGGACACTGTTTGGGCCATAAATAACCCTTCAAGTAGTAGAAAAGGTTGCATGATTTAAAAAGACACATAAATTAGGTTTAAAGAATTTTTGTGGAATTGGCTAATAGATGACAAACAAATTGTAGACTTTATTTTTTATAGTGTAGATTGTTTAACAACGCTTTACAAACAATGGGTTTGTAAGAATTTCTCTTAATTTTATATTTTTTATAAAATATAAATTTAGAAGCTAAAACTAATTTGATCAATGCAAAACAGATTTGGCCCAATATAAAAATCTTGTATACTTTTATCGATATTTTCATGATATTTGCACTTTGATGTGTATTCTTGTTTTTCTTTAGTCATAGAATGTTTTCAATTAGAAGATAATTTTTAAAATTAACTAAGATAATGCTATTGTAGTGTAAACAACTTGAAAGCTATACGTAAATTTTGTTGTTGCTAAATGTCTTGGTAGAGTGGATGTATAAATCTATTTTTTATTATGAAAAAGATCGTGTTTTTGCAAAAATAATGTGATAGAGTGATGTGTAAATTTTTACTTTTTGTAATGTATGGATTTATAATCACCAATAGAAGGATTATATTGTACGTCATAGGTGCCACTACTTTGTGGTGGGGGATATGTCACAACATATTCTATTTGTGTTAAAAGATACATTGAAAATGATTGAGTAATTTTGAATAAGATATAAATAATCATTTAAGTACTTAAAATATTGCATGATTTATAAAAGCACATGAATAAGATATCACGAATTTTTTCTTTTTGTAGAATTTGCTTACAAAGAAAAAACAAATTTACATTATTTTTTAATATATCATAGACAAAATCTTTGCCTAATAAATTAATGTAGTATTATTGAATGTCATATTATGAAAAAATTGCTTTGAGCGATTTATAATTTTTATTGATATAAAGAGACAATACATGCAAAAAACATTTATGGAATTGATTTGAAGAGAGAGGGATTGAAGACTTTGCATACATGGAGATGGTAGGAATAATGGCTTTGCTAGTGGTTGTACATTATTAAAGTGAATTTTAACCCCTAAAGTTCCTTGACTATGTTTCACCAAAAAACGCTCCAAAAGTGCCATTTCCAATGTAAAAAGCATGAATGACTAAAAAACAATTTTTTCCTAATTCTAACCGTAAGATCTTCAACTAGATTGTTGTAATAGATATTGTAATAGATAGCTCAAAAAAATTCAATATAATTGGCCGTAAAGATTAGAAGATTATAGCAATTGAAATTTGAAAACAAACTTTTATGACAAGATTTTTGACTAGGTTGACACACTCTAACTTTTTTTCCCTTAGGCTTTTTCCATTATAGATTGTGGGGGTTTTAATGCATGTCAAAGAAGACTAAGTTACCTAATTGCATTAAAAACATTATTCTCAAAAGTCAAGTGTAGCATGTTGTAAACAATATTTTTATTATGTTGAATACACAAGAATGCTAAATCTTATTCCTTTCCTAGAAATTCTATTATTTAATAAAGTCTCAATCCAAACGGTCAAAGTAAAGATTGATGTCCATCCTTTCACCGAAAAAAAGAAAAAAACTTGAAATAATACTTTTTCTAACTTTTATGAAGGAAAAAAGAATGTTTTTTAGTACACTGCGCGAAACGGTGAGAAAACTTTGATATTTTGTGGAGTGAACATTATCCACTCAAAGTCGTTTTTTTTTTTTGGAAACCTCAAAGATGACATTGTGAAGTATTTATAGAAATATTTTTAGAGGTAATTGATGTATTTAGCATGGCTGCCCGAATTGCCCTTTGAGCAGCTTTTTCCACTTTGGGTACCATAACTATTTTTATAAATGTCTAATTGAAAAAGAGAAAGAAAAAGATTCCCTCAAAGTTCTTTTTATGGCCTATATTCACAAAAAGTTTCAAAAAATCTTGACTTTAGTTGAAGTCACATGTACATGCCCAAATTCTAAAAAAGCCCATTCTAGGACTATTGTCCTTTAGGGGTTAAGGAACAACCTAAAATTGGTTTCTAAATATGAGTTGTTGATCACAAATTTTAGATGAAATTTTGTAGAGCTTGATTTATAATTGCCATCATTACTATTTTCCAATAATTTTTAAAAATCAAAATTCAAGATTACTTTTTGACTTGACAAGAAAAAGGGTACTAAAAATTCATCGGTGAGAATTATTATGGCAAATTAAGATGTAACGATTGATATTTTACTAAATAATGACAGTTTTTATTGCTTTATCTAATGAGCCGAGTTAAAATAAAAATTAAATAAATTACTTATATTAAATTTTAGAAAATTTTGGTGAATTCTAACTCAATTTATTGATAAATGTACAAATTATCTCTTTTCAACAAGATATTTTTGTACATAAAGCTAATGAATTAATGAAATGTACGATAAATTTTAAAGATTTAACAATCAACATCTTTAGATGTACGAAAACTTTTAATTTGTGAAATATTGATAAATCCAATGTTGGCACCATTTACAGTTAAGATTTTTTCTTGATTCCTTAATGTCTAACAAAATGGGTCTCTAACACCCTCTTTGGTACATAACTTTGTATAGAAATCCTAAGTTGCCAAAATTACATTTTTAAAATATTGGATCAAATTAACTTCATACCATTTAAAGCTATAAAAGTCCGAAAACACCTCTTTAAAAAGTGGATGAAATTTTTAAAATCAATACATCTATGACCATTTACATGTCTGTGAGATTTGTCCGTTCGTAATATATATTTTAATTTTCAAAGGGTGTTAAATCAAATTTACAATCTATGGATTTTGAGATTCTCTAATTTAATGTTGTTCTATCATTTTAATTATACACAAACCATATTACGATGATTAAATTTTTCTTTGAATAGCTTAATTTGAAGCACCAGAAAAAATCACATGTTAATCACTGATGGTAAAAAATAACATTTTTGGTTTTATTTTTATATGTGCTTTGGTTACAAAATAATTATTTAAAAAAATATTTAAAATTAAGTTGAAAATTCTTGAAATGTGTGCTTTAAAAATGCAAATAATAATATGACAAAATCGTCTCAAGCGTGTGGTTAATCTTAAAAATTAAATTGTGAAGTGTTCTTCATTTTATTGAAATATTATTTCATTATTGTAAAATTTATCCGCTAATCAAAACTATTATGACTAATTTTTTATTGAGTATAAACCATCCTTGTTTCTTGAATCAGGTCAAGTCACCAAGAACTTAGTTACATTTAATTTTATAAATCAAAGTTCTAATATCATCTACATTTACTTTGGATAATTACATATAGCTTCAATGATATATACTACTAAATACGCCATTATATTCTACTATCAATCAATTTTATATTTTTTTCTATATTTTTTCATATTCTACTTAACAATGTAGAGCCATCCTTGTGAATTTTTAATCTTTAATTTTTGATTTTTTATCTATAAGCTTTGATTTCTTATTAGATAATTTAAATCTTTTATTCATAATCAAAAAAATAATAAAAGATCAACTACCACTTAAAATATTTCTATACAAACTTTGCCAAAATACAAAACAAAAATTTTCAACAAAGAATAACTTGAGTAAAAATTAGAAGAATGAATTAATGTCTTCGAATGTATTCAAAGGAATAAACTTGGAAAAAATGCAACAAATTGGAAATTAGAGTTTTCTAGATGGGGCTCTAAATTACCATTTAATCCCTAGCAATAAACTTTGCCCTTGACTTAATGTCTTACTGATGAGGGCCTCCAATGATGAGGGAATTCATTCGAAAAGGCAAAAAGCTCCCTATAAATATTTTGTTGATGGGAAAAATATATTTTAATTTGAATAAAAATTAAATGTACAAATTAACTAAAATTAACTTAATGGGTCTTCTCTGACGAATTCAGAGTCCCTCATTCCGTCAAAAAAATTGGAAAAAATTACTAAAAAAGGCCGTAGGATCTTTAAATTAAAATCATTGAAGATGGGGAGGAAGGGAGGGCATGCTCCGTCATCAAGACAAGGGCAAGGTTCATTGTCAGGGCCATTTAATCCCTTCTCTCTATAAATCCAATTAACATCCAAACCAAACCTCGGCAATAAACCTCGCCTTCGTCTTAATGGCGAGTATCCCTCAAAAAGGGGCCGTATTGGATGGGACAAAAAGCTCTCTATAAAAATTTTGTTGACAAAAAATAAAGAGTAATTTTGAAATAAAAATAAAAAATAAATATAAACTACCTAGAATTAGCTGGGAAGGTCTCATTATGTTTGTTTGGGATCCCTCAATCCATTAAAAATATTAAATTTACTAAAAGGAGGCTGCATGGTACCTAAAATTAGAATCAGAGAGAGGAGGAGGAAAAGAGGAGTAGTAGAGGCGGCCTTGTCATTAAGACGAGGGCGAGGCTTTATTGTCCAGGCAGACCAAAGGGTTGATTGGAAGGATTAGGGTACAGATGCTCCAACCGTGGAAACTTTACCACCCTGATTCCCAACACTACATCCCAAACACACAAGTTTGTCTTTTGTGTTTGTGGGACAAATATCCCATATCCAATATGTGGGGCATCTCTGGAACAAGCCTAGAGAGCCGAGCCCAAGTCACACAGTCAAAGCAAATCATCCCACATCCCACAACACCCCCATTTCAGGCACACAATCATCAACCAAATATTCATTTGGTCCCCAACTGAACCCAATCACAGTGTCTCTGCAACAAACACAACTCTCCCGGACCCCACATCATCCACAATAATTCTCTCAGATCGGCGACTTGGCCCAACGCCGAGACAAAACCGGTAGATGCTACATTTGTTTGCACGAATAAAACTGAAAAGTTGGCAGATGTTAGTACATCTTGTTACAAAAAAAATTGGCTTATGCTTTGGTACACCAAAAGTTATAAGATTAAAAAACCGAGAAATGCTCATTGAAGCAGCTTGAGAGTTGCTGGCACCATCAGGACAAGGGATTCGTACCATGAAGAATTCAGACTGGGTCTAAGTTGGCGGTCATGATCCTACTGTATTTCGGAAAAAGATAATATGCCGCGGAGAGGCTAGAACTGTATCATGATTCAGAAGTTGGCGGACCTGGAGCAATGGTCAAAAAGCTAACTTCGGAACAGTTTCCAGAAAATCAGATGGTCAAAGTTTCTGTTTCACAGTTTCAGGAGTTGTAAATAGGAGATCATTTCACTGTTTGTTCCGGGGCTCCTGTGATACTAGTGTTCTGGCACCTGTATTAATTGTTTTGCATCAGGAAACTTCGGACATGTGAGTTTGAGTGAGTCAGTTTCGAGTTTGACAAGTTTTGGACTTCCCTTGAGCTTCTCTGTTTTGAATGAGGTTTCTGAACATTAACCTTTGAGAGATTTGGTTATAGTTTACGAGAGGTCAGTAGACAACTGTGTGAGTTGACTGTGTTGAGTTGATAGTTTGTGTCAATACAGACACCGAGATTTGAATTGATTTTCAGTTCACTTGTCTCATCTCTAGATCATAGCTTCTGAGCTGTTTTTGAGAGAAGAATCGCGAAGACTCGGAAAGCAGTGTGCATAAAATACCAGAGCTAACTGGTGGAAATTGAGTGACTTACTTGTGAGTTAGTTGAGGGAACTTGTTAGTGTAAAGAGTTGTTGATCGAATCGATTAGTTTCAGTTGGGTTACTCTCTCTAGATGAGTTGTATATTGCTAGTTAGTGTTTTTAGCAACCAATCCATGGCTAGAATGAGTTGTAATTGCCTCGGAGGTCGAGTTTGCTACACGCAGTGAAATCTTTTAAGATTTATGCATAACTGAAGCGATGAATATACGATCGTATCAGTGATGACGCGCCAGGATTTTGCATGGTTTATACTGTCAAAATATATGTGTTTAGTATCGCTTACATGGTTGTCGTGACGGGGTGGTCGTCATCACTACATGGCTTGTAGTGTGCATGGACCTGACATCATCACTGAATGACCTATGCACGGAAACAATTTGCACGTGAAGCTGCTTTAGCGTACTGTAAAGCATTCAACACGTAGCGAGTCTAGAAGGTGTCTGTACATAATATCTCTTAGTTTATATTTGAGGCACTCAGATTCAGTGAGGAGAAATGGGTTGCAAGTGTTGTCGATGGCCAGTGAATGCTTGCAGAATGGCGAGAATGGTGAAGCTTCTGCCGCTGTCATTCACAGGGCTGGTTCTCTTCCTCACCGTGCACAGCTTCTACAATGATGCTGTTATCACCGGAACATTGCTGCTCATTCTTTTCTTCCCTGTATTTGGGTTCCTCCCAAGGAAGCCTCTCAATCTGCCGCCTGGTCCTTCTGGGATTCCCGTTCTTGGTTACCTGCCTTTCTTAGGAGAGAAACCACACCAGGAAATGGCCAAACTGGCAAAGAAATATGGGCCTCTGGTGCACATCCAACTGGGCTCATTTCCAGGTTAGTTTAATTCTCGCTTTCCTGATTCTTTTCCTTTACAACTTATGATTCACACAATAATTAAATACAAGTAGAATCAAGTACATCACTGTTGTTATATTCTTTACTAGGTCCTACTCTGCACCTCGCTTTGCACTTCTGAAAATTTTATCTGATACAGCATAAAATCTGCTGGATAATCTGTACTGTCACTTCGAATCTTGCTCAACACTCCCAAATATTTGTTATCATCCTTCAACGCTCGGATGTTCTTTTGAATTTGATATCCATCTCTACTTTTACCTATGCGATCAACTCCTCTACTATTCGTAAGATGCTCCAGCATAATGGAATTAGAAAACTTTGGGGTGTTTTTTTTGAAATAGATAACCTAATTGTTCCTTTTTTTTTGCAAACTCCAGGCTTGGTGGTGGCGAACGCACGATTGGCAAAAGAGGTTCTCATGACACAAGACCAGGTCTTTTCGTCACGACCAGATTCTTTCGTAACCTGGGCTAAGCATTTTGCATACTACCATGAGGGCTCTGAGGTTCGGTACAGCATGGGCACGGCCAAGCCAGGGCCGTTTTTGCGCAACATGCGAAGGCTTGTTGCGGTGGAGCTCGTGGCGCCCAAGAGGATTGAACATTTCAAGGCAA
This sequence comes from Ceratodon purpureus, assembly GCA_014871385.1. Lineage (NCBI taxonomy): Eukaryota > Viridiplantae > Streptophyta > Bryopsida > Pseudoditrichales > Ditrichaceae > Ceratodon > Ceratodon purpureus. The sequence goes on along the minus strand of CM026423.1, from coordinate 18,011,282 downwards.
TTCGAAGAGAGGAGATGGATGCTATGGTGCAGGAACTGCTGTCGGAGGTGAAGAGCGGCAAGCAAATTGTGGACTTGAACATGGCCATTGGTGCCTTGGCTATGAATGTAATGAGTCGCATGGTTATACAGAAGCGGTTAGTTTTCTATAACTCATTATCATATAATTAGAGAAGACTTCCTTGTATCTTCAGATCCTGACTGGAACAAACTCTACAAATTTTGAGAACTTTTGATCGAATGCAAAGAGCCTATGACAGTTTCAACTTAGTAATCTGAGGAATTATGATAATTACTGCTTTGATCAATCTTATCATAACAAGAAATTACAAGCAACAAGAATTGCAGATAAGTGAAGACATGATTGAATCGCAATAAAATAAGGTGCTTAAATGTGGTTCACAATTAGTTTATCAACTATGATAAACTAATTTGAGATTGGTTGTTAGAATGATTCTTCTCAAATGAATGAACCTGCATCACTCTTTCAATTATCTTTACGTTTGAAACGTTGCTGAATCTTAATCAAGTTTACAGTTCTGTGGCATATGCTTAGACGAGAATTTGGAGATGTGCAGTTATTATGCGAAGGACATTTCACCTGAAACCAAGAAGGAGGCATACGAGTTCCAAAGACTGCTCGTAACGGTGCTCACATGGGCAGGATACCCTTTCCTGCAAGACTTCGTTCCTGGGCTTCGTCCGTTGATGTCTATGATCTCAAGTAACGAGCGAGAGATGGCCAAGATGGCCAAGAACACCGACGCCTTCTTTGAAACCATCTTGCAGGAGCATCGTCAGCGACAAAACACTGTCGAATCAAGCCAAGACTTCGTGGACGTATTAATCCAATCCGTCGGAGACGATGGGAAGCGTCTGGACGACAAGGCCATCAAAGCTGTCACCATGGTAAGCTACAAATAAAACCCCCTGAAAGCCCTTATCACACATCTACAAATCAATGATCATGCAATTCCACACTGAACCATTAATTCTAAAAGCATTTTAGAACGTAGATACCAATTCCAGTAAAAAAAACCTTCGTTCTGAAACCCCTAGAATCAAATGGCTAGAAAAAACAACCAAGAAGTTTTCATGTTGAGTTTCTTCTATGACTGAAAGTAATGACATTTGATGGTTAGATTTCAGCATCAGAGATTTCATTACTGATTACTTCAAATAAATGGTAACACCTCTGAGACCATAGTTTAACTCAAAGACCTATAAAAACTAACAATGCTAGCCAGATAAAACGATCCTGAAGCTCTTCATTAAGTTGAACTTAACGAATGGAAACAATGACATGTTAGACTTCAGCATCAAGCATTTCAATGAGTAATCCAAAGATAACCATATTCTGATAACCACCTAAACTTGATCCAACCAGGAGATGTTCATGGCGGGGGCCGAAACAACAGCAACAACGATCGAGTGGGCACTAGCAGAGCTTCTGCACCATCCAGACATCCAGACCAACCTCCAAACCGAGCTGGACACCGTCATCGGCACAACACGGATGGCCCAAGAGTCCGACATCCCCAACCTCCCCTACCTCCACGCCGTCATCCGCGAGTCCTTCCGCCTGCACCCAGTCTCCCCGCTCATGATCCCGCACTCCAACTCCGAAGCCACCGAGCTCGACGGCTACCACATCCCCGCAAACTCACACATCTTCATCAACAGCTGGGCCATCGGCCGCGACTCGTCGATCTGGAGCTCCCCCGAACACTTCGACCCGGAGAGGTTCCACAAATCCAACAAATTCCTAGATTCCCAATCTAGCGAAGATCAGAGATCTATGGTGGGGATAGATTACAAGGGGCTGAGTTATGAGCTTCTACCGTTCGGGTCCGGGCGACGGGGTTGTCCCGGGATGCAGATTGCGTCGCACGTCGTTAGCGTCGCCGTCGCGCGTCTCGTGCACGGGTTTAGGTGGTCATTAGCGGATGACCGTGCGCCTGAGGACATGGACATGGAGGAGCGGTTTGGGATGAATTTGCAGATGAGGTCGCCGCTTCACCGGGTTTGTTGTGAGAAGAGGTTGCCTGAGGAGGTGTATTTGAGTATGTAGAAAGGTATTGCTTGGCTTTCGTTCTTTGTGTTTCGTGCGGTTTTGTTTTTGATCTTGTAAATATGATGGATTATAGTTTTGTAGTGGATTCTTTTAGGTGTTTGTGTGATGTTTGAGATGAGGCTTAGGAGAGTAGAGTGTCTGAGGTGTGGTAGAGGAATTGTGGAACTGGTAAAAAAGATAGAAGGGAGGAAGAAATGGTAACGAAAGGAAAAATTTAGGGTTTTAAAGGGTGTTAGATGAGCAATCCAAATTTTTGCATTAAATGCGGCAGAATTGGAGTGCTTTAGATTTCATGTAGTCAATAACATTTTGGGATTTAAATGATATTTTTGTAAAATCTGTAATAAATTTAAATTATGACAATCTATATGGTGAAAAATGACATTGACATAGATGAAATGAGGAGGATATGGATGACAATTTTACAATGCAATGGTTGGAAAATAGTGAAAAATGATTCTAAATGGTAGAAATGGATGAAAATAAAATTATTTGATGAAATGGAAGGGATTGAAATGGAAGGGCTCAGAGGGCTTAGTTTCCAGCAATATAGAGGGACAAAATTCAAGGTTTGATGTAAGAGAATTAGGTCTCTTGAATTCCATAAATTCTAACTTTGATGGAATAATAGTTCAATTTCTAAAGTAAAGGTCGTATTAAATCCATTAGATCAAAACTTAGTGCAAATAGTTTGATGAACTTTGAAATCTTTTATAATCATAAAAATCAATTTAATAGAAGAATGGAGAAGTCTTTAGGATTTCATTAACTTGATCAAATAATCGGCTTGTTACCATTTTATTTCCATTAATATATATTTAAGGTGGCACCTCTTAGATACAAAGGCTAATTTTTCATAGCAGAAAATCATGAAAATGTTAGTGAAAGTTGTTGATGTTTTAAGAAATAAATGCAACGCATGTATGACCAAAGTTGATCTTTGGATCCAAAAGGGTGATACTTGTCTTGCAATTTTCTCTTCCTATTTCAAAATTGTAAGTGAATTTAAATTGCAATGAGTTTGGAGGTTTGATTTTATAAATGAAGGTTTTTTTGAAGGTATAAATTCAAATGTTTTTTTTATATTATTTTGAAATTCAAAAGTTTTAATACTTGAAGAAAAAAATCCCAGGAAAAATTCAATGATCATTTAAGCAGCTCAAACCATTGCTTTGTGAGTATGATTTTAAGTCTAGTTTGGTAGAGTGAAATAATATCAACAAGAAAAAAAACTAGTTCCACATGACAATATAAAGTGCGTTCTACCATTTTTAAACTTGGTACAAGTATTTTACAACATAAGGACTTAACATTGAATGTATATGCAAAAAATTGATTATGCCAATAAAGTTGTCTTTTGCAAATATCATGATTAACTTATAAAATATCATAAATATAATGAAAGTAGTAGCTCAAGCAAGCTTATTATGATGGCAATGGTAGCATTAAATGTTGCAGAAAAACACTTTATACAAACAAGGACTACATGTTGGTAACTCTAGATTCAATAAATAAGGAAGGTTGAGAATTTTAGATATACAATATTATTCATATATCAATAAATTGTCATCAACGATGACATCTATTCATTTATAAAATTTACAATAAATTATCATCAACCATGACATCCATTCATTTATAAAATTTACAATAAGTATATGTAAGTTTATCTTGACATGGAAGGACATGGAAGATTGCAATAGAAAGGTGTTGGCATAGATCATTGTTGCTTCTTCACATTTTATTTTTGACAACTTAACCGCAATTTAATTTAATTTCAAAGTCACAAATCCTTCAAAATCTAATTTTTGAGAGCACATTATATAGCAAAGACATGCTATGATCTTTCAATGCAATGGTCCAATCTTGTCAAGGTTTAACATACACTTGTAGAGGGGTTTAAGGATTTTTCTCCAAAAAATGTGGTTTTTCCAAAACCTATCTAGATTGTAAAGGGTATAGCAAGATTTATTCTTACAACATAAGTCCCTTGTGTTTGTTGTAATCAATGCCGCAAAGATTCATCTGCTTTACGTTGTCTATAGCTTAGGCATAATTATGAAGTGCCGCATTAGCAACCCATGTCTCTTAAGAGTGTTTGCCTCGCAATTTAGAAAAAATATAACTAGAATAAATACAATGAGTATTTGGAGAAATCTCCATGCATAGTGCTAACATGAAGTTCATACAACAACATAGACACATATTGGCACACTTAAGATTCTTTCATGTTCTAAAATTTCAAAAACTAAGAAGCCAAGGACTTCTTTTGGATTCAAAGGCCACTATCATCTTTACCATTTCACAAAAATATTTTAAAATCTTTGGGTTTTCATTGTGTTCTGTATGAGTTAAGATTCTAATTTGGATTGGAAGATCAAATTGGCCACATTGAAAGTGAGTGCTGCCCGTTTTTTAGATTTTGAGACCATTTCTTTTCAACTTAAAATTCAATAAGTATGAAATGTTTAAATCTTTTTATCAATGCCATTTTATACATTCATGCAAGATTTTTCATTGGAAATGTGCATCATGTACATCATTTTAGTACAAACCTCCAACATGTATAGTGCAACAAATTTACTCAAAGAGAAGTATAAGATGTCTTGTTGTTGCCTGAATGCTAGCTGGTTGCATGATAGGTCCATGGAACACACCATTTTTCAACTATCTTTACATATAGCTTAGTTGTGTTAACTTGGATACTTTGACTACAAGCTCAAGCTGTTTGCACGATGTTAACAGATTGTTATCCTAAGTTTTCAAAAGTATTATGAGAATTTTCATATCAAATAAAACAAAACGTAAAGTTATAATGCTATATTGTAATGTAAATTGCTTGGAATATATAACTTTATTCACGATGCAAAATTTATTTCAATGAAATAAATGTATAAGAATTTTAATTTCATCGACCAAGAAATTAGAGACTCAGGGTTTTACCCTAAAAAAATATGAAGGAAAATCAACATCGTAACTGTCGTCGTTGTCATGTCTTTTAGTATGTCTTTGGTAATATTGGTCCTATATGGTTATGAAAGGAAAAAAGATTGAAGTTGGAATTGGAAACTTGAAAGGTTGTTTGAAAGGTTATGTAGATTATATAGATGGTTATTCAAAAAGTAATTGCAAAAGTTATTTCAAAAAATATTTTAAAATCAATTGACATATTTTAAAAACAAAAGCAAAGCTCAAATTCATTCATTTGTATAAATCTTATTTTATTTCATTTTTATATGAACACCTTTCATTTCTTACTTGTTAGTTTAAATTTTATTGGATTTTTTTTCACAAAGTGGTCTTCAAGCAATAGACACTTTATTGTGAAATATTTTAATTCATATTCAAATAAAAAAATATAGAGTTTCTACCAAATAACATGATAGATTATAATTTTTGTCGATGGTTGTACGTAGCACTGCGTAGCTTGGTTTGTTTTTTTTTTTTTTTTGTTTTTTTTTTTCCCGGTAAATTAAAAAATTATTTAACATAGCCTCAAATGACTTAATATAGAAAAATATCTTTAAAAATAAAATCTTGTATTTTCATTTGTCGATCCTTAAAATTTGCAATTTTATTTTGTTTTCTTATTTTAAAACTATTTATGAACAAACTGCTGGAGGCATAGATCAACACCTTCAAATAGCCCATGTTTTTTCACACTCAGTGCCCTCAACAAACTCATTGATTCATGCTTGTCATGATGTAATCAAAATTACTCTCATCTCACTCTCTTCATATCCAAAATTGGAGTGCACTCCTCGAAACAAGAACAATTCACCCATCGGATCAAAGCACATACAATTCCAATATCAAAAGACCTCGAGAAAGGAAGACGCTCTTTGTAATAATGCCATGATAAGAAATAAAGCCATCCATGAATTCCACAGAAAGTCATCAACACAAATGAACAGAAACAGACCCCAAAAGAGCACCACCAAAAGAGCACCACCCTTGACATCAAAAGAGCAACCGCCAAGAGATGGCCACACAATGCAACACAACATCATCATCATCAGATAACTCAAACCTCACCAAATTCCCAAACAACAACAAACATCACAAAAATCACAACAAAACATCACAACAATCCCTCACTTTTACACCGCAATTGCACCACTCACATATATCACCACCATCCTCACCACCATCACCATCATCATCCATGACATGATACTTGAGATATTATTTTCCAAACCTCCAAGCTCACCATCCCTCACACCATTCACCCAGTTGTGAAGAGCCTGATATTTTTGCTCTCCAATTCAGCTGAAGCTTTTCCAATTCAAGTTTGGCATCCAACCAGCAATTCAAGGTCAGTGATCAGTGAACTGGAGTCTTTCAAATTTTTAGTTTTGGTGGAGATTGAATTTTTAGCTGAATTTTTGGCTGAATTTTTGGCTGAATTTTTGGCTGAATTTTTGGCTGAATTTTTGAGCTGGTATGAGTGTGTGTGTAGTTGGAGATTGATTGCAGATGTGGTGAGGTTTTTAGATTTGGGTTCTGAATTTTGGGTCCATTGTAGGAGTGGGTGGATATGTGGGAAGAGTTTTGGAGTTTTTTAGTTGCAGTTTTTGAGCTCATGAGAAGTGGGTTTGGTTTGGAGGTGCGTTTGCAGGTTGGATTGTTGAGGAGGTTTTGCTTTGGGAGAGGAGGGAGCAATTGAAGGTGAGTGATCAGTGAGCTGAAGTCTTTTGAATTTGGAGTTTTGGTGGAGATTGAATTTTGGCTGAAATTTTTATCTGAAATTTTTATCTGAAATTTTTAGTATGAATATGTGTGTTGTGTGTTGATTTGAATGCAAGGGCGGTGGGGTTTTGGATTTGGGTTCTGATTTTCGGGTCCATTGTAGGAGTGGATGGTTATGGGGGAGGAGTATTGGATTTAGTTTAGTTGGAGTTTTTGAGCTCATGAAGAGTGGGTTTGATTTTGAGGCAGGTTTGCAGGTTGGGTTGTTTTTTAGGGGAGGAGGATGTATCTATCTGGGGGTATGAGTTTGAAGGTAGGATGTAGCAGCACGAGTAGTATTCCTTCGGGGATGGTGGTGCGGAGCTCGGCTACTTCGGAGGAGGCGAGGGGGGAGCCTTCTGTGAGTGATTCGCAGGTGGCCAGGATTCCCAGACCTAAGGTGAAGCCGAGGGAGAAGTGGGCGAAGGGCGATGGGCCAGGCGAGTACGGTGGCCCGCCTATTGACTTGAAAATCCGGCCGTCGTGGGGAGGTGGATCGAAGGAGGATCCCTTGACGTCTACAGATGATTATATTTGGAAGAAGGTGTGGCAGCCCTTTGTTGAGACTGCTCCTGCTGACATGAAGCCCCCTCCTCCTCCGGTAAAATCCAATTCATATCTCTTTGCTTCTTCTTTTATATTCATATGCAAATTGTCATTACAGTGAACATGGTTTTCTCTGGGGTTTAATATGGTTTTCGACTTATGCTTCCCCTTGAAAATTATTCGTGAATGGAAGTGTATTAGGTTTTTTGTTCACTGGGACTAAACCCTAATATAGTTTTGTTCTGTAATTTTAATTGATGAAGGTGGCTGAGCCAGATTCGGGGTTCCTGAGTCTGAACAGAGCAATCGCTCTTGACAGGTAATCCTCGGTTTGCTTGTTGTAACATGAATCTCTTTCGAGGATGTAAATGTTGTATGAATTATGCAGCTTTGTGGTGGAAAGGAATTCAGCTTCGATGCGATGTAGGTGTGTATGGGGAGAGAGAATGGGGCAACACAAGAATATTAGAATTGTGCAGTATTTTATGGATATTATGGCTATCCTTTGTCGCTTTGCTGGGATTGTAATGGAGTTAATGACGAGGAGTTTTTGTTTGCAGTATGGACGTAGACCTCAGTAAGGAGCTTATGCAGCCGTCGAAGGCAACCTTAGAACGTCAAGTGGCAGCTGCTCGCCGAGCTTCTTCATTAGAGCTTGCAGCTCAGGTATAAACTCTTTACCAATTCGATTCCTTTTCTGATCTTATCTTGCTATAGGAGGTCAACTCCGGTGGATTTTGAGAGGTCAGTTAACCAATTGTCTGTAATATAATGGATACCTACTTGAGATTGTCGAATGCTGGTCTTGGTTTTGAAAATAGAACAATACAAATGCATGCCTTCTGAAGGAAGTCGTATTGGAAATTTTGATAATACTAAATCGGTTGTTTGACGTTTGTGCAGAGGAGAGAGGAGAACAAGACAAGGTGGCGATTTGCCCCAACAAAGCGTGAGGAGGAGCAATGGGCCCGTGCCAACAAGTCCGCGTCTGGTGGCACAGTACGTTTTCCTGAGCAAAATCTACCTTCTCGTCCACTGTTTCAAGTAATTTGTGGCAAGGTCATTAGTTTGGGTTCCTTTACTCACAATGGTTGTGGTATTTTTATTTGGTTTGCAGGAGAAATTGATGAGGGATGTAGACAAGAAGAAAGTAGATCCTGTAAAAGATGCAGCTATTGCAAGAGCGCGCTATCTGAAGGTGCGTGCTCCTTTGATAAATTACTCTTACAGCAGAGGTCGAATCATCCGTAGGCTTTAGCTTCAATGCTGGATTGTGTATTGTCCCATTGTGAAATTACTCATAACGTTACCTTGTTCATGTATCAACCTAAGCTACGCACGTTGAGGCATTTTACTCAAGTCATTTTCAAGATACTCTTTGGTGAGTTGATCCGAATGTCTGTATGTGCAGCTGAAACAAGACCTTCAAATTACCACAGTTGCTATAGGGGGTGCCGGTTTATTGGGGACCTTTTTCGCATATTCTCCAGAAGTCTCAGCCAGGTGCACAGCCTAAACTTTCAATGTGTCAAACTGTTTCGGATCTGTGATCTGGTTTTCTGTTCATTATTGGTCTCTAATGGAAGTTTTACTCATTGAAATAAACTCGTACCTGGCATCCTTCAGTAGTGGCTTTGTTGATTTCTGGCAAAGAAAGAAAACGCCAAAGATAGATTTTAATTTTAGTTTGCAGGAGTTAGTATTTATTTTTGAATTCCCCCTTGCGTTGAGCTTTTAATTGAGGGAATGGATTTTGCTGCAGCTATGGAGTTGGCCTGGTCGGAGCCTTTGCATATATTCGCATGCTTGGAAACAGTGTCGACGGTTTAGCGGCTCAAGATTCATCAGGAGCTATGAAGTAAGTCTATTCCCTTCCTTTGGTTTCCTTGAGACATCCTTGAAGTACCCCCTCTCTTCGGTCCCTGGGTTGGTCCTTTATCATTTGTTACATTCTTAGCAGGAGTTAACACAGAAAGTGAGCTAAAGTAGACACAAGTGGTTACAAGTAAGGGGTCATAGATGGGCACTACTCTTTTTTATCCTCATCCAAAGAGACTCCCCTCCTTCTCAAACGTAAAAGCAAGGATGAAACTAGCTTTCATAACCATTTTAGTGCTACGAGGAAGTTTTGATACCCACTTTTTGTTAATTTCCTCAACACCCCAGCCCTTATTTTACCCAAATTGGGGGTACCCGTTCTCAACCCAAGCTCTCAAGTATATCTCTATTGAATTCTACACTTATCACGTGTTCAAAGGGTAATCTTACCCTGCATTTTACACTCAAGTTCTACGATATTTTCAAAGTAAGCATATAATGCAGCTGTTTCCTCAACCAATTGATTTGTGTGTGTGCAGGGGTGCAATGGGCCAGCCTCGTATATTGGTTCCAGTGCTACTTGTAATGCTTTTCAACAGATGGAATGCGTACGTCACTCTTCCTTAAGCTTGTTATAACGGTCATTTTGTAGGTTTATCATGGCTTGGTTTTTAATTGGATTGTGGGCTGTGTAAGTGCAGATTGGCGGTACCACAGTATGATGTAATTCCCCTGCAGCTCATACCAATGTTGGTGGGCTTCTTCACTTACAAAGCAGCCACATTTGTCGAAACTTTCAAGGAACTTCTTCCGAAAACGGAAGAGAATGATAGTGATATATAAAATGGAATTGCTTCAACAAGTAACGTACCTCCTTATCATGGCTTGTGAAGGTAAAGTGAACTTGCCTATTCTGTTTTTTGTCCTTCACTCGTAACAAGCTTAACTTACTACATTTGCGCTTTTTACTTCCTGGTACAGTGCTGGCTGCAGTGACATATTTGTTTTCTATGATCTCTATTTGTTTTTTGAAGTTAGCTGTTGTCGACTTTTTGCAGAGTCTAAGTCTTTCAAATGTGACTTTTGACCTGTGGTCTTCTTCTGAATTCACAGGTATCAAGCATCTCAATTCTCCACATTGGATATTACATATACATTAAAGATTATTGGAGCTAGATTGTTTCGGATTTGCTGGCACAGGAAAAGGGCACGTGTAGAAATTTCTCCCTGTACTCTGAGTATGGGTAGAATTTTATGTTTCTGATGATTCTTTGACCTTCATGGTTCAAGATTCTTACGGATGTTGAGCTTTGTTATCTCCGATTTGAGAATTGGTTGAAGTTCCCTACTGACGGTAAAGACCTAGTGTCCTGTCCTTGACACGACGTTATCATTCAAACCCATTTATTTAGCCAGTGTAGAACAGAACTCATGGTGGTAACCTGTGAGAATGTGAGAGCCGTATATCAGCCGGTTGCTCACATCTTGAACAGAATCTTGTTACGAATGTAGATCAGTTGAGCTAGAGTCTCAATTTCCATGTACAATGTCTTACTGTTAGCAATTAGCCTGTGTCCATGTAACGTTGAATCATCGACTCATTTTGTGGCTTGAAAATGACTCATAACAATTGCAATCAAAATCTGTATTCCTTAGGTCAAAAGGTTTCATAAAACATTACTCTTAGCTTGCAGTGTGACCGTTTATTCTGCCTCGATGGTTCAGTAATCATGGCAAACTTCTCATGAAGACTTTCAAAAACTGTCTCTCTCCCACATCCTTGATAAATGATCACTTGAATACGGATGCCCAACACCTATCCTTCACCACACCACTGAAAAGTAATCTCAGTCAAAATGGTGGGCGTTGTTCAGCCATACATGCCACTCATGCCTCCCATTCCGCCCATTCCTCCCATTCCTGCTGACCCACCTCCCATACCAGGCATCAGTTCCTTGTCGTCCTTGTTGTAATCTGCTACCACAGCTTCTGTTGTCGTCATCAGGGAAGAGACACTGCACATCCCAAACAGACACGGGTCACGGATCATCACCTTGACGGCATTTGCTAGTTAGTTCCGGGGTAAACCCGAAACAGATCATTGTAGGAGGATATCAAGAACCTAAAGAACAATTCAAAATCAACATCAACCAGATAATTGAAGAGGCAAGAATTAATACTACCTCGCTGCATCAACGAGTGCGGTTCTGATAACTTTCACAGGGTCAATGATTCCCGCTTTCACCATATCCAGATACTCTCCTGTAAGACATGACACCATTGTTGATTTGTTAATCTAGCTTGAAAAGTTGCAGACCTGTTTTAAGAATCTGTGAACATAAAGGTCAGCATGATGTTCCAAAGACACCGTGTAAGTGCTCAGCAATGGACAACTTCTACTACAAACCAAATCTGATTTAGTTAAATTTTCAGCCTAGCCCTGCATTATCTGCTGAATTTCCGTTCACTTGGAAATAGTTCTGAGTATTAAAGCATGTTGTGAAAGTTGTCAAATGAGGACCACAGTATCAACAGTTGGAGAAATGTTTATTTTCCTTGTAAATGTATCTGAAGTCCTAGCTCTTGGTTTTTTTGTTTAGGAACAGTGAACAGACCTTTAGCACAATCATAACCCATGTTGAGATTCGACTGCTCTAAAAGCTTGCCAACCACGACAGCCCCTTCCAATCCTGCGTTGTGTGCAATTGTGTAGGCAGGCATCTGCTTGTGGATTTTCAATCAGTACTTGTAATCAGTGTACAAGGTGATCTCCAGAGCAGGCCTTGTAGTTAGATGTTATTAGTGTCATCATCGAACAGCCTGATCGTTAGAATATATTTTGGTTGAAATTCACATGCAGTCTAAAATTTAATAGAAAACAGAAGACCATTTGAAGATTCATCGTGACGTGCACTAGAGATTCTCAAGAAATTTTGTTGTAGAGTGAAATCACTACCTTCAGAGCATTTTGAATGATCTGAACCCCAATTCTCTGATCAAAGTTAGCTGTGGGTAACTTATCAAGCTCTCGTGAAGCATACAGGAGAGCCACACCACCACCTACAAATCAGAGACATGCCACAGTTCAAGTACAAATGCTACACAAAGAGTGACCGAAATTGAGCATTGTGCATTCAAGACCAAAGCTAACAATGGCGTAGAAACAAAAATAAATATAATATTTCCTTACCAGGTACAATGCCCTCTTCCACGGCTGCTTTAGTAGCATTCAAGGCATCTGTAACACGATCCTTCTTCTCATTTACTTCCACTTCACTGGCTCCTCCAATCTACAAACACACTTCAAGATCAGCTCAATTTCTATTAAGACGAGATTTTTCAAGATTGTTTCTTCAATTCCATCCAGAACCGTCATGAATTAGCACAGAGGAAAAGCAATGGCTAACTACAGATAGCAACGTCTTGTAATGATCTTGCAGTGTTTACAAAAGGGACTATTGGATGATTTGCGGACCTTGAGGACGGCTACACCTCCGGAAAGTTTTGCTAGTCGCTCTTCCAACTTTTCTTTATCGTACTCTGAGGTGGATTGACTCAGAGTGTCCCGGATCTGCACAATTGTTCAACAGATGAAGTTAGATAATGCTTCGATCTTACATGTAATAAAAAGAGGGATGCACTCATGACACGGTACACTGTACCACCTGCCAAATAACTTCTTCGAATGAATCCATTCTGCACCTATGACCCCTTCTGAAACACCTCATTTACTATGTTTTTCAACGATCTGAATTCTGTGGAACTGTTACTTTAATTGGAGGTTGTTTGTGAGGCAACGAGCTCTGACCTGATCAAGACGTTCCTCTATAATTGCCTTGTCTCCAGCACCATCCAAGATGATTGTGTCATCTTTTGATACTGTAACCTGCAAGATAGTGTACAATGAAAAATAAGAAACTCCTTCCAATTGCTCACCAAGTAGATGTGAGAAATTTATGGTCATAGAAAACAGATGTCTGATAAATAGAACAGTTGAATCTGAAACATAAATTTAGATCAAGGGTGAGACGTTAACAAAGCTAGAAACTAACTTCTTAAGATTTCAGCATACTGAGAGGATGTGAATGAAAAGACATCAAGAAAAACATGACTGCTATATATTACCTTCTTGGCTGCTCCAAGCATATCTGGTTCTATTTTCTCCAATTTCAACCCAAGGTCTTCACTTATGAGCTGCGTACAGTATCGTCAAGGCATGAAACATGAAAAAAATTATCACAAACATATGTTATCTTCTTCTGAATATAATGTAATGAGGCGGAAGTTCTAGATAGCATTTGAAGACAATAGAATTCTACCTGACCACCAGTTAGGACAGCGAGGTCCTGCAAAATGGACTTCCTGCTCTCACCAAATCCAGGGGCCTTGATAGCACAAACCTGTTCCAGAGCCATGTTATCAACTCTTGTCACTAGAAGATTACGAACAAGAAAAACACAGTATGATTTAGCTTTTATCATAATCCAACATTGAATGTCACGTGAAGTTAAGAACAACCAAGGTAAAAACTTTGAGCATGCATAAATTCTGCAATAAAAACCAGAGCACAACTAACATAGGATACTGTTGCAGATTAGCAAGGTTATTATCAAAGTCTGAAGATAACAACTGATGCTATCTATGCCTGACTTGATCAATGAGAGATATGAGCACGCCAGTATTTATGATCGCTCTAGTGGTTAAAGCAACGATAAGAAAAGAAAACATCAATCTCGAAAGAACGCACCTTCACTCCACCACGAATCTTGTTGACAATGAGGGTAGCAAGGGCTTCGCTTTCGACATCTTCTGCTACTATAAGCAATGGCCTTTGGTCCTGAGCTACCAATTTCAGAATGTCAAACACTCTCAGTGCAACTGTGTTTTCTGTGCAAGAATTGAACACATCTTCTACTTTCAAATCTGCAGCTAAATTGTCATTGACCCAGAATCGAGCAAATTAATCGTTAAAAACAATAGGAGTTTTTAATGATCCTCAAAATATACCCTGACAACGAGCTCAAGGACTGGAAGAATGGCTTGGAGGCCTGCTATCTTCCTCTCATGAATGAGTATGACTGGATTTTCGAGTTCCTATCGTGTAAGAAAACAATCGTCAGTGTAGCTTCAAAACAGAGTGGTGTACTTCCTTGAGCCTGCCACGAAGTGGTCAAAAGCTTAAAAGCATTGTTAGCTGAAGTTTATGAGCATAGTGACTTCAAGTGTTTCTTTGCAGCGACTTAAAGAGTCATATATTCTGGACGATATCGTATGACCTCATCGTGGCGCATGAAGCACTAACCACTTTCTGAGTTTTGTTGTTGGTGATGAAATAAGGGGAAATATAACCCCTGTCAAGCTTCATACCCTCCACAACTTCCAATTCATTGAATAGGGTTTTTCCTTCCTGAAGACATGCCCAGCAATCAGTAGATGTTTTTTGTCACATTGACATAGGTATCAGTCATAACTTCTTAGGTATAATAAAGTGGAGATGGGTAGATTAAACTCCACCTTTCAACACTAGGACCTTTCTCCTTATGAAGAAGAACAGAGAATTACGAGGTCAACAGATGTTTCAAGGATGTAGGCCACTTACAGAGACAGTGATAACACCCTCTTTGCCAACTTTCGCCATGGCCCGTGCAATCAAATCACCAATTTCACGATCTCCATTTGCAGAAATTGTTCCAACCTATTGTATCACAAACCAAGAGGTAAGCAAACATCTCGAATGGAGGTTATTTTTGGTTTTTAAGTTTGAAATCCAGGCAAGCAAATTACTAACTTGTGCGATCTCTTCCGATGTGCTAATCATCTTTGCTTGGCTCTTTAAGTGAGCAACAACTGCATCCACAGCAAGTGTGATTCCTCGACGCAAGTCCATGGCATTCATGCCAGCTGCTACAGATTTGCACCCTTCCGAGAAAATGGCTCGAGTGAGAACTGTTGCAGCAGTAGTACCTGTATCAGACAGTGCGATTAAATCAGCTTTTCAATACACTTGCTGGTCACTTACTGAATTTGATTTGAAATTTTATATGATTAACAACCAATCAACATCCCAATGGATTCTTCACAAGAGATAATTGAGGCAGCCTACTGAGTTGTCAAATAATCTTATCAACTTAAAAAGAACAGAACAACACTGTGTTTTGGGGACCCATATAATATTCCACATGTCATAATTCTGCACATACCATCTCCTGCGACATCATTTGTTGCATTTGCCACCGACTTCACTAATGAAGCTCCAACGTTCTTCAGCTTGTCCTTGAACTCGATACTCTTGGCCACTGTGACTCCGTCTTTAGTCACCTTGGGAGAGCCATATGATTGCTCTATGACAACAGTCCGGCCCTAAAATGAAATAGGGTTGCAAACAGTTACGATATTGCTCAGCAATACACTATAATTGTATCGCAAGTATAAGGAAATCACAAGTATCCGCTCGGGTTGTGCTGGGACTGGGTACAATCTCGATACTTAGTCTGATTCCAAGCTTGGAGAGAAATCTGAAGAATGTTTTTCGCATACCTTTGGACCCATCGTCACTTGCACAGCGTCTGCAAGTTGCTCCACACCTTGCAGCATAAGAGCACGAGCTTCCACGCCATACCTGATGTCCTTGGCCGAAAATCTTCGAATTGACTGCAACCGATTTAGGTTCTGCAAACCCTTCAACCTCAGAATTATACCTCACTCTCACTTCCAATTCTGCAACTGTGGCTCTAGCATAGACTACAAATGAGAAAACATCAGGCAGAATACGGGTGCGTATGTAATCATTTAATGCAAATTTGCATGTGAAGATAATACCAAATCAGCTGTCTTGAGTGCCAAAGCGTGCAGAACAGTCTAAGATTACACAGCCACACTATCCAAAAAAGTTTAGGGCGAAGTGGTTAATCTGCAGCAAATTACTAGGGCAAAATAGAGAGAGGAGCTTACTTGCATAAGTGGCTGACATCTGCAAATCCAATGAGAGATAATCAGTCAATTGTCGTGCAATGACGCTGCCGCAAAGGCTATCAGTTTTAGGCTAAGTAGATTCAATTTCAAGAATAGACCGAAGGAAAAAAACCTAAGCCTGCTCTTAAGCAACGAGCAGCTCACTGAGCGCGGCCGTAGGTTTAAGCAAACCCGGTCCACTACAATCTACGTAGACAAAGAAAACTATCGGAAGAAACCACAAGCATATTGAACCATCTCTGAATGAAAGATAGAAGAAACAGGTACAGTAAAACATGGCTATCATGCTGAAATCAAGAGGAAAAAAACCCCCGAACTTGAACAATCAGCCATGAGCCGGAAGGCAAACAGAAAACGCATGCCCTAATACTTCCAAGAATATTCGAAAGAAACAGCTACTTGGGTTACAATTAGCATCCTACTGCTGGCGGAAGGAGAAACTCGCTGCTTAAGATA
Source organism: Ceratodon purpureus (assembly GCA_014871385.1). Classification (NCBI taxonomy): domain Eukaryota; kingdom Viridiplantae; phylum Streptophyta; class Bryopsida; order Pseudoditrichales; family Ditrichaceae; genus Ceratodon; species Ceratodon purpureus. The sequence goes on along the minus strand of CM026423.1, from coordinate 17,994,689 downwards.
TCACAACAGTTAAACCTTCCAGAGCTCTTGCATGAAAACTTATCAACATATGTGCCAAAAGAATCAGGTAAGATCGAACACTCCTGAACTCGTATTCACACAGAAATCAAGGAGAAACAAAACAGACAGTGGGCAACAATATCCTCAATCATGATCATACGAGACACAAGCAAGGTTCTTCTCTCAATCTCAAGCGGTGGTCCAGCAATCGAGAGAGAGATAGAGTGAAGAAACAGTGACCTTACACGAGACGCCAATGCTGCCGCAGCACGATACATACTGACCGCTCAACACAAACGGGCCCAGGTGCCGCTGTTGTTACAATCTTTCAAAATCCCGTTCTCTTCTGGATCGGTCACAGCATCAAGACAGCATATTGCACGTAAGAAAAGCTCATGGCAACAAGGAGAATGCACAAATCACATGAGATGTATGTTAACCAGGCTGTGTATCGAGTGAAGTTCCTCAACGTGGATCGGTTTGGATCGAATGCGAATGGAAAAGATCGATCGAAGGCGAGGAGATGGGTGCAGGCACACTCCCGGCAATCCCTGGCATTAACTTAACTTACAATGACAAATGTTGTTCTGGTCCATCCCCGTCGTTTGCTCGTCTTGGGAAGGTGACAACCTCAGTTCAGTGGAGCCAGAACTGGCTTAGTTAGTTAGTTACCGTCCTTGCAAGACTCATGAATGGAAAGGCCTGGCAGTTGCTAAGCCCTGATTTAAACCCAGGGTCCCTACGTACTCACACATGCACATGCAGAAGTATTGATTTAAATACGTACACAGAGACAGGCACAAAGACTGAACTGCATACTGTTACCAATTACACAAATTCATTAACAGACTGAAAATCAAGTTACGGTATGGCCGGATGTTAGAATGACTTTGGAACTTGGAACTCACTTCTTTGTGTGAGCTTAGTTGCAGGTCAATGATTATATGAACACTCTTTTGTTTTGAAGGTGGCTGGTTCGTATCTTATCACTACGAACAATTTTAAAGGCATGCATGTAAATTAATGAGCCTGCTTTCGTACATTTGCAAACAGTTGCAACAATGCTGAATTTGCTAATGGCTTGCAGAATAACGCAAGTGGAGAACATCCTGGATGTTCTTATCCTGGATATTCTCCTATCACTGACTTAACAACTAACCTAAAGTTCTCTTGAAATGTCTTTGTTTAATATTCTACAATCAAAACCCAAGCCTTCTGTTCCTAAGAAGGGAATCTTACTTCCTACACTGTGAGTGTGTGATCAGTCAATAACTCAGACTTCACATTCAAGAAAATATCCGAAACTCTGATTCCTTAATTACAAATACTAATTTGATGAATGAAAATGTACAAGCAGTCTCACAGTGATATTCTACACATAAACCAGCCGCTACATACTTCGCTCCATCAACTAGCAGTGGGTGAAATAAAATCCTTTAATTGCGTTTTCCTCTGTTTCTACATGTCCTAACATGTTTGGTAAAATGCAGAGCACTCTACTGTATACAAAAATGAGGCTCAAAGAATAAAGTTTTGTACTATGTCCTGTACACGAACACTGCTGCGAAGGATTTCCAAGCAACTCCAGTAACTAGGTTCAATTTAACAAAATACTTTTGATGGACAGTGCAACGAATTATTTCGTTAAATTATACATCATCGTTGCATTGGAACTCGAGTAGCAAGCGGTGAACTTGGCTTTAAGATTCAGCGGGGGCGGTGCTCCCAGAACGTAGAGCGTGGCATGTCGAGGTCTCGCTGCAGTCTTCGAAGGAGTTCGTGGAGTCGAAGGTTGCGCCCCACCACCACCACTTTCTTCTCCCACTGATCAGCTGTGACGCTCTCTACACCTGCAAGTTTGCACCATTTCGTTACAATTAGACTTTAGTAGGATCTCAAGGTCAATGTAGATAAACGCACCTTTTTCTTATTTGAGTATTTTAATGTGGTGGACGAAGAAAGGCGCGCAGCCTGGTTCTGTGCATGTGGGTAAGATTTGAGATCAAGGTACCTGGAGAGTCGTTCAGGTAGTCTTTGACTCTGCGCTCGCAATTGTCGCAACAGAGTGGCACGTACAATTCCAGCGTCTGCTCACTGGAGTGTTGATATTCAGGTTCGCTAATGTAAATGCGGTGACCATTGTGCCCACCGTGAGGGAAATCTGGGTTTCGCCACCAAGGACCTGCACCACTCTCGTCCTCCCTCCAAACCAGAACCTGGACAGCACATTAACCGAGTCAAGCAACAAGTAGCAATCGCTCTTCGTGCTCGCAGCCTGTTTTCCATTGTAGCCCCGATTGTAGCATGACGTCTCTCTAGTACTTATATTTGATCACTGAGTAGTACTGCAATGACATTTAATTGATTCAGACTTCGGGATCTATCGGACATTTTAATAATTCAGGGTACAGATGAGGAGAGATAGCATCAATTAACCAGAAGTTACCTGTTCCGGGGGAAGGTGGCTGGATCGTCCAAGGTCGGGATCATAACGGCGAAAGTCTCGAATGAAACCATCGTCGCTGAATGGGGGCTGTCGGAACGTCACCGGCACGGCGTCGTAGTATGGCACCCCGTCTCTCGCAAACGCCGGCTCGGGGTAGTACACATACCGCGGGGGCTCTCCATAGTAACCATGGTTGTGTCGCGCCATTTGTGTTGATCAATGTCTTGTCAGATTACCTGAATGATTTCAATGAACTTCTAAAAACTCGAATGAAGACTGTTTCTGGAAGTCTTCAAGAGGAAAGGTTTACTACAAGGAGAGAGACAAGTTTATATGCATGTACAGAAGAATTTTTTTGATGATTTGATCACTAGATCACAATGTAATGCAGGATCGCAAAACTGGTCGTCTAGGGTGGTCGTGAATTGTCTCGGGAGCTGAAATGAATGATGTTGTGCAGCGAAGGCCTGAAACCTTTATAGAGGAAAACAGGGGTACGCCTCGGTATTCGTGCGTGCGCTGCAAGCATCAAGGCGCACGCTCAAAGACGGTGTAACTTTGTCGATTGATACTTGAAAATGAGGGACCAAATCGGCCACACGGTATCGTCAAGAGGAGTAGTGCGTCTGAGGTGATCTCCGATTAATATTAAACTTAATCTGCGAAGTTCAGGCAGTGTGAGGAGGAAGAGTATTTTAAGGCCAGAAGCTTGCGGAAGCAGCATCAGCACAGTGAAATCTACTACTTTGCAAAACCGCGGTAGAAGGTGGGTCCCGTTGCTGCAGACAGTCGGCAATATTGCCTCCAGGGAACAGTTGTTTGTAACCTTTTTAGTAAACTTTCACAAAGTAAACACTTGTCGATCAATATGTAGGCACAGCACCTGAATATGTGCAAATAAATAACCACTGCATCCCACCGTCGTCCATCTGATTTAGTACGGAAACTTTCGAAGTTAATCTGCTTTGAATATTCACAAACGAACGACTTCAGATGCCCTTGCTGCTTATAAATATGATAGTTGTGGAGGTCGGTTCACAGCTTCTGCAGACATTTTCTTTCGCGTTCAGGTGCAACTATTAATGTCCAAGCCGGTGCTTTCCGATGTGGAGATAGTTCTTCCGAACGACGAATCCGTTTGAGATTTGTTCCGAAAGGACAGTTCTAGCCGACGGTTGCTCGTATGCCCCCTGTATTGCAAGTACTAACTGCAAGAGCAGCTTCTAGGTACCGCCGATTCTTGGCCAACACTCCCACTTGAACACTGGAGCTCGGAAGTTCCTAGATTCTTACCAGTAACTTAGTTGCTTGTAGAACTTAGCGTAACCTTCACAATACTCTGAATTAAATATGATTAATGACATTGTGACAATAATCATGATGCTCAAAAGTGGGCTATCTTTTCTGTTTGAATAGTATGCTGAGCATCGTCAAAAAGATACGCTTCATATGATTAACTCAGATCTGGACGAGCCTATAAACATTAAGAATTAATGTCGTAAATTAGCATATTGGTCGTTGAATTGAAGTCCTTTCGATCGAACAGGACGTTATATGTGGGTCACTGTCGTCACCGTGTATGTACATACTATGTCCTGGCTAGTACCTTTATAGTGTGGGTCACACCGAATGGATTGAAGTCATGAAAAGGTATCCATGGACCGGGACCCAGATTGTTGCTTGAACATTTTCCTCCGCCGAATCCGCCTTGCAGCGGGTTATGTACATCTTGTGCCGTAAATTGGATCTGATTTGATTATTGACAATTAACTATGTACCATGATAGTAGTCTTCAGAGGCACTGCATTGCAAATTGTGATTGCACCCTAAGTCTTGATCAGTTTACACATTGTTTATGTGGTTATGGCCAGTTTTACATTCTAAATTTTGTTAAACTTGAGTCCTTAATATCAGAGAAATGCGATAAGTGGGCAGGACAAGTAGATGCCTGGTGGAAAATCCTCTGTTCTAACACATTATTCCATAATCGAATCAATCAAACCAAATCAATGCAACCTTGCGTATTGGTGGCCGTGTGCGAGAGGTTCGCTGGGCTACCTAGTAGTCTTGAGCGGAACAAAACCATGCACCATGGAACTCTCGTGTTGAATAACGTTAAACCAAATTCAGTACATTCGCTACATGCAGACATGTATACCATTCTTGAACTAGAAACAGAATAGGAATCAATGCAGGAATCTATGGACACCTATCATAGTATCGTCAAGTCCTCAAAAAGATCCAGTTCAGAGCCAACTAGGGGCGTGAAATGCATTGCTTCTAGAATATCATGGAGAGCCCAAAGTTATATGACTAGATTCCCAGCTGCACACTTGTTATTATAACGCATAGACACTTGGGCATTCCATTTCATGCATGCAAGTCTGACTTGTCCGCAATCCTCAGTGCGTCTTGTTAGACTTCTTCAAGTTCAGCATCTGTGTTGGACTTCTGCAGGACCTTATATAATTTATCTATCGCTAGATCTTGATTATGAATCGTTAGCTTTTAGGGCTCAACCGCTGTGAAATCCTCCACATTTTGTAATGAGCTGGTTCATCAGCTAAGGCGTCCCTATTTACGCAGAGTGTCTCACCTTTTGAAGGTCACCAGTGGTGTTCATAACTGAAAACCACAGGTGACGGACACTGCTGCGGGCCTTAAGGGAGGGAGACAGGTGCAACTACAGTTGACTGACCTCTGCTGTAGTATGCCTCTACAATTGGTGACAATCGCAACCGACGAGGGCAGCAACGGATACCCGCCGCCTTGATTCTGTTAGTGCTGAACCGGAATGCTCGCGAGCTGCTGCCACTGTTCCATGGATGTTTCACAAGCGAGGTTTGGAAATGTGTTTCGAGCATTCCATAGTGTTCCAAAGTGTTTTCCAAAACCACTAGCCCGACCAGTAGCAAATAGGGAGAGAAAAATAGCCGAGACGTTTCGTGATGTTTCAATTGTGCTGAAGCGCACTGAAACACCTAGAAACGTATTATGTCGAGACTATGCGCCCACAGCTTACGGGAGCCTACAGACTTCCATTACCAATGTAGCTTGTAACAGCTTCGTTACCAACGTGGTTTGGGATGGCAAGCCACTCGTCGCGGAACGAGATATCGGAATTGTGCAAGCGGCGCTGGACACTTACAGCGTTGTCGTGCTGCGGAACGCGGAGCTCACTCTCGACGAGCACATCGCCTTGACAAAGTTGCTCGGTGAGCCGGAAGTCGTGACTGACATGCGCAACCACCACCCCGATAGCCTCGACGTGCTCGTTGTCAATAACGTAGGTCTGAGACCCGTGATCGGGAACACCTGCTGGCATTCAGACCGTTCGTTTCTCCCGACGCCAACCCGCCACACAATTTTACATGGCGTCGTGGTTGGCGCGAACGGGATGGGCGACACGATATTTGCAGACATGGTTGGCGCACATGCGGAGGCTCCAGCGGACTGGAAGTGTTTGATGGAGGGTGCGAAGGGCGTGCACACTTACGACAAGACTGCTAGGCTTCGCGCCCGATTGCACAACACTGAGATTGAGGAGTATATGACGAGATACCCACCGGTGCGTCACCCTCTCGTGCGTTGTTGTGATGATCCGGGATCAAACACACCAGCTGCAGCATTGTTCATTAGCGAGCTGTGCTTGGCTAGATTGGAGTACGACGACGGCACTGCGGTTCCTGGGTTGACTCCCGACATGCTTCTCGAGTATGCCACACAATATCGATTCTTGTACCGCCACCGCTGGGTCCGAGGTGATGTCATCATCTGGGACAACCGGCGCGTCCTGCACAAGGTGGCGAGCTTGACTCCAGGAGTACCTCGGGTCCTGCATCGAACCACAACCGCCGATGATGTGCCCATCCCCTTCACACCTAATAAAAAATGAACGTGCTTTTACTACGTTCGTTTAGTTATTCATTGAGTTTCACTCGTTTGGACTGACAAACTTTTTTTTTTTTTTTTTTTTTTTTTTGGAGCAAATGAAAAAACTTCATTGCAAGATAGAAAGGAACAACCGACCCTCAACGGACCTGAGTCCAGGGTGGCGAGACACAGGACTTCTGAACCCTAGCAAGATTTACAAACTTTCATCAGTAAAACCGTAGTGCTTAATTCCGGGTCAAGCGCGCGTATGCGTTCATCGGCAAAGAAAAGGTGCAAGACAAGCTTCTTCTCTTCGTCGGTGAATCCTGCCTCCAAGAGTTGCATCAAGTAACTGACACCCCTCTCGGCTGCTATTCTACACTTGCGATTGCGTGCCCGGGTCACTCGTCCTCGGTCACTATCCTCTCCTTCGTCTGCCGTGAAGTCTGTGCCAGGAGTGAGGAGAATATTTTCCTCATCAGACATTCCCCCGCTTGTCTCATTGCCAGCACTCTCCACTTCCTGGTCGCGCAATGGTGACTTCAAAACTTCGTGCTCCGACGTGTTATGTTCCTCCCTAGAGTAGTCTCCTGCGGGCCCTGCTCCGCTTCCAATATCCTCCTGTTCAGTAACCTCGTCCCTTGTCTTCCGAGTCCTAGCCCTCCATGCTCTATGATACTTTCGCTTTTGAGCCGCCCTACAAAGAGGACAAGTATGAACACAGAGCTGGTTTTTGTCAACATATTGCACACTCTAACACACCAACTCTTACAATGCAATCTCCGTTTCACACAGAAATGGTCATGCTCTGGATGGGTACAGAAGCACTAGTGATTTACCATGAAAGTCCCCATCCCACGCAAGTTGGAGAGGCTAACCTGAGGACTCGAAGTCGCTCCAGCTCACTTTGATGTTCAATCTCTTCCTTCCGCCGTTGGTTTATCTCCAATCTCAGCTTTCTCCGTGCTGAAGCAGGAGCCCTTGCAAGCTTGTTCTTTTTCGAACCCATTCCTAAAAAATACAAGGATTCCTTCCATATTCAAAGGGATGCGTATGTAATGCAGCACTCTAGGAACATGGCGTTCGAAGCTAAATGAGTCACCGCTGCGTGGTTGACGACGTTCTAGTCTCATGCCGCTTCATTTCTTGCTATGTTGTTATTAAACAAATAACACTCTGATAATTTGCGAATGCCTTGCGATTTACAGGCATGGCGGATGTTACGTACCTGGCGTGATTTGAGTTCAATTGTCGATATGGTCCGCTGCAATTTGCAAATGCTATGCACCTTGACGACGCTACCTCGTCCCCCAGGAGATGCGAGTCTTCTGCTCAGAAGGAATGTCGGGTCAGAGTCGCTGCATCAGCTTCCAGTATCCGTAGCACTCGTCCTCGCCCTTCCACCAATCTAATAAAATTGTGCCAAGTCTCCACACGCATCCCTGGTTAAGATACAGCCATTGTGAGTGCTCTTCGATAATACTCGACCGGACTCGACCGGACCCGTCGAAATTCGTACCACAGAACGCACTTGTTACTTTATCATTAAAACATTTTAACTGTTGAAGATCCTAAACCAACATATTCTTGTCACTGTGGACTAATTTTCAGTGCACACCAAGCATGCAGCACAAACCTAATAGAGCCCCTACCCCGAACGCTAAATTCTTTTTAAGCAAGGACTGAGTCAATCCTAGAATTCTTACCCCGTCGTCTGTGATGCCCCCGCAACAGTCCGAGTGAGTCGCATTGTCGACTGTGTACACCTCAATAATCCATTTCATCTCTGCAGATCAGCTGCTCCATGTCCAAAATGCCAATGCCGAGCTGCACTTTGTGATGGTACCGCACCCGTCTGTGTCTGACCGCCATCGCCAAGACTTCATTTTCTCAGCACTGTGCACCCCTCACAATTCTTCCTATGTCTGCGCAAATTTGATTATGCTATCTGTTATCAAACCATAGTCCCGCCGGCAACTGCACACAATTATTCCGCCCCTCCTGAATCCCATTTACTGCCCCCACACGGGTGGAATCCACGTAGACTACCGACGGCCGCCGTCGGAGCAAATGATGTTGATTTAAATGTGCACCACTTTCAAAAGTTTCCTCCCCTTCACAGTTTTGAATTGAATTTAGGAATATTGTCAGTCTCACATGTTGTCCTTCATAAAGAAGTACATTACATGCAGTTTACAGCAGCGATGTTCCCATGAAAACTGTTCAAGTATCATTCAGGACGTGGCAGTCTCATAGGGCACTTGCATTCCATTGCCACTTCCTCTCCCCTGAATTTAAAGTGAAACGTCAATAATTCAATTAAATATATTTTCCACTTTTTTTTTTTTTTTTGGTGCCCTAGAGAATATACAAGTGATCATGGAAATGTATTCAAATATGTCAATATTGGAAGGGAAGAGGCCCAAAAGTTTCGCGGAAACAGTGCCTAGAAAACGTCCTTGCGGTACTTCTCGCCCGCACAAACATATGGCCAACATTGTTACCACCATTTCTACAGCCCTATTTGACAAACGGAGGGCACCAAAAAAACAAAAGTGGTTTTTTGACTAAAGTATGCACCCAATTTTATCACTTTTTGAAATGACTGCATTTACTTTGTCTCACTTCGAGGTCTTTCCAAACCATTGTAAAAGTCGTGTCTTACTTTGACATTTTACGAACTTGTAGTGGATTAAGTCTATTTTCTATATTCCAAACTTAATTTTACATATCCAAAACTTAGATGTCACTTTCTTTAGTGTTTTCAAGAAGGGCTGAAATTGACAATGAGATGAGCACTTTTTTGGTACGTTTTACCATGCTTCCCCACATATATTCTTTGAGATCTTACGATTGGATAACCTTCTCCATGTCTAAAATTAAATTATATGTGAATGATTTAGTGAATTCTACAATACTATGAACTACAAGTAAGGACTGAACACTTAGGGATTAGGTGAAGTAGCAACTCAATAAGAGACTTCATTGAATAATAATCATAATAGTTCACAACAAAGTATTAAAGCTTCACAATATCTTCATTTCAAATTTCAATTTCTTCACTTCGATTACTAGCTCCCCAAAGCAGCGCTCACACCTTCAACATAGATTGTGGTAACTCTGTTTCCTCATCTATTGCCTTATTAAGCTGTATTTTTTTGGTATCCACAAGTATTCCCATAGATTTAACTAAAGTTCTCCTCAACATTGGGCAGCTTAAAACTTTTGCTACACCTGTCTCCCAACTCCAGCATTTTTATACAAATAAAATGATTCTGTTTGAGATTACAGAAATTTATATTCTAAAGCGAAAAAATATTGACAACTCTTCAGCATTGATAAACATTCGATGGGTGGTGTCTATGGCCACTACACCTGAGTGCGGTCAATGTGACCGAAGCTCATAGAAACTGGAAAAACAAGCTTGTTCATGCAGGTGTGCAACAGTTTCTATCATCAAACCAACAAACATTTTGGCATTATTTTTTCCATTGCAAGGCATCCAAAATGCCATCACGAATATTGAAGCAACCATGATCAGAGAGAAGGGTACTCGAGAGAATGATTCTACCAAAGCGAGAGGAAGGGTCGGTGCCACAGATCACATAGTGCTTGTACTTGGAGCCTCTGGGAGCCTCTGTTTCTGGATCATAAGGCCTTGCAGGGGCAGGCAAGGCAGTCATCCGCTCTTCTCTCTTGATCTTCTGCCGGCGGATGTGGTACAAGACGCCCGGGACGAACAAACGGCGTTTCTCAAGCTCTTGTTTACTGACAGAAGGTCCTCTAGCGATCGACATGATGGCCTTGGCGGCTATTCCTGCGTCAGTCTCTGGGTCGTCCATGTTGCTGTTGGAAATGGATTTGTCTTCGATCATCACTGATTTAGAGGGGAATGAGTAGAGTTAGTTTGTGGTACAGTTTTTGATAATTGAAGTGGAAGTGATCGTTTGTTTCATGGTGGTTGGGAGTCTTACTCTTTCTTGAGTTAATTTTGTTCGCGCTTGAGCAGCTGAGTAATGGACATCCGTGCTCCAGACGTGCCTCCTGGAGTTTTTGGTAAACTGTGGATCCTACTTCTTGTGCAGATTGCATGAGGTTGCTGACTTTGATCCGGTCGATTGTCTCCACCACCTTCTTTGTCTTTCCATCGGGTTTCATACTCTGTCGACTGAATCATCGTGAGGACACGATCACAATATCAGAATTCACTCGGGAAGCCGTTGGGAGAAGATTGAACTAATTAAACTCGGCTGATATACGCTTATGTAATCAGTATCACATGATTTCTACCAAGGAAAGGAGCAATTTCCAAGCCCAATTGCTAGAACCTAAGCATCACAAATATCAAGTGCTATTGGGAAAGTTCATAACCGTCTGCGTGTAGAACTCTATAGGGAATATAAGAGATAACGTGGAATACATACAAGGTAGTGTCCTGAATCTCCTCACGTAAAGCTTCAATAGCTGCCGGGTTAACTCGCGGCACTACATCATCCTGCCAAAACATTAATCTTAGCCAAGCACCCAAACTTCCAATGACATTCTGACTTGTCCAGAGGAACCTCCAGGCGACCCTGCTGCTACTTTTATGCAGTTCGTAGAAGCTCTAACTGACGGAGGACCTTTTATCATAATATGAAAATCTCCACCAAAAACTATCAAAGTGTGCTTAAGCCCAAACATGGATCAAACATGAAGAGTATGCATTATAAATCTAAACATAGATCAACAAGCTTCATTATGGAATCCGATCAAAAACTGAAGGTGTAAATATGTTCAAGCATGCTCTTTCAAGATTAGAGCCTCTTGGATTCAAACCTGCAGAACGACGTTGCGGATGAATGTCATGTCCTCAGCGGTCATGAATCTTCGGTCAACGCAGGGAGCGGTACCAAAACCCCAGCATTTTATTCCGGAAGGCTTGATCCCAAGAGATGTGGTCATAAATTGTGTTGGAATAGGAAAGATCCATGACCTTGCAGTATCGCGAATCAGCATCGTCATGAGAGCGGCCACAGCTCCTCCTAGAGAATGTCCTGTTAGGGCTAGCATATATCCCTGCTGAATGCACGCTTTCATAAGCTCTAGGAATTATTTTCAAAGATACTATATAATTGAATCGAGACTGAAATGATGAAACTCCACAGAAAGGCCCCCAATGCACCAATAAGTACTCACCGGATTTTCTAATAAGAGTCTCTTCAGAAGGGGTCCCTCCTTATCCAAAAGCCACTTTGCTGCTCCCAGCATTCCCGAATGGGCAGCGCTGCACACAGGCCATTAATCAAAAATCATGGGCATAGCGAATAAAATGCAATGACGTTCAAGCACATAAGACGAGGAATAATTCTTAGATAAATGAGCAATGTCGCTCACCCTTCTAGAAAAGGCTCGTTGTGAGGATTCAAATCTGTCAAAATGTCAGTAGTGTTATATGTCCCGCGAATGCCCATGACTACATATTTTTTAGCATGGTAAACAGCAATAAGGTAGGCAGGTTTGTTGATTAATGACTTCGTAACCATCTGCTTTACATCTTGATCCCGTAACTGAATAAACCACAAAACAACGTATTAGTGAACAACCCCGGCTTCTGTTATCAGACCCGCGTAAATCAATAATCTGTTCCTTCCACACCCCTACCTTATGCCCATAGGACATTAGTAGAAGGCCCAGAAATATGAGTTTGATGAACATGATACTCACAACTGCTCTTCTATGATTCTTTAAGATTGCCTCTATATCATCTACAATGCAGGGTTGCCGGCAATGTGCGTTCTGCGCGTAATTCTTTGATGTTTTTGGTGTTTTGGAGAAACAAAAACGGAAAACGCAGTCTTCAAGAACTCAAAAAACACGTCCGAGAACGAACAGAACGCACGCGTCCGGCAACATTGCAACATTGTCTTGGAAAAACACCCCAAAACACGACTCTCTCGAAATAGAAGCATCATGAGGAGTCAAAGCACATTTTTCGCACCTGCATTGAAGCTAAAAGAGTAGGTCGGTCTTTCTCATATGCAGCTATTGACCAACGGAGCCAGTCAAGCATCTCCTCCAACTCAACGCTGCATTTAAACAATTGTGAACTATATAGGACTGCAATAAATGAAGAAGGTACTCTAAAAGCACAAGTCAATAGAAAGTAATCAACAAGGTTACATATAAATCCTAAGAAATTTCATGTAGGTTTGTTTGTAGTTCTACCGATGGTTCGGGTTCCGCTTAGGATCCAACGGAACACCGTCGATGGTGTCGGATGCATCTTCTTTATTATGGCGTTTGTAGAGCTTTAAGAGGCCTGCCGTTGTATCCGAGATACTCCATCTGGTTGCTCCTTCAAAACCCTGACTTAAACTCAATGACAGCGCTGCCATAATTTTTTGGATACTACAGGGGCCTGCATGCTTTCCTCCGCACTTGTGGCCTGCATCACAACAAATAGCATCAGTACCTCTACAACCATAAATTGCACACAACTAATGCAATTCTCCACCTAATCAATCGCAATCTTCGTGGCCAATATTGCTAATCAACCAGATAAATTTAGAGAAATACAAAGAATGTTACCCATATTAGAAAGAGGTTTCGGGACTAACTCTTCGAATTGTTTCTCTGTGAATGAGATAGAAAACAAATAAAGGCACTTACAGAGAACTTCTTCGGCCAATCCCCCGTCCATGTGGTCCTGGGTGTCTGAGCTGAAACACTAGTAGCTCAACTTGAATGATAAAATTAATGAATCTGCACAAAGCTCACAAGAATTCCCCATGAATGTAGGTCTTGTTGAGCTTAAATCCTTAACAGAAGATGCGCCAGGTGCATCGATTGCCTCTCTCAAACTCATCATCAAAGATAAAAAAAATTAAAAATTAAAAAAATAAAAAGTCCAAGGCGAAGGCATGGAACATGAATTTCATCATTCAACTATTCCAATGTCGACGATGAAACCAGTCAAGAGCAGAAATTTTCCACGGCAACATTCTCTGGAAGCCATGCTACAATTTCGTTACTTTCAGACTACTACATTTGGAAGTACTGTAGTTCATTCGAAAATAGAAAATGGCATATCCTCCGTGAACAAGATATTCACCCCCATAGACTTTGCACTGTGCCATTGTGAATGCTGACCCAATTTCCCCAAGAAGCTTCCAGATCACGAAAGAACAGAAGCTCTTGAGTGGAAAGAAGAAAATCTGCCAGCAATTTCAAAAACCTCGTACAAATTTCAGAAGGCCCGAAACTACTCACATAATAGCTCACTGAAACGCAATAACCCTCGTGACGAAACCTCCGACAGGAGCAACTCTCCCCGCCGATCCCCAGAGAACGACATGATGTCACCTCACTGGCATTCTCAAATCTCCGCACAATCCACCCCAACATTCACCGAATTCCACCTCAAAAACCACAGCTTCACTCCACACCCACAACGACAACCGCAAAAACTTCACCCATCTGCAAAAAACAACTCAACCTCAGTCACACTAGTCGCCAAAATCCTAAAACACCATCACTCAAAAACAACCCAAATCATCTCAAAACGCCTGGAAACCACATAAACCCACTCAAACCACAACTCTCCTCCAAACCAAAAACCACCCGCCTTACTCAACACCATCCGATAGTACCCAATCTAGCAAGCCTAACCAGACACAACATCCCCTGAACGATCCCAATAAACTCATAAACTGACCTCAAATTCTAACACACTAGCTTACAAAACTGAAACCTTTGTGCAAAGTGGAATGATTCTAACAAACCAACTTCCATCCTGTCCAACCTTCAGAAAGCGAGATGACTCTAAGTTCACGAACTGTTCAATCTTCGTAAAGTGGGATGATCTTCAAACACACTAGCTTACAAACTGTTCAATCTTCCGAAAGTGAGATGATTCCAACAACACTAGCTTAAAACTGTTCACTCTTGAGAAAGTGAGATGATTGTAACACACTGGTTGACATACTGGGACAAGTTCTAGAACTGAAGAGCCTGGCTGTGAGAAAAATCAGTGCGACTACCTGGAGGAGCAGAAAACGAGGAGAGGATGCCAGGTGAGCATGGGAGTTCGGGAGCGTGGTCGATGAGAGGGCGACAAGTTGCGGGGGTGATGGATGCGAGGAGCAAGGGGATGGTATGTTGATGTGGTCTCCAGGTGGTGGTATCTGCCAGGTCGGGGGTCGTGTGGGGAGCCGGCACGAAGGCGCTGCCTGCGAAGTGCACAGTGGTTTATTTGGGGATCCAGCGTCCCCTCGGCGAGGCGCCGACACTGTGGCCCGCGTTGGAGCTGTGGCTTGCGAGATGGCTTCTCGAGGCACAAATCATACCAGTTTGCATCTCGTGTGGGTTGTTTCTGCTCAAGAGCACTGTTCTTAAGTTAGATGTGAACATTGAGTTTGTGTTGTTTTGTTTTTGGTTTTGTTTTGTTTTGGTTTTGTTTTGCAAGAGAAAGGTAGTACTTTTGAGTGAGTGTGAATGAATGGCGTGTGGCTTTTTGGGATGGTGGAGTGTTGAGTCATCGTCAATGCAAAAATGGAGAATGATGATGGCGTAAGTCTTGGAGAGAGTGTCTCCTTTCAAGTGTTTGGCTTTTGGGGTGGATGCTTGAAAGGTATGGTTTTTTTGGTAGAAAGAGGAGCTTTTTTGTAGTTAAGTTCTTAGATGTTACATAGATGACGTTTCCTAAAAATTTAGTGTAGGATTTTGGAATTATTTGAATATCTTTGAAAGGGGATATTAACCTCTAAAGGTTTGGATGTCGAAAAATGGGTTGTTCACTTTTATATGCGATTTCTTCTTTGTTTGATGTTTGAATTCAATAAAAAAAACTACTAGGTTTTATTCTATTCCAAGTCTTAATCTTGTGGTAAAATCTCAAACTTAAATATAAATTGCTGTAAAAAAATTTAAACAATTTAATAGAAGGAAGCCTAATTTGAATTCTTCCTCGCAATGTAAAATGGTGACTATTTTTTGGGACTACGAGGTTTTATTTAGATAAATCAATGTTTCTTAATGATGTCAAAAAAATTGTACATGAAAATACCTTATTGAAAACATTCATTGATAACAATTTTTCAATACAAAAATTTATGATATTTTTAGTCCACAGAGCTCAATGAGTCAAAATTTGATTGATATCATCTACAACGAATCTACAATAAAGTTGTACGGTATTTCTCACTTCCATTTATTCCTATAATACTTCAAAGAAAATGGTGTTTGGCCCAAGGTTACCGGAGTACAGGAATATTCCTGTATTTGCAAATTTTGGCTACGTACTTCTGGCTAGATTTATACGTACTTACAGATTATTTTACGTACTTGTTAATAACCATCATTAGAATATTCTAAATACTTTAGAAGTACGAAAAGTTTGTATGTATATGAAAGATTCTTGGAACAAATACAGCATATTCTCTGTACTCCGGTAACCATGGTTTGGCTTTAGGGATTAATTAATTGCAATTTAGAAGTAAAATAGATGAACACATTGATATCAGGGATTCACTAGGACCTAGGTTAGTGGACTTGGAAGCTTCCACCCTTCCAAACTCAGCTTCAAAGTTGCTTCTATGAGTACTTGCAAGTAGGCAACACCGTAACCAGTTATAAAGGAATTTGGGTACGGGTACATACTAGACAGGTGGGCTTGAGGACACATGTTGTCATTGCTTGATCCCTAGAATTAATTGATGATAATCATCATCAGAAGAGAGTAGATCATTTGCAAGGTGGTTTAGGGAAATATTAACATGTTTGCATGGCATGCAATGCACGTCAAGAGCTGATGACTATTCTCAATGAAAACTTGTCAGCGTCAAATTACATACAGGCTGTATGATACAGCAAACATGGGTCGTACTCAGGGACCACCATCACAAATCCCAAGCAAATGCAAACAAAACCAGAACATACTCAATAAAATTCCAAACAAATCCAGTGACTGGTGTTTTCTATCCCCAGATACCCTCAAAATTCAAACCACATTCTCGTGTAGCAGGAAAGCTGGTAGGAGTAAAAGACACTGGGCCCAGAAGTCTACCGGTACGTTAGTAGCGAACTTTTGACGAATCAAATTTTTTTTCTGTTCTACATCAATTTTATCATTTAGTTTTCTCTTCTGAAAACTGAGTGACTTCAGTATTTGATTTAATTTTGGTTTGTTTCAACTTTCAAGTATTGTACGATATGTGTTTGTGTGCATCCTTAGTGTTGTAAAATATTGGTATTCTTGGAAAATCTCTTTCTTTCACTCTCCAAGGTAAGTGAAATTAGTTTGATCTTCACATGACAGACCACCAACCGCTTCTGTACCTAATTGTTACTTGGTGTGAGCAAATATGGAGTACATTATGAAGAATTTAGTGTGTGACTTTCCAAATAATTCTAATGTCTTACACAGTAGCTTCCATATCAAGCTCCCGTAGGGCGACAACGAGTTCATCAAAAAATATTTCAAAAAATAAATAATGAAACTGTTAGGAAACTGTTCGTACAAATGAAAAAATTGCAATGGTATACAAAGGTTTCAAGATGAAAGCAATTTGGATACACAAATATTGATTGTTCTTGAGGGGTGGTGAACCTCGATCTGTTTCGCTCCTGCTGTTTTTCTGGTCTGTCACAAGTAGTGGATTTGTTTAAGCTGTGACGGCTTGGAGATTTGAGAAGTAGCCTGGTGTTTGATCATAAGTTCAGCAGCAAATTTCAATAACTTGATGTGCAGTTGACCAAGAGGTAGAATTCGTATGAGCAATCATCTGGCAACCGGTAGTATCGTCACCAGATTGCATCTTACGTGAAGGATGGGGCAAATTTATTTCTGAATGGTGATAATTGATTTGTTTGAAACAATTTGACATAAATAATATATTGGACACTCAACTTACTCATTCACAGTAAAGTTCAAGAAATTGCACCTGATTTCAAGCTTTTCGGCACGCTTCTCCACGCATCATTTTCATATCCAGGTATCACACAAATCAATTAGCTCACTGGGGCTAAGCTTTGTCCACAACAATCTGAGCTGGATCTCCACCAGTGCCTTCTGAGTCCAAATCCTTCACAGTAGCAGCTTCCTCAGGAACTGCAGCTTTCAAAGAATTCTGCAAGGACACAGCAACAGGAATAGCAAATAGAGTGCCAAGAATCAACAAGATCCAATTGATGAGCAGCTGCCCCTCATAAGCGACCTTTTTGGCATCTACTTGGCCAGCACAAGCAGCACCTGCATTCTGAATCGCCTTGTAGAACCCTGACATCCGAGCTGCCGCATCTGTTTGGTTTGAGAGAGCTCCCATGATCCAGTAGCAATACGTCTGCCAAATAGCATCAAACATACCATACAGTGTGTACAACACCACTGGGCCAGCATACCGTCGAGAGTTAGCCAAGTCAATTTTGTCAGATTCAGTAAGAGATTTCACAGACGCCCTTGAAAACGTCTTCTGAAACGCATATCCGCCACCCCAAATTACCATGGTTGCGACAAGAAGCACTCCCAAGCCACATATTGCCCGTTTCCATCGCTCGGCGTGTTTGTAGTCAAGCAGACGGCCCATGAGGAAAGATCCCACTACTTGGGCAACCCAGTAGAGTGTTCCGTTCATGCCTCGTGTTCGGGTGGTGAACATTCCCCCGCCGTTGACAGCATTAAACTGATATGTGTAGAACCAATTGGAGGAGAAGAACATTGGAATGAGGCAGAGCATTCTCCAGTCCTGGAAGAGTTTGAGAATGGCCATGGCCTCCGTTGACACTCTCACAGCATTAACTTTCGCGACTCGTGACCCATCTGCACGCTGTATCTGTGTGGGTGGCAGAAGTAGAAGTGTGAGCACTGAGCCTAATCCCATGATCACCATGAAGGCGATGTAAGTACGATTGGAGACATGTGACACCTCATTGTGCCATTCGATGGCCAAGGAGACGATGGAACCTATGATTGCACCGCAATTGAAGATGCTCCAGAAAACACTGATGTATAAACCCTTGTTCTTCTCTTCTGGGTATGACATAACAATCGCTCCCTGTGCAGTCCAGAGAAATCCCGCGCCAATACCTGGAAAAAGCCACAATGTAGTTACCATGGTAGATCCCTAAATCCTGTGTCTCACGCCATGCCCCAGAACCTAACCTAAAGACATCTGCTATTGCTAGGAAAACGAAGGACAAGATCACGGTTCACAGCTCGAGTAACGGAAAGCTTTATGGTACCCTAAATGATCGACGAATTCAAAAACTCCTTAAACCTGGTGATCATTCTTTCAAGCACCCGTGACTTTGCGGTGAGATTGTACCCAAGATTGCGCCTGAGCTGATGACAAAAACTGCATTGTATGAGAGATATGAGCCAATGTAGAGAATGTAGGTGAGGCCACCAAGGAGGAGCAAAACTCGATGCCCAACCAAATTGAAAAGCCCCTGTTTAACAGAAGATACGGACATAACATGAGTTCACATAGTGTATTGAAAACAAGCAGATAGTAACAGCTTATCAAGTTGGCACTGAGAAAAAAGTCACAGGTGATCAGCTCAGGTATCGAATGTAACCATATTTTATCACAGGTAGAAATTATGGGCAAGGGAGTGGCCAGCTTACCCCGGCAAGAATAGAGCAGACAGCAAATGTGACTGCAAGAGCAGTATTTGCGTTATCAGTGATAGTTGCATCGGCCTTACCAACTGCGCCTAATCCATTGATGGCGTTGAACATGCCCGGCAACAAGAAGCAAATCAGCCCCAGAATTATAATTTGTGTCAACGGGTCTGCGTATATTTTCTTCCAACGAGGATCCTTCACCGCCATCTCTTGCTCCTGTAAGTTTCACAGTGAACAAGCTTCTCAGACAGCACCCAAAATTTCACCCACAATGAACATAGGGGTTTAGGGTACAAGGATTATGGACGCTCACACTCAAGATCCACCCCAAGTAAGCACACTCTGTTCAAACTCATTATCATGGAAGCAACAGTAACAAAACTTGTTCATGCCCCTGCAGTTATCCAAAGGGAAAGAATTGCAAACTCAAACTATCCCAAGAAGGAAAACGAAACAAAACGTGGAGATAGACAGCTGACAATCCATAAAAAGATGAGACAATGGATGTGATGTTTACAAACCCCGACTAAGGATCCCGGTTGCGACATCACCAAAACCTTCTTCGCTAACAACAGTAAACTTCAACTGCAGGCTATCACTTCACCTCGCATAAAAAATCTTCATTCACGCTGCTCTCCAACACCCCACCTGCCAACACTCCTCCACAAACAACTTAATTCAACCCATCTCTCTCCTCCTCTTCAACCTCCGCAAATCCTTCAACACCATCCAACAACACATCCAACAATCACACCATAGCCACAGTGACTCCGCTTCAAAAGAAAGTTACTCCCACAAAGTACATACCACTCCCAGAATCAACTCCAACATCCAGAAACGCAAACAACATCCTGTACAGCAAATGGGCAACACAGCCTTCCAAAACTTCCCAAACAAAGTACACCAAAACACCAAAACTTCACCATTTTAATCTCCATCTGATGTGTAGGATGATGGCAACAACACCAAGCAGCAAGAGATCCGTTTTGACAAACAACCGAAGAAAGTGAGAATCTTGAGCCACTTGAGGATATCCACATCATTGCAACGGCATCTGCATCAAAATTTCTTGCTAAATTCTTCTGCCAGTGCTACTGATTGAAGATGATGATGCCCACTTCTGCTGACACGGAACTGTATCAGTACCATCTCATTGTATTTGCCACGTCGGATTTTTGTGTGTGCTGATGAATAAGAGAGTGACAAGTGGAGATTTAGTTTGTTCAGGTTGGAGAGAGTTTGAGTTTTGTTTTGGTTTGGTTTTCCGGTAGGTGGAGCTATCATGATGTGGACCTGGAGTGTTTGCAGACATCATGAGTATTGTCTCCATGGAAAGCAGAGTGTGGAGCTGAACTTTGGTTATGGTGTTGCGTGGAGGTAAAGTCATTTGGGAGTGATGGTGTACTGAGAGTGTTTGGGAGTGTTTGTGTACTGGTAAACCTGCTTAGTGAGGAGACTGATACCAGGGCCACACCAAAGATCAGTCACCAGCCCTACGTATTCTCCAGAAATATAGGGTTGGGATTTCATGTGGCTGGAGCTGCAACGTATTCTCCAGAAATATAGGGTTGGGATCTCATGTGGCTGGAGCTGCAATGTATTCTCCAGAAATATAGGGTTGGGATTTCATGTGGCTGGAGCTGCAACGTATTCTCCAGAAATATAGGGTTGGGATTTCATGTGGCTGGAGCTGCAATGTATTCTCCAGAAATATAGGGTTGGGATTTCATGTGGCTGGAGCTGCAACGTATTCTCCAGAAATATAGGGTTGGGATTTCATGTGGCTGGAGCTGCAATGTATTCTCCAGAAATATAGGGTTGGGATTTCATGTGGCTGGAGCTGCAACGTATTCTCCAGAAATATAGGGTTGGGATCTCATGTGGCTGGAGCTGCAATGTATTCTCCAGAAATATAGGGTTGGGATTTCATGTGGCTGGAGCTGCAACGTATTCTCCAGAAATATAGGGTTGGGATTTCATGTGGCTGGAGCTGCAATGTATTCTCCAGAAATATAGGGTTGGGATTTCATGTGGCTGGAGCTGCAACGTATTCTCCAGAAATATAGGGTTGGGATTTCATGTGGCTGGAGCTGCAGGAGTGGCTAGAAGCAGGGGTAACTTTGCAACCAGCAGCTCCAACAACTCCAGCCATATGAAATCTCATCGTTGTATTTCCAGAGAATACATAGGGCTGGTATTCTTGGTTGCTAGAGCCACTGGGATTTCCAGTGTGGCCCTGATATGATACTAAGGCTACATTGGGCGGCCAAACCAAGACCCAGCTAAAAATGTCAGTCGAATATAATCTCCAGGAATATTGAGATGGGATTTCAGTTGGCTAGAGTTTTTGGTTACAAGGCTATCCGCCTCCCTCCAGCTACTCTAGTAGCTCCAGCCAACTAAAATCTTAGACCAATATTTTTGGAGATTATATTAGGCTAATGTTTTTGGTGACTAGAGGAATTGAGGATTTTGGTGTGGCCCCTATATGAGAGCTTTCTATGGTGCTAGTGCTTGGTATTGGTATAATTTGCGCTACATATTATAGCTTCATTAGAACCTCGCAGGTCAGCCACCAAAAACATTCACATTTTAATTAATCTCCAAAAATCTTGGATGGTATTATTGGTTGGCTAGAGCTATTTGAGTGGTTGAAAGGAGAGGATAGCCTTGCAATTAGTAGCTTGAATAGCCTTTTGTTGGCTAAATTGGACTGAGGTCCTAGTTGTGGCCTTAGTAACACCTACTACAGCACAAATATGTGCAATTTTAGCGAACAAAAAAAGACTGCGCAAAACAATTACTGCGGGTTGCACTCAAAAAATTAAAAATATTAAAAATTAAAAATATAATAAATTACTCAAAAATACCATAATATTTATTAAAAAGTAAATGAGGTAATTCATTTGCAAGTATTATTTCAAAACAAAATCAGTAATTATATGGTGTCAAACATGCTATGGTAGCAATGGTGCTATAGTAGCAAGATTTATTCATGGATATTAGTTTATTTGCAAAGAATGTTCATACTACTATCTTTAGTTCCATACTTTTGTCGTGGGGCATTGGATTGAGGGTAGAACAAATAGACACTTAATTCATGTCGATCTCTATAAGAGATTGAAGTTTCTTTCTCTTCATACTACTATATGTAGATGTGTTTTATGTAATATAATCTTGTATTTTACACCAATTATAGTTATTTCTATGCATTCTTCCATATAAAGACGATAGAATATTAAATCAAAGATTTAAATTGATTTCATGGTAGAGATGAATCCAAAAAGAAACATGGCAAAGTTGATTTTTTAATGTTATGCATATTAAATTGAACTTATGTAGCGTATGAAGAATAAGGATTTTGAGGACGAAATTATACTTTGGAAATAGCGGTTTAATGAAAAATTTAATTTTATTAGATTTTAGTTTTTTTTGGAATATATAAACTATACATTTCATAATTCATGAATCATTATAGTATTATAAGTAATTTATTAAAATTTTATAAATGAAATTTTAATGAATGATTTTATAAAATATTATTACAATATATTAAAGTTAAAGAACTGTTTGAAAATTATTCTTATCCAATCCATAGGATGACTATCATTATCCTTTTTCAATTTAAAATCCTCTAGTAGTGATATGCATGTAGAGACAATAATTGAAACCTACTCTTTAAGAATAATATGTTTCAATTATAGGAACAATAGAGTACAAAATTACAAGAAATCTAATCATATATGAATCTTTAAGTGAAAAAGGCTAAGCTATCAAATAACTTTCATATTTTTGTAATAATATTTTTGTAATCTTCTTTATATTTTCAGAAAGCATTTGTCTTTAAGCACTTACTTTAGTCAAATCACCATACACGTTTCATATTAAAAATACAAACAAATTAAAAAATTAGAAAATTATGAGGTTAAAGTAAAATGAAAAATATGATTGAATATTTTTAAATAATAATTTAGGAGCCATTTGGAGTAATTTAAAATATATTTGTTGCTTAGAAATAAAAAAATATTTTTAATATATACAATTTTTAAAAAAGATAAAAGTTAGTTTCTCAAAAAAATTAAATACTCACGGACCAACATGTTCAAAATGTGCTATAGTACTAAAACCTGATTTTCTAAAATAAGAAAAAGTACATCCATGCCCAATAAATTTATGTTGTGAAACATCTTTAAATCTACTTAAACATCATATTGACCTTAAAATACCATAGTGAAGAGCTTTATAACACATAAGCTTTATACCTACGACTGGCAGTAAGAACCTACGACATCCATACACTAATTCTAGAGACTGGAAACATGCTACGTGAATCCCTTGAGTCCGTTGAGTCCCAGATGCGTAACTAGGTCAATTAGAATCAAAAGAGTCACTAGCTAGCGGAATTATGAAAGTATACCTGGGCGGGCGAACTGGCTTGAACTTTTTCTTGAACTCCTCGTTGAGGTTGCCTTCCTTCCAATCTTTCACCATTCTCTTGGAACTCACATCAAAAAACACTCAAAAAAGGGCACAAACGTCCTTGAAATTACCTGCAAAAACATTTGCGCCTTCACTTTCCAATGCAGTAGCCACCTCAATGGGTGTGGCTGAGTGAGAAACAGTGGAACTCAACTCACTAGAAGCTTCGCGTAAGCTTTTAATGAGTTGGAACTCCCGCTTCCCAATACTCTTTTCGCCTCCAAATAGTGTAAGAGTCACGGCGTGTCGCGTCACGAACGCCTCACCTCCATCTACTCTACGATTGGCCAACCATGCCGCCCTCTCTTGGAACCCAACAGCCTCCTTGCCACAAGCCTTGAAAAAGGCAGCCAAAATGAAATCGCAGAAAGCTCTCAGAGTATTGGACATGCCTTGGTGTAAAAACATCTAAGTCACCTCCAACCGCTCCTCCAAACCCTTTGACCTCTTCTCAGCCTCATCGTAACGGCTCTCCCAACTCTTTGTGATAGTTGCAAACAAGCCCTTCAACTCTGTAATCTCCTTCTGTAGCCCATCAATCACATCCTCCCCAGCTGCCCCTTCCAAGTACATCGTTTGTTGAGAGGAGAAAGTCTCCGCCCTCTCACCAAGTGGGCGCATGATCACATATGCATCTGGATCAGTAACCAAGCTGCGCACATCCCCAGAATCAAGCTTAGTGACAACTCTCCTGATGCTCTGTTGAAAGAACTCCGAGCTCCTATGCTTTTTGGGAGCATCCTCCCGCTTGCGTTTGGAAGAACTTCCACCACCGTTCTTCTTCTTCCACTCCATGACCTAAAAAAACCATGACCTAAAAAAACCGATCCAGCTAGTTAATCTTCAATTGCAAAAGAAAAGTAAAGCATGTGCATAAATCAACACATAAACCTTAAACCCTAAAAACTGTAAAACAAAACCCTAAACCAACAACGGCAACAAGTCTAATTCTGACCAAAAAAACAAAGCGATGGCAAGCACTAACTAAAGAAACTTCTTACCTGAGCACCGCAAGAGAGCCCGGAAGCGCCCGCAAGGTCCAGCAATGTTGGAGAAAGAGAAGTCGCGAAGTTCGTGGGGATGCTCGAGTCTGAGTTCCGGAGTTCTCATGAGTTCCCCCAGGTCCTTCAAGACTCGAGAGCTGCTACGTGACTGAGAGGAGAACTTCTCCAGTAAAGTTACTCGGGATTGCTCCGGGAACAATGGATTGAAACTGAGTCGTCGTCAAAACTCCATTCAGTCACCTTACTGGAGAGCCAGGGCGAACTGACCCCCTTATTGTCCCCAACCAAGGGTAATTGTAAAAAAAAGCCCCCTATTTTGCCGCATTTTTTAGTAATTTAGCACCTCCCCTAGCTAATTTGGGGCCTCTGATTGCAAATATGAATTCAGTATTTGCAAATTTTATCATGTATTTGCAAATTAAAAAATTTCATTGTTTTCCAAGGGGTAGAAAGTGGGGCAATAAGGGGGTTACTTCACCCTGGCCCTACTGGAGCGGGGTCCCATGGCCGTCGTCATCGTCGTCACCGCGAATTTGGAGATATTGCCACATGGCATGTCGGGCACGGTGGAGGAATAGGCCAAAATTCTATTTGGACAGAAATAAAGTATAAAGTACCGCATATTAATCCCTAAATGCCCGACGGACCAAAATCTGGTATTTGCAAAATGTTAAATAAAAATTAAGCAAGTTGCTATTTTTTGTAGTTTATACTTTTGGAAAAAAAATTCGAAGTCTAGTTTTGTTATCAAAAATTTCATTTTGAAAATGATTGATTATGATTCATCTATTCAAGATTTGTCCAAGGGTGTCCATTGCAATCTTGACTATCCGTTTTGTTGAGGGCTCTTGAAAATGAGCCTAAATACACTAAATTGTGGAGAAAAAATCACATTAAAAATTCATTTAAGAAAAACTATGGAGTAGATTTTGAGAAGCCATAAATTGATTGGGATTATGCATGTTAGGTTATCTTCTATGAAGAAAATTGTTTTTTTTTCAAAATCTAACCATATAAATGTTGAAAGAACTTGTTTAGTAGTATATAGACCAATTTTGAGTGCAAAATTGAGTAGGAGTTGTGAGATTATAACAAGAAAAATGTATATTTTTTATTTTTAATATGTTGTCTTTTCCCACAATGTTTCAAATATTTGCATATAAAAGTTTTTTGGAATTGGAGGTGACATAAACAACTACAAATAATGTTAGCACACTAAAGTGCACTTCCAAAAAACTTAATTTCACATGAAAAGCTATCAAACTCATTAAATAATCCACCTTGCAATTGTTGAAATGCAATTTTTGTTTATAATTAGAAATTGCAAATAGCTCCAAATCAACACTTGCATGTTTAAATTTTCAGTGGTGAAAATCATGAAAACACTTTACTCTTTTTATTGGGACCATTTTCAAAGCAAATGGATAGACACAATTTTTTAGAACTCAATTCAAGTGAAATTGGCAAACTTTGCTTAAAGTTTGGAAATGAAGTAAAATTTGCAACCTTTACTCTTCACTAATGGGACATGTATGCCTTTGAAGGCCTCCCAATATTCAATATGTACTTTTTTCAGTGAAAAATGAAAATTTTCCATAATTAACCTTCAAAATTGCTTGAAAAAAATTTAAAGCAATCAAAGGAATTTAATTGCCCGCACAGAAATAAGTCTAAAATTTTAGATCAACCATATATGGTCACTGAGGCAATTAGAGGTTAACCTCATATTTTTTTGGTGACCAGCTTTTTAGATTTGACATGTGAAAAGAGAATTACACAATTAGATTTCAAAAATAATTGGTGAAGCTCATCAAAATGTTGTCTTTTTGTTCAATTTAGAGCAAATTCATAGAAGCTCAAAAAAGGCCTTAGGCATTTTGGGATTAAAGTAATACCATTCTTTTTATTGGCTCTAAAGGGGTGAGCCTTTGCATAAAGAGCTTTTATATATGCTTGTTAATCCTAACTACCCAATTGCCCAAATATAGTTGATTTTAAAATAAATAAATAAATAAATAATAATATTTTTCTTGTTATAATCTCACAACACCTCTGCAATTGTGCACTCAAAATTGGTAATTTTTTTAATAAGAAAGCTCTTTAAACATCTATACAATTAGATTTTGGAAAAAAAAAATTGCTTCATTTGGAATAACTACAAGACAATGCTCTTTTTTAATAGTCATAACACCTAAAAAGGCTTGGGCATTTAGAGGTTAATGAATCTCAAAATGTTCAACCTAAAGATAGTAAGATTGCTTTTGAAAGTATATCATAAATAATTAATACTAGTGTGCCATCTCATCAAAAAAAAGATATTGAATTTCAGAATTCTTTTTGAATTTCAAAAAAACAAAAAACCCCATGAAATAGAGCGCATGCTTCCTTGTTGGGGACTTTCTAACAATACCAAGAATGCAAATAGGGAATGCACAATCAAGGAGATCTCCCCATAACAAAACAAAACAAATAGCCAAACTTACGATATGCATTCCTCTAACATATTTGCATCATTGATTCATGAGCACCCTCTTTCTAATTTTTCATTGATATGCTAAGGTAGGAGGTCCAAAAAGCGTCCATCTAAGAGCTAAAGTTGAATTTTGAGGAGGTAAAACTTCTTGAAATATTTTTCAATAAATTTTGCTTGAAAGACAAGAAGAATTGGCATCTAACCCAAGTCATTTCATAATTTTTTGGAGCTTTGTGGAATTAGTTACGAATTTTTGAAGTCAATATGGCATAAGGCTCTAAAACCGTCCATCTCTTGAAATGTATGATGTTTGTACATTTTTGTAAAGTTGAAAAAGTAACATTTACAAATAGTGTACATTTTCAGAGGTGGACGGTTCTAATGCCCATGCAATTTTAGAACCTCCTACTTTACATGATTTTTCTTGAAGCTTCTTGAACACTTAACAATTGGATGGGGTGGGCTTTCCACAATACTGATCTTCCATCTAATAGATGATGGAGCCATTTAGGGCTTAATTCTCAGTGATTCCTTCATCAAAAAGCTCAATGAGCTTTAATAAAATAAAACTGTAACTAACAAAATATCTATTCTTATGTGTTTGTGAATTAAACTAAGTAGAGTAGACGTAGCCAAATTTATTTTATACTTCAATTTGCAATTTCAAAAATTCAACAAATTGTTATAAATGGAGGTTTTCGTGTTAGAATCCATAGAAGAGAAGCTAGAATGAGCTAACTTACATGGTGTTTTATATTGTGTTTTCTTATTTTGACTTCAATTTTGGAATTTTCATTTTCAATTTCACTTTATTGTTTCCAAATCTAGCATTCATTTTTGTTAAAAATATTAAAATTTTCCGTTTTATAGATTACAATTGATGTATTTTTCTTACATATTTTAGTTTAGTAAATCACAATAATTTGATTTTATCAATAATTTATTGAGAGAATTAACACAGTGGACAAATTATTTCTTCCCAAATAAAAAAATATCATTATTTTATCAATTAATCATATGCAAGCTAAATTAAACTTATTATTGACATTTCATTTGAATGTCATAGCTAAAGATATTAAAAATTTGGATTTTGTTATTATTTTTATCAATTATGAAAATTGCCATCTATACCTTAAGATAGGTTGTTTGTTTTGTTTTGTTTGATACATTCAGATGTGAAAAAACGTGAGGTTCCCGGTGGTGCATTTGGTATTACTTGAAATATCTTTGCAAGGAGAGGTGTGTGGACTTTGTTTTGTGGCATTTAGACCTTTGGTGCAAAAGTTATTGAATTTATAGTTTTTTACAACAACTAACAAAACTGAGTAAAAATCCAAAATGTTTTCTTTCAAACCACCATACCATGAGAATCAATGCACAAAGTCCAAAAGTATGTATACAAAAGTTGTAGTTTATGACATACTCCACATTACCATGGAAGTTCAAAGAAAGAATTAGTTGTAATTTGAAAGAAAATTAATTTCAAAGTTAGCCATGTTTAAAACTTGGTGTTTTTTTTTGCCTTATCATGTTGGTATACATCATTTCAACCTATTGTATGCAAAATTTGAAGGAAATTTATATTTTTATAGTATTTAAAATATCAACAATTTGACAAACATACAAAATAATGAAGTTGGTTCTCACAGAAAATTTGATTTTTTTCTTGGAATCAAGAGCATGGAATTGTATTAGCCATTGTATAAAGACTACAGGTTGCAATATGGACCATTGTTCTACCTTCTTAATACCCTTGTATTTGAAATATTTGTTAAATGGGACAATGTATTCAATTTATATTTTATAGACACATAATTCATTTTTAGGTGCAATTTTTTTATGAAGACTTGAATTTATAATGCACATATCTGTAAAACAAAATTCAAAAGAAAAAAAAAATTCATTGTCAATATCACAAAAAACTATCAATTTGCCAAAAATTACAATAACCTTTATTCAATAGACATTTTTTCTGTTCAAAGAAAAAATTTGACAAAAGATGAAGTAATTTATCAACAAAACTGAGTTTTAGACATGGCTAATTTTGAAAATAATTTCCTTTCAAACTTCCATGGTAATAAAGAGTATGTCATACACTATAACTTTTGTATACATACTTTTGGATTTTGTTCATTGATGCTCATGGTATATTTTTGTGGTGGATTGAGTAAAAACATTTCAAATTTTTACTCAGTTTTGTTAGACATTGGATAAATCAGAAAATTGAATTAAATTACCTTTTATTTTGAAAAATTTGTAACTATTGCACAAGGTGTCCAAACACCACAAAACAATGGCCTTTGCATTTTTATGTGCATATAGCTTCTATATCCACAATTTCATGGTGTTTGAACCTTTGGTGTAAGTGTTATTGAATTCTAAAAGCTTTATTAAAAGTTTAAAAATTAAAAATTAATTTATATATTTATTTTGGTTGTGCCAACTATATAGGCACAATAGTTTATAACTTAAGATAGGTTTTTTGTTCTGCTTTGTTGGGTTTTTTTATATGCAAAGATGTGAAAAAACATGAGGCATTTGGTGGCAAATGTAGTACCGCTTGAAAGATCTTTGCAAGGTGGGGTGTAGAGACT
This sequence comes from Ceratodon purpureus, assembly GCA_014871385.1. NCBI lineage: Eukaryota > Viridiplantae > Streptophyta > Bryopsida > Pseudoditrichales > Ditrichaceae > Ceratodon > Ceratodon purpureus. Next base: position 17,965,216 of record CM026423.1, on the reverse strand, counting down.
TTGTTTCATGGCATTTGCACCTTTGGTGCAAAAGTTATTGAATTTCAAAGATTCTTATGAATTGGAAAATTGAATTAAATTTCTTCTTACTTTCATAAATTCATAACATTACCATTGGATGTCCAAATGCCACGAAACAATGGCATTTGCACTTTGGGTGCATATAGCTTATATTTGTGCCAATTTTATGGTGTTTGAACCTTTGGTGTAAATGTTATTGAATTCCAAAGGTTTTATTAAAAATAAATAAAAAAATGAAAAGCTTATTAATTAATTTTAACTGTGGCAACAATACATGGCATACTAGTATTAATTATAACATAGAAAAAATTCACAAAATTTATTGAGTTTGTTTAAATTATATAAAACACATGGTCTTGTATAATTTCATATAATAAAAATACATGATTCAAACTTGGATATAATTTAAGCCCTATAGGACCATTGTCCATTCAACGGACAAATGGAATTCCGGGGCAGGTACCTACAGTCTCAATTTTTATCCTAAGTTTTTTTAAAGATAGAAAAATTTATTATCTTTCTAAGAATATAGACTTTTTTTTCAACCAATGCTCAAGAACAAAACTGTTTCCAAATAAGCTCAAAACAAGGAGAGGGAGCATCTAAAAAATTCAAAAATTTGAATCATAATTAAAAAAAAAAATTCTCATAGATTATATTTTTTCTACATGGAAATTTTTGAATAACTTCATTATTTGTTATGAGAAAGGTATGGACAATCTTCTTTTGGGGGTAATTATAGCATCTTCTTGAAAAAAATAATATGTAGGATTCATTTTTAAATGGAATTTTTACAATTTAAAATTAAAAAGTTCCACATGATTTAGTTTGCTTGCTAAAACAATCTCATCATTGATATTAGTGCATTTTAATTCCATCTTAGAGATAATAATAATTTAGATTTTCCTTTTATCTTATACCTACTTCTACTTAACAATTTTTTAAAGGATAAAAAATAAGTTTTTCTTAATTTTGATTTTTTTAGACTTCCAATTAAGTTCTCCACCATAAAGATTTAATGTTCAAAACTTTGTAGTGCAAAAAAAAAGTCAAAAAGGTTCAAAGTCAAATAATCTAGTCTTGCAATGTGTTGAAAAACTTGTTTTTTCACTTTAAACATAGATATCTTGCAATCTAAGTGGTTTAAATTTCTAAATTTTTTCCATATATTCTCATACTATTCTGTTGTAAGAACCTTTATTTAGATGTGCCAAAATTTTTATTTTATTTTTTATTCTTTGCTATAGAAATAGTAGTTTTCAGTGTTTTTTGGCAAAAAATTGCCTTCAATTGCTCCTTCAAGGGTTAAAAGGGAAAATGATGCATCTAATCATTTGTGATTCTTCAGACTGATGTGCTGACGTTAAAACGATCAATGTAGTTCTACGAATTACTTATGCAAGTTTCGTGCACTGAAACAGTAGGCTATTGTTAGTGGTGTTTTATTAATAATAAATACATGTTTCATCTATAGTAGAGAAAGGTCGTCTGACAAATTCTAGAGCTACAATTCTCTTTAGCGCTAGTTATGCTTTTTGACGAGTTTGACTTTCCAATGTGCTAACAGGAATATGGAGTTGAGAATCTATATTATGTTGAGAATGATCCTGTAAAATCAGAGTGCAAGAACGTAATTTATTTAGTACGACGGTCGACCTCGTATTCCATTGATGAGGCAAATCGCTGCACACATAGAGCGCGAGAATAGTCAACAGCTGCAGAAAAGTTACTCCGTCATTTTCATACCACGGCAAACCATTATCTGTGAGAAGGTTGCTCTTCTATCCGCACATACTGTTGCTTCCTCTTCCTCTGAGATATTCAATGTATTTTGGAGTTCCCATATTTTATATTATATCCTTACGTACGTCTATGTGTTTGGCAATCCAGCATTCATTGTCGTTTTCGATTGCGATTACAATTCCTCTGATATAGCAACTACGTAAATGACAGCACAACAAATATGCTTAGTGACATTGGGGTGGCATGCTAATTTTGAATTACGCTTGATAAGGAATTCAATATTGCGCAGTTTCCTTTTCACGAGTGCGTTCAAGGTCAATTATTTGTTTAGTTCTGAAGAATGCCGTTTGTCCCAGCAGAAAGTGACTTTCATGTTTCTACGACTTTTCTGTTCTTTGTGCGCAGGTTTTAGAGAAGGTGAAGGCTACTGGAAATGTGACCATCGGGGAATATCCGTTGTACTTCATCCCTTTCGATGAGGATATATTATCTTTGGAACTGGACCGCTCGTTCAAGGTACTAAGGTAGAATGACCTTAAACCGCTCGAATAAGGAATTGAGCGTGGTTCTGGACTTCGAGTGCATGACGTGAAATTTTTCTTCGAAGCGGAAACAGGAGGGAGAGTGAATGCAGAAATTTCCAGAATTAAATAGCGAAAACTGAATTTACTACAAATTTTTGAAGCGAAAAGTGTACATGACGTTAAAGTGATCAGTAGACTCTCCTTTTTATCCGGCAGACGAGTACTTTGTGGCGCTCACGCATGTAGCTAAAACCGTGCAAAATAGAGTTAATGAACCATGAACCATGAACCAACCACCTCCCTACACATGTCCATAGCGAGTCACTATTTATGAAATTGCTGTGCACGCAATAAGGTCACGCCATGGGCGGCTACAGGAGCGGTCTACCCTACGCTTCTGGGGGGCCGCGCGGTTTAAGGTCATTCTACCTTAGCTCTGCATCTCTGTGGTCCATTTTCAATCTTTCCAAGTATCAGAGCGATCTTGACCTCTTGGGGTGGTGATCACTCTTTTGCTTCTCAGGAAACCAAAGTGGATGGAGATACGAGTTCTTTGTGGTATATTGCACGGGCACTTACGAAGTTTCAGGTACCTACCTATTTTGAGCCTTTGCATCGCTTAGCAGGATTGATTTTCATGTGCATGCTTGGGGTCTTCTCCCGAATGTGCCAATTGGAGATTAATAGTCTTTAGTATGGTGTAACAGGAGATGTATGGCGTGATACCTTTGGCATGCTGTTGGGCCTCGTCCCGACGCACTCGCCAAACCTCCATCATCTCTTTATCGACTCTCTGGATAATAAGGATAATCAGGAAGTTGTAAACAAATCTATAAATTTCCCTTTCTACCTTTATTCAAACAAGAAGATTCATTTTCATGGTTGGTAGTTCAAAGAACTTCCATATCTGAATAAAACATGAGATTCTAAAGATAAACGTGAAGAAAAAACTACAATAGATTACATGTAAGTTGTGGCACTTCCGAGCAATTCAGGCTCAAAATTAGTTTCACTAGAATTGCCTAATTAAAAAAATAAAATGTGTAATTTAAATGATGTTAAATCTTGTGACTCATCTACACAGTTTCATTGAAAGAATCTTGACCATATTCTTCAAAAAGGATCTTGAAGAAACCATTTAATTATCAAGTACCACAGGGAGGTTCATTGCATCAGGACCCATCTAGAACCACTTCAACAGTACAACACAGTGTAAGAAACGTCATCGACAGTTACACACTTGAAGGCCGTTTTAGCCCCCGTTGTCAAGCTCCCGTGAAGCGGACGTGTCCACCGAGGCTGACGTGGCGGACCCTGTCATTGGCTCAAACCCTCTCGAGATCCGAGCTGGACTCCAACGCAACCCACATGTGGGTCACGTAATCGACGAAGAGGAGGCAGCTCAAGTTTGCTCCTAGATTTGCAGGATGTGGCCGAGCTGGGATCTTATTCTGATACACCGAAGTTTGCAGGCAGAGTGGGTGTAATTAGATGCTGTGAGGCTCAGAGATTGGAATTTTGGGCCCCAAAAGTTGGAGTTTTGGGCCCCAAAAGTTGGAGTTTTGGATTGGGAAGGAGGGGGAGAGTTTGGAGCATGGTGGGGTGGGTTTGGAATCCGAGTGAAGTTGTGTTTGTGAACTTGATCAGAAGATAGATAGGATGACTGAGCTTGAGATAGATTAAGTGAGTTGGGGAAAGTACCAAGTTTGATGGATGTGGGGTGATGCTATCTGGAGCATGGCATTGCGGAGGATTTGTTTTTTTTATGTTCAAATGATGAAGCATTACGAGGTTTCTTGTAGGTGAGAATCGCTATCTCTTTGTGAGAGGGAGAGATGCTGTCTAGCTTTGAGGTTGGGTTATGAGGTGAATATGTTTTTGGTCAAGGTTAGGTGGTGATTCTGGTGATCATTTGCAGGGATTCTAGTATGTTGTAGAATCTCGTGTATGTGACCTGCTCAATCGGCAGGTCTTGGTATTGGTTGCTACAAGTGGGCTGTAAGGTGGTACAGGCTTGTTGTGGAGATGATGAGAAATTGTTGTCTGTTGTCTGGATTGTAGCAAGTGTTTGCACATTGGCTTCTAATTTTTGACTATGTACCAGACGATGGCGGCAATAGCTTTTAGTGAGACTTGTGAATAGGTTTGAGAAGGCTCGATTCCTTCGACATGTTGTGTTTCTTCTCATAATCTTTTATTTTCTAAAGCTACTGCCTATGTGTGAGGTCTGTTTTTTTAGAAAATATAGTTGACAAGCTACAGAGCAGAATCGGAGTAGCCTTCATTTAACTTCCACTGGCTCAAACCTCTGTGAGTTTGTGCTGGTAAAGTCACGGTGCAATAAATTGCCATATGTGACACAATTGTTTGACTTGTTTTGGCAGTTAATGTATGAGCATGGAGTGCAGGGTGAAGGGAATTAGGGTTAGTGAACTCAGATCTTCATGTTTCGACAAGTGACTTAGTTCCATGCCTTCACCAAAATAACGAACCGAGGCACCTGCATTGTACCCTGTGTCTAATAGTATGAAGAATCTGGATTTCACATGGCGCGTGATACGAAGCAGATGGTTCGTGTTAGCAGCAGGATTATGCATCGAAAGTGTGGCAGGGGCTGCCTACACGTTCGGCATCTACTCACAGAGCCTCAAGCTGGCGCTAGGTTATGATCAGAGACGGTTGGACACACTCGCATGTTTCAAGGCAATTGGAGGCAACGTAGGCGTGCTATCTGGAATTCTCTACGATGTGGTGCCTCCATGGGTCGTCCTCATCATTGGCGCAGCGGAGAGTGCATTCGGGTACTCCATGTTATACCTGGCTGTCACCGGCCGTGTTTCTCCTCCTGCATTTTGGCAGATGTGTATATTCATATGCATGGCTAGTAACAGTCAAACATTCTTCAGCACGGCTTCTGTTGTGACCAACGTGAAGATCTTCCCGAACAAGAGGGGTATTGTCATCGGGCTGCTGAAGGGCTTTCTGGGGCTGAGCGGGGCCATTCTGACGCAAGTCTTCTATGCTGTTTATGCCAACGATCCAAGTTCTTTTCTACTGCTGATCTCGTGGTTGCCAGCGGCCGTGTCTTTGTTGTTGATGGCCGTCATTCGTGTCGTGCCTGAATCAGGGGAGGACAACACGGTGTTCACCGACTTGTCAACAATTGCTGCATGTCTAGCGGCTTACCTTACTTTGGTTATCATCCTAGAAAATTTCTGGAGTGATCAAATTTGGCTCAGCTGGGTGGTGTGCCTGTTTCTATTGGGGTTTTTCCTTCTACTGTTTGCTGTGGTCATTAAGGCAGAGTGGAAAGTCTGGAACGTAGAGTTGGCGGAGAGCACTGAGAGAATTCAGGTGTTGTCGATCACATCGCCTTTGTTGTGTGATCAAGATGATAGGAACTCGGTTTCTGGTTGTAGTAAGAGTGGGTCCTCGAACATCCATGTTAGAGCCGACTGTTGTGCTTCAAGTGACCCGGAAATAGGTCCAAACAAGTATGGTGATTTTACACGTGATCCACAGATTGAAGGAGGTGAAAGACGAATTGCAGTTGCAAGTGAAGGAGTAGGTGGGCCAGGAAGCTGGGGCCTTCAAAGAGGAGAGGAGCATACACTTGGCCAAGCAGTTTCTTCCCTAGATTTCTGGCTGCTGGTGGTGATCATGTTCTGTTCTATGGGTTCCGGGACAACAGCCATTGACAACATGGGCCAAATTGGGGCTTCTTTAGGTTATAAACAGGTGGAGATCAACACATTTATATCCTTGATCAGCATATGGAATTTCTCGGGCCGCTTTGGAGCAGGTCTTGTCTCCGAACTTCTTTTGCATTCGCAAGGATTTTCTCGGCCTTCGTGCTTGGCATTCAGTTTGGTAAGAGACTTGCTCTTCTTTCCTTGACAAGTATGATTTCGACGGATTTCCAAGTCCTCAAAGTAGGGAATCGTTTCATTATTGTATCCTAAACTAATAACCATCTTCGTCTGCACATGAGGGTCGAGGTGGTAATTCTCAAAGATTTTGCAGCACACACGTGCAGGTGAATGATATCATTTCGTTGCATTTCCAGGGATTAATGTGCATCGGACATCTTGTAATGGCTTCAGCTGCAACAGGGTCCTTGTACGTGGGTTCCATCATTCTAGGTGTTTGTTACGGAGCACAGTGGTCATTGATGCCGGCTATCACGTCAGAGCTCTTCGGTTTACGGTACTTTGGAACCCTATACAACACGATCGCAATATCGAGTCCAGTGGCGGCATACGTCTTATCTGTACAAGTTGCCGGGTATTTCTATGATAAAGAGGCACAGAGGCAGCAAGATCTTACAACCCATACCAAGTGGCTTCTAGACCTCAGGAGAGCTGGCACTCACGATCCGTTGTTGTGTCATGGACCCGACTGTTTCCGTATCACGTTCATCATTTTGGCAGCCGTATGCGTATTTGGGTGTGCAGTTTGTTTATGGCTGTTTGCTCGAACAAAAAGATTCTATGTTCAAGTTCATGAGAGGTTGCACAAAGTTGACTAGTCTGAAGAAGGTATTCATTTTCCTTAATTCTTATAGGTTACATAGAAGCATTGAAACCTGGAGGTAGAAAATGTGGTTGTGATAGGAAGACCCACAACAATGAGAGTTCGGGGTCTTTGTACAGTACATTGTAGTTATATCAAGCTGGGGGCAATTGTGAACATTCCCCTCGTGAGGTCTGAGACAACCATTTGAACATATAGACTATGCTTGGAGGGATAACTCTTGGTGACCTTCATGTTCCGGAGATTTGATGCCTCTTATCTTACGTAAGTAAGCACATCTCTGTTGACAATTTGATCTTCACTGGGATCGTTGAATTCAGGCTGCCTTGCATCGGTGGAGAATTTTGCCATCAAATTTTGCTACATTCAAGTAGCCATTCCTTTGATTCTCATGCCTTGAAAGCTACTGGTGTACACTTCAAATCAATGTTCATTTTCCCATCTGCAGTCCATTTGCAAGCAATGTCAGTAGAACTTCAACTCAATCACCGATGCGTCTCAATGGATCACTCACAATGCTCCCATCAAACACCAATACACTGCTCCTTTGATTAGAGCAAACGGACGGAGAATGAGGAGAAGGAAGACTCATCCGATGCTACAGAGACATGCACAACTCAGGAATTGGAAAGACGGTGCGGAGCTTTCGAACTGGCTGTCGCCAGCTAGTGAAGTGGAGTGTGCGAAGGAGATGAGCGAGACCAGAGACATTGATAGTATTATTTCGTAGAGGATGATTGGTTTGATGCTAAACCCAGGTCGACAATTGTCATGATAGAAGGACTTCATTGCTTCGATCTCAAGCTGGCCTTGCACATTGACAGGAAATCCATCCTTCCAGTGCCATGAGAGCTCGTAATTGTATCCAGAATTCCTTCGTCGACGTTGTGGATATTCAATCGAGGATACGCAGGAGGATAATCAAACGGTTGTTGCACCATTACTGCACGACTCCGGCTCCAGATTCAGCTTCGTGAGGTACAATTCCTTCCCACAGCGCTAGAACAGCTTCGAATTCCGCCTTCCCTCTCACAAACCGTTCCTCGCAATGAAACTAACTTGAATTGGCCGCTGTCTGCTCACATTGGGAGGAAGAACACAATCATGTGCTGGGGAGTGGGGACATGGGCCGCTCTTTTCACGCTGCTCGCCTCCAGCTTCGTCTCAGGCGATGGGGTAGCTAGAAACATCAACCTTCCGAGCAGGGTAATCGTCAGTGAAGCATTCTCTCACTCGGATACGGGGACGACGCTCTACTCCAGCGACAACTACCTCAAATGCACATCCGACGTTCATGTCACTCCGCGCACCACGCAGGAGGTGAGTGACCTAATCCAGCTCTACACCTCCCGCCACAGACGAGTGAAGATTCGTGCTACTCGTCGCGGATTTCACAGCTCGGCGGGGTTTGTGTGCTCGGGGAGACGCGACAGTAGCAAGAAGGAGCACCGAGGGGTTGGAGCTAGGAATGGTGGTGGTGATGATGTTGTGGCGGTCACAATGCTGCTTCATCTCATGAACCATGTGGTAGATGTTGATGAGGAGCGGCGTAAGGTTACAGTGGAGGCAGGGATGACGCTCCTGGAGCTTGCGCATGTTGCTGAGGCGAATGCTATGTCGGTCCCTGCGGGGGCGTTCTCCATGTATGCGAATTTGACTGTTGGTGGGGTGGTTATGGCGTCGGCGCATGGCTCTGGGTTGGGGAGTGTGAGCAGTTTGGGTGATTTGGTGAGGATGGTGAAGTGGGTGAATGCAAAGAGAGAGGTGATTGTGAGCGATGTGGGGACAGAGCGGGGAGAGAGGGAGGTGAGGGCTTTGGTGGGAGGGTTGGGATTGTTGGGGATTGCCACTGAGTTTACTTTTCAGCTTCAAGAGAACTCGCGGACGATGGTGGAGACTCGGAAGGGGTTGAGAGATGTGGATATGGTAGCTGATTTGAAGAGGGTTCTAAGCCTTGAGACGCCGCATGTGATCGTGCATTGGAGACCTGATTTCGGAACGTACAAAGCAGTGTTGTTAACGCAGGTGGGTGATGTGAGGGGAATCTCTGCTGCGACCCCGAAGTTTTATCCCAATGGAAAGAGATCGTCTGATACTCCAATTGATAATAGAATCGCTGGGGTGTGGAGCGAGCTTATGGCCACTTGGGAGGAGGATGCAGCGGAGGAGTCAGATTCTGCAGATATGCTAAATGCAGGTTTGGCATCATGATCTAGCCATACTCATTATTTGCTTTCATGTCTTATTTGCAGGCTTTTGAGAAATCATTGTGCATGTGCGACAGATATCTGCAGCCTGGGGGAGGCGATGCTCAGTATGTCGTTGCATAAGGACGCCGATGGTACTCCAATCGACCACGGCATGCTTCGCACCAATTACGCGATGGTGTCAGGCGATTGTAGCCCGAAGTGCTTGTACAATGTGCACCACATGGGCACTTTCACAGAAGACACAGAGTTTACGATCAAATTCTCGGAGTTGGAAGAGTGGGTTCAGGACGTGAAAACCGTGGTGAAAACAGAGCTTGCTGAAGTTGAAGCTCGTCTCAGCAAGCGCTATGGCGAAGGCAAGGTCAAGCGGTGCATGCCTCCAGGATACTTTTGGCTACGATTTGGACAAGGTAATTCTAATTTGTTGTCAACAAGTACAGGCTCGGAGAACGTGGTTTACGTGCAGTGGACGCACCTGCACTCGGCTATGGTGCCCAACAAGCTTTCCAAGCAGTCATCGATTGCGGAAACTCTGGAGCAATTGACTCTATGCAAATACAAGGGCCGGCCGCATTGGGGGAAGAACCACGAGAGAGTGTTTCGTCACCCGAATTGCAAGGTGATGGAGAATTTTCCGACCACGAATGTTGTTGACCTCTTGGAGTTGCAACTGCATCATGACCCGGATAAAGTTTTTGAGCCTGAGCTTTTTGGCCATCTCGTGCAAAAGACGGGTCCTGGGTATTCGGATCTCTGTACTGGACACTTCTGGTGCTATTGCGAGGGCGATTCTCATTGTCCGGGTGGATATGCATGTGGGGATTCTCCGAGCTTTCCAGAGTACAAGATTTGCAAAGTAATTGAGACGTACCAGCAAGATGCAGAGCTTTGATGCGCTGATGCGTACAATCTGATCAGGTTTGAATTTCTGGGGCACTACCTGGCACGTAGTTAGTCTGAATATTAATCCCCTCTAGAAGAATGAAAGAAATCACATTCTGTACGCAAAGTAAGTATTGACTAGAGTTGCACAGTTGCTCTGAAAATCTTTCATCTGCGTGGATCAAGCTGATTTTGAATTAATTGCGTCTTTGAAAGTTGCACAAGTGCTGGATAGGCTACATAATCCATCTTTGGATCTACGCTCTTGAAAGATTTTAGCATACTAATTTGACTGGGCACTTCAGATTAGCAAGTTCATTCAGTAACATAGACCGGAACTGCCAGTTGATGTAATGTGCGCAGACTTTGACGACTTGCGGAGTCATGGTTTACATGGAAGTCTCATCCGTAGTAGACTTTCATAATAGAGTCCAGACAATTAAACCGACCTGTTCGGATAGTCAACAGTGCTGAGTACTTCGTTTAACATTGTCTGTATTGTCTGCCCCACGCGTTTGAAGCACCGTCTCTCTGATCACTATATAACCCGATCCCCAAGCTCATATTCGCAACGCATACAGGTCTCTCTCCTTCCATGCAACTAGAACCTGCAGATGTTTACACAAGCTTGCGCTTGCATTGAAGCTTTGAAATTGCAGCTGAGAGCTGCTCAATCTTAGTGCCTCACCAATTGCAGAAGCTATGGCCGTGAGGAGCCAGCTACAGACAGTGGGAACTCGCAATTTTCGTCACCATATGGGAGCTGCAGTACTTGTCCTTGTTGCCCTGCTGGCAGTGATTCAGGGAGCTGCGGGATCTCGCTCGAGCTTCACGGCTCGCTCTTTGTTGCAAGACGGCTCATGTTCGGAGTCCAGGCCCTGTCCCGACAGCTCCAATTGCTGTAGTCAGTATAATTTCTGCGGCACTGGCGACCTTTACTGTGGCACGGGGTGCAAGAATGGCCCTTGCACAGGCACTAATCCTCCCGGTGGAACTGGCTGGGCCAGCTTCTTTACTAAGTCCGTCTTCGAAGGCTGGTTCCCGAATCGCCTTCAAAATTTCTACACCTACGAGGCATTCACAGCGGCAGCGGCGGCTTATCCCACATTTGGCACCAGCGGAAGTGTAGACGACCAGAAACGGGAGATTGCGGCTTTCTTCGGCAACGTCCAGCAGGAGTCTGGAGGCTTGCAGTACATAGAGGAGATCGACAAATCGGGAGATTACTGTGACGAGACCAAAACTCAGTACCCTTGTGCCCCTGGAAAGGCATACTACGGCCGTGGCCCCATCCAGCTATCGTATAACTACAACTATGGTGAGTGCGGACAAGACTTGGGCTTGAACCTCCTCGCCAATCCAGACCAGGTTGCGCAGGACGGCACAGTCGCGTTCAAGACGGCGCTTTGGTTCTGGATGAAGCGGAACTGTCATGGCGCCATCATTGGTAATCCCCCAAGCTTCGCCGGAACTATCAGAATCATCAACGGAGCGGTCGAGTGCGGCCATGGCACCGACCAGCGAGTGGAGAATCGGGTCAGTGCTTACACGAGATTCTGCTCGACACTGGGCGTCCAACCCGGGACTGACCTTCGCTGCTAAATGTTGAGAGCACAAGGTTATCCGAATACGTAGACTTGAATGGAGGTTGTCGAAGTTGTCACTTCTTGAGGCTGACCATTTAAGTTGGTACTATCAATGGTAGGCAGGATTCTTTCCCGATGACTTAGCAGCGTAGGAGCGATTCATGAGGATCTGCTCACATCAATTGTACTGCGTTTTCGGGACATACTGCGTTCATTTAATCTACATATGCCATATATACTTGCATACTTTCATAATATTATCTACTTGTCCATATGCTTTGTGTGCTTGTCCACCTGTCATACTATATCAAATTATTTACTTCGAATGCATATTATATAAAACTTGTCTAGAATTGGTAGTAAAGCAGGTTGAGAATCTTGCAGATGATAACGCGTTTTTGCTAGTGAACTCAAGACTGCTGTGTCAAACAAGTAGAGAGAGTCCCGTACCAATTGTTTTCATATTTAAATCAATCCCACATAAGACATAAGTATCTGCAGGGAAAGACATACGAATCGTAGAGTGAAAACGAAACGTTCCTGGCAACAGAAGGGAGTGTCGGAAGGTTCTGTGGTCCCGCGAGGGGCCCGACTTGGGTGGGGTGATAGATTAATGCTTCTGTTCTCTCCGTTCCCGTAATTGGCTTCGGTTGTATTTTTATCCTTCCTGCAATTGAACCGAGTACAAATGATTTGTGTCAAAAACAAATAAAAAATAAACTGTTCCTAGCAAGTCTTTGTGAAGATGATAAATAAAACTGTGAAATGCAGCGCACTAATTAATTCCTCCAGCCTTGATAAACTCGTTATGTTCCCTGCATGAGTACCGAATCCCGAATATGGCAGTGGATATTCATCAGCAGGTTTCTTGTGCTGTAGCTGCCCGTGACCTTTGTAAGACTCGCTAGGAAGGTATAAGTACGACCCCCGTACGCAAAACTGATACCGTACTGCATCTGGAATCCTGACTTTGTCACTGATAATTAATTTTTAACTCCGACTGATGCACTTGCTCGAACATTTTGAGGTTCTACACGCTCGTGATCAGACCTCGCATTCGTCTCGAACATCTCATCTCTCTCTGGAGGGTTTCTCAGATCAGCCATTCTTAGGGTCACACGAGCCAGCCCATCTGAGTCCACGGCGTTGATAGGATTGTTTTGGTATCAGTGAGGCCCGAAGACAACCTAGATTCTGTCGTCCAGATGCTCCTGATAGCATCCAACAGTGTTGTAGAGTTGGAGGCTTCGGCGTTCCACTATTCAACTGCCGATCGACGTCTGTCGCTCGGTTCTGAGATCGTATGTCACATGGCCCTCCACTCCTCTTCATGCTTGTTTCAATTTTGTTGTCAACGTTGGTCGATGCTTGCTGGTAACATGAATCTCGAACAGGAACTTGTCTTATGTCATCATGGCCGGCTTAGGTCAGAAGCTGCTCTGTTAATAGGCCCGTTTTCTTTGTTTTCGGAGTAGTAAATAGGAACAGGTTGTGTAGCCTGAGCTCTGTTCTCGAGACGATTAGTTGGCAGCTCTCGTGTACCCAGATTTTGGAAACTATCCGGCAGTATTTCTTGCATCGAACAGTGAATGAGCAAGATCCTAGCCGCCCAGCAGACAACGTGAATGCCCTCTACAATGGAGTGTCTGTAATGGGTTTAATTCCTATTCATAAGCTAATTTTTTGTACTTAAAGGTTTTCATGTCTCCATCTTCAGTCTGATTTGTGACTTGCAGTTTAACAGATTCTGCGCCAGGTTTTACCTCAAAAATTCTGGTATGACCAGTTTGGTTAGCTTCGACTGCTTCCCCTGGTGTGATTTGGTGAGAATCTACACGATAGGTTTTTTTATTGATCACTTGCTTGATCTCATTCACATTCGATGAATTCTTGGTGTAGTTGCTCTTATTTGGATATCGCAATTTTTTGGACCTGCTTTCTATAATGATGTGTGGTCCTCATAGAATGTATTTTTGTGTGGGATCATTTACATATAACATAGCCGAGTCTCTCTCATTGGATACGAGGCCTTGTTGACAGTATGTTTTGAACTTGTTAGCAGTTGCGACTGCTTGTTAGATTCTAGGGAAAGACCTTATGCCACATTTAAGTAAATCCGGACTTAAAGGTAAAAACCGGACCTTGAGTACACTTTTTGCATGATTATAAGACCGTGGGATCACACCATGATGTCGTGGGCAGTATCACAAAAATGCACTTTTTTTTCGACTTTCAGCCGAAGTTCAGACAATGTTGCACAAATTGAGCTTAATATATATTTATTGACAAGGTTATGTTTGTTTACAGACGATGCAGTGGGATCCTACGATCCACCATCACTACGTAGCACTCTTTCAATGTGCCACCTCTCAATCAGTCTACGCTTAAACTTTCCATCCTTCTGATTTCTACGCAGGTACTCCTTTACCGAGGCGGAATACTTTAGCGGCAGAATGAACGGAAGCAACGCTGTTGCTACGTCAGGAATTACGTTTGCTGCATTGGGTAACGTCATTTCACCACTCCACGGAGTTGGAAAGTAGCACGCCAGGTCTCCATTGAAAACATGCCTCATTGGCTGGTCATCAACCATCAGAATTTTGTCTGGACGACAGAAGTGCTTCGTCTTCTCGTCCGTTACGAGTCTGGATAGCTCCTTGTCGCAAAAAGGATACAAATGCGGCCTGGAACACTTGTTTCGTCCATAACAGAAGAGCAACCTCAATCTAATCTCCTGAGGTAGGAGATATCGAATAACCTTACTTAGTCTTGCAGGGGCCATGGAGGACCATATTCCAACTTCGAAGTTGTTGAGAAGTATCCTGAAGAATTCCAGAAGACCGGGACGAGCCATAATGTTCCTCGGATTGAAGCGACGGGGGGTGCACTTGATATATTGCTCAAAACAAAGCAACCCGTTAACAGATAGCACTATAACCTTCCTCGAAACGTCTCGTCGCTGTGAACATGAAGCACCGCCAGATATTATAACCAACATAATGGATCGTAGGATCCTACGATTCCGAAATAAAAACAATGATCGCAAAAGCATGGAAACCATAATCGGACGCGCTATTTTGTACATGGGCATCACTGGATCCTACGATGTGGAAAATTGGATTTATCCATATCCGGAAGGTCCCTAATTCACGTCTAGACCATAGCTCCTATACATCACTCCCTGACCGCAGAACTACTGTAAAAGTGGGGGTTACAACACAGCCCTACTCAATGTGCGTGGTCTAATCCTACAATCATATTACAATTTGCACTCTCCTCGTAGTGAACAAAATACTGTTCACACAACCTGTGGATAGAATGTTGTTACACCTGGATTCAAAAAGTTGAGGTATATCCTAGAAGTTTATGTAGATAAGAAATTTTACAAGTGTGCAACTCAATACAAATATTGAAGTAGCTAGTGAATCACTCATAGTTAAGTGCTTCAAAAACTGAAACCCACCTTGTTCACCGGTATTTACCCTTCACTACGAGAACTATATCCTCATTACTATGTGCGTCCTTGAAAGGAATGAATCAAAACTTTACAAAGTATACACGACGCGCCTAACACTAAATTTGTGGGGTGATTATCCAAGATGATGACTGTCCTATTTACATCCATCCAGAATTTCCGTAGCCAGTTTACTAGTGAAGTCCTTCCTACAGTCCATGAATCCGGGCTCAGGGATATTGTTACGGACATATTTCTGAACAGTCTGGCCAGATTTGAACATACTTTCGAGCCATGGATGCAGAGTGGACATGAGGAACTTGTCCCCAGGCAACCCCGTCCACGGAATGGGAAAGATTGCATCATGGTAATCGTTGAGAAGATTCTTGTACCAGGTGTCGTCAATGAGCAATGTTCGGCTTAGGTCAACATGCTCAAGCTTTTCCTGGACAACCTTAAGGTCCTTAAGCATGATTTGCTTGTCTGGGTTTTCCTCGTTTCGGTATCTGGACTTGGTAGCTTCGGTCTGCGTTAGCACCGTTAGGTGCTCCGGCTTAAGTTTTGATCCTTCTAAAACCTTCGCTAGAATCCTATCCACATTCTTTCTGATCATACAACTCCATACCACGACATTAGCCTTCTCTGCTAATAGCTCCATGAACTTTCCCGCGTCAGGCCTAACTTTGGTTTCTTGACTCTTACTGCCGCCTCGCAATACAAGGAAACCATTCAAGTCCACCACAATAGTGTACCGAGGTTGCCTTACCTTCTTGCCACTAGTCCCGGTTGACTTCGCGGGGGCAGTTTGTTTGCCTGCAAAAGACAGCCAAATCGATAATAAGAATCATCCTTGCAGAACACATGTCATGTAAAATCAAATAGTGTGGCGAGATTTACCTTCTCTAGACGATGCAGATCCCTTTTTCATTGGTACAACTGGTACATTTTTCTTGCTTTGCGTAGACGTCGAAGACTTTAACCCTTGAGATCAAAAGAAGACATTTCTGTTAGAACACTGAGACGAGCGTATGGATCGTAGGATCCTACGATCCTGAAAGAGGACGTCACATTTCGACAAACCAAAAAAGAGATCGTAGGATCCTACGATCCTGAAAGAGGAGGTCACATTTCGACAAACCAAAATAGAGATCGTAGGATCCTACGATCCATTTGAGAGATCGTAGGATCCTACGATGTGCAAGGAGATGATATAAGGATGAAATTTTGACCCTTCTGGATCGTAAGATCCTACGATCCTAGAGTCCATAGAAAATGCCTGAAAACGATTACTCTGATTCCGCCAAGAAAAGTGGTGGGAAATACCTTCTGTGGGAGCTCTCTTATTCGCAGGCGGCACATCACGGGAGCGAGACTCCGAGCGGTAAATTTCCTGGGAAACTGTGAAGGGGTCCGATCCAGGAGGGCTGAAAGGCCGCAACCCCGCTTTGTGGGCATCTGCAAAGACACCAGTAAGTACCTCTTTGTCCTTTGCTAAGTCGCTAGGCACAGATGGAAGAGCGTATGGATCCGGATCGTCCTGCATTTGCGCCAGCGTATCCGCGACATTTTGCTGCTGCAAATCACCCTCGGACCCTTGGGCCTGACTTCCGGACGTACATAAAACGGTATCGATATGCATTGGAGACGGATCAGCCCATTGATCATGAACTGGCGAAGAGGATGTAATGCCAAAGGGAGGTGTAGTCAGCGCAGCCTCTACCGCTGACTGCATTTCAGCATCTTGTCCAGGAGGGCCAGAATCGCCATGGAAACGTTTCTCTGCACTTGAACTAGTACCCCCCTGGAATTTTTCTTGATCTGGACTAGTCGAAGAGTAAATCCCGCGTTCACTTCGGGAAAGCGGATTCGGAGGGGTGGACTCCGGCGTCAAAGCGGATCTCGGAAAGCATCCACCTGGAGGTGGCGGGTGGTCGGGATGGTTAACCTGCAAAGCGATCAGTAACGGAAATAAATACACGAAATGTTAAACAATGACACATTGCATGGTTCGTTCCACAATAGTGACATTCATCTAGTTAGTTCTGTACCATGTGTCAAACACCACAACTGATTACTAGTAGAGAAGTCGGGAACTGCATCATACTGTGTAAAGATCATCATAAATCTCTTCATCGGCATCGTCGGTCCGACGTCCGCCGAGACTGTGTGAGCCATACTCATGTTCAGAAGATCCTTCCATGTTCAGTCTCTTGCGAGCACCTCCTCCACGGAGGTGCAAACCCTCCTCTTCTCCCCGCCGTTCATCATGCTCATCCTCTTCTTCCTCTTCTACCTCCTCTCGCTCTTCTTCCTCCTCATCGTCGGAAAGCTCAATTGGACGTTTTTGCCGGGAAGTGGCACCCCTCTTCGATTTCTCCCTCATTGTCAGAGCCTCCATAGCAGGTACAGTTATGGCGAGCGTTTTCGCACTTTCGAGAATATCACTCGCCGTTTTCGTCGCTTTCTCCACTTCATTCTCGTTGAACACGATTTCGAGGACTTGCGCGCCTCTTGTCTGTAACAACAGAAAGTAAGGTGGAAGAGTGAATACGAGAAGCCCGGCGGTGATAAAATTACGACAATAAATGGAATAAGACATTGAAAGCAGAAAGGATTTAGGGAACGAAATCGTAGGATCCTACGATCCTCATACTGCTCAATGTGAAACGGCACGGAACTTGGAGATCGTAGGATCCTACGATCTCCCAAAGCATGATCGTTGAAGGACGAAACTCATTCAGAGATCGTAGGATCCTACGATCATTCGAACGCTAACTTGAATTTCTAGTTTGCTTTAATCACTGAATGTAGTTATCGTCGTGGGATCCTACGATCCCAACTAGGTACGGGATGATGTAACTATAATAAAAAGAGAGTCCTATGACAAGCAGAACGGGTTGCAGGGGATGAGATCGTAGGATCCTACGATCCTCTTACCAGGCCAATCCAAGTGATCGAAGGACCGCCTCCAATGTTGACCAGAATGTTGTTAGGTGCTCCCAGGGTGCCAAGAATGTGTGTAACTGCATCGATGTTGAAGTTAGCATAACCATCTTGTGCCCATTGTGTCGGGGGATCCTTGAAATCAGCTGCAGATACAACCTGGTAGAAGGGCATGTTTGTACCGTAAGCTTGTTGGAAGCAAATCGAATCAGGCGTCCTCTGATCGAAGTCGTTTCCATAAACAAAATTGAAGTACAGGGGGAGTGTAGGTTCAGGGGTCGTCGGAGTGATAAATCCCTCCTTTCCCTGTGTAATATAAAGAGTCGGGGTATGGAGCCACGGCCGAATTTGATTGACCCGGGAGCCTCTCTCGTCTGTAGCGTTGGCAACGTCAACCAGTCCTGCCCGATCGGTGATGAAGACCCCCTGTATAATTTGCCCTCCTGAACTGCGCTTTATCGTGGATCTCCATCGCCCGAAGAGAACGCACCACCTGATCCATGCTTGAGAAGTCAGGCGCCCCCTTCTCCATTCGGTTCAAGAAGCAGAAGACTATGGTAATCCGTGCATTCGCCTTCATCCAGGAAACAATATCGCCATTTTTTGGATCAAGAATTGTAGCGAGATCCCCGTTTTTCCTGCTCATTCTGAGGCACTTGTACATCGATGCCACGGACGGTCCTGACGTTGCAGCCACGTCCTCAACCCGGTCGCCTTTGTTCTTTCTCTGGTACTCAAATAACATACCGAGAAGAGTCGGAAAATCTGATTCCTTGTTGGATGGACACAATGCCGAAGACCGCATCCTAAAAAAACGCTCTCCATTAACATCCTTGCTTAGCTTCTCGTACCACGTGTCTATGGTGGCCTCGGTTACATTGTATTTCAGCGCCGCGGTATCATACTCCGCATCGGTGTACGAGTCTGCTCGCATTGTCTTACACCTTAGTTCCTTGTTTTCGAAGTAGTGCATGAACTCATTCTTGATGAGCCTGCGCTTCTTCTCCAAATGACACGCCTCATTCAGGCCCGGAAGAACGGGTTGTTTCTTGGTGGACTTTGTGGACTTCACAGACACCTTCTTCTGTAACACCAGCTCCGTAACCTTCGTGATGTCAATATCTCGCATGGAATAAAGCGGCATTAAGTCAGTCTGCTTCAGTGCTCGCACCTCGTATCTCTTCTGCTTCAGACGCTCCTTCTTACTACTTCCTATCCCTCCATCCCCGTCGTTGTTATCGTCCTCATCCACACCTGCGACGAAGGTGGAATACTGTCCAAACGCATCAGGAAGCAAACCATTTACCCAATTGTCTTGAATACCACACCACTTTCTGTAAATCTGCTCATCTACAAAGAGCAGCGGATATTTCGGTATGCCAGTGTTGCCATCTTCAATAGACTTGGAGTCGGAGTTGGAGAACAGAGCGGGCAGTTTGTCAGACCAACTCTGCGTTGCATCCAAATAATCATTCAGAACATCGAATGCACAGATTGATGTTAAATGTGTAGTTGAGGTCGTAGGATCCTACGATCTCCAAGTTCAGTGGCGCTTCATATATCAGCATTCCGAGGATCGTAGGATCCTACGATCCTTCACAGAGCCAGGAATCGAAGAGTGGAGCTCTGCACAAGATCGTAGGATCCTACGATCCTCGGAATGCTTGTTGGAAACAAACACTGCTGAAATCAGAGATCGTAGGATCTTACGATCCGGAAGAACGTGGACGATACATTTAACATCTCGGAATCATTAACAAAACTGTAATGCAATGTTGGCATACCTTGAATGCGTGTGAGTGCGCAAGACCCGTTAATGATGGTGCTGGCGATCCAGCCTCTCTCCAACTTCTGCGGGCAAGTCCCAGAAGAGTAAGATAGTTCCCCTCTGATCGCACACCGGCAAGGTCTTGATTCAGGACCCGGGAATAATAAATGAGTAGATTCCACTCCTCTTTTTTGGCCCAGACCACAGTGACGATAAAACTTCGTGCATCTCTCCTATCCTCCTCACTTAGTCCACCCTCGGCGATGAGGGCTCTGTGTGCGGCAACACAGTGTTGCCCGCCTATAATGATGAAGTGCGTTCTCTCATTAATGTCACTCCAGGTCGGTTTGTGATCAAAATACTCGTAAGTCTCCATAGGCACATCCTTGAAGTCCTCCTTGCGAATTGGCGGTTCCCCCTTAACTGGCATCACGTAGAGGTGCTGGAGTGAAGGCTGAAACGGCATTGCCCGTTTCTGGTCCATCAACTGATTCACTCGTTTAAGCTCCAAATTCCGATACACAATGCTACCCGCTGGAGCTCGGTGGAGCTTGTCAATGTCGACTAGCAAGTCGTCCTGACTTCGTTCAGATTTTTTGATGGGCCGCTTCCCAAAGATGTGTAGCTTGGTGAACTCCTTCTCGTAAAGAGCCCTCACTTGCTGCAGCTCCTTTGCTGATTTCCCGACCACTGTCTTGCTCGTCATGTTGACCACCTTCGCGAGGGTCATCTCTTCTACCTTAGGGTCAGACTTCTTGCGCTGAGATGGTTTCTTCGCTGGAGGCTCATCTACTACTCTAAGAGAAGTACTACCCCTCTTCTTTTTCAAGGGCGAGGGCGGAACTTTCGTCTTACGATCCCTATTGTATTTATCACGATTTGCCTTCAGCTCTGTCCAGCATTGCAGAATCCTCTGAACTGGTAAATGAATCTTCGGGATCACGAAGCCATGGTGTTTCACAGAGTCAGTTAGCTTCGGCATCAGAGCGTCCTTCATAACAATCAGGGCGTATGTGCGACTAAGGTTTACGCTCGCAACATACTCCGAAATTACTAATACAATAAACCGATCGTCGAACTTGGCTATTTCCAGTACCTCCAAGTTATTCGTGGGTAGCTTAAAAGTGTCTCCGCTAGGTGCGGACTCATCAGTGATTGCCGTAACTGGCGCAATCAGAACTCGCTCCGTCTCGGGTTCGAGATGCCAATAAAGACCCCACTCGACAATTTTATCAGCGACAAACCACGCGGTCGGTTCAGGGTCGACGTTGATATACATGGGAGCTATCACCAGCGCATGGGAAACAGCATCCGCCAAAACCATTGGTTGCCAGTCGGGGTTAACGTCCTCGACATTTTCTAAGTTATCCCTGCATCAAACAGAACAGAATTATTAGATCTCGTTCATTACTCATTTGAGATCGTAGGATCCTACGATCCCCATTCTCGTTTGAAATTACAACACGTTTGTCTTAGATCGTAGGATCCTACGATCATTCTAATGCGCCGCTCGGAAAACCACTCCCCTTTGAGATCGTAGGATCCTACGATCTTTCGATGAGCCACGGTCATCTTTCCGTAACCGTTGAGAGATCGTAGGATCCTACGATCTCCAACTTCACTTGCGCTTAAGTTTGCTTATTCCAAGGATCGTAGGATCCTACGATCTCCCAAAGGGTTCCAAATTGAAGGGGGAGCTCGAGAAGAGATCGTAGGATCCTACGACCCTCAGAATGCGTTTCGGAAATAAACGGTGCTCAACTCGAAGATCGTAGGATCCTACGATCTCTCTCAGCTCCAATACTTATTGGGGCATCTAATAAGGATCGTTTTTCTCTGTATGATGTAATCATTACTGCCGTACATATAAGGAATTCCAAAATGGAGCGATTTTTGAAACATTTCACATCAATAACAATAAAATGTGTCCAATTCTGAATGAATCGTGTCACTGGTTTATTTGATTCAAACGCATAACACGAACCTCTAATGCATAGAGTTGGAAAATTCAGTGAATACTTACTTGTCAAGAGCGTTTTGCGGTTCTCTTACTTGCGAAGACATACTGACGTTGCTCAATTTCCAATTCTGTAAACATGAGAGTAGAAAGCAGGATCGTTAGCAGCGATTGGATGGGGAACAAATACATCGTAAGAGCATTGCTTACCTGCGTGCAAATGTAGAAATGGCAGAAATGGCGACAACAAAGGCGCAGGAGATGGCGAAAGCAAAGGTTTAAATAGCGGAACACCAAAAGCGACAACGCACGGGACGATCGCGAAAATTCAGCAGCAAAACACATACGCTACGGCTGAAACAGTGAATGCGTAGAGAACGCGAATGAAACCAAAAGGCAAGTCTCCGAGGAGTCGCGGGAAATCAAGAAACCGGGTTTGGGAAGATGAACGCGTTTGAAATGTCAGAAGCTGTGGAATAATTAGAATTCTAACTAAGGCGGCTATTCATTGAGTGCTGTCTACTAGTTTGATGTGAATGAAGAGCTGTCTAGTAGTTTGAGAGCTGTCTAGTAGTTTGAGAGCTGTCTAGAAGTTTGATATACAGATTCCAATAATTAATGAAGGTAAATACTACACTGTATATGGTTTACAAAAGCCAGCTTCCACAAATTAAAGGACCTAAATATCTACGAAGGTTAATATGAATATACATGATTAACAGAATAAGGAAGATATTAATTTATAGCTAGTAAATTAAAAAAAATTATACCTTTTACATAGAAAGATAATTTAATAAATAAACGATGGAAAAACATCAAAACATCGAACTTGGTACGTTTCTAAACAATTACCTCGTATACATGGGTCCGTTCAATGTATTTTTATTAAATGCATGAAAAAGGGATTTGTGTTGAATGATTGAAATTATTGAATTATACAATGTGGTCTACTATTTTCCGTAAAATTACGCATTTTACTAAAGGATGCATCTAACGGGAGTTGGGAATCTAACAACGGTATTACTATCTATTTTTAATATCATGGGTTGCTTTTTAATAAAACAATAAAAGAATGGTGAAGGAAAACAGGGAAGAAGAAGGGTTTCATAAAAAAAAACCTAAAAAAATAAAAGATGAAAAAACTATCTTTCTTTTATTTGTGAATTTGTGAAATTATAGCATTTGAGAAACTATAGGAAAATGACCTGCACATATCATAATAATCCTATGAAAAATGGAACAATCACTTATATTATATTTATTAAGAGGGTTAAAAAAATAATGGAGCATAACGCATGAAGAAACATAACGCATGAAGAATAAAATCGAGATGAATAAATCTTCTTCAACGCATCTTCAAGAAGAAGCATTAGACATAAAAATACATCACAAGCGTGATGATTTAAATAATATCAAGGTAAATAAATATATAAGTGAACATCTCCACAAAGACGCATAATTTGAAAAAAAGCATCGCATCTTCTGGAAGAAGAATTATGAATCTCAGAAATAAATATTAGTAACTAATATTTTAATATATTTAATTAATAAGACAATGTAATGGTTTTTTTTTTTTTTTTTTTTTTTTTTTTCTAAGTTGTACATTGTGCACAATGTTGATAGTGATACTACAACTTCGTTCGAAGTGATGGACATAATTATTAACATAAAATAAATATATGGTTGGTAAATTAAAACAGGACTTCATAATATGTATTAGAAAGATATTAATAGCAAGTTGGTCGTAGACATGTGTTTACAAGCATGAGACAAGAAATTTGTGTTGAATGTTTGAAACTATTAATTTTACAAATTATGTGGTTTACTGTTTTGTAAATGCATACTAGAGGAGATTTGTGTCCAATGTTTGAAACTTTTATTTATACAATGTAGTTTACTTTGTTTTTGTATATGCACACTTAATATGCTACAACTTCGAAAAAGTATAAGACATAATTATTTAGATAAAATAAATATATGGCTAGTAACTAAAAATGAGAAATGAATATACTACGAAGATTAAAAAAATGAATAAAAAAGGGTAGGGAACAAGAGCGGAGAAATATGATACAAAATTGTGGCCATGGAGGCACGATCCTGTTTATTATCTAGATAAGAAGGGATTTTTATGTACAATGATTGGAACTTCCAATTTTTGACGAATATTTAATTGCTAATCATTTTATTTCTATTCTCAGAGAGGACTATTCATTTTGGTATTTTATTTTTCTTAAATTTGAAATTAAAAATACTTCAGGGCACTTCAGAGTTTAAGGTTTCAGGGTTTAGGGTTTAGGGTTTCCAAGGTTTAGGGTTCAGGGTTCATGGATGCCAGTCACTGTTTCACTGAAGGTGGTTTGTCTAGTCAATTAGATACCCTTCCGAGCACACCTAATTATCATGATACTTTAGAAGACGGACAATTTGCTGCGACTTCATGATTGGTACCGAATTATCCTGTGTTCTGGATGCTCATTGAATGGTGTCATGGCTTAGTAACAATTCCGACTACTCTATTGTTACTACGCTCCTTCAAATGATTACTTGTTCAATCAAAGGGAGTTGTTCATTTCCTCAGCACCTTGAGAATGATTTCGTCCCTACTCAAGCCCAGTATGCATACCAGTTCTTGATCTTGATCCAGACCTCATATGCATGAAGAAGTATTATCTGTGGTATTTCTCCTCTGTGGTTCGACTTCGTTTCCTAGACTTGGTTTCTTCTGCCAGTTTATTAGAACTAGTGCACATTCATACTCATGGCGTAGCTTTGCTCTTCAGTAAAGGCACGAAAGTTGCCAAGACTTGCATTAAACTTAGGTCGCCTCCATTTTAGACATATCGTTATTTGTTTTCATGTATCGACGTCATGTTCTCTGGACATTCAGCAACTACACACTGTCCTTAAGCTCCAGCGAAGGAGATCATTGATTCCGCGGCGTCAATTGCGGGCAACACGGACCGAGGACGATCTCCAACACAGGTCCGGTTAGTTTCCTCTCCCTTAAATTGCTTGCTTGATCAACTTGATAATTCGTAAGAACTGCTAAATGACGAATCTTGCATGGACAGAAGAGTAGTCTTACTTGCTCCCTCGATTCCTGACTGATTTCCTATAGACCATAGGTTCTTGCACACTTAATGTGTTCCAGCAATTATTGATGCGCTCGAATGTTCCCGGCGTCTGGATAGGCATTCTTGTATTAATTTTGCGAATGTAGAAATCATGCATTGCAATGTTAAGTGCATCACAGTCATTCCAATGGCATATTCTAATATAATTTAGAAGCGGTTCCTGCAGTTAACACGTTCAGCTTCCGCCGTGTTGCATCATCGACTCCGCGGCGTCCACACCGGGAAATATGGACCCAAATTGACGTCATTCCCAGGTATTACACATAGTTTCCCTGGCCACTTTATTCTTTGCTTAATTACGTTGATAAGCCGTAAGAATATTACGTTGATATATTTGCGACTCTAGATAACATACTGTATCGCATGTTAAGTGTTATCGCTGAATCATTTCAATAGCAATTTCTAATGCATATTTTTTCGTGGTTCTTGCGTTTGACGCTATCAACTGCCGTAAAACAAACATGCCAGTTAATATAGAAATCCCGAAAATTCAAGAGTCCACTAATTACTCACTGTACGGACGAATATTCATCAAAACGATTCCGGATCACTTGCAGGATCGTAGGATCCTACAATCATTCTAATTTTTGAGAGAACACCGATGGGATCGTAGGATCCTACGATCCAATGAATGTATTTTGCATCCGTTATCAACATGAGAAGATCGTAGGATCCTACGATACCATTGTTGGTTTCGCATCCACCAAAGGCTTTACGAGATCGTAGGATCCTACGATCTCTGCGCTATAGTGTCTTCCATGGTACCAGGACACAGGTCGTAGGATCCTACGATCCATTGCTCAAGGGCATCCGCTAACATAACCTGGGGGTGTCAACCTTACCTTCATCTGCTATCTTAAAGAGGGTCTAAGGTGATAACCGTGATACCCAACGTTTTCTCTGTCCGTGGAAGATCGTAGGATCCTACGATCTCATCACCACTTCTTCGCTCAAAAAATCCCATTTTCTGCATCATTTATTCTAACAGAATTGATTTCTTTCATACTTACAGGTGATCAAATATGTCAACTAGTGTTGGAGAAGACGATGACTTTATGGATCCCACGTGTAATAACTACGACTCTGACACGGCAGAGCAGCAAGACCCATTCATACCTGGGTTGAATGTATTCATCTGCTATCCTGGCCATGGCATTGTTGGTCATGCCGTTGTCATTGAAGCGAACCCCATTGGGTCTTGGCTTGGGGTCGATATTGAGAACACAACCCCCGGGATGACCCTCCTTCGTCCCATTGAGATAACTCCGATGGCGCTCTACCTGCCTATGCAACCTTTACAGACGGACATCTCCGTCTTGGCCGATGCGCTTGGTAGAACGGTACTTTGGGAGACAAGAAATGTGATCCGAAATACGCGCGATGGAGAATGCTCGGACTCCACAAGTTCCCTACCATATGTCCCCCAGGCTGAGTGGGTTGCGAAGGTCGTGAAGCGGTTAAACGACAATGGGGATACCTTGGCCTCTGGACGAATCAACTGCGTCCGTCCAGAGGATCCTTTCGAGGACCACACCTTGGGAGTGGGATACATTGGAGTTACAGTGCTGGACGTCTTCCTCGGGGATCCAGGGGAAATCATGAGCCATCGTAGGTGGCCGATAGCGGAATGTGTATTTGAGGGTGGGCATAGGCTTAGCGATTCTGTTGACTATTACACTCTTCATCCTGACGGTGTAGACACCCAGAGGCATCTCGGAGGCCGCCCAAAAGCCCCCTATCGATTTATTCGGCGCAAAAAGCGGATAGACGAGAAACTCGAACTCTATGCCAAGAAGACTCTTCCCGTAGAAATTCAAGCTCTGTGCTCTCAGCGGTGTTGTTCCAGCGAATGTGTCCGCTTGTTTAGGCCCCAGGATACACTTGTCATTCGACAAAAGTACTGGTTGAAGGACTTCGACGCACGCCGGGATTATGCACGGTCTGTGGGTGGCCAGTTCCACTATGTGGGAAGTAATAGGAAGCAGAAGTACGTCACGTTGAATGGAATGGATGTATGCGCTACGGCATGGTACAAGATCCATGGTATACCAAAATCGACATTTCACGAATACATGAAAGAGTACAAGAGAGGTGTCGTATCTTCGACGCACGGGAACAAGGATGTCAAACGGCCCCGCCTTGGAACAGTGCAAGCACTTGGGACAGTCACAGCCATCATCAATGAGACAACTGATCTTATGCCCAATCAGATGAGAATGATAGCACCTGGCAGGATGGACACACTGAAGTTTCTACCCTCTGGTCACAGTTGGAAAATGATCCAACAAGACGCCACCCAGGTACTAACTACGAACAACACGCCCTCTTGTCAATTCAGTGTATCTTTCATGGGACATCTGCTTGATAATCCTGAGGTCGTAGGATCCTACGATCCGACGACTTGGAACATCGGTTCACCCGATCTTTTACGGGGTTCCCAAATTACTGTAGTGACCTTTTATTATTAGCGATCCATAGTGACCCGCTACCAATTACTCTCCTACGTGATCGTAGGATCCTACGATCTCTAAGTTGGGAGGAAATGTTTACACAAAATTGATGGTGTATTTTGGGATCGTAGGATCCTACGAACTCTCTAGATTAAACATCTTTAATATTGCATTCCTGCTTCATTTCCACATTGCTAATGCTTATGAAGAGTACAAGTAGGGTACATCTCTGACTAGCAGATTTTTTGGATTGATATGCAGACCAACTTAGAATTTGGGTTACCAGCGGTGTCTCAATCAGCCATAAGTAGGCTGAAGAAGCAGCACTTTAAGAATGTCGCAATCAAACCCGTTGGGAGTTCCTTCGCGAAGTGCACAGAGTGCGACACTCTTCTCCAGTACATTGACCGATCAGTGAAGGGGTCGCCAGAATACCTCAAGTTTGTGAAACAGAAACAGGACCATTGCAATCTTCAGTCGTCTTGTAGGCGTCTGTACCACACTTGGAGGGAGGAGTCAAAGAGGCAGAAGGGCGAAATACTTTGTATTATCCACGACAAAATGGATACCGCAAAGACGGCTATTCCTCGAATGCGCGTTTCCACGAAACATACTTCACCGTTGGGACAGTTTCCTATGAATGTCACGGGCATGGTTACGCATGGGCACGGCGACGGTGCCTACGCCCACTTCTCGACAGACTTGTGGCCAGGCGACTCTAACTACACTATCTCCTCGCTTGCGAGACTGCTTCGGCGTCTTGAGGAACCACCCATTCGTCAATCTGGCAAACTGTTCCCTCATGAGCCCGCTAACTCCTTCTTTCGAGCTATGCTCAAGGGAAAGTCCAGATGTTTTGACGTACTACTCCAAGTAACGAATAACTCCAGTGAACGCGTTCCGCTCCCAGTGAAACTTTATTTGCAGTTGGATAACTCCGCAAAGGACAACAAGAATCAATTCCTGATGGGGTTCTTGTCGATGCTTACTTATCGGCGTGTATTCAAAGAGATCCAGGCTGGTTTCTTATTGGTGGGGCACACGCACGAGGATATTGATGCCTACTTTAGCCATCTGTCTAAGACCTTGAAGAGTCAGAATACTTACATTGTTGCGGACTTGATGTTGGCCTTCATGAAATCCCAGGAATTGAGTTTCATGCCCGAGTTTGTTCAGGAGGTTGCGGATTTCAAATCGTTCGTGGAAGGCTATCTCATTGACGGAGCGGATGTTCTCGTGGGTTTGGGAAATATGCACCTCTTCAAATTCTATGTAGACGAAAGCGGGTGGCCCGTCATGCAATTCAAGGAGTTTGCAGTTGACCAACACTGGCTACCTAGGAACAAGCCGGCTATCCGTCTATTCAAGGCGGATGCTGATGGAAATCCGAAGATACCATCTGGCATCCCCAATCCAGTCCCTTTCAAGAATTTGTGGGGTGATGAGACTGTTGCGTCCACTGGCAACCAAGACAAGGCAAGAGAACAAGTTTCCAAAAATCTCGTTAAGAAGTCATTCCTCAAGGGTGGAATTCAAGGTTACATCGAATTTTGGGAACGCGGGATGCTTGAATGTTCCGGATTTCGCAAGGATTTTCCTCCGTATATTGATTACTGGAAGGGCATTCTCGCAGAATTGGAGAAACCTCTTCCTCCAACCGTGACGACCTTGGTAGAGGGTTTCTGGCCTAATCATGACTGGTCAGGTATGGAGAGTGCACCTCTATGCCTCCTCCCCGAGACGGATGTCACACCTGAGGATGAAGAACCCGAGCCCTATTGTGGCCCCAAGTCCGCTCAACCGAAGCCCGCCTTGAACCCATGGCGAGATGTCCTACCAGGGGCTTGGGTCCTACTTCGTCCCTCCGACCCAGATATTTATCCCGTCTGGTTAGGGAGAGCATGTTCAGCGGTCAATCGTGATGAACGAAATGCGGACTATGGCCAGTTCACTATCGAATTCTGGGAGCCCAGAAATCGCCACACCGACCCGAAGACGAAGTACGAGAATTGCTGGGACGCTACTTGGGTACGAGAAGATCGACGACCAGAGCAAGTTCATGTAACTTCAGTGCTCTTTGCAAAGTCCACAACAAAAGAAAACCCCAAGACACGGAAGATCCCAAAGCAAGATCGAGTAAACGCATTGACTAACCTTGATGCTGCTAACCTTATGGATCCGTAGCCGTCGCATAATTTATCCCCCATATCCATCCAGAATTTTGTCGCTAGATCGTGGGATCCCACGATCTCCTCTACCTGGTTGGTATGAGATTATTCAGTTTTAGTAGTGCTTCGTTTTGCCCAGGAGTACTCGTAAAGAGATCGTAGGATCCTACGTTCTCCTCTACCTGGTTGGTATGAGATTATTCAGTTTTAGAAGTGCTTCGTTTTGCCCAGGAGTACTCGTAAAGAGATCGTAGGATCCTACGATCTTCTCTACCTGGTTGCTATGAGATTATTCAGTTTTAGAAGTGCTTCTTTTTGCCCAGGAGTACTCGTAAAGAGATCGTAGGATCCTACGATCTCCTCTACCTGGTTGCTATGAGATTATTTTGTTTTAGAAGTGCTTCGTTTTGCCCAGGAGTACTCGTAAAGAGATCGTAGGATCCTACGACCCTGTTGAACATTCGCTACATTTGTTCGGATTTTACTTTTTTTAATCAAACTGCACTCGTTTATGCTGCTTTTGCCTCTGCCTGGTTGCTGAGTGATTATTCAGTTTTAGATGTGCTTCTTTCCTTCAGCTGTCAGCTAGTTAAGCTAGTCCTAGTCCTAATAATGTTTTCTTATCGCTGAGTAGGAGCCTAGGCGCTACTAGGATTGGTGAACGTTGGCTAGTAGACGTCCAGAAACCCTAGAAGAAGTGGATTACTAGAATTTTTACCAGTTTAGTAGACGAACTCCAGCCGGATACTGTAGAAGAAGGTCGCATACTGTAGAAGTTAGTTACAAACTGCAGAAGTTAGTCGCATATTGTCAAATATTTTGTCGTTATGGGGAGGCGGGGTAGCAATGACTGGTTTATACAGGAGACACCGGCTGACGTCGAGGAGCTCCGGCCATGGTTTAGGGCGGTGGTTGCCCGTTCACGCAACAGAGCTATTCCTGCTTTCAAATACATCACACGCGTTCTTCAGCCAGGTGCGGAGTGGGATTGGAGTATTGCTCACACAATAGAGTTGTTGGAGATCTCTAAGGCTTCCGGCATCGCCTTCCCACTGACGTTCGAGGAGTCCGAGGAGTCTGAGGAGTCCGAGAGTGTTGGCAGCGTTCACTTCAGCCACACAGGGGAGGTGGCGGCTAATTCGGATAATTTCAACCCCGAGCTTTCTGAGGCAGCGGCTTCTAGCGATCGAGACCACACTGCGGACGAAGCCGACCGTCTTGAGCTGACTACAGAGTCGGAGGAATACAGAGATTGCTGGAGAGCTATGCCCTACTTAGGGCCGAATTTCCTGACCCCATCTTTCAAGGAACTGTATCCTCCTGGTCGAAAATAAGTTCTCAAGTATCACCATCCACCATCAGCGGCCTTCGTTGGCATTCACTACTGCACATACTCGGAGGTTCTAATCTCGGGGCAAGCTTTTTGGTTTTTTTTGTCTAGTAACATACTATTGGCTTGTAAGTATTTAGAAGCTGCTTACAAGTTGGAAGTGTGAGCACTGGCGGGTTCCTCACCCACCTGCTCACTTTTCATCCGTGGCAACGGTTCTCTTCTATACGGGAATCTGAAGACTCTGTCAATCAATACGACATTGTTCACCTTAATTTTGCCATTCACGGATTAGTCTCATGTAGTTGAAATGGGTTGAAGTTTTAGTTAGCCTGAGTAGATAGTACATTAGTTGCTCAGGGTAGCTTTCATTTTAGTCCTTTTTAGTTTTGGACACATTCACGCCCCTTTGTTCCTTTTGATTAGTTTTTTCTGCTCTTTTGGACTAGGTGGTGACTGTGAGTCGTTTCAGGACTTTTCCCGAGCTTGTCTCGTTCCCGGAGGTTTTCCCTCTTTTCAGGTCCTTTGTTTCCTCTTTTTCCGATCCATTGGATTGGTTCAGTGACTTTCCGGCTCTGTGCTGGTTTCCTACGATCCTGTAAGACGCTGTACTCCGATTTGGATTTTTCTTTACATTTCACAGAATCCAAATAATGTGATGTGTTTTTACACCTAGGTTGGCAAACATCGTAGGATCTTACGGTCCTGCTTACTACTTGCCAATATTACAATACCCACATGTTTGATAACTTTCGTATGAATACTCTTGGAGTCTTCTTTACTGTTTATGTAATGTTCTAACGTGAAGTGTTTATATATACCTACTTACCATGGATAGTAGGATCTTACGGTGTTTTACAAGTTGCCAATCTTTAATATCCACATGCTTGATAAGATCCGCACACAATCTTGAGCAATTTTTGCTGTATTTTTCATTTCTAACCTTTATCGTCTCTCTCAATTTCATAAAACGGTTAGGTCTTTGCGGGATTATATGATCCTACGATTCACCCTACCCATCATATTTCAGTTGGACTTTGACCAATCTGGACTATTGAAAGTCCAGATTTACTTAAATGTGGCATCCTTAGAACTGGTCTAGGAACTCTTGGCATGGGGGAGGCGGATGATGAAGGGATGAAGCTGCCCAATTGAGGTGCACTGTCCGTAGGTAAGTCAATTTTTCTTCTACCTGTCGGAAAATGTTAAAATCATTTCTGTAGTTGAGCCCAAATGTAAATGAGATTTACACTAGCTCATTCTACTGCTGACAGTTTTATGCTAGTCATCTCACTGTATCATCACAGATTATTATCTGTATTAATGTTGGGGTGCAATTATGTTTGAATTAGCTTATCTCTGGGCTGGTCCTCAACTGCATTGATTAAGTCGAGAAAGGCGCTTATCGATTATGTTGTAGGTCTTTCAGTAAATGATTCAAATTTTACACACATAGCCCTGTTTGTGGAGCAATTTGGGGCAGATTATCCTGAAGGATGAACTCTGTTCTTGAATTGATTCGAGTAGGTGTCAAAAATCAGATTCAGCGTAAACATCTGATGTTGTTGCTTTTGTACACCAATTCAAGCATTCAGTCAGCATGGTCAACCATGTTTATTAACTTGTTTCTCCACCAACTAACATCCGATTACTGCTCATCTTACAGCTTGACGAGGGGGCACACTCAAGCTCCAAGGAGCTGTCCATAGGGCTGGGTTTTGGAACTTACGGAAGAACAGGATTCTATGGAACATCCTTCAGGCTTAGAAGAGGGTAAAGTTCCTTTCACATCAAGCAACTTCCTGTCTATTTACTATTGCTTTATTGAATGATGATCGTTATAAATGGACGTGCTTACTAAAATTTAATATACTGGAAGCACGCATCTTTCTTGGCCATGCATTAAATTTACTGTGCGATGCACTTGACGATGTCAATTTGTTTCTATATTAGGGCCATATGAGACGTGTGCTGAGCTTTCCACAGTGCAAATGAATCTGCGCAGAGGTTAACGCTGGTGGAATGGAGAAGCTTGATTCGTACTTGGAGCTTGCAAAAGGCTGTATGGAGGCAGTACAGAAGATGTCTTCACCGAAATTTAATAACGAACAGATCGGATATCTTGCTGATAAACTATCAACAGTGGTTAAGAGTGCAGGTTTGTTTTCAGAGATGTTACGTTGCAACCAACATGGACCACATTCATCCTCGGATGTTGAGAAGTGGGTTGAAATTTACAAACTCGTGCTGGCTCTTGCAAAGCAAATCGAAAGCTTCGTCCAAGGTTGTTGCAGAGATGCATGGGTGGAAGCTGCGATGACATTATCAGATTTGGCGGAGTATGTCTCATCACTGGGATTCAATCTGGAGTTGTGTAGGGTTGTCTTCGGTGAAGGGCAATGTGGAGCGATGCATTGTGGTCTCACTTTGGTCGAAGTTGATGGCATCAATAAGGCTGAAGTTGAATCTGTTAAGCAGAAGGCCTCTGTGGATAAGGACTCAATACTCAAGAAAGTGACTTTAGAACTGGATTCCTCGGATCTGGCGAAGTACCTGCTTCAAAGACTTGTGAGAGTTCATCCCGGTCCAACTCCCAAAGAGGGAAATCGTATGGGCAGGCTGTTTGATTGGGTGATATCAGGTAGTAAACCAAAGCAGCTGGGAAGAGGTGCTTCAGCTACTGTGTACAAGGTGATGTGGTTAGGAACTCCAGTTGCAAAGAAGACGTTCTTTGGGTCGGGAAACTTAGACTTCTTGAAGGAAGTTGACATCCTATCACGATTGCATCATCCCAACATCATGTCCATGTTTTGTAGTACAATGAATAAGAAGAATTGTTCAATTATCATGGAATTGATGGATGGAGATCTTTTCTCTTTGATGGAAAGAAGATGTGAAGAGAATAGTGATTCTCCTCCATTCTCCATTTGAGAAGCAATTGACATCATGCTTCAAGTAGCCGAAGGTGTGAATTACCTCCACACCACGGGAATTGTACATTGGGATTTGAAATCAATGAACATTCTTGTGAAAAGCGTGAAGGCATTGGAATTAGAGACTGGATATGTACAAGCCAAAGTGATGGACTTTGGTTTATCAAAGACTAAAGAGAGAAGTGCCACATTTTCCAATATGACCTACAATCAAGGTACCTGGAGGTGGATGGCTCCTGAAATGATTAAGATGATTGTGGATAATCAAGAATACACCACAAGAAGTGAAGAATTGCCCAAGTATAAATTCAAGTGTGACATTTATAGCTTTGCCATGGTGTGCTATGAGATATTGACCGGAGATTTACCTTTCAAAGATGAGGCGAAACCAAGTATTGTAAAGAAGATGGTATTGAAGGGTGAGCGGCCAAAATTACCTCCTTACTGCCCATCCGTGTTGAAGACTTTAATTCAAGAATGTTGGAGTAGCAAGCCGGAAGACCGTCCAACTTTTGGTATCATTTGTTCAAGGTTGAAATATTTAAAGTATTTACTTATTAGAGGTAAGCGTTTTCTATTATAATATGTTCCAGTAATTCTAACACGTTAGTATATTTGGTCTTTGTCTGTGGGTTTGCAAGTACTACAATTTAACCATATAACGGAAATGTAGAATTAGTGTGTGCATGGGCTAACAGAGAAAATGGGTTGGAGTTCTTCTATTCTGTAGGCTGGAATTCCTAAAAAGGGACTAGAATTCGTATACTCTTGATTCTAAGGAATTCGACAAGATGAGTTTTTTACTCTCTAGGAAACTGTCTGTGCCAAATTTGGAGCAGCAACTCCATGGTGGATGAGAAGTGGTCCTGAGTTGTCCTGTTGTATTGCCTGCAGGTGAAATCATTCAGGAAGGTGCAGAACCGACGTTTGATCACATACAATTACGAGAATCGGGGTACTCAACCGAAATAGATGACACGATGGCTTTAACCTTGAAGGTTGATGGCTCCTCAGAGTCGACTCTTGCTCGCAAGCTCACGAGCGTGCCTTCCTACCCTGAAGCGGAGCGCTGGAAATGCATCAAGCCAAGCACAACGTCTAGTACCCTCTCCACAGCTGCGTTGTTGGACGAGTGGGACTCGTACTCTCTTCTTCTCAATCCTTTCCCAGCTCAGGCTAACACCATGTTGCCTAAAGCAGGGGAGTTGATGACGAAGCAATTCAAGAACACCGCGATCTTCGACACCAGCCTTACCGCAGGTCCGTCAGTTGGAGGTCCCTGCATCTTCACTTTTTTCACCAAGCCCGTCTTTGAGGACTGGTTCCCCAACCGTTGCCAAGATATCTACACCTTCAATGCCTTTGCAGCGGCACTTAAAGCGTTCCCTGTATTTGGCAGTACGGGCACCATGGACGACATGAAACGCGAGGTTGCGGCGTTCTTTGCTAACGTGAACCACGAAACTGCAGGCTTGATGTACGTGAAGGAGATCGGCGTCACGTTTGATTACTGCGACAGTGCGACCACATTGTATCCGCCTGCCCCTGGGAAAGCCTACTACGGCCGTGGCCCCATCCAGTTAACGTGGAACTATAATTACGGCGAGTGCGGGCAGGACTTGGGCTTGGACCTCCTCGCAGACCCGGACCAGGTTGCAGAGGACGGCACAATTGCGTTCAAGACGGCACTCTGGTTCTGGATGAAGCAGAACTGTCATGGCGCCATCATTGGTCCTCCCCCAAGCTTCGCCGGAACTATCAGAATCATCGGCGGAGCGATCGAGTGCGGCCATGGCACAGACCAAAGAGTGGAGAATCGGGTCAACGCATACACTAGATTCTGCTCGAGATTGGGCGTCCATCCCGGCACTGACCTTCGCTGCTAAATATTGAGAGGGCTCACAATGTTATAATTGCAGAACTGAATGGATGTTGTCGAAGCTGTCACTCCTTGAGATCGATCATTTAAGTTGGTTCTTTGGTAAGCAGGCTTCCTTCAGCACCGTAGCAGTGATTGTTGCTGAAACATGAGGATCTGGTTGTGACCAGCATCAGTCCAACCTCATGTTAATTATGCTGCAGTTATAGAACATGTACTACATATGAGTTTATTTGTCATTCTCGCATCAGAATTAATTCAAATGCATTGTAATTTATTCACTGTTCAGGAGTTGTTGCGCTCGACGCGGGTAGTGAATCTTGCTGATGATTCTCTTATTATTATTCCAGGTGGTAGAATCAAGTGATTTAGGAAACAGTCCCAGACAAGGATCCCAGTGGATTGTTTTCACATCTGATTCTTTATGAAATAAATTTGAAGTGCTTTTGATATCTGCCCTCTACAGACTCCTAGAAATCAAATCAGCACAATCCTGGCAAGTTTAGATGAAGTTTATACTGTGAATGTGCTTCAGAAGAGCCCTAGCAGAGCTCATAGTTATCGTGTAAAGCCAACCCCTCACCGGCTCATTATGAAGTGCATATTTGTGAAATTTATCGCACTAAATTATTCTTACAAGGGATGAGTCGGTCACTATGTGATACCGTCGGTAAAGTTAATTCATCCAGACCATGCTTCTGAAATCGTGACTTCATCACCGTTTCTTCGATTCTGCCTCTCCGAATCCCGAGCAGTATGTAAGGTTTCACGCGGTTGTGAGAAAGTCTATCACTCGTCCCCAGCATTTCGCATTTCTCGTGAGTCGTGCGCAGACTTCATTGTTAGTTTCAGATTAATCAAGTGAATGTAGAAGCTTGCTCTCAAAATTCAGCAGCATAGGTCAACGTTGCAGTCTGATGCAAGGAAAATTTCCGGCTGTTTAGCCAAAACCCGGTTACAGGAGTATTATCAAGGCATCATGATGGTGACTGTTAGTCTGTATGGCATTCTCAATCATTAAATCATAATGATTCCCAGATGTTTTGAGTTGATTTAGTGCACTCACTAATCTTTTAGATTTAATAATCTCGTGTTCAGCTCAGCTCTCTTTTGACAGTTTGCGAGGACATCGATTAAAGTCTGGATGAAAAGGCTCAAAAACTCCATTAAGTTGGCACAGAAAAGGATGCTCATGTCCGATTTGATAGCAATGTCTGGCTCTCAGAAGCAAAATTCTAGTCAGAGGAGCTGGACGCTCTAGATTGAAACGAAAGGTTACAGTACACAGTACAGTACATCACAGCTTAAGCTCTGCACTCTCACAACGTAGAAAGCTCATCAGCTGCAAGGTGCCGATGCATCATTGTATATCTGGTGCCAGAATGTAAAACAAGACTTAGAGACAAATGTTACCTCCACTTTGAAAAAATTATCATTTGTCCATGTTCTACCGCTACCTAAAACCTAAGCTATTTCTTTTCTAAACATGCCAGATAGACAAAACAACTAGCTGACATGTTGCTGTACATTGATCAACAACACTACCCGTAAATAGTAGGAGACATGCAGCATCTTACAGCAATCTCTTCGATTAAATCGCCATCATATAAGAGATTTCTGTAGGTTTCTCCACAATGCAGCATATCCGAGAGATCTTTATCCACATGTAGACATACTCCAAACCAAATCAGACCAAAGATTTAGTTGAGATCGTCCTTCTGTACACCTGTACAAGCATAAATCAGCCAACAGTAAGATGCTGTTGTCATGTTCATAAAACTTGAGTTCTAAACATCACCGACCTGCTTTGGCATATAAGTACGCAACCTCTCTTTCAACCAGATGCTAAAGCTTAGTGGCAAAGACATTAAAACTGTCCTGAATCCCTCCAATATCCAAGATCAACTCTGAGCGCTGAACTGCCAGGAGG
This sequence comes from Ceratodon purpureus, assembly GCA_014871385.1. NCBI lineage: Eukaryota > Viridiplantae > Streptophyta > Bryopsida > Pseudoditrichales > Ditrichaceae > Ceratodon > Ceratodon purpureus. The sequence goes on along the minus strand of CM026423.1, from coordinate 17,927,771 downwards.
CGCACCAACCATAATACTTTTACTGTGGAATCCCGGACTGGAATGTACACCAGGATGACGAACAATCGCCACTTGATCATCCTTGTCCTTCGAGATCTGACAGCGCTTATATTGATTCAACTCCATAACCCGGGCTCCATTCCTCCTGCAATTCAAAATGTGTTACAATCATGAAAAAAATTAAAACCAAAAATTAAACAGCGGCTTTTAACCCAAGTCTCTTCACCCGAGCATCAGACCTCTAATTGAATGGAATCTCCGAAGAAATATGTAACATCTTGGAAAGCCAAACCTCAAATTTGATCACCATATGTAAAGCACAAGACGTAAATTTAATAATACTCACAATGATCAACGAGTGGTGCACCGCCCCAACCATCAGAGTATGCACGCCCAAAGCAACAGTTCGAATTCCGTCGTGTCCAACTGTCCCCAGATCTTCACATGGGTTCAATTTGAAAACAACTTCCTGTTCTGCTCCAGACTCCAGATGCACTCGCTCAAAGCTGACGAGCTGCTTCAACGGAGCGCCATCCACACCAGATGAAGGAGGCTTCGAGTATAGAAGCACTGAATGGTCACCACTTAGTGGACCATGGTTTCTCACGGATACTGTCACCTGGAGGCTTGAGTCCTTGCACGCCCCTGCGAGAAGAATAAAGTTACTGAATAATAACCAAGCTCGCATCTAGAAGTTAAATATTCATATTATGGTTAGCATAATCCCCTCCAGCTAGAAACATTTCATCAAAAAACTAGACATCCTTAGCCAAGATTAAATGTTGATCGACTGTACCTGCAGTGCCGGGAATAAACATGAAAAATAATGTCACGAATACACAAGAAAATTTGCAATGCGTATGAACATGATTTGTCAAACTCAGCCATGGTCTCTCACCTTTCTCTCGGTCAAGACAGTATAGATTGGATTTAATGACTGCCTTGTCGGAACTGCAAAGCTGGTGCCGCAACGGAGGAGCCATGAGCGATTGGGGTGCAGCAAATCTGGTGTACGAGAAATCCGAGTAGCTCAGACCGTAACCGAACTCATACAGTGGAGTGCCAGTGAAAAAACGGTATGTTCGTCCAGGGTAACCAGTGGACGCGTTGGGGCGCATGTTCATATTGGACATGTCAATATTCGTGTAATTCTCGTAATACCATGACTGGGGTAAACGACCTCCTGTTGCAACAACATCCATGAACAGGGTCACTTCCATGCCAACTGAGCACGAGCCGGACCAGAGAAGAAGATGCAATTCATTTGTCTACCAGCTATTGGGATCAGTTTCCATTGAATTTGAGAATTATTCGCACAAATTACCTGGATTGACAAGTCCAAAAACTGCATCAGCTACAGCTTGACCACCGGCCTGGCCTGGATAACCAGCCCATACGATACCTTGAATGCGAGGGTCCTCATTAGCAAAAGAGACATCTACTGGCCCTCCTGAGAGTATCACAAGCACAACTGGACGACCAGCAGCGGCCTCAACCACAGCTGAAACCAGAGCCTGTTGATGTCCTGGTAGAAGCAAACTGATTCGATCGCGCCCCTCCTTTTCTTGAGCTTGACTTAGTCCAACCATTAGAACAACCGCATCTGCTTGTTCTGCGGCTTCTTCGGCCGCAGGAATGAGGTGGGAATCAGCACAAGTGGCATCCGAACAGCCTGGCTGATAGATTATTGTTGGTGAATGCTTCGAAAGTACTGTTGAGAATCCCTGTAGAGGAGTAACATATTTGCAAGGAATTCCTGCACAACAACCCTCATATTATAAACATTTGCAAAGAGCAAAATATGACACTGGTTGTATTTGTCAAGAAATTATACTTTCGGTACATTATGAATAAATATCTCCAGCTTTTTAATGTACTTACCTTCATAGTTCCCCAGCATTTCAATTGAGGCATTCGCATGAGGACCAATTACAGCGAGCTTCAGCCCGTGCATCTTCTTCCAAGGAAGCGCTTTCTTCTCATTCTTGAGCAGAACCAAGCTCTGTCTGGCAGCTTCCAAGGCAAGGTCCTGGTTAGCGTCTGTGCAGATGTCTGCTGGTCCAAGCGACCCATATGGTAAGGTGGATGGGTTTCCGTCGAACATGCCAAGTCGCATACGGACCGAGAAGAGATTGCGGAGATGCATGTCAATGAGACCCTCCCAGATCAGCTTCCTTTCAAGAGCAGCCAGGCTGTGCACGAGTAGTGTACTTCCACAATTCAGATCCATTCCTGGCCATGGCAACAGATAATAAGTGGTAGCTTAAGGAGAGCTTGAGTTTTGCATTTTAAACGTAATAGCGGCTTATTGCAAACCTGTGACAAGGTAATCTCTCAAATTTCTAGAGTAAATTGCGCTTATTTGGTTCTGTAAATGATCGAAAGTTGGAGAGCAGTACCAGCCAACATGACGTAAGAAACTGCATCTTCAGGAGTAGGTGCGTAGTATATATAGTCATGGATAAGAGCAACCGCATCACAGTCCGACGTAATGTATCTGCGTGAAGCACAATTCAGGCCAATAACATATCCATACTTTCAGAAGCAAGAGAAATTGCTATACCATTAGTCACAAAGCTAATTCACCCAATTGGACACGAAATACAATCGATGCATTCAAGAGCAGAGTAAGTTGATCCTTGCATACCCTTCAAAACCCCATTGATTGCGAACTGTCAAAGTGAGAAGCTCATAGTCGGCGCACATGGGAATCCCATTCAGGCGATTGTAAGAACACATGAGACCGCTCGACTGCCCTTCCTTAACACAGCTCTTAAACGACGGATTGTATGAGTCTTCCAAGTCTTGCTGCGTTACCTGCAAGAACATTTAGGTTATTTCAAAGTGCTAGTACACATAAAAGTCGAAAATAAACTTACGAATGGAGCCAATTGAACTCCCACTTTGTAAGAAAAATTTGAATCCAAAAGTGATATTACAGAAAATAGTGGCGAGTTCAGACCTTCGCGTCAAAATGGTTTCGATCATAATCTTTCCAAGCGTCAAGGTCATGAGCGGTGAAGTGCTTGCAACAAGCGGAGATTTTGAGTCTTCGAGGATTTTCTGAAGCAACGTCCTGAGGTCGACTGTGATCGTAATCTCCTTCTTGCAGTCCCTTCACAAAGTGCACAGCGTACACACTGCTTACCTTCGGATCTTCGCCCAGCGTTTCTTGAGTCCGCCCCCATCGTGGATCTCGAGCAATGTTGATGTTCGGGGACCAATATGAAATCCCCGACCTGCCCTGGTTGAAGATTGCGCGGCCCTCGGTTGAAGTCACCTGATATTTGAACAGATGAAAGCCAGGCTTATCATTCAACCCATGGTGCGAAAGATCGATCACCCTAATGGCAGCAGTCATCAAAAATAGTCCAGACACAGCTCGAAGAAGATAACCTCTTCGGAATTAGCTATGTCAGTTCTGTGCCCTAATGGCCACTGCATCAAGGGCATCACAATCTAGTGACAAATTCAATCTATGGTTGCACAAGCACAAGGAGTATTCGGTAAACAGTTTCTCTACTTCGAAAGCGTTTGAAAACGTATAAAAATGTACTAGGTTCAACCCAAAAAACGTCTGACCAGTGGAAAGGTACATGAATTGTCCAATAATAATTCAATCGTACGAAGTAAACATCTTACTCGATTCAGCTCGTTGACAGAAATCGAGAAAAGTACGCAATTTAAGAGAAATTGGTTCCAGACATACCTGACCAATCCTGTTCCACAAATGGCGGTTGAACGACGCCGCACTCAAGATGGGCAACGGGAAGCTCGTCGCCGTGGGAGTGGAGCCTCCGAAGTGCACAGACGGGCTGTCGGCCACGCCATGGAGACCCTCCCCCCACCACTGATACGCAGGGATGCCCAACCGCGACACATTCGCCGCCGTGTTAATCAGCTGCTCAATCTTCTCATTAATGTTGAGCCGCGAGATGAGGTCCATGACCCGCTCCTCATCCGACATGGACGTGTTGCAGAAAGGGAAGAGCAGATTCGGAGGCCCATCCGGGTCGCAAGCATACTCCAGCTTATAATCCTCCCCAAACGCTTGAATTCCCAGCAACAGAACCCCGAACAAAATGCACCACACCATCACCGTCTTCATGTCTACTCCCCAAGCTCAACACAACCCACTCAGCTATGACGATCACTCTACCTGCTCCACACCTTCATCATACTCCGCTACAAAAAACAACAACCAGACGACGAATTCAACTCAAGGACGGCAAACTCAGAAGAATTATTCACTTAGAGATTCTTCAGAAAACCTGCACAACACACCTTCTACCGCCCAATGCGGCCGAATTCCGTCACATACAACATCGGAAGAAACTCCATTTCAAGTGGGACAGGACTCACAGGTCTCGGAATTTAGCGAACCTGAGCTTTCACTTCAATCCAAAGCTCTCGTACAAAGTACATCATGTCATCTGCACATGATGATGATCACGTTCAATGAGTGAGCACTCACAAACAAGCTCCCAGTTTGCCAATTGCAAAGTACAAGTTGTGATTGATGGAACGTCCCAGTTATCAAGTTGTTAACTTACCTTGTAAAACACAGCATGAGGCGGACGATGTGGACGAATCTAGTACGCTCTTGCTTCCGACCCCACTCAACTTGAGCTTGCTGTTGTGGAACTCTAGAATTTTGCAGATTGTTGCGGTGTGTTCGAGTTTTTTGCATACTCATCCACTGCTTTCTCACTTAAGATTCTAAAGTTTGTGTTTTGATCTGTTAGGAAGGTGTGAGCTTTAGGTGAGTTAGTTGAAGGTTGGTGAAATGTTGTAACAGTGGAATATGTAAGTTACTCCAATCGAAGGCATAAATGAGCCTGGGAAGGAGTAACTTAGTTGAAATCAGGAATGGATTGGGAAATTAGCTGAGGTGAGAAGCAAAAATTAATGTGATGGAGGAGGTGAGATCATATATGGTTGAGTTTACAAATAACTTCGCATCTGTTGTGCATGTGTTGTGGGATGAGCGTGCGAGGATTGGGGATGCCTGGCATGGGACCGAGATGGATAATGACGATGATCGGATCATGGTGAGGTCAGTGTGATGACATCGCTGCAAATGGCTCAGTGCCGTGTACACGGTGGTGAATAACTTATCTCACCCCTTCACAGTGGTAGTGTAATTTTTCTTCTTGCGTCTAACAATAACAATAACAATATCAATAACAAAAACAAAAACCAAAAAAAAAAACAAACAAAAAAGAAAAAAGAAAATAAAATGACTAGGTTTCACCAGTTGATTCACCTCTCTTCCTCTAATTCATTTTCAGACCTTCTTTCTCCATGTTCCAGTGAGTCTCTTTTATTATTGTCCCCTTGTCCGGTGGGCACCGGGTCATTGACATCACGAACAGACACTTTATTCACACCAACCTTGTCAAAGAATTGGTGTTTTTATCTATCTGAGTCTCTCTCTCTTTTGGTTTTTGCACCTTTTTTTTTTTCCATTTCTTTTTCTGGATCTACCATTTTTCTTACTTTCTTGAATCTATGTTTAGTGAATTTCCATTTTATATCCAATTTCAAAGTTTACTTTATAAGGAAAAAAGAACTATATGTAGTAGGAACCGATTCCAAATGGAATATAAATGACTGAAGTGAAAATGTGTGAGGTCCTATGAAGCTATTTACTATTGAGAAGAAAAGAATAAGTTCTAATACAGACCATGGGAAGAGGATTGGATATCCATTCTAAATCAATCCAATTCACTTCCTTCAAGTTCTATCAAATTCTGTCTTCGGTACATTAAAATATAATTCCAAGCTAGTTCAATATAAATTTCAAGAAATGCCCTCAACTTCATTTAATTATGATGTTACCATGAATTTCACAAATTCAACCAAATCAATCACACTCATTCTCTATGTGAACATCATGTTCAAGAGAGGTGTCACAATTTGCATTAGCAACCACATTACGCTAGGTTACTAGCAGCTTAGGTAGTATTATTTTATTTTTCAAACTGCCTAACATTTTTTTGTATTTTAATTAATTATTAGGCAAAAAAGTGCCCAAGCTGCTAATAACCTACGGTATGGCCAGAGGAAAGAAAATTTATCCCAATCATAAGAGTTGCCATGCTAACCCACCTTGTAACTCTTCCCCATGAGTAGAATCATACTAAAAAATAAAATAAAAATTGTTACATTACAAGGAGTTATATCACCCATTCTAACACCCTTATTGCTAATTTATGAACATCATGTTCAATAATCTTCCACAAGGTTTAGCTTACTGGCCAGAATGGGAAGTTTAGTCTTTCACTTCAATCACTTATATTCCAGAAAACCTAATCTAGCATTGGCATGGTTTGCATGTGGAGATAGCATCAACCAGCATGGATGACTCTCAAAGAGGTGAGCATTTCTGATCTGCTTGTGTCAATTGCTCATCATTTCTCACATATCCTAACTTAGCTTGCATTTAGGTTTCTGCAGTGAGCGATGTTGCAATTCTTGCATGGAATGTATGAATGTTTATCTCGAATTCTGTGTTTTAATATGCTGATGATATCAGTTCTGGATTCTGTAGCTTTGTGTGTTGATGTTGATGTGGATGATTTGGAGTTTTATTTCAGAAACTGTATGATTGCAAGTGGGTGCAAGTTTTTGCAATTTAGGGTTTAGGGTTTTTGGTTGATCCAGAGAGGATGGAACGAAACCGAGAAACTGCAATTTTGCGTCTCCGTGCTCGAGAATTGGGAAATGGTGTAGGTGATGGAGGAGGGAAACGCAGTATTTCAGAAGGTTCTGAGTTGGGTTTACAGGGAGATTCAGATGTGGGGCGAAGTGAGGTTGTTTTTGTTTCATGTGATGCAAACTCGGGGGATGCATTGAAAGGCACAAGCGCAGCGTGTTCAGATGAAGCATCGGATGATGTGGGAGTTGGGGATGTGCCGAGGCTGCCGAGGGTGTCCAAAAGGCCAGAGATGAGCTCAAAGTATACACAATCAATACTGTCGTCGTCGTTGGGGATAGCGAAATCATGTCAGGATTTCGATTACCTGGTGGCAATCGACTTTGAGGCGACATGTGACAATAGCGTTACATTATGTCCTCAAGAGATTGTCGAGTTTCCAGCAATCCTTGTGAATCTTGAAACTCGACAGATTGATTCAGTGTTTCATACTTTTGTCAAGCCTGTGTATCACCCCAAGCTTACCGAGTTTTGTAAGAGATTTTTAGGCATCAAACAAGAGCAGGTTAGTTTTGAACTGGTCTACTCATATGAGGTTGAGTTGTATTTTGTTGCGCTGACTCGCTGGATTTTTAGAAGCACCGACTTCTTTGTTGTACGATCCTGGCAATAACTCTAAAACCCTGAATCTTAAACCCTGAATGGTCTTGAGAATGAGCTTCCGATTGAACCCAGACAGTGAAATGTTAATTTAAGGGTTGATGGTCTCGTTTTTTCAGGTAGATAATGGCGTGCTGCTGGGGAAGGCTCTGCAGATGCACGACGCCTGGTTAGAGGAGAACAATGTGAAGCACAAACGGTTCGTGGTAGCAACATGGTCCGATTGGGATTGTAGGACAATGCTGGAATCAGAGTGCTTGTATAAAGGTCTCCAGAAGCCACTCTATTTTAACAGGTACTTGCTGCCTTTCCTATGTACTGTACTTGATCTTCTGTCCAGCTCTTTGGAAGCTTCGCTCTAAGGAGAAGATGGTTGTACTGGAATCCGTTTATTCACTGAGTATCCATGTCAATGGTTAACTCTAAAATATTCTGCTTACATTTCATCTGGAGTGTGTTATGATCATATGTAACTCTGGAGACATGAATTGCGAATAGGTTGAGAGCACTGCTTGAGGCAGCAAGGGACTTGGATGCTCTTATAGACGATTTCCTCTTTGTTGTTGCTGTCTTCTCGTCTGAGAGTGTTGCAGGGAGTAGGGTCGATCTTTCATGGTAGTATACAATTGATCTTTGTCATTATTCACCGAACAGTTGGTTTGATTGCCAAGTTTAGGATGAAGTTTACATTTAGATTACAATAGGATGGACATTTGAGTTATGTATATACTTCGTGATCCTCAAGTGCTTCAGTTACCACTTGATCCCTCATCTTTGAGTTTGACAAATTGCAGTGTTCCATGAATTTGTGGCTTGGCAGATGGATCAATCTGAAGATTCCACACCGACAGATTTATGGTAATGTGAAAGCTAATTTCAAACAGTCTGTAGAACTGATGGGTCGCAAATTTGAGGGGCGACCACACAGCGGACTGGATGACGCAAAGAACACGGCGTACCTGGCCCTTGAGTTAATTCGACGTGGGATCAGGTTGCGAGTAACCGGGTGGATTAAAGGACATGCTTTGGATGGTGCGACTAAAGTTGCGCTTCCATGGTCGAAGAAACGGAAGAATCCTGCCCTTACTTCAAAATAGAGCCTGTGGATATAGAAACTCATTACAGTTTTTCTAGATAACTCTTCTTACAGGCTTGCTATTGTTACAGGCTTGCTTTGTATCATACACTGTAAATAGCTTGATTAGCATTTTTGAATATCGTTCCACTTATACCATACCAATGGCCTGTACTAAAGCATTTACATCTTTTACATGCGCAGTTGTATATAACATGCTATAACTGCAGATCTTCTATCTCGAGTGACAAGTCTTGAAACCAAGAAAAGAGTGTAAAGGTAACATCTTTTCTGGTTTATCGGGTGTTTGACTTGGACTGCGAAAAATTATGCTCGTATTTCCATGAGTATTGAAATCATAATGGCCCTCAATAATCATGATCAGGCTCACGTGGACACAAGAACGATATTGACTTACTAACCGATAGGAGATTTGAGGGATCAGTATGAGGAGAATCCAAGCTGGGTTGCCAATCGATGAGAGATCACAGTGAAGGCACAGAAACTAAAGTTAAGCTGTCCAACCTCTGAACTGCTCTTTTGTTTTCGTTTGTTTACTTGTATAAAAAATCAGAGGTAGGTGAGAGTGTAGCAAATTTTCGGAAGCTACCTGACGAGTAGAGAAAACCACTGAGGGCACCATAATTTTTTTTTTCAATGTCTACTCCAATAAATATATATATTCTCGCGTTTCCCTATTGTCCTTTAGGGATTAAAAGACATCTTTCTACTGTGGGAAATGCAACATGTTCCTGCCGTTCCAGAAAATTATGCTGGTCAAGAACTGTCTCACCATAACCGGAATTTAACTGGAATGAAATAGAGGGACTTAGAACCGCTTAGTTAGCCTAACCAGTGGCTAATTCGTTGATCAACCACTGTAATTATCAGCCAAATAAGTTGATGGACTCGGCATCTGAATGCCGTGGACCGTAGTACTGGCAGCAAAGCCTAGCTAGTATATGAGGGCCCAAGGGTGTTCACTGTCCGTACCGTCATAGTCGCAGTCTCGCAGGTGTCTCATCCGGATTGCATAATCAGGGCGTGGCGGTAGGGTTTGTGTGGCTGATGATGCTTGTCTGTAATCTATTGTCTAAAATTGGGCTCCTTGCAGATATACGCTTATCACCTATGTAGATGACAGCCGATGATCGTTTACTATATGGCTCCAGATTGCTAAAATAAGACCTAATATTGTGGAGTGACTCATATGGTGTTGACAAAAATGACCAGACTCCAGATTGTTTGTGATTTTTAATTCTTAAGAAGCAATAATTTATTGCAGGTTCTACTGTAGCAGATCGTGTCCGTTCGATACAGTACTGTACCAACCGTATCGCTTATTGACTTCATTCTGCGAGTAGTCTACGATGGCCTTGACTCTTCGGTGCTTGGAGTCGTGGACTTGAGGCATCCTCGGTGCAAAATTACAGACGATCTTCACTTCGGTATGCTCGAGCCTTTTCACCACTCGAATTACGAGTCATTCTAAGTCTTAACACTAATTTAACTACTGACTGAAATCAAGCTTCTGTTGCATGTTTTGATGTGCTCCATAACATGCTAAAAGTTGGTGAACTTCAGCTTCTTTCCCACATCTTTCATTTGAGCCTACTGAATATGAACAAGGTCACGGACTAAGAAATTGTATCGTTTGACCCAAAGAACAATCTCTTTTCAAATTCTGAGCACGTAGGATGACAGGCCAAGCAGGGTATGATTTGGCTTCACATACTGACGCCGTACTGATCACATATTCAACGATGTTTTGTTTCTTGTGCACGGATTTCCCTTGATGGGGCGAGTCAACTGACATGGTGCTCGAGGATTGGAAGCATTAGCCGCGCCAGAAACTTGCATGGAATATCTCTCATCAAATTCTGGGGCGTTTGTCAACGAAACATGCATTTCGGACCCACATCCGGATAGAAATCTGAAACCCTCAATCGGGCCATGGATTTAGCGACCGGATATTCCGAATAAATCTAGTCGCATACCAACAACAAACCTGCTCGCGATTCACAATAGTGGTACGCTGTCGCACCTGAAACAGTGATTATTCCCCCTCTTCGCAACCCCGTAAATAAACCCATCATCGTCTCTACTGCAGTAAAAACTCACCAACATTCTTGAATCACCTCTCCAGAACACACAAGGATTGGTTAAACGAACTCTCCATCCTTTAGTCAATAACGTGTTAAGTCAATAATGGCTACTAACTGCACAGAATAGCTGCTCAGAAGTGAATTCCTGTGATTTCTCAGAATTCATAAAAAGCTTCCCAATCACGTCAGGACCAGTAAGAATGTCGGTCCTGAAATTTGTTCGTCAAATCCAAACTTCCCACTTTTGATAGGTGAACCAGTGACAAAAATCTCTTTTTCGCAGGCAATTGAGCACGCGGCTCACAAGGCTGCAATTTCAGAGCTACAGATACGACCTGCAAGATGCAAATGGTGATGCGAATGAACAACACGATGCAACCGCCTCGAGATTCCCAAGGATGCACGAAGGCGGCTGCCAAATGGTATGGAAGTCAATGCAATTCGGTGCAAGCATAGCTAGAGTGGGGCTAAGAACTCAGCATCCATGGTAAGAAGTAAAGAACGAAGTCCAACTCTGCTCGGTCCCACCCACCATCACCGAAAGATCATTGTTCAGCGCTCCGCAACTGCACTGAAAAGGGAAGCGAAATCGTCAAAGAGACGACTTCTGGCGTAGCTTGCAATATGCCAAGATATCCAGCTCACAGCCACGACGATCGCGACCATAGTTTCCGAGCTGGAGAACATCGTCGCCGCATCGCCATGACTTTTCTCCCTCCATCCATCTGCGAGCTATAAAACCTCCCGCGGTCGTGCATCGTTAACACGCCCTGTCTGCCCTTCCCTGGTTTTTTGGATCACACAACTGATGTGAAGGAAGCCCCACAAGGTACAACCTCGTCTGCTGTTCATGCTTCGTAGCCGGCAATAGCCCTACAATGACATCACGTGAAGGCCATGTGCGAAGCCAGTGAATTGTTGTGAGTGAATGGTAATGTCGAGATGAGGATTCAAACTTGACAGATCACGAGGTTGTGGATTTGCCGGGGGTTGGGATCGAGTTTCGAGTGGAGAGAGACGAGTAGGATTAGGGGTGGCAGCGATGAAGTCGTCATGGGGATTGGTAGGTCTTGTAGTATTGCTATGTGCGGGATCATGGGGGCCTGTGGCGATGGCGGCGGAGCCACAGGCTGTGGCGCTGGCCAAGCGGATGGCGAAGACGTCCATGAGCTTGTGGGCCGTGACGGGGCCGGCGAAGGATAGGTTTCAGTACGAGCTCGGAGTGTTCCTGCGCGGAATCGAGCTCGTGTATGAGGAGACGCACGACGAGAAGTACATCGACTACATTAAGTTCAAGGTGGACCGGTTCGTGGCGGACAATGGCACCATCAACTACAACTCCTCGCAGCTCACATTGGACGACATACTCACCGGGAGGCTGGTGCTCACACTCTACGAGAAGACGAAGGAGACCAAGTACAAGAAAGCGGCGGATATGTTGATCGACCAGCTCAAGGTGCAGCCGCGCACCAAGGAGGGTGGCTTCTGGCACAAGCTCATCTACCCCTACCAGATGTGGCTGGATGGGTTATACATGGCGGAGCCATTCTACGCGGAGTACGCCAAGATCTTCCACCAACCGTCATTCTTCAACGACGTCGCGAAGCAGTTCATCATCATGGAGAAGCGCTCACGCGACGCGAAGACAGGGTTGCTCTATCATGGCTACGACGAATCCAGAGTGCAGAGCTGGGCGGATCCGAAGACCGGGCGCTCGCCTTCCTTCTGGGGCCGCGCCGTGGGATGGTACTTCATGGGACTCGTGGACACTCTGGATTTTTTCCCTGTCTACCACCCCAAGCGCGCCGAGCTGCTCGCAATCCTGAAGCGCCTCGCCGTGGCGGTGGAGAAGGTGCAAGATGGGAAATCCGGTTTGTGGTGGCAGGTGCTGGACAAGCCGAAGAAGAAAGGCAACTACCTCGAGTCGTCTGCGTCGGCGATGTTCGTCTACTCTTACGCCCGCGGCGTCCGCAAGGGCTACCTCCCTAAGAAGTACCTCAAGACGGCGAAGAAAGGCTACGCCGGCATCGTGAAGAACTTCCTTGTCTACACTTCCGACGGCGGATTGGATTACACGAGAATTGCGAGCGTGGGCGGCCTCGGTGGCACTCCGTACCGAAACGGAACGTTCGAGTATTACATCAGTGAGCCCATCGCCACTAACGACCCCAAAGGAGTCGGCCCCTTCATGATGGCCAGCATCGAAATCTCGCATGTAAAATAGAAACTAGCATTCACTGTAACTTAGAAATCCTATTTTCTCTTGAATAAAGAGTCTGGATGGTGCAGCCCAACCCAACTGATTCCTGCCTATTTTCTGACACCCCCTCCTTCTTAAGATTGTGATGATTGTTCGCACATTTATAAGATTGAATCTTTTCGTCAGAAAGCTGTCCTAGGAATCATGTCACACTATAGAAGAATCATAGGGTTGAACGTAACCAGCTACACTGATCTTTGAAAACTAAACTTGGAGATTTTACTCGCGTTAACCAACCCTAGATTCTCCGAGCAGCACACAATTTGAAGGTTTTTTCAGAGATTTTGGGATTGGAAGTAGTCGGACAAGTGCTGTTAATCGTGAGAGTGCGGAGCTTGCATGTCTCAATCTGCTCAGGGTTTACATAGAATTGTAGAAGCCGATGTGAGGCACCAACGAATAGCTGAAATTTGACTACAGTAGACAATCTAGTTAGATAACCTTGCTTCTAATCTTAGAAGGAATCGTTTCTTGCAAGCTTGATAAGATTGTTTCAGGCATTGAGTGCAGTTTTACTCAGAAGGCCCTTGAGTGTAGTTTAACACAGTAGGTCCTGTCGTGCAAATGTGTCCTCCTGAGGCTTCTGTTTGCTTCCACAATCCCAGATACTTACCATTCAGGTCCACAGATTCTGCTGGACTCTGCGTTGATGGATACACAAGGGTCTCTTACGCTTCCAGGTGCTCATCACGACTTTCTCTAAGCAATGAGACAGTACCACAACGAGTGCACTGGGTGCTTTCGTGAGATGTCTTGTGAGACGGATTATAAGAATGCTTTTGGTTTCTGTATTGATCTGTTGTTAATCCTTGACCGGTTCTTCTCTGGGACGTGCAAGACTCCAATTTGTTGCCTGGATGGTGGCTTTCGGCGAATTTTTAAGTACTCTCTTCTGGTGTGGGACCTTCTGCGACAGATATTACCTGTTGCCCTGACGCTGAGTTTGGTTTAAAGATTTTTCTTTCTAGATCCGTTTTTTTGTACAGTAATCCGTACCGATGCGTGAACTGTGGTTATGGAAATCAGAGTTTGATTCCTCTATACCCCAATTGGGTTATGTCAAGTACTCTCGAAACAGTAGGTTCATCCAATCGATCGCAAGTATATGTGCTCTCTTCAGATAAGGCATCCTCTCCACCAAAGCCTAGTAAGTTCAAGTGCCGAGATTAAGGTTAGCTTTCAAATGAACTATAAAATATTCTTCAGATGCTTCACCTGTGGCCCCTGTACTGCACGTTTTTGGAAAGAGTCTAGCAATTGGAGCTATGAATCAAGCACTTCGCACCTACCATTCCATTTAAGCTCCACTCCTAGCACAACTTTTTCTTCAAACGAATCACGAGCCATAAATTTCAAGAGAGTTGTTCAAGGTCAGACGTCGTGTAGAACCCTCAGCTCCTCGATCCGGTAGTCGTTGGGTTAAAACTTCTCTTCTTCTCGCACTTCAGGTGAGCCTAAAGAGATTGATTCTGTGAAACTGTTAAATCCCTTCGAGTATCTATGGTGCGGTAATTGCATATCTCTGAGGCCAGTGTTTTGCATCGTGACGTGTTTCTTGTAGAATCATCAGCACGTGACTGCGTTTCCTTTTGGTAACTGCGAAGTTAGGCGATTGGCCTTGGCAGTAAACCGACCATGGGGACGCTCATGTTTCAGTGGGCTGCAAGAGGGTGTGACAAGAAACGATGTATGAAGATTGCTCTGAATTCAGACTTGATTATCAGTAGCCTGTTACCTCAGTTCTTCGAGAAATCCGAGCGAGTGGACGGCGATGGTGGTGTCGGAACAACCAGAATCATTACCCTTGGATCAGGTATCTATTTCTCCACTTTTGTAACTGATATTTTCTCCTTGTTTTGTTTTCCAGCAATTAGTACTTGGAGTCGCAACCCTTATGTTTTGCAAGTTTTCTTTATAGCTTCCATCGAGCCCCTCCTTCAGTCAAATTCGATATTGCTTTCGATGTGAACTTGGTGTGATCTGTGGCAGCCATAACTGGCGGCATCGAGAGACAAAACAAGGAGCGGATTCTGGAGTATGACGAAGAAGCTGGCACAATGGCATGGGAGCTCGTTGACGATCATCGGTACAGCAAACTACAGACCTCGATGAAGGTTGTGGAGTGCTCGAACGGGAAGGACTCCGTTATTCACTGGCAGATGGAATATGAGCCCAGGGATCCCGATACTCTACCTCCGGAGGATATCAAGATGCTCCACCTTCAGGCGATGAAAGCAATTCAGAGCTATGGTGATGAACACCATGACTGGCCCTGAAGAATTTAGTTTCCAAGACTGGCCCTCGGAACTTGCTCACGGCATCTAATCACTGTTGGCTCGCAAGACTCGGAAACTATGTGACTTGAAGGTTTACATGTATTTGACGTAGTGATCCTATGTTTATCCTTCCTTTCTGTAATCAGAGTTGTAAATCATAGATGGAACTTGAGTAGAAAAGTGGAAGATGATTCTCCTAGCTAGTGTTTGTCATAACTGTCTACGAAACATCGGATGATCAGTTTATGTAGAGATGCTAGGAAATTTGCAATTTCTGGATGCTGGTATTTTATCCGTGTCACTCATAAACTGAATAAGAAAAATCCTGAGAAATGGTCTAAATTTCGGAGCATCTCCAGATTAATTTCATGCCTTGGCTGAAGCTTTGAGCCCAAATTGGTAGTCTACCTTAACATGCAATGCGCAGACGACCTCTCCATTACTGCAGCTGTAATCTAAGTACTCTACGTGCATGATTAGGAGATGCTTCTACAGTTATGTGAGATAACCTCTTGATGCATTAATCTGGGATACATCTGGGACTCAATTCTCAGAAGCAAACACCTCTCAGGAAAATCCCTTCAAGAGCTGGAAAAATGGAATCCCATACTCACCCACAGAGCCTCCAGACGTTGATATCAGGCAATTGAACTTCACTGGTAGCAGCATGTTGCACTTTGTACACTTGAATTGTTTCAGGTGAAGTACTCACGGAGCGATATCCCACCGAAATGCACACGCGACCGATCTCTTGAGGTCTTCAACTGATTGCCAAGTTAGTACGGGAGGAATGGTAATATCAGCTGTAGACCAGTCCAACAGCAAAGTTTGCTGGTGTCGAAGGTGTTGTTCTGCACGGTTGTCTGAAACTACTAGAACCGACTCAAGGTTTGCAAGTAACATAGTTGTGTCCTCGGGATGATTTTTTATGACATCCCTGATTCGTTTCACTCCTCTCAAGTCAGATTTGCTGCTATCCCAAGTATACTTCGAAATGTTCGTCCCATGGAGCACAAACATACCGTCCCTGACTACTGAGTAGGGCAATGAGTAGTCAAAAATCCTTTGAAACTCTTTTGTTGTGCAATCAAAAACACTTGGGGCACCAGGACCTGTCGCCAATCTGCATTTACGAGCTCCATAAACAAGGCCCGAGTCCATCATGCTCCATACTCCTGTTTTGGTGTGGTAAAAGTGTGCCGAAAAGGAGAAGACTTGTTCAATCGTTTCACGAATCACCAGGATTACTCTGTACCCCTTTGTATCATCGTCCACGACAAGCTGCACCATGATGATCACCTTTTCAACGTTGTCAAGAGGCATAAGAGGCAGAGTCCTAGAAGTATTGGACAACGGATTCCAGACCACAATAGGAGCGGATGCCAAATTCTCAACGGGGACAAAACAAACTAAACCTCCATCACATGCGAACATCGAGTTTTGATAAGCCTTATCAGGCATTGGAAAAGACCAGTTCTCATAAATGTAGCAAAGCCACTTGTTAGATTCCTCGTCATAAATTGTGGTATTCAGCGAATAACTTGATCCGACCCTCCCCATCCCCAGAAGCCCAAAGAGCTTTGGAAATCTCGCTGAGAACAATCCACAGAAACTCGACGAGCGCGACATTGCACACCACGCCCTTGAGACATCACAAAGACCAAGGATAGCATCCAAAGGAAGTTTTGCAAAGACAAGCTCCACCAACTCCGGCGGCAGGTTTCTCCATACTCTTGGGTCCACTACCTCCTGATGATGCTCACATGAATGTTTGCATAGAGTCGTCAGGCCCTTCCCTCTTTTCCCCGCTCTTGAGTCCACTCTGCTGGAATTGCAAACTAGGGTTCCTCCAAGAGAAGATGACTGCTGATCATGCTTTGGGATGTTCATGAGCTCCCCATGGTGCTCACCTGCAGCCATCAGCTTCTGCACCTGTGCATTACTCCTGATATCAGACACCCAGGCGCCCACCATCTCCTTCACGGTCCCTGCAACATCGAGAAGAAGCTCCCGCCTCACTTCCACGCTCACAGCTCGTCCAGGTTCATCAACGCCGTTCCTGTTAATCCCGGCAGCAGCAGCCTCCACCTCCAACATACTCTCCACATCCTGAAACTCCTGGAGACTCTTCGTCAACCCGCTGACTAGCCCACGGAGCGCCTCGCTGATCCTCCCCAGAGCCCCGCTCGGTACTAACACGCCCTCGATACTGTCCATGCCCAAGCAAAGTTGCAGTGCTCCAAGTAAGATCGGTCCCCTCCACCTCTGTAATTACCTCGTTGAGTTTCAAATCCCAGACTTTGCCACCCTGACCACAAGCAGGCTCCGAATGAATAAACAAAACGCAAACCTGGGACTCGGGAGCAGTCGCAAATTAACGACGAAGACGATCCCTTCGATGCTCGGAGAGTTAAGTTTCAGCTGCACTCTCCTTCGACGCCGAGTCGAAGTGAAGTTAAACAGCTGCATCATTTGTAACCCTAATCCTGCGTATGTTGTGGTCATGACGGTGCTAAAAATGGATTTCATTTCACGTTAAAACATGCAATGTAAAATCCACGTTACATTGACGTTACATTCTTTTTTTTGACGCTAAACATCCTGTAACATTATGCTCATGGCCATGCTTCCACCTAACTGGAACATACTAGGGTCTTTTGTCTGAAGCTCTGCTTACTAGCGCGTCCCAGTTTCATAAGCTTTCATTAGTGTATGTGTTACAGAATCCATGCCATGAATATTTTGTTACTTCGTTTTAGTAAGTCCTTTCCACTTAGTTTGAAGAAATTTTGAATCGTGCAGGTCAAGAATGTCGAGTGCATGGCAGTGGTTATTTGGATAAGGTGCATCTGTGTCTTCCTCTCCTCATCCTGGTGCAATTTTTCTGCATCTCGACAAGACTAATGTGCAGAAGATAAGTGATTTGATATCAATTGAGTCCCAGAAAGCGTACTTGAATCCACATCAATGTCGAAGTCTGTTAACGAAGTTGGTGAAGATTATGCAAAACATCGAAAGCATTGCCAGATTCTTGGAAATGTCAAGTCGTAGTTTATCGATTGAGGCATCAGGACACTTTTATCGATTAAGTGAAAAGGCGAAGGAACTTGTGGAAAACTGCTGCACCGAAGATTGGTGTCAAGCATCAATGAAGAGGCTTTCAAGGAGATTTTGTTGGAGACCGGCTTGTGTTACAGCAGTATCTTTGAACTTGCCAAAGGTGTCAATTCAAACTATGCAATTCTGGTGGAGGATCTTCGTCTTAGTTCAGAGTTTGAGCCACCTTCTTCAGTTGAAGTTTTGGAAGACCAAATTGTACTCCTCAAAAGATAAAAAGACTTTATTAATGATTCGAAAAGTTCAAGCTCATGCATGAGACAAGTACATCTTCGAATTCATATATGTTGTGGCCATGACGGTGATAATACATGGTGACACTTCATTGCAATGGAGCAGATGGAGAGAGGACTGCATTCTGTTATAAGAAAGCAAAGCTCAACTCAAGAAAGGAGCGCCATTTTCACTTTCCTCAGGAGTGGACATCATGCTGCAGATAGCATATGGAACATGCTATCTTCATGATCATGGAGTTGCTCACCGTGACCTCAAGACATGGAATGTGGTAGTGCGTCATATTGCTACTCCACATCTCCAAGACTATCTTCAAGTGAAGCTGGTTGATTTTGGCCTTTCTAAGGTGAAGTTTTCAGCTTCAAGATCTAACACAATTACGCACCCCAATATTGGTACGACGACATACATGCCACCTGAGGCATTTCGATATGGAAGAGCAAATTGGTTCAAGGCAGACGCTTATAGTTTTGGTGTGCTATGCTCCGTAATCCTATCTGGAGAAGAGCCCTTCCAGCGTGTACCAAGATCAAAGGTGTATGAAGCAGTATGTCAAGGAGAAAGGCCAATGCTGCCTCCCGAAACTCCTGAAGAGCTTGCATTGCTCATCAAGAAGTGTTGGGATACAGATCGAAATGCACGACCGGATTTTGTCGAGATCAGTTCAAAGCTTGCCGAAATCAGGCATAGTTTGTTGGAGGAACATATAGAAAATTACAACGTCTGTAACAAATGATTTAGGAGACGCACGGACACTTGCAATTCTGATGTTTCTTTTATTCGTCCACAAGTAGTTACCAATGTGACTGAAGAAGATGAGTTTTTTGAAGACCAGGTAGGAACAAGTCAGAAGTAGGAGACCTGTCGCTCCTAACATTTGTCAATTTGTTTCAATTTTTAAACATCAAAGATAGAAACACAATATTATTGAGCTAAATGCGAAAAAATGGCCTGTGTTAAGTATGATCATAGATGCAAAGATGTCGTAATTAATTTGTTGCTTCCAAGATTGTACATAATGTCAAGGTTGGTACTCCCTTTCTCTACACAGAATTACCTTCTCTAAGTACTTGTATTACTGTTAATGGCACATTGCGTAGTAGATTCATATCAGTGTTTGACTTTTGGTACTTCATTACTATATACACCACTTACACAATCTGTACGTGTGCTTCTTCATTCATATTTATTGACATTCAAATATGACAGTGATGGACCTTGTAGTAAAATGCTCTCATTAATAATCCAACATGGGCTGGTCTGTCAAGAAATATCCTGGCTCTCATTTTTATATTTTACATTGATCTCTTTTGGATCAATCTGAATTCCTATTCCTAACATGAATTGTGTGCTATGACAACCTTTAGGTTGATGTTAAAGAGCAGCCTCAGGAACGTTTTTCAGAACCTTCACACATTGCTGGGGAGGTGCCTGTTGATAGCCCTCCAGACTCACTCATGACTCTCCAGTGAGTACTGTTTGTAGCTCTCCAATGAGTACTTGTAGATTTGGCATGTCTGTGCAACCGTCCTCGACATCATCGGCATTGTGGACATAATCCAGCATAGTAGCCTCCAACTCCTTGACAAAATCGAACTCTTGGTCCAAGTCATCGGCTGGCTATTGCATCCAGCCTACTAGCCTCCAACTCCTTGAAAATATCGAAATCTTGGTCCAAGTCATCGGCAGGCTCATTTGGAGTTTCATTTGGAATTGCATCCAGCCTACTAGCCTCCAACTCCTTAAAAATATCAAAATCTTGGTCCAAGTCATCGGCAGGCTCATTTGGAGTTTCATTTGGAATTGCATCCAGCCTACTAGCCTCCAACTCCTTGAAAATATCAAAATCTTGGTCCAAGTCATCGGCAGGCTCATTTGGAGTTTCATTTGGAATTTCATGGAGCATACTAGCCTCCAACTCCTTGGCAAAATCGAAATCTATATCTTCAAGTTGGTCCAAGTCATCAACAGTGTGAGGCTCTTGAATTGTGTCCTCAACTGGGTATCCTGTTACAATTGTATGGTTTGCAGAATACCCAATTGCAATTGTATGGTTTGCAAGATATCCAATTGCAATTATACGATCAGCAGGCTCATTTGGAATTTCATCCCAAATTGCCCCATCAGCCTGTCTCTGATCAACTGTGCCACCAGCCTCAGCCTCGTTGAAATCAAGTGTGCCACCCATTGGGATGTAGATTTCACCAGGCTCTGCAGGTGCCGGCAATGTGCCTGGCATGGCAACTTCATCTTGAAGTTCATTTGCATTCAAATTCCGCCGTGACCTCTTCCTGCTCGTCTCGATGGCCACCAAAACCCCTCCCTCTAAGTGCATCTGAAAGAACTCTCCACAGCTCAAACATTTGAACCGGGGTTGGGTCGCGCCATACCGCCTCTTGTTATTATAGAACTTGAACTGTGCATTATTCACGGCAAAACACTTGTTGCATTGCGTCCGCTGACCTTGGATTTCAACCGGGTCTTGGTTGCGTACCTTCTTGTAGTGCTTGGGTTTCGGCCTCTCGTGATTCTCCCAAGTGAACACTACCTTGCAATCCAAGCATAGGTAGCGGTGCTGATCACTCTTCCCATTGTTCAAATACTTAAACTTCAAATTTTTTGACCCGCAGTGCAGGCAATAAACCTCCTCTGCCATACTGGTTGCGTAACTCTGGGGTCTCACTGTGCTGAATCGCTGATGTTGATTGGAGCTGGAATGATCTTGCATACAATCTCAGATACAAATTGCGATTCTAGGCACCTTTCGACCTTGCAGCAGAGTCGCAGACGGACCTGTTCCAGACCGAGTGAAGTCCACAACTTATACCACAACTTATACCTGTGTGAGTGCAGTATGCTGCAGCTGTATCAGACTATTGATAGGTTTTTTCAATTTCCACCTGGTTGTGTTCAATTCAAATGACATGGCAAATGAGGTGCATGGATCGGGATTCGCTGTGATGAATCTGCGTAGCCCCAGAATGATCGGGGGCATTTTATACTCGCGCTTGCAAGCCGTTTGCGCCAACCGATATGGGGTTTGGGATAACTTGGAAATGCCGTAACTTGGACACTAAGTAACTTCATAGTTTGAACATAATTTTCTTGCGTTGCGATGATCGATCCATTCAGGTGGTCACTTACTAGTGCTAGATTGTACTGATCTGATGACCATGAATTGGAATATGCCCTCACGATCGTGCAGACTCTTGTCTTGCCCGGCGGCGAAGCGGGGCCAAGCTGGATGATATGCATTGGCAGAGGCTGAAGATTTTCAGGAGCTGGGCTGGGGCAAGTAAGGTTGACCGCACCCTGCTTCTACCAGGCTCAGGTACGTATGTTGTGGATGCCAGGCTAAGTTTGTTGTTAGGTGTGCTATCATCTGATCATTGAGACCGGTGTTGTGAATTGAAGTTTCGGTGGCGAGTAGACCAGTGTGTGATGATCTTTACGTATCGTCCGGAGGTGAATGGAGCTCTGAAAGTTTTGTACTACGTATGTTTTAACTTCTTCTGTTTTTCCCTGCGTCGTTAAATTTTCAGCGTGAGTGTGAATTCTTTGGTCTTCCTTTAGATTGGGTTCGGAGAATATGGTACCAGTTGGTTACAGAGGTTCTTGATTGTTTGTTGTAGAAAATAATACATTTTTAAAACGATTCTCTGACAAATTATCTGCCATTCTAGCTCTTGAGATTCATATTCTTTAAATTGTCTTTCCCATCTACTGAACTCGTTTCTCAAACGTGAACTTGTACTGAACACCAAAGTGAAGGCCTGTAAATGATGACAGAAAATTAACGCTTCATTAGAAGACACACAGGTCTTCCGAAACAACTTACTTTCCAGTGCAAATTTTCCCATAGCGACTCATGTAATTTCATTTAAATTGTTTGCAGTGAATCTTGTTGAGCTGCACTGGTGGCATCTTGCAATTAGGAGTTCAAGAATTCTCGCTCCTGAAGCATGTTTTTGACCGAACTTGAGATCTAAAACTAACCGAACGAGATCTGGACAATTAAGGCGGTCTCAGAGTCACAACAATGAAGGGCAGAGTCCTGTGTGGAGTTCATTCATGTTGGCTACCTTCATTAACATTGTGGCTCTGTTATATAATTGTTCTTACTCAGCGAGAAGCTGGAGTCAGACAGCTACTCGTAAGAGCCGACTGCATTCCCGCAACTGGTTGCACGGCTCTGGTATATTACACAACCAAACCCGGAGATTCCATCGAGTTCTTGACTAATATTTTCCAGGTACAGTACGCGGATTTGTTGCTCTACAGCCAGCGCTCGCAACATGACATAATCCTTGGAACCAATCTCTATGTTCCTTTTGCTTGCACCTGTACAAACGGTCGGCTGATGCACACATTTTCCTACCCGGTAAGCGGTTCAAGGAGTTAACTTATGAATAGTTCCCTTTCTCTTCCTGTTCATATGTACAATAAAAATGAGACAACAGAAAACTCTATGGTCATGTGAAAATTGTTTCGTGTCTGCAAAATGGGATAGACTCTGGTTTTTGCTAATTCAGTGGGATTTTTAGGAAGATTCATGAATATGAGAATGTGTATTGCAGGTTAACTTCAACGATGATGTAGAAACGGTAGTGGATCGGTACTACGAGAATCTGACCACGGTGAATGACGTTATAGTTGCCTCCGGACTGGATGCTTCCAAACAGCTGATTTATGCCGGAAATGTTCTCAACATTCCGGTGACATGCTATTGTGGGGATCCTAGTATAAGCCCCGCTTATGGGCTTTTTGCCACATATGTGGTGCAACCTCAGGACCAGCTTACAACTCTTGCATCAAATTTTAGTTTAGGCACAGAGATTATATCAGAGTTTAATTCTGGTGTAAATTCTAGCCAAATTGAACCCTATTCGACTATTTTCATACCAACAAGGGGTAGGCCCACATACTGGTTTTGACGTCTCTGATTTCTGGGTGTCTTGTATTGCAAATTCTACAAGTATTGGACTTGAGAATGCTGGTTTTGAACAGGAGTGAGTTGGGGAAGAAGATTGATGCTCCATATATGGTGAACTGGTCATCATGTCAGCCTGGAGATTGTTTTAGGCTTGGGAATGTTGGACAATTTTTCGTGTGTTAACAGTAGGTTCACAATATAATCTTCTGAAATAAGTTTGTTTTCTCTTCTTAATTTGCAGATTTGAACGGATCGTTTCCTCCTTTTAATGGGTATGCCTCTGCCTCCAAACAGTAGAGTCGTTTCTTTGTCAAACTGTAGAGCCTTCTCTCACTAGGATAATCAATTTGAGGGGTTAGTTCTCGTAGCCTTAAGTTTTCCAAGTAGGTCTTCTCTCTCTCTGCTCTCAAGCAAAACGAGTTAACAAGGTTACCTTCAAGGTTGACGCACTTCAAACCTGTCACTAATAGTGCAAGCTGTTTCATGTATGTATGTATCCGTAACAACTATTAATTTTCAACTTTACAGTAAATTCTTGGTCCTTGTGGGTGTGCAGCACTTTGAACAGCACCAGTGTGAGCATTGGCACAAGCAGTGAGTACTTCCATGAACCGGATTTTATACGATTCTTATTTGAAACAATTTCAGCCCCTTATAAGTTCAAATTAATTTGATACCCATTTCAGACTTATATCGTTATCCTAGTATGGTTCTATTTCTGTAATGTTTCTACAATTCCATGCTTTTGCTCTGCTAATAATCCAGACGCCATTTTTATTTGCAGAAACCAACATTGGCGTTATAGTTGGAGTAGCAGTGGGAGTATCTGTACTTGCCATTGTCTTATTATTTATGATATTTTGGAGACGCAAATATCTGATCCGTTCAAGGAAGCCAGCAAAAGAGTTCGAGAAGCAGGAATCAGGTACTGCATACGGTTGATACCTATTCACCGAATATTGCATTGTTTTCAGGCAGCGGTAATGCACTCAAATGATTCTGCTGTGTTATTGAATGATATCTAATACATTCTCGTACTTTCCTTGACAATCACGCAGTTTCGTTTCACTTGACATCTGAGAGTCTCTCTGAAAGCAATGCTTCACGGACAGCGTCACCCGTGATGGGAGATCTCAAATCGGTTGAATTTACATACGAAGAGTTAGCTGTAGCCACCGATAATTTTCACGTGTCTCACAAGATTGGTCAGGGTGGCTTTGCTTCTGTTTACTATGGTCTCATTCGTAATCAGGTTAATTCACTTGCAAGCCAATTTGATAGAAATGGGTCATGATTCCTTTGTGGTATATGCAAAGTTCTTTATTTCACTGGATGTGCAATTCTGCTAATAAACTTCTGCTAATAAAACCAATGTGCTGCGTTAAAAGAAGAAACTAGTACGTGGTTTTCTGTATTATTTGAAGCAACTAGCTGATCTCTCACAAGTCTGGCTGCTCACCAGTTCACCTTTCAATAAACAGAGAATTATTTACAGTCTGGTTTATGTGGGTACTAACAATTTATGCGCAGAAGTTGGCCATTAAAAAGATGAACACGCAAGCAACCAAGGAGTTCTTGGCAGAGTTGCAAGTTCTAACCAATGTCCATCACACAAACTTGGTACGTCTTTCACTCTGTTGGCCTTATGGTTTGATGTTCAATTGATTGCTTGCTAGCTTCTTCCATCCAGAGGTACCCACATTCACTTTTTAAAAACTGGCGTAGAAGGGTCTCACTTGTATATATTTTCATAATTACATCACAACTTGATGCCACTCGAATGTTCATGCAGGTGCAGCTAATTGGTTTCTGCACCACGACTAATTTGTTTCTTGTGTACGAGTTCATTGAAAATGGAACCCTTGATCACCATCTTCATCGCAAAGATTTCCATGGTAAGTAGCGGTTAAGTACTAAGCTGTTTTTAAAATTCCAAGTGCTTCGTAGAATACAATAATTCTTTAATATGGATTGTACAATCTTGCAATGGTAGATCATTGCTCTGCATTATGTGAGGAAATAGAAAACTGTCTCCGTCGCTGCGGAGGTGTTAGTTTGGAAGTGGCTATTCGACGTTAACCTTGTTGATGAAATCTCAATTTAACGTTTCCAGTTGAAGACTAAACTGAATTATTCCTGCCATTGCCTTGGGTGCTCGCAGAGAAACCTCCGTTGTCATGGACACAGAGAGTTGAGATCGCCCTAGATGCTGCTCGTGGGCTGGAATACATTCATGAACACATCAAACCAACCTACATACACCGTGATATCAAGACTGCTAACATCCTCATTGACGGCAGTTTCCGTGCGAAGGTTAGATCAGCTCCACTGACCGCTATGTATAATTATTTCAATTACATAAATTCGCCTTAGTTCATGTTGCAGAAATTCTCAAGTTTGAATTCTAAAAGTAGTGGAATTAATAATGATAATTTGTTCTTTGCAGGTGGCAGACTTTGGTTTGGCAAAGCTGACTGAGAGTGGATCCGGCACTGGAATTGTCGGCACCTTCGGCTACATGCCACCCGAGTATGCCTTCTTCTCGCTACAGTACCAAAAGAAAAGAGACTTGGATTAAGTAAATCTATAGCAGGTTTTAATTTTGTGAAAGATAACGAGTCAATAATTTCTGGCTTCTAACTATTGAGACTACACACCGAAATTAGTTTAGCAATTATTTAACAGTTGTTTTTGACATCTTCACAGCGAGTATTAAATAGATGCACTGACTTACAGATATGCGCTGTATGGCGAGGTGTCCCCCAAGGTGGATGTATTTGCATTCGGGGTGGTTTTGTTTGAGATTATCTCCGGGAGAGTAGCCTTACCAGGTCTAGTATCGCACAGCGAGTCTTTGCCTCGTAGTCGCGAGGGCAGAACGCTCACATCTCTGGTTCGTTAACCAATTCTCCTCTCGATTCCCTTTCAAGTAGAGACATGTGCTGCTAATTCATGTGTTAGTCCGCTCCTCTGTTTTGTGCTTTGTCCATGACGTATATGGGTTTGAGAAAGACTATATGGTACATGATTTAATAATCTTTTTTGGGGTTAATGCAGTTTGAGTCAACACTAAACGACCCAAATGGCAAAATCATGCTCCATCGACACATCGACCCAGCGCTCAAGGATGACTATCCAATAGACGCTGTTTGGAAGGTGGGAAATCAGTTTTTGGTGGATTAGTTTCTGAGCTGAAAATGTGTTCATCTTTGGTTTCCACTTCTTCTGATGACATGATTTATGTTGTCTGTGCAGATGGCTCAACTGGCGCGACGGTGCACTCAGGAAAGCCCGGAGCTGAGACCAAGCATGAGGTATGCGGTTGTGCAGCTGATGACGTTGGCATCTGCAACACAAGAGTGGGATCGTGGTGATTTCGTAGACAAAAATTCTTGAGCTAAACATGTCTTTGAATCAAGATATACATACTTCGAGATGAAATCTATTTACAATGTTCAGCACATAATTACTACTTCATTTAACAACATCACCAGTGAGATGCCACACCTAAAACTCACTTGGTTTCAAACCAAAGTCATCATGTTTCAAAATACTGCACGGTTTCGTATCAAGAGCACAACATTTTGAGTCAATTGGCAATTTCAAACAAATATTAGCAACACAACTGTTTCTGTACTATGTTACCAAACCTAATCACAGATCGCTGTCACTAGAATACAAAGTTTCACAATATTCAGTATGTGTGTGCTCGGAGTCACTGATATCACTAACGTCAACATACTCCATCCTCCTCTCCTCATCACCATACAACTCCACCAAGTCTTTCCCGAAATATACCGATGATGGATCTTTTACCAAAGGAGTTTCGAGAAGTCTTATGCGCTGTAATTGAGGCAAATGATAAAGGTCAGGAAGCCGCTTCAGATTTGACTTAGTGCAATCTAATTTCTCCAGACTGACTAGCTCCTCTATCCCTATAATCTCTTCCATGGGAGTTGCAAAGATATCCAACACAGTCAGAGCCTTCATGTTGGCTACAGATGGGAGCCATGAGAGGGCGCAGCAAAATGAGAGATCTAACGTAGTTAGTGAATGAAGCCCACTCAAGCCGCGGATGGTCGAAAGGGCATTACACTCACGAAAGCGCAACACTTGCAAGCACTTCAACGAGCTCAGATCTCCACTTTCCTTCAACTGCTTGTTTTTGTACAACTCCAGTCTACACAGTCGAACAAATTGTCGGACTTCGGGCACTAGTCTAGACAGTCGAACAATTTGGGTGACTTCAGGTTCAAGGCTCCATGGAAGCTGGTCGTTAAATTCAACCAGGCTGATGAAATAGTTTTTCAACGAAGGAAGGCACTGTACGGTGGGAAGATTGTGATAAGAAGGGCACTCCTGTATTGTTAGCCAGCCAAGCTCTTGAAGATGCTCCCACCCGGTAACCACTTCAAGTTTGATACAGCCAGTAATTACAAGGCAGCGTAGTTTTGGGGAATTGCTCAAATCAGCCTCCACTAGTTGCAGACAATTGCCTAAGGTTAGTGTTGTGATTCGCTGTGGCATAGAGTGTGACTCGAAGCTTGACAAGCTCTTGTGATCCCAGATTCTTCGGTAAGTGTCGAAGTCGGGGTTCTTGGATGCCACTTTCCTTGCGAATTTTGCATAAACTCTCAAGCGATAAAAATCCAAGTGGACTTTCCCATCCTCGGCAGATTCTTTGTAAACAAGTTTCTTCTTCACAAGCGAACACACCTGCACAGAATGCGGTAATCCGGAACAATCAGTGCTCACCATATTGAGCTGTGAATTCACAATCAAGGTTTGAAATCGATATTCCAGACAGAAAACTGAAAACAAAATCTCTGAACACAAGGAAAAACTTACATCCCATGATATTTTTGATGGGCTCCTATTTTGCAAGATAGAAATCCATTGGCATGTATCTGCCACTTTGAGTAAAAGCGACACCCAGGGAACATCCGCGAGAATAATTGAGCCATTAACCAAGTCGAGAAGTGTGGATCTCCGATCATTACTCAAGGTACTAAACCCTGGTATGGCCTGCACCACAATTACCAACAAGAAGCAGTTATGAGCATGAAAAACGTCAAAACAATGAAACTCCAAACTTGAAACTTGATCGCCAACTGCAACTGTAATTTTTCTTGCAAGAACCATTTCATTTTAGGACAACGTCAACATTGTGTTTGTGCTCTGGTAGAACTAGTGAGGGGTCAACTGGAACTCACAACTTGTTTCCGGCAGTACGATTTCCTAGGTTCACAGATATGCCTCGTCTCCGATGAGGAATCTTGTGGACTTGCTGAGCATCGACCATTACCAACGTCACCTCGCTCAAATCCCTCTCGCTTCTGAACCCTGGCTTTGCGAGGTTTGGGACGACAGAATTGATCTATGACTTGATACCACCGATCCTCACTCAAAGTCGTTGCAAGCTTCAATTCACCTCTCTCCTCTTCTGTGAGCTCCGAAAACTTCTTCTTGCTCTTCTTGCAATGCAATGCTATTTTCTGGTAGGACTTCATCAGGGTGTCCCACCGAAGCCGACACTGGTCCCCTGTTTTGGCGGATGTTGTCGTCCCCAACTTGTTCTGCATCTCTGCAGAGATGGCATCCCAATTGGTAGCAGTGGGTTTCCCCTTGCAGAAGCGACTTCCTTTCTCACGCGTTGCTTCCTCCTTGAGATCAACCAGTACCGACGTCTCTTCCTTTGTCCAGTTGCTATCCCTCTTCCGCTTCCGTATCCGTGGTCCGCAGAGCGTTGTCCGTGGAGCTTCGGATTGCTGTTGGTTTAATTCGAACTGGTGTTGAGCACCGTTAACACTTCCTGACCCTATGTCATTATTGTTTAGAACAGAACCTTCAGATGTTCTCAGTGGAAAAGCTGCCGAACCAAAGCAAACACGGGGTTCATCAAGCCTTCGAAGGATCTGGATCAAATCTCTCAGATACTAGAATAGCAAACTGGAATCAAAGTTTAGCAATCTCATCACAAACCTAACCACTCCGTATGAGATTCTTTTACGTGGTGGCGAACTCACCTTCAATAGGACATCCCTCGAGTCCTGCGTTTCTGTCGCTCTGGAAATCCACAGGAAGAGCTCCATTTGTTCCATGTCCATATTGTCCGGTTGATAATGAATTCAAGGTGTAGAGGTGATCTTGAGAGTTGCTGGGCGGCAGTGTATCCATATGTGGATGCCTGGCAAACCCTGCACCACCACCGCGTCACTGTTAATTAGGCAAAAACACAGAGGGCTCGTAGATGGTCTAATTCTTGCGTAGTTTCGGACAAAGAAATATACGCATCCATGTAAAGCCTTTGCTATGTGTAAAGGAACAGCACAGACCTATCTGTCCATTCATGGAAGGTAGACACTATTCCGACTGATGAAGGGTGAGAGAATTCTTAACAAAGTCACACGCTTTCAAAATCAAAGTGGAACCGCGAGTGTACCACAACATGACGGAATTCAACTCATAAACGCATGTCCCTGTCAGGTCCTGAGCATGTAGAATATCATTTCACATGTATTATGGCTGATATAAACGACTTCAAAATTTCTGACAATTCCGAGCTATGTATCCACACAGGAAGATGGAGATTGTAATGAGAATGATTTGTCTTTGGACTAACGTATGCATCTAGAAAACACATAATTCAAACTAGTTTAATTCCTGGTCATTACTAGCAAATCTATCTATGTAGTCCTCCAAACACTCTGCAAGATGATTGCTGTAAATCAAAGGATTTACACTTCTCATGGTACTTCAGGCTTCCTATTTAACAAGAGGTCAACAGTGGAAAAAAAACAGACATTTCGTTTTATAATATTGTCAGCTTTATCGACAAAACTCACCTTCTTCAAGACTGCCAAATACGCAAGCGTTGTTTGGGACTTGCGCACTCTGAGCATGGGGACCAGGTTCATGATGTCCGCTCGGGACCGAATTAAATTGTTGGAAGAATTGAGAAGCGGAAACCAACGGATCGCGGGGCCAGGGCACAAACGCAGAATCCATGCAATGAGCTGTAGCACAAGCTAGCACTTTCATGAGTTAGACTGTTAATAGATTTCATTAGACTCTCTATGCTTTGCTTTCGATGTGCTAATAAATCTGCATAAGCAATTACATGCGATCTTGTGGAGCATTGAGTTATTCCAATTCATATCTGAACGCTATTTTCAATTACCTCCTTACACTGACTACTATTCTACAACTACAACACTTCGTAAACGTCCAGAACTTGGTGAAGCGCTCTTCTCCAATGACTCCACTAAAAAGGAAAACTACACAAAAGTACAGAACAAAATTGCATGTATTACCCGATCAGGTCCTTCCCTTGTTAAGCTAGTTCATCATCAAGCGAAACAGGTCCTGCCATTTGGTTATGGCCGAATTTTGCAATCGTTTAACATAAGTATTCTAAGAGTCCAAAACTTTCTGCGATCGCAAAAAGTCGGTAAAAACTTCCGCCATGAAAGACTACAACAAACACTATCCAATAACAATAAACATCTACTCAATGCATCCGAGCCTAACAAACGCGCCACTGATCCATTTAAAAGACGAAGCAATCGCAGAAATTGTATCTAAAACAAAGATCTAGTGTGACCATACAGTACTTGTGCGTCACCAACGTAACGTACCAGGAACTTCTCCTTGCAAATGACCGTCGCTGAAATTGAACCGACAAGCTGAGACGCACAGATGAGAGAAAAAAAAGTTAGAATGCGTACACATTAAGTGCAGGAGAGAGACAGCCAGACAAAGGTACAGAGAAGAAAGATACACAGTGTATAAGTTAAACATATAAGAACTCATTGAAACTTACCTCGACCTGATCCTCACAATGAAGGATTGCAGAAATCGAATCCGCAAAGTATATAGAATGCATACACTTCGAGTGTGTGACAGACTCAGGTACCCAGATAGAGGTGAAGGAGAGAGAGAAGAGAGGGATGGTGCAGACAAACTTGGAAAGGAAGGGATGGCAGACAATTGGGGGATCAGCAGGTTTCAATTAGACTATTTAACTCCAATTTAGTAGAGAGATGGTGGGCGCCACCTGGAATATTTTGTAGCTTTACCTGCTGGAAAAAATGTCTGTGGGATTAGACAAAGCAGTGCAACTTTTGTGCACTCAACACTACACTCATCATTGTGTAATAAAACTACTATCGACTGCAGCATCTTCCTGTCGAGAAAAAATTCTTCAAAATTTTGTAATGACTTGTGAAAAACATAGATTATGCTACAGTAAAAAGTGGTGTGTTTGTGATTGCTGTGGTTTACAGTAATTGCACAGACTCAAGTGTAATTTTATCAGAGTTCCGGGTCCGATAGAACAATTCACCGCCAGAGCAGTGCGAATTTTCCTTGAGATTCTACAACTGGTGCAAGTTGGCGTCCAGGATCCCAGTCCCACTGACTTGGAGGAGGGAAGTTGGGGACGCTCTGCTTACAATCGGAGTCTAGAAGAGTTAGGGGAGGCATACAGGGGAGTGTTCCAGGTGTGTGAACATATATGGATTGGATGGTAGGAGTTCCAAATATGATCTTATCTATTATTCTGAGTTAGAATATTTACTGTTTGTAGAATTTAGAATCCCAAATAATATCTTATCTATTATTCTGAGTTAGAATATTTACTGTTTGTAGAATTTAGAATCCCAAATAACACAATAATTTAGAATCTTGTATCACTCGAGAATTTGGAATCTTAGATGAATCAACAATTTAGAATCTTATAAAATTATCACCTACTACATGAAAACACCTATTAGTATCAGTAACACCCACAAGTAAAGAGAACCTACTATTGAAACACACAGGTGCTTTGAATGTATGCCATACCGTATCCATTCTTGAACCAAAAAAGTTGCAGTTTAGTTTCATAAAGTAAATGCAACAAAAAGTTCATCATTGAAAACTTTTTATTTATATACTAATAATATTGTACACTCTACTGGCACGAACGCTTCAGGAACTCTGCTCCTACGGTAATTTGCGCCATACGCAAAAATTTAATGCATTTCTTGAGAAATGAAGAAAATTAATCTACGACTAAGAATCAACAATAACATTAATCTGCAACTTGATTCAGCTCCAAACTCATTGAGTTTTGGCCTTCCTCATCTTCTCTACTTTCTCAAAGATACTGCCATCAAACATACCTCGAATTGCTTCCTTGGATACAAAACCCTCTTTGTCTTTCAACAACCAATAAGTCACACTCCATTCCCCCTTACAAGCAATCCTGTGTTCCAGAAGATCAATTGTGTATGAGTACAAAAAATAACGTTAAAAAAAATAGAACAGCAACACTCACTTCAACGTCTTCGTACACTTGATGATCGATGCTTGTTAAGTTTTAAGAATTTCCATGTTAGGGATAATAAAATATTGTATTACTAATATAAAGCCTTCGTCAGATTGATGTTATGAATATGGAGTAGTAAACTGTTACATACCAACCAAAGGGATCGGCAACATTTCGATTTGCGGCAGTCATTTCCATCAGTTCCCAAAATGTCATGCGAGTCTTGTCGATCTTGGCAAATTTGCTGAAGATCTCCTCAAATTTATAAGGCAGGAACCTACGCAAGCAACTATTGACCTCAGTACTCTTTGATCATAACATCACCAAAATAATGTGTTCATTCTAGCCCAATTTTAAATTTAAAAATTATTAAAAAAATTTAAATTTTAAAAAAAAAATTAAAAAAACAAACAGCTACCAATACGACGAATACATTATGTCTGGTGTCTTGACAATTACCTGCCCTCTGTGTCGTAGACTTCGGAATCACTACCATGTTTAGCTCTGTGAATATTCTTGATATAAATTGGAAACCACAACGAGGGAATCCACGACTGTGTGTATGCCACAACAAGAATCCTTATTAGCAACATTCCTCATTGCTCAGATTTTGTTGTGAGAATGGTGCAAGCAGTAATCAAGCGAAATTGGTACGAAAAGAAGATATTACTTAAGAAGAAAATATAAGAAAGCTTACATCGAGGGTAGGATAACTCTGAGCACTGTGGATAAACAACATGCCTATTGTGGACATTATGTAATTGAATCCAAGAGCGTGGAATCCTGCAATACAGACAGCAAACATCAAATGGTGTAGCAGGAATATATTTCACGCCTACCGACACAGGTAATGGTGTGGTTAAACGCAGCAGAATTTCAACGAGATTACAACTGAAAGGCTGAAAGCCCACTGTTTATGGAAATCGTACCTTGAAAAGTCTCCCAAGGGTAGATAACACCGTCGTGGTTCCTGTCGAAGAAGGCGATGTGTTGCTGGAGAACTGTGTAGCCGTTATTATTGTACCCGGTGGTTCCATGTGGATGATCAGCGTCGACTGCTTCCATAGCCCGTGGTACATCTACAGCGAGCGACAACACCAACAACACAAGTGCAAGGTCACAATCCATTGATAAACAGAAGCTCAAGGATGCAAGAAATCGATCATCTAGCACATAATCTTCTAGAGGAGCAACCAACCCATGTTCCGCGCACCATAGATTGAACACAAGAAATGCAACATAGGCAGAAAAACTTCACAACTATCCAACCTCCTGCAAGATCACCGAAGAACAGCAGAAGCACCACATGCAGAAGAACGACCAAGTTTCATCACTAGAATGCACACACACACACCATGAATGCCAATGCACAAACACAGATTCAGCTCCAAATGCAAGAGAGAGTGGACGAACTTACAGGGCTTCTCGAGTCCAATGTCATCAGTAATGGCAGGGCGACTATAAGTAACTGGCGCCTTCGGCGCCGTTGTCTCGACATCGCCATCCTGTTCACCCGCCATCGCTGCTTCTCTGCTCAAGGTTAGACGAAATCGCCCAGCTAGCTGCTCGACTACACTAGATGTACTAAATCCTGAAACTCTAGTGCAGACTGCAACTCAAGAGTTACTAGGCTCTAACATACACTGCAACCATCAGTCCACACAACACCACCGAGAAGAGATTACAGTATCATCAAGAGCAGAACTCGAGCTCAATTTGGAAACTCAAAGTTGCAGTTCTAGCAAAGTAAACGCTGTCGAGCTCAAGCGACTAATCAACCAAACCTGGTGACTTGGGCTTGTGAGGAGGAGTGTTTACAAATCATGACTTACTTGTGGGATAAGTAAACTTAGGCCATCGGAGGGAGTCCCTTGGACGATCAGAGATGGCTGTCGTCACCGAGGCAGGCTTTTTTTCGGAGTTTTCTGGGAGTTTCGATGTGTTCCAAGGTGTTGTTGCCAATTGGCGTGGCCATGTGGCAGCGCGTGTGGGTTCGACCTGCCCCAGTTCGTGCAGAGGGTCATGTGACTGGTCGCAGAGCCCGACTGCATGCGATGACGAATTGTCTTCGTGTTCACGTGGCGCCGTGAGCTTGCAGTCCAGCCTCGAGAATTGTTACCAAGTTATAAACGTTGTGTTTGTTAATGCATGTTAATTCGTTGTGTTTGTTAACGATACGGTGTCAGAGTGGGTGATACAAGCGCGTGAAGTGCTTCTGCAATACAACA
Source organism: Ceratodon purpureus (assembly GCA_014871385.1). Lineage (NCBI taxonomy): Eukaryota > Viridiplantae > Streptophyta > Bryopsida > Pseudoditrichales > Ditrichaceae > Ceratodon > Ceratodon purpureus. The sequence goes on along the minus strand of CM026423.1, from coordinate 17,892,915 downwards.
CAGAAGCCAATGCTTGCCTAGTTTCTCTCTCCCCCCTTGGGAGCAATCTTTAAGTTTTTTTCGGAATTTCTATTGATTTGTAAACTTGGACTTCTTGCCACTTGTACTGAAGACGTAATCTGGTTTTAGACATTGGTTGTGATGTGTGAAAGTTTTTCTCAGCAAGGAAGTCGAAGGAGAGAGAAGGAAGTCTATGATTTTGATTTGTTTAACAAAAATCAACAAAACAGGATCATTGATTTTTGTAATACAAAACAAAGATCAGTCTTTTGGATTGATTCAAAAGCATTTACAGTCTTCAAATGCTTCTCAATTTCCAAGATGGATATTTTGACCATTAATGTCAAATTCGGTAGCTTGTCACTTTGGAAGGTTGCAAGCCAATGTAGTGGATGTGTGGACATATTATTGAGAAGGTTGACAGTGGTAAACTCAACTTTTTACAATTCCTAGAACAACCTGCTCTTCACATAAAAGTACAACAGAAAATTGCTGTCAAGAGCACCAGATTTGCAGTGTAATAATAGAGTAGAAGTGTGAGGTGACCATCGTACCATTAATATCCATGAAACGTAAGGGTGTGAGCAACTGGACTTGCAAGCCTCTACAGTCTGTTATGAGAACATAAGCATTCATCAGTGTAGCTGGAATGCTTTCCCTAGTGAAGGAGATCGAATGATCCCATCTTTAACCTTCCCAAGAGCTAATTGATTGATGGTCGTCGAGTCTGATGAGATTTTTAAGCTTGGCATGATCATCCTCCGCCACGAGTTTCGACCTTTGGCAAACCCCGTGACCCCAAGAGATAAGTTACTGAAGTGCTCCATTTTATCACCACCCAACTGCCGAGAATCTGTATCAGCGACATAGTAACGAGTGATGGTAAGTCATTAAATGCGTACAGACAGTGTCTTAACAAATACAGATACAACCCCATGAAAGCATTCCCAGATTGCTGAATCTGAACATAATGTTAGTTGTGTAATACGTTACAGGCAGATTTTCATAACCAATCTTATCGATAAAAGCATACTTACAAAGGACTATTACAGCAGACCGTTTATTGCTACTTATATCTCTTACGTACATAACCTACGAGTTTCAGCATATGCTAAGTTTCCTTAGGCCCTCCACAGATTCATGCAGAAATTCAAAGCTAATAGATGACGTAAGAGATGGTGCATCGAATTAAGAGAAATGATGTAATTGAGCAAACGTTCAACACAAAACATAATTACATGTGAAATTTATTCTTATTCCCAAGTCAGCAGATAAGTATCAACCCGCAAGCACGACTATAGTTTCCGCATGGTGCACGTACCAGAAGATTCGGAGACTGCAGAATTTCTTGCTTCCGATTGAGATGTACAAGGTTTCTGAAACTTGTAAGCCCTTAGATAAGCTGCTTTCTCTGCCTCCTCCCTAACTCGATTCCTCTCCCGCCTTGGAATCCTTGAGCTCTTCGTGGTCCTAAGAAGGGGATACTTCCGAGTCCTTTTTGAGGTACCTGGATTCGAATCAGCAGGGACTCCATATCTGGTTGAAAAAGGCGACGAGGACACGCGCGAGGGAGCAGACAAAGAAGTGCACATTGTTTTCCTAACAGTCACGAGCAGGCTGCCACCCGACATTCTCGGTACAGCTTTCACTCTCCTGTTAATCCTCTGCTCAATTTGTGGTGAGGCGGGAGATCCTTGAGAGGATAACACACTGTAAGGAGAGTCCTGTGATATCCTGCTTGTACTAGAATTTGGTTGTCGAAGGTTACGAGAAGATATAGACAGTCGAGTTTTACTAGATTTATTTCCACTTCGTATTACCACCGACTTAGAAGGCTCAGACGATTTAGTTGTAGTCGAAGATTCTATTGAAGAAAATGATCCGCTATCTGAAATTTCACTTGAACTCGGAAAGCTACTTAACACGGCTTCTCCGTGAGCTCCACTCATCCAGCTAGGAAACTGGTTAGGATCATAAAGTAAATCAGCGAGTTTCATAGAGGGTTTGTATGTCTTCACTGTACACTTTGTCTCCGGATATTTCCCTAGGTAGAGCTGCATTTTCAAAGGCAACTCAGGCAGCGGATTCACATTTCTTGTATTTATAACAGGCTTAGATGGTCCTAACATGAAGCCATTCAGACCTATTACTGGCATCACTCCAAACCTGCGACAGAAAGAACCAACACTCAGTAACGATACTAGTCACAGAGTCACCCATGCTTCAGTCTCGATTTGCACATTTGTAAACGCTTCTAGTACCTTACATGTGATGTGCCCCCCCTGGTAAGTACGAATGAGATCAGATTTTTAAGGAAAATCATTCACTTACTTTGAAAGCGCGCATGCGGCGTTTGAAACGAGAAAAACTAGACATCAATGGTAACATGGTGCACTAATGAAACCCCAGACACTGTCAATTGGCAAGTTCCAATAACATCGGGAAGCAAATGACGAAGACAGCATTGATTTCAAGAATGACAACGAAAACTGACCAAGCTTCTTGAACTCTTGGTAGTCACGGGAAGAAGTGGCATAACAGTGAGAGAATGACTGTGAAACATACCCCTCACAAAACCAACACGATTCAGAGTTCGACGACGATTGGTTCCGATTCCAAAATTGATGGCCTGAATTGAGTCCGCTCCCTTTACATCGAGGACACTTAAAACGATCACCATCAGCTTTTCCAAGGACATCTGTTACATTCTTCACAAAAACTCGGGCGTTCTCGAACTGAACACAGAAAACACGTCATAAAAAACACTTTAAATTGTTGCAAGTTGTATGGTACCTACTTCGGTCTAGAGGGCAAGAAGAATTTTGCAGAGAACGTTGGAAAAGGCTCCGTCCATTAAACGAGCAAAGAAATCAAGCCTTAAACACAGAAATAAAACTTGAGGAAAGGTTCTGAATGAATTCTAGAACTGTAATTTGCCCTAACCTACAGCTTGCACCACAGGTTCTAAGAAACACCGAATACGCAAACAAGACTAGATAACGAGGAATGCTCACTCCTACTCCTCCTCTACCTCTACTGTTGGAGAAATTCATCCAACTAAGGCACAGAGCTCCAAACTTCTCGAGACAAGAAACTCACTGTATACAAAACACGCTCTCTAATTCACATCATTCAAGAGCTCTATGAAGCAAAAACTCATTCATCAAACCCCCAAATTCCACAGCAGCGAAGTGAGACATTACCACTTCCCCCATGGCGACCCCACAAACCGCATAAAACCTAGCTCCTCACAATCCAAGCCCAAAGAACCGCAGCTTCATTGTCGAATGTAACATCACTCCCCCAAACCTGGACAAGATCCAACATAAAAGAACTCCACCCCTCACGTCATGAAGCTCCAAATTCACTGTCAACCCTCCATGCGCAGTCCCAAAACCTGGTAGGGTTTTACCTCAAATTCTAAACCCCTGCATCCTCAACCACAGAAAAAAAACGCCCCATCAAACTCCAACACTCACTTAACCAAGAAATCAATCATCAAACGAAAGGAAGATACTAAATACGAAACAAACAACCTCACTACACACCTCAAATCACCCAATCCTTCCGTAATCCAATCTTTCCTGCCCCCAATTCTGTACTAACCCACCTAAAATCGAACACAAGAAAGACAACCTTCCGAAAAATAACCCCACCCCAATCACAAACACTCCCGAAATCCGACCCAACTCAGGTACCCTCAAAAACCCAACAACCAAGCTCTAAAATGAACCCAGGACTGGACTACCTTTTGCTGGTTTGATGATGAGTCTGCATTGTGGAGCGTAAGAAGGGTCACAATTGGGGCTGAAAGCGACGGAGGGAACCCTGGGAGGTGATTGAATGGGCGAAGTGGGGAGGGCAGTGGCGCAAAGCGCAGAGTGCGGAGGAGGGGCTAAGTTTGGCGAGGCAGGGCCGTTTCAGGCGCTGTGAAAGGGGGCCTGGCGTTGAATGGGCACGTGAGGACGAGGAGAGCGCTGTGGGGAGTCGACTCGGGGGATCGGCCAGGCGAGGAGGGGAGAGAGGCGAGAGGCGAGAGGCGAGGGGGGCAATCGGGTGAGTGGTGAGTGTTCCACAGTTCCAGTGGACGCCGTCGCTCCCTCTGTCGTCTCCGCTCCGCGCATCGCCTCCGATACCTATCAAACACCCGGGTCATACTACCCCACTACTACCTCGATACCTGTTACGTACCCGGATATGGAGATGTTTATAACTATGTGAGGTCCGGGGTGATACTGGGGCGGGTGCGCGAGAGGGCTCAGGTTTCAGCGACCGATTCTCGTGGTCGCCGCGCGTCTTTCAGGTCTTCTTCCGGGTCTTGTGGGCTCTTGGATGGCGTCTTGGATGGCGTCTTGGATGGGTCTTAGATGCGGTCTTAAAGAGGTCTTGCATCCGGTCTTAAAGAGGTCTTGAATCCGGTCTTAAGTGTGGTCCTAAAGACGTCTTGAATAAGGTCTTGAAGAGGTTTTTGGTGGGATTTTTGGTAAGAACTTGATGAAGTATTTGTAGGTTCTTGATGGATCTTAGGTAGAGTCTTAGGTAAGATCTTAGATGAAGTCTTCGTAAAATTTTAGATGAAGTTTTAAATGGGTGACCTCTCAATTAATTCATTGTGCGAAGTCATTTTGATGCAATGATTATATGTTATATTTTGTAGAAAGAAGTAAAGTAAATAATTGAAGTAAATGTGTTGATGTCTTAAATGTATTTCATGACTATGTCATAATCTTTATTTACTTTAAACAAATGTATATTATATAAATAAGATTTTTTTAACTTTTTATGGGACCTTAAGGAAGCGCCTACGCTCCCAACATTGGGAGCGCAGACGCTCCCTAAGTTCGCAACGACGATCCTACTTTCCCACAGAAGTCTTCGCTGGTTGACTAGTACTGTAACGACTTATATTAGAGAGCCTGGTTGCGAACGCGGAGGTCGCGAGTTCGAACTTCAACGTGGCAGAATCTTGTTGATTCAAGTTGTTGGAATTTCTACCACCTCCCCTCGTACTTGGCAGCTGCTTCCAACACTTTTGTTTTCAAGCAAAAGCTAATTTTAATTTAAAATTCATTTTAAGCAAAAGTCATTTTAATTATTGGGCAAGGACTTGGGCTGCAAGGAGGCTCTGGAGTCTAAACTGATGAGTGATGCTTTTTGATGCATTCAAATATTTGTAAATAACATACAATAAAATTGGTCCATGTTATCTTGCAAAATTATCACTCAATTCTTAGCCAATCCCACTCAAGAGTACCAAGTTTCAATTTCAAAAAAGTGAAATTCTAATTTCTGGTGATGACTTTTTAAAGTTTGATTGCAAAGAAATGTAAGGAACATACATACACACATCTTTTGCATTAAAAATCACTCCATTGAGTAACAAAGTTTTCCTCTATGAAGAATCCAATGAAAAGTTATTATGCAAATAATTTTGTAAAATAGATATTTCTTTATTGTAATTAGATTTTGGCAAAAGCATTTATCCTCATCTTTCTTGTAGGCAACTATAGATGTTGGTTGGTTTTACTTATTACTTATTTTGTGTTTTCATTCTCCAACAAAGTATTGTTGCGGGGTCACTAGATAGGCTTGTCTATGTTTTGGGATGTTGCTGTCTAACTTCAACCTTAGTCGGAAACTAGGGGGTTCAAAGAAATCTCTGTTTTTGTTTTGAAAAAGGTATGTAGAATTTCAGAGCATGTTATTGTATGTACTCAAAAATAAGAGGAACATGTGCTACTCTTTGGTTTGTACTTTGGTACATAGTAAATACAACGTCCTTCAAGTCGTTATTGTAGTTGGTCATAGAAGTATGTCAATGCCTTCGTCTTTCAGTGGCTTCAATGATTATGACCATCTTTTATCCTCGTATACGCTTATATTTTTATACATGTACATGTGTAGATGTGACACGTTGTGTGAGTGCGCTAGCCCTGTATTTTATAAGTCTATGTTGGTTTTGACATTAATTTATTTAAGTGTAAATCTTGATGTAGGAGGTTGAATTCAATTGTACTCAGAATGTTAGTTTGTGCCCAATCATGGATTGTAATAATTACTTTTGAAGACTAGATTGATACGAAATGAGCAGCTTCTTCACCCAACTACATCAGAGAACATGTTGCATTTGACAAAGTGCTGCGAAGATGCCTCAAGGACGAAAGGAACGGTTGGTTAACCCTTAAAGGACAATTGTCCTAGAATGGACTTTTTTAAAATTCGGGCATGTACCAGTGGCTTCAATTAAAGTTGAGATTTTTTGAATTTTTTTGTGAATGTACGCCATAACAAGAACTCTGAGGGAATCTTTTTTTCTTTTTGATTGGACATTTATAAAAATAGTTATGGTACCCAAAGCGGGAAAAGCTGCCAGCCATGCTAAATACATCAATTATCTCAGAACATATTTATATGAATACTTCATGATGTCATCTTTGAAGTTTCAAAAAAAAAAAAAAACGACTTTGAGTGCATAATGTTCACTCCACAAAATATCAAAGTTTCCTCACCGTTTCGGGTAGTGTACTAAACAAACTTCTTCTTTCCTTCCTAAAAGTTAGAAAAAATATTATTTTGGGTTTTGTTTTTATTTTTTATTTTTTATTATTTTTTATTTTTAGTGAAAGGATGGACGTCAACCTTTACTTTGACCGTTTGGATTGGGAGTTAAATCAAATAATGGAACTTTTAGATAAGAAATAAGATTTAGCATTCTTGTGTATACAACTTAATAAAAATATTGTTTTCAACATGCTACACTTGACTTTTGAGAGTAATTTTTTTAATAAAATTATCTAACTTAGTCTTCTTTGACATGCATCAAAATCCCCAAAATCCATAATGCAAAAAACCTAAGAGAAAACAAATTAGAGTGTGTCAACCTAGTCAAAAATCTTGTCAAAAAAGTTTGTTTTTAAATTTTAATTGCTATAATCTTCTAATCTCTACGGTCGATTATATTGAAATTTTTTTGAACTCTCCATTAAAATAATCTACTTGAAGATCTTACAATTAGCATTAGAAAAAAATGATGTTTTAGTCATTTATGCTTTTAACATTAGAAATGGCAGTTTTGGAGCATTTTTTGGTAAAACATAGTCAAGGAACTTCAGGGGTTAAGAAATGTCTAGGAGCAAAGAGTTTCTATCCATCAAATAAAACAACAATAGCTTGGGCAATGGCTCAGACACGTCAAGTCAGACATTTTTTGGGCTCATATGTATACACTGCCAAGAGAAATGATTGACTATTTTTTTCCCTCAACTCTTGAAAAAATTGGAATTTATTTTTCATGCGATCAAGCATGACATCCGTTAAAAAAAACATGTAAATTTAGGCAGAAACTATTTTGGTTGTAGGAATTGACCCTAACCCCCAAATGCCTGAGCCTATGACCACGGAAATAGACTTTGACTTTGAATGCTCTATTTTGCTACTATAAATAATGTAAAATACGAATTTTAAACTTTTCTTAGCTAGATAGACATGTTATCTACAAGAAATAATTTTATCAAAATTAAATGTTTCAAAATGTAACTAATATAAATTTTCAAATCAAAACAAACAAAGAAAATTTATATCAAATAGAGGTTATACTAAAAAATTATGAAATATTTACTATAGATGAATATAACAACCAAAAACCTTATAGTAGTTAATAAAAACCTTTTTGTGGCATCATATATTTAAAAGAATTACTTAACCATGGTAATGATTCCAAAATTCATTACAATTGGTAAACTTAAACTCATTATACTACTTTAGTTTCAATCGGAAGGATGCCAATTTTTTTTTTAACGAAAAAATTGTTAAAATGCATATTTTTATAAATCTACAATTGAACAAATTATATTGGTAAGGTATCACAACATACATTAATGATGAAACTTATATTTAAATTGCAAAATTGTCACAAAATTTTAGGACCATGAAACCTCGGAAATGCATAACCATAAGTTCATAGCTTGATGCATTGCTTTTTCTACTTGTATATGCTCATACTCCTACCTTGAACTCTCTATATTTTAGTTTCAACTTTCTCCAAGTTTTGTATTTGTAGGTGAACCTTGAGGTCCCACACGTCTTGTTAATTTTTAAATTTTTAAAAGAAATGTATTTCAAAGGTTTAGACAAGGTCTTAAGAAGGTTTTAGTCAAGATTTCAATTCAAAAGAAGAAAAAAGTCTAAAATCTTCAACAAAAAATAAAATATATTAAAATATAACTTAAAGCTCTTGTCTAAAGAGAGAAACTTGTATTTCCGAAAGAGATTGACATAAATAAAGTGTCAATTTGTAAGCTTTTGTCCACTATAATTTAAAACTTCAAAGCCATGTACAAAGGCTATGAATTGAATATTTGAAAATTAACATAAAAATTGAACAAAAAATTGGAAGAAATTAAAAGTAGACACTAAAATTTTTCACAAGAAGCCATTTTTCTGTTACCAAAATTTTTCAGAAACATTGTCAAGTGTACACAATGAAAGGCAATAGACTTTGAACTTTAGTTTCTAATATGAGCCAACAAAAATTGAAAATTACAAAATTGCTCAATAAGAGGGAAACAAACTTTAATGGTAGCTTCACATAATGATCAAAGGTCAAAAAGCCAACAAATTCCATCAATTTTTTTGGGTAAATAACATCGTTATAGCAGCAAAGAATGTGATTGAATGAAAACTTCTTGACATGACTTTTATACAACATCACTATAAAATTAAATTAAAAATTGTGGTAAACTATGAGGTTAGAAATAAGAAAAATAGCCAATTCCAATGTGTCTTTGGCTAAATTTTTATGCTATATTTAAAGTCAACTTGAGTTTTTAAAAGACACAATAAGTTTTGCTTTATTATATTATTATTTTTACTCCAAATAGTTGAAAAGCATGGAAGATCTTAATGGTCTCAATATATTTGGTATGTTAGAGCTTGGTGGTCTGTAATACAAAAAAATAACTAATTGTGTCATTATTCTCTTCTAAATTACTAATTATCCCTGAATTAAGGGACTACTAAGCTCTTCTGTACTCAATATGGAGAGTTTACCAAGCTCTTCCATATCTATTACTCCCTTCGTCTCATTAAAAGAGCATGGTTTGGTAAAATAATCTGTCTCAAAAAAAAAAGTGGTTTCTAAATTCGGCCAACTTTTTTCTAAATTTGGCAATTTGTTCCTAAATTTGGCCATTTATTTTTAAATTTGGCAACTTGTTTCTAAATTTAGAACTGCCCTTAAATATGCTATTATTAGCAAACCATGCTCTTTTAGTGAGACGGAGGGAGTAACTTTTTAGAATGAACAAATAAGATTAGGTGTACTTAAGTCAAATAATGAATGCTTTCAAAAACAACTCTTTTGTCCAAAAACATGTTGAATGCATCATGTAGAATAAATATTTTATATTATTTTTTAAATTTGGGTTTTTCAAATGTAGTAAAATATTGTACATTGAAATCACCATATTCTACAGTCTACAACATCTACAACAAATCACATTAGTTCTTCTTTTTTCAAGATTACTACAACCAAAAAATCTTTAACTTACCAACAATTACAATCAAATACAATAAAATTCAAAACCACTATAAACTTAAAGTCTAAATTACAGTTTGAAGAAAATAAACCAAAGTGTGACAAACAAAGTATGTAAGATTACGAAGAATCCAAGTAGGCCATGCAGTCTACAAACAACATTTTTACAAATAAAAGGGCCATTATTCACGGTGGTATTACTTATATAAGAATTAAATAATAAAATAAAATAAAATAAAAAAGATTATATACATACATATACATATATATATATATATACATACATACATACATACATAAAATAAAAGATTAGTCCAAAAACAAATGGAGTCTAATGGAGCACACAATTTACACAATTGTTCCCACAACCCTTCCAGTGGCACTAAATGAAACTGAGGAAACAATCCAAAAACAATTCAAAGACAATCCAAAAATTGGATCTGGTCCAGATTGAAGGTGCACCGGTACTGTTGACGATTCAGGACTCCATAGACGGCAGCACTGCCAATTGAAGGAAAGGAAGAAAAAAAGAAACAAGAGAAGAAACCAGCTCGCTGGCCGCTCGGCCTTCACATACTCACCAGCGCCGCGAACGCCACCACCCACTCCACTCCACCAGGCACGCCCATGGCGTCAGTCGTCACCACGACGCAGCTACACATAAATCCATCAACGCATCGCCATCTACCAGCGCCATACATTCCATGTCTCCAAGTCTACACCTTCCTCAGATCACAACTGTGCCGCTTTTAAGCATCACTGCTATATCCCTCATCGAGAATTCCCCAATTCATCTCCAGGTTCAGCTCAGTCGACGACTTCACTTTGCAGGAAGATCAGATCTTTTCTCACAAGTCACAGTTCGCTTACAACTCCACCAGTGTCTGAATTCTTTCATCTGGTATCGTATGAGACCTGTTTAGTTTCAGAGATTATGTTGTGATTGTGTGAACTCAGTGTCTAGCTTCTTGGACTCGTCTCTGGTTGAGTCGTCTCTGGTTAAATCATAGTTTTCGGAAGGTGAGGATTTTCGTAATGGTTGTGGTCTTTGGGTTACTTATGAGTCTAGTGCAGGCCTGAATTTTGAAATGAGGTAGCTTTTGAGCTTTTGTTGCAGAGGTCATTTTGTGTGTAGGACTTCGGTGTCTAGTTTCTAGTTGAGTTAAATGTTGCCTTGGGTGTGAGGTTTACGAGGATTTAAGTACTGGTTGTAGTCTTTGGGTTAGTCACGGATTGAGTGTCTGAATTTTCTCTTATCAGGGAGCTTATGAGGTTTTGTTTCAGGGATTGAATGTCTAGGTTCTTGTTCGGTTAAGTCGTCTTTGCTTCCAGATTGGGTTGTTGTTTGGTGAGGTGAGGATTTTGGTACTGGTTGCATTCTTTGAAGACATTTTCTGTTTTTCGAGTTCGCTTTGTGGATTGTTGATGGTGTTTGTTTGGGCAGGGTGATTGGAATCTTGGTGCAACATGGCGGCGCCAGGGCTATCTGCATCGTATGTGAGGCCTGCGCCCACGATAGCTTGTGCGCTTCAGAATGTTCTTCGGGGTTCGAAGAAGAGTTTGCGGGGTGTGAGCGTTGTGGAGGTTGGGATTGCACCCAGGGTTGTTGCGGGAAATGTACCTTCAAGTTCGCAAGATAGTTCTATGGGGCCGTCTGAGAGAATGAGCCGGAGAGGATTTTACATGGAGCAGGAATGTAGAGGGTGGTCGATGAGGTCGAGTAGTCGTAGAATGCGAGTGCAAGCTTCAGCTGCCGCCGTGGAGACTGCCGAATCTCCTAAGGTTAGTCTTGATTATTCTTTGTGTGCCGTAAATGGCTGCTGTTGATCGTCTCCCTGTAATTATGCTCTATGGCTGCCTGTACTTTGCTATCTGGATTTGCAAGGCGAAGGTGGTAAGGATATTATCACTCGCCATAGCCGTGATTTAGGGCGACTTTGAGAAGGAAGGACCGTATCATTAAACCCTATTACTCAGAAATTTTCTTGTTCTTCAACATTAACCCTGACATCGACTGTGCCCTAGACATCTCGCTATCGATCCTTTTTCATTTGTTTTAGTCTTTGTGTTCAGAAAGAGAACCGATATGGACAAATCATTAACGACGTTTCAACTAATGCAGCAGAGATCAGTAGACGCTATCGCGGGTAGCACGGTTCATTAGTTGATTACCTGCAATTGGATCCGATAGTGATAGGCTACTGTAGCAGCAAAGCAAATCTAATCAGAGTTGGATATGTCTGTGAGGATTGCAGCTTCGAACTGGAACATGGACTTGGCCTCATGAGGGCAATTCCTTGAACATCAACTATGTGGAGTTTGGGTCACAAGGAGAAGGGGGTGCCCAGGAGACTCTATTGCTCCTACCCACTCTCTCGGATGTAAGCACAACAGAGGAGTGGTACGCCGTGGCAGAGGAGCTCGTGGCGAAGGTTGGGCCTGGCAAGAGACGAGCTGTAGTGGTCGATTGGCCTGGACTGGGTCTCTCAGACAGACCTGCTCTTGAATATACAGTTGATGTATTGGAAAAGTTTTTGGTGGACTTCGTTACTGCTGCTAATGGTCCTCTTGCTGGCGTCCAAGGTCTGTTTCAGCCGAACTATTTGTTCATTATACAGTTTCATTATTCAATCTAGCATGCTAGTCTGTGGTGCCATTTCTGCTGCCGAAGTTTTATGAAACAAAGAATGATGAAGATTTTATGTACATGGTTTTACTCTGGGGTGTTTCTGTTAGCACTATACTTACAAAACAAATCGTGCACAGGTGAATCGTTGGTTGTAATTGGAGGGGGTCACGCCGCCACTATTGCTGTGCGTGCAGTAAGCAAGGGCTTAATCATGGAATCACGGTCAGTATCTAACATCACCACATCTTACAAAACCCTCATTTTCTTCAACTTCTCTCGTGTGCTTTTATTGCACTTACAAACCTCCAGTTTAGGTTCTGATTAAGGATCATGATATATCTTCTCCAGGTACGGGCTACTTCGTGGCACTTTGAGGTCCCCAGGAGTTGGATGGGCAATGTACAAGTATCTGGTGAGCAGCCCCAAGAATATCCGTATGCAGTATCTTACCCACGTCTACTCGGATGCGGACAACGTGACTCCAGCCATGGTTGAGAACCGAACTGCTTTGACACAGAGAGACGGTGCTCGCTTTGCACCTGCAGCGTTTCTCACTGGTTTACTGGACCCTGCCTTAACACGGGAGGAGTTCCTCTCCATGTTTGCTCAACTAGATGGCAAGGTCCCCGTGCTTGTACTCTCCACCTTGAAAGCTCCACGGAGATCCCGAGCCGAGATGGAGGCACTGGAGGGAGTGAAGGGCGTCACCAAGTTCGAGAAGCTCCGAGGAGCTTTATTGCCTCAAGAGGAGTTTCCGGAGGATGTTGCTGCATCACTTGCAGCATTTTTGCAGGAAGTTTAGATCAGTTTCTCATTTTGCAAAATTGAGTTCACAGAAACATGTATGTAACCTTAAATTTGTGTATACTCTGTTAATGAATTTGTTCCAAGTTTATTCTGATTTCAGTCTGATGTAATAAGATTTCTTTGAATTGATGAGAGTTAAGTTTTGTTTTAGATAAATTTAGGGATTATTTCAGATGAGTTTTGGAGGGAATTGGAAGGGAGACAAGGAGTGGCAAGAATATAACAAGGACAATGAAATGATATGTAGAGATATATTTATGTTGCAAATACAACAATGCAAATCAAAAGCTGGAGTATACTATGTACACATCTGTACGCTTTATATAGCCGTACCCGCGGTTTAACTTCACTTCACTTCTCTGTCTCTCGCGAAGCCTCGGCATCGAAGGAGAGTGCAGCTGAAGCTTCACTCTCCGAGCATCGAAGGTACCGGCTTCGTCGTTAGTTTGCGACTGCTCCCAGGTTTGCGTTTCGCTCATTCATTTGGAGCCTGCTTGTCGTCTGGGATTTGAAACTCAACGAGGTAATTACAGGTCTAGCTGGAGGGGACCGATCTTACTTCCAGGAGCACTGCAACTTTGCTTGGGCATGGACAATACTTGTGCGCCCGTTGCGGATGTGGGCTGTGTCTCCGACGAAGGCGTGTTACCGAGCGGGGCTCTGGGGAGGATCAGCGAGGCGCTCCTTGGGCTAGTCAGCGGGTTGGCGAAGAGTCTCCAGGAGTTTCAGGATGTGGAGAGTATGTTGGAGGTGGAGGCTGCTGCTGCCGGGATTAATAGGAACGGCGTTGATGAACCTGGACGAGCTGTGAGCGTGGAAGTGAGGCGGGAGCTTCTTCTCGATGTTGCTGGGACCGTGAAGGAGATGGTGGGCGCCTGGGTATCTGATATCAGGAGTAATGCACAGGTGCAGAAGCTGATGGCTGCAGGTGAGCACCATGGGGAGCTCATGAACATCCCAAAGCATGATCAGCAGTCATCTTCTCTTGGAGGAACCCTAGTTTGCAATTCCAGCAGAGTGGACTCAAGAGCGGGGAAAAGAGGGAAGGGCCTGACGATTCTATGCAAACATTCATGTGAGCATCATCAGGAGGTAGTGGATCCAAGGGTATGGAGAAACCTGCCGCAGGAGTTGGTGGAGCTTGTCTTTGCAAAACTTCCTTTAGATGCGATCCTTGGTCTTTGTTCTGTCTCGAGGGCGTGGTGTGCAATGTCGCGCTCGTCGAGTTTCTGTGGATTGTTCTCAGCGAGATTTCCAAAGCTCTTTGGGCTTCTGGGGATGGGGAGGGTCGGATCAAGTTATTCGCTGACGACCACAATTTATGACGAGGAATCTAACAAGTGGCTTTGCTACATTGATGAGAAGTGGTCTTTTCCAATGCGTGATAAGGCTTATCGAAACGCGATGTTCGCATGTGATGGAGGTTTAGTTTGTTTTGTCCCCGTTGAGGATTTGGCATCCTCTCCTATTGTGGTCTGGAATCCGTTGTCCGATACTTCTAGGACTCTGCCTCTTATGCCTCTTGACAACGTTGAAAAGGTGAGCATCATGGTGCAGCTTGTCATGGACGATGATACAAAGGGGTACAGAGTAATCCTGGTGATTCGTGAAACGATTGAACAAGTCTTCTCCTTTTCGGCACACTTTTACCACACCAAAACAGGAGTATGGAGCATGATGGACTCGGGCCTTGTTTATGGAGCTCGTAACAGCAGATTGGCGACAGGTCCTGGTGCCCCAAGTGTTTTTGATTGCACAACAAAAGAGTTTCATGATCTTCGAACCCGCGATTTTCTTCGATGGATTTTTGGCTACCCATTGCCCTACTCAGTTGTCAGGGACGGTATGTTTGTGATCCATGGGACGAACATTTCGAAGTATACTTGGGATAGCAGCAAATCTGACTTAAGACGAGTGAAACGAATCACGGATGTCATAAAGAATCATCCCGAGGACACAACTATGTTACTTGCAAACCTTGAGTCGGTTCTAGTAGTTTCAGACAACCGTGAAGAACAACACCTTCGACACCAGAAAACTTTGCTGTTGGACTGGTCTACAGCTGATATTACCATTCCTCCAGCACTAAGTCTATCAGTTGAAGACCTCAGGGGATCGCTCGCGTGTGCACTTCGGTGGGATATCGCTCCGTGAGTACTTCACCTGAAACAATTCAAGTGCACAAAGTGCAACATGCTGCTACCAGTGAAGTTCAATTGTATGCCAAGGTGGGCAATTTCCAAACTCGCATGAGAAGCGGGGACATAATACTAGTAGGGTTGATTTTTTTTAAACCGATACTCCCGCACTCAGTCTCGAGGTTATCTCCCCTTTCTATGGAATGAAAATATCTTGATCTATTGCTCTGATTGCTAGAAAGCTCCGAGAGAGGTGGAGAGGTCTTATAGGAAGAGGGATTTAAATGGTGAGTGTCTGCACCGCTTTATATACCCGGAAATCTATTAATTTGAGGTATGGGTGTGGGAATGGGTATGTGCTCATTTGTAACCTTAATCATGTGAGGGCTCTTCACCTCTCTTGGAGCTCTCTTCTAATCATAGAAATAGTGAAGCCTCTTTTTATCTTAGTATACAGGAAGACCTAGATTAGTTAGATTGTGCGTGGTCTTGGGCTTTGGACTTTCGGCTAAATGTCTTTTAAAAGATTTGGTAGGTACTTGTATACCAAGATTAGTGGAAAAGGTGTCTAACATTAGTGGAAAATTTGAATTCATCCAAAAAAAAATGCAAATTTTAGAAGTAGTAAATGGATGTAGCATTTCTTTAAGAAGTTTTAAAAGAATGGCTTTTGATACAAGCAAAAATGTGTTGTTTTTTTGTGAATTAGATTTTTAATAGTTATAATTCAAACGGTCAAAAACAAATTCACTATTTCAATTTTTTATTTTTTTGAATTTAAAAATAAATAAATTGATATCAAAATTCTTGTGTAGAAAAAAATGGTTTTTTTTTACATTAGGTTGGTAGAGTGAGAAACCTTTGACTTCGTTTAGAGTGTAAATTTTCAGTAAAGAAGAGTTTCGTTGATTTGTTTATTTTTTACAATTTCAATTGAAATCATGATAGGTACTTATACAAAAACTCTATTTAGGTCAGTAGAAGGTGTAGGACAACTGCTCAAGGTAGTAGTCATACAAAATTAACAACTTTAAAAAGTATAACTTCTGGAAAAAATTATACTCCCACAAAGTTCTTATAATTTTCCACCTTCAAAAGAATAAAAATAAAATCACAATTGAAATCAACATCATAAGAACTTTTCCAAAATTCTAACTTAAAAAAAATTGATAGTTTAATAATTTTTTTGGATGTTCATATTTGATGAAACATTACGATATTGAACAGGGTACCCTAAGCATAGAAGATAGTCTTAGAATGCTAGAGGGTATCCTATCATGCACTGTAATGTCCAGTGTTAATGTATGAATGGGGTTAATGTATACATGGGGTTAATGTATGAATGGTTCAGGTTCTCATACTTTCAGAGCTCAGTTGAAGCCGAGGACGACTTGCATAGGAGGAAATGAGATGAGCAACATCCAGGAGCACGTGGGCGTAATTTTATGATAGACAGGTCTAAAAACGTAGCACAACCCATCTCACAGACAGAGAGCTGTTCTGAAGAACTTGAGTGCAATGAAGTTGCTCTTTATTGATACGAATCAGGGCCGGCTCTTAAACAATATTCTAGGCACTTGGAATTGACAAGGCTTGCATAAGCCGTGGACCCAGATCGGTGATATCACCTGCCAGAGAAAAAGAATGAGATTAGTGCCACTCATTGCTGCATTTAAGTTCTTATTTGGTGGGAACAGAATACAAGCAAGAATTTGAACCATTCATAAAAATGCTGATTGTGGAGTAGATAGCGTACCGGCACCAAGAGTAAGCAACACAATGTTGCCCCGATCATTCATTGCATTCTTATCTAGCGCTGCTAACTCCCACGAGAGCCGCTCCACTACGTCATCCTGTCATAGAACAAGAGCGAATCTAACCTTTCAACACTAGCAGCTACAGAAAGCCGGGGTCAAATGCAAACAGCACTGCAGTAAATTGAAATACTGAAGCAGGATAGAGCAAAAGTATTCAGGCTGGACCAATTCATGCAGAGAAACAAGGTTACAAATTATACCAAGTCAGGAATGTAGACGGCCGGCGGTCCAATAATAGCATTGGCTAAATCCTCTCCAGTCACAATCTTCTCAGTCCGGATGTTACGAGCAGAATACACCTGCCGTTTCATCCACAGTAAGCTTGCTTCACAGGCGAAGAATACTATACATAAAGCTATTACAAAACAGATGCACCGTTTTCTGATAAACCGCTCTGTTGCCTTCAAGAAAGCGTAATCTAAAACACCGAGTAATATCGAGTGGATTTCAGAGCAACCACTCGAATTCGAGCCCATCCTGATATTATTGTTTAGATAGAGTTATTTAGGTCCATTGATGAGAAATCTACAAAACACCTAACATCATAGGGAAGAATTTACAACGTACCTCCGTCACAATCACTCGATCTGCAGCACTAAACGCAGGAGCAAAATCGGCTAGAAATGTGGCCAGACGGCTGTCCCAAAAACAACCCATTGATATCATTATTAATGCTTTAAGCTTGTCCAAAAAACCCGTTTCCGCAAAAAAACTCTGAAGAAGATTACCCAAGACGACAGACGCATCAACAGCTAATAATTGACATCATTTCAACAGTTTTCACCCGATCAACTATAATGCGTATCCAATGAAGCTCGGTGCTCCACAAAGTGCTCAATATTGAACTTCAAGAATCAAAGAACCCACCTGACAGTGTGAGGTTGGAATATCACCCAAATGGGTTGTTGATCGAATCGTTGACGAGCTGCTTGAAGGACAGCACGCACCTCAGTTGGATGATGAGCGTAATCATCGATTATATGACATCCCTGAACAGTTCCGACCCAATCGAAGCGCCTCCTTACTCCAGAGAAAGTACCTAGAGCATTGCTACTAGCCTCTGCAGCCCTCTTCATAACCATTGCCAGCTCCTCTCCATCGCTTTCCTTCTCTGCTGCCAGCAGTGACATAACCACAATGGCCTGCCAATCTTGATCATCACTAATCGCTATATTCACTCACATGAATGGTTATGAGTGTTACATCTAGGCATTGTGCTAAGTAACTCAAAAAATTCACGAAGACTGGGAAACAAACAAGATTATGTATATCCAGAACTGGAACTACATTACGGCCGGAAGAGCAGTATACCAACAATTTTCTCTTGAAAAAGGAGAATCACAGGTTTTGAAATAACCGTACAGCTCACACAAAGTGATATCTCAAGATGACTTGAATCCTAAAGAAGGGCAAATCTGCCAAATTCTAAAGCAGTAGCATCACCGTGGCAGGAATAATTTAAGTAATAGTCAAAATTTACTTACAGCAAGAGAATTAAGTACGTTGTACATGCCAGGCAAGCGTAAACTGACTCGAGTCATAGGCCTGTTTTTATACACCTGTACCCAATACCAAGGCAGCAAGTGTCAGCACAATTTTATTGCAATAACAGCACTATAAATTCTTGAATAGCAATTACAAAGTTCTCAAAGCTTTAAATCCCTTGAACTACCTCGATGAACAGGTGTACTAACCACTGTATAATCAGTTCCACCTTGTGGATTTGGGACAAGCATTATTGCTCGCCAATCGCTGCTTTCACCTAAGCCGTAAGTCACAACCCGCCTCTTTTCTCTAGATTGAGAACTTAAAACTGTCTGATCGTCTTCTTTCATCAACCCTAATAAAGATTTAGCACCGGCACTGCAAGGTATGTGAAAGGCAGAACGCTCTCAGGTTCAAAATAAAGTGGCACAAGCGAGATATACAGTTATCAAATACAAATCACAACCAACACTGCAAACAATTTAGACTCTGGCTGTCACAAGGTGTTCTCATGATTCAATTTACCTGTCGTCACAAATGACAAGATATCCTCCCGGTTTGATTCGCATCACAAATCTCTTGAAAATGTCCCTAACTGCCTCCTGCAACATGTAGTTCAGGTACACAGTGAGCACGTAATTGAAGAGCTCCATACTTACTATAGCAATAGAAAGACCTGCAAAAAAACTACATGCAACATGGCAAACAACCTAACTTCACAAGATCATCAAGGTTAATAGCAAGCCCTCAACAAATGAACGAACATTTTCAGTCCTAAAATTCAACAAATGCAGAACCAACAAGGAATTTTCAAGACAATTAATCACAGAAGGCGTAGCACGGGGTAAAGAGAGCACCTCATCTGGAAACATATCTACATGTTCCCACTCTACATTTGTCACAACTGCCAGGGAAGGTGAAATGCCTAAAAAGCAGCCATCGTACTCATCAGCCTGCAATAAATACAGAGATTCCTTCAACACCCGAACTAAATATAATAGGCTTAGTAGTTGGCCCTTCGGTAACCCGATTATCATACATCACCTTGATATCTAAAAGTAAAACCATCAGAGAATCAGCACTACGAGTTTCCTGAAAAGGCCGTCTCACATGGAGAAGGAGGCAGACAGACAACATGCCTGTTGGTTTAGAGACGATTGGAGCGCACCTCTAAAACAAATTTGCGACTACTCCCGTACATTACGTTGCCTCCATCCGGAAACTGCAGTCACACATCCACTTAAATCACGTAAGACATGCTGACACGGTGCAGTATGTTAAACCAACCTCTTCTACGTCACCTTGTCTTAATCAAGACTTCAAGCTGAGAACTTCTCTAAATACTGAATCACTCAAAAAAAAATTAAAACTACGGCTACTATATTATGCAAACTACCCTAGGAGCGAGTACTAAACTTCTGGCCACAGGCGTTTTGGCTGAACTGCAAATGTATGTGAGGCTCAAGCTCTTCGAAAAGAGACACTACAGTCGACCCATTCAGCAGAAAATCGGACAAGACCAGAACATACTGAGGCCCTGGAATGAGGAAGTCTGTAATTCAGAAGGTCTTGGGCTAGACATTTAAGATGACCCTAGTACCGTTGTGAAAGCAGTCCAAGAAAATTTGCCTTCAAATGTGCCCATGCCATCCACTTAAATCTCACACCAAAGCAGGGGCACAATTTTCGGGTTTAAAGTTGAATCTGTAGTCTTCTCGAAGCCGTAACAGTCCTATTAGCAAATAGGAAGATACCTACATCAGACAAGATACTTGAGATAATTCCAAGGACTACCTGCGGAACTTGAGCTCCCACAATAGCAGTTATATCCTCCCCTAAGTTGCGCAGAACGACGCTCAACATGGCTGTCGTTGTGCTCTTCCCTGACATCAATCAGGTTCAATAACTGAGAACAAAAGCTTAATCAAGGCCTTTACTAACTGTCACTACTTAAGAATCTCGTAGCAGCAATAAAAGAAAGATGAATACGCACATACAGCACGCACAGTGACACATAAGTCACTCAAACCAACTTGAAAACATCTCGCATCCTGATAGACCAAAGCAGGTCTGAAAACTGAAAGAGTGAACAGTAGCGAGTGAAAGGAAGATGTATAATTACCATGAGTTCCAGCTATGGCAATTAGTTCATAACCTTCTGTTATCTTCCCGAGCCAAGTATCCCTCTTGTAACTGCAAAAACGACCAATTCAAGTCTGAAAATCCCGAACACAGTACTGACGTCCCCCCGAAATTCCATGCTCACCAAAACATCAAAAATTCGAAACAGAACTACGTGGGAGGAACATGACGAAGGCTTACATTGGCACATTTAGGGCAGAAGCGGCATCAACCTCCTCATTGCCTGGACCTACGGCACTAGACACAACCAGAGCGTCCGGAGGAGGTGATCCTTCAGGAATCATCTGGGCAGCATTGTGACCTACATACACACGAACACCGGCCTCTTTCAAGCGTTCGATTTGCTCACTCCATGAAAAGTCGGACCCACTCACTTGCCAACCCTGTCATTACATCGTCGTGAATCAATTCACACCCCTAAAAACAACACTCACACCGGCATACACTGCCAGAGTATTGCTGATAAAACCACCCAATTCAGATTCCTGACCCACTTACCGAAATAAAATGCCAGAACCACATAACTGAGTATCAGAATAAAAAGCAATAACGGAGAGATTCAAAATCTAGAACCGATAAGTGCAAAAATTCCGATTGTCTTCCGGCAATGAAAGAGAAATCCATCATATCCTAGAACTGAGCGACCATTACAGGAATTAGCAAACCTGTCGAAGCGCAAGCAGAGCGAGAGCCGAGAGCCCCGCCCCTCCTATCCCAACAAAATGCACGGATCCTGGAGAGCTCCCATTCGCATCAGACTCCACACTCAGGCGCCTCCGCTTCCAACAACTCCCGACTTTCCTGCTCCTCCTCGACCATCTCCCATCCAACCCACAATCCGAGAATCCCAGATGATTGCTACGAAACCCACATTCCTCATCCTTGACTAAACATGACGGCGCATAACCCTGCGAATCCCGCCCGGCTGAAACCACAGCCCAGCTCCTCAACTTGCTCCCTGTCCCTCCCACCGATCCAGAGACATACCTACCATAAATCACCTCGCTCCTGGAAATTCTTTGATATGCATGTGGAAACGAAAGAGTTGAGAGCTCCATGATGTCCTCCAACCCCTCCTACTTCAATCTAATCAAACTCACCATCGCACATCATTCCTTTGAAGCAAATTTGAGACAAAGCTTCCCAAAAGGCGCTCAAAGGGGAATATTCCGGAACCCAGGAATGGCAGGACTTGTTAAACCAGTTCGGTGCAAGTGTCGTGCAGCTCGAATTGTGACATTTGGCATTTGGAGGTACCAAATGTCGGCGTGCACAGGCTCGATTGATGAGTTCCTGGATGTGTAGAATGCAGATTAAAGTAACAATAGTGAGATGGGAAGCACTTGTAAGTGGCTGAGAATCTGACATGCCACTCTTCTCCGGAACTGCGAAAGCTATCGATTGCCTTTCATCCTGGGCTGGCAACTGTATCATCCGGGTTGATTTGGGGTAATTCTCCGACATTTGAGCCGTTTCGCTGTGCTTTCGCGCTCTTTGATAGTAGACGGTGCAACACTCCGTAGTCTGCACTCCTCAAGATATCTGCGTTGCCACCGCTATCATCTTCCTCCTCGTAGCTCCTCATGGTAAGCTCTTTCTTGTTTATGAGTCTTGTCGCATCGACGCTGAATCTTGTGTGCTTTTTGGATGTTTGGAAGTCTGCTTCAGACTGGGTTTGAGGTTCAGAAGCGTCAGAGTGTCACGCTCTTGTGTAGTGTTGTGTGTCTATGCTATATCAAGAGTATTGTCAGTTGTGAGTCTTCTCGGTTCTTTTAACTTCGGTTCTGTTGATACTCTGGACAAGATTTTAGAGGATGCTTCTGAAAACCCTAGAATGCTTTTCAGAGTCCTGGAAGAGCACTGACTTCAGAAGATCGTTCTCTTCCCTCTCTCTTCTCACTGCCTCTCGAATGACAATAGGTTTGCATCAGTTTGGATCAGTTTGGATCAAACATACTTATGTTGGCGTATGACAGGGTTAGTCGAAGCATCGCTGAATGAAAGCACATTATCATGCTTCAGAAAGATGTGAGCCTGGATTCAGCACACCGAAAACTCCAGATCTGCCAGGAATGGAGCAGAAGAATGCGAGGTAAGAGATGGGTGGTGCAACCTGGACTTCAATGTTTTTTTTATATACGCCTGAGACTTTCATAGCAGAGTACGACTTGCAAGCAGATATGCTCTTGAAACCTCTTTTGTACTTCACTTTAGAGTCTGTTACACATATTCATCGAGATGATTGTGATCTTTACCCAACCAGAAAGAAACAAGTAAATACCTTATATACTACCTTATCTACTTTATAATATTATGTGTATGCTCCTATCCACATCGGAATAGGGTTATTGGCTAACACTTTCTCGGCGGAAGTTTCAAACGGATTGCTGATATCATATGGTGCTTGTGCAGAGCAACTATATAGATCATCTGTAACTTTCAGAATGCTTGATACTGAGATGTTTCCCTTACGACAGTCCAGTGCATCTCGCTAAAACTGGAAGAATGGCCCAACCTCGCTTCTTCGGAGTGGTGGACCTCCTAGGGCTCCCTCGATGTCAAACATGTGTTGGGCCGGACCTACACCAGGGGCAGCATGCATGTCTGCAACACCTCCAAGATTCGCATCTCTAGCAGGGGCAACGCCCATGCCTACAACATCACCAAGGTTCGGACCTGAACCAGGGGCTGCAAGCACCCCTAGACCTCCTCCTACATTTGGAGCCACACCAGGGGCAGCATCCACGCCTGCAATGTCGCCAAGGTTTGGCGTTGCACCAGAGGCAGCAAGCACGCCTGCACCACCTGCGTGTGGAGCAACACTGACAGCAGCATGCATCCCTGCAATACCTCCAACATTCAGAGTGACACCAGGTGCAAGCATCCCTGCACCCCCTCCAGCGTTTGGATCAACACCAAACACAGCGACCATCCCTGTAGTGCCTCCAATATTCAAAGTAACACTAGGTGAAGGCATCCCTGCACCACCTTCAGGGTTAGGTGCAACACAAAACACAGCAACCATCCCTGCAATACCTCCAACATTCAGAGTGATCCCAGGTGCAAGCACCCCTGCACCACCTTCAACATTTGGTGCAATACTAGGCGCAGCTAGCACCCCCGCACCTGCGAGAAAAGGAGCTCCAGCAGGGGCAGCAAGGATTCCTGCAATTGTCACATATTGTGGTGTGAATCTTACAAGGGGTTTTAATTTCACTTGTTGGCAATCTGGCTTTTCCCAAGTGAAGCTTTTCTCCACTTGAAAATTTCTGACATTCCGAAATTTAAATACCTTGTATACAGTTACAAGCATAGCAATCTTCAGTCTTCATGGTTTAACAACCTCGTGAGTCGTCACATATTAAAATGAAAGGCTTCACAAGTATGGGGCTCGGTTATCACAAGATTTGAGTGCAAAGATTGACTACCCAGAGATAGTCGTATATATTGTTGGATGTTAGCTTTTCGATACATTTAAGAATGACATTAATAAATGGAACTTCTAAGGATGTGCATTCTGGGATTCCCTGGATGAGTCACTTACTTTAAAAGAAAGAATGGTTCACTTCTACTTTAATTCTCTTTAAACGAACATTTTCTTTAAGGCACGCAAAAATATGTTTTCATGTTTGTTTTTGTCCGCTCATCCCTTGCTGTAAATTTCTATTACCCTTTGCAATTAGACCATCGTAATACTTTAGAAATACCACCAAAATTCTAGATCATACTGTGTAAAACATCTGGTCTCATTTACAAAACATGTAAAACATGTCGTACTTTTAAAATCAGAGTGCTCAAACGGGGTATACATAATGAAGTATGCAAACTCCAAAGTAACAGAACTCAGATTCCAGATGGTACTGAAAGTTTCAGAATTTCCAGCTCTAATAATTCTGTGAGAAAGCCAAAACAAAATTTAATTAAAAATTTAATCCGCTGCTTAACAGACTCTTCGCAATGGGTGCAAGAGAGCGTACCGTCAGCTCTCGCCATCTGTAATCGATCTTATAACACTCGATTCCAAGAAATCTGAGTTTCAGACTTGCAACAAGCCTGCATCATCACCCGTCAAAACAACCACGTCAGCAATTATAACAGCCCCGACAAATGCCGAAAGCGACGCATCCGACCAGCAACAATTTACGAAATTACGGCCGAGAAAACTCTTATACTCAAACCGGGAAGTTAGTCAGTCGTCTTGTCCTGGCCAAGCCACTTGTGGCTGGCCCTTCTATTCTGTTCACCTTGCAATGAAATTACGTTTCATTTGTTTCAAAAAACAAAAAACAATCAAACAAACCGGGAACAAATCAGTCGACCGGTTCTATAGTGAGCTCAACTAAGCTGAGTTAAATCCCCCGCAAGGATTGAAAAGGGTCTCAAGGAAGGACACGACAGGCCCGTTTGCACTTGGCGCGCCTGTCTAAGAGATCAAAATTTAAGAGATATAGCCCTGTTACGAAAGTATAGTAAACTCGTTGAAGGCATTTTAGCGTTCACAAACAAACTCACAACTAAGAAACTCTGCTAGAACCCAAGCCCAAGAGAAGCCCGTCAACAATCCGCGCGCTCAAACACTCACCCCTTCCTCGGAACCTCAAGAAAAAAACATGCGCTTGGAACCAGTGACCAATCCTGCAAGCTGCAAGCTCGGGTTCCTCCACAAACCAAGTGTCGCACCACCGGCGCAGGCGACTACAGACGCAACCCACGATCCTCACCACGTCCAAGAATCAACAACACCTCTCAACACCTCACAACACATCATCAACTCTCAACCTGCAATTCATTAGTAGTGACGGCAACCCCCAATCTTAAACACGACATCAGTTGCTAAGAGCGGGCTACCAGCTCAAGAAAGCCAATCATGTGCCGCATCCAGTCCACAGGCCGAACACTCGATCCTCAACCACGACCAAAACCACTCCAGAGCCGAAAAAACCACAATTCCAGGAAAAATGACGGCGCTAGCTCGCCTGATTCTACACACCCTGATACTACTCTTCCTGCGATCGAACACCTCAGAAACCTCTCAACCTGCATTTAGATCAATACAGCCGACGCCCTCCAATCTAAATGCCACCACCTACCTCTGTTGCTGAGAGGTGTGAGAAAACGTACGCAGGCGTCGGAGGGGGGCCAATTCTCCACGAAAAAGGCTGCCGGAAGTCTCCCCGGCGTGATGCGAGTGAGCTGAGGCAGGGAATTGATGGCGCTATGCGAGTGATCGAGGCGAAGATCTCAGACTCGGCATTGATAGCCCACATGTAGTGACGCTACGCGCAGTTCTGCGCCGTCCTCCAACTGTGGTGTTGCACTTTGGGCTTGTGGAGGTGACGTTTCTGAGTGGAACCAGCTCCGTGTGCTGGGGGCAAGACAATGTCACGACTCTCCACAAGGTAATTCCACCCAGAAACGTCGTGTCTCGCCGTGCGTTCACTGTGGAGTGCGTTCGCTTTCGCTTTAAAGTGCCTTCTATGGAGCGACATTCGGTGGCAACGACGATTCTGAGTAGAGTTACTGACTGCCGCGGAGGAGCGCTGCCAGGACTTACTAGGTGCAACGAGCGTTTTTCGGAGGGGCAGGGTTGATGAGCCCTTAGATTTTGGTTTTTTATTTTAAAATTCCTAAGGGAGTCTCTCTAGAGTAATTTCTGGCCGTAGACCCCATTTTTGAATTCAAAATTACCAAAAATGACCTCGGGGGGGTCCAAATTGAAAATTTCAGGGTTTTGGAAGAAAAAAACCAACCAATGGGAGTGGCTCCTAAAAACGCTCGTAGTACTAGGTAAGTCCCAGCCTGGGGATGTCCTGTCCACGCCGCCACGGATGGGGGCAGCATGTTCTGGCTCAGTGCCTCCTTTACTACGACGATAACGCACATTCTCCGGAGTCCGCTGGGAAGGACGAAGGCTGACTGACAAAAGGGCAACGAGTGGAAAGTTTGCATTTCTTAACTTCGAAACACTTGAGATTCTAAAATAAAATAAATAAAAAATGTTGAGATAATCACATGAATTCCAATAAATAACAAACATTCAATGAATCTTCATTGTTACGGATGAAATTCAAACTTCAAGTTATGTATTCCCTCAATAAGTAGAATTTCAACAAACTAGTTTTTCTATTGCCAAATACCAGTACCACATTATGATAGTTTACAATCAATTGCTTAACTCTTCTTGGCCGAATTACTGTGATATTCTAGATGGTGAATAAAAAAAATTAAATAATTAAATAAAAATATATTTATTAAGCCAAATTTTGAAATCTAGAAACACCATAATAATTTACGTCTTTTGCACATATGTGAAATTTATTAAAAAAATGGCAAAATGGAAATTCATTCTAAAATTCTAAAATCTTGGTTTAAAAGCAAATTTTTTATTAAAAATCAACATAAAACTAAATTGAAAATAATCTTTGAGAACTAGTACAAGTAGATTATTATATTTAATGCATTGCAATAAATTTCATCCATAAATTGTATGTATAAATTGTTGGTTTTTAATGCATAATTAAATCAAAAAAGGATTTTAAATATATTCTAAGATTCAATTTTTTATTTAATATAAGCAATAGTTTTAGATCAAAGTATACAAATATACTATGAAATTTAGAAATCTATATCTTTTATTTCTTTATCTAATTCAAATTATTTTTTCTTATTTTGAAATTGTGCTAATAATTTAAAATTATTTATTTTTAGAAAGAGAGGGATTCTTACAATACTTCATTCTCTGTTAAGTCCTTTAGACATTGGCATCATAAAGTGTACCATTCAAGAAGATATTTCTTAAGGAATTTAATCTAAGTAGCATTGACAATGGAATTTTTGGATTGAACCACTCCATCAATTTCACTTCATTGATTTATTATTTGTTGTTTCATTAATTCTAAAACACTCAATGTGATGTTTTGATTACAGAGGTATATTTCTATAGCAAAGATGCTCCATTTTGGTCCAAACTAAACAACTAATGTATATCAATGCTTACATATTCAATTTCATAGTGCCACACATTTATGAACTATTGCATTGTATTTGTGTTTACCATTTTATTTTAATTCTCAGAGCTAAAATGACTTTTTTTAATGTGACTTATTGTCTGTCTATGTCCTAGCAAGGATGTAAGGGAACAAACAATTGCAATTTGTCATGTTTCTTTTAACTTCGTTAATTTTAATACCATGAACATGACTTTAGACTATGTTCTTTAACCCCTAAATGCACTGGCGACCAAAATGTGGTGGCAGCCTATTTTGGGCAGGTTGCTACACCTCCAAAAATAATTATTAAGTTTTGAGCTTTTGTATGTAGATTCCTTAAGTCATTACGTACATGTCAAGCTTTGTTTCATATGATTTTGATATGTAATGCAAAAGTTATGAAGGATTAAAGGTTCAAAATCTCAACGCGGGCAGCATATAAAAAACTCAAATCTTTTTCTAAAAACCAAATTAAAATATCATCATTTTGTACTGATTTGTATGCACATAGGAAGCTTTGAGCCATGCCAATCCAATAAGTGAGGTAAGAGATATGAGAAGTCATATTATGCGGGCAGTTCGGTCAACTCTTCATCAAAAATAACTTCAACTATTGATTTTGAACTCGATTTTAACAATTTTCCAAAATTAAAAATTGGAAATTTTTTTGGTTACTTGTTACACCATTTTCACCGTTGGAATTGACAATATCTATTTTCATGTGGACAAAATTAGTAGTTTAGTTTTTCCCTCTATTCTACATCTTATTTTAATTATTTATGGTTTGAAGATGAAAATCAAGGTTTAATGTTTTGAAATTTTTTGTGAAGAATCTCAAGTCATTTTTTGAATAGAATATGCAATTGCCCATTCTAAAATTCTAAAGCATATTTTCTGAAAATTCGTTGAAGACAAGATTTTAGTTTTTTGAAGGATTGGAAATAACTTGTCTTGGAAGTTTAAACAACACGATCTTGTGATTGGTTTGGTTTCAGACTCTAAGAATTTGAGAAATAGCTTTTTGATGAGTTATTTATAAGATCCTACGGTTGAAATTGCAAAAGAATGTTATGAAATTAATAAAATCAGCTTGCTTTACAAAGAGGTATCAAAAGACAGTTTGAGCCTGAAATTTTCAAGTGCATTTAGGGGTTAAAACCCTAGAATACTCTATGAGTGTTAGGGGATATTACTTATGACAGTTATGATTTCTCTTTATAGCTTTGAATCTTTAATTCTAGTAGAAATTATGACTATGACATTGGATTAATGACACTAGCTTTGGAGTATAATGATAGGGTGGCGATAAATGAATAAATATGACCAGATATGAAGATGCATGCTTGAATTAATCATATCAATAAGCCCAAATTGTCGCAAATGGAGCAAATTTATTACAAGATAAGTAATTTAGGTAAAACTTTGATTGGCTAATTTTCACATTTTCAGCTAATTGTTCAAGTTGGATAAGTGAATTTGTATTCTTTCTGCAAATTTGATTGTCTTTCCTCTCTACTTCCATCTTGAGTCTCTTGCACATATTTTGACATGATTCTTTAAGGTCAAAAAGACTAATGACTTATTAGATGATACAATACATAATTTTTAGAAAGGTGACCTATTTTCTCGTAATTTTCTATTTTTTCATAGTTAGTTTTTTATAATAGATTGTAGCAATTTCCAATTTGTTGCTATGCGGAGGGACCTCTATATTGGCCATGATTAAGGTAAACATTCAATATAGTGAGTTAGAATATTCAACCTAAAATGGTTGGATTATAACCTAAATCTATCTTTGATAAAACCTTCAATGTTAATTATTGACCCTTAAATGCATAAGATTATCACAATTATTTTGGATGCTCATAATATACACATTTTGCTA
The DNA here is from genome assembly GCA_014871385.1 of Ceratodon purpureus. Lineage (NCBI taxonomy): Eukaryota > Viridiplantae > Streptophyta > Bryopsida > Pseudoditrichales > Ditrichaceae > Ceratodon > Ceratodon purpureus. The sequence continues at coordinate 17,863,488 of CM026423.1, read as the reverse complement.
TTTTTTTTTTACATTACCAATTTTTAATTTACTCACATCAACTCCAAAAAAATTATGAAATCACTTGGGTTAAACTCTATTTTTATCTACTAACATATACAAATCATTTTCATGCATTTACATCTTGTTTCTAATGTGAGAATCTCCTTATTCCTGAAAGACCACATTCTTTAAATTGAGACTATTCTTAGTCTTAATTTAATGCTTGATTTTAGAATTATTTTTTTGATTTCTTGATTGAGCTTATATTTGTAACTAAAATTTTGACTATATATGGAATGGATCTCCTTGACTCAAAAATAATCTATTTACAGAAAGTCCAAAAAAACGTATGAATTCTCTCTAAACAATTACTGATATTTTTGGCAAAAAGTCTCAAAAAGTAAAAATTGTCTCAAAATAACGAATATGGTCATCTGATAGTACATTAAACACCTCTACTTTACAACACATTTGATTGAAATCATTAGTAATTACCTAACCATACAAAATAGGTATGTATGTATGTACCTTACATTCTACGAAATAGTTACAGACTTACAGTCTGAATTGCTCTTCATGCTACTTACAGATCAACTCTTTGCGAACACATACTTTGACGAAGGCTCAAACGGATTCCTGATGTTTCAATGTGCTTCCTCAGAGGAACTCTATAGATCAACTGCAACGTTCTGAATGACTGATATGGGTCCCATATGGGTATGCTTTAGTGATGACAGTAACGTGAATCTCCTTAGAAGAAGAAGAAGAACGGCCCAACTTCACTTCTTCGCAGTGGCGGACCTTCCAGAGCTCCTTCTACGTCAAACATTTCTTGCGCAGGACCTTGACCAAGTAGCGCAGCATTCATCCTTGCACCACCTCCGAGGTTCCGAGCACCAGCAGGTGGAGCAAGCACTCCTCCAACACGTCCCATAGGTGGAGCAGCAGCAGCGGCAGCAGCAAGCATTCTAGCACCACCTCCAAGGTTTTGAGCTCTAGCAGGGGGAGCAAGCACCTCTCCAACACGTCCAATGGGTTCCAGATCATCAGCAGCGGCAGCAATCATTCCAGCATCACCTCCAAGCACCGGCCATCCAACACCTCCCATGGGTGGAGCAGCAGCGGCGGTAGCAGCAAGCATTCCAGCACCACCTACTAGGTTCCGAGCACCAGCTGCTGGACCAAGCACCCCTCCAACATGTCCACGGGTCGGAGGAGCAGCGGCGGCGGCGACAGCAAGCAATACAGCACCACCTCCAAGGTTTTGAGCTCGAACAGGTGCAGCAAGCACCCCTGCAATGGGTGGAGCAGCAGCAGCGATCATTTCAGCATCACCTCCAAGGGGGTGAGCACCAGCAGGTACAGCAATCGTCCCAGCACCACCTCCAAGATTCGGTGCAGGATTAAGTGTCCTTCCTTCACCTCCTGGATTTGGAGCTCCAGCATGAGCAGCAAGCATCCCTGAAATCATCATCAGTTGTGGTGTGAATTTTATGTGCCCTTCCCATTATTTTCTCTTAACAACAGTTACTTGCCACAATTGTAAGCACAGCAGATCAAAGAGCATTTCTCATTTTTTCTAGAAGCTTATTTTCACCCCATATGCTCATTTATTAAATTTCACCAAAAAAAAGCAATTGAAGATAATAAAATTTACCCATATTGACCATTTTAATTAGTTTTATATATTTTTCAAAATATTCATTAAAAAGTTAATTTCAATATCATTTTTATATTATTTACAAATGAATGACGATTTGATACTAAAAATAAATAGAGAATTTTATTTACGGTACATTGAGAAAAACAATAGTTCTTGATTAGACAAAATAGTCATGGATTCAAAATTAGTTAAAGAATTGTTGACTTCCAATAAAATTTTAATTTTTGATGTCTTTTCACAAACAAACAACTTCCTTAAATAATTAATCCAATTTGACCAAGGGTTTTAATAACCTTTTTTTAAATGGTATGTGAAGGTAATAAATTAGACGATTAATGTTTCGTGATCAAATTAGTCATATGTCACGGTTAAAGGTTAATACTGACCGATGGGCACTAGAAATGTATCATTCCACCAAGGGCACAGATTTTTCGCTTCACATGGTTTGAAAAGAAAGGAAAGATAGGAGTAACCTGTTACCTCACCAACCTATTAAGTTTTCACTACACTTGCCCCTGGTTCCCAACCCAAGAGGGCCTCCTATACTGAATCCGTTCTGCAATAAGATACTGCCAAAAAGATGTTTCTCATTTCATTCATTTCAAATTAAGAAAAGACGAGGTATCATTCCAGTCCTGGGTGCCTTGTAGGATATGTACTGTTCTATTCGTGTGCTTAAAAATGATATGAGTTCATGGTTTGTTATCGGGTATACACAGTTCTCATACAGATTCCAAGAAACATTATGAGGTCAAGTTTCAATTTTATAATCTCCAACACGATTTATGTATAAAATAGTCAAAATTCACATTTTTGACCCAACTTCTATGTTAAAAGAAAATTTGAAAAATCATGGCTTTGAGTTTAGTTTGGCAATACATTACATAAGTTTCTAACGTGTGCTCGATGTTGTTAGGGGACTGAATGCCAGACTCTGTGGCTCGTATGAGGGGGGAAGCATGGTAAAGTGGACCACCAAGTGCAATCTGTGATCAGATTGCAGTGAAAATTCAGTGGCATGTTTGGGGACTTAGGGAACGTTTGGGTTGTTCAACTACCAGAAATCGACGTAGGTTTAGAGTGACACTTGTTGGAGGGTTTCTCGTTTAGCACAGAAGCCAAAGAGAGAGCTTTCATTGCTTCCAAGCCCGCGAGGGAGTGGCGTGATTGCTCCGCAGCCACTTCTGTTTTCAAAAGGATCAGCTGCCAATTTCGAGGAGGGAAGACTGAATTCTGATCAGGTGAGCGCCATGTTTAATTGATGCTGGGTTGGGGGGCTACGGTTCGGGGGTTGGGATAGGGTTTAGGGTCCTCGACAATGGATTTTTCAGTTTGCTGCGCACTTGACTGGCACTTTGCTGAAGACGAAGCAGCTGCACTGCGAGGGCTGCGTCGGGACAGGGGGGGCACCGTGTTCTGCAAATACGTCCACTTTTTTTCTGAGTTTTTTTCGCAAAATCGAGAGGTGCCATCGCTGCGTCTTGTTCGAGGTCCAAGTTTCTGGAAATTCAGCTTCGTGGGGGTTGCTCAATTGCGACAGCCGGCTCGGGCGTATTGGGCGCTAATTCATATTTTCTCAGGAGAGAAATTTCTGTCTTCACAGTTGTCGAAGTTCTTAGGGTCGTTACAGAGTCTTTGGATCATTGTGGTGCTTGATACCTCGTTGCCAAGCATTGTGTTTGGATCATTGTACTTGTGAGTTATATGTGACCGCGAAATTGGAAGACCGCGAGCTCTGTGGTCTGTAATTCGGTTCAGTTAGGGTTTAGGGGGACGAGAGATTCTAATTACTTAGCGTTTAGGGTAGCTGCAGTTACGAAGTACCCTGCTCAGGAGTGGGGATGGCATCCGAAAGTGGGCAAGTCGCAGCTGGGGTTCTTAAGAGCGAGCCTGACCTAAACAGGAAAAATGCTGAGAGAGTTCGGTTTGCAAAGGCTTTGTTAAGTCGCTGTAAGTGGAGTGTGCAGGACTTTGCGGAAAATTTGAAGTACGAAGATGCAGGAATCTGTGGAAAGACTGAGTGTGGGACAAGGCACATTACAGATGCACATCTCAGTCGAGTGTTCCCAAAGAAGGGCGGCAGCGGAATCAGAGTAGTCCCTAACAGTGAAATCTCCGAGGAAGAATGCACCCAGGTGTTGGAGCTGTACCTAGCGATGTACAACCACCCTCCCCCAAACAAGGAGTACGCACGTTACTTTTTGAGGAGCTGGTTGGCTGAAAGAGAAGGGAAGGTGAAAATTAACTGGGCAAAATTTGCTTATGATATCAACCGTAAGCAGTACGCTCAGTGGGAGAAAGACGGAAGAGTGGAGGAGGCCTGTAACGCAAAGTGGGACGATTTGCAAGGACTCGAGAATTCCGAGAAAGCAGGGGAGGGACAGTCTCTGGGCCGTCGCCGACAGTTTGGAGCAGGGTGTGAGCCTCTCCGATTTTCGACGGAGCAGACCGGCGAAGTGCTACAGCTCTTGAAGAGTGCGGAGGCGGATAACGAGACCTTGGGGCCGAAGATGTGAGTTATGCGATCCCCTACTATGCACAGTGATTTCATAGGAAGTTAAGAAAGATTACCTAGAACTCTGCAATGCCGGTGGTTCGGATTAGGGATGTCATGTTCTTGTTGCAATGTCCACGTACAGCAGGAGGTCTGTTAACATTGTATTGTTCCACTGCCGTACAATGCACGGAGTGTATTTTCACATCTATTCTGGTTTCTGGTAGAAATCGATTATGCGAGCAGTTTCTGATTAGTCGGATTCTGATTAACGATTCTCTTGGGGTTTCGCACTGCGTGTGTCTGCCACATATGGACTCTCTGAAGCTATGCGCACCTTGCTCTAAAATTGGTACTGCAAGTTCCGATATAGTTAGAGTCTATGAGTTATGCATATTTATGTCTTGGTGTTCTTGGAAAAAATGAAACACATGTTAGCATTTAGCATTTAAATGGATATGTTACGTACCGGTTCGTTGTGTGATTACTGTTTCGACAGGATATTAGTGCTTCGAGTTTTGTGGATGTGGTCTGACTTGAGATTCATTATTGCTTTAAGCATACAGATCGTGGTGATGGCATGGCGGTTAGAACTTGTATGAGGTCATTGACTCTGATTGAGATTAGTAGCGAGGGGATGAAGAGAGGAGATATCGTGCCTTTCTATCCGCCGACTGGAGTCCGACAAGCTCTCACTCAGTTGCAAGAGGTTTTCCTTCACGTGTATGTAATCTAGGTTTCTAAAAGGATGTGATGGGTGTTTTTCTAGATGCGACCGACCAAAAACCTCCAGTCGTAGAAGTTGGGTGAGAGTTCAAAAGCCTGTCATGGGGGATATCATGAGGTTTGTGAGCATATCATGGCGGATAAAGTAGGTTACGTAGAAGTCCAGATCCCAGTGGGGGCTCGCACAGTACTCTAAGTATTGGAGTCCAGAGTGGCCGATTGACGCTGAATGGCGGCACGGTTGGAACTTAAAGCTTGAACCTGAAGCTTGTAGACTATTAGAAGACCAACAGCCCAAAATGAAACGGCCTCGGGGATCAGAAGACGATGAGGCTGATGACGTAAGTGATGGCTAGTCGGAGAGGATTCTGTCTAACAATATATTGAACTGCGCTCAATTGAAGTATCAGAATGTTCACCATTTCAACGAGAATGAAATGGTTTTAAATTTGGATTTTTTTTGTGCTTTACACGTAGGAGCACCCAGTCCAGAATTATTGAACATCGGACTTTGTTGGATTCTGCGGGGTCCCACTACAGCTTAATCAGAAGAACACAATGAAACTGACTGACTCTGTTCTTTTATGTCTATTGCACTATGAATTTCTGAGCAGGGCAGACTAAATAAGAGGAACATTCTCGTGCAGGTCTGTGTTAGAGCATCGAAGGTCCGTGTTAGAGCAGCAGTGCAAAGGTGTTGACGGGGCGCTAGCGGAGAGAATGAAGTCTCTGCGAGAGGAAGAGCTGAGTTTCGCAAACATGCAGAAAAGACGAGAAAGCTTGGTCGAGCATTTCAAGCATGACAGAATCATTGGGGGATCGGAGGGGACGGAGATGCAAATAGTGGGAGAGACGTGCCCGGAGGAAGACGAAGAGCTTAGAACCATAGACAAGGACATCGAGTTCGGGTTGAAGATCCTCAATAGGGAGAGCGCACGCACCGAACAGCTGCAGCAGGAGCAAATAGAGCTCGACATGGAGCTGAAGAAACTAGAGGGGGAGATAAGGTGTCGGGGTATGCAATCCAGTCGTGCTGAGTTGTTCGTTGCAAAATTGACCGACCAGGTGCAATTGATGGCCGTGGGTTCCGGTATGGGGACCACACCTCTACCGATACGAAATCCTAGAGTCCCCCCCAAAGAAAGAGCAAAGGTTATCATCATTTCTAATTGTCCTGTCTGTGGTTTCAACTTTAAGTGTCACAATATGTCTATCGCGGATTGTGAATGCGCCTACCACCACTTCTGTCTGGCTGCTTGGTTAAGCGATGGGAGGAGGCACTGTGCGGGGGCGTTCTGCGAGAAGGAGTTCTCCAACGAGTGGTTGGAGAGCTTTGGAGCAAATCAGATCAGAATCCCTGCTCTCCGGCAGCCAAAGTTGGAGGGCCTTGTCGGGAGATTCAACAGAGTGGAGAATAGGGGCGCTGCTAATGCCGCATCCACCAACTGTAAGTGAATCTGCACACCTTCTGTAGAGCCGTGAAGTTCGGTCATTGAGTGAAGGTGGAGTTTAGGTTAGGCGGAATGTGATTTTAGTTGAAAGGTACCACACGGGTATGCCTTTCCCCATTGAAGAGCGTTGTTCACGTGGAAGTTTATAAATCTTTGCGCGAAAAGTGATGCATGGAGGATGTATTTCGTGGCAGTTGCGGAGCAGGTGCCCTCTACGTCGGGAACACCGGTGTCTCAACAACACGAAGGACCATTCACACCGTCGTCGGGGAAAATGAATACTCCGGCTTCGGGGAGCTGGAGGACGCCGACAGGGAGTGCCGGCAGAATCAGCGCTCATGGCACAGTAATGCGTGTAGAGGATGTGCGCGGTTTAAGCCCTGCGGACATCCAGAAATCAGGAACACCTTCTCTCCATAAATCAGGCACGGGCAGGACTTCAGATGACAGTATTCTCGGTCCAGACGAAGAAGTCTGTCTTAGTCAGGCGAGAGCGACGTTGCAGACGGTGGATGACGGGGTCACCATGAACGCGACCGTAACCACCATTTCGGAGACAATGCCGGGCTTTGAAGGCAGTGTACTTGCGCACATCGCACAGCCGGCGCCAAATAAGGAAGAAACGGACACTCCGAAGTGTGACGAGGACGACGACGGGGATGATGAGATACATGTGGCCCAAGAAGACGTGGAGGTGGCGGCCTACGACATGCCATTAGACGTCGGAGACAACGACCGGGAAACAGCAGAGGATGAATCGGAGGATCTGGGGTCTAAGAAGATACGACCAAATCAGCCTGTGGAAATTCGGGATACGCGGCGTCAAGCGGCGTTGCGCAATACACTCTGCCCGCCGCCGGATGCGGAATCAGGGCCTGCTCTGCACGTCCATGCTCCGTCGCGAGTGAAGAAGGGGAGTGTGGGTCGGGGGCGATCCACACAGGCTGCCGCTAGGACTGAGAAGGGCCAGAATATGAAGCCCCTGGCCCATTTCGGACTCCAGGAAAGATTCAAAGCGCCAGCTGTTGTCACTGACGCCGGGAAGGGACGTGGGCGCGGGGGCAAACACCCGAAGCGGAAGCGGGACGTACCTAGCCTGTAGCAATACGGCAGTGGACTGAAGAATTTCAGGGCGAGATCAATGACTGGGAATGTATGCTCTGTACGTTCATGTCCAATGCTGTCTACGAATACGTGTTTGCCAATGCGACGTAGGAGGAGAACAATTTTTGGGAGTGGTGGTGACTGGGAACAATGTGTACATATGGGTGCCCGAGGTACAGAATTGTAATCGGACGATAGAATGACAGAATTGGATCAAGCATTGGACGAGGCGATGCGGGCATGCGCGCGATGTGGCTCGCGCGCCCATGCGCCTCCCTTCTCTTCTCCAGGGCGGGAGCGCGACTAAGTGGCGGGTGATCTAGGGAGCCCGTTCCGTTCATTGCAAGCTCTCCCAAGTTTTCCCACAGATGTGGAGTCAGTCTGTATCTCACGGATAGTAAAGTTTAGGCTTAGGCAACAGTTTCCGGAAGTTTAGTTCAGCTGTAACCCTGGCTTGGTCGCTGACATGTGGAATTGAAATATTTTTGGAGTATTGCATCCTGGTACAATGTTCTCGAGGTCAACCGGAGTATGGGGGGGGGGGGGAGGGGCTCATCACATTTACGGGTCCAAATTGCAAGTGGAGTGTTCACTGCTTATAAAGTAGACATCATTGAGTTAGTTGTCGCCACCCCATCATTGAGAGTGGATTTATAGGTATGGGTATAAGTTGGGGGTGGGGTTCACAGAATGAGTTCTCCAAGTCCTGTTTCAATAGATTGAGAGTCGAAGGCACCCTATCCCTCAGATAGAGTATGGTTTCCCACCAGTCCTGCTGACTTGTGTTATGTGGTACAAGGCAGGTCAATGCTGTTGGTTGGGCTAGGCTTCTACGGGCTTCTCGAAGGTGCTGAGCTCACAAATGAAACCATTGTGAACGAAATGCTGCACGATGCTAAATGGCAACTGAAGAATGGAGGAGCATCGCCAACAGGGCCGGAACTTTCCTTAGCTACAAAACGGATGATTGAGATTCAGGTACAATTATGGCATAAGATCAAATACTGAGATTTGCCGAGATATATTTGTTAAGAATCTGTGTTATCAATTGCTAAGATATGTTTGTTTGCAAAATTCGTCCAAAATATCCACTCGTGTCGATCGTGCTTATCCGACAGACACAGGTGCGCACGACAATGGAGAATGCGTTCTGGGACAGTATTGCAGCTGGTTTAGCGCAAAAGCCAACTGATTACAAGCGATTTGTTAGTTTGATAGGAGAAGTACGAGAGGAACTTGAAGCCCTTGTTCCAGAAGGATGGAGGGATGAGCTCCGAGAATCTATGGACTTGGAATTGATCGCTCAGGTCATCCACCTACTGGAGAGTTCAAGCACAATTCAACTGAGCAGGTGTCGTTAAGTCCTCATGGTCCTTCTAATTGCCTTGTCGGAGTTCTTACTGTAAGGCACTTCTGTAGATTCTGGAGTCAGGAAGCAATGATGTTGAGCACTTGCAACGGCTATTGGATTACGCATCCAAGTTGATATTGAAGCTGGGTTCTCCAGCTCGTGATAGCACTGCTAAAGCTGCTCATGAATCATTGGTTAAAGAATTAGCAGCTACTGTGTCTTCAGGCAGCAAGGACCCAGAGGACGCATTCTTCACTACGATTGTCAAAGGCCTCCGTTTCATATTTGAGCAGCTTCAGGTGAGACTTCCCTTCATTCGCATGCTTTCTTTTCTATATGTTTCACCTTATTGACCTCTGCTTTCGAGATCTGAATATTGTAGGATCTTCAATATCATGAACCTTACATTCTACACTGTCGACAAGTCGATCGTGTCTAATTTCTCAAATTCTATCATGTTGAACCCATTGCAGGTGCTGAAACAAGACATTAATGCAACCCGTTTACGCGCTCTGGCTCCTCTCATTAGCGGAACTGCTGGTGTGGAATACATGCGCAAAGCTTTTGCAACGAGATACCAACTTGAAATTGGGGCTAAACTTGCAGAAATCAGCCAACGCTTACCGAACACGCTCGTCTGGTTCACTGAGGGTTTTCAGAGCTTTGAGCAGGAGAAAACAGAGTTAGAAGCCTCACTAGCACCTGTCCAGGGTACTTTGCCTACAGCGCTGAGCTCAGTTGCATCAGGATTACCCCCTCCGTCATCGATGCGCACCGGCGGACGGATCGGTGTCTCCAGCGGTCTGGCAGCTGCTGTGCCAACAGCTGGGTCAGGACTTCACCCAGCAGGTTGGTTCAACATCTATGTGTTGGAAGGTATCATGCTTCAATTCTATTCCTTGCAGGAAGTTGATGGGGACTGAATATCTGTCGTGGAACAATATTTCAGGTGGAAAGAGGTTATATGAAGTGGAGTGGAAGAGCTCTTCAACGTTAGTCCATTTGGGCCTCTTACGAATACTTCGCCGGAACGAGCCAGCACAGGAACCATGGGTCCCGGAGACTCTTGCTCTCAATACCACTCGGCTTCGTGACTGTCAAAACGCATTCCAACGCATCCTTGTCATAGCTACTGGGTTCGTAAAATGTCTTTACTTCTGATCTCAGTGAGCTAAAATATATGTTCAGGACGATGCTAAAATCACCTGCTCGGGCGAGTGTTCCAATTTATGTGATGTTTGTTGGAGATGCACATTGCTGGTGGCGAGGCAAGGGCTTATAAGTCAAGACATTGCGAGCCTTAAGTTGGAGGAGATAATGGAGAAGGGCAAGCAGAAGCTGGAGATTCTTCTCAATGAGACTGCCTCGTCTCTGACGCAAATTGGAACGGTGCTTGCTGAGATTGCGAACAGAGCTGCTGAAGTGGAGACGAGTGACCCACCTGCAGAGCCCATGAGCGCCGAGCTCATGACGAGGGTTCTCAGGAAGACTATTTGTTTCCCACTTCCCACTGCACTTCGAGGCGCTGTGCAACTGGAGATACGGTGCTGCTTCCAGAAGCGCCACTGAATACCTGTTCAAGTTATTTACAGGGGAGGGGGGTCGCTGTGAGTTCCATGGTTACTGAGCGGGGCACTTCCTTTCACTATGTAGAAGCAACTTCGGTGTGCAAAGGCTGCACTGCCGGTGTACTGTCAGCCTCAGGTTCACTTCAAGTGTCACCTCCAGTGAAGATTTCAATGTCGTGTACTTGTTCAGTTTCTGTATCACTTGGTACTTGTCATGCCACTTTTTTACCACCGAGCGCCCCTGCGGAGGTTTAGGGTTACTTTCTGGGCGCTTGATCGGCACTTCTAATACTGGGTTGGCACTTCGCTTCCAGTGCGCAGGTTCACTTCCACTTCTCTGGCACTTTCACTGTGTCACTTTATTTGTTGCACCCGTGTGATTCCATTCCTGCAATTAAAGTCAGTTTATCGTACTTAGATTTACAAGGCTTATTTCTTTATTGAATCCTTGTTAACTTCGGCAATGTCCTGTAACTTACGAGGCCATTTGATCCTCGTTGAAGTGCCAGGTACCTAGGTTGATGTCTGCTTCCACTTACAAATTGCTGCCGTTCTCCTTGAAGACCCCCGAGCCCTGTTAGGTTCGTGCTGGTCACTCACAGAACCCTTATCTGTACTTAAAATTGTCCTAAACCTTGTTAGGACACTTGTGATCACCTCGTTGAAATTTCATTCCTCATTCCTTCTTTACTAATTTTTAATTTTTGATTTTCGATTTTTTTTTTGGTTGTACCAGCAGGAGGTGGTGGTTTGGTGGCGGAGGAGCAGCATGAAAGGCTTCGTCGCTTTGTCGATGAGTGGCGCGGTGAGGCATCTGCTGTCCTGGAATCCGCAGCACACTCTGCCTGTGCCGGCTTGGCCTCTCGCGAGGCTGTCGATGTGCATCGGGACCCTGTGCAATTGCTTACGCACATCTCCGACGAGGCCAATGTTCTCAACCTTGTCACGATTCTGGATCAATCCATTTTTATGTGAATCCCTAGATGAGCAATGCGTGAAGTTCCAGAATCTCGACTTACAGCATAGTTAAACATTCAAGTTATGATATGAATCTGAAGAGTGTTAGATGCTCATTTTGTCCACTGGAGATGTTTAAACAGATAGGTTTGGAAGCGATGTGTATTTGCATCCGTGTTTTCTTTCGGAGTGGTACTATGGAGTAATATTACTATTTTTTCTTTCAGGAGCGTACAGAACATTCGGAGCACAGTAGTGAATTGGCTCGTCTCATTTGAGTCGACGGTATCGCCTACTGTAAGCCTTCAATGGTCGATTATTCTGAGGAAGTATTACCTTCTCTAGATCTTTATTCGCTGGCAGTTCTTCTACTCTTTGTGCGAGACGCAAGATCGAGGGTATCATTTTCATATATCATATGATATTACTGTCATGAACAACAGGAGGATTATTGTTTTCTGCACATGGCCATGCTACATTTATCGTTGTCTTCTGCTATTGTGAAAGTGCAATTTATAAAATTGGTGTGATTGAGTGATTAATGTACATGTGCTATAACCATGGCATATCATAAGTGTACTATTTGTTTTGGCGCTCATTCTACATGTGACACGCAGGTACCACGATTAGCAATTCACGCCCTGTTGAGGATGAGGTTGAAGCAGCTTGCGCAGGTACTCCAACGTTACAAAAGGCGTCCTGTTCTCCTGAATTGATATGTTTGTATGATTTCTTTTGACGATGTATGAGGTACAAAGTTTTTTTTTTTTTTCAATATTGATAAAAACTCTGTAGGAAAGCTATATTTTTAGTAACATCTTTCAAGCAGCAAGAGCATGTTCTAGTTAGGCTCATGCGTAGTCTGGTCGTCTCTTACATTATAACGAGTAGCGCATGAAAACAAACTGTGGAATCGTAAGGAAAGGATGCAGGCATGTGTTTAATCTCTTTGGTCGAGAGAATCCTACAGTTGGGGGTTAACTTTAAGAGGATGAATGGAACCAGCAACTTGTGTTTTGACTACTTGAACAGACAATACATACAGAATCCAATTGCTCGTCTGTTATTTTAATGGTTTTGTGTCATTGAACTCCCAATACCGCTGAGTTTATTGGTATTTACATGTGGAAGGTTTGTTGGATTTCAGGTGTTTTTAATCGTGGTAGCTTGGTTATTTTATAACAGGGCGTGTTTCTAGCTAGCAATCTTCAGCACATCATTCGCGCCACTATTGATTGTCATGTATCTGTGGACGTAAGTAATCATTCAGACTCAAACCAAGTTTTTGAGTCTTTGTTGTTCCTTGAAATTTCATTCCGCTTAAGCTGCCCTCTACCTTCTTAACTAACCGGGTTGCTTGCAGAGTCACTTTGATTTACCTGCACTTCTGCTAGCGTCCTAGGGCAACTACCTTTGCTAGGCTGCGTTGAGAAAGTGAAGTGCAAGCATCAGTGGAAGTGCTGGCTATTATCGAGAAGATAAATGTTAAAATTGTCACAACTGAAACGGCTCTAAGAACTAATTCCTGGGATTGTCGTCTGACCAGCACAGGAACCATGGGTCCCGCAGACTCTTGCTCTCAATACCACTCGGCTTCGTGACTGTCAAAACGCATTCCAACGCATCCTTGTCATAGGTACTGGGTTCGTCAAATGTCTTTACTTCTGATCTCAGTGAGCTAAAATATATGTTCAGGACGATGCCGATATCACCTGCTCGGGCGATTGTTCCAATTTATGTGATGTTTGTTGGAGATGCACATTGCTGGTGGCGAGGCAAGGGCTTATGAGTCAAGACATTGCGAGCCTTAAGTTGGAGGAGATAATGGAGAAGGGCAAGCAGAAGCTGGAGATTCTTCTCAATGAGACTGCCTCGTCTCTGACGCAAATTGGAACGGTGCTTGCTGAGATTGCGAACAGAGCTGCTGAAGTGGAGACGAGTGACCCACCTGCAGAGCCCATGAGCGCCGAGCTCATGACGAGGGTTCTCAGGAAGAGCCTGTCGCCAGAGGATCCCGTGTTTGCGCGCGTCTCTGCTGCTGTTGAGGCCAGCTTACGAGCATTACTCGTCCTTGGCAAGAGCTCGGAGGGCATGGCCGTGGCACAGGCAGCGCTGAAGAGGATTGGCGGGGTTTATCTGATGGACAAGGTGATCGCCACAGCGGATGCTCTCGAGGTGCTCGCGGAAGTGACATGCCGAGTCCATGAGCCTCGGTACTCTTGCATCGTCGGTGCATTTCGAACCTCAGAGTAGAACGCCCAAAACATTCGACGTTGCGCATCATTGAAATATATCGCCTACACACACTCTTCCATGAAACCTTTCATTACTGGGCTTTCAACGCCTTTGATTTCACAATCTAGTCACCATCGCCAGGGCTTATAACCCACGACAGTTGTACTCATGATCTTCATTCTCCTTTTCAACTGATTTCAAATGCCACGAACCGTTCAAACATAATCACTCTTGTCAATTTCTGCAATCCACTTTCAATTGTTTCGTCCTGTACATGGACAAACGTCTGCACCACTTCTCCTCTCCTATGCATCACGCCTCTGGTCTAACTCCACGAAGTAGAATTTACAACAATGCTTATCAACCTCCGCCTCTTCGGATGATATTCGCATTCATGTTCACGTTCAGGAAGCTTCAGTTCAGAGGCGTATAAACCTGAGTCGGCATTCATCTCATTTTTCAACCCATTTCAACCCAAGGACATGAACCTGTGCAGATCGACAGGAACATACGATTATTCAAGTACACGTCTAAGTACGAATGCAGTATTCTTCAAGTGGGTAAGTGGAAGTGATTAGGGTTAAGCCCGGTTTCACTTGCACTTCTCCGGTTGTCCCAGTTTTGCTTGCACTTCACTTTAGGCTGATCGGGAAGTTGTAAAAATATCCCTTGTCGATGAGGTTCCACGTTTGGAAGCGAAAGCACAGTGATATGTATGGGAACTGCATATACCTAGGAAGTCACAATGAAGCGAAAGCACAGTGATATGTATGGGACCTGCACATACCTAGGAAGTGACAATGAAGCGTAAGTGGAAGTGACGTCTCGAGACACTTATGATTTACGTGCTTGGAGGGTTCATTGTCAACTATATTGGAAAATGGGGTTCTTTGAGTGAAGAGCAAACAGCACCGTGTCCCGGGACTGGAGAAACATCGGATAATATAATCAAAGACCACGTACGACGGGATGAAAATGATAAGTGCTGCAAACAAAGACGGAGTGTACACACAAAATATTCACTCAAGTTCATGCTGTCTCTCTTGCGTCCAGACGGTCAAACAGAATCCATATCGAAACTACTATCTTCTGATGTGCGCATGGAGGTCTTCGCCTAGAGGAATAAGATATGACTGAAAATTCTGAAGCACCATTGTCCACGTTCTAAATATGGTGCACTGCATTGTCACGGCTGCTACCGAGTACAAACACTAAAAAATCCGTTGTGCCGATCCTCTGAAAAGAAACATGTAGGGGAGATTTAGCCCCACCAGTGTGTGCTCATTCCTTCGTCACCTCGTACCGACAGTCAGTCACCTTTGTGAAAACAACCGTGTCACCAAGCTTGAGGTCGTTCATTGTGCGGAAATCCGACCAACCGCCGCTGAAGAAGCAGAAGGTCTGTTTGGGGGTGACGCAGAGGGAGCTCTGCACGACGTGTTCACCGCGAGGTCCGGACAGGGTGACCAAGCTGCCATCGAACTTCTCTGGACCAACGGAGCGCCAGAACAACGTCGGAATGTCCTGCGGGAGCGGACCATGGAGGACGAAGGGAGCTGGTCAATCGAGTTAAGAAGACCCGCCATAGCCTAGTTTCTAATTGTAAACAACTCATGTCATGTGGGAGACTTTAAGATAAATTCAGCAAGGGGGGTGTTTGTCGAGAGACTCACAAGACGCGCTGATTTGTCTGCACGGGTATGCGAAATCCGGAGCTTCTTCTTGAAGTGGGGCCTGTTCGCGTTCACCACCTGCGGATCACTATGCATAGAATCCGGGATATGCAGAGAATGCGGGGCACGTCCGCGATGGTAGGCAATGCTCGCTTCGAGAGTATGGTCGTCAACAAGCTCGAAAATGAGGATGTCCCCAACTGAGACAGCCATGTGATCAATGAAGTTCGCCCATCCCACGCTGTCGCTGATCGCGTTGCCAACACGTGAAGACGATGAGACCTGCGTCATCTGCAGAGGCCACTCCCGGTGCCCACGGTAGGATGTCAAGAGTGAGCAGTGTGCGGCTCCGGGCCAGCCCGTCATGGCGGTGAAAGGTGCGGGAACCTCCTGGCACATTGCCGTCAGCGAAGACAAGTTAGCGAACAGGAACGTTGAGAAGACCAGAGAAAAGCGAAACAGATTTAACAAGGTCACGCAGATGTCTTACCAGCCGCGCAGGTTGGGTCTTCGAGATTATCCGTATAGTGAAGTAGTTCCCGGCGGCCTCGTCGAGGTCATCCAGAACCAACTTCTCGAGGTCGTTCGACATGACGTTGCGGACTCTGTGCGACAAGAAATTCAGGAGATGAGGAAACAGCGTACTCCAGGACGGGAGGATGCGAGAGCGCAAATGGAGGGAGAGAAGGTAATGAGAGAAGAGAAGGGGACGAGGAGTAATTATGCGCCATTCGCCCTGCCGGACTGAAGCTAGGGCAAGGATTTAATGAGGAAATCCGATCTGCGCATGCCCACTTCCCCAATGCGTCACCTCACTGAGATTAATATCGGCTGCCACATTATAACAGAGATCCGCGATCGTAATGACCAAATCCAGGCCATCGCTTCCTAAATGACTGAAGCTCCTCCCTTGTCGGCAGTGATATGTATACGGTTCTGAGGAACTCTCAGTAGGCTCGGGGACACAGAATGCTGCCTCCGCAGCAATGACCCCCGTTATTCAAAGCGGTCCATACCGGGGCGTCGCTCCGCAGTGACAGTTAAGGGCGTCGAAATGCAGGAGGCATCCAACGCCCCTGTCCGTGGCTTGGGTAGAGGGACATCCGGGGAGGGGATACTCGTAAAATTTGAAGAACACAGAAATTTCACGAACAGTACCACTAATTCAAATTCTCAGGGTCAAAACCTCAATTACAACTAGACAGACAGGATACAGTACGCATTTGCTTAAACCGAGACAGACGTACCCTACAGCCTCCGTTCTGCAATGTTGATACCCAGAACCTTCACATACAGTACCTCTAATTCGAATTCACAACACATGAACTTGCAGCTGAAACGCCATTTTCCACCCACTCCTTCCACTTCCTGCCAATTCGGAGCACATAGAAATAATTAAACGTGGGCAACGCAGTTGGAGCCTAGCCTTACATTCAGTTACAAGGTCCTTCAATTACTTCGAATTCGACCTGCAACGGAAGTGGACACTCCAAATGACATCTCAGAAAACGCTAAGGTAACCCTTATACGTCATCTACCACATTGCAGTCATGCCCCCAAAAAATGCCTTCATTTGTACCAGCCAGCCATGAGGTACCGAAGTCCAAAACAGAACCCGCATGCCAGGACCATAACATACGTACACCGCAAACCCGTTATGAGTGCATAACATGTAGATCCACTCAGTGAAAGAACTCTATCCATACCTCTCTTTAACCACCAATTTAAGAACAAAGGTGGTAAGACTGGGTACCTGAAAAGCCAACAACCGTATACACAGTTGTTGCTGAGAACAACGTCCAAACCAGCGCAGGAAGAGATTAACGAGGTTCATATCATTGCTTCCAGTCAGAAGCCCTGATTGGAGATGAAAGCTGCGGTAACCAACAGGGAGTCATGTCGTAATTGACTCCAAATTTAAGGGGTCATTGTAACAAACGAACGACCTTAATACTATGTACATGCACAGTGAGCATGTGCTGAAGAGGAGTTCGTTCGTGGATACCACATATGGTACGATACAAGATTTTATTTTTTGAAAAAGGAAAAGTGGAACCAATACGTTGTATGTTAACATAACCGAGAGAATTGTCATTCTTTCTTTAAAATGAAACAGAAAATAACTAGAGGATCTTCATTAAAGTATTTGCCTAATGACTCACCTAGGTAATCGATGACGTGGACACGGCACGATCTTGAACAACTGTTCACAATTCACAGGCGCAGGACACGTTCAGAGTAAAGGCGATGTATGAACTTGAATACATCACTACATAGTGGATAGTAGTCTCGACATGATGCACGCAACACACCGTTGTCAATATTAGTACCAATTGTAAAAGGTGCATGAATTTCACACTGAACATCTTGAAGCCAAAAACAGAACTTACCTGGGGAATGGAGTAAAGAAAATTGAGGATTTGCGGCAAGAAGAACAACAACAACGTCTCACTGCACAACCATGAAAGTACGAAATCAGTCTCTCAAGTAGAAACATTGCTTATTTAAATTACAGAAATCCCTCAAAACCCTGCCTCCGAAAGAAATGCACTCAGTTATCAATCACTTTGACGAACTCCATAAACGTGAGTAAACTGATGATGGAGTATACATCACCTGAAGTGACCGAGAATGCCAACTACTGCCAAAGCCAATCCCGCAAAGTAGGTGTATGTATCACCAACAAACACCAATGACGGGTACCTGCAAACAATTTTCTGTGAATTGTAAGCAGATGTCGTTCGAATAGTTCTATCCACAAGCCATGATCCCATACGGTTGAAGACAAGACATGAGAATATAAATAAAAAAACCAAGGGTATTAGGTATTATGTAATGTTTGCATACCAGACCTTTTTGTAAAATAATAGAGTTGATCGAGATGGACACCATCACTCACCAGTTAAACGCCAGTAATCCAACAGAGGTGGCAACAGGTGGTTGCATAAGATACAAGGAAAAGGCATGAGCTTGTCTAGTCTCATCACCACGTGATATTTGCATGACATTGTGTACCAGCACCTGTACAAAAAAAGGGTGCAAGCAAGTCAAGAACCTGCATAAACAATACAAAGATAGCTGATGTAAGTTATTCAAAACCAGAAAATGTAAACCCCTAAATCTTCAGATCATTAAACGCTTTCTCCAAGCAAAGAAGCTCTCCAGTAGTATTGTTGAAAGGAGCAATTTTTCAGCTGTAATGTACAGCAAGAGGGAACCCTGACGTCGAAATAATTATACAATTACATGTGAACTTATCACAAGAAATCAACATGTATCAAGTCACAACAGATTAAAAAGCTTCTCCCAGGAAACAGTGTGGATATAAATCTACTTAAGTGCAGCACTCGCGGAGAATCGAGGATCTAGAAATTCACTGATCGAGTTTGTACCACTATTTCATGAGTAAACCACATCACCTCCACTACTAGTAGAAAAATCATCGATATAAGAGTTAAAAGATAAGTAATGCAACCAGCAACCACAGCGGTTACTCTATGGCTTCACCATGGCTAAACTTTGATGACTCTCTGATACGAACCAAAGGCAGCTCGACATAATAGGAATGGAGTAGAACGTTTACCGCACAAGAAATGATAACAGTTTGACCAACCTCTAGGCCATTCATACCAGGCAAGACGTTAACAGAGTTGGTGCAGAAAACAGCTAGCAGTCCCATTTCGAACTTATACACGCAGCCTGTAAAAAATCAGAGCCGTTATCATGGAAAAAGGGCCTCCGGGCGGACATTGTAAAAGGCGTTTTAGTTTTGTGGATGATCATCCAGAAATCAGAGATCATAAATTAGAAACTCAATAACCAAGTCTTAGGGAACTGTCAAGGGGAAACTGACATCTTGGTCGTGAAGGACTGCGAGCTGTATCCCACATCGTTCTCAGTAATGCCGGGCGCTTGTGCACCACAGAAGGACGTACTTCGTATCTTTTAGTAAGATGCGACGAATGTGATTACGGGAATCCGTTCCACAGGGCAGCCTTCTCTTTCCTGAATGAAACCAAGCACAGACATTGGTTTCAACATTCCGCAATGCCATGCAGTATGCACCATGTTTGACATCATCAATATCAACCGCGTAAACCTTGAGAAGACGTGCAAGGGACTCACGCAAACGCAGAATGGGCGGGATGGTCACCGTCGTAGCCTGCTCGTGTCCCGGCGCGCGCTTGACTAGACACGGCCATGGCCGGATATTGTCCATTGCTCCAGGTGCCCACGCATTGCGTTCCCTACAAACAAGGGACTCGCCTACAAACAGGTGTCCACTCTTTCCTTCAGAAGACAGTGACCGACAAGTAATTTTGCAAGAGATATTCCTGCAATAACACAGTGATTCAGAATTCCATGAGTTGTTTCAGAGGGACATGGTAAGTAAGCAGTGGACTGAAAGGGATCAAGTCCACAAAAAGCGAATTCAAAGGGAATAAGTTAAGAGAAACTGGACGACAAGGGAGGAAGTCCTAAAAAAGTGAATTCAAAGGGAGCAAGTATACAGAAAGCGAATTCAGAGGGCGTAAGTTCCTATAAACTGAACGAGAAGGGAGGAAGTCCAAAACAAGTGAATTCAATGGGAAGAAGTTTACAGAAAGTGAATTCAAAGGGAGCAAGTGCAGACGAAGTGAATTCTCAGGGAGGAAGTTCGAAAACAGTGAAATCTCAGGGTGGAAGTTAGAAAGAAGTGAATTCTCAGATCAAAAGTGGAAAAAGCGAGAAGTGAATTGCAAGGGAAGAAGTCCTAAAGGCAATCAGAGGAAAAAAATGCAGGAAGTTCCAATAAAGTGCAAGCAAGCGGAGACAGCAAAAGCGAAGTGCAATAGTCTTCCCTGGCACTGTTCCAGCACGGCCTGCAAGCAAGCAGATGAAATGAAGTGGAGTAAACGTGGAAGTTAACGTGGCAACCGACGGAGGCCGGAACAGGCATCCGTCGCCAAGCAACTTCGCAGTCCTCAAAGCGAAACCGCGAAGTCCCAGCGAATTGCAAGTCGCACACAGTTACACAGTGCCAGACGCAGTACAGTGCTTACCTCAAATCGATTCCGTAGTGCTCTCGGTGCTTGGGCCCGGTATGAGCACTTGCACCATGGCCAGACGTGAAAGCAAAGTTCCGCACACAGTCGGCTCCAAAGCGTGTCCAGTTTCCACTTGGGAATTCGCTTCGCTGAGCGCGTCACTCAGCCAACCGCCACCGAGGTGCCACACAGGGAATAGGTAGAATTCGAGGTCTGCACAGACCCCATGGTCAAATGTCCACCAACCACCAATGCGAAGCTTACATACATCTGCAAAACTCAACGTTTCTCTCAGATCTCAAACATATGAGTAACATTCGAGTTACTACTTAATCAGCATTTTGACGATGTACCTTCTACTGTCCGTCGAGAACCCGCCTTGCGACCTTCTTACTGACTTGATTCAATTCAGGACTGCCCTTCTGAATCTGCAAGACAGGTAACGAAGGAGTGAGACAATTAGTTCGGACTAGGAAAATTCAATACATGACGAATAAGATATTAGGGGAGTCCTTCTGGTTTCGAGCATGCACCAACCAAGCAACGGCAATTTCCTCCGTATCTGACATTTCCGTGAAAGAAATATAGAAAACATTGAAAGAGAAAATTCAATAAAGCAATGGATACGTAATCACGGAAACATACGCTTACGTACTTCTGAATCTCTGCTATGTGCTGCCATTGTTGCGATGCAGGAGTAATTTGAGCACCGAGGATAATGTCCCTAATCTCTGACTCTGTTAACTCCGATGTGTTCAAATTGTTTTTCTGCACATAATCAGAGAATAGCAGATCCCTCGGCGCAACCTCGACCTTCATACACTGATCATCACTGAAGTTGCCCCAAATGTGGTGCGGCTCTGGAAACGCTGTTTCGTCCGCATTCAACAACATCTTCGCCTTGTCGTTGTTGACATGAAGAGCCCTATAATCAGGATGAGCCTGGAGAACGCCGTGTATGATGAAGTAGTCTTAAGCATCGACCTCCTGGTCATGGATTTGGCAGGGATCCCGCACCACACTTTCATGCACCTTCTGCCACAAAGGGTGCGTGAAGATCTGGATGAGCGAAATCTTCAGGGTCGGAATCTTCCCGTGCATGAAGAGACCTGTGAGATAAAGCTGCACTTGGAAACCAACATAAACAGTCGCTCTTTTAATGGTTGGGGACCACCAAAGAGTGAAACGTCGATTTGGAATTTGAATCAAACCACGACGTTGGTCGTCCGTAAGCTTCTTGGACTTCATGGATTCCACAAAACCTGATGCTTTTTCCCAGAAAAAACGTTCCCATGTAGGGAAATACGTACCCTTGAACAATGTACGCTTCAAAATACCGTCCACTCCACCAGGAGCGTGGATTACATCAGTAACATAGTTGTTCCAGCTCCACTTCCCACACGTCGTGAAGTTGATGTGTCCACCAAAGAGGATTCTGTTTCAGAACTTGATACAGCATGAAATCAGTACGCACACGCCAACCTTTGTCATAAGCCAGCGTCTGACGATCCTTCTGGAATAGTGTGTTGATAATTGATATACCCCTCTCCCACGTCTTACCAAGATCCTCTGAACTCACCAAGGTGTTATGAGCCCCTGCTTCCTGCCTCTTCAAGGCATACTCTGCCCACACACGCTGCGCGTCGATGAACTCACTCTCCCATGGCTGAATACACTATGGCTCAATTACTGGCAGTGTGGGCACTCCGAGCTATGGTTCTACGCTGATCAGTGTGCATTATACGATTGGCGCTCTTCAACGTTGGAAAGGATGGTTTCTCGGGTCTCTGCCGACATCTTAAACCGTGGATTTCCCTTGCAGCTCTTGTACTGCAACAACTCCACCTTTGACTGCACCACAAGGTGGGAGTAATTCCATGCTTTCGGCTCGTCCACTAGGAGTTCATAACGGCATGACCCTGCGTCCCGACCGACACTGCGAATTCTTCGGTAATATGTCCCACTAATTAACATAGTATCCTTAGGCCATGTGCACCCCCAACCGTCTGTAAACGTAGCGTCGTTGCTGTGCACTGGCATATCACAGAGCACTAGGAAAAAACAATCCCCATGCTCCGGTCGGTCAGTGTAGACCACGTACGTGTCCCCAGTCTCCACCCTCTGTGCCTCCGATTCCAAGTCAGCTTCGTCATCGCTTTCGTCAATAAGATCGTCATCAAAATCCGCGTCTGTATCAGCAGAGTCTCCCTCTCGCACGGTTGCTGCTCGGTTGCGCACTGCCGTGCTCTGAAACCCGTCACCCCCATCGGGATTTTCGGAAGAAGCCGATGTCTCCCCAACTTCTCCTGTGGCTCGTTGAAAACGAGTCGTAGCACCGGCGACCTCCAAAGCGAAGCACATGCACAGCCGGCGAGTGACAGCGTGAACACGTTAACATGCGCTCTCCAAATTACTACACACAAACATACACGCGTTCTTAACAGACAACGATGACCGGGAAAGGAAACCGAGAGAAGGGATGCTCTCACCGGAATTGGAGATAGTGGCTGCAACACTTTCAACGCCCAGTGCCGCACATGCTTCTGCTTCGCACAAAGCATGGGATTGTCGTCCATACATTCGGGGCAGAAACACGCCAGTTGTCTGATGTGCAAATAGGTAACGTTAGAGGGTGACACAGAGGACACGGAATGAACAGACCTTGTCCCCGGTACTGGCCGGCAATCCATGTCTCGACCCCTGTCAACTGCACCAGGCTCAATCAAATGAAAATACCGGATGAGGGTCCTCCGGGCTTTCCCATATGCGCGGTGTTCTTCATGCTCCTTGCGGTTGCAAAAGCCCACCACGTCAGCAGCGCTCTGCAGTTTAGTGCGAGAATCGAAATTCATCTCCTCGCTCCTAATTGCACATTTGAGCATCGCACCTGCTCCATCGTGGAGCCCCTTCCCGTGGCCACTGCCGAAGTATGACCACACCATACGGCAGCCATTTGGCAACCCCGGCATCACAGTTGTCGATGGATACCTAGAAACGTACGCACATTTACAGAGAAGTTGTTAAGTACTGGATTTCTTAGGTCCCACGCATTGAACGGAAACGGAAACGGGACCCCAAAAATGAAGCCAACTACAAAGACATAGTCACAAAATGAAGCCAACTACAAAGACATGAGTACCTTGACACGTGGTACCAGCACCTCCGGGACTTGAACTGTGCCGCGCAGCCATCAGACCATACTATGTGCTCATTGGGCTTCAAACCTCTGTCGGTGAGATGCTTCCAATGCAACGCAAAACAGTGCTGCACGAAAAGAGTATCATGCTCCATGCTGTCACTAATATAGTAATGGTACTCAGTCAACAGCTTCGGGGCACCCGATTGTCGGTCTGCAAGGAAAATGGGGTTCCATCGATAGCAAATATGTACCAATATTGTGATCTGATGCTGAAGCCAGTGCATGGACTGCACTTCTTGGTAAGGCTGGAACGTGTAGTTCTCAGCGAAATCAACAGCTGACAAAATCGAATCAGGTGGGAAACTATCAAGGGATACCTTGAACTGTTCTGCTTGCCACCTCGCAATGTAGTTGTGGACTATGAAGGAACTTAGTTTTGGCTTCAGATACTCCAGAAATGTTGGCGCTCCCGTGGTTTGGTACATCATCCGAAGCACCTTGTTCTCCTTCCCTGCACGAGTCGTCCCGTGCACAACCTTCTCGAAGTTATGCCATTGCACCTGTAGGTGAATGCTGTCATCCGCTTCTCTTGGGCACAACTGGAGCATATCCACACCACACACATTGCATTGACCCTTAATGCACTTTGGGTTGTGCCAACCGTCCCCCTCTACCGGGCATAGAACACTATGCCACATGTCAGTTAATCCCGTGAAGTGGGTCAGTTCAGCGTGGCAAGTGTTTGGCCCTTCCGCAAGTGCCGGTTGTACAGTGCCCGGCGCAACGCACACCTCACATCCGCAGCTGCAATGGCGTCCATGTATCCCCTTGCTCGTGGTGCGCATATTATTCCACCCATTTCTGAGTTCAGCCATCTCACAATGGTAGTGACAGGCACATGTATTACGTTCCGTCAACCTTCTTACGAAGAAAGGTTTCAACAACTCAAACGCCCGGAGCCCCACCTTGTTGTCCTCGTTAGCCTCCCTGAACCGAGAGTGAAACTCTAACTGCCACACCCACAGTTGCACAAATGTTGCATTAGTCCAGCGCCTCTATACTAGTCTGACCACGGTTGATAAAATGCCGTGCACCTACCCCCTTCACCCATCCTCTACTATTATTCTCCAGCTGATGTCGAGACCAGGCAGGACTGAACTGAGCATGACACATGCATCAGTCCTGAATGTAAAAGCGGGCTTCAGACATTCAATTCTATTTCTGTCCTACTCGCTTTCAGAATCACGGAAACAGAGGAAGTACCGTATTGCGGCGGTCAGTACCCGCGGCTTCTCACAGCAGATCATGCGGTCAATAATCCTACGGGCCACACTTCCCCTGCTTGCAGACTCTGTACACCCATGTCACGGCTGCTCCTCCGAACTCAGCAGTGCCGTGTATCCCCCCCAAATTTAGAAATTGTCAACGAACTAAACTGTACCACTTACTTCTGAACCCGGTAACGCCAAAGTGTCTCACCCTACCTTCCTCACAAGCACCGACGGGATGTCGCCCCCCGCAGGCCGTGCAATACTCCGGGCCTGTGCCCTATCAGAGCAGCCCTTGACACTGCCCTTCACCGCAGGAGGAAGAGAAGTGCGAGGACCGGTACCGAGACTGTATCTACCATGTCAATGACACGTGAAAACACAGTACTAACTCCCTGCCATAACCCACCGAGACCACGAACGCCATTTTCACGATCAGAAACAGACATGTCCAAGCAACGAAGTAGGATATGACATTGCCTACCCAGTGAACCCCATCAAACTGCAGGCACGTGCCCACGAAAGCAGTGAACTTGCTAGCTCGAAATGAAGTGCCTCAATCATCGTGAAGGGGAACCACCGACGGTTATGCATTGTTTACCTGCGATACTTGCAAATAATGCGTTGCATGCGTCTCGTAATCCTTGACTCCGATCCGACGCCTCTTCACATCCTTCTTGTTAGGCGAAACAGTTGTCTCAGTTTCCCACCACCCAGAGACTGCAGACCGATCCTCCGCACTAAGACAATCGCTACGTCTTTTTCGATCCCCACCAGCCCATAAATTCTCCCCAGTCTCGTCGACCTCTGCACGACGTTGAAAAGCTTTACGTACTAGATACCGTGATGCCCCTAAGGCCTTGCAGATCTTGCGTTGAGAGTCGCCCTTCGAGACGGCAGCTGTGAGCACGATATTTCTTACCTTTGACTTCCCCTGAATGGACGCGGACCGTATAGTTTGCAAGGCACCTTTCAAACTCTGACCCAGCATTGGCTCAACTGTGCGCACCTTCTGAACAGCTCCACAGAGTTCCGGGTGAAGTGCCCGGATCCGTTCATCGCAGAAGCAGCGTTCCAGTACACTTCTCTTCTCTTCTTCTGAGAATCCTGCGTCCAGGACTTCCATTAGAGTATTTATCACTTTTGAAGCCCCCCAAGAGCACTTCCGGTTTCTAAGAGTCACTCTATCGCCTTCAGTATCCTCAATGTTAGGTCCGGCGGATTCCACAGTCGGGCCGGAGACAGCACTCTCCGCCCTAGAGTCTGCCACGCTTGACACTCCCGCGCCATTCTCCACCGCCTCATGTTCACGCACTCCGAAATCCTCTCTGAATTGCTCAAAGTTCTCGAGGTCGTCCTCCACTTCTGCCCCGGAAGGCCCTTCACCGCCTCTATTCCCACAAAGTGCGTCGACCTCGTCTCTCAGACGTCGACTCCTCCAGCGGCGATGGTGTTCCCGCTTCTGCGCAGCTCTGTTTGGACACAAGTTAGCAGGAAAAAGCTGAAACACATCCAGAATCACCTCTTACACAGCGAGAGCTACGTTGTACTCATTTCCAAAAATAATTCTCGGGTCACGACCACTATTGGATGCAGACGTGGGCAGTCGTCACTCTCCACCCTTAAGTTCCGGTAATGCAGAAGTTCCGGCCACTGCACCTGTGTTCTCGACGGCGGTCCTCCTCGGCCTGCTCCAAGATCTCTACCTCCCGACGCTGTTCATACTCCCTTCTCATTTCTCTCCGCCGAGAGACAGCCGCCCTTGCTCTGGCATTCTTCTGGCTCCCCATCCCCGTCACTGCTCACAGTAACTTTCCGCTTCACGTGGCCTGTACCGTTTGCATGATCTCTACGATAACAACATACCTGCCGCATACAGTTCACGGGGTTATTTGGAGTGTCTTCCAAGCACGGACTATAGTTCGAACTGCACGCAGAACCAGTCGTCGGGTCCGATCGGATCCAAACTCACTTTCTGTGAATGCTACCTCAGGTGATTTACTCGCTACATGTCTGCTAATTTCTACATTGACTATACTCCTCTCGATTACGTTCGCCGTTCTCTCTGCACATTTTGCACTGCCATTTTGCACACGTTCGCCGTTCGTCTTCCCTTGTTAGGACACTTGTGATCACCTCGTTGAAATTTCATTCCTCATTCCTTCTTTACTAATTTTTAATTTTTGATTTTCGATTTTTTTTTTGGTTGTACCAGCAGGAGGTGGTGGTTTGGTGGCGGAGGAGCAGCATGAAAGGCTTCGTCGCTTTGTCGATGAGTGGCGCGGTGAGGCATCTGCTGTCCTGGAATCCGCAGCACACTCTGCCTGTGCCGGCTTGGCCTCTCGCGAGGCTGTCGATGTGCATCGGGACCCTGTGCAATTGCTTACGCACATCTCCGACGAGGCCAATGTTCTCAACCTTGTCACGATTCTGGATCAATCCATTTTTATGTGAATCCCTAGATGAGCAATGCGTGAAGTTCCAGAATCTCGACTTACAGCATAGTTAAACATTCAAGTTATGATATGAATCTGAAGAGTGTTAGATGCTCATTTTGTCCACTGGAGATGTTTAAACAGATAGGTTTGGAAGCGATGTGTATTTGCATCCGTGTTTTCTTTCGGAGTGGTACTATGGAGTAATATTACTATTTTTTCTTTCAGGAGCGTACAGAACATTCGGAGCACAGTAGTGAATTGGCTCGTCTCATTTGAGTCGACGGTATCGCCTACTGTAAGCCTTCAATGGTCGATTATTCTGAGGAAGTATTACCTTCTCTAGATCTTTATTCGCTGGCAGTTCTTCTACTCTTTGTGCGAGACGCAAGATCGAGGGTATCATTTTCATATATCATATGATATTACTGTCATGAACAACAGGAGGATTATTGTTTTCTGCACATGGCCATGCTACATTTATCGTTGTCTTCTGCTATTGTGAAAGTGCAATTTATAAAATTGGTGTGATTGAGTGATTAATGTACATGTGCTATAACCATGGCATATCATAAGTGTACTATTTGTTTTGGCGCTCATTCTACATGTGACACGCAGGTACCACGATTAGCAATTCACGCCCTGTTGAGGATGAGGTTGAAGCAGCTTGCGCAGGTACTCCAACGTTACAAAAGGCGTCCTGTTCTCCTGAATTGATATGTTTGTATGATTTCTTTTGACGATGTATGAGGTACAAAGTTTTTTTTTTTTTTCAATATTGATAAAAACTCTGTAGGAAAGCTATATTTTTAGTAACATCTTTCAAGCAGCAAGAGCATGTTCTAGTTAGGCTCATGCGTAGTCTGGTCGTCTCTTACATTATAACGAGTAGCGCATGAAAACAAACTGTGGAATCGTAAGGAAAGGATGCAGGCATGTGTTTAATCTCTTTGGTCGAGAGAATCCTACAGTTGGGGGTTAACTTTAAGAGGATGAATGGAACCAGCAACTTGTGTTTTGACTACTTGAACAGACAATACATACAGAATCCAATTGCTCGTCTGTTATTTTAATGGTTTTGTGTCATTGAACTCCCAATACCGCTGAGTTTATTGGTATTTACATGTGGAAGGTTTGTTGGATTTCAGGTGTTTTTAATCGTGGTAGCTTGGTTATTTTATAACAGGGCGTGTTTCTAGCTAGCAATCTTCAGCACATCATTCGCGCCACTATTGATTGTCATGTATCTGTGGACGTAAGTAATCATTCAGACTCAAACCAAGTTTTTGAGTCTTTGTTGTTCCTTGAAATTTCATTCCGCTTAAGCTGCCCTCTACCTTCTTAACTAACCGGGTTGCTTGCAGAGTCACTTTGATTTACCTGCACTTCTGCTAGCGTCCTAGGGCAACTACCTTTGCTAGGCTGCGTTGAGAAAGTGAAGTGCAAGCATCAGTGGAAGTGCTGGCTATTATCGAGAAGATAAATGTTAAAATTGTCACAACTGAAACGGCTCTAAGAACTAATTCCTGGGATTGTCGTCTGACCAGCACAGGAACCATGGGTCCCGCAGACTCTTGCTCTCAATACCACTCGGCTTCGTGACTGTCAAAACGCATTCCAACGCATCCTTGTCATAGGTACTGGGTTCGTCAAATGTCTTTACTTCTGATCTCAGTGAGCTAAAATATATGTTCAGGACGATGCCGATATCACCTGCTCGGGCGATTGTTCCAATTTATGTGATGTTTGTTGGAGATGCACATTGCTGGTGGCGAGGCAAGGGCTTATGAGTCAAGACATTGCGAGCCTTAAGTTGGAGGAGATAATGGAGAAGGGCAAGCAGAAGCTGGAGATTCTTCTCAATGAGACTGCCTCGTCTCTGACGCAAATTGGAACGGTGCTTGCTGAGATTGCGAACAGAGCTGCTGAAGTGGAGACGAGTGACCCACCTGCAGAGCCCATGAGCGCCGAGCTCATGACGAGGGTTCTCAGGAAGAGCCTGTCGCCAGAGGATCCCGTGTTTGCGCGCGTCTCTGCTGCTGTTGAGGCCAGCTTACGAGCATTACTCGTCCTTGGCAAGAGCTCGGAGGGCATGGCCGTGGCACAGGCAGCGCTGAAGAGGATTGGCGGGGTTTATCTGATGGACAAGGTGATCGCCACAGCGGATGCTCTCGAGGTGCTCGCGGAAGTGACATGCCGAGTCCATGAGCCTCGGTACTCTTGCATCGTCGGTGCATTTCGAACCTCAGAGTAGAACGCCCAAAACATTCGACGTTGCGCATCATTGAAATATATCGCCTACACACACTCTTCCATGAAACCTTTCATTACTGGGCTTTCAACGCCTTTGATTTCACAATCTAGTCACCATCGCCAGGGCTTATAACCCACGACAGTTGTACTCATGATCTTCATTCTCCTTTTCAACTGATTTCAAATGCCACGAACCGTTCAAACATAATCACTCTTGTCAATTTCTGCAATCCACTTTCAATTGTTTCGTCCTGTACATGGACAAACGTCTGCACCACTTCTCCTCTCCTATGCATCACGCCTCTGGTCTAACTCCACGAAGTAGAATTTACAACAATGCTTATCAACCTCCGCCTCTTCGGATGATATTCGCATTCATGTTCACGTTCAGGAAGCTTCAGTTCAGAGGCGTATAAACCTGAGTCGGCATTCATCTCATTTTTCAACCCATTTCAACCCAAGGACATGAACCTGTGCAGATCGACAGGAACATACGATTATTCAAGTACACGTCTAAGTACGAATGCAGTATTCTTCAAGTGGGTAAGAGGAAGTGATTAGGGTTAAGCCCGGTTTCACTTGCACTTCTCCGGTTGTCCCAGTTTTGCTTGCACTTCACTTTAGGCTGATCGGGAAGTTGTAAAAATATCCCTTGTCGATGAGGTTCCACGTTTGGAAGCGAAAGCACAGTGATATGTATGGGAACTGCATATACCTAGGAAGTCACAATGAAGCGAAAGCACAGTGATATGTATGGGACCTGCACATACCTAGGAAGTGACAATGAAGCGTAAGTGGAAGTGACGTCTCGAGACACTTATGATTTACGTGCTTGGAGGGTTCATTGTCAACTATATTGGAAAATGGGGTTCTTTGAGTGAAGAGCAAACAGCACCGTGTCCCGGGACTGGAGAAACATCGGATAATATAATCAAAGACCACGTACGACGGGATGAAAATGATAAGTGCTGCAAACAAAGACGGAGTGTACACACAAAATATTCACTCAAGTTCATGCTGTCTCTCTTGCGTCCAGACGGTCAAACAGAATCCATATCGAAACTACTATCTTCTGATGTGCGCATGGAGGTCTTCGCCTAGAGGAATAAGATATGACTGAAAATTCTGAAGCACCATTGTCCACGTTCTAAATATGGTGCACTGCATTGTCACGGCTGCTACCGAGTACAAACACTAAAAAATCCGTTGTGCCGATCCTCTGAAAAGAAACATGTAGGGGAGATTTAGCCCCACCAGTGTGTGCTCATTCCTTCGTCACCTCGTACCGACAGTCAGTCACCTTTGTGAAAACAACCGTGTCACCAAGCTTGAGGTCGTTCATTGTGCGGAAATCCGACCAACCGCCGCTGAAGAAGCAGAAGGTCTGTTTGGGGGTGACGCAGAGGGAGCTCTGCACGACGTGTTCACCGCGAGGTCCGGACAGGGTGACCAAGCTGCCATCGAACTTCTCTGGACCAACGGAGCGCCAGAACAACGTCGGAATGTCCTGCGGGAGCGGACCATGGAGGACGAAGGGAGCTGGTCAATCGAGTTAAGAAGACCCGCCATAGCCTAGTTTCTAATTGTAAACAACTCATGTCATGTGGGAGACTTTAAGATAAATTCAGCAAGGGGGGTGTTTGTCGAGAGACTCACAAGACGCGCTGATTTGTCTGCACGGGTATGCGAAATCCGGAGCTTCTTCTTGAAGTGGGGCCTGTTCGCGTTCACCACCTGCGGATCACTATGCATAGAATCCGGGATATGCAGAGAATGCGGGGCACGTCCGCGATGGTAGGCAATGCTCGCTTCGAGAGTATGGTCGTCAACAAGCTCGAAAATGAGGATGTCCCCAACTGAGACAGCCATGTGATCAATGAAGTTCGCCCATCCCACGCTGTCGCTGATCGCGTTGCCAACACGTGAAGACGATGAGACCTGCGTCATCTGCAGAGGCCACTCCCGGTGCCCACGGTAGGATGTCAAGAGTGAGCAGTGTGCGGCTCCGGGCCAGCCCGTCATGGCGGTGAAAGGTGCGGGAACCTCCTGGCACATTGCCGTCAGCGAAGACAAGTTAGCGAACAGGAACGTTGAGAAGACCAGAGAAAAGCGAAACAGATTTAACAAGGTCACGCAGATGTCTTACCAGCCGCGCAGGTTGGGTCTTCGAGATTATCCGTATAGTGAAGTAGTTCCCGGCGGCCTCGTCGAGGTCATCCAGAACCAACTTCTCGAGGTCGTTCGACATGACGTTGCGGACTCTGTGCGACAAGAAATTCAGGAGATGAGGAAACAGCGTACTCCAGGACGGGAGGATGCGAGAGCGCAAATGGAGGGAGAGAAGGTAATGAGAGAAGAGAAGGGGACGAGGAGTAATTATGCGCCATTCGCCCTGCCGGACTGAAGCTAGGGCAAGGATTTAATGAGGAAATCCGATCTGCGCATGCCCACTTCCCCAATGCGTCACCTCACTGAGATTAATATCGGCTGCCACATTATAACAGAGATCCGCGATCGTAATGACCAAATCCAGGCCATCGCTTCCTAAATGACTGAAGCTCCTCCCTTGTCGGCAGTGATATGTATACGGTTCTGAGGAACTCTCAGTAGGCTCGGGGACACAGAATGCTGCCTCCGCAGCAATGACCCCCGTTATTCAAAGCGGTCCATACCGGGGCGTCGCTCCGCAGTGACAGTTAAGGGCGTCGAAATGCAGGAGGCATCCAACGCCCCTGTCCGTGGCTTGGGTAGAGGGACATCCGGGGAGGGGATACTCGTAAAATTTGAAGAACACAGAAATTTCACGAACAGTACCACTAATTCAAATTCTCAGGGTCAAAACCTCAATTACAACTAGACAGACAGGATACAGTACGCATTTGCTTAAACCGAGACAGACGTACCCTACAGCCTCCGTTCTGCAATGTTGATACCCAGAACCTTCACATACAGTACCTCTAATTCGAATTCACAACACATGAACTTGCAGCTGAAACGCCATTTTCCACCCACTCCTTCCACTTCCTGCCAATTCGGAGCACATAGAAATAATTAAACGTGGGCAACGCAGTTGGAGCCTAGCCTTACATTCAGTTACAAGGTCCTTCAATTACTTCGAATTCGACCTGCAACGGAAGTGGACACTCCAAATGACATCTCAGAAAACGCTAAGGTAACCCTTATACGTCATCTACCACATTGCAGTCATGCCCCCAAAAAATGCCTTCATTTGTACCAGCCAGCCATGAGGTACCGAAGTCCAAAACAGAACCCGCATGCCAGGACCATAACATACGTACACCGCAAACCCGTTATGAGTGCATAACATGTAGATCCACTCAGTGAAAGAACTCTATCCATACCTCTCTTTAACCACCAATTTAAGAACAAAGGTGGTAAGACTGGGTACCTGAAAAGCCAACAACCGTATACACAGTTGTTGCTGAGAACAACGTCCAAACCAGCGCAGGAAGAGATTAACGAGGTTCATATCATTGCTTCCAGTCAGAAGCCCTGATTGGAGATGAAAGCTGCGGTAACCAACAGGGAGTCATGTCGTAATTGACTCCAAATTTAAGGGGTCATTGTAACAAACGAACGACCTTAATACTATGTACATGCACAGTGAGCATGTGCTGAAGAGGAGTTCGTTCGTGGATACCACATATGGTACGATACAAGATTTTATTTTTTGAAAAAGGAAAAGTGGAACCAATACGTTGTATGTTAACATAACCGAGAGAATTGTCATTCTTTCTTTAAAATGAAACAGAAAATAACTAGAGGATCTTCATTAAAGTATTTGCCTAATGACTCACCTAGGTAATCGATGACGTGGACACGGCACGATCTTGAACAACTGTTCACAATTCACAGGCGCAGGACACGTTCAGAGTAAAGGCGATGTATGAACTTGAATACATCACTACATAGTGGATAGTAGTCTCGACATGATGCACGCAACACACCGTTGTCAATATTAGTACCAATTGTAAAAGGTGCATGAATTTCACACTGAACATCTTGAAGCCAAAAACAGAACTTACCTGGGGAATGGAGTAAAGAAAATTGAGGATTTGCGGCAAGAAGAACAACAACAACGTCTCACTGCACAACCATGAAAGTACGAAATCAGTCTCTCAAGTAGAAACATTGCTTATTTAAATTACAGAAATCCCTCAAAACCCTGCCTCCGAAAGAAATGCACTCAGTTATCAATCACTTTGACGAACTCCATAAACGTGAGTAAACTGATGATGGAGTATACATCACCTGAAGTGACCGAGAATGCCAACTACTGCCAAAGCCAATCCCGCAAAGTAGGTGTATGTATCACCAACAAACACCAATGACGGGTACCTGCAAACAATTTTCTGTGAATTGTAAGCAGATGTCGTTCGAATAGTTCTATCCACAAGCCATGATCCCATACGGTTGAAGACAAGACATGAGAATATAAATAAAAAAACCAAGGGTATTAGGTATTATGTAATGTTTGCATACCAGACCTTTTTGTAAAATAATAGAGTTGATCGAGATGGACACCATCACTCACCAGTTAAACGCCAGTAATCCAACAGAGGTGGCAACAGGTGGTTGCATAAGATACAAGGAAAAGGCATGAGCTTGTCTAGTCTCATCACCACGTGATATTTGCATGACATTGTGTACCAGCACCTGTACAAAAAAAGGGTGCAAGCAAGTCAAGAACCTGCATAAACAATACAAAGATAGCTGATGTAAGTTATTCAAAACCAGAAAATGTAAACCCCTAAATCTTCAGATCATTAAACGCTTTCTCCAAGCAAAGAAGCTCTCCAGTAGTATTGTTGAAAGGAGCAATTTTTCAGCTGTAATGTACAGCAAGAGGGAACCCTGACGTCGAAATAATTATACAATTACATGTGAACTTATCACAAGAAATCAACATGTATCAAGTCACAACAGATTAAAAAGCTTCTCCCAGGAAACAGTGTGGATATAAATCTACTTAAGTGCAGCACTCGCGGAGAATCGAGGATCTAGAAATTCACTGATCGAGTTTGTACCACTATTTCATGAGTAAACCACATCACCTCCACTACTAGTAGAAAAATCATCGATATAAGAGTTAAAAGATAAGTAATGCAACCAGCAACCACAGCGGTTACTCTATGGCTTCACCATGGCTAAACTTTGATGACTCTCTGATACGAACCAAAGGCAGCTCGACATAATAGGAATGGAGTAGAACGTTTACCGCACAAGAAATGATAACAGTTTGACCAACCTCTAGGCCATTCATACCAGGCAAGACGTTAACAGAGTTGGTGCAGAAAACAGCTAGCAGTCCCATTTCGAACTTATACACGCAGCCTGTAAAAAATCAGAGCCGTTATCATGGAAAAAGGGCCTCCGGGCGGACATTGTAAAAGGCGTTTTAGTTTTGTGGATGATCATCCAGAAATCAGAGATCATAAATTAGAAACTCAATAACCAAGTCTTAGGGAACTGTCAAGGGGAAACTGACATCTTGGTCGTGAAGGACTGCGAGCTGTATCCCACATCGTTCTCAGTAATGCCGGGCGCTTGTGCACCACAGAAGGACGTACTTCGTATCTTTTAGTAAGATGCGACGAATGTGATTACGGGAATCCGTTCCACAGGGCAGCCTTCTCTTTCCTGAATGAAACCAAGCACAGACATTGGTTTCAACATTCCGCAATGCCATGCAGTATGCACCATGTTTGACATCATCAATATCAACCGCGTAAACCTTGAGAAGACGTGCAAGGGACTCACGCAAACGCAGAATGGGCGGGATGGTCACCGTCGTAGCCTGCTCGTGTCCCGGCGCGCGCTTGACTAGACACGGCCATGGCCGGATATTGTCCATTGCTCCAGGTGCCCACGCATTGCGTTCCCTACAAACAAGGGACTCGCCTACAAACAGGTGTCCACTCTTTCCTTCAGAAGACAGTGACCGACAAGTAATTTTGCAAGAGATATTCCTGCAATAACACAGTGATTCAGAATTCCATGAGTTGTTTCAGAGGGACATGGTAAGTAAGCAGTGGACTGAAAGGGATCAAGTCCACAAAAAGCGAATTCAAAGGGAATAAGTTAAGAGAAACTGGACGACAAGGGAGGAAGTCCTAAAAAAGTGAATTCAAAGGGAGCAAGTATACAGAAAGCGAATTCAGAGGGCGTAAGTTCCTATAAACTGAACGAGAAGGGAGGAAGTCCAAAACAAGTGAATTCAATGGGAAGAAGTTTACAGAAAGTGAATTCAAAGGGAGCAAGTGCAGACGAAGTGAATTCTCAGGGAGGAAGTTCGAAAACAGTGAAATCTCAGGGTGGAAGTTAGAAAGAAGTGAATTCTCAGATCAAAAGTGGAAAAAGCGAGAAGTGAATTGCAAGGGAAGAAGTCCTAAAGGCAATCAGAGGAAAAAAATGCAGGAAGTTCCAATAAAGTGCAAGCAAGCGGAGACAGCAAAAGCGAAGTGCAATAGTCTTCCCTGGCACTGTTCCAGCACGGCCTGCAAGCAAGCAGATGAAATGAAGTGGAGTAAACGTGGAAGTTAACGTGGCAACCGACGGAGGCCGGAACAGGCATCCGTCGCCAAGCAACTTCGCAGTCCTCAAAGCGAAACCGCGAAGTCCCAGCGAATTGCAAGTCGCACACAGTTACACAGTGCCAGACGCAGTACAGTGCTTACCTCAAATCGATTCCGTAGTGCTCTCGGTGCTTGGGCCCGGTATGAGCACTTGCACCATGGCCAGACGTGAAAGCAAAGTTCCGCACACAGTCGGCTCCAAAGCGTGTCCAGTTTCCACTTGGGAATTCGCTTCGCTGAGCGCGTCACTCAGCCAACCGCCACCGAGGTGCCACACAGGGAATAGGTAGAATTCGAGGTCTGCACAGACCCCATGGTCAAATGTCCACCAACCACCAATGCGAAGCTTACATACATCTGCAAAACTCAACGTTTCTCTCAGATCTCAAACATATGAGTAACATTCGAGTTACTACTTAATCAGCATTTTGACGATGTACCTTCTACTGTCCGTCGAGAACCCGCCTTGCGACCTTCTTACTGACTTGATTCAATTCAGGACTGCCCTTCTGAATCTGCAAGACAGGTAACGAAGGAGTGAGACAATTAGTTCGGACTAGGAAAATTCAATACATGACGAATAAGATATTAGGGGAGTCCTTCTGGTTTCGAGCATGCACCAACCAAGCAACGGCAATTTCCTCCGTATCTGACATTTCCGTGAAAGAAATATAGAAAACATTGAAAGAGAAAATTCAATAAAGCAATGGATACGTAATCACGGAAACATACGCTTACGTACTTCTGAATCTCTGCTATGTGCTGCCATTGTTGCGATGCAGGAGTAATTTGAGCACCGAGGATAATGTCCCTAATCTCTGACTCTGTTAACTCCGATGTGTTCAAATTGTTTTTCTGCACATAATCAGAGAATAGCAGATCCCTCGGCGCAACCTCGACCTTCATACACTGATCATCACTGAAGTTGCCCCAAATGTGGTGCGGCTCTGGAAACGCTGTTTCGTCCGCATTCAACAACATCTTCGCCTTGTCGTTGTTGACATGAAGAGCCCTATAATCAGGATGAGCCTGGAGAACGCCGTGTATGATGAAGTAGTCTTAAGCATCGACCTCCTGGTCATGGATTTGGCAGGGATCCCGCACCACACTTTCATGCACCTTCTGCCACAAAGGGTGCGTGAAGATCTGGATGAGCGAAATCTTCAGGGTCGGAATCTTCCCGTGCATGAAGAGACCTGTGAGATAAAGCTGCACTTGGAAACCAACATAAACAGTCGCTCTTTTAATGGTTGGGGACCACCAAAGAGTGAAACGTCGATTTGGAATTTGAATCAAACCACGACGTTGGTCGTCCGTAAGCTTCTTGGACTTCATGGATTCCACAAAACCTGATGCTTTTTCCCAGAAAAAACGTTCCCATGTAGGGAAATACGTACCCTTGAACAATGTACGCTTCAAAATACCGTCCACTCCACCAGGAGCGTGGATTACATCAGTAACATAGTTGTTCCAGCTCCACTTCCCACACGTCGTGAAGTTGATGTGTCCACCAAAGAGGATTCTGTTTCAGAACTTGATACAGCATGAAATCAGTACGCACACGCCAACCTTTGTCATAAGCCAGCGTCTGACGATCCTTCTGGAATAGTGTGTTGATAATTGATATACCCCTCTCCCACGTCTTACCAAGATCCTCTGAACTCACCAAGGTGTTATGAGCCCCTGCTTCCTGCCTCTTCAAGGCATACTCTGCCCACACACGCTGCGCGTCGATGAACTCACTCTCCCATGGCTGAATACACTATGGCTCAATTACTGGCAGTGTGGGCACTCCGAGCTATGGTTCTACGCTGATCAGTGTGCATTATACGATTGGCGCTCTTCAACGTTGGAAAGGATGGTTTCTCGGGTCTCTGCCGACATCTTAAACCGTGGATTTCCCTTGCAGCTCTTGTACTGCAACAACTCCACCTTTGACTGCACCACAAGGTGGGAGTAATTCCATGCTTTCGGCTCGTCCACTAGGAGTTCATAACGGCATGACCCTGCGTCCCGACCGACACTGCGAATTCTTCGGTAATATGTCCCACTAATTAACATAGTATCCTTAGGCCATGTGCACCCCCAACCGTCTGTAAACGTAGCGTCGTTGCTGTGCACTGGCATATCACAGAGCACTAGGAAAAAACAATCCCCATGCTCCGGTCGGTCAGTGTAGACCACGTACGTGTCCCCAGTCTCCACCCTCTGTGCCTCCGATTCCAAGTCAGCTTCGTCATCGCTTTCGTCAATAAGATCGTCATCAAAATCCGCGTCTGTATCAGCAGAGTCTCCCTCTCGCACGGTTGCTGCTCGGTTGCGCACTGCCGTGCTCTGAAACCCGTCACCCCCATCGGGATTTTCGGAAGAAGCCGATGTCTCCCCAACTTCTCCTGTGGCTCGTTGAAAACGAGTCGTAGCACCGGCGACCTCCAAAGCGAAGCACATGCACAGCCGGCGAGTGACAGCGTGAACACGTTAACATGCGCTCTCCAAATTACTACACACAAACATACACGCGTTCTTAACAGACAACGATGACCGGGAAAGGAAACCGAGAGAAGGGATGCTCTCACCGGAATTGGAGATAGTGGCTGCAACACTTTCAACGCCCAGTGCCGCACATGCTTCTGCTTCGCACAAAGCATGGGATTGTCGTCCATACATTCGGGGCAGAAACACGCCAGTTGTCTGATGTGCAAATAGGTAACGTTAGAGGGTGACACAGAGGACACGGAATGAACAGACCTTGTCCCCGGTACTGGCCGGCAATCCATGTCTCGACCCCTGTCAACTGCACCAGGCTCAATCAAATGAAAATACCGGATGAGGGTCCTCCGGGCTTTCCCATATGCGCGGTGTTCTTCATGCTCCTTGCGGTTGCAAAAGCCCACCACGTCAGCAGCGCTCTGCAGTTTAGTGCGAGAATCGAAATTCATCTCCTCGCTCCTAATTGCACATTTGAGCATCGCACCTGCTCCATCGTGGAGCCCCTTCCCGTGGCCACTGCCGAAGTATGACCACACCATACGGCAGCCATTTGGCAACCCCGGCATCACAGTTGTCGATGGATACCTAGAAACGTACGCACATTTACAGAGAAGTTGTTAAGTACTGGATTTCTTAGGTCCCACGCATTGAACGGAAACGGAAACGGGACCCCAAAAATGAAGCCAACTACAAAGACATAGTCACAAAATGAAGCCAACTACAAAGACATGAGTACCTTGACACGTGGTACCAGCACCTCCGGGACTTGAACTGTGCCGCGCAGCCATCAGACCATACTATGTGCTCATTGGGCTTCAAACCTCTGTCGGTGAGATGCTTCCAATGCAACGCAAAACAGTGCTGCACGAAAAGAGTATCATGCTCCATGCTGTCACTAATATAGTAATGGTACTCAGTCAACAGCTTCGGGGCACCCGATTGTCGGTCTGCAAGGAAAATGGGGTTCCATCGATAGCAAATATGTACCAATATTGTGATCTGATGCTGAAGCCAGTGCATGGACTGCACTTCTTGGTAAGGCTGGAACGTGTAGTTCTCAGCGAAATCAACAGCTGACAAAATCGAATCAGGTGGGAAACTATCAAGGGATACCTTGAACTGTTCTGCTTGCCACCTCGCAATGTAGTTGTGGACTATGAAGGAACTTAGTTTTGGCTTCAGATACTCCAGAAATGTTGGCGCTCCCGTGGTTTGGTACATCATCCGAAGCACCTTGTTCTCCTTCCCTGCACGAGTCGTCCCGTGCACAACCTTCTCGAAGTTATGCCATTGCACCTGTAGGTGAATGCTGTCATCCGCTTCTCTTGGGCACAACTGGAGCATATCCACACCACACACATTGCATTGACCCTTAATGCACTTTGGGTTGTGCCAACCGTCCCCCTCTACCGGGCATAGAACACTATGCCACATGTCAGTTAATCCCGTGAAGTGGGTCAGTTCAGCGTGGCAAGTGTTTGGCCCTTCCGCAAGTGCCGGTTGTACAGTGCCCGGCGCAACGCACACCTCACATCCGCAGCTGCAATGGCGTCCATGTATCCCCTTGCTCGTGGTGCGCATATTATTCCACCCATTTCTGAGTTCAGCCATCTCACAATGGTAGTGACAGGCACATGTATTACGTTCCGTCAACCTTCTTACGAAGAAAGGTTTCAACAACTCAAACGCCCGGAGCCCCACCTTGTTGTCCTCGTTAGCCTCCCTGAACCGAGAGTGAAACTCTAACTGCCACACCCACAGTTGCACAAATGTTGCATTAGTCCAGCGCCTCTATACTAGTCTGACCACGGTTGATAAAATGCCGTGCACCTACCCCCTTCACCCATCCTCTACTATTATTCTCCAGCTGATGTCGAGACCAGGCAGGACTGAACTGAGCATGACACATGCATCAGTCCTGAATGTAAAAGCGGGCTTCAGACATTCAATTCTATTTCTGTCCTACTCGCTTTCAGAATCACGGAAACAGAGGAAGTACCGTATTGCGGCGGTCAGTACCCGCGGCTTCTCACAGCAGATCATGCGGTCAATAATCCTACGGGCCACACTTCCCCTGCTTGCAGACTCTGTACACCCATGTCACGGCTGCTCCTCCGAACTCAGCAGTGCCGTGTATCCCCCCCAAATTTAGAAATTGTCAACGAACTAAACTGTACCACTTACTTCTGAACCCGGTAACGCCAAAGTGTCTCACCCTACCTTCCTCACAAGCACCGACGGGATGTCGCCCCCCGCAGGCCGTGCAATACTCCGGGCCTGTGCCCTATCAGAGCAGCCCTTGACACTGCCCTTCACCGCAGGAGGAAGAGAAGTGCGAGGACCGGTACCGAGACTGTATCTACCATGTCAATGACACGTGAAAACACAGTACTAACTCCCTGCCATAACCCACCGAGACCACGAACGCCATTTTCACGATCAGAAACAGACATGTCCAAGCAACGAAGTAGGATATGACATTGCCTACCCAGTGAACCCCATCAAACTGCAGGCACGTGCCCACGAAAGCAGTGAACTTGCTAGCTCGAAATGAAGTGCCTCAATCATCGTGAAGGGGAACCACCGACGGTTATGCATTGTTTACCTGCGATACTTGCAAATAATGCGTTGCATGCGTCTCGTAATCCTTGACTCCGATCCGACGCCTCTTCACATCCTTCTTGTTAGGCGAAACAGTTGTCTCAGTTTCCCACCACCCAGAGACTGCAGACCGATCCTCCGCACTAAGACAATCGCTACGTCTTTTTCGATCCCCACCAGCCCATAAATTCTCCCCAGTCTCGTCGACCTCTGCACGACGTTGAAAAGCTTTACGTACTAGATACCGTGATGCCCCTAAGGCCTTGCAGATCTTGCGTTGAGAGTCGCCCTTCGAGACGGCAGCTGTGAGCACGATATTTCTTACCTTTGACTTCCCCTGAATGGACGCGGACCGTATAGTTTGCAAGGCACCTTTCAAACTCTGACCCAGCATTGGCTCAACTGTGCGCACCTTCTGAACAGCTCCACAGAGTTCCGGGTGAAGTGCCCGGATCCGTTCATCGCAGAAGCAGCGTTCCAGTACACTTCTCTTCTCTTCTTCTGAGAATCCTGCGTCCAGGACTTCCATTAGAGTATTTATCACTTTTGAAGCCCCCCAAGAGCACTTCCGGTTTCTAAGAGTCACTCTATCGCCTTCAGTATCCTCAATGTTAGGTCCGGCGGATTCCACAGTCGGGCCGGAGA
Source organism: Ceratodon purpureus (assembly GCA_014871385.1). Lineage (NCBI taxonomy): Eukaryota > Viridiplantae > Streptophyta > Bryopsida > Pseudoditrichales > Ditrichaceae > Ceratodon > Ceratodon purpureus. The sequence goes on along the minus strand of CM026423.1, from coordinate 17,821,830 downwards.
CAGCACTCTCCGCCCTAGAGTCTGCCACGCTTGACACTCCCGCGCCATTCTCCACCGCCTCATGTTCACGCACTCCGAAATCCTCTCTGAATTGCTCAAAGTTCTCGAGGTCGTCCTCCACTTCTGCCCCGGAAGGCCCTTCACCGCCTCTATTCCCACAAAGTGCGTCGACCTCGTCTCTCAGACGTCGACTCCTCCAGCGGCGATGGTGTTCCCGCTTCTGCGCAGCTCTGTTTGGACACAAGTTAGCAGGAAAAAGCTGAAACACATCCAGAATCACCTCTTACACAGCGAGAGCTACGTTGTACTCATTTCCAAAAATAATTCTCGGGTCACGACCACTATTGGATGCAGACGTGGGCAGTCGTCACTCTCCACCCTTAAGTTCCGGTAATGCAGAAGTTCCGGCCACTGCACCTGTGTTCTCGACGGCGGTCCTCCTCGGCCTGCTCCAAGATCTCTACCTCCCGACGCTGTTCATACTCCCTTCTCATTTCTCTCCGCCGAGAGACAGCCGCCCTTGCTCTGGCATTCTTCTGGCTCCCCATCCCCGTCACTGCTCACAGTAACTTTCCGCTTCACGTGGCCTGTACCGTTTGCATGATCTCTACGATAACAACATACCTGCCGCATACAGTTCACGGGGTTATTTGGAGTGTCTTCCAAGCACGGACTATAGTTCGAACTGCACGCAGAACCAGTCGTCGGGTCCGATCGGATCCAAACTCACTTTCTGTGAATGCTACCTCAGGTGATTTACTCGCTACATGTCTGCTAATTTCTACATTGACTATACTCCTCTCGATTACGTTCGCCGTTCTCTCTGCACATTTTGCACTGCCATCCTGCAAGACGGCTCATTTTCCACGCCATAGACGGCTCATTTTCCACGCCATAGACGGCTCATTTTCCACGCCATAGACTTGTCTAGACACATACCTACAGAAGTGTCTCCCGCATCGCAAGCCCTCTGCAGATCCGCCCTTCACCAAACCGTATCCGCATTTCCTGTGAAGCAGTCTCTAATGTGAAGTCATGATCTTTCAGACCTACGAATCACGTCACATTCCATTTTCGTTAGTATGCCAGCGGTATTTTGCAATGAAACGCAGTTTTCCACAAATTTGGGACAGTTAAGGTTGCAACGATTGTACCAAATTCTATCACCTGTACATAGAGAACCGAAGTAAACTAAGTCCAAAGAGATCCAAATTGCAAGAGGATAGAAGTGAATATCACTAAATGAATAAATCAAACAAAGAAAACCCTTCTTGATTGCTAAACACTAATTCTTAACTTCAAACACTAATTCCCTGGACATATGATAGTGACGCTGTCGAAGAAATTCCAATTACAATGGGTATAAGTTCTCTACTAACAAGCATATCCATTAAATCGGCAGCAAGAGATTTGTACAAAAGTTTGAGTTCACCTGAGAAATTCTGAAGCATACAGTGGTACTGTACTGACACTACAGCAGAGTTGTACACCCAATCTGCGTGAGAGAATGCAATCAGTTCAGTCTTCATAGCATGTAAGCGAACATATAAGCGCAAAGATTATAAAGAATAATAATCTGCCAAATGAGCCTCGAGCATGAAGAAGAAGAAGATTAGTGCCACAGAACGGTACCGCATTGCGAGGCGGACATACAGAATTGTCTTGTTCTCCTCCAGCAAGCACGAGTGAAATCCAAACGTCCACTGCAATGAAATCAGACATGTATTCCGGTTTTTCTCGTCCAGGGCTTGTTTGGAAATGGACCGCTCTCAATACAATACACTCAAGAGTAGATACAATATTACTTCTAACGATGAGCACAAGCTGCACTGAATGTTTAGGGCTCACCACTGGCCAGAGGAAAGTCGCTAACTCAAACGAAGTCTGCATACCATACAAGCAAGATTAGTGCAAAACCTAAGTTCAAAATATAAAACTTATCAGCATTCTTGTGCAGTGACCTAAAAGATGACTCCCAAATCACTAAACTATGTTTGAAGATGCAAATTCCGCACATGAAAGAAGTAGGAGCAGGACTGGAGGGTGCAAGAGATCACATACTTGGAAGAGGACCAAGTGCAGAAAGGAGAGGAGCAACTCTGGTCGATCGAACCAAAACAACTCATCCCGTGGCCGTATCACGTGACCTACATATGCACCTAGCACGTTCGCAGCCTCCAATGCCAAAGTGGCCTCCACGTACTGCAGCTTCGCACCGATGAGCAGGACGAACTGCACATTTTCACCCAGAAAGACGTTAGAGGGGGATGCTGCTACGGGGACAGCTTCAATTTGACAAGTACAAAGACCATTCAGAATGTGTCAACGCTGTAAACATAATCCGTATACTTCGGTAATGTTTTCAACAAGAAAAATGCGTAAGAGCTTGATCAGTAAGTGCTTACGATGACTGGAATGAATGATGACCAAAAAAACTTTGGTAAACCCCTGCACCATAACCAAAGTTTTTTGCACTTAAATGAGCGCCATGGAGAAAATGTAGGGCTTTGGGGTTGAGTGTTCAAAGATCATTAAGAAAGATACTAACCCAACTTAAAAATATTAAAAACTCTGCTGGAAGAGAAGTAGGCTCACACCATGAATGTTGAGCCGGAAGAACAAGATGACGACTGCCCACAATTTAGCACTGCAAGAAATGACAAAACACCATGCCAGACACGTGAACCCTAAACAGCAGGCCCTGTAATCCGTAAACCCTAACAACGAGAGAACCTCACGAACCTGGAATTTTGTAGCCGTTCCGCTCAGTTTCTCTTCGCTGCTCGCGTAGGTCTTTGTTCAGCGTCCCATGTCATTGCTGAAGCTCCTACGACGCTGTCCACCCCCGTGCGCTCCTGAACAAAGTCATGTCCGTAACAAAGTCGCATTTGTTCCATGAGCGTGGAGACACCCTGCCAGGATGCATGGAGTAATTTTCAATTTCCACTGTTCCCTAACCGTCATTGCTTCAACTTTTCGTCCTCGTGATCGTCGCGAACATGGGCTCAATCCAGCGAAGAAGTTCGGAGTGTTCGAAGTCCGCTGTGATCCCGAACCCCCCTCTCTTCCATTTCGTTCTGTCATCAAACTCCATACGCACCTTCTGTTGCGGTTTCGAACACTCCCATGAGCTCCGCCTCTGCAATTCCTTGCTAAAGAGGTATCTTTGCTCAAATATTCCGGCATCTACATCTGAATTACTACCCCTCGCAGTGCTAGGTGCCTACCCTCTCTCATGGCAACATTCCCATCAGGTTCATTGAAACGGATCCGCAATGAGAACAATTCCGCCACCGCCGCCACCAAGTGATGATTGCCTTAGAAATCTGACAGGGGCATCATTACAGAGCACGTACGGCGTCCATCCAATGCATTGCGAATCAACGACGTTCCCATCGACCAGCTCAACTACCAGAGACTGCGTGGCAGATTTCTAAGGCACTTGGCACCCACTGTCACTTTTTCCACCGTGTTTTTCAAGTGTAATTTCATTTTTAGAATTATTTTTTTTCCAATTTTTTTTTTTTCGGGATATCAATTTCCTAACTAGTTGTTCAAAACTCTACCTTAACCCCACAATATTGTCCCTAAAACCCCCAAAAAGTGTCAAAAACAACATGGCCCCGAAAACGCCCCTACGGTACTTGCGCTCCACCTAATTCCGCAATTGATGTGGTCATATGCATTTCTACATCCGCTATTAGGAAATTTAGGTCCCGGCGAAACTTTCAGTGATTTCCGAGAAGAAGTGCCATCTTTCTTACCACTTTTTCAAATGACTCCATTCACTTTGTCCCACTTTGCGCTTCTCATACGTCATTCTAGAAGTTGCGAATCCAATTGGAACTTTCCCACACTCTTCATAATCAAGTCTATTTTCCATATCCACAATTCCTCTCAACATACCCTCATTTTAGACGCCACTTTTCTTAGTGTTTGCGATAATGGCTGAAATTGACAATGAGCTAAGCACTTTTGTGGTCCACTTTACCATGCTTCCCCCCATGAACATACAATTCCTTACCAAATATTATAAAAATAGACAAAAATATTCAAATGTCAGATAAAGGTCCAAAAACCAAAACCAAAATCAACCAACGGCTTCAGGCAGAAGAGCATCACCGTGGGGAATTTCAACCCCCGCCATGATCGGTAACGGATTAAGCAACCTTGGCTCCCAATATTTGTGCTGGAGCCTTCACAGGTGACACCGTAACAGCAATCTGCTAGTGCAGCATCATCAGATCCCACCACTCAAACTCAGACACCTGAGCAGAAACTGCCCCTCACAAGGACCCAAAAGTGGTCTTGTCAATCGGAAAACAATCAAAGGCACAAAAATCCGGAAAAAAAAACGGAAGAACCCGGGCCAGTTTCGGAATGTTCAGATTCCTATATAAAGTCTCCAGTATTCAACCCAAACGATTTCATCTAATTGAACGCGGCTCTCAAACATATTCCTGAGACGAACTTCAAATGACGGCCCGGAAGTTTAAAAAAAACCAAAAACAAAACTGAATCTCGAACAGCGATTCAGCTCCTGCCAATCAAAAGCAAGCAAGGTCTGCCGACAACGCTATAGGCTGGGACCCATCCAAGAATAAAATACGCAAACCCAAGGCCGCTCAGGCATCGATCGAAGAGCAAACCGACTTCCTGCTACGTCCAAATAACTTCACGGAAACGTTCCTAGAAATGGTGATCGAAGCTCGTGGCGCCGTTGCGTCAGGAGATGGCTCAGCCAACATCGGACTACCTTCCCGCGACCCAAACCTTAGACAAAACCGCTTGAACAGAGTAAGACATGCCTACTGTGAGAATTCATGCAGCGAAGCAGAAAAGTAAGGGAGCCAAATGCCAAACAACCTCTAGTAATCGAGAAACTTCACTATACCGACACCCCGCAACCGAAGCCAAGACCAAAACCTTTACCACAACGCTCCAGGGATTGCGTTTCCCGACAGCGGGAAGATCGGGAGCTGCCTCTGTAAATAAACTCAATGCCTCGCAAAATCTAGGACAGACGAAACCAACATTCTGCGACAGAAGGCGAGGCCAGCATCGCGCGAGCAAAATCGACTTAATAAACTTCCTTAGATAATGACGTCCTCGACAGCGCCGGAGGATGGCAATCTGCCGTCGGCGGGGAGCTCCGTCAACGCAACCCTCCTCGGCTGCGCTCCGGCAAGGAAAATATGAACGCGGCAGGAGAGTCATGGAGTCCGACCATGACGCAGACAATTCGGCTGCGGAGGAAGTTCATGGAGCTGTCTGGACGCAAAGCGTCCAAAGCAGCGCCAGAATCTGAGCAATCCACGTGCAGAGGAGAGAGAGTGAGAGCACCAAGCAGCTCAACTGCCTCTTCCGCGGCAGCGCGAGAAGACTGTCCATGTCAAAGGATTGAGAGAGTGAGCGCGTGGGAAGAATGTGCCCGTTGAAAGATTGAGAAATCCAGAGCATGAAGCGCTGCGCTGCCTACTTCACCGCGGGAGCGCGCGAGAAGAATCATATCCAACATTTGAACAGAGGACTGAGAGAGTCAAGCTTGAAGCGCTGCGCTGCCCACTTCACCGCGGGAGCGCGCGAGAAGAATCATATCCAACATATATACCAGAGGACTGAGAGAGTCAAGCTTGAAGCGCTGCGCTGCCCACTTCACCGCGGGAGCGCGCGAGAAGAATTATATCCAACATTTGAACACAGGATTGAGAGAGTCAAGCTTGAAGCGCTGCGCTGCCCACTTCACCGCGGGAGCGCGCGAGAAGAATCATATCCAACATTTGAACACAGGATTGAGAGAGTCAAGCTTGAAGCGCTGCGCTGCCTACTTCACCGCGGGAGCGCGCGAGAAGAATCATATCCAACATTTGAACACAGGATTGAGAGAGTCAAGCTTGAAGCGCTGCGCTGCCCACTTCACCGCGGGAGCGCGCGAGAAGAATTATATCCAACATTTGAACACAGGATTGAGAGAGTCAAGCTTGAAGCGCTGCGCTGCCCACTTCACCGCGGGAGCGCGCGAGAAGAATTATATCCAACATTTGAACACAGGATTGAGAGAGTCAAGCTTGAAGTGCTGCGCTGCCTACTCCACCGCGGGAGCGCGCGAGAAGAATCATATCCAACATATATACCAGAGGACTGAGAGAGTCAAGCTTGAAGCGCTGCGCTGCCTACTTTACCGCGGGAGCACGCGAGATGAATTGTATCCATGTCAAAGGAAGGAGAGAGTGAAGCAGGAAGCGCTGCGCTGCCTCCTCCGCAGCGCCCAGAAAGACCTGCGGCGGTGTCCAGAGCAGCGGCGTCTGTCCGCAGCAGTGCACTTGAGGAAAGTCCGCCGATGGCGAGGAGCACATGGAACATGATCTCAGAAATAAACGTAAGCAACCCAAATGCCGCACAACCTCCAGTGATTGAAGACAAAACCAAGCCCCACCATCAAAGACAAAAGCAACCCTCCATATCCCGAATCTTGACGAAAACTCCCAGAGATTTCAATGCAAATTTGATGACGCACTCAGAATCCGTCACACATTCACATTGCACAATGACTACCAAGTAGTGGCATACCTCTGAACTTTGGGGACCAACGTCTGGCGATAAACGACGATGCTCCTCAAGGAACCACTGAAAACTGGAAGGAGGTTGCTTGCAGCAAGCACGAACCGATCGTCAATTCTGTCAAATGTACTTGCTCACTTTCATGGGAGGCGTTCAACAACGTCAAGGAGGATAGTGCACCTGAGAGAGAAGCAGAGAGTGAGCCTGCAAGAGAGTGCTGCAGGAGAGTGCAACAGAAGAGAGTGAAGTAGGAGGAGGAGCAACAACGAGAAAGGCGACGGGAACATGAACTAAGATGATGATCACTGATGGTGGCGATCAATTTATATGCCTTGGACGACCAGGTGATGGCCTGGTTTTAAGGCCGGCTTCTCCGCCGTCTGATGGTGGCCGGTAAGCCTGGGTGGCGATGCGACCCAGCGCCCCAGGTCGCGGTGTTGGTGGTGGTGGCGGCGGTGGTGGCCAGCTTCCGGTGGGGGGTGTTTTTGGTGGTGGCGGCGGTGGTGCCTCGCGCCCGTGGGCCAAAGGACATGTGATGAAAACTTAAATAGCTTGACGGATGTTGCGTCCCGGACAGAACCCAGCCTGGGCCTGGGCCAGATGACACTTCCTAGTACATAGTTCGTGCGAGCAGTGGAATGCATGTTGAAGACGGATTTCAATGGTACAACGTGGCGGATGGGGCGGGGCCCATCGAGGACGGGGTCGCCATTTTGAGGTGTCGTCGGTTTGGTGTTGAAGGTTTTTCTATCACGCGAGGTATTTCTGCTGAAATGTTTGCTCGAAACTCTTGAAGTTTACGGATTGGCTATGTAGGTGGTTCTTTGAATCTTACCTCGGAATCGCCCTCTGTGACTAGAGAGTCGCCGTCGGTTTCTATCTTGTTGCTTCTTTCTGCTTCGTTCGTCTCCTCTGCATTTCAATTCCTCGTCTTCGGGGGTACTGCTTTTGCGGAGTGTCTCGGAGCAGAACTGGAGGAATTTGTGCAATTTTGAAGGCTGATTGTGTTTGTTAGATCCTAGGGTTTTGGTTTTCCTTTTTAAAATAATTTATTGTGGTTTCAATTCACCGGGTGCCTACTGCTAGCGCTCAACGATATCCACAAGACTCTCCTAATCTTATTTAGGGGTTTTGTTCCCTTGCTGTCGAGGCAAGTGTGCTCAGTAGTGGTTTTCGTCAATGCTTTCGCTGCTTTCAAGTTTGTGAGGTAAGATTTGATAATTATTACACTGCTGCTTGACTGTTTGCTATCAAGTATGGATTTACCACTTGAAACCATATTTCTGATCAACAAATTAGTCTTAATTGAGGCTTGGAGTGGCTTTGGCTTCGAGTCTTTATATCTTTTTCTTAACTTGACATACTTGTGAATGCTTGTCTGCACTCTAAGATGTCGTTTCCGCCATTCGCCGTCCTCTTCTTCCAAGGGCTATTACGGAATATACTCGTTGTGGTACGTTCTGTCCTTTTCAAGCAACACTGAACCTTTTGTGCAGTTTGGTTGGTTAAAAGCCTGCGTCCGACTAATGCTACTCCTGACGTCCATCCTATTGATACTCTGAGCAGAATCACTGATGATGATTTTTGAAACCCTAAACTACTTCCAAGAGTCAGAGCTCATGATCATAGCTAGCTATCTCCTCGTTGTCAATATCATGATCCAGTGTGATTGGAACCTGTGTTCATTCTACCCTATCACTACTCTTGTGGAATGACTACAGTTTGAATTACCTTGGATCAAAGTCGTCCGGTTCTGGAACATGACACATTCGTTTCTGAAGAGAAACGGCGCTGGAGTGATATCGCATGGCCAAGCTTTAAGATACGAGCCCGGATTTTGCAAACCAAAATCTTCGGACCTGCTACGATGGAGCAGATGAACCTAACTACGATATACTTATGCAAGCATCTGAGAGTGTTGGAGCGATGTAAATAAGTCTGGAAGTAAGATTGTATGAATCACAGTCTGGATTATATAAATAAGTCTGGAAATAAGATTGTATAAAGATATTGATACATTTTTACTTGCACCGCAAAATTATTCTCAATGTGTATACTTTGACTAACACTTTATCTAAGGAATACCCGTTGTCTAAAGACTCAAGTGGCTTCCAGATATTTTACAATGCCATGTAAGAGCAACAATAGAGATCTACTGTCACGATCTGAATGGCTGATACTAAGGTGCTTCTGAAACAACAATTAAAAGCATCTTACTAAGGGAAGAAGAATTCTCCAACTTCACTTTTTCGAAATGCAGGACCCATCAGAGGTCCCTCTATGTCCCAATTTCCAAGATTTGGTTGCAGCGGAGCGGCACCTGGGGCACCAGCCAAGCCCGCAACAAGTCCCTGGTTAACTTGAAGAGGAGCCATGCCAACAGCCGCAGCCATACCTGCAACACCTCGTTGATTGCCTTGCAGGGGAGCTACAACAGGGGCAGCCACCATGCCTGCAACACCTGCCTGACGGCGTTGCAGAGGACCTCCGCCGGGGGCACCGGGCATGCCGGCCATCACTGCAATCGACAAACCTTGTCCTATCTACACTTCCAAAGTACAAAATGAATGCTGAAATCTTTTGGCCTAAAAAGTCAACAATTCAAACTATTATCGCCTTCAACAAGGACAAGAAAAAAGGCTTTACTCCAACTTAATCACCAACTAGTAAATTAATCTGAGAAAAAAGTTCATAACACTAAACTAGATGGACATGTAAGCCGTCCAGACCGACGTCAAATGGCCTCGTAACCGCACCACAACCTAAAGGAACAAGAGCCGCACCTCGTCCGCAGAAAGGGCACGGGTGCGCACACGCTTCAATGGATTCCCGGGAGGCCGTCGCTCTTCATACTCGAGGCCCAGACTTCCCACGCGACCACGCCTGTGTTTGCGCCAAAAAACCTCGGACCAAACAAAAATCTGCTCGTAATCGCACCGAACACGTCCCTGCTTCTGGAACAGAGCAGGCGTAAATGCGTCCAACTACTCTCGAATCCCAGATGGTCGCCGCACTACAAATCTTTAGAACGCTTTCCGTTCATCACGATCACGGCAGCGATGCTTCAAGCACAGCCCGAGCTCAAATGACTTCTCGCTCGCGCCTTCAACACCACCACTCGGCGTCCTCAGTCCATCCACAACAGCGCGACAGTGAGGTTCTACCGCAACAGAGCAAGCGCTCGCGCTTGCCTCCTCCTTGCGGTTCGTGAATGGGAGCAGCAAGACCAATTGTGGAGAGCGTTCCCTTCAGCACGAACACGACAGCGAAATCAAAAGCACATGCTGAGCTCAAATGCCTCTTCCTCTCGCCAACAACTCCACCACCGAGCGCCCCCCATAATCCATCGAAAGAAGCGCGACCGTCACCTCCTTGTCCCGAACCTCGAATTGTTGAGAGAACTTTCCTCCAACACGAGCAAAGATCAAACGCAAATTCTCTCCCTTCGCGCCACCAGAACTCCCACCCGGCGCCAAACCAAGCTTAAACACCGCGTCTTCCCTTCACCGCGTCTTCCCTTCACCGCATCTCCGGTACCGATCCTCCGAGCACAAACCAAGCTCAACACCTTCACGTTCCCTCACCACCCGGCGCCCTCCAAAACTCAACCAAAATCCCGCACCCGTCACCTCCCCCCCAGAACAGAGCAACCTCGCCGCAAATGCCAGCTCCCAAACTCGAATTCTCACCCTTTTCTTGCGCGCACACCTTTCCCCCCCTCCACAACGATCTCAAAACCGCCCCAACGACCACTGATCGAGCTCAAATCGCGCACGCCGCGTCCTCCAGCAGCCACCATCACCACCAACACCACCACTTCCTCAAACCCTCCCGAAGAGCCTCCTCTTCGTCACAGCTCCAAGACCTCACCCGAGAATCGTCTCTCTCAGCTCATTCTCCCTCCGATTTGCGAATGCGCCTTCACGTCTCGGCCGCGGAATTTATAATCTCCTTCGGCCGATCATCGTCGCTGCAAACCGCGTGCGCTTATAATCCTGCACTGGGACTTACCACCCTTGGATGAGGGGCACAAAAACATAGCATGGCGTCCAGGTGATACTATGACGCGCCTCCCCGTCCCCCAGTCGCTCGGACCCTCTTGTGGACGAACCCTCCGACCGTTGGACGGGGGTGGGGAGCTGCGCACGATGAGACCAAGATCTTCGTCGAGAGCATGATTTAGTGGTGTTCTTTGGAATGTGTGGATTCAAGGACCGCACTGAGCTCGCCGCACCGACCGATTCCGGTTTCGTGGGATGCGTGCGTTTGCGGGAGTTGGCGTCGTGAGCCGGCGTCGCGACTCGCGACTATTTCGGTAGATACGGTTGGCATTGAAATATTCCCGAGGATTGAAGCAACCGACAGATTGATTAATGATAACTACCGGTGATGGTGACATGGTGTTTAGGAGTGAATTTATTTGATGATGTAAAAAGGGCCATTGCATGAACACGTGGCTCAATTTCATGTGTTTAGGGGAGATACAGGCTCTTTTTCTACCGTCGAGGGTAGCACCAAACCGCACCAAACCTCCAAGACAGGCCAGGGTGGAAGGGACCCTAAGAGCTGCTTGTTTCTGAGTTGTGAGGCTTTTTTGGGATTTTATACTTACTTTAAAAAAATTGTTTTTCATAAAACAATATTTTTTTTCCACAGAAGTCCATTTTTTTTAAACAATTCCAGAGAAAATCTTCATAATGGCTTTAACATGGCCAAATTCCAAAAGATTATTTATGCTAATTATTCTATTATATATTTGTATTTTAAATAATATTCTTTCATTTTAAAACTACTTTCACCAAATCATCTACCATGCTCTATTGCACTACTATTGGCTACTACCACCATCTATTTTAATGTTTTCCTCAACTTTATAGCTTCTAACTTTATAACTTTTAAATAACTTTATAACTTTATAACTTCTAATTTTAATGATTATATTTTCAAATTTGTATTTGTGAATAGTATTGATATTTTCACTATTGCACAAAAAATCTTTTAAGTGAAACTACTTTTGAAGCATTTTTACAAGTACCAACCTAATCAAATCAAACACTTTGACGATTAGAATAAAAAGTTGAAGAATTCACTAGACTTGGATAAACATATTCCTCCATTAACCCTTAAACGTCATATGCTTTCTTGATACCACACCCAAAATCACTTCTAAATTCCATTTTTAGCATTATTCTATTTTTAATTTGCTAAGATCTATTCTAAGAAAGTATAGATCTCTTTAAGGTGCTCAGCTTGGAATTCTAAAAATTCCATTTGGTATAATGGAGTGTAAGTTATGAGCAAGATTCTCTCAAAAAAAAACCCAGCCCCCAGGCTGGGTCTGACGTTTAAAGGTTAAGCGTGGCTAGGAGCCCATGTTTGGAAGGGGGTTGGAGGGGTGGGGCAAAACCTTGCCCTTACTAATATGTTTGAGTTGGACCCTACTGGATCTCAAAGGGGTCTTGATACGAAACATTAAGACTGAAGGTTCCAATTTTTGCCAAAAAAAAACTGTGTAATTCTAAAATGGACAAGGCTAGAAAAACGGACATAATCAAATTAGGACTCTCAACTACACTCATTGGGGAAGGATAAAGAAACCTCAATAAAGCAGGGTGATGTAGAATCATCATTGTCCTAATATCGCTCAAAAATACTACGCTATCTCATTTTTTTTATTATTGAAACATAGATACCTAACAAATTGCTTATTTTTTTAGGTCACAAAGAAAAAGAATGTAATAGCCACCTACATTTCCACCTTCGAATGACCAAATGTGATCTAGTACATCTAAACAATTTTAGAACCATGGTGCTCCTAGCTTATAACCAAACGGCAAAACTGAATCATCGCCAACTCGGGTGCCGTGACCTGTCATCAACCAGTCCAACTCCTCATCACACGTGGGATCCCCTGATAACGCCACTTGTTGCCCTTCCAACTCCAGCACTTCCTCGTCTTCAAATTCAAGTCATGCCGTGCCTTTCAAGCATGTTTTCAAAGAGTCCGCATGTTTTGCGAGTGTTGATATCAAATTAGGGTTACGTGCATTTCTCATTGACAGCAGAGTCTAGGTTTGAGAGTGTGGAGAGAGCAATGGAGGGTGCAGGGACAGGGGTGGGCGAGCGGAGTGCCGTGGAGGTGGAGAGGAAGGGGGCGTCGACGGAGGGGAGTCCGACCGGGAACGTCACTTCGGGAGCTCGTGAGATTGGGGAGCATGCGGCGTACAATGCGCGAGCGGTGGGGAAGATCTTGCTGCATCCTTTCGACAAGGATGCTAAGGCGGAGGCCGTCGCTACGGCGAGACAGGACAAGGCTGTGTCGGATCAGAAGGTGGACGCTGTGAGGGATGTTGTAGCGCAGTAAGCGGAGGCGCTGTGAGTGTCCTCGCCGGGTGGAGTTGGGATGAATGCGGAGGTTGTTGTGTGGGAGTCCAGTGGCGCATCGGGTATGGGACGTTGATAGTGTATGGGATCCTCTTACCATTCTTTCGGTGAGCTCCTAGTGTTTTTCTAGGCTGTGTGTATATGTTTTGAGTTAGTGAAATGGGAACTTTGTCGTTTTGATCAAGATGGAAATTTGTAATTCGTATTGTGAGTGAGAGGAAGCTGTCACCAGGATCCCGTGCTTCTTGTGAACGGTCAAGGAATATATTGTTGGAAGCGGCTAAGGGTGAGATTGTCATAGTAGAGTATGACTTGCAAGGATTCTTGCTTTTGGAACCTCCTTTGTACTCCTCTCTAGAGTCTGTTGCACATACTCATGCAAAGAATGTGTAATGTCGAAAAAGCTACTGTGGTGATACTCGGTAGAGGAATTTTATATGTCTCAAGTCTGTGTATCATGATAGTAAACTGCGCTTTGTTACCAATTACTTAGCATACTTACATAGATGATACCAAGTCGTGAGCTGAGCAGGCAACTCCACTCTAACTACCACTCTAGCACTTTTGATTGTCATTTATACCCAACCAGAAAGAAACAAGTAAATACCTTATATACTACCGTATCTACCATGTAATATTATGTGTATGCTCCTATCCACATAGGAATAGGGTTATTGGCTAATACTCTCTTGGAGGAAGTTTCAAACGGATTGCTGATACAATATGGTGCATGTCAAATATACATCATCGGTAACTTTCAGAGTGCACGCTAAAACAGGAAGAATGGCCCAACCTCACTTCTTCGGAGTGGTGGACCTCCTAGGGCTCCCTCTATGTCAAACACGTGTTGGGCCGGGCCTGCACCACGGGCAGCATTCATGTCTGCAACATCTCCAAGGTTTGTACCTGCACCAGTGGCTGCAAGCACCCCTGGACCACGTCTTACATTTTGAGCCACACCAGAGGCAGCATTCACGCCTGCAATGTCACCAAGGTCTGCCGTTGCACCAGAGGCAGCAAGCACCCCTGCACTACCTGCGTGTGGAGCAACACTGACAACAGCATGCATCCCTGCAATACCTCCAACATCCAGAGTGACACCAGGTGCAAGCATCCCTGCACCCCCTCCAGCATTTGGAGCAACACCAAACACAGCGACCATCCCTGCAGTGCCTCCAATATTCAGAGTAACACTAGGTGCAGGCATTCCTGCACCACCTCCAGTATTTGGTGCAATACCAAACACAGCAACCATCCCTGCAATACCTGCAACATTCACAGTAATCCCAGGTGCAAGCATCCCTGCACCATCTTCAACATTTGATGCAATACCAGGCGCAGCTAGCATCCTCGCACCTCCAAGAACAGCAGGGGCAGCAAGGATTCCTGCAATTGTCACGAACTGTGGATGTGAATCTTACGAGGGGTTTCACTTTCACTCGTTGGCATTCTGGCTTTTCCCAAGTGAAACTCCATTTTCATCTATACGAAGTTTCTTTTGCTAAGCAACACATATAACCTGATCGTCCAAACGTTCCTAAAACTGATTGTCCTCTCAGAGTAATAAGGTTGATAATGTTCAACCTTTACAGTTTCACGGCCTCGTGACAGATGAAAATGGACGAGTTCTTAAGTATGGGTGTCTTACATTCACAAGGTAATAAGTCAAAAGGTTTCATATTCAGAGATAATTCTCCACGATTAGATGCATTGCTTAGTGTTTGTTTTTGGTGTCGTGGAGAACATGACATAAATTGAATGGTTTCTTTTAGTATGTTATTCCTCAGCAATTTCTATTACCATATGCAATCAAACCGTCACAATACTTGATTTAGGACCACCAAAATTCTAGAAAACATGGTGTGAAACATGTAAACTCATTTCGGAATCACATAAAATAATTGATATGTATCATCTCAAAATTTCCAAGTGGAGAATATATTCTAATGAATGCAAACTCTGCAGTTTTAGGATCCAAGGTCCCAGATGATACTGAATGGCATGCCACTTTAGTGTACAGACTTTCCGTCTCTTTTCATTCTGAGAGGAAACAAATAGCAAAGATAGAAAACGAAAAACAAAATTTCAATTTTGACAATGCTTGTACTTGTACTGGCTCCTCTCCTTGGGTAGAAGATCAGTTACCGTCGGGAATTACAGCTCTAGCCATCTGCAATCGATCCTATAGCAGTCAATCCTGAAACTTGAATTCCAGACTTCACAACAATCTGCAACCATCGTCACATACAATATCACCCGTTACACACAACCATGTCAGAATCAACAGCCTCTGACAAAGCCCAAAGTAGGATTTGGCTAAATACCCCCATGGAGCATGGCTTGGAGCCTGGGCTCGGGGAAGGATTGGGTCCATTGGGAAGGCTTGGGCAAAACGCTGCCCCTGTTATTATGTTTTATTTTTTATTTCTTTATTTTTTACACAAATAAAGGGAACCTTTACTGCACAAGAAGAGAGATACAAAGTCAAGCCCCTGTTATTATGTTGGAGTGGGGCCTTACTTGATCTCTACAGGGTTTCACTATGTTTTAGGTTTTTGGTACAGTACGCCCCAAATCTAGATGGGATAGAAAATTAATTAATTAAAAAATTAAAAAAAACTCTTCGACCAGCTCCGATACGAAAAGGGCCAAAACGTGAACTCAACTGAGCTCGGCTCCTCGCCACACTTGTTAAGGGAAAATAAAAAAAAACCCCCAAAGTAGTGTTTCCAACCACACAGAGAAACCTTAAATAAAAATTGGAAAAGGCCCAAATAAGTTACTAAAATCAACCCATACGGGCTGATAACACGGCCACATCGGGCAGCGTAGTAAAAGTTCAGCTACAGCTACTCCATGCAACTAAAAGTACTTCCCTCCCTCCAGCCAACTAAAAGTACTTCCAAAACTTCCAGGAGATTAACTCGACCAGTGAGGTCCTCAGTATGGCCCTGGTATGAAAAACGTTTTAAATCCTCAGAGGGTCTCAAAAAAGGACGCAAAGCACTCTCACGAATATTCACAGAGCAGTAGAGGACTTGTACTACTGTCTGTGCAATACAACCTGAACAGAACAAGACAACTCTGCGAACCAAAATGACTGCACACTAGTGCTCACAAACAAAACTCTCAATCCAGAAACTCTAGTGAAATCCAAGCCCCTGCAAGTCCAAGTCCTTCGCGAGCCCAAGCCTCGCCCGCACAGAAGAACAATTGCGCAAGCCGACGAAATGCACCCCCATCTCCACTACGCACAGACAACAAACCATTCCCACTGCCACCGAAAAATCCAAGACGACGAGCTCTTGAAATCCAAGACAACTCGTGAATATGAGTCGGCGACGACTCATCCACCACGCCGCAATTTTAGAAAGAACTCTGTGTGTGTTCGTCTGCTTGTGTGAATGTCCACAGGATAATGACTATGTGCCTCCGGACACACAATCGTCACTTGTGACCAAAAAACAGCCACCTCAATTAAACCCGACGTGCCAAACACTGACTCCGGTTCCAGATTGTCAAACATAGAAGTGGGCATTGACAACCTGGAAAGCGCTAACGACTGCGCTAACCAAATGCCTGCAGCTCCACCTTCTCCTAGATGTCAACAGGCCCAAACCTCCCGATTCCACTCTCTCTGCGAACACTCTCTCTAGAAACACAACAACTGCGAAGGTGGAAGTCACTCCCTCCCAACCGCAACACGAGATCAGTTGGCTTACCAAGAACTTTTCGAGGTCGTGACGCCGATGAATGTGCACCAATAAGTTGGAGTGGCCAGGCGAGAAGAGGAGAGGAGAAAAAAATTGGTAGCTCTATGCGAGTGTTCGAGCTGACTAGGCATCGATGCGAGAGTCAAGTGCTCGGCTATTCGGTTTTAAGCTGACCCAGACCCCTTCAGCAGGAGAGAAACGCCTCGCAAACTTTCCACTTTCACAACTTTAAAGGAGTTCAAGGGCGTGCAACTTGAAAGGAGTGCAAGGTAGAATCTGCAACAGGAACAGTGGGTGCTACTGGTGTCAATATCTGAGTGATAAAAATATCACAACAATTGAATACAGCGTGTGGAACCTAATGTTATGAGGTTTCATTGAATGTTATGAGATTCCTTACTGTCTAACTTAGTCCTCGTTCAGGCGGGTTGGCAAAAGAAAAGTTATGGCAGATGCAACCAATGCTAGTGCGCCAGCTTAGACGGCGGATCATGGATGCCGTTGACCACGTCAACGCCCACCATCTCGCACCGGGGTCAAGGCAGCCTTTATTTTCTGAATTTGAGGAGGGGGAGCGAATCGCACCGTAAGGCACATTCTGGAAGCCTCTGTGGCAATTTCGACTTCGTCAAGCCAAGTTAATGTGGCTATGTGCAAATTTTTTTCCTGCAGATGTGGCACCCGGTTAATTTCAATGTTAATTTTCAAGTGGCGATAGATTTTTTTTTCACAGTAACAGTACTGGCTACCTCTACTTCGAAAGCAGTTCGGTTTAGGCTCCGAAGTGCAATTTTCATAAACATTTTGGCTACACTTCGAAAAACAAGAAACAGTGAAGTAAAAATTACAGAATAGAGATATCAATCAAAACACATAAAAAATGCATTAGACGGGGGAATTGAACCCCTAAACTGCCCACTGCAGCGTCTAATCCCACCCACCCTAACCAAGTCAGTATCAATTGTAACAAGTATGAGAAAAACTCATGAAATCCACAAGCATAAACTTGCAAATGTTATGGAGACAAAGGAGCTCACAATTCGGCCCTAATTCTCGCCTTAGCTTCCCTCCAGTGATCAAAGGCAACACAGTAAGGGAAGGTTTCAAGAGAGTACCAGGATTGAGAGAACATTCGGATGCATGTGTCCAGATTTCCTGCCAACCGGTTTCTCACCTTGTTCTTCACAAATGAGAGAGTCGAAAAAGTCCTCTCATCCTCACAGGAGCCGAGAACTGCAGTCACAGCAATCTGTGCAAGTTTTATATACTTCGAAATTTTGTTTAGGAGTAAAGCGTTGCAGCCCAGCTTCTGCCATAGCTTCGTCACCGGATTAATGTCGTGAGGTAGCTCCATTGCCTTCTTGGCATGTGACCGCATGGTGAGTTTAAAAAGAACTTGCTGCATGCTCAACAAATGCGAATCCAAGGGGGCCTTGATTTCCCTCGACTGCTCTGTTTTCCCAGCTGTGGTCACAAACCGAGGCTGACAGAACCATTGCCTGATCACTTCCAAGTGACTTACAAACAACTCGTCACAATTTTCTTGTAGCCAATACTAGGGAAACACTATTCCAAGAGCCTCCATCAAATCGCAGTGAGGGAACCGTCTGTCAAGCTGGGCAATTAGCATTTCTGCTGCAGCCGCGCACTGCCCCTTAACGGAGCTCACAATCTGAGTCAAGTCCTCCCGGGACACAGATACCGCCTGCCCAGAGACACTATCTACCACATGGGCCGGATAGGTATGGCCATGGATTCTGAACCCAAGGGATTCAGCTCCATTATTTAAATCCGTCACCCACTCATGAGAGATGGTGTGGGACTGATCTGTAACAACGTCATGAAATAGCTGAAAATGCAAGGGCTGAAAGGACGAGGTAGAGTCAAGGTACATCTCATAGATCTCGGCTTGACAGATCTTCACTGCAGCTATGAAGTCAACAATAAAAACGTTATGGGCCTGTGCAAACTTGATCAACGAGTTCACAGACTCAAGCAGAGGTAAGATGCAAGGCAGGGAAAACACAGTAGTCACATCAAGGAGGAGGGCGAGATTTTTTTTTGCTGCACTTTCCTTGGGTGCATCCTCGGCAAATTTGACAATTAATGTCTTATACTCGCCACAGATACGTTTGAGAGGCTCAAAGAGAGAGATCCACCGAGTGGTAACCTGCCTCAGAATCTTGAGCCCCTCTGTCTCCACAACTTCGGCAAGTTTCATGAACTCAAGATGACGCTTAGGGGAAGCTGAAAAATAGCTGTACAGGCTCTTACACAAGCTCTCACATTTCTGAACGAAGGGCAAACCTGATAAGGCCTCCACTGCCAAGTTCGTACGATGTGCAAAGTCGTGGACCCCAAGCACAAAAGGGGAATGGTTAGCAGTCAGTCGCTGGATCACTCCGGTTCGGCTCCCCTGGAACACAGCAGCTCCGTCTGCTCCGAAGCAGATGAGCTTCTGAGCAAGGTCTTTGTCACTCAAGCCTCCATGCCAGCATAGCTGGTCTACAATCATCTCAGTAAGATTCTATGCATTGGCTTCACAATCTACACGCCTGATACAAATCATATGTGATTCACACACAAAATTGACTGAGTAATACACATGCACTGAAAGCCACTAACTGTTGTCCACAGATGTGACTTCATCGGCACTGGCAGAAATGAAGGGAGCTTCGGCAATTCCTCTTTTGAGGCGATCAGCACAAACAGCGGCCATGGCACAAGCAAACTCCCAGCCAGCAACTTGTCCCCAATGCTTCTTGGGCAGCTCCGGTACCATGAGATGGGTCAGTAACTCGCCCATCGCTGTGTAATCTGCCATGGGGCGGCCCTGTTGTAACACATGTAGACAGCATCTGAATTGCACAATCTTCCTCCTTCTCTCTTTGATGACTCCAGCAAGGACCTGCGTAATTACAGTGTGCCCTCCCTTAGCAAAAAAAATTCGCTCGTTTTGGACATGTTGGTTTGTGCCGAGGTAGTAGTACTCCCCCCTTCTGACCTTCCCCATATCGGCCATGGCTCTTCTCCGACCCGCATGCTTGTAGAGGCTGTCAATTTTCAGAACGAGTAATTTCTCCCGGGCCTCCACGTCTGTGCACACCTTGCACCTTACTTGCGTAATTGAACCATCAACCTCGACAACTGCCTCTGCCCAAGGCAGTTTGGCAGCCCAGGAATCTTGAAAGTGCCGTCGCTGCTCATAGCTCTTCCTGCGCTTCCTCCACTCCTCCTTCTGAACAGCAGTCACCTCTCCCAGCAGAACACAATCGCCTCGCCCAGTGATATTCCGCGGCTTCAAAGCAGTCGAGAGCGCTTCCAAAACAGAGCAGTCGGAGTCAGAAACCGTCGCTCCGAGGTCCGCCACCGAGGTATCCGGCTCCAACTTCACCTGCGATGCCAATCGCGCAGCCAAGGAGAACTCGTCAGACAATTGAGACTCAGAAATTGACTGATTGGGTTGGGATTTGAAGCAGCCCTCGTAGAGATATCTACGCAAGGGCGCTTGAATCACCATGCTCTTCACAGGACCCATCGACACAAAACCCAGAACCCAAAGAGACAACGGGGGGGAAGCATGGTAAAGTGGACCACCAAGTGCAATCTGTGATCAGATTGCAGTGAAAATTCAGTGGCATGTTTGGGGACTTAGGGAACGTTTGGGTTGTTCAACTACCAGAAATCGACGTAGGTTTAGAGTGACACTTGTTGGAGGGTTTCTCGTTTAGCACAGAAGCCAAAGAGAGAGCTTTCATTGCTTCCAAGCCCGCGAGGGAGTGGCGTGATTGCTCCGCAGCCACTTCTGTTTTCAAAAGGATCAGCTGCCAATTTCGAGGAGGGAAGACTGAATTCTGATCAGGTGAGCGCCATGTTTAATTGATGCTGGGTTGGGGGGCTACGGTTCGGGGGTTGGGATAGGGTTTAGGGTCCTCGACAATGGATTTTTCAGTTTGCTGCGCACTTGACTGGCACTTTGCTGAAGACGAAGCAGCTGCACTGCGAGGGCTGCGTCGGGACAGGGGGGGCACCGTGTTCTGCAAATACGTCCACTTTTTTTCTGAGTTTTTTTCGCAAAATCGAGAGGTGCCATCGCTGCGTCTTGTTCGAGGTCCAAGTTTCTGGAAATTCAGCTTCGTGGGGGTTGCTCAATTGCGACAGCCGGCTCGGGCGTATTGGGCGCTAATTCATATTTTCTCAGGAGAGAAATTTCTGTCTTCACAGTTGTCGAAGTTCTTAGGGTCGTTACAGAGTCTTTGGATCATTGTGGTGCTTGATACCTCGTTGCCAAGCATTGTGTTTGGATCATTGTACTTGTGAGTTATATGTGACCGCGAAATTGGAAGACCGCGAGCTCTGTGGTCTGTAATTCGGTTCAGTTAGGGTTTAGGGGGACGAGAGATTCTAATTACTTAGCGTTTAGGGTAGCTGCAGTTACGAAGTACCCTGCTCAGGAGTGGGGATGGCATCCGAAAGTGGGCAAGTCGCAGCTGGGGTTCTTAAGAGCGAGCCTGACCTAAACAGGAAAAATGCTGAGAGAGTTCGGTTTGCAAAGGCTTTGTTAAGTCGCTGTAAGTGGAGTGTGCAGGACTTTGCGGAAAATTTGAAGTACGAAGATGCAGGAATCTGTGGAAAGACTGAGTGTGGGACAAGGCACATTACAGATGCACATCTCAGTCGAGTGTTCCCAAAGAAGGGCGGCAGCGGAATCAGAGTAGTCCCTAACAGTGAAATCTCCGAGGAAGAATGCACCCAGGTGTTGGAGCTGTACCTAGCGATGTACAACCACCCTCCCCCAAACAAGGAGTACGCACGTTACTTTTTGAGGAGCTGGTTGGCTGAAAGAGAAGGGAAGGTGAAAATTAACTGGGCAAAATTTGCTTATGATATCAACCGTAAGCAGTACGCTCAGTGGGAGAAAGACGGAAGAGTGGAGGAGGCCTGTAACGCAAAGTGGGACGATTTGCAAGGACTCGAGAATTCCGAGAAAGCAGGGGAGGGACAGTCTCTGGGCCGTCGCCGACAGTTTGGAGCAGGGTGTGAGCCTCTCCGATTTTCGACGGAGCAGACCGGCGAAGTGCTACAGCTCTTGAAGAGTGCGGAGGCGGATAACGAGACCTTGGGGCCGAAGATGTGAGTT
Organism: Ceratodon purpureus; assembly: GCA_014871385.1. NCBI lineage: Eukaryota > Viridiplantae > Streptophyta > Bryopsida > Pseudoditrichales > Ditrichaceae > Ceratodon > Ceratodon purpureus. The sequence goes on along the minus strand of CM026423.1, from coordinate 17,800,032 downwards.
ATGCGATCCCCTACTATGCACAGTGATTTCATAGGAAGTTAAGAAAGATTACCTAGAACTCTGCAATGCCGGTGGTTCGGATTAGGGATGTCATGTTCTTGTTGCAATGTCCACGTACAGCAGGAGGTCTGTTAACATTGTATTGTTCCACTGCCGTACAATGCACGGAGTGTATTTTCACATCTATTCTGGTTTCTGGTAGAAATCGATTATGCGAGCAGTTTCTGATTAGTCGGATTCTGATTAACGATTCTCTTGGGGTTTCGCACTGCGTGTGTCTGCCACATATGGACTCTCTGAAGCTATGCGCACCTTGCTCTAAAATTGGTACTGCAAGTTCCGATATAGTTAGAGTCTATGAGTTATGCATATTTATGTCTTGGTGTTCTTGGAAAAAATGAAACACATGTTAGCATTTAGCATTTAAATGGATATGTTACGTACCGGTTCGTTGTGTGATTACTGTTTCGACAGGATATTAGTGCTTCGAGTTTTGTGGATGTGGTCTGACTTGAGATTCATTATTGCTTTAAGCATACAGATCGTGGTGATGGCATGGCGGTTAGAACTTGTATGAGGTCATTGACTCTGATTGAGATTAGTAGCGAGGGGATGAAGAGAGGAGATATCGTGCCTTTCTATCCGCCGACTGGAGTCCGACAAGCTCTCACTCAGTTGCAAGAGGTTTTCCTTCACGTGTATGTAATCTAGGTTTCTAAAAGGATGTGATGGGTGTTTTTCTAGATGCGACCGACCAAAAACCTCCAGTCGTAGAAGTTGGGTGAGAGTTCAAAAGCCTGTCATGGGGGATATCATGAGGTTTGTGAGCATATCATGGCGGATAAAGTAGGTTACGTAGAAGTCCAGATCCCAGTGGGGGCTCGCACAGTACTCTAAGTATTGGAGTCCAGAGTGGCCGATTGACGCTGAATGGCGGCACGGTTGGAACTTAAAGCTTGAACCTGAAGCTTGTAGACTATTAGAAGACCAACAGCCCAAAATGAAACGGCCTCGGGGATCAGAAGACGATGAGGCTGATGACGTAAGTGATGGCTAGTCGGAGAGGATTCTGTCTAACAATATATTGAACTGCGCTCAATTGAAGTATCAGAATGTTCACCATTTCAACGAGAATGAAATGGTTTTAAATTTGGATTTTTTTTGTGCTTTACACGTAGGAGCACCCAGTCCAGAATTATTGAACATCGGACTTTGTTGGATTCTGCGGGGTCCCACTACAGCTTAATCAGAAGAACACAATGAAACTGACTGACTCTGTTCTTTTATGTCTATTGCACTATGAATTTCTGAGCAGGGCAGACTAAATAAGAGGAACATTCTCGTGCAGGTCTGTGTTAGAGCATCGAAGGTCCGTGTTAGAGCAGCAGTGCAAAGGTGTTGACGGGGCGCTAGCGGAGAGAATGAAGTCTCTGCGAGAGGAAGAGCTGAGTTTCGCAAACATGCAGAAAAGACGAGAAAGCTTGGTCGAGCATTTCAAGCATGACAGAATCATTGGGGGATCGGAGGGGACGGAGATGCAAATAGTGGGAGAGACGTGCCCGGAGGAAGACGAAGAGCTTAGAACCATAGACAAGGACATCGAGTTCGGGTTGAAGATCCTCAATAGGGAGAGCGCACGCACCGAACAGCTGCAGCAGGAGCAAATAGAGCTCGACATGGAGCTGAAGAAACTAGAGGGGGAGATAAGGTGTCGGGGTATGCAATCCAGTCGTGCTGAGTTGTTCGTTGCAAAATTGACCGACCAGGTGCAATTGATGGCCGTGGGTTCCGGTATGGGGACCACACCTCTACCGATACGAAATCCTAGAGTCCCCCCCAAAGAAAGAGCAAAGGTTATCATCATTTCTAATTGTCCTGTCTGTGGTTTCAACTTTAAGTGTCACAATATGTCTATCGCGGATTGTGAATGCGCCTACCACCACTTCTGTCTGGCTGCTTGGTTAAGCGATGGGAGGAGGCACTGTGCGGGGGCGTTCTGCGAGAAGGAGTTCTCCAACGAGTGGTTGGAGAGCTTTGGAGCAAATCAGATCAGAATCCCTGCTCTCCGGCAGCCAAAGTTGGAGGGCCTTGTCGGGAGATTCAACAGAGTGGAGAATAGGGGCGCTGCTAATGCCGCATCCACCAACTGTAAGTGAATCTGCACACCTTCTGTAGAGCCGTGAAGTTCGGTCATTGAGTGAAGGTGGAGTTTAGGTTAGGCGGAATGTGATTTTAGTTGAAAGGTACCACACGGGTATGCCTTTCCCCATTGAAGAGCGTTGTTCACGTGGAAGTTTATAAATCTTTGCGCGAAAAGTGATGCATGGAGGATGTATTTCGTGGCAGTTGCGGAGCAGGTGCCCTCTACGTCGGGAACACCGGTGTCTCAACAACACGAAGGACCATTCACACCGTCGTCGGGGAAAATGAATACTCCGGCTTCGGGGAGCTGGAGGACGCCGACAGGGAGTGCCGGCAGAATCAGCGCTCATGGCACAGTAATGCGTGTAGAGGATGTGCGCGGTTTAAGCCCTGCGGACATCCAGAAATCAGGAACACCTTCTCTCCATAAATCAGGCACGGGCAGGACTTCAGATGACAGTATTCTCGGTCCAGACGAAGAAGTCTGTCTTAGTCAGGCGAGAGCGACGTTGCAGACGGTGGATGACGGGGTCACCATGAACGCGACCGTAACCACCATTTCGGAGACAATGCCGGGCTTTGAAGGCAGTGTACTTGCGCACATCGCACAGCCGGCGCCAAATAAGGAAGAAACGGACACTCCGAAGTGTGACGAGGACGACGACGGGGATGATGAGATACATGTGGCCCAAGAAGACGTGGAGGTGGCGGCCTACGACATGCCATTAGACGTCGGAGACAACGACCGGGAAACAGCAGAGGATGAATCGGAGGATCTGGGGTCTAAGAAGATACGACCAAATCAGCCTGTGGAAATTCGGGATACGCGGCGTCAAGCGGCGTTGCGCAATACACTCTGCCCGCCGCCGGATGCGGAATCAGGGCCTGCTCTGCACGTCCATGCTCCGTCGCGAGTGAAGAAGGGGAGTGTGGGTCGGGGGCGATCCACACAGGCTGCCGCTAGGACTGAGAAGGGCCAGAATATGAAGCCCCTGGCCCATTTCGGACTCCAGGAAAGATTCAAAGCGCCAGCTGTTGTCACTGACGCCGGGAAGGGACGTGGGCGCGGGGGCAAACACCCGAAGCGGAAGCGGGACGTACCTAGCCTGTAGCAATACGGCAGTGGACTGAAGAATTTCAGGGCGAGATCAATGACTGGGAATGTATGCTCTGTACGTTCATGTCCAATGCTGTCTACGAATACGTGTTTGCCAATGCGACGTAGGAGGAGAACAATTTTTGGGAGTGGTGGTGACTGGGAACAATGTGTACATATGGGTGCCCGAGGTACAGAATTGTAATCGGACGATAGAATGACAGAATTGGATCAAGCATTGGACGAGGCGATGCGGGCATGCGCGCGATGTGGCTCGCGCGCCCATGCGCCTCCCTTCTCTTCTCCAGGGCGGGAGCGCGACTAAGTGGCGGGTGATCTAGGGAGCCCGTTCCGTTCATTGCAAGCTCTCCCAAGTTTTCCCACAGATGTGGAGTCAGTCTGTATCTCACGGATAGTAAAGTTTAGGCTTAGGCAACAGTTTCCGGAAGTTTAGTTCAGCTGTAACCCTGGCTTGGTCGCTGACATGTGGAATTGAAATATTTTTGGAGTATTGCATCCTGGTACAATGTTCTCGAGGTCAACCGGAGTATGGGGGGGGGGGGAGGGGCTCATCACATTTACGGGTCCAAATTGCAAGTGGAGTGTTCACTGCTTATAAAGTAGACATCATTGAGTTAGTTGTCGCCACCCCATCATTGAGAGTGGATTTATAGGTATGGGTATAAGTTGGGGGTGGGGTTCACAGAATGAGTTCTCCAAGTCCTGTTTCAATAGATTGAGAGTCGAAGGCACCCTATCCCTCAGATAGAGTATGGTTTCCCACCAGTCCTGCTGACTTGTGTTATGTGGTACAAGGCAGGTCAATGCTGTTGGTTGGGCTAGGCTTCTACGGGCTTCTCGAAGGTGCTGAGCTCACAAATGAAACCATTGTGAACGAAATGCTGCACGATGCTAAATGGCAACTGAAGAATGGAGGAGCATCGCCAACAGGGCCGGAACTTTCCTTAGCTACAAAACGGATGATTGAGATTCAGGTACAATTATGGCATAAGATCAAATACTGAGATTTGCCGAGATATATTTGTTAAGAATCTGTGTTATCAATTGCTAAGATATGTTTGTTTGCAAAATTCGTCCAAAATATCCACTCGTGTCGATCGTGCTTATCCGACAGACACAGGTGCGCACGACAATGGAGAATGCGTTCTGGGACAGTATTGCAGCTGGTTTAGCGCAAAAGCCAACTGATTACAAGCGATTTGTTAGTTTGATAGGAGAAGTACGAGAGGAACTTGAAGCCCTTGTTCCAGAAGGATGGAGGGATGAGCTCCGAGAATCTATGGACTTGGAATTGATCGCTCAGGTCATCCACCTACTGGAGAGTTCAAGCACAATTCAACTGAGCAGGTGTCGTTAAGTCCTCATGGTCCTTCTAATTGCCTTGTCGGAGTTCTTACTGTAAGGCACTTCTGTAGATTCTGGAGTCAGGAAGCAATGATGTTGAGCACTTGCAACGGCTATTGGATTACGCATCCAAGTTGATATTGAAGCTGGGTTCTCCAGCTCGTGATAGCACTGCTAAAGCTGCTCATGAATCATTGGTTAAAGAATTAGCAGCTACTGTGTCTTCAGGCAGCAAGGACCCAGAGGACGCATTCTTCACTACGATTGTCAAAGGCCTCCGTTTCATATTTGAGCAGCTTCAGGTGAGACTTCCCTTCATTCGCATGCTTTCTTTTCTATATGTTTCACCTTATTGACCTCTGCTTTCGAGATCTGAATATTGTAGGATCTTCAATATCATGAACCTTACATTCTACACTGTCGACAAGTCGATCGTGTCTAATTTCTCAAATTCTATCATGTTGAACCCATTGCAGGTGCTGAAACAAGACATTAATGCAACCCGTTTACGCGCTCTGGCTCCTCTCATTAGCGGAACTGCTGGTGTGGAATACATGCGCAAAGCTTTTGCAACGAGATACCAACTTGAAATTGGGGCTAAACTTGCAGAAATCAGCCAACGCTTACCGAACACGCTCGTCTGGTTCACTGAGGGTTTTCAGAGCTTTGAGCAGGAGAAAACAGAGTTAGAAGCCTCACTAGCACCTGTCCAGGGTACTTTGCCTACAGCGCTGAGCTCAGTTGCATCAGGATTACCCCCTCCGTCATCGATGCGCACCGGCGGACGGATCGGTGTCTCCAGCGGTCTGGCAGCTGCTGTGCCAACAGCTGGGTCAGGACTTCACCCAGCAGGTTGGTTCAACATCTATGTGTTGGAAGGTATCATGCTTCAATTCTATTCCTTGCAGGAAGTTGATGGGGACTGAATATCTGTCGTGGAACAATATTTCAGGTGGAAAGAGGTTATATGAAGTGGAGTGGAAGAGCTCTTCAACGTTAGTCCATTTGGGCCTCTTACGAATACTTCGCCGGAACGAGCCAGCACAGGAACCATGGGTCCCGGAGACTCTTGCTCTCAATACCACTCGGCTTCGTGACTGTCAAAACGCATTCCAACGCATCCTTGTCATAGCTACTGGGTTCGTAAAATGTCTTTACTTCTGATCTCAGTGAGCTAAAATATATGTTCAGGACGATGCTAAAATCACCTGCTCGGGCGAGTGTTCCAATTTATGTGATGTTTGTTGGAGATGCACATTGCTGGTGGCGAGGCAAGGGCTTATAAGTCAAGACATTGCGAGCCTTAAGTTGGAGGAGATAATGGAGAAGGGCAAGCAGAAGCTGGAGATTCTTCTCAATGAGACTGCCTCGTCTCTGACGCAAATTGGAACGGTGCTTGCTGAGATTGCGAACAGAGCTGCTGAAGTGGAGACGAGTGACCCACCTGCAGAGCCCATGAGCGCCGAGCTCATGACGAGGGTTCTCAGGAAGACTATTTGTTTCCCACTTCCCACTGCACTTCGAGGCGCTGTGCAACTGGAGATACGGTGCTGCTTCCAGAAGCGCCACTGAATACCTGTTCAAGTTATTTACAGGGGAGGGGGGTCGCTGTGAGTTCCATGGTTACTGAGCGGGGCACTTCCTTTCACTATGTAGAAGCAACTTCGGTGTGCAAAGGCTGCACTGCCGGTGTACTGTCAGCCTCAGGTTCACTTCAAGTGTCACCTCCAGTGAAGATTTCAATGTCGTGTACTTGTTCAGTTTCTGTATCACTTGGTACTTGTCATGCCACTTTTTTACCACCGAGCGCCCCTGCGGAGGTTTAGGGTTACTTTCTGGGCGCTTGATCGGCACTTCTAATACTGGGTTGGCACTTCGCTTCCAGTGCGCAGGTTCACTTCCACTTCTCTGGCACTTTCACTGTGTCACTTTATTTGTTGCACCCGTGTGATTCCATTCCTGCAATTAAAGTCAGTTTATCGTACTTAGATTTACAAGGCTTATTTCTTTATTGAATCCTTGTTAACTTCGGCAATGTCCTGTAACTTACGAGGCCATTTGATCCTCGTTGAAGTGCCAGGTACCTAGGTTGATGTCTGCTTCCACTTACAAATTGCTGCCGTTCTCCTTGAAGACCCCCGAGCCCTGTTAGGTTCGTGCTGGTCACTCACAGAACCCTTATCTGTACTTAAAATTGTCCTAAACCTTGTTAGGACACTTGTGATCACCTCGTTGAAATTTCATTCCTCATTCCTTCTTTACTAATTTTTAATTTTTGATTTTCGATTTTTTTTTTGGTTGTACCAGCAGGAGGTGGTGGTTTGGTGGCGGAGGAGCAGCATGAAAGGCTTCGTCGCTTTGTCGATGAGTGGCGCGGTGAGGCATCTGCTGTCCTGGAATCCGCAGCACACTCTGCCTGTGCCGGCTTGGCCTCTCGCGAGGCTGTCGATGTGCATCGGGACCCTGTGCAATTGCTTACGCACATCTCCGACGAGGCCAATGTTCTCAACCTTGTCACGATTCTGGATCAATCCATTTTTATGTGAATCCCTAGATGAGCAATGCGTGAAGTTCCAGAATCTCGACTTACAGCATAGTTAAACATTCAAGTTATGATATGAATCTGAAGAGTGTTAGATGCTCATTTTGTCCACTGGAGATGTTTAAACAGATAGGTTTGGAAGCGATGTGTATTTGCATCCGTGTTTTCTTTCGGAGTGGTACTATGGAGTAATATTACTATTTTTTCTTTCAGGAGCGTACAGAACATTCGGAGCACAGTAGTGAATTGGCTCGTCTCATTTGAGTCGACGGTATCGCCTACTGTAAGCCTTCAATGGTCGATTATTCTGAGGAAGTATTACCTTCTCTAGATCTTTATTCGCTGGCAGTTCTTCTACTCTTTGTGCGAGACGCAAGATCGAGGGTATCATTTTCATATATCATATGATATTACTGTCATGAACAACAGGAGGATTATTGTTTTCTGCACATGGCCATGCTACATTTATCGTTGTCTTCTGCTATTGTGAAAGTGCAATTTATAAAATTGGTGTGATTGAGTGATTAATGTACATGTGCTATAACCATGGCATATCATAAGTGTACTATTTGTTTTGGCGCTCATTCTACATGTGACACGCAGGTACCACGATTAGCAATTCACGCCCTGTTGAGGATGAGGTTGAAGCAGCTTGCGCAGGTACTCCAACGTTACAAAAGGCGTCCTGTTCTCCTGAATTGATATGTTTGTATGATTTCTTTTGACGATGTATGAGGTACAAAGTTTTTTTTTTTTTTCAATATTGATAAAAACTCTGTAGGAAAGCTATATTTTTAGTAACATCTTTCAAGCAGCAAGAGCATGTTCTAGTTAGGCTCATGCGTAGTCTGGTCGTCTCTTACATTATAACGAGTAGCGCATGAAAACAAACTGTGGAATCGTAAGGAAAGGATGCAGGCATGTGTTTAATCTCTTTGGTCGAGAGAATCCTACAGTTGGGGGTTAACTTTAAGAGGATGAATGGAACCAGCAACTTGTGTTTTGACTACTTGAACAGACAATACATACAGAATCCAATTGCTCGTCTGTTATTTTAATGGTTTTGTGTCATTGAACTCCCAATACCGCTGAGTTTATTGGTATTTACATGTGGAAGGTTTGTTGGATTTCAGGTGTTTTTAATCGTGGTAGCTTGGTTATTTTATAACAGGGCGTGTTTCTAGCTAGCAATCTTCAGCACATCATTCGCGCCACTATTGATTGTCATGTATCTGTGGACGTAAGTAATCATTCAGACTCAAACCAAGTTTTTGAGTCTTTGTTGTTCCTTGAAATTTCATTCCGCTTAAGCTGCCCTCTACCTTCTTAACTAACCGGGTTGCTTGCAGAGTCACTTTGATTTACCTGCACTTCTGCTAGCGTCCTAGGGCAACTACCTTTGCTAGGCTGCGTTGAGAAAGTGAAGTGCAAGCATCAGTGGAAGTGCTGGCTATTATCGAGAAGATAAATGTTAAAATTGTCACAACTGAAACGGCTCTAAGAACTAATTCCTGGGATTGTCGTCTGACCAGCACAGGAACCATGGGTCCCGCAGACTCTTGCTCTCAATACCACTCGGCTTCGTGACTGTCAAAACGCATTCCAACGCATCCTTGTCATAGGTACTGGGTTCGTCAAATGTCTTTACTTCTGATCTCAGTGAGCTAAAATATATGTTCAGGACGATGCCGATATCACCTGCTCGGGCGATTGTTCCAATTTATGTGATGTTTGTTGGAGATGCACATTGCTGGTGGCGAGGCAAGGGCTTATGAGTCAAGACATTGCGAGCCTTAAGTTGGAGGAGATAATGGAGAAGGGCAAGCAGAAGCTGGAGATTCTTCTCAATGAGACTGCCTCGTCTCTGACGCAAATTGGAACGGTGCTTGCTGAGATTGCGAACAGAGCTGCTGAAGTGGAGACGAGTGACCCACCTGCAGAGCCCATGAGCGCCGAGCTCATGACGAGGGTTCTCAGGAAGAGCCTGTCGCCAGAGGATCCCGTGTTTGCGCGCGTCTCTGCTGCTGTTGAGGCCAGCTTACGAGCATTACTCGTCCTTGGCAAGAGCTCGGAGGGCATGGCCGTGGCACAGGCAGCGCTGAAGAGGATTGGCGGGGTTTATCTGATGGACAAGGTGATCGCCACAGCGGATGCTCTCGAGGTGCTCGCGGAAGTGACATGCCGAGTCCATGAGCCTCGGTACTCTTGCATCGTCGGTGCATTTCGAACCTCAGAGTAGAACGCCCAAAACATTCGACGTTGCGCATCATTGAAATATATCGCCTACACACACTCTTCCATGAAACCTTTCATTACTGGGCTTTCAACGCCTTTGATTTCACAATCTAGTCACCATCGCCAGGGCTTATAACCCACGACAGTTGTACTCATGATCTTCATTCTCCTTTTCAACTGATTTCAAATGCCACGAACCGTTCAAACATAATCACTCTTGTCAATTTCTGCAATCCACTTTCAATTGTTTCGTCCTGTACATGGACAAACGTCTGCACCACTTCTCCTCTCCTATGCATCACGCCTCTGGTCTAACTCCACGAAGTAGAATTTACAACAATGCTTATCAACCTCCGCCTCTTCGGATGATATTCGCATTCATGTTCACGTTCAGGAAGCTTCAGTTCAGAGGCGTATAAACCTGAGTCGGCATTCATCTCATTTTTCAACCCATTTCAACCCAAGGACATGAACCTGTGCAGATCGACAGGAACATACGATTATTCAAGTACACGTCTAAGTACGAATGCAGTATTCTTCAAGTGGGTAAGAGGAAGTGATTAGGGTTAAGCCCGGTTTCACTTGCACTTCTCCGGTTGTCCCAGTTTTGCTTGCACTTCACTTTAGGCTGATCGGGAAGTTGTAAAAATATCCCTTGTCGATGAGGTTCCACGTTTGGAAGCGAAAGCACAGTGATATGTATGGGAACTGCATATACCTAGGAAGTCACAATGAAGCGAAAGCACAGTGATATGTATGGGACCTGCACATACCTAGGAAGTGACAATGAAGCGTAAGTGGAAGTGACGTCTCGAGACACTTATGATTTACGTGCTTGGAGGGTTCATTGTCAACTATATTGGAAAATGGGGTTCTTTGAGTGAAGAGCAAACAGCACCGTGTCCCGGGACTGGAGAAACATCGGATAATATAATCAAAGACCACGTACGACGGGATGAAAATGATAAGTGCTGCAAACAAAGACGGAGTGTACACACAAAATATTCACTCAAGTTCATGCTGTCTCTCTTGCGTCCAGACGGTCAAACAGAATCCATATCGAAACTACTATCTTCTGATGTGCGCATGGAGGTCTTCGCCTAGAGGAATAAGATATGACTGAAAATTCTGAAGCACCATTGTCCACGTTCTAAATATGGTGCACTGCATTGTCACGGCTGCTACCGAGTACAAACACTAAAAAATCCGTTGTGCCGATCCTCTGAAAAGAAACATGTAGGGGAGATTTAGCCCCACCAGTGTGTGCTCATTCCTTCGTCACCTCGTACCGACAGTCAGTCACCTTTGTGAAAACAACCGTGTCACCAAGCTTGAGGTCGTTCATTGTGCGGAAATCCGACCAACCGCCGCTGAAGAAGCAGAAGGTCTGTTTGGGGGTGACGCAGAGGGAGCTCTGCACGACGTGTTCACCGCGAGGTCCGGACAGGGTGACCAAGCTGCCATCGAACTTCTCTGGACCAACGGAGCGCCAGAACAACGTCGGAATGTCCTGCGGGAGCGGACCATGGAGGACGAAGGGAGCTGGTCAATCGAGTTAAGAAGACCCGCCATAGCCTAGTTTCTAATTGTAAACAACTCATGTCATGTGGGAGACTTTAAGATAAATTCAGCAAGGGGGGGTGTTTGTCGAGAGACTCACAAGACGCGCTGATTTGTCTGCACGGGTATGCGAAATCCGGAGCTTCTTCTTGAAGTGGGGCCTGTTCGCGTTCACCACCTGCGGATCACTATGCATAGAATCCGGGATATGCAGAGAATGCGGGGCACGTCCGCGATGGTAGGCAATGCTCGCTTCGAGAGTATGGTCGTCAACAAGCTCGAAAATGAGGATGTCCCCAACTGAGACAGCCATGTGATCAATGAAGTTCGCCCATCCCACGCTGTCGCTGATCGCGTTGCCAACACGTGAAGACGATGAGACCTGCGTCATCTGCAGAGGCCACTCCCGGTGCCCACGGTAGGATGTCAAGAGTGAGCAGTGTGCGGCTCCGGGCCAGCCCGTCATGGCGGTGAAAGGTGCGGGAACCTCCTGGCACATTGCCGTCAGCGAAGACAAGTTAGCGAACAGGAACGTTGAGAAGACCAGAGAAAAGCGAAACAGATTTAACAAGGTCACGCAGATGTCTTACCAGCCGCGCAGGTTGGGTCTTCGAGATTATCCGTATAGTGAAGTAGTTCCCGGCGGCCTCGTCGAGGTCATCCAGAACCAACTTCTCGAGGTCGTTCGACATGACGTTGCGGACTCTGTGCGACAAGAAATTCAGGAGATGAGGAAACAGCGTACTCCAGGACGGGAGGATGCGAGAGCGCAAATGGAGGGAGAGAAGGTAATGAGAGAAGAGAAGGGGACGAGGAGTAATTATGCGCCATTCGCCCTGCCGGACTGAAGCTAGGGCAAGGATTTAATGAGGAAATCCGATCTGCGCATGCCCACTTCCCCAATGCGTCACCTCACTGAGATTAATATCGGCTGCCACATTATAACAGAGATCCGCGATCGTAATGACCAAATCCAGGCCATCGCTTCCTAAATGACTGAAGCTCCTCCCTTGTCGGCAGTGATATGTATACGGTTCTGAGGAACTCTCAGTAGGCTCGGGGACACAGAATGCTGCCTCCGCAGCAATGACCCCCGTTATTCAAAGCGGTCCATACCGGGGCGTCGCTCCGCAGTGACAGTTAAGGGCGTCGAAATGCAGGAGGCATCCAACGCCCCTGTCCGTGGCTTGGGTAGAGGGACATCCGGGGAGGGGATACTCGTAAAATTTGAAGAACACAGAAATTTCACGAACAGTACCACTAATTCAAATTCTCAGGGTCAAAACCTCAATTACAACTAGACAGACAGGATACAGTACGCATTTGCTTAAACCGAGACAGACGTACCCTACAGCCTCCGTTCTGCAATGTTGATACCCAGAACCTTCACATACAGTACCTCTAATTCGAATTCACAACACATGAACTTGCAGCTGAAACGCCATTTTCCACCCACTCCTTCCACTTCCTGCCAATTCGGAGCACATAGAAATAATTAAACGTGGGCAACGCAGTTGGAGCCTAGCCTTACATTCAGTTACAAGGTCCTTCAATTACTTCGAATTCGACCTGCAACGGAAGTGGACACTCCAAATGACATCTCAGAAAACGCTAAGGTAACCCTTATACGTCATCTACCACATTGCAGTCATGCCCCCAAAAAATGCCTTCATTTGTACCAGCCAGCCATGAGGTACCGAAGTCCAAAACAGAACCCGCATGCCAGGACCATAACATACGTACACCGCAAACCCGTTATGAGTGCATAACATGTAGATCCACTCAGTGAAAGAACTCTATCCATACCTCTCTTTAACCACCAATTTAAGAACAAAGGTGGTAAGACTGGGTACCTGAAAAGCCAACAACCGTATACACAGTTGTTGCTGAGAACAACGTCCAAACCAGCGCAGGAAGAGATTAACGAGGTTCATATCATTGCTTCCAGTCAGAAGCCCTGATTGGAGATGAAAGCTGCGGTAACCAACAGGGAGTCATGTCGTAATTGACTCCAAATTTAAGGGGTCATTGTAACAAACGAACGACCTTAATACTATGTACATGCACAGTGAGCATGTGCTGAAGAGGAGTTCGTTCGTGGATACCACATATGGTACGATACAAGATTTTATTTTTTGAAAAAGGAAAAGTGGAACCAATACGTTGTATGTTAACATAACCGAGAGAATTGTCATTCTTTCTTTAAAATGAAACAGAAAATAACTAGAGGATCTTCATTAAAGTATTTGCCTAATGACTCACCTAGGTAATCGATGACGTGGACACGGCACGATCTTGAACAACTGTTCACAATTCACAGGCGCAGGACACGTTCAGAGTAAAGGCGATGTATGAACTTGAATACATCACTACATAGTGGATAGTAGTCTCGACATGATGCACGCAACACACCGTTGTCAATATTAGTACCAATTGTAAAAGGTGCATGAATTTCACACTGAACATCTTGAAGCCAAAAACAGAACTTACCTGGGGAATGGAGTAAAGAAAATTGAGGATTTGCGGCAAGAAGAACAACAACAACGTCTCACTGCACAACCATGAAAGTACGAAATCAGTCTCTCAAGTAGAAACATTGCTTATTTAAATTACAGAAATCCCTCAAAACCCTGCCTCCGAAAGAAATGCACTCAGTTATCAATCACTTTGACGAACTCCATAAACGTGAGTAAACTGATGATGGAGTATACATCACCTGAAGTGACCGAGAATGCCAACTACTGCCAAAGCCAATCCCGCAAAGTAGGTGTATGTATCACCAACAAACACCAATGACGGGTACCTGCAAACAATTTTCTGTGAATTGTAAGCAGATGTCGTTCGAATAGTTCTATCCACAAGCCATGATCCCATACGGTTGAAGACAAGACATGAGAATATAAATAAAAAAACCAAGGGTATTAGGTATTATGTAATGTTTGCATACCAGACCTTTTTGTAAAATAATAGAGTTGATCGAGATGGACACCATCACTCACCAGTTAAACGCCAGTAATCCAACAGAGGTGGCAACAGGTGGTTGCATAAGATACAAGGAAAAGGCATGAGCTTGTCTAGTCTCATCACCACGTGATATTTGCATGACATTGTGTACCAGCACCTGTACAAAAAAAGGGTGCAAGCAAGTCAAGAACCTGCATAAACAATACAAAGATAGCTGATGTAAGTTATTCAAAACCAGAAAATGTAAACCCCTAAATCTTCAGATCATTAAACGCTTTCTCCAAGCAAAGAAGCTCTCCAGTAGTATTGTTGAAAGGAGCAATTTTTCAGCTGTAATGTACAGCAAGAGGGAACCCTGACGTCGAAATAATTATACAATTACATGTGAACTTATCACAAGAAATCAACATGTATCAAGTCACAACAGATTAAAAAGCTTCTCCCAGGAAACAGTGTGGATATAAATCTACTTAAGTGCAGCACTCGCGGAGAATCGAGGATCTAGAAATTCACTGATCGAGTTTGTACCACTATTTCATGAGTAAACCACATCACCTCCACTACTAGTAGAAAAATCATCGATATAAGAGTTAAAAGATAAGTAATGCAACCAGCAACCACAGCGGTTACTCTATGGCTTCACCATGGCTAAACTTTGATGACTCTCTGATACGAACCAAAGGCAGCTCGACATAATAGGAATGGAGTAGAACGTTTACCGCACAAGAAATGATAACAGTTTGACCAACCTCTAGGCCATTCATACCAGGCAAGACGTTAACAGAGTTGGTGCAGAAAACAGCTAGCAGTCCCATTTCGAACTTATACACGCAGCCTGTAAAAAATCAGAGCCGTTATCATGGAAAAAGGGCCTCTGGGCGGACATTGTAAAAGGCGTTTTAGTTTTGTGGATGATCATCCAGAAATCAGAGATCATAAATTAGAAACTCAATAACCAAGTCTTAGGGAACTGTCAAGGGGAAACTGACATCTTGGTCGTGAAGGACTGCGAGCTGTATCCCACATCGTTCTCAGTAATGCCGGGCGCTTGTGCACCACAGAAGGACGTACTTCGTATCTTTTAGTAAGATGCGACGAATGTGATTACGGGAATCCGTTCCACAGGGCAGCCTTCTCTTTCCTGAATGAAACCAAGCACAGACATTGGTTTCAACATTCCGCAATGCCATGCAGTATGCACCATGTTTGACATCATCAATATCAACCGCGTAAACCTTGAGAAGACGTGCAAGGGACTCACGCAAACGCAGAATGGGCGGGATGGTCACCGTCGTAGCCTGCTCGTGTCCCGGCGCGCGCTTGACTAGACACGGCCATGGCCGGATATTGTCCATTGCTCCAGGTGCCCACGCATTGCGTTCCCTACAAACAAGGGACTCGCCTACAAACAGGTGTCCACTCTTTCCTTCAGAAGACAGTGACCGACAAGTAATTTTGCAAGAGATATTCCTGCAATAACACAGTGATTCAGAATTCCATGAGTTGTTTCAGAGGGACATGGTAAGTAAGCAGTGGACTGAAAGGGATCAAGTCCACAAAAAGCGAATTCAAAGG
The DNA here is from genome assembly GCA_014871385.1 of Ceratodon purpureus. NCBI lineage: Eukaryota > Viridiplantae > Streptophyta > Bryopsida > Pseudoditrichales > Ditrichaceae > Ceratodon > Ceratodon purpureus. The sequence goes on along the minus strand of CM026423.1, from coordinate 17,784,553 downwards.
GAATAAGTTAAGAGAAACTGGACGACAAGGGAGGAAGTCCTAAAAAAGTGAATTCAAAGGGAGCAAGTATACAGAAAGCGAATTCAGAGGGCGTAAGTTCCTATAAACTGAACGAGAAGGGAGGAAGTCCAAAACAAGTGAATTCAATGGGAAGAAGTTTACAGAAAGTGAATTCAAAGGGAGCAAGTGCAGACGAAGTGAATTCTCAGGGAGGAAGTTCGAAAACAGTGAAATCTCAGGGTGGAAGTTAGAAAGAAGTGAATTCTCAGATCAAAAGTGGAAAAAGCGAGAAGTGAATTGCAAGGGAAGAAGTCCTAAAGGCAATCAGAGGAAAAAAATGCAGGAAGTTCCAATAAAGTGCAAGCAAGCGGAGACAGCAAAAGCGAAGTGCAATAGTCTTCCCTGGCACTGTTCCAGCACGGCCTGCAAGCAAGCAGATGAAATGAAGTGGAGTAAACGTGGAAGTTAACGTGGCAACCGACGGAGGCCGGAACAGGCATCCGTCGCCAAGCAACTTCGCAGTCCTCAAAGCGAAACCGCGAAGTCCCAGCGAATTGCAAGTCGCACACAGTTACACAGTGCCAGACGCAGTACAGTGCTTACCTCAAATCGATTCCGTAGTGCTCTCGGTGCTTGGGCCCGGTATGAGCACTTGCACCATGGCCAGACGTGAAAGCAAAGTTCCGCACACAGTCGGCTCCAAAGCGTGTCCAGTTTCCACTTGGGAATTCGCTTCGCTGAGCGCGTCACTCAGCCAACCGCCACCGAGGTGCCACACAGGGAATAGGTAGAATTCGAGGTCTGCACAGACCCCATGGTCAAATGTCCACCAACCACCAATGCGAAGCTTACATACATCTGCAAAACTCAACGTTTCTCTCAGATCTCAAACATATGAGTAACATTCGAGTTACTACTTAATCAGCATTTTGACGATGTACCTTCTACTGTCCGTCGAGAACCCGCCTTGCGACCTTCTTACTGACTTGATTCAATTCAGGACTGCCCTTCTGAATCTGCAAGACAGGTAACGAAGGAGTGAGACAATTAGTTCGGACTAGGAAAATTCAATACATGACGAATAAGATATTAGGGGAGTCCTTCTGGTTTCGAGCATGCACCAACCAAGCAACGGCAATTTCCTCCGTATCTGACATTTCCGTGAAAGAAATATAGAAAACATTGAAAGAGAAAATTCAATAAAGCAATGGATACGTAATCACGGAAACATACGCTTACGTACTTCTGAATCTCTGCTATGTGCTGCCATTGTTGCGATGCAGGAGTAATTTGAGCACCGAGGATAATGTCCCTAATCTCTGACTCTGTTAACTCCGATGTGTTCAAATTGTTTTTCTGCACATAATCAGAGAATAGCAGATCCCTCGGCGCAACCTCGACCTTCATACACTGATCATCACTGAAGTTGCCCCAAATGTGGTGCGGCTCTGGAAACGCTGTTTCGTCCGCATTCAACAACATCTTCGCCTTGTCGTTGTTGACATGAAGAGCCCTATAATCAGGATGAGCCTGGAGAACGCCGTGTATGATGAAGTAGTCTTAAGCATCGACCTCCTGGTCATGGATTTGGCAGGGATCCCGCACCACACTTTCATGCACCTTCTGCCACAAAGGGTGCGTGAAGATCTGGATGAGCGAAATCTTCAGGGTCGGAATCTTCCCGTGCATGAAGAGACCTGTGAGATAAAGCTGCACTTGGAAACCAACATAAACAGTCGCTCTTTTAATGGTTGGGGACCACCAAAGAGTGAAACGTCGATTTGGAATTTGAATCAAACCACGACGTTGGTCGTCCGTAAGCTTCTTGGACTTCATGGATTCCACAAAACCTGATGCTTTTTCCCAGAAAAAACGTTCCCATGTAGGGAAATACGTACCCTTGAACAATGTACGCTTCAAAATACCGTCCACTCCACCAGGAGCGTGGATTACATCAGTAACATAGTTGTTCCAGCTCCACTTCCCACACGTCGTGAAGTTGATGTGTCCACCAAAGAGGATTCTGTTTCAGAACTTGATACAGCATGAAATCAGTACGCACACGCCAACCTTTGTCATAAGCCAGCGTCTGACGATCCTTCTGGAATAGTGTGTTGATAATTGATATACCCCTCTCCCACGTCTTACCAAGATCCTCTGAACTCACCAAGGTGTTATGAGCCCCTGCTTCCTGCCTCTTCAAGGCATACTCTGCCCACACACGCTGCGCGTCGATGAACTCACTCTCCCATGGCTGAATACACTATGGCTCAATTACTGGCAGTGTGGGCACTCCGAGCTATGGTTCTACGCTGATCAGTGTGCATTATACGATTGGCGCTCTTCAACGTTGGAAAGGATGGTTTCTCGGGTCTCTGCCGACATCTTAAACCGTGGATTTCCCTTGCAGCTCTTGTACTGCAACAACTCCACCTTTGACTGCACCACAAGGTGGGAGTAATTCCATGCTTTCGGCTCGTCCACTAGGAGTTCATAACGGCATGACCCTGCGTCCCGACCGACACTGCGAATTCTTCGGTAATATGTCCCACTAATTAACATAGTATCCTTAGGCCATGTGCACCCCCAACCGTCTGTAAACGTAGCGTCGTTGCTGTGCACTGGCATATCACAGAGCACTAGGAAAAAACAATCCCCATGCTCCGGTCGGTCAGTGTAGACCACGTACGTGTCCCCAGTCTCCACCCTCTGTGCCTCCGATTCCAAGTCAGCTTCGTCATCGCTTTCGTCAATAAGATCGTCATCAAAATCCGCGTCTGTATCAGCAGAGTCTCCCTCTCGCACGGTTGCTGCTCGGTTGCGCACTGCCGTGCTCTGAAACCCGTCACCCCCATCGGGATTTTCGGAAGAAGCCGATGTCTCCCCAACTTCTCCTGTGGCTCGTTGAAAACGAGTCGTAGCACCGGCGACCTCCAAAGCGAAGCACATGCACAGCCGGCGAGTGACAGCGTGAACACGTTAACATGCGCTCTCCAAATTACTACACACAAACATACACGCGTTCTTAACAGACAACGATGACCGGGAAAGGAAACCGAGAGAAGGGATGCTCTCACCGGAATTGGAGATAGTGGCTGCAACACTTTCAACGCCCAGTGCCGCACATGCTTCTGCTTCGCACAAAGCATGGGATTGTCGTCCATACATTCGGGGCAGAAACACGCCAGTTGTCTGATGTGCAAATAGGTAACGTTAGAGGGTGACACAGAGGACACGGAATGAACAGACCTTGTCCCCGGTACTGGCCGGCAATCCATGTCTCGACCCCTGTCAACTGCACCAGGCTCAATCAAATGAAAATACCGGATGAGGGTCCTCCGGGCTTTCCCATATGCGCGGTGTTCTTCATGCTCCTTGCGGTTGCAAAAGCCCACCACGTCAGCAGCGCTCTGCAGTTTAGTGCGAGAATCGAAATTCATCTCCTCGCTCCTAATTGCACATTTGAGCATCGCACCTGCTCCATCGTGGAGCCCCTTCCCGTGGCCACTGCCGAAGTATGACCACACCATACGGCAGCCATTTGGCAACCCCGGCATCACAGTTGTCGATGGATACCTAGAAACGTACGCACATTTACAGAGAAGTTGTTAAGTACTGGATTTCTTAGGTCCCACGCATTGAACGGAAACGGAAACGGGACCCCAAAAATGAAGCCAACTACAAAGACATAGTCACAAAATGAAGCCAACTACAAAGACATGAGTACCTTGACACGTGGTACCAGCACCTCCGGGACTTGAACTGTGCCGCGCAGCCATCAGACCATACTATGTGCTCATTGGGCTTCAAACCTCTGTCGGTGAGATGCTTCCAATGCAACGCAAAACAGTGCTGCACGAAAAGAGTATCATGCTCCATGCTGTCACTAATATAGTAATGGTACTCAGTCAACAGCTTCGGGGCACCCGATTGTCGGTCTGCAAGGAAAATGGGGTTCCATCGATAGCAAATATGTACCAATATTGTGATCTGATGCTGAAGCCAGTGCATGGACTGCACTTCTTGGTAAGGCTGGAACGTGTAGTTCTCAGCGAAATCAACAGCTGACAAAATCGAATCAGGTGGGAAACTATCAAGGGATACCTTGAACTGTTCTGCTTGCCACCTCGCAATGTAGTTGTGGACTATGAAGGAACTTAGTTTTGGCTTCAGATACTCCAGAAATGTTGGCGCTCCCGTGGTTTGGTACATCATCCGAAGCACCTTGTTCTCCTTCCCTGCACGAGTCGTCCCGTGCACAACCTTCTCGAAGTTATGCCATTGCACCTGTAGGTGAATGCTGTCATCCGCTTCTCTTGGGCACAACTGGAGCATATCCACACCACACACATTGCATTGACCCTTAATGCACTTTGGGTTGTGCCAACCGTCCCCCTCTACCGGGCATAGAACACTATGCCACATGTCAGTTAATCCCGTGAAGTGGGTCAGTTCAGCGTGGCAAGTGTTTGGCCCTTCCGCAAGTGCCGGTTGTACAGTGCCCGGCGCAACGCACACCTCACATCCGCAGCTGCAATGGCGTCCATGTATCCCCTTGCTCGTGGTGCGCATATTATTCCACCCATTTCTGAGTTCAGCCATCTCACAATGGTAGTGACAGGCACATGTATTACGTTCCGTCAACCTTCTTACGAAGAAAGGTTTCAACAACTCAAACGCCCGGAGCCCCACCTTGTTGTCCTCGTTAGCCTCCCTGAACCGAGAGTGAAACTCTAACTGCCACACCCACAGTTGCACAAATGTTGCATTAGTCCAGCGCCTCTATACTAGTCTGACCACGGTTGATAAAATGCCGTGCACCTACCCCCTTCACCCATCCTCTACTATTATTCTCCAGCTGATGTCGAGACCAGGCAGGACTGAACTGAGCATGACACATGCATCAGTCCTGAATGTAAAAGCGGGCTTCAGACATTCAATTCTATTTCTGTCCTACTCGCTTTCAGAATCACGGAAACAGAGGAAGTACCGTATTGCGGCGGTCAGTACCCGCGGCTTCTCACAGCAGATCATGCGGTCAATAATCCTACGGGCCACACTTCCCCTGCTTGCAGACTCTGTACACCCATGTCACGGCTGCTCCTCCGAACTCAGCAGTGCCGTGTATCCCCCCCAAATTTAGAAATTGTCAACGAACTAAACTGTACCACTTACTTCTGAACCCGGTAACGCCAAAGTGTCTCACCCTACCTTCCTCACAAGCACCGACGGGATGTCGCCCCCCGCAGGCCGTGCAATACTCCGGGCCTGTGCCCTATCAGAGCAGCCCTTGACACTGCCCTTCACCGCAGGAGGAAGAGAAGTGCGAGGACCGGTACCGAGACTGTATCTACCATGTCAATGACACGTGAAAACACAGTACTAACTCCCTGCCATAACCCACCGAGACCACGAACGCCATTTTCACGATCAGAAACAGACATGTCCAAGCAACGAAGTAGGATATGACATTGCCTACCCAGTGAACCCCATCAAACTGCAGGCACGTGCCCACGAAAGCAGTGAACTTGCTAGCTCGAAATGAAGTGCCTCAATCATCGTGAAGGGGAACCACCGACGGTTATGCATTGTTTACCTGCGATACTTGCAAATAATGCGTTGCATGCGTCTCGTAATCCTTGACTCCGATCCGACGCCTCTTCACATCCTTCTTGTTAGGCGAAACAGTTGTCTCAGTTTCCCACCACCCAGAGACTGCAGACCGATCCTCCGCACTAAGACAATCGCTACGTCTTTTTCGATCCCCACCAGCCCATAAATTCTCCCCAGTCTCGTCGACCTCTGCACGACGTTGAAAAGCTTTACGTACTAGATACCGTGATGCCCCTAAGGCCTTGCAGATCTTGCGTTGAGAGTCGCCCTTCGAGACGGCAGCTGTGAGCACGATATTTCTTACCTTTGACTTCCCCTGAATGGACGCGGACCGTATAGTTTGCAAGGCACCTTTCAAACTCTGACCCAGCATTGGCTCAACTGTGCGCACCTTCTGAACAGCTCCACAGAGTTCCGGGTGAAGTGCCCGGATCCGTTCATCGCAGAAGCAGCGTTCCAGTACACTTCTCTTCTCTTCTTCTGAGAATCCTGCGTCCAGGACTTCCATTAGAGTATTTATCACTTTTGAAGCCCCCCAAGAGCACTTCCGGTTTCTAAGAGTCACTCTATCGCCTTCAGTATCCTCAATGTTAGGTCCGGCGGATTCCACAGTCGGGCCGGAGACAGCACTCTCCGCCCTAGAGTCTGCCACGCTTGACACTCCCGCGCCATTCTCCACCGCCTCATGTTCACGCACTCCGAAATCCTCTCTGAATTGCTCAAAGTTCTCGAGGTCGTCCTCCACTTCTGCCCCGGAAGGCCCTTCACCGCCTCTATTCCCACAAAGTGCGTCGACCTCGTCTCTCAGACGTCGACTCCTCCAGCGGCGATGGTGTTCCCGCTTCTGCGCAGCTCTGTTTGGACACAAGTTAGCAGGAAAAAGCTGAAACACATCCAGAATCACCTCTTACACAGCGAGAGCTACGTTGTACTCATTTCCAAAAATAATTCTCGGGTCACGACCACTATTGGATGCAGACGTGGGCAGTCGTCACTCTCCACCCTTAAGTTCCGGTAATGCAGAAGTTCCGGCCACTGCACCTGTGTTCTCGACGGCGGTCCTCCTCGGCCTGCTCCAAGATCTCTACCTCCCGACGCTGTTCATACTCCCTTCTCATTTCTCTCCGCCGAGAGACAGCCGCCCTTGCTCTGGCATTCTTCTGGCTCCCCATCCCCGTCACTGCTCACAGTAACTTTCCGCTTCACGTGGCCTGTACCGTTTGCATGATCTCTACGATAACAACATACCTGCCGCATACAGTTCACGGGGTTATTTGGAGTGTCTTCCAAGCACGGACTATAGTTCGAACTGCACGCAGAACCAGTCGTCGGGTCCGATCGGATCCAAACTCACTTTCTGTGAATGCTACCTCAGGTGATTTACTCGCTACATGTCTGCTAATTTCTACATTGACTATACTCCTCTCGATTACGTTCGCCGTTCTCTCTGCACATTTTGCACTGCCATCCTGCAAGACGGCTCATTTTCCACGCCATAGACGGCTCATTTTCCACGCCATAGACGGCTCATTTTCCACGCCATAGACTTGTCTAGACACATACCTACAGAAGTGTCTCCCGCATCGCAAGCCCTCTGCAGATCCGCCCTTCACCAAACCGTATCCGCATTTCCTGTGAAGCAGTCTCTAATGTGAAGTCATGATCTTTCAGACCTACGAATCACGTCACATTCCATTTTCGTTAGTATGCCAGCGGTATTTTGCAATGAAACGCAGTTTTCCACAAATTTGGGACAGTTAAGGTTGCAACGATTGTACCAAATTCTATCACCTGTACATAGAGAACCGAAGTAAACTAAGTCCAAAGAGATCCAAATTGCAAGAGGATAGAAGTGAATATCACTAAATGAATAAATCAAACAAAGAAAACCCTTCTTGATTGCTAAACACTAATTCTTAACTTCAAACACTAATTCCCTGGACATATGATAGTGACGCTGTCGAAGAAATTCCAATTACAATGGGTATAAGTTCTCTACTAACAAGCATATCCATTAAATCGGCAGCAAGAGATTTGTACAAAAGTTTGAGTTCACCTGAGAAATTCTGAAGCATACAGTGGTACTGTACTGACACTACAGCAGAGTTGTACACCCAATCTGCGTGAGAGAATGCAATCAGTTCAGTCTTCATAGCATGTAAGCGAACATATAAGCGCAAAGATTATAAAGAATAATAATCTGCCAAATGAGCCTCGAGCATGAAGAAGAAGAAGATTAGTGCCACAGAACGGTACCGCATTGCGAGGCGGACATACAGAATTGTCTTGTTCTCCTCCAGCAAGCACGAGTGAAATCCAAACGTCCACTGCAATGAAATCAGACATGTATTCCGGTTTTTCTCGTCCAGGGCTTGTTTGGAAATGGACCGCTCTCAATACAATACACTCAAGAGTAGATACAATATTACTTCTAACGATGAGCACAAGCTGCACTGAATGTTTAGGGCTCACCACTGGCCAGAGGAAAGTCGCTAACTCAAACGAAGTCTGCATACCATACAAGCAAGATTAGTGCAAAACCTAAGTTCAAAATATAAAACTTATCAGCATTCTTGTGCAGTGACCTAAAAGATGACTCCCAAATCACTAAACTATGTTTGAAGATGCAAATTCCGCACATGAAAGAAGTAGGAGCAGGACTGGAGGGTGCAAGAGATCACATACTTGGAAGAGGACCAAGTGCAGAAAGGAGAGGAGCAACTCTGGTCGATCGAACCAAAACAACTCATCCCGTGGCCGTATCACGTGACCTACATATGCACCTAGCACGTTCGCAGCCTCCAATGCCAAAGTGGCCTCCACGTACTGCAGCTTCGCACCGATGAGCAGGACGAACTGCACATTTTCACCCAGAAAGACGTTAGAGGGGGATGCTGCTACGGGGACAGCTTCAATTTGACAAGTACAAAGACCATTCAGAATGTGTCAACGCTGTAAACATAATCCGTATACTTCGGTAATGTTTTCAACAAGAAAAATGCGTAAGAGCTTGATCAGTAAGTGCTTACGATGACTGGAATGAATGATGACCAAAAAAACTTTGGTAAACCCCTGCACCATAACCAAAGTTTTTTGCACTTAAATGAGCGCCATGGAGAAAATGTAGGGCTTTGGGGTTGAGTGTTCAAAGATCATTAAGAAAGATACTAACCCAACTTAAAAATATTAAAAACTCTGCTGGAAGAGAAGTAGGCTCACACCATGAATGTTGAGCCGGAAGAACAAGATGACGACTGCCCACAATTTAGCACTGCAAGAAATGACAAAACACCATGCCAGACACGTGAACCCTAAACAGCAGGCCCTGTAATCCGTAAACCCTAACAACGAGAGAACCTCACGAACCTGGAATTTTGTAGCCGTTCCGCTCAGTTTCTCTTCGCTGCTCGCGTAGGTCTTTGTTCAGCGTCCCATGTCATTGCTGAAGCTCCTACGACGCTGTCCACCCCCGTGCGCTCCTGAACAAAGTCATGTCCGTAACAAAGTCGCATTTGTTCCATGAGCGTGGAGACACCCTGCCAGGATGCATGGAGTAATTTTCAATTTCCACTGTTCCCTAACCGTCATTGCTTCAACTTTTCGTCCTCGTGATCGTCGCGAACATGGGCTCAATCCAGCGAAGAAGTTCGGAGTGTTCGAAGTCCGCTGTGATCCCGAACCCCCCTCTCTTCCATTTCGTTCTGTCATCAAACTCCATACGCACCTTCTGTTGCGGTTTCGAACACTCCCATGAGCTCCGCCTCTGCAATTCCTTGCTAAAGAGGTATCTTTGCTCAAATATTCCGGCATCTACATCTGAATTACTACCCCTCGCAGTGCTAGGTGCCTACCCTCTCTCATGGCAACATTCCCATCAGGTTCATTGAAACGGATCCGCAATGAGAACAATTCCGCCACCGCCGCCACCAAGTGATGATTGCCTTAGAAATCTGACAGGGGCATCATTACAGAGCACGTACGGCGTCCATCCAATGCATTGCGAATCAACGACGTTCCCATCGACCAGCTCAACTACCAGAGACTGCGTGGCAGATTTCTAAGGCACTTGGCACCCACTGTCACTTTTTCCACCGTGTTTTTCAAGTGTAATTTCATTTTTAGAATTATTTTTTTTCCAATTTTTTTTTTTTCGGGATATCAATTTCCTAACTAGTTGTTCAAAACTCTACCTTAACCCCACAATATTGTCCCTAAAACCCCCAAAAAGTGTCAAAAACAACATGGCCCCGAAAACGCCCCTACGGTACTTGCGCTCCACCTAATTCCGCAATTGATGTGGTCATATGCATTTCTACATCCGCTATTAGGAAATTTAGGTCCCGGCGAAACTTTCAGTGATTTCCGAGAAGAAGTGCCATCTTTCTTACCACTTTTTCAAATGACTCCATTCACTTTGTCCCACTTTGCGCTTCTCATACGTCATTCTAGAAGTTGCGAATCCAATTGGAACTTTCCCACACTCTTCATAATCAAGTCTATTTTCCATATCCACAATTCCTCTCAACATACCCTCATTTTAGACGCCACTTTTCTTAGTGTTTGCGATAATGGCTGAAATTGACAATGAGCTAAGCACTTTTGTGGTCCACTTTACCATGCTTCCCCCCAACGAAAGAATAAACCAGCAATTACAAAGCGAAACACCGAGATACCAAGCACAAAGCCAATTGCGAACTAAAGAAATGCAGACACAATTGATGCGATAACTTCCCTGGCCCCGAGCTCCATTTATCGCCCAAGTCTGTGCACAACGGCATCGGCCAATTTCCCCCTCCAGCCGTCATTGAGACTGCGAGATCCAGCAATGCCTCGGCAAGTTTTCCAACTACGGAAAAGCTCATACGAAAACCCTGACACCCCAATGCAAACGCTACACATCTTCCCACATTAACAACTCTCCAGGACTCCAAGCTGCGCGAGCAGAAACTGGCCCCCCCTCACAATAGTCTCTCAAAGAATTGGCGATCCACAAAACAAGGGAAGTGCCAAATGCAGGCGATGAAGAACTGATGAAGGTGCGAAAATAAGAAAGAAGTGCTGGCGATCGTGGGCAAAAGGGGAGAGAAGGAGGCGACCCAGGTCGTGGGTGACAGATTGGAATGGCGCTGATGGGAAGGTGGAGGTGGGGAAAACGGCACCCGATGTGACGGGGAGCTCGTTCAGCTGGCCCCACCCCACCCGCCCGATACCCGTTCAGGCTCCCCACCCGCCCGATACCCCTTGAAATTCCAGTGTATCAATCGCCAGCAGGGTACACATGTAAGATCTAGGCGAAATTTCGCCAGTAATATAAAGGCTGTGTCAAGGGGAGCTACAACTGTGACGGGTCTCTTCATTTTCATCAAGCAGCTTGGGCGCTCCAAGCTCCGAGCACACGCTCGGTCGGGTCCTTTGGCCTTTCGGAGTTCCAGAGGTTTCTGATTTTGTTTTTTCCTCTTATCAACCTCGGTGCCTGCAGCTTTGACCCCTCAATGTCAGAACATGCCTTTGTGGCAAATACTGTACAGAATGAAGGGCACATGTTGTTTTAAATCATTTGATGTTGAAAGAAAAAATAGTATTCAGCAGTAGAGCTTTCCATAGACATATTGCATTCCAAAATCTGATGATCTAGTTGTGAAATATGATCATTGGTGAAATCAAAAAACATATGGATTAGAGATTAGTTGAAGCTCAAAAAAGTGGACCCAAAAAGTGCTTAACTATATGTAAGTTTTAGACCTTTTGCAAAAATTGCACAAAAGTGATGGAAATATGTAATTGAATTCAAATTTTTTTTTCGTAATGTAAAATCTCAATATATTCATTTCCAACTCAAAAAGTTTTGTGTACTTTGTACACTTTAAAGTTATAGAATAAACGCTTTCAATCCAAGAAAAGTGAATGCAATCATTTCAAAAAGTGCCTAAAAAAGAATCAAAACGATTTTGAAACCACTTTTGATGGGGAGGTAGCCTTTATATGTTCTCTAAGGTAATCTAAAATGGTCAATATATGTACTCACTAACTAATTTAAGATCCAAAAGTACCAAAAGGATGTTTTTTAAGACAGTTACTTCTGCGGTGTTTTTTGTGAACTTCTTGTGGGATATTTTTCACCAGAGATTCTTTTTTAATACTCTAACCCCTTGAATTGGATTCTCATAAAAGTCTAACTTCCAAAACTCTTTAGTAATCCCAAAAATTGCTTCAATCATTGCATTACCAACCCAAAAGCTACAACATATGGTACTTCACTAAGGGTCATCATATTAGGCCTACGCCCAACAAGATCTTGGAACCACAACTCCATTGATCTTATGTCAAATAACATGAGTGTTCTCATGATAAGGAACTTCTCTGATCACATCCACTGGAAGTATGCAATGAAAAACATCACTATTAAATAAGATAGCATAGAATTAAGTTGGAGATAAGTACTCCATGAATATCCAAAAAATATTCCATCCCAAGCATATGTTGTTTGCATTTTGTATTCTCTTTGTTCAAACTACATGTGCACTTGAGGTCACACCTTCACAAAATTGAATATTGTGATGTTGTTTCAAGTGACACGACGTATGTGTGACACATCCACATGGTCCCAAAATTGAAAGGAGAAATGGGATTAGAGCGTGCTCATCAAACCCTGGTTTTAGTGCAAGCAGTGCAGAGACTCAAGAGAGGCGCAACCCAAGCCAAATGAGCCAATGGGGAGGAACCATTACCCCCAAGGTATGTCCAACTCTTCACAAACTTGCGTCCATTGAAACAGAGCCTCGCAGACGAATATGTGTTGAGCAGAAGAACACAAATCATCAATGTGAGCCTGTACACCGTCCAAACCATAGACTCTCCATGGGGTTGATGTGCGGAATGTCCACCCATGTTAGTAATTTTTGAAAAACTGGAAACTTGTTCATACAATGTCCAAATATTGCATGCTAAAGTGTGTTGGAGTTGCCGTTCAATTGCCCACAAGGTGCTGTCAAACTAAATCCAATCTAATAATAGAAAGAAGATTGTGTAAGGGCCCAGAATAGATGCACATACGATTAGAGCTGAATCATGGTAGAGACAGGCTTGGGACCCAAAGGGTTCATTTAAGAGCTGATGAGCAGTGCCATCTGATACATCTCTCAAAGGTTGAGAATGGATCCTGATCCTGATGATCACCGGGACTCCTTTCCGGGCAGGACCCCTCTTCCTGGCCGTCCAGGTTTCAGCAAAGTGGGGTGCGGATATTAGGGGTGGGATGATGAGTTGATCACAAAGCAACCATAGCAATGTGGGGGCGCAATTACAGTAAGCGTGAAAATGCCACATGAAAATTGGTAACTGGTGCCATGATTCGCTCAAACCTAGTTCCCTCAGAAAGGCCGGCCTGCCAAGTGCAGGCTCCACAGGCTCGGGCAAGTCTGCCAACATAGTTGACCATTTGGTGGTCGATCAACTCCTACAACTTATTTTACCCATTCAGAGTTACCTAAGGGTGTACTGTTACACTGTTCAGGGGAATTCCCATCTTGACACCCTGCAACTTTCCTCCCCAACCCACCCACAGAGGGTCCTCTCTGGGGCCCAACCGCTTATTGGAAACCCAGGAGTGTTGAGAACACTGTTGAGATATGACCCAACACGCATTTTAACTGTAGGTGGCGCCGCTGGCAACACATGTTCAACCTCAACTGGGGCAACACAGCCACTGTTAAGGTAGTGGTCCCAGAAACCGTCCGAATTTCAGGTTTGCTCATTTGGAATAGTGGTGGAATTTTTTGATAATTTTTGGATGAAGTGCAAAGCTAGTGCAAAGCCATCCCAAAAAAAAAATCATTTTTTGAGTAAGTCTACAATTTCCTATGAATTTTTGAATGTTCAGCCCTAGGTGCTCCACTAACCGTCCCTAGAGTCATGGTTAATATGACCACTTGGATTCTGAGAATAGGACGTTTCTGCACCAATCACAAGCACTCAATTTCTGCAGCCATAGACAGAATTAGAATGATTTTGCACAGTTTCAGGAACAGCCTATGTCAAGCCTATGGGACGGTTTTTGGGCCGGGACGGTTTTTGGGCGCACTACCTTATGTCTGGCTCACTGGCCCCACTGTTTCCAAATTGTTGGGATCCTTAAATGGGCATGCAGTCACCCTGGAGCATGGAGGCTGGGCCTTCAAGAGCAGTTCTTAGCATCTTGTTTGCATTTTTCTTTTTTTTCTTTTTGACGCAATAGGAATTCATTGCAGGAAATTAGATTACATCTTGCTTGCATTTTGACTCTTCTGCATGCAGTGCCAGGGCTGTCAGCGGGGTGGGCATAATGGATGTGCCAATGCTTGCCTGGGAAGTGTAACCCACAGTGGTATTCATTCTTTGTTTCCTTCATGATATTGAGGATGCCTGGAAGACGTGTATAAGTTCAATTGGGAATCCATCTCGATACGAGGCTGTCTTTTCGGAGTGCGTGGCTTAGGGTGCGTGGGTCCATGTGTAGGCCTTATCAGCCGGAATTTAGACCACCTAGTTACTGCATTTAACAGATTTGCAGTGACGGAAACTGCGTCAGAGATGAAAATTTGATCCCAACTGCCACAGTAAAGCTAGAACCATAGAACTCACTGCTTTTTTATTTTTATTTTTTATTTTTTATATACTGAATAATTTAATAAAACTATTTAATGATCAATTTTATAATGAAAATATTTACAAATTTACGTTTAGAAATTTAAATATTACATTCGTGATTTTCCAAAAATAAAAAATTAATTTGATTGATTGGGTCAAGTGATTACTTAATGATAAATGATTTTTTGTAAATGGCTTTTTGCATCCTTATTCTTTGATTTTGATCATTCTGAGTTTTACACATTTTTAATATTATTTGGATGATAAAATAGGGGCTATAAAACCCAAAATTCAATGAGATCAACCCTAGCTATCCCGCTATCGTTGTTTTGAGTGAACCCTAAAATTACTTAACGGGCAACAGGTCCTACCGGACCCGTTGCCTTATTCAAACCCTTCTCGCTCCGCTCGATGGGTTTGAAAGGCTTTATATTTTTGCATCCTAATTTTTTGATTTTGATAAGTTTGAGATTTACATATTTTTAACATTATTTGCATGATAAAATAAGGGCTATAAAACCCAAAATTCAATGAAATTAACCCTAGCTATCCCGCTATCGTTGTTTTGAGTGAACCCTAAAATTACTTAACGGGCAACGGGTCCTACCGGACCCGTTGCTCTTATTCAAAGCCTTCTCGCTCCGCTCCATGGGTTTGAAAAGCCTAGTATTGCTTAAATATTTCTTATGTGAAATATATTTTTTATTTATAAAATTTAATTTAATTATTTTATTTATTTATTTTCCTGAATTTTCCCTCAAAGGAACGGTTACAGTCACAATTTGGAACTGTATATTTCATTGAAGCCAGCATGAATTTTCGTTTTCATCCCCTTCTCCCACATGACCAGTGACTTCTCAGATTTTGATCCTGTCAGTGGACAGGGCTATGTGCACTCGGAGTGACGCACTCCGAAACGCTGTCCTCTCTCGATACCATCTACTTTTTGAGAAATATTATGTGTGTACAGTATGTTTACATAGCAACTGATTGGTAGTCTGTAGTTGACTATGCAAATTGTGATTTTTGTGTTATATGGAAGGGTTTGTGATTTCCAGCTTTGGCCATATGTTAATGTGTAGGGCTGATTTTTTGCAAAGTTTTAGCCAGTCCACGTCCAAAAACGTTGAGTTGAAAGGGAAAAAATAATTGGAACCTGTCCGAAATCTGGTAATTTCAAATCAACCCGTCCATGAAAGGTTGAAGAAAAAAACAACATGTCGCAAAACGGGTTTGAAATTGGAAATGCTTGTCCCAGAAAAAGGTTGAAAAAGAAAAAGAATTCAAAGGCATACTCATATGGCCTAGGTGCGGAGCCATGATACATTAAAGGTAAGGGAATTTATGCACTTGTTTGAAGGTAAGTAGCAACTAAAGAATCAAAATTGAACATGTTTATATAAACTTAATTTTATTCAATTGCTAAGTTTACCTCCAATCATAATCTTTGACGTTGTGTTTAAAAGGTTACAAATGTTGTGGTTGATGAACCAATGTGTGCAGGTGGAGTGAGCACTTGAAGATTGATATAGTAGGCTATTAGCAACTTGGTCGCCATATTGCCTAATAATTAATAAGAGTGGAAAAGTGGTTAAACAATTCAAAAATTTCTTTTTCAAAGTGAAGCAGTTTTGAATTAAGGGTTACTTTCATAAAAGGATGGTGGCTAATTCTACCTTTCTTTACTCAAATTGCATGCAATAGTAACCTTAAGAACACATATTGTCGTATGAGAGTGGTATTTTGTATGTAGGTTAGAGATTTTGTGGGTTGCCTTATTTGTGAAAATGATATTGTAGAAAAGTAATGTGGATTTTGCCACATGTAGCTTGAATTCATGTTATTTGGATAGTATTGCAATTTAATTTAGTTTTATTTCGGCATACAAAGTTAAGAATCTCTAGAAAATTGATGCAGAATTTTAATTGATTATTTTCTGCCTAAGCTGCTAGTAGCCTACTTTATTTTGAATCGGTATTTGTGGTTTGATTTCATTATGCTTATATTCACATATCATATATGACATAATATATTTCAAATTTCTACCATGTGCTTTTTAGAAGAAAAAAAAATTAAAAATAATATTTTTAGAGCCCGTCCAAAATGAATTTGACACATCCCAAACCGGTTCATTTTCTAAGAGCCCGTCCACTAGAAATGTTTTTTTTCATGAACATGTCCCTGGACATGTTAGGGACCTTGTGAAAAATCAGCACTGTGAATGTGTGAATGGAATTCCTAATTTTTGTATTCATATGCGTATCTCATGCGTATTCTATTTATGCATGGTTATGTGATTTTATTTTTTTTAGAGGTGTATATGTGATTGGTACAATGTCTGTGTTGGTATGTTTGTAACTGATAGTATGTATGCATGTTTGTGAGTTGTGATATGTGTGTTAGTATGGGATTGGTGATGTATGTATGTATATGGTTGAGGATACACATATGTATGTAATGGGCTATGCAGCCTGTATGTTTATGATTGGTGGTGAACTTATATACATATATGTATAGACATATGTGCATTTGCTATTATTTGTGTGTATAAATTTGACAATATGTATATTTATTTGCAATTAAAAGTATGTGTGTATGTGTGTATGTGTGACTAAATATATGAACATGAGTATGCCCTTTGTAATATGCATATGCAATTTATGGTGTAATGCGTGTGGTTATGTAGATGCACAATTCATGCTACAATAGTATATATTGTATGTATACAACAAACATATAGAATACACATTTCATACAATATGCATAATAATGTAATTATATTTGTGTAGATTCAAGAAATTTGCACTTAAAATTGTTTCAAACTAAGAGTCATGTACCCATTTGGTTCATGTGCAAATACCAAGGCTTTGGAACCATCTTAACACCATAGTTGGTTTGTTCCTTGTCGAACAAACATTTATGTTTTTTTGGAAAATTAAAGTTCCTCCTTCAAAACTTGATTTTATTGGTTATCTTTTTGTAGCAAAAATCACTAAAAAAAAACATCAAATGGCTTCAATATAACAAAATATCATTAAATTTCTTTTTAAAAAGTTTGTTTTTTTTTTTTTTTTTTTTTTTTTTTTTTTTTTTTTTTTTTTTTATAATAATTTTTAATTATTTGTCTTCATAATTTTCTAATTATTTCGTTATTTTTTCTTAGGAATTATTTATGAACGAACTTTTTATGGTGTTACGGTATAAAATTACTTGGTATTCAAACAATAAACATTATAAATTATTGAAATGGTTGAAATGGCTAAGATGGATAAGAATATATATATATATATATATATATATATATATATATATATATATATATATATATATATATATATATATATATATATATATATATATATATATATATATATATATATATATATATATATCTAAAGTATAGATTAAGGAGTATATAGTTGAAGAGATAAACCTAAGAGTGTGTAGTTAAGGTTGAAATGACTAAGATTTATAAGTATAAAGATGTAATATATAAATTTATTTAATTAGGTTATTAATACTTAATAAAAAATTTGAACCTCATGCATTTGATATAGAATTATGGATGTTTATAAAAAAAATCTCGTAACCTTCAAATATCTTAGAAGCAACTTTGAGTATTTTATATAGTGCTTCACAAAATATCAATTTAATGCAGATGGTTTTTTTATTTATTTTATTTTAAAACATTTGTAATGATAATTTTTCTTTTGTCTAAATAATCTAAGAATTTTATTATTGATTTCTTTTTAATTACATATTATAGTTTCTTAAACTTATGAATTATCTTATATTGAATTAATAGAATCAATGGTTGTTGTGTACATGATAGAGGTGTAGGTTGTAAATTTTAAAGTACAACAATTTTTATCAAGAATTATTTGAACTTTTTTATAGATATACTTCTACAAATAATAATGATTGACATATATTTTATATTGACAATCTTAATTATTGACTTAAAAAACTGAATTTGAAAGAAACCGATTTTGATATTGAGACTTATTTTATAAATTAGAGAGGTTTGAAGGATGAAGTTTAATCTTAAATTAGGTTAGCTATTCAATTTATTTTTTTTCATAAAATATGACACAATTGGTTATATCCAATGTTGTTATTGATATATTCATTAAAGAACAACTTCCACTCAAATAAGTAAATTGTAATTAATCTTAATTAATATTATCTCTCCAAATAACTCAAGACATAAATTAGCATTTCTAAGTATTAATTCACATCTCCATTGACTTTCAAGCTCGCTCGCAACATTCTAATCTACATAGATATGTTCTATCAAAATTGACTCAAATCCTTCAACTCTTCTTCAACCTTCGATTATTCTTTTAATTTGCAAGCAAAATGAAAATAAAGGGCGGTTTACAATACATACCTTGAAGATTGACCAAGATAATTAATACCATTTCATAGTCACGACTCTTGATCTAAAGCCTTATTCTTGTAAAATCAAAAATCAACCTTTTAATGTCTTGGTCACTTCTCATAGTATAAAGTGGATATTAACTCATATGAACTTGGGCAAAATTTCTAAAAAAAATAGTAAGATAGTTGAATTCTAGCCAATGATTGATACTATATACAACTGTCCTTTTGCTTTCCGTTGAATCGGATTTTGCTGACCTCAAACTTTGTTTTCAACCAAATACGGTATTTCCAAGATACCCTAAAGCAACATCCGACCAAAACGACTGCATTAACAAATCACAAAATTCTATAGACTAAGCTCAATTTCTATGGTACACAATATAAAACACTCAAAAAATCCTTTGAATAAGCATGTCCATATCTTAGATGTGGATACACATAAACATTGTTATTGATATATTCTTAAAAGTTTACAAACATTATTAAAGGTACATTTATACTTTTTGTGGGACGAGCATTTTCAATTTCCAACCGGTTTTGGGACATGTTGTTTTTTTCTTCAACCTTTCCATGGTCAGGTTCCAATTATTTTTTCCCTTTCAACTCAACGTTTTTGGACGTGGACTGGCTAAAACTTTGCAAAAAATCAGCCCTACACATTAACATATGGCCAAAGCTGGAAATCACAAACCCTTCCATATAACACAAAAATCACAATTTGCATAGTCAACTACAGACTACCAATCAGTTGCTATGTAAACATACTGTACACACATAATATTTCTCAAAAAGTAGATGGTATCGAGAGAGGACAGCGTTTCGGAGTGCGTCACTCCGAGTGCACATAGCCCTGTCCACTGACAGGATCAAAATCTGAGAAGTCACTGGTCATGTGGGAGAAGGGGATGAAAACGAAAATTCATGCTGGCTTCAATGAAATATACAGTTCCAAATTGTGACTGTAACCGTTCCTTTGAGGGAAAATTCAGGAAAATAAATAAATAAAATAATTAAATTAAATTTTATAAATAAAAAATATATTTCACATAAGAAATATTTAAGCAATACTAGGCTTTTCAAACCCATGGAGCGGAGCGAGAAGGCTTTGAATAAGAGCAACGGGTCCGGTAGGACCCGTTGCCCGTTAAGTAATTTTAGGGTTCACTCAAAACAACGATAGCGGGATAGCTAGGGTTAATTTCATTGAATTTTGGGTTTTATAGCCCTTATTTTATCATGCAAATAATGTTAAAAATATGTAAATCTCAAACTTATCAAAATCAAAAAATTAGGATGCAAAAATATAAAGCCTTTCAAACCCATCGAGCGGAGCGAGAAGGGTTTGAATAAGGCAACGGGTCCGGTAGGACCTGTTGCCCGTTAAGTAATTTTAGGGTTCACTCAAAACAACGATAGCGGGATAGCTAGGGTTGATCTCATTGAATTTTGGGTTTTATAGCCCCTATTTTATCATCCAAATAATATTAAAAATGTGTAAAACTCAGAATGATCAAAATCAAAGAATAAGGATGCAAAAAGCCATTTACAAAAAATCATTTATCATTAAGTAATCACTTGACCCAATCAATCAAATTAATTTTTTATTTTTGGAAAATCACGAATGTAATATTTAAATTTCTAAACGTAAATTTGTAAATATTTTCATTATAAAATTGATCATTAAATAGTTTTATTAAATTATTCAGTATATAAAAAATAAAAAATAAAAATAAAAAAGCAGTGAGTTCTATGGTTCTAGCTTTACTGTGGCAGTTGGGATCAAATTTTCATCTCTGACGCAGTTTCCGTCACTGCAAATCTGTTAAATGCAGTAACTAGGTGGTCTAAATTCCGGCTGATAAGGCCTACACATGGACCCACGCACCCTAAGCCACGCACTCCGAAAAGACAGCCTCTCGAGAGAGGACAGCGTTTCGGAGTGCGTCACTCCGAGTGCACATAGCCCTGTCCACTGACAGGATCAAAATCTGAGAAGTCACTGGTCATGTGGGAGAAGGGGATGAAAACGAAAATTCATGCTGGCTTCAATGAAATATACAGTTCCAAATTGTGACTGTAACCGTTCCTTTGAGGGAAAATTCAGGAAAATAAATAAATAAAATAATTAAATTAAATTTTATAAATAAAAAATATATTTCACATAAGAAATATTTAAGCAATACTAGGCTTTTCAAACCCATGGAGCGGAGCGAGAAGGCTTTGAATAAGAGCAACGGGTCCGGTAGGACCCGTTGCCCGTTAAGTAATTTTAGGGTTCACTCAAAACAACGATAGCGGGATAGCTAGGGTTAATTTCATTGAATTTTGGGTTTTATAGCCCTTATTTTATCATGCAAATAATGTTAAAAATATGTAAATCTCAAACTTATCAAAATCAAAAAATTAGGATGCAAAAATATAAAGCCTTTCAAACCCATCGAGCGGAGCGAGAAGGGTTTGAATAAGGCAACGGGTCCGGTAGGACCTGTTGCCCGTTAAGTAATTTTAGGGTTCACTCAAAACAACGATAGCGGGATAGCTAGGGTTGATCTCATTGAATTTTGGGTTTTATAGCCCCTATTTTATCATCCAAATAATATTAAAAATGTGTAAAACTCAGAATGATCAAAATCAAAGAATAAGGATGCAAAAAGCCATTTACAAAAAATCATTTATCATTAAGTAATCACTTGACCCAATCAATCAAATTAATTTTTTATTTTTGGAAAATCACGAATGTAATATTTAAATTTCTAAACGTAAATTTGTAAATATTTTCATTATAAAATTGATCATTAAATAGTTTTATTAAATTATTCAGTATATAAAAAATAAAAAATAAAAATAAAAAAGCAGTGAGTTCTATGGTTCTAGCTTTACTGTGGCAGTTGGGATCAAATTTTCATCTCTGACGCAGTTTCCGTCACTGCAAATCTGTTAAATGCAGTAACTAGGTGGTCTAAATTCCGGCTGATAAGGCCTACACATGGACCCACGCACCCTAAGCCACGCACTCCGAAAAGACAGCCTCGTATCGAGATGGATTCCCAATTGAACTTATACACGTCTTCCAGGCATCCTCAATATCATGAAGGAAACAAAGAATGAATACCACTGTGGGTTACACTTCCCAGGCAAGCATTGGCACATCCATTATGCCCACCCCGCTGACAGCCCTGGCACTGCATGCAGAAGAGTCAAAATGCAAGCAAGATGTAATCTAATTTCCTGCAATGAATTCCTATTGCGTCAAAAAGAAAAAAAAGAAAAATGCAAACAAGATGCTAAGAACTGCTCTTGAAGGCCCAGCCTCCATGCTCCAGGGTGACTGCATGCCCATTTAAGGATCCCAACAATTTGGAAACAGTGGGGCCAGTGAGCCAGACATAAGGTAGTGCGCCCAAAAACCGTCCCGGCCCAAAAACCGTCCCATAGGCTTGACATAGGCTGTTCCTGAAACTGTGCAAAATCATTCTAATTCTGTCTATGGCTGCAGAAATTGAGTGCTTGTGATTGGTGCAGAAACGTCCTATTCTCAGAATCCAAGTGGTCATATTAACCATGACTCTAGGGACGGTTAGTGGAGCACCTAGGGCTGAACATTCAAAAATTCATAGGAAATTGTAGACTTACTCAAAAAATGATTTTTTTTTTGGGATGGCTTTGCACTAGCTTTGCACTTCATCCAAAAATTATCAAAAAATTCCACCACTATTCCAAATGAGCAAACCTGAAATTCGGACGGTTTCTGGGACCACTACCTTAACAGTGGCTGTGTTGCCCCAGTTGAGGTTGAACATGTGTTGCCAGCGGCGCCACCTACAGTTAAAATGCGTGTTGGGTCATATCTCAACAGTGTTCTCAACACTCCTGGGTTTCCAATAAGCGGTTGGGCCCCAGAGAGGACCCTCTGTGGGTGGGTTGGGGAGGAAAGTTGCAGGGTGTCAAGATGCCCTTGCGATAAACCTCGCCCTCGTCTTAATGACGAGGGCCCCCCAACCAGGGCTGTCATTGGAGGGGGCAAAAAGCCCCCTTTATTTTGCATGTTGATGAAAAAAAAATTAAAAAATTAAAAAAATTAAAAAAATGTATAAACTAACTAAAATTAATCTAGTGGGTCCCCCTAGGCTAATTCGGGGTCCCCGGTTTCATTAAAAATAAAAAAATTACTAAAAAAGGGCCGCAGGGCCCCTAAAAATAGATCAGGGAGGAAAGGAGAAAGGGGAGGAGGAGGGGGAGGGCCCGCCTCGTCATTAAGACGTGGGCGAGGTTTAGAGCGAGGGGTCAAGATGGGAATTCCCCTGAACAGTGTAACAGTACACCCTTAGGTAACTCTGAATGGGTAAAATAAGTTGTAGGAGTTGATCGACCACCAAATGGTCAACTATGTTGGCAGACTTGCCCGAGCCTGTGGAGCCTGCACTTGGCAGGCCGGCCTTTCTGAGGGAACTAGGTTTGAGCGAATCATGGCACCAGTTACCAATTTTCATGTGGCATTTTCACGCTTACTGTAATTGCGCCCCCACATTGCTATGGTTGCTTTGTGATCAACTCATCATCCCACCCCTAATATCCGCACCCCACTTTGCTGAAACCTGGACGGCCAGGAAGAGGGGTCCTGCCCGGAAAGGAGTCCCGGTGATCATCAGGATCAGGATCCATTCTCAACCTTTGAGAGATGTATCAGATGGCACTGCTCATCAGCTCTTAAATGAACCCTTTGGGTCCCAAGCCTGTCTCTACCATGATTCAGCTCTAATCGTATGTGCATCTATTCTGGGCCCTTACACAATCTTCTTTCTATTATTAGATTGGATTTAGTTTGACAGCACCTTGTGGGCAATTGAACGGCAACTCCAACACACTTTAGCATGCAATATTTGGACATTGTATGAACAAGTTTCCAGTTTTTCAAAAATTACTAACATGGGTGGACATTCCGCACATCAACCCCATGGAGAGTCTATGGTTTGGACGGTGTACAGGCTCACATTGATGATTTGTGTTCTTCTGCTCAACACATATTCGTCTGCGAGGCTCTGTTTCAATGGACGCAAGTTTGTGAAGAGTTGGACATACCTTGGGGGTAATGGTTCCTCCCCATTGGCTCATTTGGCTTGGGTTGCGCCTCTCTTGAGTCTCTGCACTGCTTGCACTAAAACCAGGGTTTGATGAGCACGCTCTAATCCCATTTCTCCTTTCAATTTTGGGACCATGTGGATGTGTCACACATACGTCGTGTCACTTGAAACAACATCACAATATTCAATTTTGTGAAGGTGTGACCTCAAGTGCACATGTAGTTTGAACAAAGAGAATACAAAATGCAAACAACATATGCTTGGGATGGAATATTTTTTGGATATTCATGGAGTACTTATCTCCAACTTAATTCTATGCTATCTTATTTAATAGTGATGTTTTTCATTGCATACTTCCAGTGGATGTGATCAGAGAAGTTCCTTATCATGAGAACACTCATGTTATTTGACATAAGATCAATGGAGTTGTGGTTCCAAGATCTTGTTGGGCGTAGGCCTAATATGATGACCCTTAGTGAAGTACCATATGTTGTAGCTTTTGGGTTGGTAATGCAATGATTGAAGCAATTTTTGGGATTACTAAAGAGTTTTGGAAGTTAGACTTTTATGAGAATCCAATTCAAGGGGTTAGAGTATTAAAAAAGAATCTCTGGTGAAAAATATCCCACAAGAAGTTCACAAAAAACACCGCAGAAGTAACTGTCTTAAAAAACATCCTTTTGGTACTTTTGGATCTTAAATTAGTTAGTGAGTACATATATTGACCATTTTAGATTACCTTAGAGAACATATAAAGGCTACCTCCCCATCAAAAGTGGTTTCAAAATCGTTTTGATTCTTTTTTAGGCACTTTTTGAAATGATTGCATTCACTTTTCTTGGATTGAAAGCGTTTATTCTATAACTTTAAAGTGTACAAAGTACACAAAACTTTTTGAGTTGGAAATGAATATATTGAGATTTTACATTACGAAAAAAAAATTTGAATTCAATTACATATTTCCATCACTTTTGTGCAATTTTTGCAAAAGGTCTAAAACAATCTCCGTCTCCTTTGGTGTGTCCACTCGTCGTTTCAAAACTTCCTTGCTTGCCCTTGAACGCTGCTCTTCTAATCTTTTGTCAAAATTTGTAAATTCCTTTTCATTCTCCATGGCCCTCTCCTCTCTTGTAATGGTGTAAAAGCACAGTCGACCCTTTGGTGCATAGAGGCCATCACTACTCTCTCTTGTACTCTTACACTACAAAAACAAAACACATACAAATTTGCAAACGAAAAATACAGACATGATACAAGGGAAGTGAAGAGACTTAGGTTAAGCACGATTAGGGCATAGAATTAGGTTTCAACAAGTTTTTTGTTCATAAGTGGATGAAAATGTCATTTTTAACGAAGAAATTTTACTGTCCCAATACATCTACCCTCATTTGAATGAATTTTTTCTCTCTAAAAATAAGGGAACAAAATTTTGAAAAATTGATTTTCAAAAAATTAACTTTATTTTTTCAAAAAAATAATTATTTGTTCTGCATGCTGCAGTAAGCAAACCTACTACGGTGTTACGGTAATCGCACATGCCTAGATGAGCCGAGTTGAAATTACAGTTCAGGGAGGAGATGGTGATTTTTGTTCATTTATTGATCTTGTCCTCTAAACATAGCATGCATTATTTCGTTCCTGTGAAATTCTTTAGTTGGCAGGTTGCTTTTGATCTTGTAAGTGTCATTTTGGCATGAAATTGCGTCTTGCTTTCTGATTTATTTTGCTTATTATAATGAATTTTCACATTCTTAATATATATTTTCTTTGTGCATGGAATGAGGTTAAATTTTCAGTTCAAGTTGTTGTATCAGAGATGATCGTTTGGTGCGGATCTGTCTAAATCCCCTCATCAAGCGAGGCTCGAGGGGTCGGAGGGGTGGGGGCAAATCTCTGCCCCTATTATTTGCTTTGAGTTGTTGTCCTACTGATCTCAAGAGGATCTCCATCGGGTAATTTGAAGCCTACAGCCCCGAAGTTATCAAAAAAGGAAACAAAAAAAGACCACATGACCCCAAAATGGGGAAGGGCAGCGCAATAGAACCCACTAAGCCTAGCAACCGAACCGCTGGTTGCACCTCTCGATGGGGGGAAATAAAGAGACCCTTTTGGTGCATGGATTGGCTCAAGAAACTTCACTTTATTGAGGCGGGTTCAAGCTTGTAAATTACTGCAGTAACTTAGGTGCCCACTGACCCCACTCCCCTACTTGGACTCGCTTGACTCACGTTGATACTACTGTAGTTCGGTAGCAGGTTGGGGAGGTAAGGTTGGACTACCTATAAGCGCCCTCTGACCCAAAATGACGCTGTTCTAATCTCTTGATTTGTGAAAGGACAGATGTACCTCATTTGTATATATCGCAAATAGGTGAAAACTTATTTAGCAGTTTGGAATTTTGTATAAAATTCAGAAATGCGAATTACATGTTGCAAATTTTTTCAATCCTTGTGAAAACCTATTTCGAATGTGATCATATTTTTATTTCGAATTTACTACTTCTAAAAATAGGTCAGGTCGCTTAAGTTGGTGATAATAGGACACTGAACCTTACTGTAAAGAGCCACGCCCAAATCAGATCATGATGAGGAAGAAAGTCTCGATTATTTAATCCGTGCACAGCAAGTTACCCTGGTGCTCAAGGCCTCAGTAACAGTCTTGTGACCCTTACTCCGACGTAGTTGTAGACTAGGATGAAGAAATTCGAATGAAAGAATATATAAAATCCTGAAATCCCGTGAAATTTTATAAACATGCCTTGTGAAACAGTTAAACAGCAAATTAGAAGTCCCTTCTACTGCACAAAAAATGGTATATATCTACACTGTTTACTCAAGGCTACAGTATTAGAGCCAAGAGCAAAGACAGAGATGGTATTTCTGTAAGGCCTCTTGAATGTAGTTGTAAAAATAATTCAGAGGTTAGAACACCTTTTATTTTATTTTATTTTATTTTTTGAGAGCATATGACGAGAATTCATTGCATAAAAGAGAAAATCCACACCCTCGTTAGATCGGAGTAGCTAGAACACTTTTTTTTTTTTTTTTTGAGACAACTGGAACCTTTATTTCACCGCAAGAGAGAAATAAGAAGCACCACCGCAAAATCAAGCAGGAGAGCCAACAAACCTACTGGCAGAAAGACGCTACCACTGTAACTAAATAACGCTACCTAAGGATTGACCCTCAGGTCAGATAAAGGAGCCCAGGTCTGGCCCACGGTAATTCCTTTGAATTCCGTCAGCGGCTCGCAGAAGACTCCCCCTGGTTCCTACTGTAGGCGTTAGAACACCTTTTAATCAGTTGTAGGGTATTGTTGTACTTATCCACTGCCAATTGCAAGGAAATGACTCAGGTGGTATCGTTGAGGTCGAATTACTAAGAGCATCCTCAGTCCAACACTCTATGTAAAGCTCCCTTCAAACTAAAACCTATCTTTGGACTGATCTAGAATTAGAAAGTGAAATTACCATCATTGAAAACGCATCGAAATAAACGTGTGATATTTTTTAAGAAAAAAAAATTGTAAAAATTTGACGTAGGTGAAATGTCCCAATTTCACAAAAAAATTTGCTTGAGAAATATCTCACGTTTATTCCAGTACGTTTCCAATGATGGTAACTTCACTTTCTAATTATAGATCAGTCCAAAGATAGGTTTTAGTTTGGAGGGAGCTCTAGAGTGTTGGACTGAGGATGCCCTAAGTTTTAGCGGCACCCCGGCAGTCTCTCCGTTTAGACCAGCATCAGAGTTACTCTGAGTTAATTCTTCTACGCATTTATGCAAGAGCAAGGTCTGATTGACTAAATTTAGATCATTAAATATATCAAAACTCCAAGTAACGCCTCCCACAAAAAAATGTAGTTCCATAATATGCCTATATCATAACTGCTGCAACTCTTTCAGCCTCCAAGTCTGTACTTCAGAACTCAGTTCCCGACGAGCTGAACACTCAGTACTCATAGGCACATGTCGGTAATACAAACAGTGTCAAGCGATTTCAGATCAAGAGTTCTCGCTATCGAAGGAGCGTCCAATCCCAAACTGCGCATTTAGGTTGGTTCGACACTGCAAACTCTGTAGATCGTAGTCTGTGTCGATACATAATGTTCGAGTCTAGAGTGCTGGTGGTCGGGGTGAATCCTCTCGTCGTAGCATCGTTGTTGGGCGTTGCTACAGACGTTGCTACAGACGTTGCCGGCACCGCTGCAGTTGAAGTCGAGCTGATCAGAGGTTGCGACAGTGTGAGTGACTCCGTCAGAGTGGCTGTTACCGCCCTTCGAAGCCGCGGTGATCACCAGAGCTCTTCGCATAGAGTCCTCGTTTTGCTTAGATTCGTGGCCATTTGGATGGCTAGGTGGAGTGCTTGCAGATAGGCACCGGAGTTGAGCGTTGCACGGCGGCCCGGCCGGGTGGCCATGGTTCACAAGGCTGATCTGCTTCGCGTATCAACGGCGGCTGGGGTAGGAACGACTGCCGCGGAGCAGAATCGAGCCTCCGAGAGAGCCACAGTCGCAGCGATAGAGGGCGAGTCACCGATCTAGCAATCATGGCTGAGGTGATCATGCAGATGAGTCTCCAGCAGATTGCCCCTAGTGGTCGAGTGAAATCCTGCTCTTTTAAGGTCTTTGGTGATACTTGCAGTAGATTGCATGGTTCTTAGAGTGCCCCCTGCGCCCATGGATTACCAGGGGCCGGTGCGGGTGCTGCAACCATCGACTTGGTCGAGGTGCGATAGGGCGCGAATGGTGTGTCTAGCTGGAACCACGGCGATCATGCTTCCCCATGGACACTAGTGGTTGAGTAGATTTAAGGGTCTAATCAGAGGACGTTGTGATGCTGCGCGATGATTGTATGACTCTACCGCAAGCAGTCATTGTTGGTATGCTTCTAGTTGCCATCCATAATGTCCGAGCTGGAGTCTTGCAATATCTCGCCGTTGGTCGGGGCAAATTCCGTCGCGGACGGGCCGTTGTTGGGCTTTGCGATAGCGGCTATGGTAAGTACATCTCCGCTGCCACACATAGATGGCAGTTGGGGCGGGTGCGATTGTTGTTGAATATGTCTAAGCCTGCTCGAGACAGTGCAGGCGCGCGAGTCGCCGCGACGGATGTGAGATGTGGAGACCACCTAGCCAATAATGACCTGAGTCCCGCGCATTGAAGGCGAACCCATTGAAAGCACGGTGATGGTGCGCGACGATTGCCATAGACTCCTGGAGTGAGCTTCTCCGGTGACCTGGGGTCCATTATATATCAGGATGCCATCGCTCGGGGCGCGTTTGGTCGTGCGTGGGCGTTGTTGAGCGCTTTGGAAGTATGCATGGTATGCAGGACCCTCATGAGCGCATGGTTCAATGGCGATCGGTGCAGGTGCTAATGTCGTCGACGAGGTCGGATCTCGTCACTGCCCTTGTTGGAGCAGTGGTTCGTGCTCATGCGGATGTGTCTCTAGTTCGCTTCTAGTCTCTATTTCATGACTAGCTGGTGCTTGAGGATGCCGAGGGTAGCCGGGGCGATTCTGGCGGTCACGTCCTAGTTAAGTGACCGCCAGAATTTCACGATGTAAAGGCCAGTGCGGATATAGTTCGACAGTCTAGTTGGTCCGAGGCATGCGAGAGCGAGAGCCGCCGGACTTGTTATGGCTGCGGGGATCGCATGCGTTGGTTACAAGTCTAGTGTCGATCCGTGTGTCTCTCGTCGTTTATGTCTTTTGCGGTTAGGTCCGAGGCTTTGAAAGAGCGGGAACTGTCGTCGCTTACCAACAGCTCAGGACTACTATGGAACCCTTGCAGGGACACGCTTGCCCACTCCTGTGTTCGTGCTGTCGGAGTCCGAACTGCAATTTTCAGATTGCAATGCATAATGTAGAATTGTGTGGTTTATGAGCGTCGCAAACGACGCAAAGTGAGTGAGGGAGCTGCAGTGTGGCGATGGACGCCGGTAGCACGGTGCCGACCCACTTGGGAGGTGGGGGGCTAATTACTACGGATTGGCTTGATTATTTTTGGAAAGGCTCATAGTTCGGTTGAGTACCTATTATGAATTTACCTTCCTTGAAAGAGTCGGTGATTGATTTTGGTGTCAGGTTTTTGTCCCATGAGTTTGGGGTCCGTTTTTGGGCTTGTGATTTTCGACGGTTGATACCGACGTGATTTTGATAGGTGAGTGGGCTGCAGGTGTTACAGAACTTGTTAACGGGTTTTGAGGATTGCAGCTTAAACTTAGGAACCGTGGTGACGATAAGGTTGCTGGACTCAACGAATATGGCGGAAGGGGAAATTCCAGACGGTCAGTTCTGACTTCCCTTGCTGTAGAGTTCTATTTTTTTCTTACAATTGACTGGAATCACAAGAATTTTGATTCCGAACGTGAACCATGCTCTCGTATACATTTACCATGTTTCTACGCAGCTCTCACTCTCTCCCATGAACCTCTTTCTCGTTTTGAGCAGTGATTGCTAGAGGTGGTGCAGCGATGCATGCTGCCCCAGATGGTGCTCCTTCTCACCCAAACAATGCTGGAGGCGCACCAGTGCTCGCTGACCCTAATGGACCTGCGGCTCCTCACCCAAAACGTGCTGGAGGTGGTGCAGCTATGATTCCTGGTCGTAGGAGAGCTGGTCCTCCCCCGAATATTCGAGGTGGTGCAGCGATGCACATTGCTGGTGCTGGTGCCCCTCCGCACCAGGCTCATCGTAATGCAGGAGGTGTTGCAGTGGCCCTCGCTGGCCCTGCTCTACCTCCTGGTCAACAGTATTTTGATGTCGACGGTGGTTTAGAGGGTCCTCGACTTGGAAGAAACTCACTCATCTTCTTCGCTGGCCCTGCTCTACCTCCTGTTCAGCAGTATTTTGATGTGGACAGTGGTTTAGAGGGTCGTCGACTTGGAAGAAACTCACTCATCTTCTTCTAAGTAAAATGCAGATGGAGTGTTGTCTAGGAAGCAGTCTATTTCAGGCTTTCCGAACGTCAATACAGTTATCTCTGCTTTCCCGACCCGTAAGTATGTTGAAACTGCTCGGTTCCTTCGAATATGCTTTGGTATGTAAGCTGTGGGAATCGTGATTCGTAAGTGTTGGCCAAGTTGATCACTCCGTCACCAAGGCTGATCAGTGTTTGTCACGAACTTCAAGAGAAATATGGCTCACAACCAGGATTGGTTGTATACTAACTATTATGAAGTTTTTTTTTTTTTTTTTTTTTTTTGAAGCAAATGAACGGAATTCATTGCAAAGGAAAAAGAAAACAACGGCCCTCATCGGATAACTATTATGAAGTTTCATGTAAGTGGTGGTATCCCACCAATCACAGCATATCTTTGTGTATACAATGAAACGTACAGTATGTGTATACTGATATTTAAATAATACTTATTCCACTAATCATTGAAAGTAGATTATAAAATTCTGGTTGTAAAGTACATCTGTAGCTGCCAAGTAGCATTCTTGGATTTCTCTATATACTATGATAATATCACACTATCCATTTCACTATAAAGAGTGATATAAACAAGGTGTGACATATTTGATGATGACACATTTTGGAGATTTGTGCATAATGTGATATTATCAAAAAAATAAGTAGAAAATCAAAATAATCCATCCAATCAACTAATCATCACATACAATCTATCCATCTAGTCATCACATACAATCCATTCATGTACTTGGTGGATTTTGGAAAAAATAGTGACATAAATTATAATCAAGCCTCAAGGGTGATAGGATAATAACGAGGGAGTTTTACACTAAGAAAATTGGTTTCAAACTTTTAGGTGATAATATCAAAGTGTTCTATTAAGTTATTAAGAAGGGTGAGATTATCATGGTTAGAGTGTATAACCCCCTCAGGTGTGACTTGGAGCTACAACTTTGGGACGGATTGAGAGGGTATGGATAAAATCTACTGCTTTCTTTATGTTCATGTCACGCTCTATTTGATCTAAGGGGTCAGGCTCTATTTGATATAAGGGGGCTCTACATTTGAGGTTGCAGACTCCAAATTTAGAAAGAAAACTCTAGAACTCCAAAATAAGCACGTTTAGAAAAGTTGATCCACCTGAGGTTGTGGTTGAATTGCCATATTGATCAAATTAGTCAATCTTGATTATATAAGCCGCCATAGTAATCAAATAAAGAGTGAAAATGAACTAAAATCACACTTTTTGAGTAGCAAATATAATCAAGATTTTCTATTTAAATGAATATGGCGTGTTTAGTACAACAGTCCAATGGATCAATAAAATTTGGCATTCTCTTTCCAAATTTCTATAGAATAAGTAGCAAGTTTGGAATTCTTGAAATGCTTAATGTTTGTTAGTTTATGATGCTTAAGGTTGACAAATCTAATTCCAACAATTTAAATTGTCTACATTCTTTCTAGACCTACCATAGATAGAAAGATTATTTTCTTGCATTGTAAGTTAGTTTTTGTAAAGAATCAAAAATTTTGCATGACTTATTTTTTAGCATTAGATTTTGCACAAATTATCTAAGTGGAAAATGAAAAGGTCATCATGTGAATTACTTGTATAAAAAATTCCAAAGGTAGTTGATGGGTGTTGCAATAAAATTGGAGTTATCCAAAAAGTATAAAATTTTCTTTGGGCACCATAAGCATTTTTTCAATTTCCGATGTAAAAAAATTCACATCCCCACAAAGTCCATACAATATCTAAGGTCTACAATTTTTTTTGAGAAAATCACATTCAAAACTAACATCGTAAGATTCTACTTAAAATCTCAAAAAGCCTATTTTAAGACTATGGCCAATTAAGGGGTTAAAAACTAGTTTTCCTATCATTTAAAGACCACTAAGCTCTTACATACCTAATAAGGAAAACCCACCATCTCTTCCATATCTATTAACTACTTAGCATGGACAAATAAGATTATGTTCAATCAAAACTCATGGTACCTAAGTCAAATACTAGATGTAGTTACAAGTAACTGTATCGTATCCCAAAAGAATGCTGAGTCAGAAAAAATCTTACTGAAGATGCGAACAAAGAAACAAACTAAAGCTGCCTTGACTTCTCTATGCCTGATTCAGTAAGATTCGTGCACATCGTAATACTTATCAGAAGTATACAGTCTAAAGTCTAAAATCCTTAATATAAAATGAAAACACTCAGGTTGCGGTCTGACAACATTCTCTAAAATCTGCTGTATACCTCTAACTTAGTTATCCCCCATTGTAAGATTTGGGCCCCTGCTCCCCTCCAACTGGAACATTCAATATAACTCGTAACCCCACTTGTTTCCAAACAAACTTGACCATGCAAGCTGCTGAATCAGAAGAGCCGAGACAGATCCTACTTCACTTTAGTCAGTCCCTCAAAGATGCAGGATATTCTGTGATAGCAATTCACGGCTGTCCACAAAAGCTGCACGTGAAAATAACCATCTCCGAGAATGCAAGAAAACTTCCCACTGCGGTACGGATCAACAAACAAATGACGTAGACAACGATAGCAATCAATCAAATCCAGGTGAACCTGCAGCAATCCCAATTTTGAATTAGAATAGTTATTGATGAAGCACTTGCTGATACCAGGATACCAGGGCCACACCGGGCGGCCCAGCCAGACACATCAGCCGAATGTATTCTCCAAAATTACTACGTTGGGATTTCAGTTGGCTGGATCTGCTGGTTACAAGGCTAACCCCTCCTTATGGCTACTATAGTTGCTCCAACCAACTCAATTCTTAGCGCAGTATTTTCAGAGAATTCATAAGGCAGCTGTTGGGGTTTTTGGTGTGGCCCCTATACGAAACCAAAAGCCCACTAGAACTTGTTGCCTCCAAGAGGTGTTGTTCCGAACACGCTTTAGTCTTGTCACTCACTTGTCAATGTCTAGAATTTCTCTCCCTTTCCTTGCTCCTTGTACTTGAGGTAGAGAAACCAAAAATCGTGAAAATAAAATGATTCGACCAGAAAAGACGGAGATAGAAATTCTCTGAATTTTTTGTGATGAAGAATGCAGCTTGTTTTTATTTTTATTCCTCGTAAATAATTGTCTAGAATTTCTTAAAGTAGGAGGTTTGTCAAACCCCTTTCTTGTATATAAGACTCTTCTTGAACCAAACGTGATGGTGTTCTAAAAGCGTTAACTAATATCACAGAAAACTAGACATAAGACTACGAAAAAAACCATAACTTCACATTACGTCGCAAAACTTGACTCGTCCACCAAAACCTGGCTGGTCGACCAAAACCATTTAAAAATATTTGGTTTTCAGTTCACCACTTCTCTGTTTTTGGGAAACTCTACTGCACTCCTTGAGGGCATGCACGCCTTGATCAGCCAGATACGCCAACCTCTACAGACTACAATAGTCAATACCTACACACAAAATCCACCCTTTGGCCAATGGCGCCGTGTGGAGTAATGGGGAAGAGAGAAATCATTTCCGTTGTTCTGAATGTGCGATTTTTCACATTTCAAGAATTACATTTCAAGAATTCTTTGTTTTGTACTAAGGTTTTGTAATCCATTGTAATTTTATTGCATGATATTTTGAGTTTATAGTAACTTAATTGCATGGGATTGTATATCTCAGATTCCTAGGCACCTTAGAAGCCTCAACGATAAACCTCGCCCTCGTCTTCATGACAAGAGCCCCTTAACCCCTACATGTCCTTGGTGTTTTTGGAGTCAATATTGCCAAAAATATACCCTTATTAATATAAACATATTATTTTCTAAGTTTAGATATTAAATTGAATATTTAATTGTAGGATCTTGTAACTACCTTATTAAAAAAGATGTATACCAATTTTGATGACAATCCAGTGCACAGATTACAATATTATAACGTTTGAAGTCAATGTAAAAGTTTTTTTTGACACTGCCCCAAGAGTATACCTAAGTTTTGTTGTCCAAAAACTATACTTTGCAACCAGAATAGATCTATGGAGGATCATCAATTCCTTGAGGTATGGAATTAATGTATAAACTGTCAAATTTTGAGGCTCATACGGGCTTGGAAAAGTAAAAAAAAATCCTTGATTTTGAGAAAGAAGGTGTGCTGAAATTGCCTTACATTCTCCAAAATTAAAACTCCTTAAAGGGTAGTCTTAAAATGTCTAGTTGGAAAATCCAATGACAAATATGTTGAAGTCAACGAAGGAAAGAACCACAAAAAAATTCAAAGCAATCGAAGTAAATCTCAAATTTCTAAAATTTTTTGAAGTACAAATTATATATTTCCCTTTTATTTCAAAGTGCAGTTTTATAAGGGATTCCTGCCACGTCATAAATATTGGATGAAATTTATTAATTTTGGATGAAAAATAAATATTGGATGTAATATCTTATGTGGATGAAAAAATAGATTTTAGATGAAAATCAAGCTTTGGATGCTAATTGTCATTTGGATGAAAAATCAGCAATCTGAGATCTCTTTAGATGGAAACGATTAGTTAGATGGAAAAAATTATTTGCTAAAAATTGTCATGAATGTATACGGATGAAAAATATTGGACCCATCATTTTGTAAGTGCTCACCCTTTGAAATTTTGTCTTCACTTTCTGCCCTTGTGAATGACGGGCAACTTGGGCAAAAAATGGGAGTTTTGATAAGATATTGGCTGTCCAAATTTAGAGCAGATTCTTCTAAAATTCACAACCTTTGCATTGTAACTCCAAATGCTTTGAAATTTGCGGCATTGGAAAGCGACCATTGAGAGCTAAATGGAATATAAATTTCTGAAACTAATAAAATTTTGAGACCTTAGAATAGCTTGCCAAGAAGTGTTGCCTTCTAAATATGGTCTGAAGGACCTTTAGGGATTAACTAGGGTTCTCATTGGAGGGGGCAAAAAGTCCCCAATACATATTTTGTTAATGGAAAAAAATAATTCAATTTTAAAAAAATAAAAAATATATAAACTATCTAAAATTGATTAAATGGGCCCCCTTATGTAATTTTGGATCCTTGATTCCATTAAAAATATAAATTTTACTTAAAAAGAGTTGCATGCCTTCTAAAAATAGAATCAAGAATGAGAAGAGAAAGGGGAGGATGAGGAGAGGACCCATCTCGTCATTAACTCCTTACAGACAATTTGCCTTCTATTGGCTTTTTTAGACTTTAGGCATATACCTAGGACTTCAATTTAAATCAATATTTTTTGAAACTTTTTGTGTATGTTTGCCGTAACAAGGAATTTAACTTTTAAGGGATTTTTATTTTTTTTCATTTAGACATTTAAAAAAAAGATTATGGTATCCAAAGTGAAATTTTCTGTTTGGTCGGCATATTAAATACATCTACTAAGTCTGAGATTATTTCCATAAATATTGGATGTTGTCATCTTGAAGATTTCCAAAAAGAAAATTCTTTCAATAGAGAGAGAGAGAAACTTCGGTCTCCAGAGAAGACCGCCGTGAATTAAGTGTCTGTTCGATCGACCCCCAATCTAATGTCTCGACAAAGGTATGGAAGTAAAGATCTACTCCCCCCTTTCGAGAGTAGACACTTTAATCACAAGTAACCAATAACAAAAACCAGTAAAACGGGTGTATAAGTTAGTTTGCACTAAGAGTTTGAACGTCAAGCTACAAGCTCATTGTTGGTTGGAGGTGAGCGTTTATCTCATATAACTGGTCCGGGTTCGAACCCTCATGGACTCGTTTGAGCAGATGTGGGGAATGAAGTGGCTTGGTACTATTGAGTGATCGATCGCAAGTATGAAATGAGTTGTGCCAACCAATAGTCCACCGAGCGAGCTTCTTTCAATACAAAAGGTTTACTCCACAAAGATCATAGTTTTCTCACCATTTCGGATAGTATACTAAAAATTCTTCTTTCCTTCATAAAAGTTAGAAAATTTGTTTTTTTAGGTTTATTCTTTTTTTTGAACTTAAAGGATGGACATCAATCTTGACTTTGACCGTTTGGATTATGATTTAATAACATTATGGAATTTCTAGGAAAGAAATATTAATCAACATTCTTTTGTAACCATCTTAATAAAATATTGTTTTCAATATGCTACACTTTTTTTTTATGTGTAATTTTTTTCACAATTAGCTAACTTAGTCGTCTTTGTCATGCACCAAATCCGCCAAAATCCATAATGCAAAAAACCTAAGGAAAAAAAAATTAGAGTGTGTGAACCTAATCAAAAATCGTATAAAAAAAGCATGTTTATAATTTTCAATTGCTATAATCTTCTAATGTCTACAGTTGATTATGATGAAATTTATTGGGCTATCTATTACAATAATATTTTTGAAGATCTTACAGGTAGAATTAGAAAAAATGATTTTTTAGTCATTCATGGTTTTTACATCGGAAATGGCAGTTTTGGAGTTTTTTTTTTGGTGAAACATAATCAAGGAGCTTTAGAGGTCAAGACAAGGGCGAGGTTTATTGTCCGGGCCTTACAGGTATGACGTTTGTAGGTATACATGTGATGCAAGATTATGTTTATTTTATTCTGCATTTTCTTGTATAGCCCAGGAAGAACATGCTTTAGCTTATCATATTGAGGGGGCATAATATGTCACGTTAGATATCCAAATGTATTCAAAGGGTTTTTTGGGTAGGTTATGAGGTAATCATAGTATTCAATGATAGAAAAGAATATGTGTAAAGTATTAGAGTCATTTGTAAATGCATCTAATATTTGACTCAAATACCATGAGTTTTGATTAAACATAACCATGTCTATGTTTTAATTCCTAAAAAAGATTTTATTTGGTCCACTTATGATTGGGATTTTGGGCATATTTTTATAATGTCAAATTTTAAGGATATTTTGTGAAAAAATTGTAGATATAAGAAATTACAAGTATATTGTGGGAATATAAATTTTTCCCCACATGGACTCTAGAAATAAAATCATATTTCTCTAAGTCATGCTTTTTGACAAGGGGCACCTTGAATTTTTTTTGCCACACCCATGTTTTACCTTTGAAATTTTTAATACATGTAACTAACATGATTGCTTTTGAGAACATTGTCTAAAAGAAATTTATATTTTTAAAACATTTTCTTCTAAAAATCTTCAAAGATTTGCCACATTATTTTTTGAAACACTATCCTGCAAGGTGACAAACCTTTGAGTTTTTTTAGAGGAAAATAGTTTCAACAGATTTTTTCTGGCATTGATGAAGTAATACCCTTAGCGAGCTTCTGGGTTCCTTGAACTGTTTTAGACTGAATGGTGCAAGAACACTTGCTTTTGGATTAGGAACTTTTGATATTGAATTTTTTTATTAATTCGCCTCAATAAAATAAAAATAAAAATCTCTCCTTTTGCCAGTAAGGTATATCTTACTTGGTTCAGTGTGGTGTTCAATGTGGTGTTGAATCTTGATTGTGATGTAACTTCTGCAATGGAACAAACCTCCCCTCGTTTCAAAAAATAAAAATAAAGTAAGGTCGACTGTCCTAAAAGCGCCCCCTCACCCAAAAGCGCCCTGTTCTAATTCTCTTGATTGTGAGAAGACAGATGTACCTCATTTGTAGAGTGCGCATTTGGGTCAAATTTTACTTAGCAGTTTGGAATTTTGTATAAAATTCATAAATGCGAATTACATGTTGCAATTTTTTTCAATCCTCGTGAAAACCTATTTTGAATGTGATCATATTTTTATTTCGTATTTTGAATGTGATCATATTTTTATTTCGAATTTAGTACTGCTAAAAATAGGTCAGGTCGCTTAAGTTGGTGCTTTTAGGACAGTCGACCTTAAGTTATGATCAAATCGGTAGTTTGACAGTTTCATTCATCTAACTAGCAACTATCTGCATGATCCCTCCTATCATTGCTCTACAGGTGGGTTGGCTATGGAAAGTTGCCAGTGCATCAAGAGGGGAATTTATCTTCCTCACAAGTCATTAAGGGTGCTCAGAGCACAAAATGAGACCACTTGAAAGGAAATCTAAATTTCATGACCGGCACCACCATACAGAGAGGACCCCACATGAGGGCCCCAAACTCACTTAAAATTTGGTAAGTTGGCAGGATGAGACTGGACGCTAGAAATTAGTCACTTGAAACTCATCGTGGAGCCCCCCACCCTCCACAATAAGTTTCAAATGACTAATTTCTAGCGTCCAATCTCATCTTGCCAACTTACCAAATTTTAACCCCTCAAGGACAATCATCTACATTTGGGATTTTTTGGAATTAGAGCATGTACCTATGAATGCAATTTACATCGAGATTTTCTGAAATTTTTATTGAAGGTGGGCCATTCGGAGACCTTCGTGCGAGTATTTTTATTTTTTCAATTCCGACATCGGGATCAAAATTTATGAAGGTTTAAGTGTCAAACGCTGCTTGTTGGGCAGCTACTGAAATTTTCTAAGCCACTGTGAATGCAGCAAA
This sequence comes from Ceratodon purpureus, assembly GCA_014871385.1. Taxonomy (NCBI): domain Eukaryota; kingdom Viridiplantae; phylum Streptophyta; class Bryopsida; order Pseudoditrichales; family Ditrichaceae; genus Ceratodon; species Ceratodon purpureus. Next base: position 17,745,506 of record CM026423.1, on the reverse strand, counting down.
TTCTGCCCAAAGCTGCCCAAAATTGCTAAAAATTGCCAAAATCTGCCCAAAGACAAAACTTTGAAATTCCACCAAAAATTGAGATTTTGATATTTTTTAAAAATAAAAATTTCTATTTATAGAAAAGGCAGTAGATCATGTTTCCACTGTTTTTATTTTCGATCCAATAATTTTTCATATGCTATTTTTATTGTCAAAAAACGGCCTTTGTATGTGAATTTCAGCATACCCCCTAGCGGAAAATGATTTTTTTGGAAACCTTCCACAACTTTTTTGAATATGGTAATTTTTGAACATGTACCTAACTCACTTAGTAACAATAATATGGAGAGATCCATTCCTTATCTGCTTTTAAAAATGGTTTTTTGGGCCTTCAAAACTCTGTTGTCCCCTTTTTTTGCAAGGAAAAAAAACTTGTATTTCTACTTTGAACGTTACTATCTTGCAATTGGTGAGGAATGAGAGTGTAAGATTTTTTGGACATGTAGACATAGAAGTTAGCTACGAGATCTTAGGGTTAGATGTACTAAAAGACCACAAGTCTGCAAAATCCACCTTGCTTTGAAGAGGGGCTGTTTTGAGGCAGTTTTGATGAAAAATACCCTCAGAACTTTAGGGGTTAAGTGAGTTTGGGGCCCTCATGTGGGGTCCTCTCTGTATGGTGGTCCCGGTGATGAAATCTAGATTCCCTTTCAAGTAGTCTCATTTTGTGCTCTGAACACCCCTATTTAGTTGTGGAAATGGATTTGATCGCCACTATTGATCAATTGAGCTACAGACTTGCAAGAGTGGAACCTCCTCTTGTCATGCAAGACTTTCTGGTGGGGAAGACTAGGTTTGAGGGAATCGTAGCACCCGTAAATTATTTTCATGTGGCATTTCCAGGCTTATTTTTTAAGAAACGGTTAATTCAAATATAATTTATGCACCGATGATAGAGAGAGAGAGAAACTTCCGTCTCTGGAGGAAACCGACGTGAATTAAGTGTTTGTTTGATTCACCCACAATCCAATGCCCACAAGACAAAGGTATGGAAATAAAGATCTACTCCCCCTTTTTGAGAGTGAACACTTTTCACAAGTAACCAGTAACAAAAAACAAGAATGATTAGCATTTTAAGATTCATTTAAATGTGGTTTTGGACACAAAACCATGAGCTCATTGTTGGTTGGTGGTGAGCGTTTGTCTCATTTACCTGGTTCGTGTTTGAACCTTGATGGACTCGTTTGAGCAGATGTGGGGGATGAAATGGCTTGGTAGTGCTGAGAGAGCGATCGCATGTAAGAAATGAGTTGTGCCAACCAACAGCCCACTGTACGAAAAGTGACAAGAGACTTTACACCCGTTTGCTAACGTTAAATAAACTTGTAGGTCTAGCTACTAATTTTTTTTATTTGATATTGTTTTAGAATTTAGACTATGGAGGATCTAATATTTTGGGTAATCGTTGGTGATTTTCTATTCTTCTTTTATAGAGAAGGATAGACATGGCATATTGTATGGCAATAGAGTTTATGTTTTTAATTTTTTTTTATGGATAAGCATAGGTGTTTTGAAATACTCTTTTAAATAGTTTCATTGATGGAATGTGTGTGGTGGCTCTGGCCCCTGTTGTGATGACAATAAGGGGGTCAACTTTCCATCCTCTAACAATAATACTGGCGATTAACCCCTAAAATTCCACAAAACCCAAAGCGGTCGCAAGTACTTTGGGCAGGCTGCCACAGTTAGAATTTTTAATATTTTTTGACACCCTTTTTATTATAGATCCAATAAATCATACTCTATTGGAGGTACTTTATTTCATTGCATTTGGTCCTTTTCTGTGATTACAAGACATAATCAAAGTTGATTGCAACCAAGTGGGCATGTTCTGATAATGATGTTGTAAATTCTGACCAATGAATAATGTGGCAGCTTTTTATGGACGCAGTGCCCGAGTGCATGTTGGGCTTGATTTTTTTTGCAATAATCTCAACAGATGAACATACCACCCATCCATGCATGCCCACCATCCCATTAGACTGTGACCACAATTCATCAGACCATATTAGCCTTGATCAAACTTTGAAATTGTTCTTGGTTTTTTTTCCAAGCCCTTTTTTTTTGCATAATCTCAACTTGAAGCCCTATATATGTATGTAATTTCTCAATTTGGATTGCACATAGAACTTCAATTATTGAATTTGAAAGTATACAAACACGTTCGGGCATGTGGCAAAAATAAAAATAAAAAAGGTTTGTCTCTTATTATCTTGAGATACGTAAAGTCAAAAATTCTGAGAATTTCACCATGCCTTTGATTCAATGTGAAATACAACATCTTTTGGTTAAAAGTTGATTTTTGGACTTTTTTTGATTTTTAAAAAAAAATCAGTGTTTTAGAGGTGAAAATTGGCAAAAATGGGCTTGAAATTTTAGGGGTTAATGGATTGTATTTGTTGGTTTTAGCTTCAAGTGTTTCTGGAGAGAATCTATTATTGCAGTATGTGAATCCAATGAATTGTATGGTAAGATTAGGGTCTATTTCTGTAGGGGGTTGCTTTGGTATGGTAAATCTTTGACACTGGTCTAAATCTAGAGTTACAATGGCATCTTTGTGTGCTACATGTGCAAGGGAGCAGCCAGTTAGGAACAATATTTTCTCAAGGTTTATCATTGAAGGTGCTAGCATTCATGAGGATAAAACATCGAGATTCTTTGGATGTACTAATGATACATTGAAACATGGTGCATAAATTGTATTTGAAATATTTAGGGTCACCCCTATCATTTAGAATTCATCTACAAAGTTTTTTTGTCACATCTTTAGAATTATCATTGTCTGAATATTTTTTTTACAGTTGGTTTTAATAAATGTTTGGGATTCAATCTTGAAGTGTTTTTTAGTAAACAAGTTGGTAATTTTATCCTATTAAAAAATGATTTAGTCTACTTCATGGTTTTTTTTAAATTTTGTATTGCTTCCAAGAACCATGGCTTTTTAAACATGGTTGTCAGGATGCTCGATGTCCGGCTCGAAGTCTGGACGTCATAAGACGTCCGCTAGCCCTTTAGGACGTCTTGTGACTTACAAAAAAAAAATCACACGGACAAGTTTCATCCCGGGGTGAAACATGATTGTGATGGCGGGGGCCGTCGCGGCGTCGGGAGAGGGGCCGGCTACCGCTATGTTGCAGCTGCCCGCATGGCGAGCGCAAGGGGCCGTCGGCTAGGGTCGTCCTCGCTACAGCCGAGAGGGACCGTCGTCGCGTTGCGGCGGAGACGACGGCCGACGAGGCACCCGCGGCTAAGGCAAAGCGGGGCGGACGGTCGCTGTCGCCGCTGCGACGCACCGACAGCCGACGATCGGAGGGTCGGCCGCGACGTGGGCGCCCCACGGCCATTCTCCTCCCTTGATTCCCCCTTCCTCCGATGAACATTTTTTGAGATGGGTATAAAAGCCCAGCTAGAACTAGACACCCCACTTCTGAATTGTTTTCCAGAGGCTGCTAGTTGCACTATCATGCGTGTGTATCTTGTTCGCCCTGTTGACCGTCGTGGTCTTGTTTGCTCTGTTCACAGTCGTGGTCTTGCTTCTCTGCTCGTCGATGTCGTTGCATGTGGTCCCTCTCTTGATCTTTCTGATCTCGTTCCGCTTGAATTCCTTCGCAGTGCACCGTGGCTGCTCTGTTGATTTCCGCCGCTTGCCCTGGACATTACAACCATGGATCCACTGCTCCGCTGATCGACCCCGTTGCTCTATCCTTCACCGTGGTTGCTTCGCTATTCACCGCGCCTGAGCAGTCTTGCACCGCAGCTCTCCCTTGTTCTCCGTTGCTCCCCTCGCACCAAGGCTTCGCCGCTCCTGCTCCTCGTTTAAGGACCAGCAGTCACCTCCCTTCGCGCTGCACTTGCGGTGATCCGCTGCTCACTGCTTTCATTCGCTCTGCTAGTCCTAACCCTACATGCGTGCCGACTGCCTATTATATGCATACCATCTGCATGCTCCCATGTATGAGGCTCATTGCCTTCGCCTTCCCACCCCTTACCTGTGGCACTTGAGTCAGATTTATTGGACTCTGCTCCTTAAGCAAATTTAAAGCCCTCCTGCCCCTCTTCAAAACCTAGACGAGGATTCATTTTTTCATTGCATGCTTGGTCATTTAGTAGCCAAATCCCTATTTTTTGAAACTCTAACTTGATGTTCTTTGCAGTTAGGGATTTCTCTAAGGCTCGAGATGTCCATTCACAAAGGTCTTTTTTTCTACCTTCTTGCCCTTGTTTGTTAAAGACCTGCAGACTGCAGTCTCTAATTTGTTTAAATGCAGTCTTAAAAGGTTTAAAATAGGAGACATCCAAGGGCTGTAGTGCATGGGATGTATGGCTAGGGAAGGAGATGATATCTAAACCGGAATTCATGGCAACTGTAAATACTTCCAAGGTGACATGTAAATTATATCCGTCTAAAATTAGCAAGTGTTTGTTAGTCTCGTCAATTCCTCTTGTTTTCTTCAAAATGTTGATGAAATGTGAGATCCATGATTTAAACACCCACTTAGTCATCCATGCATTAGGTTGCATGGCCATGAGAGCATCTCGTTCATAGTTCTGAATGTAGTCTTTTAGAAAATAAGTCGTCTTCAAGATGTAGAAGTTAGGGATCTTCCCCCCTGCAGCATTGATACATGAGAGGACAGAGAGATGCCCACGTTGGTCTCGCTCTATAGTATAAACAGACTTGCTACCACATTTTGCTAACACTGTCGCCCCTCCAGATCTCCCTGCCTATACACCACTCTCATCAGAGTTCTAGATGTGAGAGGATGGGTAGTTGTTTGTGCTGTAAAGCTCATGTAGGTTAGAATAAAGGGTTGCCACAGTTGTAGGACATAATCCCCTAGCCCTTGCCATCTCTAAGGGCTGACTCTTCCTAGAAACTAGATCTGGATGTCTATGTTTAAAATTTCTAAGCCATGACTTTCCAGGGATCCCATTGTGACTCCATGGTGTTTCTCTTGTTTGTGTTGCCATTGCCACTTTTATTCTCAACTGCCCTGAACTCAATCGATGTCCTAGATCTTGCATCTTAAAGCAATAGTCCAATAACTTCTCCTCATCCTCTTGACTTAACACTGTATTTGTTCCCCTCTTCCTTCCCCTCACTCTGCCATAGAGATGGTCTCTCAAAGAGGTATAAGGAATTCCAAAGGTACGTGCACTCTAATAACCATGTCTCAATAATCTCCAATGTCCACTCTAACTCCACCCTTGTTGCAACACTAAAACCACCATGGTTTGTCACAAAGACAAGCACTTATGTATGTAACCACGTCCTTCTTGGATTGCAATTAAAACCATTCCGCCACACTAAGTTGTCCATTTACAAGCCTAAATCCAGGGTCTCTCTATTTTGCCCCATCGAGCGTTGCAGCCGCCCCTCACGGGGGCAGGGGCAGCGCAACGCCCCCCGACCCTCCCCCTCCCCGAACCAGGCCGTCCCCGACCCTGGGCGAAGCCCCGCGCGCCCGTGGTGAGCCCCGCGCCCGGGCTCCCGCTCCCCGCCCGGTCTGTCCGTCACCCATTCTTCATCCCGGTCCCGTCACCCTCGTCGAGCCTCCACCCCCGCGCCCCGCGACGTCTCCCCCGTTGTGCATTCAGCATGATTCGACGTTTTGCCCCTGAGTTTAGGACAGGCAGGTTTTGAATTCTAAGGTAGGGTTTACTCACAATGGCTATGGCGTTTAGGGTGTGCATTAGCAGAGGTGACGGGGTTTCGGATGTTTCTGCATTGTGTGATATCGTGGTCAGGGTTTTGTGCCGCTGGCCATGAGCATTCCTTCTCCGGGATAGAGGGGCAGGCTGTCTTCGAGCGTCCAGGGTTGGTCAACTGCGAGTTTGAGGATGCGATTGAAGACTCGTAAACCCCTCGGAGGCTGTCGACCAACTGGAGTTCTGGAGGCCAGGTGGGCGATCCCGGGGCCCATGTTTCCTCGTACGTTTTAGACTTCGGGAGGGTGCTGGCTAGGAGGGGGGGACGCGTTCTGTGTCCTTGGACACCGGTGCCATTGTGACGGTGAGGAAGGCGATTGCATCTCGGACTGCAGGTGGGCAGCGAGCTTCGGCAGTGCAGGGCGTCTTCGTGCGTGTGGACACGCGACGTAGGCAGGAGGTGTCGGAAGCGTCAAATCAAGTGACACTACTGCCATGGGACCTCTACAGGCGCTGGTCAGTACTAAGCATCGTGCCTCTCTTCCCGTTTGAGCTTTGCCCTTTGTTTTGAAGTTTTATGTTGTCTTGTACTCGCGAAGTTTTGTTGTCCTAATGTCTTCCTGTCTTCATGTTCTTCTCGATTTCCTGTCCTCGTCTCGCTGTGTCCTACCATTGTATTAGGGTTTAGGGTCGTATTCGAGGTTGGTCTCCTCTTCTTTCCATCTTCCGGGGACCTTGTGTTCGGGGTTTAGGGTTGCTTCGACGATCCAATTGGGCATGGGAAACCTCCGACAGTACCTCCTCTTCAGTCCCATCGCGTCTCGGCTCCGCCTCTTCCCTTACGCTGTTCATGTTCCTCTTTTTCGAGTTCCTGTTCACCTTCGCTTTCTATCCCCACCTAGGTTCAGCTTGGCTCTTCTCGCCCCACCTTCCCCCTCTGCCGTTTAATTTCTGTTTGCCCTCGCAATGTCCATGCTCCGGGCCCTGACGATGGTGCCCTTCGCTGCCCAGATCCATGATCCGAACACTCCGGACCTGTCTCGACTCTCCCGCCAGGACGCCTGCGATGTGCTGAGGCTGAGGGCGACAGAGCTGGACGTTCGGACGTTGTCGAAGGAATGGCAGTCCAAGATCGCCAAGATGGATCCAGGAGTTGTCCCGGGGGTAAGCGACTACAACCTCTCCCCTCATATGTGCATGCTGTCCTAAACATGAATTCTGTTTTATTGTCATTCTGCTTGAATACCTTTTTCTACTCTAGTTGGAGTTCTCACTCATTGGGGCTCTGGTTTTGCAGCTCCAAGTGGAAGGAAAATTCGGCCCGGAGCGGGTCATCGTCTGCTGCAGCACATGGGTGCGATACGCTCCGAATAGGGACGCCTTCACCATGTCAGAATATGACTGGCTGATGGTGGAGGTTAACCTGTTGTGGCGAAGGACAAAGCCGGCACCGGAGGCAGTCGGGAAGGCCAGGACGAAGATCCCATTCTACTGCAAGTACTGCGACCTAGACATGGTGGATAAAGCAAACCTGGGATGGCATTGGCAGATGGAAATGTGCGAGGGTTACGAGTACAATGTATGGGGCCCTCTGAAGATTTATCCTGCTATGGGGGTGAATGGAAATAAGGAGTCCCGGGCTGTGTTTCGGAAGTATAACATCAAGCTACCGTGGCAGATGCTCGGAAAAAAAAAGCCTGCCACCAGACACGGACGGGGACGACTTGGAGACACATGGGGAAAGCACCGATTCGGGGGAAGATAATACGAGCTCGGAGGAGGGGCAGGGTGTACGCGCAGGTGTGGAGGTGGTCGAAATCTCCAGTCCAGAGAGGGAGACGGGGGGAGATAGGAGGGGGGGGAGCCAGCAAGCGCCGACGCAAGGGAAGCGAGCAAGGGAGGAAGACCCGCCATCTGTCGCGGACCTGCTGCGTGAGAAGCGCAACGACTGGATCAAGGCGGGGTCGCCCAAGAGGCACCGGCCCAGTCGAGCGCAAGGGAGTAAGGAGGGAGGGGGCCGCCGTGGTGAGTGCAGTGGGCCGAAGGGCGGAGCAGGGCCATCCAGTGCTTCCGGGAGGAGAGGGAGTAAGGGTGACCGCGGAGGAAGCACGGGGGTCGGGGGGAGAAGCCCTGCAGGGACGCCAAAGAATCATGGGACGCCTGCGCCGGGGGTCGGGGGAAGGACACGGGCCGCGACGCAGCAGGCGGGAACGACTCCAACAAAGTCGACCGAGAGGCGGCCGCGGACGGGATCCCCAAGTTCGGAGCAGAAGACCACCTCGGAGGAGTGGGTCCCGTCGGTGAAGGGAGGCAGGCGGAATGTGGGGAATGCAGGTCCAGCAGCGGAGCGCGAGCCGGCATCGGGGTCGAAGGGGGATGGGAAGCCAGGAGGGAGCGGGGGAGCGCAGGCGTCGGGGAAGAACACAGAAGACTTGGAGGGGAAGGGCCAGGATGGTGCGAAGGAGAAGGGGGCAGAGGCTTCGACGGGGAAGGAGGCAGGGCAGCCAAAGGGGAAGGAGCAGGTGCAACCCAAGGGGGGAAGACAGAGCCGGCGATTGCAGATACAAGAGGAAGCGAGGGAGAGGGCGCGAACGCTGTACCCAGATATTCAGGTGAAGGCAGCCCCCAGGAAGCCCGGGCATCCGCCGGGCTTGTACTGCTTGCAGAAGCAGGTAGGTACAATTCTCCCGCTGGACTGCATGAAGGACCTTCACAGCCCGGTGGAGATGCTGCGGAAGCTGCAGGAGGTGGGCCAACTGCCTGGGATGGTAGCCCATGCATGGGGGGCGCTGCAATTCAATCCAGACTTGACGGTAAGTTTCCCTCGGCATTGCTGAATTCAATGTAAGCTTTCCATGCATTCTCCGAGCAGCCCTTGTGGGCGAAGATTAATCGTGGCGGCCCCCCGGTTATTCAATGCAGGATGCGCTGCCAATCCAGTCCCTGAAGCTCCTGGACAGGTGCAAAGAGGCGTTTACGTCCAAATGCGAGGCAGCCATCGAGAAGGAAATCCAAGATTTCTACTTGTATCACGACGACGTACTCAGCTATGCAACGCGGGTGAAGGAGCACGAGGAGTCGGTGGAGGCGATGAAAGTGTTGGTGAAGAACCGGGCTGCGTTTGTGGCTGAGGAGATGGCGAGATTCGACCGAGACCTGAGTATTGCGGCGGAGGGTCGGGAATGGGGGTGGTCGCCCCTGTTCAGTCACATGATCCTCCTGCCTTTGCCATCCTGCCTCTGCAGGCCCTGTGAGCACTTCGAGGAGGAGTTCCAGGGTCTCATCAAATGGATGGAGCGGGAGAACCGCCAGGCCGGGGAGAAGAAGGAGCCGCCTCATTTTGCGAGGGCATTGAAACTCTTCAGTCGGAGCGAGACAGGGGCTCGCGTGCCCATGCTGTGTCCGGTGCTTGGGCTCACGGAGGACACTCTCATGAAGAGATCGAGGCAGGTCATGCTCGCTATGGAGGAACTCATACGAGTGGGTAAAATTTATTTCCCCACGATGGATATTCATGGAGAGAGTTGGGAAGTCTTCAGAGAGGTCCTGGATGTCGGGGACGACAAGGGTGAGCAGGTGGAGAGCTACCAGCAGTGGAGGCGCGCCACCTTCATTCGGGCATGCATGGACGTGATGGATCAGGGGAAGGAGGACATATTGCGGGACATGTGGGTAACGAAGGCAGGAGTGGATCAAGAGAAGGTCGCGGGGGCTTTTAGGACAGTCTTGCTCCTTCGCGAGAACATCGACCTCGAGTATGGGTGGGGGTCTTTGGAGGCTACGGGTCAATGGCCGGCTGCGGGGGAGTCACTGTTTGATGCAGCGAAGGAGATGCTCGAGAACAGCATGTACCACATGCAGGCGAAGTTGGCCGACTGGAACATCTCAGTGGACTTGGATGACTTGGATTACCTACCGTTGCCCTCGCAGGTGATGTGTACATTCGACATGCCGCTGATCTCGCCGTGTCTGGAGGGCGACAGCGCTTTCAGCCGGATGGAGAGAAGTAACTCTGGGGAGCGCAATGCAGGGGGGGACTGGCACCTCGCACCGGATGCTGGGCAGGTGGAAGGCAAGCATCCTGAAAACCCTCCGTGCGAGGCTTCGGGAGGCGTGGAGCCTGAGAACCCTTCAATCGAGCAGCTGGAAGACGTGGAGCCCGTTGTACCATCATGCGAATCAGTTGTTTCCTTGGCTGCCCCTTAGTACTTTTAGGCAGAATTCGCAGGGTGCTACTTCTGTACTAGTCATTCCGGGACAGTTTTGTTACATCTTGTTTGGTTCAGTTTAGGATGGGCGGTTTCTAGGGGGGACGCTGGGCAGCTGGCGAGGTCGGGGCTGGGAGTACGTTAGGCCAGAGACCAGTAGTATGTGAGTACTGAAATTTAAATACACTTTCAAAATTCGTATGTTGCCTCCTCATGTGAATGTATTAACATTTAGTACAGAGTTTGATACTTAACTGGAAGCACGGAGAAGACTGATTAAAAGTGCAGAAACTCCGTAGGAAAAAAATCAGGGAACTCCATCTCAGCATTGCTCCATTAGGACAGAGCCGGAGGTCGGCAGCCCTCGAGATCAAGGTTTTACCATGCTAAGTCCTCCTCATTCCTCTGTCCTAAGCGCGGGACTGGCAGGGCTTTACGTGCGACTTCATTTAAATTAAATGAACGGGTAGAGAGGAGGAAATTTAGGACAGGAGACATTTAGGACAGGGGACATTTAGGACAGAAAGCGTGGAAGGGCAAAAACAAAGAAGGACGACCGCAGATGTCTGTCCTAAATACAATTCTGGTGAGGATTTCCTCGAAATTCGGCAAGAAGCGACTCGAAAATAAAGTTGTTTCAAAATTTTACGTAGAGACTTCTTGTACATGAAAATGAAAATGGGGAAGAATGGAAAACTGAAATTAAAAACAATGGGGATGAAAATGAAAATGGGGAAGAATGGAAAACTGAAATTAAAAACAATGGGGATGAAAATGAAAATGGGGGAGAATGGAAAACTGAAATTAAAAACAATGGGGATGAAAATGAAAATGGGGGAGAATGGAAAACTGAAATTTAAGTAAACAGGGACAAAAACGAAAATGGGGAAGAATGGAAAACCCCCAAAAAAAAAAAAAAATAATGATGAAAATGAAACTGAGGATGCTAATGAAAAGGAATGGCAAATGGGGAGGAATCAAACGCCCAAAATGGAAAAAAAGGAAGAAAATGACAAGGACGAGAACGATCGAAATGAATTGAATCAGAAAAAACATTAATAAAAAAAAAACTAGAATAGGGGGAGGAAAATTTAGGGAATAAATGAAGTCCAGGGAATATATGCAAAGAATTTAGAAATAAAATATGTATATTTAGAAAAAATCCAGAAGAAGTCAACAATGGAAAAAAAATAAGAGTAATCAACAAAGAAAAGACAAAATAAAAAACATGTGCGGTTCGTGCGGACCAGGGGATAGAAAGGGGTGATCAAAAGGGGTCACGAGGTACTATTTTTGGTAAAATTTAGAATGTTGAGGAACTAAATGTTCTAAACTTTCAAGAAGTAAATGCTATGAATTTAATACAGTGAGGTAAAAGGATATGAGGCTATAGGCAATGCATGTGAGGAGGAAGGTACTAAACTTTTGAAAAAAATATAAAAATTTGTAATCCTTGAATAAAATAAAATAAAAGAAGACTCCGGAAACAAAAACATAGAACTTTGGGGCACTTTCATAGAAGGTTGTAGAGTTCAGGGTTATGTGACCTTTGGATGAAAAAATTGGAGAAAAAAATCAGTACTTAGCGTTATGTTGGATCCATTTCACTGAGCAATAAGTTCTTAAATGCGGTGAGGATTTCCTTGAAAAAACAAGGAGGCAGCGTCGTCCTAGAATTCCATCATTCCCCATGGCCAGGCTGACCAAAAAAAAAAAAAATCGAGAAGACGGCGAGGGCGATGGGAAGGAGCGAGGGCGAAGAGTGGAGCGAGTAGAGCTAAGGAGGAGGAATGGGGAGGCGGCGTCGAAGGCAAAGGTGCTGGCTACGACAGTCCCTCGTTTCAGTAAGCGGTGAGGACGTTCATGCCAAGAAACATGTTCACGCAACCGAACATTAAAAGTATGAATCGAGAGCTGTAAACTTTGTCAAGTTCATAAACACATAAATAAGATCTACAAGGCAGGGAAAGCAAAATATTTAACTTCAATTCAGAACCTGGTGCAAAATTCTGAAGAACGAAGTGCTTATATCAAGTGTATGAATGCACCACAGTAGGAATGTACAAGAAGGTGATAGACATCTTCAATTGTGAGTCCAGAAAGATTTGGATAAGTTGTGGAGCTTCTCTACAGAGAAGAACTCCTACACATTTGAGGAGCGTCGATGCGTCAAATTAGGGAACCACTTGTGCGCAGTTCAACTTATCAATCCACATCTAATTGCTGAAAAAAGAGGTGTCTCCGTCAGAATTAATAGAATACTAATTTCGGGTGTTATTCAGATTCTTAACTGCCTCTTCATGTACTTCCCGATGAAGCTATTGTAAAGTTGTTGTAGGAAAAAATCAGGCTTCACTTTGTTTAGTGCCCCTTCACGACACTTCATGATGAAGGTCTTCTGAAGAAGTTGCAGGAAAAAATCAGGCTTCACTTTGTTTAGTGCCCCTTCACGGCACTTCATGATGAAGGTCTTCTGCTGGTTTTGCAGGAAAAAATCAGGCTTCACTTTGTTTAGTGCTCCTTCACGGCAGTTCATGATGAAGGTCTTCTGAAGAAGTTGCAGGAAATAATCAGGCCCCACTTTGTTGAATTATTCGATGTCCTTCCCGCCGTTGTAGACGTATGCGTTAATTTAAATTCGCATTCTAAAGTTGTTGCAGCCTTTGAATTTTTATGGGACTCTTGAGAGAACTTGAATTTTCTGAATTTGCATGTAAAAAGCCTTTACATATGAAAACTTGATTTCGCAAACTCCAGCTATCGATTAGGCGTTGATTACAACTTTGGAGTTACCGCTGCGATTTTCCTGCACGCTAAAGACACCAGTGCAGTACTCCATCGCGTTGTGGACTACATGAACCGGAGAGGCAATCTATTATTCTTGTAAGTCATGATAAACGGAAGGGTGCTTGATTCATCAGTTTCATGATTCGCAGACTCTCAACAATTTTTTTATTGAAAACCGGGAAGTGAAATGTGTTCCTAAAGAAGAGAAGGTTTTTTAAATGACCCCTTCAAGAGCATGAGGTCTTCGTATGAGTTTATCTCACGCAGTATAACCATGATTTTATTTTTATTTCTTAAATCGCCTCCTCTTCTTAGCATACCACTCGAGAACATGCAATACTACATAAATATAACATGACCAAAGCCAGAGAACTGCAAAGTAAAAAGAACAAAATAATTGAATTTCCTTCTAAATGTCAAAACTCTCTACATTCATCCATAATGAATTCAAAAATTCAAGAAAACAGAAATTGTAATATAATAATTTATAAAACATTATTAGAGATTTCTCTACCTTTTCAACTCTTGATTTTTATCATTGAGCTTTAAATCCCATTGAATTTATCTTTATATCAAATTACAATTGCTTTATTACATGAATTTTAATTTTTTGTGAATTTATGAAATAAATTTTTATTGAAATTTTACACATTCTTTAGTGAATTCGAAACAAATAAATTTAGTTTTCTATTTGATAATGTTTTTAGAAAATTGGAATGCTCAATGTAAACTTTTCTCATTAATACAACATTCTTTCAAAATCAAATATTCATTCAGTACCCTAAGTTGCTACGTTTGCAAATGGAGATGGGTTACCAAGTGGCAATTAAATTAATGAAGCATGGATTATACAGTAATTTAGCACAGGTAACCAACTACAGTGAACCACAGTGTGTAGGATTATTTAGGACAGGTAACCAATTGTAGTTAACCTGTGTGTAGGATTATTTAAGACAGGTAACCAATTATAGTCAACCTGTGTGTAGGATTATTTAGGACAGGTAACCAATTCTAGTCAACCTGTGTAGGATTATTTAGGACAGGCAACCATGGCTGAACCTTCTAGACTGAAATTTGGTGGAGTGAAGGTTTTCTGAATTCCAGGTCTGCAGTGTTGAATTCGGTGACCACGGGACTGAGAACAGAATCTAGACTATAGTAGTACGAAGTACTGCAACCGTGTCTCTTGTGCACAGTGATTCCGGAATTTTAAGGGTGGCCCAAAATTCCAGACCCACTACAATTTCGAAGACGACCATAGATGACAGAAGGACTAGAGTGGGAGCCGAAGCCTCTTTGGGCAGGGAAAAGAGAAGCTGGGCATATGCCATAGCCTTCTTGTACTCACAAAACTGAGGTAACAATACTCGTTTAAGTATACATACATACAGTACCTGCGTACCCTGTCTATCCTATACAGAGTACTCTTCCCCCCTAATAAACTCCTGTCCTCGTACTCCTCTGTCATATTACTCCCCTGTCCTAATCCCATTTCCTACTCCGCCCGGCAGCCCTTTTCTTAGTCCCAGTCTCGGAGCATGCTTTGAAGCGCCGCAGATTCTTGGGCCCTGCATTCACTTTGAAGGACGGCTGCGAGAGAGGGTGCAGCAAGCCCGCCTCGGATTTGGCTTTCAGTGCAGCCATCTTTCCTGTGGCCTCAGCCTGGATAGCCAGGAAATGCTCCCGGAGACCCACATTCTCCAGCGCTAGAGTATCCGCTTCCCCCAGGAACCCCCTCATCTGGATGTACGTTTTCTCAGGATCGTCTGACTTTAGGACAGCCCCTCTGATGTCCTGGATTGCCGCTTCGCCTGTCCCGTCTCCCATGTCCAGGCCAGCAGTACTGCAGCCACTCTGAATCGTACCCCTCAAGGTCCCAGCATACCGTATGATGTCTCCAGGGTGAACCTCCGTGTTTATCATCCTAAACACCTTCACCACATGCTTGCAGATGTTACCTCGCATGCCCAATGGGCAGTTGCAGTGAGCCCAGTCTGAATTTGGGCTGGTCACCACCCAGATTGCTGGAAAGTTAGTTTGAGACGCAACATAGGCCACGTCCTGGTCCAGGCAGATAGACACATGCTCGTCGGGGATCTCTGCAGCCCTTATGACTGCACTGGCCACAATCCCCTCTGCCTTCCCGTTCTTGATAAACCCGTACAGCTTACACTGGACAGCATACCAGTAGTGAATTAGTACATCCCTGACCAGATGGTAGATTAACCAGTCCACACGGCGGCCGTCAAACTTCTGCCTGGAATACCTGAGAATGGCCTTGAGGTTGGCGTGGTAACTCTCAACTGCTGCGTTGGTGTCCTGGTTGCAGTGTGGGATGTTGCGGAAACCCTTGACCCACATTTCCAGCTTGGGAATCCATGTTTCTTCAAAATACTGGAAGAATGCCTTTGCTTGTGGATACTTAGCCTTCAGGAAGTTGAAACGCTCCTGCGCAGCCTTCACAGCAAGATCTCCCTGGAGGATACCGTTTCCATACATTAGGTCAGCACAGGCAGACAGAATCTCTGCCCTAAGATAGTTTGCCTTGATCTTCTGAGTCGCATTCTCCAGCCACGCCTTGCGTGTATGCCACAGACACAGCAAAATCTTCACGTCGTCCTTCGTTCCCCCTTCAACAGCATCGGCCTCAGGCCAGACCTTCCTGCAAAGTGACATGAAAGCGGGCTGTTTCAGGGACGTGATGAACCCTAAACTGCTGCGTGTCCTAATCATATTTAAGACACTCCCCCTGAGATATAGTAGTCAGTGTCCTCACCTGATTGCATTCAGTTCAGCCTGGTCGTTGTCAACCAAGAAGGAGCTTGGTCTCCAATCAGGCTTCACAGCTATGCAACGATCCCGCAGCTTCGTAAGCCACGGTGTGATGTCCTGTTCCCGTGACCTTCCCTGGATTGTGAAGGCTACTGGTATCCCCTGCTCCCATTCGTCGAACACCATCACCGTATATAGTGGATACTGCACCCGAGGACAGGGAGAACAATATCAGAGATGGCTCGGACAGGAGGACAGGCAATTGAACTCATATACAGCAAACAGGGCTTCATGTGTACAGAAGATTTGGAGGGTGACCGGCGGGCTAACCTTGGGGGCGTTGGTGGAGAAAGTCGCATCCATAGAGAGAGCCCTCCTGTGGCCATGTCTGACCATCATCTCCAGTTGCCAGTCTGTTTGGATGGCCAGGCAGAATGGGTCGTCCTCAGGAGGCGGCGGCTCATTGAGCTGTACAGTCCCATACTCACGGTAGTGATAGTGACAGTCTGCATTCTCGTCTGTCCACATACGGACACTCATGGCATCGGAGGGATGCTTTTCCCACAGTTCTTTGGCAAGCTTGTTAGCGATGTTATATACGTCGGACGGCATAATGAATGTGTCCCTCGTGGCTGGCAGGTTATTCTGCGCACATCGCATTACTTCCGCCTTGTGCTCGGCCATGACCTGGGCAGGCGACTTGCCTGACCTCAAGGTGTCTGCTATCCACTTCTTCGTGGCTGCTGACAAATGACCTGATAGGCCAGCTCTGTGGCCTCCAAACTGTGCTCCATGACACTCCTTCCCTTCCCGGTTAGTATGGGTCATGCAGTGAAATTGAATAGTACAGAGTTTTTCATCGCACTGTAGCTGTTTTGCAACGAAATTGCACTGGCAGCCGCGCTTGATTGACATCCCGGCCTGGACCTTGCTCACCCGGGTCTTTCTCTTTGGCTTTGAGGCTGCTTCGATCAAGGCCTGCGCCTGCAGCAGCTTCTCCTGTGCTTCCTGTAGGCGAGCAAGCTCTTCTGCGTCCTCATCCACCGCCTCAACATTAAGGTCAGGAACAGGGATAGTCTCTGTCTTACCTTTCTTTTTAGGCCGACCCTTCTTCCCAGCCTCTTTTGCGGCCTTCTTCTCAGCATCTTTTGCAGCCTTTTCAGCATCTTTTGCAGCCTTCTCTACAAGCTTCTGAGCCTTCTTCACGGCCTTCCTCTGATTAGTGGAGTTCTTTCTCTGGGTGAGGCAGTGAGAGAAGACCTTTTGCACTTCGGCTTTGTATTGGCGACTGTAGTCCACCGGCCCATATTGACACCAATAGCTGCACAGGACACAGAGAGGGGCATGTAAAGTGAGCTGAACCTGTCCTACTGTTCGAGGTTGCACAGCAGCAGTGAGGGACTCAGAAAATCGTAGCAGACAGAAATTGCAAACGAAAGGAGCTGTCCTAAGAAGGGAAGCACTTCAGGCCAGGCATTACCTTATCTCCTGGACAGCCGAGTCAGCCCTGATCTGTTTCCTAGCATCCCTCTTCATGCATCGGCGGGACTCCTCCACAAAGGTACAGGGATGTTGACGGGCAGACATCTCACCCTCGAGGAAGTCCTCCAACCTATTCCATGGGATAGTGACCTTCTGCGTCTCCCTTCGCTTCCCATTCCCCTGGTTCCACTTGGACTCCCACCGCAGATCTGTCCTACAGAATGGCCCGGGGGGTGGGTTCTGGACAGACCTTCTAACCCTGTCTGCCACCCTCCGCCAGGAGGGCCTCTTGATCTTCTCGTCCAGAACAGCACTCTGGACGCCCAAGTCCTCGACTTCAGGTTCATCACCACTAATTGGTTCCAGGACGGGCTGTGTCCTAAAACTGAGAGAGTCTTCACCTTCGCTCAGTTCTCGCTCTTCTTCCGGACTGACCCTGTCCTCCCCGTCCTCCATCTCCTCGTCGCACTGCTCATCCATTCCGTAGCCTGCTGATCCGACTGGCTGCTGAACCCGCTCGGAAAGAGGCCCTGCTGCATCGGAGTGGACTGCCCATCTGCCTTGTCGACAGCCGACATCGATGTTGGGAGTCTCCTCCCTTCGGGCTCGCCCTCCTTCATCTTCTGCTGCATCGCCCCCGGCCTCCTGGAAGCCCCAGGTGCTGTCCTCCCCGGCCTCCTGGAAGCCCTAGGTGCTGTCCTCACCGACCGCGCCCAAGTCCACCGCATAAGCGTCCGCCCCGAACTGGACATCATGCATCTGTACAGTGTCTGCGAGGTCCGGATCGTGCTCCCGATCCGATGAGTATGCATGACAGGGGTAGAATGGAGTCACACCGATCCGAAGTGATTCAGTCAGCAACCGTCATCTCATGCTGAATGAAGCTCGCGCCTTAAGTACCGCTCACCCTTCCCCATGCATCGCATAATCCCAGGAACTACAACCTCCCCCATGCATCGCATAATCCCAGCAACTACAACACAGCAGGTTCATGAAAACTTTCCGCACAAATGACACAAGCTAGACAATCCTCAACCCCGCCCAACCTTCCCATGCCATGTCCGATCCAAATTCCCTACAAACTCATGAATTCGCCCCTGGCTCTGCCTCACAGCGTCGCCCCGACGTTCAAAATTGCGCAGCCGCCGTCAGGAGAGACGCCGAGAATAATGATGGCACAACGGGGGAGACGTCGCGGGGCGCGGGGGTGGAGGCTCGACGAGGGTGACGGGACCGGGATGAAGAATGGGTGACGGACAGACCGGGCGGGGAGCGGGAGCCCGGGCGCGGGGCTCACCACGGGCGCGCGGGGCTTCGCCCAGGGTCGGGGACGGCCTGGTTCGGGGAGGGGGAGGGTCGGGGGGCGTTGCGCTGCCCCTGCCCGCGTGAGGGGCGGCTGCAACGCTCGATGGGGCAAAATAGAGAGACCCCTAAATCCACCCTCCTTTATTACAAAATCAGCGCACTTTGGGGGGCTATTTTTCGAACTTGCAAATTCTTAAATGCATCCCAACCACCTCCCTTCACAAGCTCTGAAATGCATTTTTTCATCCAATCAAATGCTCATCTCCACCCCCCTCTACCCCTAAATCCGCCCCTTGATTAGTAAAAGCACCCCGGAGGACGCTTTTGTAAACCCTCCTGGGTAGGTCAGCAGACCCTGCTTCAAATCATAAGAGGCGGCATTTGGACCCGCGCGGGATTCACCACCTCTACCTTATGGATAGATTGGTATCAATCAAATTGCTTGGAAGGTACAAATTAGCCTCTCATTCTTATTAAAGAAAATCATCGATCAGAAAAATTCAATACTCTATTAATAATTTGCAATTATTTTGCCTTAATTTCAAAAAGTGTTTTCAAATTCCATTCATTAGACGACTTTTTACATTCTAAAAAATTAACATTTTATTATACATTCTAAAATGTATAAAATCTTAATTCTGAAATGATCTTGAAAAAAATCAATTCAAAAGACTAGGCAATTAAAAATATTTAGAACGTACCATAATTAAAGTGTCATATTTCAACCTAGGATAATAAACGTCACCTATAGATTGTGAATTCCTTGTATAAGACCAAGAATTAAAAAAGACTTTGAAATTTGAAATTTGAATTTTTTACTATAAAAATACAAAGTAATACATCAAAACTTGAACTTGCATATATTGACAAATGATTTTTATGAACTTTAAGTTAGATTGAAGCATTTCCATGCCTAATCCCTAAAGTTCCTTAACCCCTAAATGCCCACCATGAATTCACATCAAAAATTGCCTTTCAACACTCTTTTGTGAAGCAAGTTAGTTTTTCCAATTTTGTGACATTTTTTTGCAATTTCAACCGTAGGATCTTATAGCTAACTAATTGAGACATTCTTTTCCAAAATTTTAGAGAAAAATACATCACCAATTGCAGGATCGTAATGTTCAAAGTTAAAAAACAAGTTTTTTTCAATCCTTCAAAAAGCTGAAATCTCACTTTCAATGAATTTTCAAAAAATATGCTTTACAAATTTGAAATGGGCAACTCCATATTCTAATACAAAAATGACTTGAGAATCTACACAAAGAATATCAAATGAAAAAACCTAGATTTTCATCTTCAAAAGATATGTAAATCAAAATACAATGTAGAATACAAGGAAAAACTAAATTGCTAATTACATCCACATAAAAGTGGATAACATTACTTTCAACAGTAAAAATGATGTGATACATAACAAAAAACTTTTCCAATTTTTATTTTTGAAAAATTGTCAAAATTGTATTCAAAATGAGCTCTTAAAGTTTTTTTTTCATGAAGACTTGACCAAACTGCCCGCAAAATATGAATTGTCATATCTTTTACCTCACTTGTTGGAATGGACTAAATCAAAGCATTCTATTCAAATATGACTCTCTACAAAATGATGATATTTTTATTTATTTTTTAAAAATATATTTGAAAATTTTTGTGGCTGCCCGCGTTGAGATTTTTTACCTTCAACCATTCATAACTTTTGCATTACATAACCAAATCTTATGAAACAAAGCTTGGCATGTACGTAATGACCTAGAGAATCCACATGCAAAATCTCAAAACTTGAAAGTTATTTTTGACACTGAGGAATCCTGCCCAAAATAGCCGGCGACCAAATTTTGGTTGCCTGGGAGTTTAGGGGTTAACTATATTCCATCAAAAAATGCTCCAAAACTGCCATTTCTAATGTAAACAACATTAACATCTAAAAACTTATTATTTTCCAATTCTAAATATAAGATCTTCGACTAGATTATTGTAATAGATAGTTGAAAAAATTTCATCATAATTGACTATAGACATTGGGAGAGAGCCCAATAAAGTGGACCACAAAGTGCAATATGTGATCACTAAGAAGTAAATATGAAGTGTGCTGTTTTTAAAGCTCAAAGCTGATTTTGAGCATTTTGGTGTAGTTTTTGAGCATTTTAGTCACTTTCTAAGGTGTCATAAAGTATCTTACACGCATCTTCATAAAAGAACGTCCTCTATTGAAACTTAATTTGACCAGTAGTTCTGAATCATAAAAATGAACTTTTCCGAAGTCTTAATTTCTTCATTTGGTGCTGTCTATTATCTTTAGAGGATGTTTTTTTCAATTTAAAAAACAATGTCCGTTGAAAAAAACCCCCAAAAAGTTTTGCAAAAAACCGCGTCTCAAAAATGTCCTTGTAGTACTTCTCGTCCGTCCAAACTTTCATTTGAAGTGGTCATTGTCATTTCTACAACCGCAATTCACAAACAAAGGACATCATGGAATCAAAAGTGATTTCCTACAACATTTGACAAATGTTCTTATCACTTTTTCAAATGACTGCATTCACTTTGTCGGACTTTAAGGTTCTCGTACAACATTGTAGAGAACGTGAATTCGTATCATATTCTCCCACACTTTAGATAATCAAGTCTATTTTCTATACCCAAACTTCTTCCCATCATACCAACAACCAAGATGCCACTTTTTAAAGTCTTTGCGATAGGGGCTGAAATTGGCAATGATCTAAGGACTTTTGTGGTACACTTTATTGTGCTTCCCCCCCATTAGAAGATTATGGCAATTAAAATTTGAAAAACAAACTTTTTTGTCACAATTTTTAACTACGTTGATACACTCTAATTTTTTACATTATTGATTTTGGAGGGTTTTGGTGCATGACAATGACAACTAAGTTAGCTAATTGTATATAAAAAATTACACATAGAAGACGATGGTAGCATGTTTAAAACAATATTTTTATTAAGTTCAATATACAAGAATGCTAGTTCATATTTCTTTCTTAGATTTTCATTATTTCATAAAGTCATAATTTAACTTGTCAAAGTAAAGATTGATGTTCATCCTGTAGGTGGGAAAAAGAAAAAACCTAAAAAAACAAATTTTCTAACTTTTATAGAAGAAAGGAGAATTTTTTTGGGTACATTACCCAAAATAGTGAGAAAACTTTGTTTTTTTTAATGAACATTTCATACTAAAATAAGTTTTTTTTGGAGAAATTTCAAAGATAATAGATTTATTTAGCATCCGTGCCCAAATTGCCGACCAAACACAAAATTCCACTTTAGGCACCATAACTATTTTTTTACATATATAATTGAAAAAATAAATAAATAAGATTCCCTCAAAGTTCTTGTTACTGCAAACATTCACAAAACTTTTCAATTTTTTTAATCTAAAATTGACATCAGAGGTACCTGCCCAAACTTTAAAAAAGCCCAAATGTGGACAATTGTCCTTTAGTGGTTAAGAATCATTTGAGCTTATGTAGAATAGAATTAACCATACACACAAATATATTCTAATCTTAATAATCATCAAATTTTATTCATATATCAAGCTCAAACTCTTCTTCTTCCCTGTATTTCATAACAAATCCTTACAATTCGTCATATTTGAAGAGAGATCTTTGGGGGTGGAATCGTTGATAATGGGTGATTTTACAGTGCCTGACTTAGAATCTGAGACGCTTCTCCACCTTTGGAACTGCGAACTCCATCACTGAGTTGGCAGCACTGTCATCCAGAGTTGGCAGCACTGTCATCCAGAGTTGGCAGCACTGTCATCCAGTTTGATTGGGGTTGATCATGCAAGGGAAGTTCTCCACCGCATTCTGCCACTCTCATTTCCCTGTAGCTTTGGTTCTGTGTTAGCTGACGGTGCACTCCCGAATCCGTAGTCTGCACCTCACTGAGATATCTTCGTCGACACCGCCATCGCTGTCCTCTTCGTTCGAGTATTGCATAGCATATGTGGTAAGTTCTGTCTAGAACTTGAATCTTCTACAACCAACGCTAGTCTTCAATGTGTGCTTTTCGGATGTTTGAAACCTGCTTCAGACTGACATTAGGATCTTGTCCGATGTTCTGTGTCTATGTTAGACTAGTACAACGATGTAAGAGTATTATCAGTCGTGAGCCTTCACGCGTCTTGTAACTTCAACTCTGTTGATACTCCAGTCATCTAGGATTCTAGACTATGATCTGCAAAACCCTCGTGTAGTGTAAGAGCTTAGGATATGTACTTACGGCAGGAGTGATTTCTCTCTTGGTTGCCTCGTTTCAACTCTTGAAGAATGACTATGGTAGTGGACAAGGACATTTGCGTTGGAGTATAATAGGGCGGTGCTGAATGAAAGAGCACATGGCCAAACTCGAAGATGCGCGCCTGAATCCAAATGCAACAAAAAGTCCAGATCTGCCACTAAAGGAGTAGGATTTTTTCAAGGTAAGTGATCTAGCTGCAACTTGGATAATGTTTTCAAATTTACAGCTGAGCGCGTTGTTTATGTCGAGTAGATAATTTTGTGTGCTTTTATTCCCAGTTTTACTCCCATCTTGGATCTCTTGCACATATTTTGACAAGGCTCTACAAGGCCACAAAGGCTTGTGATTTACTAGATGACACGGTAGATAACTTTTACAAAACTAGAAGGTGACCCATTATCTGTAAATTTATAGTCTTTCATAGTCAAATACTGTTTTAAATGGATTTTAGTGATTTCCAACTTGCTGCCATGTTGCTAGTAGAAAAAACCTATTCTGGCCACAATTGCAGCACTTTTGATTGGGATCTCTACCCAACTATATAGAAACAAATATATACCTTATATTCTACAAAATAGTAGTCTGTACCGCTCTCCACTTGTCGATCAACTTTTTGGCAGAATAATTCTCCAAACGGTTTCTGATACTTCAAGGTGCTAGCGCAGAGGGACTGTATAGATCAACTGCAACTTGAAATCTAAATGACTGATATGGTGAAGCTTCCGTACTGATGCTTTCATAAATTGAATCTCCTTAAAAGGAGAAGAACGGCCCAACCTCGCTTCTTCGCAGTGGGGGACCTTCCAGAGCTTCTTCTATATTAAACATTTGTTGAACAGGACCTTGACCAAGTGCAGCAATCACCCCAGCACCACCTCCAAAGATTTGAGCACCAGCCGGTGGAGCAGCGGCAATCATCCCAGCGCCACCTCCAGGATTCTGAGCAGCAGCCGGTAGACCAAGCATCCCTCCAATACCTCCAATAGGTGGAGCAGCTGCAGGCGCGGCAGCGGCAATCATCCCAGCGCCACCTCCAGGATTCTGAGCAGCAGCAGGTAGACCAAGCATTCCTCCAACACCTCCAATGGGTGGAGCAGCTGCAAGCGCGACGGCAGCAATCACCCCAGCACCACCTCCAAAGATTTGAGCACCGGCGGGTGGAGCAGCGGCAATCATCCCAGCACCAGCTCCAGGATTCTGAGCAGCAGCCGGTAGACCAAGCATCCCTCCAACACCTCCAATGGGTGGAGCAGCTGCAGGCACGGCAGCGCCAATCATCGCAGCGCCACCTCCAGGATTCTGAGCACCAGCAGGTAGACCAAGCATTCCTCCAACACCTCCAATAGGTGGAGCAGCTGCAGGCGCGGCGGCAGCAATCACCCCAGCACCACCTCCAAAGATTTGAGCACCGGCGGGTGGAGCAGCGGCAAGCATCCCAGCGCCACCTCCAGGATTCTGAGCACCAGCAGGTAGACCAAGCATTCCTGAAACCAATATCAATTGTAATGTCAATTTTATGTGCGGTTTCCACCATTTCCTCATTTTAAAAGTTACGTGCTAGAATTGCAGGTAAGCAAATAATGAACCCTCACAGCTCCTCAACCTATTAGACTAAGTAATCAAAAGTATGATCGTCGCATTCTGACATGTTCAGGTTAAGTCGACCACCCCAGTCAGACATTAAATCAGATATGTACTTCTAAGAATGAGTTTTGTTTAATTCTGGTCAATGGCCACCAAAAGTTACCATTTAATCTAGCCTGTTACATATGTCCGGAGCACCAACAGGTACAGCAATCGTCTTGTACGAATCATAGAAATAATCTTTCCAATAGAGCATAGAGCATGGAGTTTGCAAGGGACTCAATTCGGCAAGACAGTAACAAGTTCATACTTTATTTTTTTTTATTTTTTTTGAAGCAAATGAACGAAATTCATTGCAATGAAGGTAAAGTACACACAAAGGCCCTCATCGGACAAGTTCATACTTTATGGTTCCGTGACTGAATAGCAATCTCACAGACTTTGCGCCACTTATAAAACAATGATTCTTTCAAGATAATAAACCAAAAAGAAAAAAGACAGGATAGATCTGCATAAAAAGGATGAAGTGAACATAAACCCAATCCGGTGGGCCTGTATTGACAACTCTCAGGGAGAAGAGAAATCACCGTGGGGGATACCAACTCCCGCCATGATCGGATCGAGGCTCAACCTCTGCTCCCAAAATTTGTGCCGGAGCCTTCACCGGTCAAAGCAATCTGCTAGTGCAGCAACATCAGATCCCAGCAGTCAAACTCAGACACATCAGCAGAAACTGACCCTCACAGGAGCCCAAAAGTGACTTTTCCATCTAGAATACGACAGGGAGTAGTACAAGTTTATAATTCTGCACGACTCTTTCGTCAAACAAGTCAAACAGCATTGATCTACTACATGGAGTACAATTTTCATACATCTTTCATATGGCATGGAAATGAACTTTCATATTGCATGAGAATGGGCTCCACTATTCCCGGTATAAAGTCTGTTTTTAAGGGCACAGCAAAATCCGAAACCCAGAACTCAAGAACCCGGGCCAGTATCAGCCCAACAGATTCCTTCAACCTCGAAGTTACAACTCAGCCCAAATGAACTCACGAACTCTCAAACAGAATACCGGTAAACAGACCTCTTCTGATACGAACAAAACAAACCAGACCAGCCGACGATACGACGGCCCGAACACTCAAACAAATTTAACATAAAACAGAGATTAATCCAGTTCAAGGAACGGTTGTGCCGGCGATGTCATTGCTGAAGGAGCGGAACTGGATTACATCAGCTAGGACCCACACTAGCATAAAATACGCAAACCACATGCCGCTCAGCCTCTAGCGATCAAAGACCAAACCAGTTTCCTGCAACCAACTTACAACCAACCTTTACAGAGGTGCTCTAGAAATCGATTCCACCCACGGTGAGTAGCTCACTAGACCCCCCAACCGCAGATCAAACCAACTTCTCACGACCAAAATTTTCTGAAGCAATGCGTGGAATGGAACACGCCTGATGCGAGAAGATCATGGACCTACCTCGGCAGCAAGGTAAGCAACCTCCAGTTATCGAAGGCCAAACTAGCACCTTGTGATAGACTTGGTTTGCGCCTTGTATCGATGTAGCTCTATGAGCTGTCTCCTCCATGGACTTGTTGGTTTTGAATCTCTACGACCAATGCCTTTAGAACAACGCTCATAGAAATTGACTCCGCCGGGAGCGGGTAGCTCATGGAACTATTTGAGAAGAAGAAGTAAGCTGCCCACTGTCTTACAAGCTCCAGCGACCCGAAATGAAACGAACACACTTGGACGAAAAACTACGTCCAAAACCTCCACAGTAACGCTCCGTGACGGCAATCCGCCGACAACTGGAACGATTCAGCAGTGCTAGTTGGTAAACCAAATGACTCGCAACCTCTGCGACAGAGGTCTAGGCTAACATCCCGCAACCAAAGACGTAGAAACGACTTCCCAAGAAGAAAACCTCCTCGACAGCGCTCTGGAATGGGAATACGGCATGAAGGACGGCTCGTGGAGCCACCTAGATACAAGGTGTTTACCGCAGCGCACCCCATGGCAGTTCAGCCCGGCGAGGGAGATCCCGGCGCTAAGTCGACACACGGCGTCCGCCGTGCACGGCGTGCCCAAATGGTAATCTAGCCCTATGGAGGAAACTACTGGAACTACCTGGACTCAAGCCGCTCACGGTAGCACGCCCGAATGGCAATCCAGCCCGGTTGAGGAAACTCCCGGAACTACCTCGAGTCGACAAAAGGCACGCATGGCAACAGAAGGCACGCAAAACAGCAGAAGGCACACTCAGCAACGGAATGCAACAAACGTTCCGTTTAGTCACACGAAACTGACACAAGGCGTCCGCCGCGCTCCGGAACGCCAATTCGTCGTCGGCGACGACGCCGATGGGCGATGGGCGGCGGGCGATGTTAGCAGTACAGGTAAGCAAACTAAATGCCTCGCAACCTCCAGCGATCGTAGAAGAAACCAATCCCCGCCATCAAAGAGAAAATCAAGCCCCTACGACCAAAACGAAACCAACCACCTGCAGCCAAAACCTTCATGACAACTCTCCAGGATTGGGATACGCGGATGGCGGTGGACTCAAAGGAAACAAAATGGCTAGCAACCCCTGCCAATCGAACACAAACCATCTTCCCGCTGACAAATGCATCTTCCCTCTACCAAAACGTCCAAGAGAGCGCTTCGGGATTCCACGACTACCAACCCCTACCGGAAAACAAAACGAACCACACGGCAGAACAACAAAGCAGACCATATGCTTCGCAACCTCCTACAACCAATGACGAAACAGACCCCCGGCCACCAAAACCCACGCACCCGACGCTCGTAAAAAACAATTTTGACAACGAACTCAATAAGTGGCACAACATCCCACTGCACAACGACAACCAAGTAGTGGCATGTACCTCTTCTGTGAGCGCCAACCTGAATTCCCCGGCGTCGAATGAGGAAACGCTGATAGTGGAAGAAACCTGCTTGCAAACAGAAACCGATCTCCAATTCTACCAAATGCAGCACCTTCACCAGAAGCGTTCAACAACGTCAAGGAGGGTACTGCATCTAAGAGAGAAGCAGGGAAGTGCTGTAGTAGAGAACGAAGCAAGAGCAATTACAACTGCGAGCCAGGCAACAGGGACAAGACAGGGGACAGGAATTGAAAATGATGGCGATGGTGGACAAGAGTGGAAGTGAGATACGTTGGTGCTTCGGCCCCCCCCGGGAGATGACCGGTGAGGCTCACTAGCCACGGTCATCTCCCACCGGTATGGCCCGGTGATGGTGGTTCGCAACGACGCCGTGTAACGACGCGGCCCAGCCCCTTGGTGATGGTGGTGCTGCATGCCCCTGCTCCCGTGGTGATTGTGGGCAAGGCCCGGGGGATGGTGGTGGGAGCATGGAATAGTGAAACCGGGTGACTGGCTCAAGGCCAGGTGATGATGGTTCATAACGACGCCGGGTAATAACGCGGCCTGGCGTCCCGGGCGATGGTAGTGAGAGTATGGAATAGTGAAAATGGGTAACTGGCCCAAGGCCAGGTGATGGTGGTTCGTAACCACGCGGCCCAGCGTCCAGGGCGATGGTGGTGCTGTGCCCCTGCACCCGTGGTATTGTAGGCAAAGGCCGCAGGTCCCCCCGTCCGCGTTCCGAACCACGGGCCATCACGGTGATGGTGGGGACGGGGTGGGATGGAAGTTGCGCTCCGGACTCAAGGTGTTGCCTCCGGACCCAAAGTGTGGGTAGGAGGACCCAAAGTGGGTAGTAGGAGGGGATTGTGAAAAGAAAATTGTTGAGTTGATGGGAGCTGATCCCGATCCAAATTCTGTCTGGCAACGTGGCGGGGTGCGGTGGATGGGGCGGGGCCCATCCAAGACGGGGTCCATCCGAGACGGGGTCGCGGTTCGGGGTTTTTCTTACGCGAGGTATCTCTCTGCCGAAACGTTTGCTCGAAATCTTCAAGCTCAGAGCTTGGCCATGGAGATTGGTTCTGCGTGGAAGAGTTCATGTGAGTCGTACTTCAAAATCGCTCTCTGTGACCCAGGTGGCCGCCGTCGGTTCCCATCGCTGCGGGTCGCTACTTTCCACTTTGTTCGTCTTCGATGACCTATCTTTGTTGCGGTTCTGGACTGCGATCTGGAGCAGAATGGGGTTTTCGGTTAAGGGAGTTTTTTCACGTTGAGGATTCGTATGGTATTTGAAATCCTTTACATGTGATTCTGGAACTTGATGTGATTGCTTGCGTTTTTTGTTTCAGAGTGCAGTTGTAAGCATCCCGGCGTTTCTGGAGATGGATGTGGTTGCCTAGTGCTTTTGCGGAGATCCTAGGTTTAGGATTGGAGGGTTTGGTGTAATTTTGGGGGCTGATTGTATTTGATAGAATAAGATTATGGTTTTTTGGTGACTCAAGAGTAGGGTTTGATGCAGGGAGGTTGTTTGTTTTGAAACAAGTGAATCCGATTTGGAGCTTAGATGGAGGGTTGTGCATGACTATAACCTTACGATCGGAGCTTCTTGGTGGATCTAAAGGTTTACAGTCTGAGAAATGTATGAGGCAAGATTGGTGTTATGTCCATGAAACATGACAGTGAGTTCATCAGTATAGGAGGGAATGTTCATCATTTGTTGTTTGAATTCACCCTGTCACTATCGCTATCAACGACTTCCAGAAGAATCTCAATTTTATTTAGGGTTTTTATTCCCCTGTTGTCGAGGTGAGTGTGCTTGGTAGTGGTTTTGGGCTGGTTTCAAGTTTTGAGGGGAAAGTTTGGATTTCAGACAATTTCTTGATTTTTTGCTTTCTGTAATGGATTTACCACTTAAAGCATATTTCTGATCAACAAGTTAGTCCTAATTCAGGTTTTAGAGTGGTAAGGGCTTGAGTTAGATTTGTGTTCGAATCTTTAGATTTTTTTCTTTACTTCACATTCTTTGAGAATGCTCTTCTGCACTCTAAGATGTCACCCCCGCCATTTTCGTCCTCTTCTTCTGAGGGCTCATACGTAATGGTTTGTGTGACGTTCTATCCGCTTACATCGATGCTGAACCTTTTGTTCTCTTTGGTTGCTTTTGAAGCCTGCTAGCGACTAAGTTTGAGATTCGTGGTGAGGTCTCACGCTTATCTGTACTATTC
Organism: Ceratodon purpureus; assembly: GCA_014871385.1. Lineage (NCBI taxonomy): Eukaryota > Viridiplantae > Streptophyta > Bryopsida > Pseudoditrichales > Ditrichaceae > Ceratodon > Ceratodon purpureus. The sequence goes on along the minus strand of CM026423.1, from coordinate 17,716,299 downwards.
TGTTATGCTCAAGCAACACTGAAAGAGGATTATCAGTGATTATGTTCCTCCCAACCTCATCTCTATTGATACTTCGACCAGGATTCTAGACAATACGCTCCAAATTCCTGAACTATTTCCAGGAGTCATTCCCAAGCTACATTCTTTGATGCCTGTATCAGAACGAATGAGTACATGGTTAGTTTGGAAAACCGGCACTGAGATGAAAGCACATGATCGAACTTTAAGATTCGAGCTAGAATATGGCACATGACAAAATCCAGGTCTGCCATGAATGAAGCAGTATAGTGCTCGGTAAGTGAGCAGAATAATGCTTTCGAGTGGACACAGTCATGTTAACTCATCTGGCTGGCTGATCATGGCTGGTTGGTCTAGTTTGGTCCTTTTATCATACATGTTGAAGCTGAGAGTTACATGCTTCATTAGGCATGCCCATATTGCATTGTGATCAAAAACTGGTATTACTATATATCTTGATATCTTGTTTCTAGTTACAGTACACCACTCTCCAATTTTTCCTGTTTATATTTTGTATACAGGGTACATGTGATGAAACGACTTGAGCTGAGGGGCAGGAAAGTGCATCCTGGCTACCATTTTAGCAATTTTTGATTTTGAGTTATACCATGCAAGATATAAATATATACCCTGTACACTACTCCACAACATTATAACCTGTGAGCCTTAATCCGCATTGAGATGAGCTCAGCGTGGATTACTGATACTTGAAACTGCTCGACAGGAGCCATATAGAAACTTAGAACGCCAGGTCAACAGCGAGTATGTATCTCCTTAAAAGAAGAAAAATGGCCCAACTTCACTTTTTCGAAGTGGACCACCTAGCAGAGCCTCGTCTATGTTGAACATATGATCGCCACGAGCTAGGGCAGGGGCAGCAAGTATCCCTGGACCATTTGGAGGAAGGCCCCCATGGTTGGCATCAACGCCTGGTGCAACAAGCTGCATCTCTGCACCAGCTCCAACGTCATTCAGAGCAACCCCTCCATTGTTGGCATCAGCGCCAAATGCAGCTGCAAGAATCCCTGCACCAGCTTCAACATGAGGAGCAAGGCCTCCAATGTTGGCAGCAGCACCCATTGCAGCTTGCATCTCTGCAATTGTCATAAATTGAGGGGTGAATTATAACGTGAGGCTCCAACTATTCTCGAGCATATTCTGGCGTGTTTAACGATAAAGCCCCAGCTGCCAGTTTTCTTTCATTCGTTCCAAAATAATTAAACTTCAAAACTAAATTGAAATTAAATTAAATTAAATCAAATTAAAAATAAAACCTCAACGTTGGCATGTTCCTAATTTTAAAATGATGTACATGGTCCAACTACCAACCACTAGTGGGTTTCATATCACAATGTTGAACTTGATTCCAAAAATTGCATATAATTTTTTTATAATATTCTTAGTACTATTATTATAACATTTGTATACCTTTTGTAAAGTTTAAGATTTGCATCGGTAGTTCTGTGACTGGTGTAAATTTTTCCTACGCTTCAGTAAATAGGATCACCATGCTTTGAAATTGTAACTAGAAACTTCTAAAACACATAGGTGTAATAAACGTATGGCTTCACTTGCAAAATATGTTACTTTATTTTCACGACAGTGCTCCCAGCGTAAACTTATCGTTGACAAGGGAATCCACAGTTACTGTACGGTTATGGAGTTCAGTGGGGAGCACATTCTCACGAGAAAATACCATTAGGAATTTCACCTCCTGCCATCTGCAATTGTTCGACCGACCTTCGATTCTGCAGCCTTCACACCAACCTGCAACCATCGTCGTCAGAGTTGACCACGTCAGCATCGCCGACAAAAGCCCAAAGCGACTTTAACTTGCAACAGTTATTGCACCAAAAATCTGAAACTTGAAGACCATAAAGCACAGAGCGAAGCTGGAACTCGACTTACAACAAACAGAAACGAACCCCCAAAGACGGAGCTCTCAAACAACTACATAAGCGCCTACTCACTAGTATATTCACACAGTGCAAAGGAAACGAAACGAAGTAAACCAGTTGACGGCACAAACAAAACTCGCTACTCAGAAACTCCAGTGAAATGGAACAACCTCTAAGCTCAAAAAGCAGCACACCCCTTCCTTGACACCTACACAGAACCAAAAAATGCGCAAGCTTAAAGCGCTACAACCTCTCATGTCCACAGACCACAAAACCAAGCCCCTGTGACCAACGACAACTCTCGAAGATTTGGTGGTGACCCATCCACCACGCCGCAAGCTCAAAGGGCTAAGTTATAGAGGCGTCTGCATACACAAACTAAATGCCGCGCCACCGCTGCAAGTGTCCGCGCGCTTGGACGTCCCAGCCCACAATCCCCCAGAACAAAACCAACACGTTAATCACAACTCTGACGGAATCGGATTCGAGTGGCGCCGTGAGATCAAGAAGCTTCATATGCCTGCGACATGAAAACCGATTGCGGCGCCGGCCTCGACCACAGCGAGAAGCCTAAAATTTGCACCTTAACCCAAATATGCTAGAAACTACGGAAAACAGCAGGTCAACTAGAACCTAGCGGACTAGGATTCCAGCGACGCCGAGAGTTCAAGAAGCTTGAGGTGCCTGAGATCACGAGAACTGAAAGCGGCACCCGCGTCCACTGCGGCACAAACTCAAAATCTGCACACTAGGCCAGAAACTTGCAGAAACAGACAAAAAGAAACGGCGACCACTCTGATCCAGCGAAGGCGCAGCCAGGACGATGTAGGCTAACCAAATGACAAGGCCAGCGTCACCGTCGCGCATGCACAGCCTAAACGTGCAATCCTCACCGTGGCTAAAACAGCCAGAAACCAAGCGTCCAACACAATTCTGGCGGAATCTGATCCCAGCGATTGTGCGCCCATAACTCCATAAGATCAAGCAGCTACACACGCGTACGATCATGTAAACCAATCAGCGCGCCCTACAATCCTCACCACGATCAAAGCTGGGCAGTATGTCTCGCAGCCGAAAACTCAAAAAACCGACATGTCGAACAAAGCTTCGATGGAATCCTATTCCAGATTTGGCGCGCCACGATACTACGGGCTCGAGGAGCTCACAAGATTACGACTGCGCAAACCAAACGTCGCCCTGGAAACCCAAAATTTACAATCCTTACCGAAACAACCAAAACCAAAACGTCAAAGCCACGTATTCCGAAATTGGATTCCAGCAATGGCGCGCTCACGACGCCGTAGTCTTAAAAGGCTCACAAGCTTCCGAGTACGCTAACCAAGTGCAGCGCCACCGTCGTCCACCTTCACATCCCAAACCCACAGTCCGCCCTCGTCGCCAGACCCACTAAAACTAGAAAACGCACAACATCGACAGCTCCCCCAGAATCGGCTTGCTCAAGGAGCTACAAGCTTACGAGTGCGCTGATCAAATGCCGCGCCACCATCTCCTGCGACTGAGACCAAAACACCAATCTTCTGACCGACGCCCAAACACTTCAAACAAAACTTCTCAACTGAAATTCATCTTTTCGACGTACGGCGGCACACCAGCTCAGTTAGCAGCAGAACACCACGTTGCACAAACAGCTCTCTATCAACCACACAACGACGACCACCACCTAGTGACATCCACCTTAGTTGCAAATCAATCAACCTGAACTCACCAGCTTCAACGCCTGCTCTCACGATGCCAGATTAAACAGCAAGGCAGACGTTAACACACAAGCCTATGTACCTCAATCAGTAGAAACGTCACGAGCACTTGCAGACCGATCTTTGATTGGGTCGGATGCTGCACCATCACCTCAGGCATTGAACAATGTCTAGAAGGGCGCTGTCGAACCTGGTAGGCTGGTACTGCAGTGAAGGAAGGAGGCACAGGCTTTAAAGCAGAGCTGGTAAAGGACAGGCGCCTGCTCCAATGCAGAGCTAGTGAAGGGCAGGCACCTGCCGTAACCGTGGACTTGGCATTTTTGCCTACTAATTCAGCAGGGAGCGAAGTCAGGAGTAGGCTCCCTGCCCCTGCTGGCAGGTGATGTAAACGCACCCGTGTGGCGAGGGGATGAAGACGAAAGATGGATGATAATACATTCACAATGAGCAGGTTTACATCTCCTGCCAGCAAGAGCAAGGAGTCTAGTATTCCTTAGATCTCCTGCTGAATTTGCAGGTTAACCCTTTCTTGCATGAGTGACCACTGCAGCGTCAGAAATGCACATTGCATGGAATCCGTGAAGAATTGGTATTTCAAGAATCAATCCTGAAGTTCAGATTTGCGGACTTGCATTACACCTCTTTTGGAAAAAAAGAACCAATTTGGAGTTCTGCAACTATCAATGTGCATATGAACAAAACTTTAAAATATTGTAAATATTTGAAAGTACAATAAAGGCTTATAAAAATATAACATGTTGTGTGTAGTATTTCTTGTGTTTGGAAGTTTCAAGTTATCTTTTTATTTATTATTTTGGAATATGTTTTCTTGCTCATCTTCCATTAGTGTACATGATCTAATCTTAACTAATGTACCTATTTTTTTCAATTTTCAGCGTATAAAATTTTATCCTAAAGCAGTTGCTTTCACTTGTAAAATTCATAGTAATTATGTGTGAGTTTGTTCTTGATATGAAATATCATTAGAAAGAGGTGTTAAAACGGGGCATTGGTGAACTTCTTTACTTTTAATTTTGAAAACTTAACCCAAATTTTGTTTAACTTTGAAGTCACACGCTTTCCAAAATCCCACTTAATTTGAGTGTGCATTATAGAATTCAAAGACATGCTATAATCTTTTAGTCCCACTATTGGATGAATACAATTTCAAGAAAATGTCTACTCTCAAGATGAAAATAGAATTGTGTACTTAATTTTTAATTAATATATTCTATTTCTAATAGTTTCAATCATGGTTGAAAAATCAGCTGAAATCCAATGCTCCCGGCTAGAAGGGGGTAAAATGCAAAAGAGTCCATACCCACCAAAAATTGTTGAAGAACATGTTTCTGGACATGTGAGGGGCTTTGTAGAAGTCAGGGCGTCAAAATGATGTAAATTTTTCTGTCTCAATGCTTTAATTTCTTCCCCTAGAACGAAAGAAAATAGTTAGCAACTTTGCAACACCAGTACTAGAGCTCAGGTAGCCAATCCATTTAGAACATTTTTGCAAAGTCCAACACCAGTTTGCAACAACACTAAGCTGAAATAGCAAAGACCCTCAATGCAAAGTCCAACGCCAGTTGCCTCCAAGAACACGGTAGGACAGTGGTGATTTTTCACAAGGTCCCCAACATGTCCAGGGACATGTTATGAAAAAAAAAACATTTCCAATGGACGGGTTCTTTGAAAATGAACCGGTTTTTGGACGTGTAAAATTCACTTTGGACGGGTTATTTTATTTTTTTGCAATTTATAGAGTGAAAATTAAAAATTTCAAAATTTTGGGATCATTTTTCAATCAATAAAATCTTAATGAATAAAAACTCCAAAATTCATGAAACTTTAACATGTGACTCAAGTCAAGATGTACATTCTTCCTATAAAAAGAAATGTCACATTTTGGCTTTTCACAACAAGTTTTTTTTTTTCCATATAAATTTCATTCAAATAATAATGGGTCTTAAAATAGTCTATTTAAAGTGAAATTTCACATGAAGGTAGATTCCCTCATGTACTACAACACGTCCAAATTTCACTTCATAATTTTTATTTCTCAATTTATGAGACCAATTTTTAGGGCGTCCCACAACTTTTGTGAGCAACTGTATGTTCATTTCTTCTACACATTACTTGTTTAACACTTGAAAGAAGATAAAATAATAAAATGTCACCAAACATACCTCAAAGGCTACAATGTGCTCAAAGAAACCAACTGAAGAAGTCCCCTTGGAGAAATCACCTTGCTCCCAAATCAGCTGCGCCAGTGCACCCTGCTGCAAGCGTGCTCACGCTTGGTGTTTGCGAGCCTGGGCTCTGCAGAGCAGCCTGAGCGGGGCTCAAAGGCCAGGCCGGGCCGGGCCGGGTCGGGCTTTTAGGCCGGTCCAGGCCAAGCCTCGCAGCCATGCCGAGGCCCAGGTTCAGCGAATGTGTTTGCTGGAGCCTTTGGCTTTGTTTTTTTATTTTTTGTTTTTATTTTTTTTATTAAAAATTTACAACTACTACGGGACGGGTACTATTTTTTTGAACCGGTTTTGGGACGGGTTTCATTTTTTTTTGCCTTTCAATTCGAGGTTTTTGGACATGGACGGGTTGGGACTTTGTGAAAAATCAGCCCTACGGTAGGATGCTCGCTGGTTCAAGGACATCATTCTCAGCATTAGCTATCCCACACTCCAAAATAGCAGAATTCAATAACCTACAACTTGTTTTGCATGGGAATAAATTATTTGGAAGATAAACCTTGGGGCTTGACTTTGTGATCCAAACACTGTATTGTACTGTACATTACAATGTCTCTTCAATATCACAGCTACGCCAGCACAAATAGATGTTTGAATTCTGAGATGATTCTTTAGGTTCTTAATGGTGAGCACCTTTTCTACGGATTTGGAGGAGTAGGAGGTAAAACACTTATTCTTGCCCTCTAATATATGTACTTTTTTGCTTGAAAGGCATATGTAAGACAATTCTAAAGACAGGAGATGAGATGGTAGATAATTGGAAGCTTTGCTAGTTGGTTTTAGATAAGTTAAAACCCCCTTGAGCAGTGGTGATTTTCACAAGGTCCCTAACATGTCCAGGGACATGTTTTGATAAAAAAAAAAAAAACATTTCCGGTGGACTGGTTCTCTGAAAATAAACCAGTTTTTGGACATGTCAAATTTACTTAGGACGGATTCTAAAAATAAATATATTTTTGACATTTTTTCCCCAAAAAAATGAATGATGCAAATATCAATTACATCATGTCATATATGACATGTGAATGTGAACATAATGGAGGTAAACCACTAATACCTAATCAAAATATCAATCTTCAAGAGCTTGATTCACCTCCACACAGTTCTCTTATCGTCTAGTACTAGGGACAAGTTCATCACGTCCATCACATCACTGAGAAACGGCTAGGACCCTCCGTCCGTCTATGTAGACAACCCTACCCTTCTTAGTTGTAAATGGGATGCATAAGGCAAACAAAAGACATGAAACCTAAATCTATATATCCTATTTTAAAATATACAATAAATAAAGAAGACTTATCATTTACTTATTAAGGATAGCATATGTGAAATCGATTAAAACATGGTATTCATAATTACAACACTTGGTAAAGTGTTGTTTTTACATCTCAAAATAGTTTAATCCAAATAAGTTTAGAATGTGGAGAGAATTATGTGTGGAGAGAATACATATTGAAGAGGTTATGTGTGTGCATGGATCAGAATTACTTGGCGTTTTGAAGTGATCATGTCAAGCTTTGGTGTAGGGAGAGAATGATGGTGCAGCGAGCGAGCGTACAGACAGCCCCGGTGTTGAGGAAGGCGGGCCGCGAAGGAGGATCAGATCGTGAATGCCACCTTGGGAGCCGGTAGCACGGTGCGACATATGTTGCGCGAGCGGCGGGAAAGATCTTGCTGCTAACTTAACTGTGGCTCGCCAGGAGATGTTGGAGCGCAGAAATGGGCCATACCACGTGCTGACGTAGGCTTTTCATTAGTAGCTAATAATACATGTAGCATGCACGCACAACCGTCCAAATGAAAAAGGAAGTGCAGAATGAACGTGCAAAGAAAGGGAAATAAAACAATACTCCTATTAAACAAGAGAGAAGTTCAACACTCAAGTGTATGTAATCAACCGGTGACTGGGTCATAGCCTCGTAAGTTGGAAGATTTCTTCGGTGACGTTCCTAAAGGCTAACTGATGTGATAAAGAAGAATGTTTTTTGGTCGATGAATAAGTATAACCTTGGAGTACACTGTCCTGGCCCCCACTCATGCCAAGCATTAAATCCACCTTCCCTATTCACAGTCCCTGAAACCAAAAAAGTGAAAGAGTAGCTGCCTTCTGGCATCAATGGCATGGATTCATGCACGTGGGAAGTCTCAATCTCATAACCATGGTATATTCAAGTTGAAAATATGCACAGTAAGAGACTGTTACAAGGGAGCTCTAATGTATCCAAACCAAATATGCGCAGTAAGAGACTGTTACATTAGAGCTTCTTCACAGGGAATTTCAACGCGTCAACAACAAAACCCTGGCACTGTTCACCTCGCCAATGGTACTTGGCTCTTCACCAACAACACACCAATGTCAAGGACCTTAAAAACCACTTCAATTTTTATGTCTCCAACGCCATTTTGTAGTGAGGGGGCAAGCTCTTGGCACCTACTTTCGTGGGTTAACCTTATCTTGTTTGATGTTGGACTTTTTTGAATGGTAGGGTGTGAGAGGGGAGGTGCAAACAGATACCGTTGACGCGTTAAAATACCCACTACAGGTGGAAAAACTCTTAGATGTTTTATTTATGCAAAGGGCTTAGCATGACTCCTTGAGCTTTGGTTTAGAAAGAATTGAAAAGAGATACTTTGCAACATGTAGAAGGTCGTTGCAAGAGAGTGAATCTCTCAGTAATAAATGATATTGAGACTTAAGCATTTATTTGATAGAGATTCACAAAGCTCATTAATAAGATGCAACATTGATGGAAATGCTTGTTTAGAATTGTAATATGGTATTTAGCATTAGTTCCTAAAGTTCTTTGAGACTACATTCTGATTGTAGCATATTTGGGCAGGCTATGGTACAATTTTCAAAGCATTTGAAGTTACGATGCAAAAATGATAGATTTTAGAAGAATTTGCCTAGAATTTAGGCATCCAGCAAACAATCACAATGTTGCTCATATTGCTTTTCATTCACAATGGCAAAAAGAAAAAAGGTTAAATTTCAAAAAGTGGGCACTTGCAATATAATGGATCCAATATTTTATCATCCACATACATCAGTGAAAAAATTTCATCCTTTCTTCTAAAAAATGGTTTTACATCTAGATGGGATGTTTTTATTCCATAATTTTTTAATCCAACTGGCTGGTAGCCTGGTACTAGTAGCCTGGTACTAGTAGCCTGGTACTATCCATAGCATAGTCTTCATCTGACATGCAGTTACCATCCGGATGGCAATTTTCCTCCACTGTGCTTAAGCTTTTATGTCCAAAAAAATACTTTTTAAAGACATTTGATTCACGGAGGGTCACTAATTCTGGGAGTTAAGTTTATGCTCACCCAGTTTGACCCAAAAATTACATTCATGTGACTTTCAAATGTAATTTTCAAAGCCCTTGGACTTATCACTAAGTGTAAACCAAACTTGGACTAGTAAAATGACTATATACTAAAAAGTGGATGTGGTGATTCTTAAATAGTTGCCTATTAATGGAAGATGTGGAACATTGTTCCTTCATTTTTTTAAAAAAATTTTCAAAATAATAAAATCTCATTTCATGCGTATGGTCTCCATGTTTGCAATAAGAGAACCATTTTTGCCTCTCACCACAAAATTCGGGAGACCCTTCATTGCTTGTCTCTCATCCAGGGCTGACAATATCATCCACTTTGCTTGAAAGGCGGGGGTTGATAAGGGGAAGTAGTCCAACATTTGAGTTATTTCTCTGTGCTCTCTATGATAGCTGACGGTGCACTTCTCCGTAGTCTGCACATCAGGATGTCTGCATCGCCAACGCCATCACCGTCCACTTCGTCGGAGTATTGTGTTATCTTGCGGTAAGCTCTTTGTTGTACTTGGATATCTTCGCATCGAGTCTGAATGATGTGTGCTATTTGAATGTTTGAAAGCCTTCTTCAGATACCCGTCTCGCTCCTCTTTACTGTTTAGTCTCTTTGCTTAGCAACGATGTAAGAATCTTGTCAATCGTCATCTTTTCCTAACCTCGATCCTGTTGGCACTTCGAGCAAGATTCTAGACGATGCTCTTCAAACCCTGTAATAGGTCTTGCACAACGACCACGGCTTTGGATTAAGGAGTCTGCTTATATTGTTGGAGAATCGAGATGATAGGGGCAGACGAGGTGGGGCTGAAATGGTCAAACTTGAAGATGCTAGAGGGAGATTCGACTTTCAGATCTGCTGCAAATGGAGCTGGCTAATGCCAGATAAGAGACGCGGGCGCATCCTTGACGTAAGGATTTCATGTACACAAGTAAGATTATCAGTGTCGAGTAAGTAGATCTGCAACGAAAATTTGTATGCAAAAGTAAACTGGCAAGTACGAGGTTTGGGTTAGGGATCATGGATGACAAAATACATTTAATCCCAATTAGAATCAATTTGCAGTCCAACAATGAGGTACATATATAATAACCCAACTCAAATAATGTTTTCAATCTCATTTCCGACATGGAAAGAGTTGTCTGAAAGTGTATAGATTCTTTGCAGTGTCTAGAAGTTCTGATCATTTGCAGTGTATCTGTAGATTAAGAGCCTTTTAAGTTTCACAGGAAGATCTCACTATTTGTCTAACAATTTAAAATTTGTGAAGTATCAAGAACGAAGACTTGATGTAATCTACAATTTATATCGCATGAGTCTAAGATCCTGCTGATATTCTTGATTCTGCGTTCAGTATCAAGTTTACCACTTCTGCAAGTATATAGGTTATAATTCAATCCACGGTATCGATTCAATATTACTAATCTACCTATCCAGTATGTTATATGCACAACCAGTCTACTAAGTAGATAGGATTATGTGTTGTAAATGATAATGCGACGCTGTCCGGTCACAATTTAGTTCTTCACTGCATCCCGGTCTAATATTGTCGCCACTCCGTGCAAGACTCAGCTCTCAATGCTGTGGAACGCGATCCTCTATACCATCGTAACTTTGCTGATACAAAGTTTGAGGACTTTTCATCGGCTGCTACACTTTATACTGGCAGTGGCATACCAACATGCTATTGGCATAATTTACAGTGACCACCAACGAGCATTCAACAAGGCATTCTCACTACTTCGAACCAGGCATCATTACCAGCTTTGAACACGACCTTCTCGTCAGATGTCATCAAGAATTGGTGCAAGCAGTACGGCACTTGTACGATAATAGCATGATGGTGCTGATGCCAGGGCCTCAAGCACGGGATCGCCAGTTGGCGGTGAGTTTTTCACAGGAGAAATAATAATTTTCTCCCCATCTGCATTAAAATCAAGAAATGGTTAAACTGTGCTTGAAATTATAACAAATCAAGCGTATTTTCTTATAACTACAGGTAAACCTTATGTTGTACTCTAAGATTCTGATGTTCAATTGACGTACATCACTCTACTGTAATCATATCTACTAATTTCTCGATAATTTCTGAAGATTTTAATAGTCACAGATTCGAATTGTCCGACCTTAGCTTGCAGATGACAAATGACAAAAAACCTATAACACTTTAGACTGCAGTTACTTTCCTGCTTTAAGGCGATATAAGGAAGTAAAATACAGGATTCTCAATTATTGTACCTAGTTTAAAAATTCTCATTCATGCACAAGGGGCTAAAGAATTGTTAACTCGGAACTTTGTTCTATATTTACAACGCAAGGAAGAGATGGCCACTATCATAGATCGATGCTCAGAACATGAGTGAGACGATATATTACCATGGACGTCCAGTACATGATCCAGAAACTGTTGAAGAAAAACGAGGTCCTTTTCTTTGAAGAGGATAGCCTCTAAGCTGAACTCCTCAAGCATCGCGATGAAAACCTTCTCTTTCTGAATGTACTGATTACTGAAGTCCTTGCGTGGCGGCTGGTGTTGAATCCCTGCTAGGGTTATCTGAAGATGCCTTAATATCATCTCAGGATTGATATTTTTCTTCGCTTCCACATAAAATTCCGAATGTATGTCACCCTGCAGTTCCTGTTCACAACCCTGAATGTTGATACAACATACTTCTTTCAGAAAACAGTGAAGAACAATAATGACTAAACAGAACTCAGGTAATAGAGTGTTCCAATTCTAGAACTACAAGTTGAAAACTGAACAACTACCAATACAAAACATTCAAGTTTGTTTGGTCTTTGTCATTACTAGCATATCGCTGCTTCGATCATGAGTCCCTAGCCGCTAAGAAACATAAAGCAATGCCAAAGTAATGATTTAGAATGCCGTTCAGGATGTACCTTTTTCACCAGGGCATCATCTTGCGGAACATTGAGGGTGGGCAGAATCTTCGGCGGCTCATTTTGCTTCGGAACAGGCGCTGATTTTAGCACCGCATCGACACAGGCAGTAGCCGCAGCCTCGCCGTCGGCCATCTGTAACACGACTTCAAGGCTTTAGAAAACTCTGTTTCTAAAATTCAAACAACAAATGATAACGATTTCACCTGCCATACGACTTTGAATACTTCTGATAGGCAGTGAGCAGAACAGACAACGAAGACCTCACAAAATCAAGAAATAAAATATACCAAGTGTAGAAGTACTCAACTTGAGTAAAGTATAAATCAGTCCAAACTCCGTGCCATTTTGTATGACGCACTTCAAGCCAGTTCGCATGGCGTGGATATTACAAATTGTAAACTCTAATGGACAATTTAACTCGCGAACTAAAAAATACGCCGCATTGCATCATTTATCGATACAAAAAAATTGGAAGCACCCGAGTCCAAGAAAAAAATCGCTCAAAACATGTCCCAATTTCATTTCTCTCAAACAAAGCTCCACTCACGAAGTAAAATATGTTTCAACTCACGCCTCTTCCGCGTCACTAAATGTCACATGAAACTCCGCATTGATAAACGAATTGACATTTACCAAAAACAAAGTAAACAGGTCGAGGATAAAAAATCCACTCAAAAAATTGTTGCAACCTTGTAACACGCTCGCTTTCGAAGCGATTAAAAGTCGATTTACGGTACAATTTTCAACGCGTTGTCAGCATTTCAGCTCTCACACCAAACAACCCATCATACTGAATCATCTCATTTAACCCCAAAAACGAAAGCACCCAAGCCCAGGAAACAGAAATCGTGCACTGGATGTTTCCTGGGCTTGGGTGCTTTCGTCTTTGGGGTTTCAAAGTAAGGATGTTTCAAAGTAAGGATGTTTCAAAGTAATTGCAAAGATTCGTCGCTACCCACCCAAACATTCCACAGCCCAACACTGGCATCACAAGACATCTCTTCTTTATCCTCTTAATTCTTTCTCAAGGAGTCTGACAATAGATACTCGAGCAACGATGAGTGACTAGCTTCAAAATCTTAAAATGGTACATCCGATTTTGTGCTCTAGGCGTAACCCAGAAAAGAGAATAATCAACAAATCCGCTAACTGCTACAATTAAGAGAAAATCCTGGGTACTAGTACGATGAGTGGGTCAACGATCAACAAGAAAAAATAAAGAAACTAAATGATTTGAGAGCTAGACATGTCCGATTACTCCACAACGCCATCAAACACACATTACACACTCAGACACCTAAATCTCAACCGAAAACAGCTACAAATGCAACGATCCTAGACCCACACCCTAAACCCAACAAACCAGAGTTTCAAGTGAAAAATCTCAGCTAGTGATCACAACAGACCATCAAGCCAGTGAAAGAAACCACACCACACCAATGGCAGAAAAACTCACAATTGGCCTCCTCAGCCGCCTCAACCCCCGCCTCCTCGTCGTCGACACCTCCACCAGTTCCTCCACCTCGTCGTCTCCCGTCTCCACCCCTCCCCTTCCCCTCCCTTCCCAGCCTCCAGCCTCCCCCTCCCTTCCCCCTTCGCTTCTGCTTCCCCTAATTCCTTCTCTCTCCTCCAAAACAGAACTACCTCGTCTTGCGCCGTCTCTCCTTCTCGTCCTCGTCTTCCTCTGTCACTCCTTCTCCTTCCTCTGTCAGCCTAGTTCTCCTCAATCTACCACTCCTTCTCCTTCTTCTCCCCCGCTCCTCCCACTATCACTTCTACGTCTCCTTCCCGTCTCCTCTTTCTTCTTCACCCTCTCGTCACTCTGTCTCTCCTTCTCCCCACTCTGCCTCTCCTTCTCCCCACTCTGTCTCTCCTTCTTCTCCTTCTCGGCTACTGTCTCTCGTTCAGTCCGCTCAGGAAGGCTGCAAACTAACTGCAACTGCTTGAATTTGGAGCTGCTAATGTGAAGGCTATCGGAGACGGTAATCGGAGATCGCTGGAACTCGTTTTGCTTCGTGTTGCGTCAGTCGGCAGTGTGGTCCAACCCAAAAACCGTCACTAAAACATATTCTACCATCTCGGTTTAGAAATCCAATTATTTTGGAGATAGTGACGGGTCTAGTGCTCAGGTGGGTACGACGTCCTTTCCTGCGTGGAAGGTAGGTTCTTAAACCCAACAGCGGCTCTGTGTCCTTTCCTGCGTGGAAGGTAGGTTCTGAGGGAGGTATATACCCGGGTCCCGACAGCGCCCCTGTGCCCCGAGGTGGCAGAACCAGAAACTGTCACTTTTGCAGCATTCGTGCTGGTTAAATGGCACTAAAATGGCGCAGTTGATGTTTAAAAAATATACACAGGTTGAGGAATCAAAGAGAATACGGACTTGAAATTTTCAGAATTTTTGGAGTTAAAATGAGTTTTTGGTGAATTTTTAAAGGTCAAAAAGACAAAAAGTTTAGGAGGTGAGACTCGGAGGGTACCAGAACTATGTGTAAATGCACTCAAAACGAAGAAAACGTCTTGGTGATTTGAGCTTCTTCCAAGCCAGGGCTGGATTGTTAATGTACCAGTAGTTACTAGTACCTAGTAAGTTTGAGTGTGAGAAAACTACGCTATCAGATTTGTATTATAGATTTTAGTGTTTAGTACCCTTTTCCCGCTGGCTGGCCTTGGATTTCTGGGTACCGGTGGCTTGTGGGCAGTTTCGTGGGTGAGGAGGTGACGCTGTAGGTGGGTCAGGCTGTCGTCAGACCTGTATCATTATTATTGTCATTTTACTCTGAAACACTTGGTTGTACAAGTATTGTTCATTGAGTTCATACCAAGTGGCAGGGCGAGAAGAACAGCTGACCTGGCGTATTCATGGTTTGTGTTAGCATGGGTTATATATTCAATAGCAAGTTTATACTTGTTGTATTAAACCGGGTTCCCGGGTATATAATGCGGGGACAGGGTCTTCACCATTTGAACCCTAATCCTGTGAGGCCTCTCCACCTCTCTCGGAGCTCTCAACGAATTAGAACAGTAGATCTAGATATTTTGACGCTGAAGTTAGAAAGCGGGAGGTAACCTTGGGAGTGCAAGGGAACTACCGGTTTAAACCGGTAGTCCTGCACTCAATGCCGAGGTTACTTAGGCAATTCTATATTCGAAGTCAATCAAACTTGATTGTTCCTATGATTCGTAGAGAGCTTCGAGAGAGGTGGAGAACCTCATAGGTTTAGGGTTCCAAATGGTGTAGAGTGTTTCCCCGTTTTTTATACGTGGACTCCTGGTTTAATATTAGTTCATTGCTCCCAAGTATGTGGTTGATAATGTAATAGTCTAGTATGTTTCAAATGTTTGATTGTTGAGGTTGATCTTTTTAAACTTGGATCTGACCGTTTCACTTGACCTCTCAAGGATTTCTCTAGTAATATAATTTTACATTTAATTTTCTTATTTAGTGCATCATCCAGATTACAAGAGCAAGTTGAAGGAACCGCTTCACCGGATTTGGAGGACGTCCACCTGAGACATGTATTCAAGTGTCCATTGAAAATCTCCTCATCAGCAACGTTCATAATGCACATTCAATTGTTAGTCCTGTTATGTTATAATTTTATTTGATAAGGGTATATGACGAGTATCATATCAGTATCAAAACGTACTAGAATGGTATTATAGGAGTATTAGAGGGTATCAGTGTTGGCATCGCCGTGGTGTGATGAAGTTCTTCGTGGCACATGCAGGAAGAGGTTATGCACTGCAACTTGTCGGCAGCTGCTGCTTTGTGTGCTGCGTCGTGCAGTGTTCATTTATTCGAGAAGAACTGTTCGTGCTTTATCTACAGTGTGTGATTATTCCGATGTGGACGTCAGTCCAAAGCGCAGCAGAAAAGAGTTTTTTTTTTTTTTTTTGAAGCAATAAAGGAAATTTCATTGCAAGGGAAATACAGCAGAAAAGAGTTTGAGGAAAGCGGCGACTGTGCCCAGGTTGTGGTCGGGATTTCGTCGAACTCCACGGAAGCATGGCATGGGGGTACATTGAGGCTGTGTGTACCACTGTTCGGGAAGGTTTTTGAGCCAACCAGCCTGTGTCCTCTATTTTCAAAAAGCAACCGGTTTTTTTAGATTATACCCAGTATATCATGTCTATGAATACTAAATATAATTATTTTTCAATCATTTGATCCAGTGATTTGCCTTTATCCTTGAAAATCTACCAGCTATTTTTGAAATCCATCCGGTAGCCTTGTAACTAACCGCCGGCTCTTCCCGGACAGTGGTGTGTACACAGAGTCCAAGAGGTCGAAACACTCTGCTGCTTTCGTCAATATCCCACGTGTGATTGGCGCTTCAATCACGGGGAAGACCAATTCTCGAGCCAGGTGCCCTTATCATTAGGAGTAGCGCCACAAATCAACAACTGACAGCGTGCCACTTGAAGTTGTTCAAACATGTAGGACTCCTCGCTAAGAGCATCCGCACCCCTATACCCGGTGCGGGACACACAACAGGGTTTTTCCAAGGCCACCAAAGGCTCGTGCGGCTCGCAAAATTTCTGCTCCCCCACCCCTATGCAGAGTTTTTACTGACTGCTCCAGATGCGACAAGCCGTTCATGGACAGGATGAGTTGGGTGGCGAAGGTCGGCAGTGAGGTGGCCAATGACCTAGCTCTGCAGATGAAGACATCGGTTGCACAGATCTGACAAGTCAAAAAATAGGACGAAATTTCTCTGAAAAAGAAGCATGCAACAGATGTGGCGAGTACCTGAAACTGGCGAGTCTGCAGCGATATTTCATAGGCTCGTGAGCTTGCAGGGAGTTGAGCGAGTGCCGGTGGGGCTGTTTCAGCTGCTTGGGCCCGCAACAGCTGCTCGCGGCCACTCTTGGCGTGGCAGGGTGCGGATGCTCTAGACTCCAAGCCAAAGGCCGAATGTCCAATAACTTTTTTGAGCTATTTCGAGATGGCTTCTCGGGTTTTTCGTTAGACCCACCTTCAACGAGGTGGGTCTAACGCAAATTCCAGGGGACACTAAACCAGTGTACTTTTGGTTCTATGTAGGAAAAAAGTGTTTGCCACCTCACTTCCTTCTTCTATGACCCTTGGACTGAATTTTCATAGTAAAAAACCAAAATACAATGGCTTCTCAATTTCAGCCAATCACAACCTTCAAAAAAAATTTATCATACGGCCTTTGGCATTTCGATTGTAAGTATAAAGAGGCCCTAAGATGGTCGGGTATTTGAGGACGGGAATATTCGAGGACGGGGACATTCGATTAACTTGGAACCATCATAGCAGCACCAGTTTTCCAAAAGTGCCTTTTTGAATTTTGTATTGAATTTTTGGTGAATTATCAAAGGTCTAAAACACAAGTCCTCTAAGATTTCCTCATTTTTAACTGGTTTCTTCTTCAAGTGCATAGCATAGAAGCTGTAGAAGTGATGGATTTGGTGCTTTTATCTTGTATAGTTTTTCAGATCTCAAATATGTACAAATGAAGTTTGAGTAAAGTAGAAAGTATTTTGACCTACTTCTACTTGAAGAAAAAGTCTCCATTTACCTATCATATTTAAAAATCTGTGACGTCTATATTTTTTTGACATAAAGTCCTTTTAATATTAAAAAAATAAATTGTAAAGAATCATTTCACTTAAGAACAAAACAATAATTGAATCCATATTGAAGTTCTAAATCTAATTGCTCAAAATTCATCTAGTCCTTTTCAAGTTTATATATGTTTTACTTCTAATAATTGTCAAAATAAATCAAATTATCACATCGAATATATGAAATATTGTGTTTAATATTAATACATGAATTTACACATTTATAAATTTATCAAAAAAATTAAATTGAAAGGAATATATTTGTACCGCCACTACAAATTACTTATGTTGGTGCTAGTAAACAATTATTTCAACAAGACATTATAAATCTATATGATGAAAAAAACCACATTCATTAGTCTTGCAAGTAACAATTCCACAAGTATCCTTACTTGAAACCTAAACTTTGTGGTTTTTAAAAATATACAACCTTTCTTTTATTGCACAGAGGATATCTTTATATGTCATTTGAAAATTTTCAAATACTTGGTATATAACTCCTAAAAAAATTAGAGATATATATATATATATATTTATATTTATATTTATCTTTATTTATTCATAATCTCTTTTCAAAATCTTGCAAATCTTAACCCTTAAACGTCATTTTAGGTCTTGGGTGGGCAGCCCGGACCGAATCTAAATATTTTTTCCCCCAAAAATGGCTCTGCAGTGCACTGTAGCGCCGCACTGTAGCACTGTACCATTGGAGCACAACTCAACTTCAGCTGCCCCAACCTCAAAACTTGTTCAATCTGATAACTTTGATTGCTTACCAACGATTCCACAATCTATCAAATGGAGCGAAAATTTGGAATCTAGATCGCTTTTTCAATAGCTTTCCAACGCAACAAGTCTCGCTTCATTTGGTTGAGAAATGAAACTTCTGTCTCCAATTATTCCTTTAAACCCAGCCCCTCCGGCTGGGTCTGACGTTTAAGGGTTAACCTCTAAAGTTCCTTCACTATGTTTCACTAGAAAAACGCTTCAAAATTGCCATTTCTAATGTAAAAAGCATGAATGACTAAAACATCATTATTTTCTAATTATAACCGTGAAATTTTCAACAAGATTGTTGTATTAGATCGCTCAAAAAATTTCATCATAATCGACAGTAGAGATTAGAAGATAATAGCAATTGAAATTTGAAAACAAACTTTTTTTACACAATGTTTAACTAGGTTGACAAACTCTAACTTTTTATTCTTTGGTTTTTGCATTATGGATTTTGGAGGTTTTCGTGCATGACAAAGAAGACTAAGTTAGCTAATTTAATAAAAACATTACACACAAAAGACAACTGTAGCATATTGAAAACAATATTCTTATTAGGTTGAATACACAAGAATGCTAAATCTTATTTCTTTCCTAGAAATTCTATTATTTAATAAAGTCCCAATTCAAACATTCAAAGTAAAGATTGATGTCCATCTTTTAGGTGAAAAAAAGGAAAAATCTCAAAAACAAATTTTCTAACTTTAAGTAAACTGCCTGAAACGGTGAAAAAACTTTAATATTTTGTGAAGTGAACCTTTTATACTCAAAGAAGTTTCTTTTGGAAAATCTCAAAGATAAAAATATTAAGTAATTATAGAAGTAACCAAATATATGAAATTGGCATCACAGCTACATGCCCAAAATTTTAAAAATTTCATACCAAATTGGCACATATTTATAATTTTATATATTTTTGTTTATACTTTTCAAGATACA
Source organism: Ceratodon purpureus (assembly GCA_014871385.1). Lineage (NCBI taxonomy): Eukaryota > Viridiplantae > Streptophyta > Bryopsida > Pseudoditrichales > Ditrichaceae > Ceratodon > Ceratodon purpureus. The sequence goes on along the minus strand of CM026423.1, from coordinate 17,696,883 downwards.
TACATTTTAATTTTCATTCATGTTTTTTTCTTAATCATGGAGTTTCTTCAAGTAAAAAATATTCATAAAAATTAGAAATTAAATATTGCTCTTATAATGTAAATTTCTCGGAAGCTATTAATAATTTGTCAATGCAAAATGGCGTGATATTTTTATAATCAATTATAGAAATGATTATGTATAGGTGCCTCTACCACTAATGATTTGCGGTCGCCAATAGGCCACTGCAGAATCTATTATATTTAAGTTTTTCAAAAAACCTTCAACCTTATACTATCCTTTTTATGATTCATGTTCTATTGGAAGGAATCACATTTTAAAATGTTCTTAAAAACAATTTCAATGAAATCTACATAGTGTTGATAACAATAAAATTTTAAACATACAAATTAACATAAACTTTCAATGTATAGGTAGTTCAATCAAATAAATTTTCTAAAAACAATTATAACATCAATTTGAAAGAAAAATTATGCCTTGCCAAAGCATTAATATATATTAATTAGACACTATAGATTTCTATATTTTCTTATGCCAATTTTGATTTTATTTTATGTGTAAGACACTTTCCATCTTTTGTTTACTTCAAAAGTTACTACTTTGAATTTGTATTTTTTTTTTCAAAGGTCCGTGTTAAGTAATCTATTATATTTATCACATGTATTTATATTGATAGTAGTCAGTGTTATGTCATAAAAAAATATCGTAGTCAGAAAACTTACATTTGAAATTAATAATTTGCCAAACACAACAGGGTAGATCAAACAGACACTTAATTCACTTCGGTCTCCCCTGGAGACCGTAGTTTCTTTCTCTTAAAAATAAACAATTATGGCAACCAATAAAACTTCTTTAATAATCACAATTATAGTAAACATATTTTAAGCTCCATTTTATATTCTGTTCTTAGTTTCTAGTATCATTAACCTCATTCACATTTCCTGCCAATATGCGTAGCATGGAGCAGGACCCTCCAAGGACGAAAATTTTCAATTATGACAAGTGGAGTTGAAAATTATGTTGTATGTCATTGGCAACGGATCTTTGCACAACATTTGACTCAAAAAAATATTAAAAAATAGAAAAATAATGTTGTATCCGTATTTTTTTAAATTTGTTTTTGAGTCAAATGGCAAAATTCCATTGAAAAGATGAAAAAATACACCGCTGTGGGAACCGAGGCCGGAAGCCAGCTCGGCGAGATTTTTGTAGATTTTCAAATACCTAATAATAACCTGAAAAAATACCTACCAAAAACTGGAACTAAGTCACTGAAAGAGGCCACATCGCGGCCGGGCATGAACTCAGTGGGCGTAGCCATCTTGAAGAGAAACCAGAACATGTGTCCTACACCAGTGTTGGAGAAAGTATCCGTACTTTAAACCGGTATTCCCCCACTCAGTCCCGAGGTTACCTCCTCCTTTCTATCTTCAGAGTGAAAATATCTTGATCTACTGCTCCGATTGCTTGAGAGCTCCGAGAGAGGTGGAGAGGCCTCACAGGAATAGGGTTTCAAATGGTGAGAGTCTATCCCCGCTTTATATGCCCGGAAACCCGGTTTAAGATCAATTGCTCGATTCTTATGGTAAGGCAGATTCTTATGGTAAGGCAGGCCGGCAGGTCAAGGGTCGGCAGGTCAAGGGTCGGCATGCTGAAAGTATTGCACTCCACTTATCGTTATTAAAATATTGCTGGGTTGCTTTACCATTTGTTCCAAAAATAAAATAAAAAACAAAAAAATGCTGGATTCTTTCTAAAGATTCCAAAATCGAACCAGGAGTTTCATTGCAATTAAGCTCCCGGCCGCCTCGCCGGCCCTGGCGGAGCCGCTTTGCCGTTGTCGATGAACTTGGGCCCAATATGATGAAGCCCAATAGGAAGTAGTATAAAGAAGTAATGTTTCTGTATACTCCCAGCTCACAAGTTTCATTGAATCCAATCCTGCTCTCTCGCTCTCGCTCATAGTCTTTGCTGGCTACTAATATTTTCTATGAACTGTAGTAGTACTGATATTGTGACGGACAATTGAAACTCGGGATATCTCGAACTCACCGTACTATGCTTGTAATTGCTGTAGATACGTTTGGAATGGTTTTCATTATGCCCTTGTTGCTGTCCATGGCGGGCTCGGCTGTGGAGTCAACAACCATGGGAAGCGCAATGGTATCCACTAATTCTAACTTCTCAATGAGCGAGACCACCATGTACGTAACTCCCGTCGTGACGACCTTTTCATTGTCTGTGTAGTGTAATTGAAGTAATGAATATTTGAGGAGGATTTAAGTATACTGTCCCATATTTTAAGTTGCGGTGATAGAACGCTGTGCGTAACGGGTCATGAGTCGTTCAAGTATAGCAAGCTTCTGAAGTTGAGTAATATACGAAGTTTGATTAGGTAGCAAAAGGATAATTTCATAGTTTCGGTGGTTTACATGTGTTGGTTGTTAGGAACCAAGAGACGCCCGTTACACAGTGGGTGCAAATCACGGTGGTGCCGCTGGGAGTGTTTCTCCTGGGAGCCTGCATCTGGGGCATCATCCAGAACACAGCAGCAAATTTGGGCAACAACTGTAATGAATTTGGAGGAGGTTCATCTGAGACAGATAATCAAGTGTCCACTGAAAATTACCTCATCAGCAACGTTCATAATGCACAAGGTTTGCAAATTGGGCCCAGTATATTTTCGTGCTACAATTATTTTCGGCAGTGTCGGTACTCTCCTCCGGTACTCAAGCTGGTGTGTCTAATGATTGTTTGGCTCATTTGCTATGTTCTGTTATATGATTATTTCGGAGCTGAAAGCTGCATCTAAGTTGACTTACTACGGCATGCAGATGTTCCTTTTAATCCAGATCTGGAGGAAGGACTTCAATTACCACACCGTCTCATGGATGCAGATGGCCGGATAGAATCCAACATTCCTGCTGGTGGAGAAATTTCAAGTTCCGGAATACCTGTGCAAACGCAGCCTTAGAGGCGTCCGATTTGCCGGGTTTCAGGACAGTGGTGGTGAATACTTAGCAAGATAATTCTTTGTTTACAGTAGGTGCTTGAGGCTTGAGCGCTTGTAGTTTAATATTAAACTAGGTGTCTGTGTATGTAAAGTGGAGATAGCTTGTTTTCATTTTAAATTTTAATTCTTTGAATCCTCATAACCTCTTTATTTTATCTCCTGCCTTTTTCTTTACGGATTTGTGCTCTTTCTCTCCTTCTCTTTCTTTTATCATATGGGAATCAAACTATTTTGACTTACCGCATAGAGTAACTTTCACTATTCCATGACCATTGGATCAAGAACTACTTGATAAACCGGTAGTCCCCGCACTCACTACCGAGGTTACCTAGGCAATTCTATATTTGGAGTCAATGAAACTTGACTATTGGGGGGAAGCACAATAAAGTGAACCACAATAAAGTGAACCACAAAAGTGCTTATCTTTTTTCCAATTTCAGCCCCTTCTGTAAAGACTAGAGAAAGTGGGATTTACGTTATGTTGATGCAAAATTAAGTTTGGGATACGGAAAGTAGACTTGATCTTCTTCAACTTTCCAAAGTTGCGAGAAAAGATATTGAGTTTACAATGGAAAACGGAGACGTCAAAGTCAGGCAAAGTGAATGGTCGTCATTTGGAAAAGTGAACATAACGGTTTAGGGTTTTGTCCAAAATCACTTTTAATTTCGCGGTGCACTCTATATGTTTAAGAAGTATTCTAAAATAGTCAATTAATATACTCATTGATTGGTTTAGGGTTCCAAAAGTACCGCAAGGATACTTTTTAAGAGGGTCACTTCGACGGTACTTTTTGTGCGTTTTTTTTCACCGAACATTGTTTTTCAAATTGAAAAAAACATCCTCTAAAGACAATAGATGGCTCCAAATGAATAAATTAAGACTTTGGAAAAGTTCATTTTCATGAATTAGAACTAGTGGTCAAATTAAGTTTCAATTGAAGATATTTTTTTTATGAAGATGTATATAAGATACCTTATGACACCCTAGAAAGTGACTAAAATGCTCAAAAACTACACCAAAATGCTCAAAATCAGCTTTGAGCCTTAAAAAACAGCACACTTCATATTCACTTGTTGGTGGTCACATTTTGCACTTTGTGGTCCACTTTATTGTGCTCTCCCCCTATTAATGTGATTTGCATAGAGCTCAGAGGATTAGGGTTCCAAATGGTGTAGAATGTGTCCCCGCTTTATATACCCTGACTCCCGGTTTAATGCACAGGAAGTTATCAAGCAAGCACAAAAGATGATCTAATTCCTTGAATAATCTTAAGCAGCTAGGATATTTGCTCATAATAGTGGATTTCACACACTAAATCTTGCTGACTGAATTGATAGAAGTAGCATAGAATCACTAGACAACCAATCATCAATAGAGTAGGTTTGAAACCCGTTTGTAATAAAAATAAAAAATAAAAAATAAAAATAAAAAACAACTATCTTTCAATAAATGAATATGAATTGTTGACTAGTTTCTATGTGTCACTTGTGATAGAATTAAGTCTTTACATAGCTTACATCAAAACCCTTTGATGAACATAGTGTTTCATGCCTTATTGAATGGTGTTGAATCTTTTGGTCAAGTTTGCTAGATTAAATATGTCTACACCTGAGACAAGCGATTGACATCAGACCATACACAAAAGTGAAGATCCCATTGCACATAAGTTAGGGTATGTGGCTCAAAACCCGCGCGGCACCTCAAACTGCAGTCTAGACCTGTCCAAGTAGGAGGTACATTGTAGCTTTGAATTTCAAATTTCTATGTACTTGTGGTGTACATTTAGACTGAGCGGTTTTTGAGTCCCCTTTCAAAATTCATAACTAATTCAGTATCAATTCAAAATTAATTATTCCAATTGGTCCACTTTTCTATACACTTTATCCATCTTCCAAAATTGGATTCCTTTTATAGCTCCCCGCCGAGCCTACCAATCTAAAATTTGGGCGGTTTCTGAGCCACCCACTATAGAATACATTACCTAGCCAGATTGTCTTAAATGAAAAACACTTGCCAATTGTGTCAAAGTCAGTCCATAGCTGCGATCCCGCAATGAGGTTGTATGTTCCCACAAAAAAAAAAAAAAAAAAAAAAAAAAAAAAAAAAAAAAAAAACAAAAAACAAAAACAAACAAACAAACAAACAAACAAAACAAACAAACAAACAGTTGCCAATGAGTTTTGCCTTGAAAAGTCCAAACTGAACGTTTGATGCTGAGAACCAATAGGCCCGTTTACATTTCCTGCTGGCAGGCGCAGGGAGCCTACTCCAAGTTTGGCTCCCTGCTGAATTTGGCTTTTTGCCTACTAATTCAGTAGGGAGCCAAACCAGGAGTAGGCTCCCTGCTCCTACTGGCAGGAGATGTAAACACACCCAATGTTACACAAACACCCGATACGGGAAAATCAACTTTGACAGCAGGCACAAGTCGTCCTCTTGTAACTCTGTTCCAACACCAAAAAGGTTTTATCCCTCTAGTTTCTTGAGGATGAAAATATAATTGTAGACTATGGAACAACATTAACAAGAATTGTTATTCTTTATATTATTCAAAAAATGCGATTATGCACAGTCTTTTATCTCATGATTAGATTTTGGTCACGCTCTTAGTTATAAAATATAGATTTTATAGAATTACATTTTTTTTGCAAAACATGGAGTTTTTCCATACCTTTCTAACAAGACCATTATGCTTTAAAATTCCTCATACTTAAGGAGATATTTGCAGTCAAAGTTTAAAAATATTATTTGGGCATGCTGAAATCTTACCAGAACTACAGTTCATGCTCATTCATCCTCAAAATCTTCCCAAAATTAATTAGATCACTAAAACTTCAAAAATTCACCAAAAATTATGATTTCACTTTTTCTCAATTTTTGTTTTTTGAACATGTAAATAGTCTTTTAAGGCATGATCTCACCTCTTGTATTTTTAATCCAATATTTCTCCATATGCCTTTCTTACTATCAAAGACTGGCCTTTCTACTTGAATTTCAGCATACTTCTATGTGAAAAATCAAGCATTTCTTTAGGTTTTATAGGATGTATGAGGGTAAAACGTACATGGACATATTCCTAACCCACTTAGGAACAAGAAAGATACTAGATCCTACAGTTATTTTTCCTCAAAATACATCAAAACTTGAAAACTTACACCTTATATTGAAAAGGTCAATTTTGAGGGTTTCTCATAGTTTTGAGGCCTTTTGACTTTAGAGGTTAAATTGCACATTAATAGATATGATAAAATAACCATAATAATAATGATAAAACTATTTTTTTTATTGTTATTAGATTATGTAGTAGCCTATAGGCCACTACAAATCATTGGCGTCTATGGCACCAATGCATATTCATTCATATAAGTCATCGTAAAACAACATAGTACAAAACTTATACATTCACTCTATTAAGGTATTTTGCATTAACAAAACAATTAAGTATTCCAATTAATTCACATTATAATGTAATTTTTTAAATTTTTTTATTTAAAACAAAATATTTTGTGATTTGAATTTTTTTTTTAAATTATGTTAAAATGTACTTTTTGTGAAAATATATACAAAACATATAAAAAGTTTATCAAAATATTTTTGCATTGACTAATAATTTTAGATTCAAAATATATAATATTTCAAGTAATTATTTCTTTTTTAAGTTTTTCAAGATTTTTTAAAAAGATTTTATGAATGCATTTATAACATGCATTGTGTGGATATATAAAAGCAAGTAATAAGAGGATTGTTTAAAACATACGTTAGAAAAGATTGAATGAAAAAGATTGTATGTTTTGAAAAGACACTCAAATTAGGTTTCATTTGTAATTTTTGTAGAATTGACTTGTAACCAATAAACGGAAGGACAAGCAAACATTTTCTTTTGATAGTATAAGGTAGTAATACCATAAACCAATACCCCCCCACAACCTGTGTCGTAGACTTGTTCTGAAACTGACCAACAAGAATCATGATCCATGATTTTTGGTACAATAAGTATATACCTTGACAAGCCTTGAGAAGCGTTGATGCACCTTACAAGCGTTGAGATCTTATATCGGTTTTGGGTAGAGTTGCTTTTGGAATAGTGCATATGCCAGTAGCAGACTTTATGAAGTCTACAACACAAGAAATGGGGTGGACAAACTTTTCAGCTAAAATATTTCTAAGAAATTGTATTTTCATCAGAAAATTATGAAAACAACTTCTATCATTCTGTTTTCAATTTGTCTATGTACTTACAATAATTCCCTGAGAAAATGATAGTTCAAATTGATCAAAACTCCTTATTCTATCGGTTTATGGTATTACTACCTTAGGGGGGAGATCACAATAAAGTAGACTACAAAGTGCAACATGTGATCACTAAGAAGTGAATATGAAGCGTGCTGTTTTTCAAAGCTCAAAGGTGATTTTGAGCATTTTGGTGTAGTTTTTGAGCATTTTAATCACTCTCTAGGGTGTCATAAGGTATCTTACACGCATCTTCATAAAAAAAAAAATCTTTAATTGAAATTTAATTTGACAACTAGTTCTAAATCATAAAAATGAGAATTTTCAAAGTCTGAATTTCTTCACTTGGTGCCTTCTATTGTCTTTAGAGGATGTTTTTTCCAATTTAAAAAACATTTTTTGGTGAAAAAAAGCTCACAAAAGTACCGCATAAGTGACTCTCTTAAAAAACATCCTTGCAGTACTTTTGGAATCCTAATCATTTAATGAGTATATGAAATGACTATTTTAGAATACCTCTCAAACACATACAGGACACCACTCCATCAAAAGTGATTTTTAGATAGTTTTTGATTCTTTTCTAGTCACTTCTTCAAATGACTGCATTCACTTTGCTTGGATTTAAAGCCTTCATACAATAACTTCAAAGTGTCTACTTTGCACAAAACTTTTCTAAGTTTGTAGGAAAACAAGTTAATAACCTATATTAGCAAAAAAATTGACTTCAATTACATCTTTCCATCACTTCTGTGCGATTTTTGTAAAAGGGATGAAAGTTACAAATAGCTAAGCACTTTTTTGGTCCACTTATTGGGCTCCTTCTCATAGATTATTATCATTATTATTATTACTATTAATATTATTCTTTAAAAGCCAAATGTATAGAAGGAGAGAGGACTTTACTATAGATATTTGTTGAACATATATTATAAAATCATGATTTATAACATTGAAAAGGATTAAAGGTACATGTGTTTGATAGAATCTATTCCAAATAACATTAATTTATACAAAATTAAGTATACAAAAAAAAATACAGATAAAAAAATTATTATACATTTGTTGCTATAGACTATAGTATATACAATATACATTGTTACTATGACACCATAGGAGGTTTGCCACCTAGCAAACAAATTTTAAGAAAAATAAAAAATAAGGTTTGTTTTTCCAAAACTCAATTTATCAAATTTAATTTAGCAAAATATCAGTAAAAACGATCTCAAATGGCTTAGAAATAACAAAATATTGTAAAGACTTATATATTTTAATTAAAAAACTTAAAAATTCCAATTTTTTTTCTATAGGTTTGACTTACATTGGAGTAGATAATGGTGGATGAAAATCATCAGCGTCTCTAAAACTAGTAAAAGGTACTTCCATGATAATAAGTGTTGAACTTGCAATTACTGTAAAATACTCATATTTAAAAAAATTCCAAAAATTCAAGATAGAGTTAAAAGTGGACTTGATAAACTTCAATTTCTTAACCCCTAAAGTTCCTTGACTATGTTTCATCAAAAAACACTCCAAAACTGCCATTTTCAATGTAAAAAGCATGAATGACTAAAAAACAATTTGTTTTCTAATTCTAACCGTAAGATCTTCAACTAGATTATTGTAATAGACAGTTCAAAATTTTTTAATATAATTGGCCGTAAAGATTAGAAGATTATAGCAATTGAAATTTGAAAACAAACTTTTATGACAAGATTTTTGACTAGGTTGACACACTCTAACTTTTCTTCTCTTATGTTTTTTGCATTATAGATTGTAGGGGTTTTGATGCATGTCAAAGAAGACTAAGTTACCTAATTGTATTAAAAACATTACTCTCAAAAGTCTAGTGTAGCATGTTGAAAATAACATTTTTATTATGTTGAATACACAAGAATGCTAAATCTTCTTTCTTTCCTAGAAATTTTATTATTTAACAAACTCTCAATCCAAACAGTCAAAGTAAAGATTGATGTCCATCCTTTCACTAAAAAAAAGAAAAAACCTAAAATAATACTTTTTCTAACTTTTATGAAGGAAAAAAGAAGTTTTTTTAGTACACTGCCCGAAACGGTGAGAAAACTTTGATATTTTGTAAAGTGAACATTATGCACTCAAAGTCGTTTTTTTTTAATAACCTCAAAGATGACATCATGAAGTATTTATAGAAATATTTTCAGAGGTAATTGATATATTTAGCATGGCTGCCCAAATTGCCCTTTGAGCATCTTTTTCCACTTCAGGTACCATAACTATTTTTATAAATGTCCAATTGAAAAGAAAAAAAAAAGATTCCCTCAAAGTTCTTGTTATGGCCTATATTCACAAAAAGTTTCAAAAAATCTTGACTTTAATTGAAGTCACACGTACATGCCCGAATTCTAAAAAAACCCATTCTAGGACTATTGTCCTTTTGGGGTTAATTAAGGTCATATTAAAAAAAAAAAAATGCCATCTTCATGGTTTAAATTGAATTTTTGTAGAAAATGTCAAATGATTCAAAAGAAAGTAGATGAAAATCTATTTTTACTATTTATTTTCCAATGAAGGGCCCAAATTAACTCCCATGGTGGATATCTCCATGCATGTGTTGTGTAGAAGAGTAACAAGGAGGTGCATGGATAGAAATGGATGAAAATCTTTTTTTTTTTTTTTAATTGAGAAACAAGCCTTTTCAGTCATCCAAAGGTTACAAAACGGCTCTGCTCGCGTTTAAGGGATTAGTCCAAAATCTCCCCCATAGCAGCTTTCAACAGATCTGCACTCCTAGGCAAAGGGGCGAAGGTCAGAGTCATACAGTACCCGGTAGCTGTGGGCGAGATTTTCTCAATTAATGGGCGACTTGACACAAGCAACTCCTTCCAATGATCGGGGAGATCCGGCAGTCAGTTGTAAATCAGCCGAATGAAGTTGTCAAATTACCGATTCAATTCGAAAGAGTTAGGATTTTTTCCGACAAGCATTTTAAATATTACCTAAGTATCACAGGGGTATCACCTAGGTATCATGTAGGTATCATACAAAATTACCGAATGCTTTTATCGAAAAGGGGATAATAGCTGGATTGTATTAGAAACTTCCCGAACAGTGACTCCTTCATGAATTGTGGGAACTATCCTTCATGATCTGTCGGCACCATCCATCATGAATTGCGAGAACTAGATTATTATTATTATTTTTGGACACAGTGGGTTACCTTACTGCAAGTGTATCTTGGAGGTACTCTGGCGGGAGATACAGTAACTGCAACAGGATGCATATGGATGGGCTTAGCCAGGGCGAACATGTATAAGTATCCCACTCCCTCCCTGGTCACCACCATCACCATGAGTCCATGACCAGGAGAGTGTAAGTCACTACAAGCTGAATTCATTGAATTCAATCCTGCTCTGGCTCGCTCGCTCGGGCTCTCAGCTGGTCGAATTCTCTTGCTTGATCATAGTACTCCTCTTTTTCACCAACCAGACTAGTATCAGGGATTAGGCCACTGCAGCGAAGTTTCAAGTGTAGTCGTAGACGAAGCTCTGAGAGACCGCGCGCTCTGTGTTTGTGGCTTTAGATCATCTCCTCCAATTTCTTTCGACATCATGTTCCTGATGCTCTACATGGCGGGCTCGGTGGTGGAGTCAGCGGCCACAGGAAGAGCAATATTGTCTGTCAATTCCAATGATTCAATGGGAGCTACCGCCAGGTGAGTAACTCTGTACCATAAATGAATTTGCTTTTTTCCAACACCGTGCAGCCTGCAATTGCTACATGAGTTTAAGGGAATCGGATACAATGCTCCATATTTTAAAATGCAGTAGAAAAATGTTTTGCGACACAGCTCATTTTCTTTCAAAACCAATCATATGCTACTGTAGAAATGTTTAGAGGTCCAGTCTTATCAGGTCGCATAAGGGTTGCAGTGGTGTAGAAGAAGAGTAACTCTGGTTGAATGACTAAGGTTGATGTACCCATTACCACCACATAACACTTGGCCAAACTGTAGACTTTCCTTGCACCACCATTTGTTAGAACCCATCACCACCATTCCACTGTAGCACCCATGAAACAAGCAAAGCAATGGCAAGCCAGGGTTTGGAATAAATTTGTAGAATTTGGAATAAATTGTGTGGTGGTTTAACATATTGACTGCAGTGGTTTCTAGTGAAACCTACAGGTGGGTTATAGGAAAACACTACTTTTCACTTTGAAAATTTGTATCTATTAATCTATGAGGACTTAAATTATGGAAAAATACGCGTTATGTAAAAAAACTATCTTTCGATCCAAGAAAATTACTCCCTAAAAATAAAACTGCCACAAATAAGCAAAAACCCTTATTTTGGTGGTTATGGGTGATTCAACCTTAATGTGAGTTAAGAGTTTCCTGATGCATAGCGTATGCTACCCTTTTAATGCAACCTCTCAGGTAGACTCATCAGAGGTATACATGTGATGCTGTCAGGAACCAAGAGACGGTTCTACAGTGGGTGCAAATCACGGTGGTGCCGCTGGGAGTGTTTCTCCTGGGAGCATGCATCTGGGGCATCATCCAGCACACGGCAGCAAGTTTGGGCAACAGCTTCACTGGATTTGGAGAAGGCCAACCTGAGACAGATAATCAAGTGTCCACTGAAAATCACCTCATCAGCAACGTTCGTGTTGCACAAGGTTTGCCCAACATATTTCCGTGCTATAATGCACCGGTAGTGTCTGTACTGTCCATCTCGTTCGGACTTCATGCTGGTGTGTCTAATGATTGTTTGGCTCAATTGCTATGCCCTGTTATGTAACAATTTTGAGGCTGAAAGCTGCATCCAAGTTAACTTATTACGGCATGCACGTCATGGCATGCAATTGTTTCTTTTAATCCAGATCTGGAGGAAGGACTTCAGGTACCAAACCGTCGCATGGATGTGGATGGCCGGACAGAAACTCTGAATTCTCCCATCGATGCAAGGGAATATGGAATGCAGCCAGAATTCAACGTCTCTAACAATGAAGGAATCACAAGTGCCGGAAGAACTATGCAAACGCAGCTTTAGGGACTCCAAATTTCTCGTGTATCAGGACAGTGGAGATGAATCATTCGCAAGATGGTTCTTTGTCAATGGTCAAGTACTCGAGGCTAGAGCGCTTTTTGTTTGAATATATGCAGGAGTTAATATCAAACCAGCACAGGAAGATGGTCTCATCCTTGAATAATCTTAAGCAACTACGACATTCCCTCATAATAATGGGTTTCATGGAATTGAACAGAAGTAGCATAGACTGAATGGACAACCAGTCGTGGGCAACCATGGAGTAGGTGTAAGACCCATTTGTATCTTTGAACCATTCACTATTGTCCATGCGTTAATTGTGATGGAACTGAGTCTCTATATAGCTTTCATTATTGAGAAGTTGACTGGGATAATGGACTTCTATTGAACTCTCCCTAGCTAACCTCTGCTTTTGACACATACCGTATTCAACTTCACAAATTCGATCAACACATTGAACATCATTCATCAAGGCATGAAACGCAGTATTCATTAAAGGATTTTACTGTAAGACTAGACCGCTCAAGCATGAGATCAGATTGAATGATCTCATGGCAAATTTCAATCTATGAGGAATTATGATCTTGCCAAAGCATTAAACTGGACCATACATCATATTTGTAAAACTGAGAATGTTGAAATCATTGAGAGTAATGCACTGCCAACCTTATCAGCTCCATTAGATCTGCAATAAGGCTATTAATTACCAGTAATTTAGACCAACAAGGATATGTAATAGTACTCGAAGGCCTAAACTATGCAGGGCTTACCAATTTCTTTGCACCTGAGACAAGCGATCATTTGTACTTGGGGTGTCCCGCGACAAGCCATTTGAGTAATGGTTTCGTGATTTGCTCGAAGTGTCACCTTCACGTCCTACCTTGTCCGAATGTCCTGATGATTCATCACTCTCAAGAAGAAAAGTGGGATTATGCCCGGCCAAAGGCAGCGGGGAGGGGGGGAGATGTGTGAAGGCGCGAAATTTGTTCCTTCAGTTCGGTCTCTCGAACACCTGAGTTTGTCCGCATCGCGGCACTGTCACCGTCCCCTGCTGCTCCGAATAGTAATGGGCGTTTGAGTCTCGCGCACTCCTTGATCAGGTGCTCGGTGGAGTGACACATTCGGCGTCGGATAGGCAGGTTGCAATAGTCTTTTGATATGATGATGTTCTCCTTTGTGCTCTCATTGGTGACAGACAATTGCGTCGTCCACCATGCACCCGATTGAAGTGCCATAGAAAATGGCTGGTCAGCGACAAACGCATTGCTCTTGTCACTACCAAGCAGTCGCCTAAACCCCCTGCGATATCCTTCGCCACCCCTAGGAATTCTCCTGGACTGCCACAAAGCGTAACCCATGTCGTAACTTTCAGGCGCATGGGATGACTTGCATTAAATCTGGTCGCCCATGTCTGTAGGATATAGGTCCCCCATCGTGACCAGTGTGGGGTGCGCATGAGCAGCTTCTGCTTTGCCACAAACAGGCCAGTAAGTACCTGAAAAAAACCTTGACCTAAATCTCGCCCAAGACCCACCCATTCGCAGATCTCAGCCAGCATTGCAGTAATCCGTTGATTGAGGATCACTTGCGCTTGTCTCCCCCCACGAAGTACGCCACCACAACGTGTCGTTGCAGACGCACCGTCTCCTTTGCTACGACCTCTTGATCCACTTTAACCTCCAGTACCGTGTTGTAGATGAGGAAGCCGGTGGAGCTGCGAGAATACCCTGCTGGGCGTGATTCATCAGGCGTGGTGACAATGGGGTGAATCCCATTCTGGTTACCGTTGTTACCAATCCAGACTCTACTGCATCCTTCTGATCGAGGCTTCGTTCTCCCGTTGATTGAGCTTGCACGGGCTGCACCAGCGCGTTTTCCATCTTCGCCCGTAAAGACTCTGCATACGTTAGCTTCTCCATCTTCACCGTCGTAAAGCAAAACCCTAAAAAACCCTAATTTCGAAAAGAAAAGAAAAACCATTCCACCCTGGTCCGATTCCAATGTTGTAACAAATGAATTTGCCTATTGCAAACCACGCAGACCGGGATTGAGCACAAGTTATCACAGTCGCAACGGATCATCGAGGACGCCCTGGGACGCCCTGTAGCGGAGGGTGTCTTCGAAGCTACATTGCGCCGGTCTCTCGATTTCCGAAGTCCGGTTTCAGGTTTCATATCATGCATTTGCACCTGGCCAGACCAAGTCAGACGAATCATATCAAGGTAGGCCCAAGTCCGAAAGGAATATTGTGGTGGGATGGATTATGAATAAGTGGTGGATCCTACAACGGCTTCTTGATATCAAGCCACGCCACTGCCTCGGCTTTCTGCATACGTAAAACCAGCACTGTAGTCAAAGCTGTCAGTATCTAGAGCTGGTGTACACTTGCTTTCTAAAGTCTAGATTTCGTGGATGGTGCTGGCTTTTGGTGAAGTGATGGTTTTGGGTAGCCCGTTGCATCTCTGCTTCCATGAAGTAGCCAAGTTGGCACTCCAGTACTTATGAAGTGTGGCACTTAATTATGTGGGCCGTATGGAATTTCGTTTGATTTGTTTCAAAATAAATTATGTGGGCTGTTGTAATTGTTAAAAAGTGTACCGTAGCCTACTTCGACCATGCTCCGTCGAATATTTAATTATTTTGAAAAAATGATGTTCGACCCCTCCAAAATGAATTTATTAATTTTTGTTTTTTAGCCAAAAATTAGTAAAAATGACCTGAAATGACTTAGAACCAACAAAATATTGCAAAAACTAATTTATTCTAATTTCGATTTTTTGACTTCATAATTTTCTAAATTTTTTGTTTTCTATTTTAGAATTATTTTTGTACGAAGCTGCTAGTAGCCTACGGTATTTAGACTCAAAGTTACTTGGAACCTCGTCCCCCCAAGAGGACTAACACCTAACTGGATGTAGTGCGAATTTTGTTTAGAAGTCCGCCTTTTCTCCCTGGACTTTGGTCTGATGAGGGATGTACCTATTCTTTGCAATGAAATCTGTTCATTTGCGCAAAAAAAAATATAAAAAATGTATTGAGTGAGGAGAACAAAATAATGTGCCACTGGAAATACAACGTAGTCGCATCTTTGTTTCAGATGGACTTGTCAGCTCTCAGCGGAGTCTACGCATGTGCTGACGGAGATGAAGAAAAACTTTGGTTCCTTTTTAGGGGCATTCAGAGCCGATTTACATATAGAAGTCGGGCCAATTTTCCTTGGGGCTGATTGCTTGAAATTTCAGCCCATTTTTGAGTTGGGGCCGGCTTCAAGTCTCCATTGTAATAAGATTATAACGGGGGCCGATTTTCCCATATGTAATGGCCTTGGGGCCAAGATGCCGGGCCAATCCAATAAATCTAGAGAACTTCAGCCCTTCTCTCTCTTTTCATTGCCATTTGTACAAGATGGATGAATGAAAACATAAGATTTTAAAGGTTTTTGTGTTCTTCATGGTCGTGCAAAATGTTATGGAAATAATGCTTTATTGGAAGGTTTGATTAAAAGTCTAAGAATCACCGCAATCAAACAAGAATATAGCCTCAACGACGTATCTGCACTTGCACATCTAATACATAGACCAAAAACATAATAAAAAGGAGGATTTGGACTTCATTTGGCCTCCAAATGGTGCATGAAATTAAAATTCCAGCTATGATTTGGATACAAAAACAATGAATCATAGATGGTTGATATGGAGGAGGAAGGAAGGACATGGTGGATGAACCCACTATGGGCTCTATCCTCGTGGCTGGGAGGTGGTGGGCTCAATTCCCGTGGCTCCGGCAATGACTGTGATTGGATGAAGGGAAAGAGTTTTTTAATATAATTTTTTTTTTTTATTCAGATCCGACATTGGCCCCGAGGCCAGGAATTGGCCTTCCATTCTCGGTGCACCCAATTCACCGAGCTCGGCCATGTCAGAACTTGCATTTCTTGATTAAAATATTCATACCACCAAATTGGCCCGGCCTCGAAGTGTAAAGGGGTTGGGGCCAATTTCAGCTTCTTAGCCAATCACAAGGGAGGATTTTAGCCTTTAAGCTTACTGAATTGGCCCGGCCCCTTGGTGTAAATCCGCCCTCACTGTTCAGTGTTTGTTTAGGAGGTGGAGTTCATGACTTATTTGAGGTTGAACTGAATCGTTGTTGATCTTGAGCACCAAAATTTACAATTACACACTAACTTGCAGATACTATGGGACATAAGAACAGCAAACATTTATTGTTATTATGACAACAATAACTAACTTATTATTAATCATAGTAATAATAATAGGAATCATATTTATTTTAGAAGATATCCAACAAATGTTGCAAAGCTTTATATGAAGATACCACTATCTAGAATAATTTTGAATCACAATAATTATTAGATTCACAATTATAATATGGAATTATATTCTTCATTAGAACTATTGCTCTTAGTTACGATTTAATTTCTAAAATATTGAGATATTTTATACCAATGTCTTAAAAGATGTCTTTTGACCTCTAAATTTCCTTGTGTTTTTGAGAGCTTGAATACTCAAAATTGCGATTTTTACCACTATGCCCTCCGGAGGATATGAAATAAATTTTTAAACTATTTTTGGAATTTCCACTGTAAGATCTTGTACCTAACCTTAGTAACCTACTTGGTAGAACTGATCAAAATTTCAACCGTTGGATGTTTTTCATTAGTGAGATCGTAGTGTTCAAAGTTTCAGCAAATATTTTTTTTGGCCTTGGGCGAGAGGCATGATGCAAATGGGCCAAAGGGAGACTTGATGATTATTACTTCAAACATTTTGGTTAGATTTTTTTCCATGTAGCTAACTAGGTTAGGTATGCTCATGCAAAATTTTAGGGACTCAAAACGCTTTTTAGATCTTCATGCAAATTACTTTCTATAAGAAGGTATAAAATTGTCAAAATAGTAAAACATGCATTACAAAAACAATTTGTGAGCTAAAGAAAAAGTGAACGGTGAGTAGGTACCTTTATAAATTTGTGGTTTTCAAAGAAAACAATTTTAAAAAAAATCAAAAATCTTGAATTTTGATGAATTTTTAAAGGAAAAATTCAAAAATTATTAAAAATTTTAAAGCTTGTCTTTGTAAGTTTTGGAGGCTGCCCTTGCAAAATTGGTAAACTTTTTGACTTTGGTCACTATGGAATTTGAGTAGTGATTTAATTATGAACAAATTTCAGTTTTTGTTTTTTTAAAAAGACCTAATTTAGACTCCCCGTTTTGGACTTGAAACCTAAAGTTTTTAGATGAAGGTTCTAAACTTGGAATTGGGCTTGAAAATTATTATTACATAGACTTTACTGTAAAGGGAGCATCCAGTAAAAGTCTTGAAAAAAAATATTATTTTTAACCTCCCCATCTAGGCTTCCAAAAATTGCAAAAAACCATTTTGGATTTTAAGGATAGTTAGGGGTTAAAACATGTCTTGATCAACCTTATTTTTACAGGTCAAATCCCACATGCCTAACAATAATCTTATACTATATTTTAAAAGTAGTAAACTAACAAAGATGGATATCATCCATATCAACTGTGAAATCTTTTATTTAAGTCTTCAACATTTAAGTGAGGTTGTGATTCTATAAGTAAGGTTTTGATTTTCTATGCAAATCATATAAAACATTTTCTTATATGTAAACCATAACCTTATTTAAATGATTATAAGAGAATCATTAATTTAAAATATCTTAAATAAAATATATTAGATTTTCTAATTAATGATGATTTTTTACATTGATCATAGAATAATGTTATATATATATATATATATATATATATATATATATATATATATATATATATATATATAATAAAACAACTTATCTTATTAATAAATCAAAAAGTAAAATTTCAATAAAAAAAAACTACTAATGATTAATCATAAAAAAGGTCAAGGTGCGCTTTGTTAAGGCCAAGTGTGTTTTTTACCACTATAATAATGTATTATTACGTATTAGTGGACACTAAAAGCTATTTGTAATAGTTTCGAAGAATTCATGAAGTTAGGATAAATTAGATGGAATTCTAACATCATTATAGGAAGAATTTGTACTAACACTAAGCATTAGTAATGATAATGGTGACGGTGTATTAAATTTATCCAAAAAGTGATTTTGACTTTGGTAGGGCACACTTGCTTCACTTTGACATCTACAATAATGTTATCCTCATTTGCTATGGCTACAACAATAAAATGAATCATGAATTCCAATTTTAGGCAAGTTTGTGAGTAATTTCTGTGAAACCTACAACTAATACTATGCAACTTTAAACCTTTCAAACAATGCACCGGAACAACTAGCAGCAAATTACAAACCAACCCTCCGATAGACATATCTGACATCCAGCCGGTAAAAGTTAAAAATCATAAGATATTTATCAATTGAAAAACAAAAAAATCATCCATGTATCACATAAGTATCACAAGAGTATCACCCAAATATTGTCAAATTATCATCCATATATCAATTAATTCTACTAAATAACTTTGGAGAAGTGAGGATATTAGCTGGGTTAAGTCCAAAATCTCCCCAATAGCTGCTTTCAAGAGAACTGCACTAAGGACGAAGGGCAAAGTCATAGCTATTGCCTTTCTTAATTACTAGGCGACTTGACACAAGCAACTCCTTCATGAAGTTGTGTGAAGCTAAGAACAAATTGACACCATCCTACATGAATTGTGGGAACTAGATTATTATTATTTTAGGACACAAGCTTTAAGGTTACCTTTACTGCAAGAGGAAATAGAAGTGCCGCAGCAACACCCCGCCAAGTAGTGAGAACTAGATTAAGGTAAGTGTACCAGTAACCAACCATTTAAGCAACTTTGGAGGTTATTTTTCAAAGCATGATGTAGTAGAAATTTTTCCAATGTAGGAAGATAAGTATTTGTCTATACAGAAATTTTCAGAATTTTTCCTCAAAAATTGAAATTACTAGGATTTTAAGGAGGCAAAAGGTGCAGTGTACTAATTTACAACCATTGAAGATTTCCACCCAAAATGTTCAGGATACCAAAAAATTTATAGTAGAAAATGAAGATTTTGCCCAGCAGTCGTAAATTGGTCATGGTTGACAATTGGTACACTTACCTTATGCATACCGGTACACGTAGATGTGTGTCTAATAGTAACGAACGCGTCGCCCCATTAAATACCACATTAAATACTGACGAACACATCGCCAAAAACAAGTTAACAACCCATCAGCCAGCCAGCAATCACGGGCACCCGCCCATCTTCCCGGCTCTCCGACCAGTGGTTTCCAACATAATTAATCCTCGGGTGCATTTTCCCACCCGGCATCCCAGGATGGGTATTTTGATGAAGATGTGTACCCACAAGCGACGGATTCTAATGGTGTTTGCGTAGATTTTAGCGGATGGATGTACGTCGGCGGTAGAGGATGGTGGGTTTGGGAGGTGGCGACGGGTTTTGGTGGGGGGTCGGCGATGGCGGGGTTTTGTTGCCGACTGTTGGCACAGCCAGGGCGTTCAAGTATAAGAACCCCCATGCTCTTACCACCATCACCATGAGTCCATGACCAGGAGATTGTATGTTACAACAAGCTTCATTGAATTCAATGCTGCTCTGGCTCACTCGCTCGCTCGGGCTCTCAGCTTGCCGGATTTCTCTGGCTTGATCATAGTACTCCTCTGTTTTCACCGCCAGAAACTTTGCACACTTATTGTAGGATATTTAACGATCGAGCACCAACTTACACTCTGGGAGACCACAAAGTTGATGATTTTTGTGAGAGGATGTGCGGATCATCTGGAGTTGCATCCGATCGATATAACCGTCTTTCATCTCAGTGGATTAGATTACTAAGTTGCTTGATGTGGCTCGTAGTCGTAGACGAAGCTCTGAGACCGCGCTGATCTGTGTTTGTTGCTCTAGATTATCTTCTCCAGTTTCTTTCAACATCATGTTCCTGATGCTCTACATGGCGGGCTCGGTGGTGGAGTCAGCGGCCACAGGAAGAGCAATGTTATCTGTCAGTTCCAATGATTCAATGGGAGCCACCGCCAGGTGAGTTAACTCTGTACTATAAATGAATTTGTTTTTTTCCAACACCGTGCAGCCTGCAATTGCTACATGAGTTCAACGGAATCGAATACCTGAATGCTCCATATTTTAAGTTGCAGTAGAAGAATGTTTTGTGACCCAGCTCATTTTCTTTCAAAACCAATCGGAAGCTACTGCTGTAGAAATATCTAGGTCCAGTCTTATCAGGTCGCATAAGGGTTGCAGTGGTATAGAAGAGGAGTAACTCTGGTCGAATGACTACTGTGAGTTAAGAGTTCCCTGATGCATAGCATATGCTACCCTTCCTCTCAAAGGTAGACTCATCAGAGGTATACATGTGATGATTTCAGGAACCAGGAGACGGTTCTACAGTGGGTGCAAATTACGGTGGTGCCGCTGGGAGTGTTTCTCCTGGGAGCATGCATCTGGGGCATCATCCAGCACACGGCAGCAAGTTTGGGCAACAGCTTCACTGGATTTGGAGAAGGCCAACCTGAGACAGATAATCAAGTGTCCACTGAAAATCACCTCATCAGCAACGTTCGTGTTGCACAAGGTTTGCCCAACATAATTACGTGCCACAATATTGCATCGGCAGAGTCTGTACTGTCCATCTCGTACTAATTCAGACTTCATGCTGGTGTGTCTAATGATTGTTTGGCTCAATTGCTATGCCCTGTTATGTAACAATTTCGAGGCTGAAAGCTGCATCCAAGTTGACTTATTACAGCATGCACTTGGCATGCATATGTTCCTTTTAATCCAGATCTTGAGGAAGGACTTCAGGTACCAAACCGTCGCATGGATGTGGATGGCCGGACAGAAACTCTGAATTCTCCCGTCGATGCAAGGGAATATGAAATGCAGTCAGAATTCAACGTCCCTAATGATGGAGAAATTACAAGTGCCGGATGAACTATGCAAACGCAACTCTAGGGACACCAAATTTCCCGTGTCTCTGGACAGTGGAGATGAATCCTTTGCAAGATAGTCCTTTGTATGTGGTGAAGTGCTTGAGGCTAGTATAGAGCTCCTTTTGTTTGAATATATGCAGGAGTTAATATCAAACCAGCACAGGAAGATGGTCTCATCCTTGAATAATCTTAAGCAACTACGACATTCCCTCATAATAATGGGTTTCATGCACATAATCTACGGAATTGAATAGAAGTAGCATAGACTGAATGGACAACCAGTCGTGGGCAACCAACCATGGAGTAGGTGTAAGACCCATTTGTATCTTTGATCCATTCACTATTGTCCATGCGTTAATTGTGATGGAACTGAGTCTCTATATATATATAGCTTTCATTATTGAGAAGTAGACTGTGGGATAATGGACTTCTATTGAACTCTCCCTAGCTAACCTCTGCTTTTGACACATGACAAGACATATTAATTAAACTTCACAAATTCGATCACATCATTCAACATCATTTACCAAGGCATGAAACGCAGTATTCATTAAAGGATTTTGATGTAAGACTAGACCGCTCAAGCATAAGATCAGATTGAATAATCTCTTGGCAATTTTAATCTATGTGGAATTATAATCTTGCCAAAGCATTAAACTGGACCATACATCATATTTGTAAAACCGAGAAAGTTGAAATCATTGAGAGTAATGCACTGCCTACCTTATCAACTCCGTTAGATCTGCAATAAGGCTATGAATTACCAGTAATTTAGACCAACAAGGATATGTAATAGTACTCGAAGGACTAAAACGATGCAGGGCTTACCAATTTCTTTGCACCTAAGACAAGCGATCATTTGAGACATCAAGCCATATACAACAGTGAAGGATCCATGGCCACCCCACTGCACACAGAATACCTCGCCAAGTTGTCACAAATCAGAAACAGTTGCCGATGAATTCCGCCTTGAAAGGTACAAACTGAACGTGTGATGCTCAAAATGAAACACAAACACCCGTTGCAGAAGCATCAATTGTACAAGCAAGCTCATGTCTCGTAACTCTGTTCCATGTATAAAAGGATGTAATCATCTAATTTCTTAAGAAGGAAAAGATGATTGTGGGCTATGGAACAACTTCATTGACAACTCGCAACAACCGCAAGCAAATTCATTGTTGAAGAATCAAGTTCAAGATGTCTACCTAAGCACTAAAGCCCTGCTCAAATGAGCATCTGCTCAGTGTTCAAAGTCGCACATCGAAGGGATCAATGCACATCTCAAATGCTAAAAATTGAATCCCTTCACAAGGCTCCAAGTGTAAGAACGTATCACCAAGTTAGAAGGAAAGGGAACAACCTGTTTCGCTGAACTGTAGGATGTACAGTTGTAAAACTACGGGTTCTAGACCATAATTTGAGATCAAGTGAGTATTTTGAATCCATGACAGGCAAACGTTTAATTGCTTTAACAGACAAATTGCCCAATTGGGTGATTATTTACAGCAACATCCGGGAGGCAATGTACCAAGAGTGGAATGCAAGGCCACCGAAACAGAAAATGTTGGCAAGTGAGGAGAATCCATGCACCATACCAAAGGTCCTGTTTATCTTGGCTAACTCTGGGTTCTTCTTAGCAGCCTCCACGTTCTTCGACCACCCAACTTCAGCTCCAATTCCCTCCTCTTTCTCAATCTTGTGCCTCTGCATCATGATCTGCATTGCCAGAACAAACCAAGTGTAACGAACATCTTAAGATTCCCCCTTAAATCCAAAGTCCGATTGATTAATTTTAAATCAGAACTTAAATCAGAACTTAAATCAGAACTTAAATCAGAACTTGCAATTTTGGAGAATCAGTCATATAAAGACCTAAAACTTGGAGTGACAAACCTTGACAGTAAGAGGTTGAAACACCAATAAATTAATAACCACTGTAAAGAGTGAAACTCCCAGAGCTACAATCTGCAGCTGCTCCCTTTTTGTAGCGGTCTTCCAAGGATGAGTAGTAGCCATGGCACTCACGCACAAGGAGCAGCACACAATGAGCAGCTTGAAATAAGCTGGAAACATTTTAGCTTGCAAGTTGCCAAACATATGCCTGGGCAAGTTCCTGTCACAACCAAAGAAGACGAGTCTCATGAGTCATTTCCCATAATCACTCTCGTGAAATACCAAAATCCTTAGATCCTTCAATCACCTGAATTGAGGTTAATGAAATTCCTTTCTAAAACTCAAAATTCAACATCACATTGTCTTCTTTATCTCCACTTAGCCAGAGATGGGATTACAATATTTGCAAATTGGCAGCAACGACAGTGCAGAGCCAACAAATGGTCCACATGTCTTACAAAAAATTGCAAACCCTACAGTTCATCTTTAAACATCTTTGACTAAACCCTAATCTGTCTCACGATTCTACTTTACCAATATAACGTAGATGAGCTGGTAAAGCCAAATAAACAACTAAATGGAAGGAGTCAGAGAGATGGAAGAAGTAAACAACATTTGAACCGATTAAAAAAACAGATTTCAAATGTAATCTTCATTTTTTTTGCAAATAATTTTGTTTGGTGGAACAAACTTCAAGGTGTAGAAGTATGAGTTACATGACTCACTTAAACATGATGATACCACCGATGAAGGAAGCCCACACGGACGTCCCAAACGCAGTGGCAAAGCTCACCAAATGCACAAGACGGACAACCCCAGACACTGTAACACCAGCTTGCTCCCCAGCTCCAGAATCCGCAATCTGCACCGGGTAAACCACCAAGCCCCCCGCCATGCACGCCATGCCCATTACCAGATTCGTGAACCACCCCATCGCATGCAGCTGCTCCTTGCCTCACCTCAACCAGATGAACTCCTCCCCTTCAACATGAAATCTGCATGCACCATCTCCTTCAATCAAACTCCACACACACACACACACATATATACATACACACACAGCTTACATCCTCAAAGGAAATGTATTTGTTATAATCCTTCAATTGAACTCAACACACACATACACAGGCACATATTACATCTACAAAGGAAATGTATTTGTTGTGATCCTTGAATTGAACCTCAACACACACAAATACATATACACAGCTTATATCTTCAAAGGTAATGTATTTGTTGTGATCCTTCAATTGAACTGACCAACATACATACACACACAGCTTACATCCTCAACGGAAATGTCTTTGTTGTGATCCTTGAATTAACCTCCACACACACAAACATATACACAGTGCAGCTTACATCTTCAAAGGAAATGTGTTTGTTATGATCCTTCAATTGAACTCATCAGACATACATACACATACAAACAGCTTAAATCTTCAGGGGAAATGTATTTGTTGTGATCCTTGAATTGAACCTCAACACACACACTTACATACATACAAACACATAGCTTACATCTTCAAAGGAAAAGTATATGCTGTGAGGCTCCAGGTTGCTAATCTGAGCTCATGGATTTGGTGATGAATTCAATTGTGTAGTTGAAGGCGGCTCTCAAGTGTTTAGGAAAGTTTTGCACTTTCATGTTTCTGTGCATGGTCCTGTGCATTCATTGTACAATATTCTTTTCAGCTTTCATTTTGTCTTCTGTTTTTGGATCCAAATGGGAATTTATTGTTTCTGTTTTTTTTATGCAAATGGGATTTTTTTGTTTTTTGATGGAGATGAGAATTTGTTCTTTATAATGCAAATGGGTTCTTTTTTTTCTTTTTTTGCTTTTTTTAATGTTCTTTGTAGCAAATGATATGGTTCATAGGGTTTAAGATTTCTTTTGTCAAATATGTGAATGTCAATTTTGAAATGGTTTCTTAGAAATAATGAAGTATATAGTTATAAAGTATTTTGTAGAATTGTAAATTAGTGAGAAATAGAATTTATTTTTTTTTGCAATATTTTGTTATTTCGAAGCCATTTAAGTCATTTTTACTGATTTTTTGATAAAAACAAAAATTGATATATTCAATTTTGGAAAGGCAAACCTTGCTTCTTTTTTATTTTAAATTTGTTTGCTAAGTGGCAAATCTTCTACTGTGTTATAATAACACAATATTTTGTATATATTAGAGCAATAAATGTATAATAATTGTGTTAAATCTATTTTCAATTTCATTACTATATATATATATATATATATATATATATATATATATATATATATATATATATATTTATATATATATATTTATATATATAGTAATGAAATTGAAAATAGATTGTATCAAACATATGTACTTTTATCCTTTTAATGTTATAAATCATGGTTTTATAACATATGTTCAACAAATATCTATAGTATGGTCATCCTTCCTTCTATACATTTGGCTTTTATAAATAATAATAATAATAATAGTAATAATGATAATAATCTATACTATTAAAAATAGTGACCGCGCGCCTCTCTGTATGTTGGTTTAAGCCGATTCCACAAAAATCATAAATGAAATCTAATTTAAGTATCTTTTCAAAAAATACAACTATTTTTATTCAGTCAATTTTAATGTATTTTTAAAAAATCCTCTTATTACATGTTTTTGTATATCTACATAATGCAAGTTATAAATGCATTTAAAAAATCTTTTTTAAAATCTTTAAAATCTTAAAAATTAAACAATTATTTGAAAGGGTATCTATTTTTGAAATATAAAAACAGAATCAAAAAATATTAGTCAATGGAAAAATATTTTGACAAACTTTTTATATCTTTTTTAATATACTTTTTAATAAGCATTTATGTTTTTTTTTTCATATCACAAAATCTTTTATATCAAATAAAAAAGACTCTAAATATTAAAATTACATTACAACATAAGTTACTTGGAATACTTATCTACTTTGTTAATACCAAATACCTTAATACAATGGACATATGAGTTTTTTTATTGTGTTGTTTTACGATGACTTCTAAGAATGAATTTGCATTGGCGCGTATAGTGTCAATGATTTGCGGTAGCTAAGAGGCCACCCTATAATCTATTCACAATAATAAATTGAGTTATATCATTATTATTATTTTTAATAATAACAAATATGCATCATCAAATATCAGTGGTACACAAAAGTCATCGTTTGGTGGAAAAGAAAACTATATGCACCTGCAGGTAAAATCACTCGGAACAGTGCCTCCCGCATGTTTCTTCCCTCATGCCCTCCTGAATGAATTATGCCACGCTTCGTGGGAAACAAAACTATATGCCCAGTCACTGGCCCACAATGAACTGCGCACTGTGCCACTACCGCTGGGATTCAAGCCCGCGTCTCCGGGGCCTCAAACTCAGAACTTTTGACGCTCCCATCGCATTAGAACCTCTGGGAACGTCTGCATTCTCAATGTTGGGAGCGTAGGCGTCCCCTAGAGGTCCCATAATAATCTAGAAATTGAAATACATATAAATAGTTTTCTTAAGCTTCAAAAGTATACTTTGAATATATTTGAATCAATACAAATGTTGATTTAATCAACAAGGAGATTTTGCAATCTTTTCCTGGCAATCTCAAAACTTTTAGGAGCGCTGATTCGAATACTGTTGAAGCTGGTGCAGACAATCATGCTGCATATCCATCTGAGTATTTGAACTCATTGGATTTGTCTGGCATTCCATTGTCAAAACTTGATTTGAAAATTGAATGTCCTATCATTTTATTGCAAAACCTTGCTCCAAAACAAGGACTTTGCAAAGGAGCTAGAATGGTTCTCACACGGTTTTCGCACCGTGTTTTAGAAGCACGTTTACTTTTCGGTCCGCATGCAGGCGAGCATGTTTTTATACCACGGATTTCTTTGACTCCTTCTTCTACCGCATTGCCATTCCATTTCAGTAGGCGGCAATTTCCAGTGCGATTGGCATTTGCCATGACAATTAACAAGTCCCAAGGCCAATCTGTAAAGTATATAGGATTAGATATTAGAGTCCCAGTTTTTAGTCATGGACAGTTATATGTTGCGCTTTCAAGAGCAACTTCTCCAAATCATATTTCAGCATTGCTTCCACAAAACAGAACAGAGTCCAACACTGTTAATGTTGTTTACCCAGAAGTTCTGTTGCAATAAAAATTCCAATTTTTTTTTTTTTTTCAAAATTTCAATTCTTTGTTTCTTTTTTTCCATTTACTATTCCAAAAATATATACTATTCAATTTTTTTTTAATTTTTTTTTAATAAAATTATTTGGAGTTTCTAAAAGTCCTTAATATTAATCTAATGACAACGTGCTCAACGGCACGGGTCCCACTAGTTGAAATACATATAAATAGTTTTCTTAAGCTTCAAAAGTATACTTTGAATATATTATAAATACATGTAATTGTTTACTGCTATTGCCACCGAGGCATCGTCAACTAAGCTCGAAGAAAATTGCAATGCATCGTGCGAGTACTCCTGCATAAAAAACAAAACAAAATAAAGTTAAGGTTTGAGAAAAACAAGTGAAACAAACTAAGAAGGACAAAAACACACCTATTATAATCAAGTTATTTGGAATATGCAACTACTTTATTAATACAAAAATACCTCAATAAAATGAATGTATAAGATTGTTTTATTGTGTAGTTTTATAATGGCTCATAATATAAATGAATTTGCAATGGCAACTTATGCGCCAATACCTTGGAGGCGCCAATGATATGCAATGGCTGACAAACCATCCCAATCTAATAAAACATCATTTAAAAAAATAAAATCAATTAATAATCTAAACTTTTAGTACATATAAATACATGTAAATAATTTTCTAGACCTTCAAAAGTATACTTTGAATATATTATAAATATGTGTTTATATTCATATTTGTGATTCTTATGTTTATAATCTTTGCAATAGAAACAATTGTTTTGGAGTATTTTTGTAAAACAAAGTTAAGGATTTTAAAGAATTAATAATGATATCTTGTGATTCTTTGTTTTCAAATCTTTTATGTAATAAAGAAGAATAATAATATAGAAATTGAAATACATATAAATGGTTTTCTTAAGCTTCAAAAGTATAATTTAAATATATTATAAATTTATGTTTTTAAATTTTCATAAAAACTATACACAAATTATATAACTGTATTATACATTCTTTATTATTTTTGTCCACTATTAACTTTTATCAGAGTTAAATGTAATTTGCAAGTCACCTTAATCACAATGCATAATGTTGTTACTTTTTCTTTTACTTAGCACACGCAATGACATGCGCTATTTGTATAAAAAAAACATGCAAAATATTGCAAAAACTAAACTGAACTGGAAAAGGATTTTATAAGTGCCTTAAATGAGAGTCCAAGCATCAGATATGAAGAGTTCAAACAGCTAGTCTTTGAAATTTCATAGATACAATATAAATTACAAAGCAAAGTTCCCTCACACTCTTTACGGTGTTTGCATCTGTGATATCTTAGGTTTTGAAAATAAGCCACATAGGAAATTTTATGGATGGTTAATTCAAGAAAGACAATCAAATTAAAGAAAATATTGCCATAAAATATAAACATTTGTTCAATTTTTTCTAAAATTAGTTGATCCTTAAAGTACAATGCAGACATTAAAGTTCAGTTGAAGAGAATCTGCTCCAATAGTATTGGAAAATTTAAATCGTGAGATTATCGATGTTTTAGTGAGACCGAGATGCCCGGTCTTGGAACCACCTTTTCTCCTAGCTGCAACCAAAGAGAGTGATTCCTACGGTCACTAAGAAAAGGCCCTCAAATGATTCAATTCACAGCAACTTAATTCGCCTAGTGACGCCGTCTCCAATCTTTCATTGCCGATTGGTTCTGCAAGGGCCCACGACTTCTTAAAGATGTTCCTATTCACATTAAATCGATACGTGTGATATTCATCTTTCGGCAAGCAATGGCCACCTGTGTATGAATCATAGTCCCATTTTGCCAACCTCAAGCAAGCGTATTCGGGACTATTATCAATCTCCTTCTTCCAAAGCGTAGAAATTGCACGAGCATTCTCAATATCTTGAAATGCAATTATTTTTGGCGGAGTCCAAGATGGTGAATAACCCACGGAATCCCACGAGTCATTTCTAATTGCTATACGGCTGAGTAGATCTTGTAAAAAGGTCTCACAAATTGCAACCTCGAGTGAATTGCACATCCTCTTCAAATTTCTCTAAACTACTAAAGATTATTTAATTTTTTTCATCAAGATAGCAATGTCCACTACAAGAAAAAGACCGCCCTGGTCAAGTGCTACTGAAGAGAAGTCTGTGGATGTCGCCTGTTGAATCGGACATGTTGTTTCGGACAGCAGAGAGAGATTATCATCCTAAATTGATTTATCATCCTAAATTATGGGAAAATTATGCTTATAAAAAAATAATAAATGAAGTAAATCATTACTATCTCACATCTCCCTATAAAGCCAAAAATAATCAACCCCATTCCAGGAGGGGACAATATCAATCCATTTGCCATGGCTATAGCGCATATGGAGGACAAATTTCAAAAGGATGTGTCGTTATGTTTAGTAACAATAAGTTAAATGATGAAATTCAAATGAATTATAAAGCTCTAGGAGATAATATTTGTTCAACAATTTATGGGATAAAATTGTTTTTTAAAAACTCTTCTACTTCAATGCCCAATTGGAGGGATACGAGACGCAAGTACATCAACTTCATGTATCAAAAAACTCTTATATTAAATCCCATATACACCCTTCAGATATGGAAGCTTCATTTATAACATGGTTTATTAAAGGTGCACGTTAAGGAGGTTTATTTGGAGTATTTCAACATTGTTTAAAATTTGATAATAATAATGGAGCAAGAGTTTTTATGAAAAGTAAGTATATTACACATGGTACTTTACCATTTGAAACTACTTCTCTAAATGATTTCAAATTAGGTGTTGCCATAGTAAATAAGAATTGGTTACATACAAGATTGCAGAATCAGTTAAAAGAAGGAAGAGCTTTAACATATGAAAACAATGAGTGGTACACAGAAGACCCTCAGAACACAGAAAATTAGAAGTGGTAGACTTAATACATGGTTACATGTCGTTTCCCTTGTAAAATTTTGATATATTAATATAGAAATTCAAAATTTTTCCTCACTCTGACATGTCCACCCCTGTATATATGTTAATTTCAAGGGCATGGTCAACATTTCCTTGTCCACTATCTATGTCAAGCCACACCCTAATTGTGCGTTGTCCTGCGTCCATCTGGCTCCATCGACGAGCCGGTACTTCCTCGAATGTGCAGTCGAACGCGCCACGACTTACAATGCCAGGTGAATCATCAAATTTTGGCGGGATTATGCCATGTAGATCATCCAATACATGTCATCGGCTAATGCCGCAGTCAACTAGCCAAGATATAAGTTTATTTTGATTCGTAACTAAGGACCGCTGAAAACGAACCATCTTGTTGGATACAAGACTTTTCAGTTGATTTTTAGTTGATTGCGGAGGTGTTTTTCTTGTAGTTGTCATATACTTGTGATTCTATGCTTTCAAATTTTTTATATAATAAAAAGGAATAATAATATAAAAATCAAAATACATATAAATAGTTTTCTTAAGCTTCAAAAGTATACTTTAAATATATTATAAATACACGTAATTTTTTACTTCTATTGCCACCAAGGCATCATCAACTAAGCTCAAAGAAAATCGCAATGCATCGTGCAAGTACTCCTGCTTAAAAAACAAAACAAAATAAAGTTAAGGTTTTGAGGAAAACAAGTGAAACAAACTGATAAGGACAAAAATACACCTATTATAATTAAATCATTTGAAATATGCAACTACTTTATTAATTCCTAAACGGCCATTGTCCAAGAATTGGCGTTTTTGGGCTTTGGGCAGTTTCCTAAAAATTCAAGTTTACTTGAAATGTTTTGAATTTTTCTGTGGAAAAAGTTTTTTTTCAAAAGGTTTATGGGGATTTTCGTTTTTTTGGGACGAAGTGAGAAAAAGTTATAGAATTTTAATGTTTTCAGCCAATCTATGGGCATGCTCCTAGCCATTGTGAATGCAACAATTTCTGCCTAAAATTGCCCAAAATTTCCCAAAATCTGCCTAAAGACAAAACTTTGAAATTCCACCAGAGATCGAGATTTTAGTGTTTTAAAAAAATAAAAATTCTCGCATATAGAAGAGGCACTAGAGCATGTTTGCATTTATTGGATTTTCAATCCAAGAATGTTTCATATGCTATTTTTATTGTAAAAAAACGGCCTTTGAATGTGAATTTCAGCACATCCTTTTGTGGAAATTGATGATATTCTCAAGGTTCTACACCTTGCATGGGCATGAGATTTTGTGGACATGTACCTAACTCACCTAGGAACAAGAATCTAAAGAGGTTCATTCTTAAATCTACTAAAAAAAATGGTTTTTTTGGACCCCAAAAGACTGTTGTCCCCTTTTGTAGGATAAAAAAAACTTTTTCTTCAACTTTGAATGTTATGATCTCTCAAATGGTAAGGAATGAGAGTGTGAGATTTGATAATCATATAGACATAGAAGTTAGATACAAGATCTTCTGATTAGAAATACCAAAATTGGTTCTAATTTTGCATTATCCGGCTTGCTTTAAAAAGGGACTATTTGGAGGCAATTTTGAGCAAAAACACTCTTGGCCGTTTAGGGGTTAATACAAAAATACCTCAATCAATTGAATGTATAAGATTGTTTTATTGTGTAATTTTATAGTGGCTCATATAAATGAATTCACATTGGCAACTTATGCGCCAATACCTTGGAGGTGCCAATGATATGCAATGGCTAGAAACCACCCGAATCTAATAAAACATCATTTAAAAAAAATTTAAAAAAAATAAATTTTAATAATCTAAACTCTTAGATTCTGTCTTACCGAAAGTTCCTCCCCACTCCATTCCACTTCCTTCACACAAAACTAAAGACCAATAAAAAAATACAAACCAAGTCCAATAAAAACATACAAAACCAAGTCCAATAAAAAGAATGGAAAACCAAAATCCAATAAAAAAATAGAAAGCTCAAGTCCGCCCCCCCCCCCAAAAAAATTTGTTACAAAAGCAAAAGTGAAATCTCAAAAAGTCATGAAAAAGCACCGTACAAGAAGAAAAGTAAACAAGAGTGGCTGTTGACTGGAAGGGCGTTGATAATGTGGGGTACCAAAACAGCCAAGCAGAGCAAAGTAGAAGAACAACAACAAAAACAACACCAACACTCCAAAACTCCAAAACACACACTGTATTAGGGTTTCTTACTTTCATCGTCTCTCTCGTTTTGGTTGCACAATTTCGGAACGCCATCGCCATCGCCATGGCATCGCCATGACGCCCATGGGAACTCGATCGCCTCGCTGGGCTCCTCCTGCCCACGGTGAACGCCTTCCCCTGGCGTAGCCGTTTCTTCCGACCCCTGCATTGTTCCATTTGGTGACGAGTGGTATCAGTGGTGCCAGGAGATATCATTTTTTGACAGGGTTCAGGTTTTGGGAAATCATCGGGAGGTTTTCACTGATTAGGGTTTTTGAGTGGGAGTGATGTGAAGGGAGGTGATGGTGGTGTGATGGGGGTGGTGTTGGAGGGGGTGAGGGTGTGGTGATTGCGGTTGAGGGGACTAGGGTTTGGTGATGGTGTGGGGGTTGGAGGGGGAGGAGCGATGGTGAGTGGGAGGGTTTCGATGTCGTGAGGGTGAATTGTGGAGGGGAGGGTGGTGTGGGGGGCGATGGAGGTTCATGTGCAGGGGAATGGAGAGGTGGAGGGGAAGTTGGATGGGGGGGATGTGGGGGAGGGAGGGGTTGAAGGAGGGGAGGGTGCGATGGGGTTTGAGCGGAATTTGGAGGAGGAGGTGCCGAGCACATCGGAATGTGTGAGTGAGGAGGAATTGAAGGGGGAGGGTGGTGGGGGTTTTGGGGAGGAGGCGGAATTGACGAGGGAGGAGAGTGGTACGTCGTCTCCGCGGGTTGAGAGGAGTGAGGGTGTGAAGGAGGAATTGAAGAGAGAGAATGGTACGTCGTCTCCGCGGGGGGAGAGGAGTGAAGGGAGGAGGGAGGAGAGGAATGCTGGGGAGGGGTTGAGAGCGGGGGGGAGCAAGGGGAAGGGTTCTGGTGGGAGGGGGAGAGGGAAGGGTGCTGGGGGGGTTGGGAAGGAGAGTGGGAGGAATGGGAAGGGAGAGAGTAATCGAGGGAGGGGTGGTGATGGAGGGAGCAAGGGTTCCGAGACCATCAGGGCAGCGGGGTTGCCGAGCATGCGGCGGACGAAGAGCCAGCCGGGGAGGAGCAGAGGTGGAGGAGAGAGGGAAGAGATTGCGGAAGAGAAGAAGGAGGAGCCTGTGCAGGAGAAGGAGGATGTTCCGCAGAGCAGTGATAGAGCGAGTGGCGAGGTGGGCGCCAATTGGGCTTCGTGGGTTGGATGTGTGAAAGAATGGGTTGAGAAGCAGGAGCCTGCGATATTGGCTGTTAGAGATTACTTGTTGCAATTGCGTGCAAGAGTGCAGTCCAGAGTGAGGCAGCATTGGCCGTTGGTGCGGGCGTGGTTGTTGCTGATCACGAGGGTTATGCTCATGCTCAGTCTGCTGGGTTTGGAGGCTGCTATTCGAGGCTTTGCATCTCTGTTTCGCTTGGGGTCAGCTGCACATTTTCTCCTGCTCTGGTGTACGGTGCTTAGTTTCATCCGACTTTCGGGATTATTCAACTTGATTATTGTTCTGGTAATGCCCTCCTTCTCATTAAATCCATGTGCCTCGAACTGTATCACTTTTCACTCTTTGTATTCAGGCGATACCCTGGAATGTGCTCAATTCCATTACTATACACAGTGGAGTCATTATTTCCGCATGTTTTAGGTTTCGATCAATAGTATAGTGCCTGTCTCCTGTCATAGATCACAGTCCACAAGCCACCTGTGTGAGTTGATTTCATTAGTCATATTGGGCTTCTTTTTTTCCAATCCTCAGTGGAGCAAGTTGGAGATTAAGTTACAGCGGTTCTTGTGTATCGCCTTTGGTTTGACGGAACCTCGGATTGACGGAACCTCGGACTGATTTACAGTACATCCCTCATCATGGACGATCGGTAAAAAATTGCCCAATGTCCTCGCGATTCCAGTGGCTATCAGTCCGATGCGGTCATTAGCCTCCGGGTACTAAAGGGACGAGATACTTGCTTAATATTGAGGAAAAGGGCCTTGTAACTTCCGCTGCTGGAATGTTGATGAGAGAGGATTGGAATTGCAGGGATTATCAGCGGGAGCTGTATTTTTTGTGGGGTACACCCCAGCATTTGTGCTCTTGGCTCTTTTCGGTACAGCGGTGCTATGGCTTTACGGAAGTTTCTGGACGACAGGGGCTGTTATGATCGTTGGAGGTGACAACCTACTCGCTTCCTTGTAACTCAGAGACTGTAATGCTTTTGTGAGACGATGCATTGCTGCTTCGCTTCACTTTTTCAAATTTTTTGAGTCAGCTGAAACGAATTTTGATTTCTCTTACCGCTGCCATGCTTTTGAGGAGACACGTCTTTGAAAGAATTCTTACACTATCTGCAGTAGTGTAGATGGGTTTTGTACCATATAAATGAGTTTGATGCTTTTTCTTCGTAACATAGGTTGTTTCCCGATCCTCTCCATCCACTTTTTACTCTCCAGTCATTTGTTTGTAATTCTAACCGTGATCCAATCGCATGCAACTGTTGTCAGGTGCTTTGTTTGCTGCAAATCAGGGTCGGCTTGCAGTTTTCACCACTATGAGTTATGCCGTTTACTCTATGAAAAGTTCTGGGGGCTGGCTTGGACTACTGTTTTGTATTGCTCTATCCTTTATTTCCTCGGACCTGGCGCTTTATTTCCTCAGCTCTGTCGAAAAGGATGAAAAATTTACCAATTCCAAGGCCGACCAGACTCCATTTTCTCATCAGAAGTCATTTAATGGAAGGTCTTCAGATGGTAGTGTGCCTTACACGGACTCATCTCAGGGCAATGGTGACACTGCTCGCTCTAGCACAGGTGCTTCTACTAGCGGAGCAAATGAAGGCGACCCATTGTCAGCTGAGGAGGAGGTGGCACGTGTGCTGGGTTGTAATGACCATTACGCTGTCCTTGGGTTTGCCCGATATGATACATTTGATATATCAAGTTTAAAAAGAGAATATAGGAAGAAGGTTCGAACCTTACTCTACCTAGCCACCCTCCAGTTGTCTGCTTGGTATTATTGAAATGTTATGTCTTCTTCGTTAAGCACGTATCACAATGGGCTCGTTTTGTAACTACGATGCTCCTTACAATTGTCATAGTTCGATTTCTTTCTACTTCTGTCAATCAGGCACTATTATTTACAGTTGAGCGTTCGCTTTTGCAATTGCTGCTGTTGTCATTAGGTTTTCAGAAGTCTTGCTGCAAATTACAAAAATCTTGACGAGGATAGAATTTTGAATTTTGAAAAAATATTAGTTTTCTTAAAATTGCAGTTGTTGCCTATATCTGTGCTTGTCCTTACATGCTGCTGGTATATTAACTTTTTGCAGGCAATGTTAGTACATCCTGATAAAAATGGAGGGAATGACCAAGCCGAAGAGGCTTTTAAACGTTTGCAGAATGCTTATGAGGTACTTTTCTTTTCAGTTTTGAAGGCCTGACAATGGCATACACTTGGGAGCTGAAATAACAATTCACCAATTTAGTCTTGCTACTGTGGTCAGACATATTGCTCCTTGGTAGCTCCTTTTTCTATGCCGCTTGACTTACAGTTACGTTTTTTACTTGCTGTATGTACTGAATTGGAAAATGATCTGTATGTGATTTTCTAACTGGAGGATTTGATAATGATCATCAGATACTGTTAGATGCTGTGAAAAAGAAAACCTATGATGAAGAGTTACGTCGAGAAGATTTACTTATGACAATTCGGAGACATCATGTACATGGGGTAATTTTCTGTCATTCTTTTATCGGCGGCTCATGATGATTACAAATCACGACTTTACATATCTCAAAAACTGGACATAACTATAAACCTCATACTGCCAGCCGTTAGTAGAGGAAGTAATGTTCATGTGGAGCTGTGCATCTGTATTGTCTGAAAGCCTCCTTACATTTTCATAACTAACGCTCCTAATCATATACCTCTATGTACTTGGATTCGCCATTTCCAAAACTATATGCGTTTGTCTCGACTTTTAGAGCGCTCTCTTTGTTGTAATTTTTGCACATGCAATGAAAAATATCAAAGTATCAAACCAGGATGAACGTTGATTATATCTCGTCTGATTTGCGTCATGTTCTCTTCGTGCAGAACGGAAGAAATGGGACCCCGGATTGTGGGTGTAGACATTCAGAAGATGATGGGGACGAAGGCTTGCCAGCAAATTCTCGTAGGATTTCATGTCGAAAATGTGGGAAGGATCATGCATGGATATCGACTAACAAGACTAAGCTTCGGGCAAGATGGTGTATGGTGAGGTTAACTGGGCTCTTAGAGATTTTTCTACTTTGACGTCACTGCAGACCACAGTTAACAGGACGTTTTATTACTCGTATTGATGTGGGTATCATTTGTGCAGGAATGCCAAGATCATCACCCAGCTAAGGATGGTGATGGTTGGGTCGAACAGACTGGTCAAGCATTTTTCTTTGGAATTTTTCAAAAGGTTCATAATCTGTAAACCTGTCATTATTTTTCCTTTCTCAGTTTGAATCTTATCTGTACATCAACTTGGCTTTGCTAATGCTGGATTTTTTCGGTGTTGCCTACAGATTGATCTTCCACATGCGTATGCTTGTGCTGATGGCATGGTTTATGAAGTGACGGAGTGGGTCCTTTGTCAGGTGTGATCTTCTTTCTCTGACCGATTATGTGAAGTTGACTATATGTTTGTTTGCTTATATTTGTAGCGTCCTATGTAATTAGAAATGGCAGTTCTGGCATTGAATCTTATTTCGACACATGTACATGTTCATGCCTGTTGGTATGCTCTATAAATAATGCTCAGATCAATTCACTATTAAGATTTATCCGTAATTCTGACAACACTTCTGAATGGATTCTGCAGGGACTCAAATGCCCACCCAATACACACAAGCCCACGTTTCATGTGAATACTTCAGGAATTGGCAAGAGTCCCACACGACCAGCAAGGTCTTCTTCGAAGGGGGCGCCCGGTGCCCCGGACGGTTTTCCATTTGCAGACTTTGACAGTAACATGACGGAAGAAGAATTTTTTGTCTGGCTGCAAAACAATATGGCTTCCGCCAACTTTAGCGACCTGAATGGTGGAGCACCGTTCCCTGGAGGTGCTCCAAAGGGCTCCCCTGCCAAGCCAGGATCGGCCACTAAAACCCGAGGCAAGAAGAAGAAGGGGAAGAAGCAATGGTGATTGATCCTCTGGACTCTAGCCAAGCACCTAATTCTATGATATTGCGTGGCTATGGCATTTATGAAGGGTATATTACAACGGCTTGACATGTAAATTTACACGTCTGGTCTAATCGTAGAGCTTCACTTCGACGTCCGCGTGGATATTATTGATTACCTCTGGTTTAGAGGTACATGTACCATAGTATGCCTCTGAACTTGACATTATTAAAACCCACGTTGGCTTTCAGCCAACCAACTAAAAAATCATCACAACCTCCTGAGTCCTGAGAGTTGATCCCCTCTGTCACCGTTTGCATTGGTCTCCATTTCACTGCCTCACAAACCCTCTTCAAGAGGCTGGCAACCCTTTCTCCTCTTTTCTAACTCAGTCCACAAATACAAAGTTACAATTCTCTCTTGACCTCTCCCTCGGCAAAACGATACTCCATAAAAACACAACATATTCACATCATTCAGCCACTTGAATAACCCCCATTTACCAACAATAAAACTAATAATATCACTGCCAATCGAACAACCAGGCTTGACACAAAAACACTGTACACAAATCTGATTGTTTTGGGAAACTCAACACCAACACCACCATGCACCGTTTTTCTATTCCTGCACTACACTATCAACCTCGAACTACGACTCCCTCAAAATCCACAACAACACCAGTGACCACACAAAAACAAAACAACCATTAAAAAACAACTTTCCCAAAAATGTTCCAAACCGATTCCAAAACGATTCTGCAAAACGATTCGGCTCCGAAACAACTTCACGTGAACGTGCACTGTGCGGCCCAAATGAGACACAGAACATCGAAACCTCATCCCTCCAACATCTACCAAACGGAAAGAACACAATCCAGATGTAACAAAACCATGAGAAAAAATCTCCAAATTTGAGAGGAAACGATGCAAATCTAGGAACAGAAGCCATGAGAAACCTGATTTTGAGTCGATTTGTGAGCCACCAAACAATCAAACAATTCATGCATCTATTCAGTCAAGAGCAGGCTGTGAGCAAGCTCACATGGGTAGAATTCACCATCGCCGTGTTTGGTTTGGTTTGGGTTATGGTAGAGATCAGTAGGAGAAGTGGGTTGGTGTTTTTGGAGGTTGCAGGGATTGTTTACAGGCGGGTTGAGGATCTGTGAGAGTTTTGGGAGTGGAGGAAGTGGGGTTGTGTGGAGAGGGAGAGGTGGGGGTTTTGTGGAGAGGATGGCGGACGCAGAGGCAGCGATGGCGCAGAGCAGAAGCTGCAGCAGGACGTATGAGGACGCCATCGCGGCGATGAACACGCTCATCACGCGCAAGGCGGACATGCCGCCGCCGGACCCCCGCACCGGGGAGCTTAATTGGAATGCTCACTTCCAGGCGCTCTTCAGATGCATTGAGGTATGTTTGTTGCATTTTCTAGGTTGATGGACATGACCTTTTACAGTAGGTTTTGTATTTGTGAATTCCTGGGTTGGTTCAGGTCGAGCTAGTGGTTTTTTTTGTTCATGGAAGTGTTTGAGTTTGAGTTTGAGTTTGAAAACTTAGCTCTTGGCTCTAGAATCTCATTTTTAGAGCCTCTGGAATGTCGTGTTTAGTGATTTTGATGTGCTGGAGGTTCATGAGTTCATAAAACTCAACATGGTAAAATTCATTGAGGTGATGTTTTGGGAAGGGGGAGCTAAGGATGTGGAAGTATTAAATCGTGTGAGTTAGTTCCAGTTCATCATCAGGATGGGGAAGAGTTTTTTGAAGGATCTATTCATGAGCTTCTCGTGTGTCGTGACTGGTTTCCTTGTGAGCTCGTAATTAGGGCTGGGTTGCAAGTGCAATGTGTCCCTGGCTTGAAGAAATTTCTTTTCTCACGTTGGTGCGTTACTTTGACAATGAGTTGGAGATGTGAGATTGGAGAGGAGACAGGGGCTTTGGAAGAAAATGCAATTTGGAGTGTTGAGGGTTAGGGTTTGTCGTTGCTTCTGAACATATTTTAAGCCCAGTTGTGAGGAGTTTCTTCCACCTTATTCAAAAATTAGGTGGTTATTCTACTTTTGAAGTTGAGATTTGGTCTTATGGACTGTGGGCTTATTAGTGAAGGAACTGATGGTGGCAGGTGTTGGAGCTAGAGGATGCTCTTTCTCGTCTTAGTGTGATTCACGTTGCAGGAACAAAAGGGAAGGTACGCCGTCTCATGAGGTTTGACATGCGCCCTGATTCACCGATATCGATGAAAATGGAATGAGTGATTATTTTTGCATTACTTTACAATGCCACTGACGAAGGAATACTCTTGCTTTTCGAAAACTACACCATCACTTTCTAGGGGATTTCAGTTTCTCTTGGGCGATGTAGAATGACCACGCATTTTGCTCTGGCAAAGATATTCTCAGAGCATTAAGGGTTCAGTAGCTATAGTTTTATTGTTGGAAAATTAATGGAGTCGCCATGCTCGTGGCGGTGCAGGGATCCACGTGTGCATTCACAGAAAGAATGTTGAGGGAATCTGGCTTTCGAACGGGTCTCTTCACGTCACCGCATCTCCTCGATGTTCGTGAACGCTTTCGCTTTAACGGGTCAGTTTTTGGCAGTGTTGAGATTCCTGATGCTTAGGAACATCTGCTGAAAGGTTATTACGTAAAAGGTGTTTCGAACAAGTTGGTAGTGGTTTTATAACTTTGAAGGCCTCATGCTTCGAATTTGGTTGACAGTGAGGAGATAGCTAAGGACCGATTTCTTTATCACTTCTGGTGGTGTTGGGATCGTCTCAAGGTACAGAAATCGTTGTGTTTGACCTCACTACTTTGCTCTTACAATGAAGATGACATCGAGTATGAGATGTTGAGCAGATTGTAGACATTTCTTAAATTTTTATATAAGGATCTTGTACTTATAACGAAACACTGTTGTCGGGGGTGTTTCTATATTTTTTATTTTTTTCCTAGAAATTTATGCTTACTATGTTAATTTCCTGTAAGCTACATACAACGTCTCTCAGTTTTGGTTGTCTTTGATGCAATTGTTTTAGATGTCAGTGAAGGATGACTTATCTGTCACTGGGTGCTTGGCAGGCTGATAACGAGAAGTTGCCAGGCTTCTTTCGGTTCTGCACTTTGCTGGGCCTCAAGATGTTTACTGCTGAAAAGGTTAGTTCAAGGTTGATCTTTGGCTTGTCAAGTGACTGTGTTGTCCAAAAATAGGACTTATTTTCCAGCTGAGCTTCTGACCAATTTAATTGCTCTTAAAAGTTTGTCGAATGTGGACCTTCAGAATCCACTCCTGGTTCTCGACTTTTTGGCGAATCGTACCTTATTCTTTGTGATAATTTGCCAGAGATGTTTGCTACTGCCATTGGCAGCTGGCCGTTATTCGACTAAAATGTTGCTAATCTTACTATGTTTCGCAGGTGGATGTTGCAATCTTGGAAGTCGGCCTTGGTGGCCGCTTGGATGCAACTAATGTTGTAAGTTCTATAGTCTATTCTGAGATATGAATTCCTGGGATTACTGGTAGTGTAATTCACAAACTTCCATGATCTAATTAGCTTAGACCTGGTTTTGAGTGACCCTATTTAATTATAAGCAATTCCTTGTGTATCAGGTCAAATCTCCTGTTGCTTGTGGCATCGCATCCCTTGGATATGACCACATGGAGTTGCTCGGTATATAAGCCTTTGTCTCAGCCACAGCATTCATTAGTCTCATGTATTTTAGTTGTTGTTAGGCTCCATGTTGCGTTCCAGAATTTTAGATGGGAATGAGGACCCAACAGTTTTCAGAATAGCATTGCAGGTCTAAAAACAATTCTAGTTCTGGATGTTCAATTCTAAATGTACGCATAATTGTTCTCAGGCAATACACTGGCGGAAATTGCACGGGAGAAAGCTGGCATCTTCAAGGTATTGTTATACTTTCCTTGAAGTCTCTCAGTGTTTTCAAATCGAGTGTTTCTGATATGGCATGACTTGTTGCAACTTAGT
Source organism: Ceratodon purpureus (assembly GCA_014871385.1). Lineage (NCBI taxonomy): Eukaryota > Viridiplantae > Streptophyta > Bryopsida > Pseudoditrichales > Ditrichaceae > Ceratodon > Ceratodon purpureus. The sequence continues at coordinate 17,655,385 of CM026423.1, read as the reverse complement.
GTGCTTGCAACGTGTTTTGCCTGGGGAGTTTGTGATGCCATGTATATTTCAGTTGCTTTTAATTCATACATCTAGAATTGTCAGTACAATCACTGGGTGAGACAAACAAGCCGCTTAAACTTCCTCTATTAGGTTTATGAAGCATGGAAAACCTGTTGCTGCTGGTTGCAAGTCAAGCCTAATTTTGAAGTGTATGCGTAAAGGCAGGTGTACCAGCCTTTACTGCTCCGCAACAAGATGAGGCTATGGGTTCGCTTCAAAAGAGAGCTACAGAGCTTGGGGTAAATTTTTCATCATTTTTTCTACTGTTGCTTGGCAACTAGCATCTACGAACTATGGTCAAGCATCTGTTCTTTGATACTAATCATTTAGCTCATAGTCTTCCTACAGAAAATTCTATTTATCGCCGTATTTTCTTGCAGATAACTTTGGAAGTAGTCCCTGCTCTTGAAAATTACGAATTGCACAATTTGCAACTTGGATTGGGTGGCGAACACCAACGTATCAATGCAGCTTTGGCTGTTGCATTGTGCAAGCAGTGGGTGATGACAAGAGCTCCTTCTGAGCAGACTTCCGGGCTTCAGAAGGTTATTTTCTAATCGATTATACCTGTTGTAACTATTTTATCTAATTAGATTTATACAAGTACAGGACTACAGAGATTGTCTGAGAAGTATTTCCATACTCCACGATGGTTTATTGCAACGTTTATAAAACTCACAAGGGGGTTTGGCAGGTTCTAAGTAGTGGAAGATTACCAGATTCGTTTGTGAAAGGTCTCCAGTTAACGAAGTGGGCAGGCAGAGCGGAAGTCATCCATGATCCCTCCGGACGCTTGTCATTTTATTTGGATGGAGCCCACAGTCCTGAAAGTATGGAGGCTTGTGCCAATTGGTTCTGCTCAACAATAAATTCTGAAGAAGATCCTAAAGTAGCAGAACCGAATAACGGTTCTCAGTTATCAATTTCGGGCACCGATGACGAGAAATGGAACTCTAGAGGGACTATGGTCAGAAGGGTAAGTACGAAACCTATTAAGATTGTCATCTCTTATTTTCTGCTTCATAGGTCACATCTGGGTTAAATGGCTACAGTTTTTGATAACGCTGACTACGTCTTGTTTTCTTCACCATTTATAATTTGGATCGTGTAATTTTATTCCGGTCATGTTTTTGTTTTATGCCAGGTTTGTCTGAGTCCTGTGTTTGTTTGGATACCAGGTTCTTTTATTCAACTGCATGCCTAAGCGTGATCCTGTTACACTGCTGCAACCTGTCGTCAACTTGTGTTCTCGAAATGGTGTGTTTATAAACCCAATGCTCCTTTGTGAGATATATCTATGAAGTGTCCAAATGCAATCTACGAGTATATGTTGAATTTTTTTAACATTGGGAGAAACTGAGTATTGGCCTTCTTTACAGGATTTCCCCTTCATGCAGCCTTCTTTGTACCACCTTATTCTAGCTACACATCTGTAGATTCACCTAAAGCTTCTGCAACCCAGGATACATCGTGGCAGCAACTGTTGCAGCGGCATTGGGAATCTATATGGCAAAAGAAGCTTTCAGGTATTCTGGAGTACCTATGATCTTGAACTTTGGAAAGATTTGCTTGCAAGACTTCAATTCCTTGATACGCTATTAATGCTCCAAAACGTCCTGGGCTATCCAAATTTATGCTGCTCAGTCGCCAAATGTTTCTGAATTTGTGGAAATGATGTCACCACCCTAAATTCTAAACCTAAATTCTAAATCCAAAACCCAAAACCTTAAATTTCATCTGTTGTCGTATCTTATACTTCCCTTCTATATGACCTTTGTCAGCCTTGGGCTGCAGGTTTATCTTTTTGTGTATAACCTAAAAATATGTGCATGGACAGGTGGATCTGGTGTTGCTTCTCTTGCGCAGGAGGAAAGGCGTGAACCCCAGAATGAACTCTTATCTAGTCTAAAAACTAGCTCGGAGGGCCACTCGCAAAATGGGAACATATTGGGTCCATCGAGTGCAGTAATACGATCGCTGCCAGCTGCTGTGGACTTTTTCCGCAATTGTTCTAACCATCATCCTCAACTACGGATTCAGGTGCCAATAAGAATCATAACATCGTGTAAATTTTTTAATCTAAGTCCGATGTTCTTCAAGGCTTGGAAGTTCAGTTTGGATGATCACTTTGTCGGGTGTTCGGTATTGCTCTCACAACTGGGACTAAATTAAAACCGCTGAATTCAACCGGTGGTTTTGTACAGGTACTTGTGACAGGCTCCTTATATCTGGTCGGTGACCTCTTGAGGCTTCTAAAGCATTGATGTCTAGAATCCCCCTCAACATCGGCTTCACGTCTTTAACCAAACTATAAAGATGTGCTGAAGAGTTCACAGTTAAACAATTGCGTAGTTACTTAGTATACCTTGAATATTCAAAGTTAAATGGCATGCTGGGCTGTATCAGCACTTTTGTAAAGCACATCAAGCAATTGCTCTGTGTTGTGCTTAGCAAGCAATACAATATGTCACGTTCTCGTCAGCCTCATGGAAATGAGTTTGCAATAGCTTAACCAGGTCCATTATTATTTGGTTGAAATTTTGACTACATTATTGCAACAGAACGAGAAACCTGAAATATTTCCCTCATGTAATCTTAAATATGGAGAAACGAAAATATGAGAAATTATTTTTAGTGGTATTTGCTAAATTTAAGCTTTGTGAGGTTCCTTTTAGTGATTTTGTTTTTTGGAAAAACAAAATTTGAAAAAATACTTTTTTGTGAGATGAACTTTATTTTTCAAAAAAATAAAATAATCTTTCACCTTCGAACGAACTGTTATCCAAGTACGGTATGTGATTTAGAATTATCAAATCCACCCCTTTGATTGAATAGTAACCCTTTATTCAAAATAGTGATATTTCGATCTTGAACGACCTTTACAGGTTACTCAGGAATGTATGAATGGTGCTATCCCGAGTTTAGATGTTAAGCTATTAATCTGCAAGCAATTATTACAATAGGCGAGGTTAATATCTCTGCACTGAAATCTTCAGACTAGGCTTGTGTTGAATACTTTGAGCCAAGAGCTGATAAGAGAAATGAGCAGGTCAGCATTAGAAAGATATGAAGTACCATGTTTTATTTAAATTCACAATTCGGTCACAAAATTCATCACACAATTTCTCTACAACATGTTGCAGGCTTATTTTTACCCAAACCGGCGACAAGTATTTCCAGTACAAATGCACTGTACATCTAGGATGATCTACTGGTACTGCCCAGCCAACTCTCCCTCCCGAACGATGTAATTCTCTTCCGGAAGTGGCTTCCCAGAGAAATACTGCTCCAGCATCTCCTGCACTCCATGTGCATATCGAGCCTGCCACACCAAATTCTTTGATTAGTTCTCAAAAACGATCCGAAGAGTATAATTCAATGAAGGAGCCAAAAACCAGGTTTCAAGGCTGTCGAAGATCGTAAAAATTATAAATCGTAAGCTTTGAAGCTTTTGGAGGTTATTTTTTGGATGTGTCTTATACCTGAGCATCGATGGTGGTACCGGAGATGTGCGGCGTCATGGCTTGATTGGGCATGTATCGCCAGCAGTGGTCTTCGGGTGGTGGTTGCGGATACCAGACATCACCGCTGTAACCTGTTCATAGACGGGAGGAAGTGAGTGTTACTTGAATATATTAGTCTTATAAGAAAAATTTATAATGAATTTGTAACGATCAATCGTTTTAAATCTGTAATATTTAATGGAGTGTAGACATACCACCAAGCTGGCCAGACTCGCAGGCTTCTTTCACTGCATCCACATCCACGATTGCTCCTCGAGCATTGTTCACCAGCATTGCGCCTTTCTTCATTTTATTCAGCACCTCCTTGTTGAACATGCCTCTGGAAACACAAACAGTACAATCGATTTAGAGACCTTCAGAGTTTGTTGAGTTTGCACACAAAGGGAACTCTGCCAGCGGAGTTCTACATTATGTGCAAATACGAGAATATGAATATATTTACGAACCTGGTTTTGTCAGAAAGTGGAAGGTTAATGGACACGACATCGCAAGCTGCGAGGAATTTGTCAAGATCGGATTCCCAAGTGGCACCAGTGGCCTTCTCCTTCTCCTCTCCCATCGAGTGGCGCGCGTAGTACAGAAGCTTGCAATCAAAAGCCTGTCACAACCTCAAACCATTCTCGATCAGAAAAGAGCATCAAAATAAATGCCGATTAAAAAGAAGCATCAGATTAAGAACCATGTTGAAGACAGAAGGCATTTGAAAATTTGAGCACTCACCTTGAGACGCTTAAGGAGCTCTAGACCAATTCGTCCGGACCCGACGGTGCCGACCGTCTTGCCTTGCAGATCAAAGGCTTTGTAAGCGACAGCTGCGACATTCCATCCACCTTCAGAAACTTGCGTGTGAGCAGGCACAAAATTGCGCAGCAAGATGAGAATCCTCATGAGCTCGTCCTCTGCCACGGACACCACATTGCTTCCCGAGACTTCGGCCACTGTCATGCCCTTCTCGGCAGCTGTGTGAAGGTCGATGTGATCGGATCCCACACCTGCTGTTAAGATCAGCTTCAGGTTCTTCGCCTTCTTGAGACGCTCCGGGGTCATGTACGCCGGGTGGAATGGCGTGGTGATCAAAATGTCCATGTCCGGGATGTGCTTCTCCAACTCTGGAATGAAACCGATTCAATGGTTAACTCCAATTCAAAAGCAAGATATTACATGTCAAGATTGAACTCAAGATAATTAAAACGGATTCAATCCTAGGGATTCATTGCGTGTGATCAGAAACGCACCACAATTGTCACCCTCTTTGTCATCGGTGACGATGTACGTATGCCCCTTGGATTCCAGAAATTCTCGCAATCCTAACGCATTCTCAGCGCATCCAAGAAACTTTGGATCCTTGGCATACTCGTGGGCCTTGTAGAATACTCCCACCACCTTCATTGTCTTCTGCTCACCTCCCTGCACCACAGCCATCAGTCAAAAACCTCCACTCATCAAAACTCAATTTCTCCACACTACCATCACCTCTCCAACTCATTCCATGACAAAAATATGCAACATTACTTACTAGCTAGTATTCAAAACTAGAACAACTACTTGAGATTCCTTGAGCTAACTTAAATTCCTTAACCTCATTAATCCGCACTTCCAACATGCTCCAGTCACCACTCCAATCCACATCACAAGTACATCAACATTAAGCTTTGTCACTCACCGGCATGCTTGAATCGCTCTTCGAAGTGGCACCTTCGACAGCTGAACTGGACGCAGCAACAGGCTTTACAGACACGTTTCTAGAGTTTTGCAACGCAATCTTTCTAGTTGAACTAAATTTCACTAAGTTGTTGATGTTTGCAGCAGTGTACACACCGTTAGTTACAGTGGAGATTTGAACTAATTGTGATGTTCCAGTCGACGTTCTTATACTTGACTGTGCGCATAAGAGGGGAGGAGTGAAGGCAGCCATCTGGAGTTCACGAAGGCAAGAAGGAAGCTGAGGAACTTAGCAACTGGGTGCCATGCAAGATGCAGTACTAGCGGTGTCTGGCACTACGTGGGAAGATTTTAAGAGAATTAGTTGATGTCACCTACGCTGATATCAGAAGGGGGCTAGTTTCATACATTTTCTTAGTTTCCCAATTTTCGATACCCGGATGGTGTTCTCTGGATGGTACTTCCCCGACCACGCCACTTGGCGTATAAATTGCATGTAAAGAGTGTACTGAGTTGCGTGGACATTTGGGTTGGTGCCAACTGAATGCTTCTGAGGCGTTGTGGCTTTGTGGCTTTGGGACTTTTGCATGTTGGTGGAATATGACATCTGGGGGAAGTGTAACAGGAGAATGATCAATAAGCCAAGGCTTTTGAGAGCTTCACGAATCACAAGGGATGTGCTTATTAAAATACTTGCAGCAGTTGTGAGCATGCATTCTGGCAACATTCTCTCTGCACACAGCGTTGCGAAGAAACTCCTTCCCTGTGCGTGAAAGTGGTTTTGATTGGCGCAATACCTGTTTTCTGCAATGATTCTTCTGCAGTGGGGTGTGTTGAAATAAAAGCGTTTCAAGAGAAGGCTTTGAACTTGAAATAACTGCTCGAGATTTGAGCTGATGCGCTCCTTTTAAGGTTTTACTTACACAAAGATGTACACCAACAGAATCGGAACTATCATGTACTCTCATTACACAGTTGCTGTAAAATTGAAAAGAACCAATCATCATGGAGAGCTCAAATGGGACATACCAATTCTAACATGATTGCAAAAAATGATGTTGAGTGGCGAAGACAGCTCCAGTTCAGAGCCAGTCTAACCGGTAAAATTGATCTCAATTTGGGTATTGTACAAAGGCAGCAAAACCTACAAGAATATCTGGAAAAAAGAGAATACTCTCGAAAAGTTCCACTGCCTGCCTAGTTGCCTGATTCATCACTTACAAGCTCAACTAACTTAACAGTATGCCCCAAGCATGATTAGCACCATAGCTTGGAGACTGACAAGGGCCCCTTCATTGCCAGCTAAACTGATCAATTGACTACAAACCGGCTCCAAGGGCAACAATGAGGACAATAACCTGACTACTACTGTACAAACTCCAAGCCGGAGGTTAAACTTGGTGTTGTGAATCTCTCTTACTCTTGCTCTGCTCAATCACAATCTGGTAATCCGATGGTCGGTAAACCGATTTAATGCTCCTAAACACAAGATCTGGCAATAATGCCGCCATAACCACGAGTGGTTGCAGCAGCCAATATGAGGCTGAGGGGGCCAACACTTCGATAAACTCTTTGTACGCAATGGTGGACCATGAGGTTGGAAGGGCACCATAGACGATGATGAACAAGTACCAACTCAGAATGCTAAGCCAGATGAACAAATGGTGAATCCAGGTGAAGTAGTGGAACGCCAAGTAGATTTGGAGATTGGGGACTAGTACCAGGACGGTGAACATGGCCGCTCCGAAGTCTTGGGCGGCAGCTACTTGGCCGCCGGGTCGGAAGGCAGAGAGGCCGGAGTAGATTGCGAGAGGGAAGAAAAAGATGACCGCCGAGTGATAGAGCGAGATAGCCAGCCACCAGAGGATTAACTTAAAGTTGAAAAGCTCGCCTCGTTGCCCGGATTGGTAAAGCTGCGGGTATCGAAATGCTTCGGCGGGAGTAACGTCCTGGTCCAGGATGCCGATCACAACGATGGGCACCGAGGTGAAGACGGTGTTGTAGAACGAAGCATACCAGTCGTTGTAAAGTGGGTTCCCTGAGAAGTACGCGAAGATATTGGAGTAGAAGGCTATCCAGCCCATCATGCACACTTTGTAGAAGAAGTAAAGGATCTGGACCACAACAAGAATGTCAATAACATTATCAAAAATATTTTGATCAATATCAGGAAGAAGTATTAGTGTTGCACAAAGTATGTGAGTTGGACTTTCTTTCTGTCATGATATAGTAATGTTCTAGATACAACACGCTGTTCATGTTTGAATCAAACTGAGCTGAAACAAGGCTGCGAAGAAAATTACCATGAGAGATATTCTTCGATAACACCACCTTCCGTGGACAAGTAGGAGACGTTCCAAAAACCGGAATTGTCCAATTGCAAAATCACCAGCCATTGCCGCCTGGACACCACAGAAAAACAACCAGTGAGTCCAACATAATCCCACACTCACAACAATCACTTAGAAAATAAGAGAGTTTAATAAACTGATGTTATGGAACAGAATAGTACCTGAGCTCCTTCCACACCCAAAATGCCAACACCAACGTTAGCAGCTTGGATCATTCCCACGTCGTTGGCACCATCGCCAATGGCCAAGCACAGCCGGTGGAGGCCAAGGCCCTTGCGGACAAGAGTAGTGACTTGTGCTTTCTGCCGAGGTGACACTCGACAACAAAGAACTGAATTGCAGTTGATGCAAACTTCTAAGAAGCGCTCCTGAAGCACAGTTTCTGCCAGAATGTATGCCAGAGACTGTCCATCAATCACAAGCGCGTACTCAGTCGGCTCCGCAGGCGGGCCCTTTCTGGATTGTGTCAACGCACTCTCCTTGCTGATTGCCCACTCCCTTTGATCCAACCCTTCGCCGTTTGAGCCCACTTTCTGGCCATCCACCAAGGGCAGCATTTCAACGCCAATCTTCCCTTCACTCGGGTTACGTGAGTGACGCCCATTAGTAACGCTCAAGTTACGTGTCAAAGTTCCGGCTGCGTTTTTGCTTGCATTTCGCGAGAGATTAGCTCCACTGCTCTTGGTGCTCATGCTACGCGAGAGCGCACTTTGCAAGGACTCGGAGACGCTAATCTTGCGTTCACTCGTACTTGTCCCTCGAGGGTTCACGTGTCCGTTCAACACCAGTTGCAGAGCATCGTCGAGCTTCCGCGAAACAAAATTCTTTTGTCCCTGATACATGAAAAGGCCGCACTTAGTCAGCATTCTCTGATCAACAAAAGCTTAATGTACACCAGAAGTGATGCTAAAGAAACTATAATAACTAGGGAGTGTACAGGGAGATTTCGAGACATCCATACCTCTTGTATTTTATCACGTGACCAACCCTCTCTATCTGCTCGTTCTTCAATTGCTCGCGCTTCCGAACCCTCTAGACTAACAATCAGATTGTCCATTCCTTGTCTCAACAAACTGCAACTCATTCACATCCCAAAGTCAGCACAAGCCGATGGCAGCAGAACGATAAACCTGTAATATTTCCCTCAAGAATTACGGTCAAGAGACATGAGCTCGCAGAGGATAGCCTACAAACCTGCAGGCATAGCCAATGTTGATCGCAGTCTCCACCTTGTCACCCGTCAAGACCCAAATATTGATCCCTGCTCGAGCAAGACGGTCTACAGCTTCCGGAACACCTGCCTGCAGCTTATCCTCCACTCCAGTGCCGCCAACGACAGTTAGACCCTGCTCGATCTCCTCTGCCAATTCCTCAGTCCGCGATTCCCTCTCCTTCCCGATTATAGAACGCGCGTCAGCATACCTCTTCGCCCAGCTCTTATACTCCTCCTCATCTAAAACCTTATACGCAACCACGAGAGTCCGAAGACCAACTTCACCATACAGTTTCAAGTGCCGCGTCGTCTCTGCAACAGGCCCACTTCTCTTCCGATCCACGCGCTGGAGGATCACGGAATCAGCTCCTTTCGAGAGCAACAACAAGCGGCCGTCGGGGAATCTAACAGTAATCGACATTCGTTTCCGCAGGCTGCTAAATTCCAACACATCGAGGAGCTGATAAACTTGATCCCTGGGCGGATCACCGGGCCGTAAACTCTCACGAACGTGCAGCGTCGTAGGGGTCCTCTTATAGAAGTAAAACCCGAACTGCTTCGCAGCGACCACGAGCGCTGCCTCGTCCGGCGACTCGGCCCTGTAACGCATCAGCGAGGGCTCCTCAGGAGTGCCCTCCGGGATGGCGGTGTGGCAAAGCGCTAGAATCTCAAAGAAAAACCTGATCGATTCGGCACTCTTCTCTTGCACCCATTTCCCGGCGAGCAGACGCTCATCGTAGAAGTTGAACCCCTTCTCCTTGTAAGGATTATTCTCCGGACCCAAGCTCTCGGTGTCAACCTCAATTGCATTATCCACACTCTGCGTGCGTGAAGTTGGTCTAGTTGAATCCGGTCTAGGATCACGCGGAGACGGACCCAGAGGCATGCCCAGCTTCTCCGCCGCCCTCTCCACCTCCGTCGTCCCTTTCCCATACGACACCCCCTGAATTGTGCACCGGAAGAAATCCATCTGGTTGCTAGTCAATGTCCCGGTCTTGTCCGAGAAGATCGTGTCCACCTGACCGAGCTCCTCATTCAGACCCGGGGATTTCACCCTAGCACGCTTGTCCGACGCCGGATCATACATCTCGATGTCGTTGATCATGAACAAGGCTTGCGCCACTCTCACAACCTCCAGGGAAACATAGAGCGCGATGGGGATGAGGTACCCATACAACACCAGACCGTTGAAAAAGCCAACGATCCCGACGATGGCAGCTTTCTGAGGATTGTAATACGGATTACTCTCGGTCGGCCGCATGTACCAGATGTCGGTCCCATCCTGCTTTGTCCGAATGCCGATGATCACACCAGTCAGGGTAGCCATGGCGAGCAGTAAGGCGAACATGAGCCAGATGACTTTGTCGAGGTACTTGTCCACGCGGCTCCGCTTCGTCGGCGGAGGGGTTGAGTTTTGCATCGACTTCGTGTCATGGCCCGTGTACACCACCACGCCCAATACACTCCCCGTGTTCTGCAGACTGGAGTCGCGGAGTAGCAGCTGCGGCGGCCCGACTGGAAGCTCGGCATTGTTGTACTTGAGTCGGCCTGAGAATGTGTAGAGGGAGGCATTCGGACCCTCGCACAGCAACTCTGCCGTGAAATCTTTTAGTTTCCTCTCATCCTTTCCGTCTATTCCCCATGTGACCTCCAATGCTTGCCGCGCCTGTATGTCAATGAATGTTCATGAGGTGATCCCCACGTTTGGAAAAAACGTACAACTGAAAATGTGAATCGTTTGTTGTGGATTAAACCTCACCTTGAGATTGGTTTCGCCGTCGAGGTTCATGGTCTCCACGTAACAAATGCCGTCGGGTCCGGTTGAGGAGACGAGGAGCAGATCCGACGGGAAAAAGTCGCCATCCTTCACTCTGACGAGATCTCCCACACGCAAGTCCCGCCACCGCTTCTCCACGAACTGCCCATTCCCGTCGTGCCATTCGATGGGCCGGTTGTTGAGCTCCCTGTCGCCCCTTGCGCGCCGCAGATCCTCCCACGCTTCACGTAGTAGGCCGAGGACGAGCACGAAGATGAGGGGTAGCCACACGCTGATGGCGCTGTAGGGCGCGAAGGGCGCCAGCGACAGGCCCGCCATGGCCGTGAAGTACCAGTAGGCCGCTCGCTGGTACTGCACGAATAACGCCAAGGGCACGAAGCTCCACCATGAGTACTTCCGCGTCGAGGTTTTGTTGCCGGCATAGCTGCACAATCACAATCCACACTAGAATTTGAGTACCCGTGCCTTCTTCCCAGAATCATCACCGTGGTGATTCGTACACTGAACTTGAGGGAGCTTGCGGGAGAGCTCGTGCGCACCTGAAGAGGCCATGATCAGGTCGATTGCAATGAATTGTGCGAGAATCTTCGTCGTGGCCATTCACGACCGTCCCATTCCCGGCTCCTGAATTTGAACCCTTTTTCCTTTTCCAAAGCTTGGTTATGCCAGCCATGATGAAAAATTTCTCAGAATCCAATCCTTTTTCCTCCGATTGTCAGCTTCGACGCTCTTGAATCTCCTTCCTGGACACCATTTTAGTCAAACCAATCCTGCGGCTCGATGAACGTGCAATCCTCGTACATTTGCGGAACCAGTCGGTAAAAGACTTCTACCTCGGTTTCAAAATTCGCAACCCAACTGCAATCACGAAAAATCAACCACCCTCCTCCTTCAGTCCCTGAATTCCCCGCCCCGCTCAGAACTTGGCGCACCCCGAACCAAAAAAAAATCTTCAACTCAAATCTAGCTACAAAACTACCAAAAACACAACCCCCTTCCACACACTTCCCAGTAGCAACAAAAACAAACTGCAAATATAACTCATCTCCCCACACACACACAACACACAGACACACACCTCACAACCTTCCACCCTCAAATCCTCCCGACAGAGAAACCACCAAAAAAAATCTCTCCACAACTAAACCTCCTCCATTCCCATCCCCAATCCCCTTCCCCTCCTCACAAAAACCGCATGATCCAACCGCGTACCTGTCTCCACCAGCAGCATCTACACCATCCCCCACCAACCCAACCACCAGTGCACTGAGATCCCTCCCCCAAAACACCCACTCATGGAAACCAAACACTCATCTTTGGCAACTAAAAACTAAACTTCTGATATTACGAGGTTTTCCACCACGTGCACGCCAAATGGAAGCTTGGAGGCCAAGACGATTCAAGTTGGAAAGGGTAAATTCAACCGGCAGCTGAGGGAGCCCAGATGTTGGAAGGAGGTGGTGGCAGCATTGGGCATCGTAGAGCCTGGGTAGAGTCCGGGGGAGGCCAGGTTGTGTGTGTATACAGTATGGTGATGAGTTAGTATGTGGTGGAGTGTAGCCTTGGTCGAGCTTCGTGGGAAAGCGGGGGCAGCGTCGTCGTCACGAGTGGAGTGGAGTGGAGTGGAATGGTATCTGTGAGTGTGAGTTCCAGTTGTGATGGTGAGGAGAGCTCTTTCGGCTGCAGCTTCGCACAACGGCAGCCTCCCTGTCTATAGCTAAATTTCGAGCGGAAAGGGGCCGGGGAGTGATGAGCCTGGGGTGCGGAGTCCAAGTCTTCCAGAAGACAACGTCATGAATGCTTTTGTTAGGGAGCTGGCACCTCGTGAAGGTTGTGTTTGTGGGGTGTGGACTGGGGGGAGGGAGGGAGGGAGGGGCCCCACTGGAGAGGGCACTTGGGGGTGAAGTCATTGCATTTGAGGTGCTATTCCTGGCAGTATTAGTTTATATATTTGAGTTGAGGTTGTCGAGGATGTGTGTGATATGTGAACTGGAATGGTAATCTTGAGTGTGGTAGGAGAATGCATTTTCTGTAGGAGAATGCATCATTTGAATGGACAACGACTGCAAGATGTGGTTCAACAAGTTGAAAGGGACATGATATTAATTTTTTTTGCAACAAGTTGAAAGGGACATGATATTTTGTCTAAAAGGGTCTTGATATTTAAAAAGGGACCAACGAGCATTCCAGCCCAATGATATGTGACTGAATTCTACTGGAAATTAGTCTTGTTTGAAGTTTGGAATCTTGGTTGGAATGAACAGTAATTAGGTGACAGGTAGAAAATATAGATAGAAGGATGGTGAAACAAACATGAGATCTATGAATTAGAACAAATCAGCTGCATGAATTTTGTTTGAAGTGCATGGATTTATTTTGAGGTGAAAATTTCCAACATTTAATATCACGTCTAACCTGAAAGCCCACGAAATGCTGCAGTGATGGAATCATGCAGATAATTTTCCTTCGTTGATTTAAAGCACAGCCTTTATAGGCGCTCAACGGGCTACTCATAAATAATTTCTTGCGTGCGTAGCACAGGGGTTTGGAAATTGAGATGGCAATCCCCTAAAAATTGGCAACTTGATCACGATGACCCCTGATGACCAGCACACATCCTGATTCCTCATTCCCCGTTGAAAAACCAATTTGGACGAAGTCTTCGTTCGGTAAACTTATGGTTAGGTTCCAAGCCAATGACGGTTCATCCACCTTCCGTGGATACTGCCAGTTTGGAGGTACCACTAATTCCTCAACTTAAAACTTCATCAACAGTAACAACCATAACACATGCTCCCAGAAAATGATCATCTCCTGATTCATCCCAAACACAGAACTGCACATTAAATCGATTTCATAGTCTCAAATACTGAAACTGACCTGAACCTATAATTTGTACCCAAACTAAGAACCAAAAAAACAAACTATCTCAAGTTGCAAAAGCAAACTTTCATCTTCCCATTGGTACTCAAAAACGATTCCTTCAAAGAAGCTTCTCATGATTCATTCACCTTCCTACAGATACGGAAATGGGACACTTTTTTGTCCTCATGGGCAGGATACTAAAAGGACCCATAGTCAACAAAAATGGTGACGTCCACAGCAATAGAAACAACAAAAGATGTACAGCGTCATCGTCCGTAAGGCAGGCTCTGAGTCCCGAACTATGAGTGAGTACAAGAGCGTGGCTCCAGCATGGCACCGTTAAAATGAGCTCGTGCACAGGACGCTTGTCAACGCCGGCGTTGGATCCGGGAGAAGGCTGTGGTGAGAGCACAGCAGCCAGCTGTGGACCATCCTCCGAATAGCAAAAGAGTGAGCATTATCTGATTTCATTTGCAAAAGCGTTTCCCTGGTTGCACACAGTTGCTGCAGAAACTTCTGTATTCATCCATGAAACCAACCACCTTTTGTACAAGCTCTGTAGAGTAGCTCAAAGGAGCCGAGCCCTCATTCGATCATCGCATGTTGTGTACGTATGACTAAGATATTCTTTTGTATGTAAGAAAAATATAATCATAGGGTGGGGTAAGTATCTCGATTCTCTAGTGGTGTATCTGGGGTAGTTCTGTTGCAATGATGTTGAACTTTAGGAGGTTTTGTGGGGGTACGCCAGTGAAAAATAAGTTGGCGAATTTTTGCCAGCAACTTACCTGATTTTCGAGGTGGCTACTAATACACTAGGAAAAATGAGCAAAACAGTGGATGAAATTGCCAAATCCTTCCAAGACAGTTAACCAAATTCGCCACAATTTGGATGAAAATATCTTAGAATAGATAAATTTATGGATGAGCATGTCTACAAGGATAATTCTGTGAATGTTTTCCTTACTTAGCTACATTTAAGGTTGCCAGTCGCGCTACCAACAAAAAAACAAAAAAAATTGTTGGGGTACACTAAACAATACCCATTGAATTCCCTGAAGAACTCTGGGTAGGCCCTAGCAGAACCTCCCAATTACTTGTAGGACATTAGTTCAATGTTCTGCGCAAGGGGTTCTCATGACTAAATTTGGGTTGTAGAATCCAAATTTTGAAAAAAAGTTATGAAAAAAAATTGTAGAACCTTGAATTTGTGATTTTAGGATTTTACATGTAGAACATGAACAGTGCTAAAAAGGGTTCTAAATGGAGTTCGATGGGTATACAATTGTGTGCTCCGATTTTGTATACAGTAACTTGCACTCTAGCAAAGTGTTGTTTTTTCTGACACGGTGAGTTGGAGATTCCAAGCAGTGGAGACTTGAGAGAGGATTGACTTTAGAAACTGTGGAAGATTCCATGACTTGCAAGTCTCAGGTACTACTTGTTCAGGAGGTGGCTTGGAGGTTAGTGCTATGGTAGTGGCCAGGAAGGCAGCTGCAGCCTTGACATTTTGGCACCCATGTCAAGGCACTGGTGTAGTTTTGGAGAACTGAGAGCCGCCTCTGTGCTCACAAAAGGTTCCCCACCTGAAGGGCGTGCTTCCATGCACATTTCTACTGGGCGGAAGGACTTTTCTAAGAGTGAGTTTCCATTTGAGCACCCTATTTGAACCTTGCAAATGTTTGTATCAAGGTGATTTTAGTTTGGCCTTTTTATCATTGGTTTTGACTTTTTAAATCAACTTACATGGAATTGCGACACAAAATTAAGGATCATGAATATTCTTGACATAAAAAAAGAAGGAAAAATAGAACAAATCTCCATTTATTCTGTAGTAAAGAATTATGTTTTTTGCATCCTAGGTAACTCGAAAGGGTGAGAAAACTGTCTCTTTATGGAATGAAATTTATCCACTACATTTTTCTTGACAATCTTCAAGACAAGTATATTAATTTATTGTCTAAAAAAATTCAAAGGTAGTACAAGGGTGTTTTAAAAAATATTGGAAGGGAACATAAATGACTTGAAATAGAAAAAGTTGTTTCTCAAGGCCAAGTGGGAAAAAAATTATATTAGCACAAAGCTCTTCGAAATTCCTATATTCAAAATTGACATCTTGGGACTGTGCCCCATATTTCAATTGTATGCTAAATGAACAAGAGTCCTTTAGGGATTTCTAGGGAATATGATATTTTTAAAACCAAATGTTGTATTGTTTACATTTTCTTCAAAATTTACTCAAATCTTCTTTGTGATATATACATCTTGTAATACATGACAATAAACAAGGAGAGTTGCAAAAAGCTCGCTCATATTCAAAGCTTTTGGTCAGTAACTCAATGGATTAGTAATTGAGACAAGTCATTTACAAAACATGTACAATAGTTACCAATTACCTCAAAAAGATCCAACAAGATCAAATATTAACTCCAATACTAGATGAAATATGGACAATTAAAGTGGATGATTAAGAAGTTAGGTGTTTACAATGATTGAGAAGTTAGGTGTTTACAATGATTGAGAAGTTAGGTGTTTACAATGGTAGAGGCATTCAAAAGAGTCCGCGACCCCTGGAGGGTCCTATAAGGTATACACACCCATGACGGATAATGAACCCATGATTGATATGTAGGCTTCGTTATTGCAGAGCAATGAAAAGCCAGTAACCGATAATTGATGAACAGTAGATTTAGAATGCATCCTCCAATAGAATGCCTCTGTGAGTATTATGGACATGTTGTTCACTACTCTTGTTGTTGTCGGTCATTGGTACACCTATATGTCAGTCATGGGTCAATGCCACTTTTGGACAAAAAAATTTATAGTAATTTGAATTTTACTGAATTAATTTTGAAAAAGTGCTCATTCTTCATGAACCTTATGATACTACGCACGAAAAATAATCCCTTATTGAAAACCCAGATTTACTATGCTGAAATGCTTAAGTTATCAATCATAGGTTAATTATTTATGAGGAGGTTCATGTCGGCTATTTTTGATACCTGCCCATTTTTGACGACCTTACATTACACTCCAAGATATGTTGCTGCGATCTGCCTGGCAACAATGAATGAATGTCAGCAGTCCCTGAGGATTAAGGCCCATTCGCACTTGGCCTTAGCAAAGAGCATGCTTAAAAATTTAACAACTCCACAATTTGGGGAGCAATGCTTTCTTTTTGGAAAAGGTGTAATCAATGAGGTTCGTAAAGGCCTTATCAATAGGAAGGGGATTATGTAATGGTCCCCCAAATGGGACAATACATAAGACCACTCTTATGAGAGGAAAACTAGAGAATCTTTCCAATATTGGTGGCCCCATAAGTATTGCCTACTATCTCTCAAAGCTCTTTTGTCTTCTTAAATATTAACTAATACCCACTCTTGAAAGTGTGCCATGTGGACATCCATGTAGGATTGGTAATTACTAATGCATGTAGGTGGGAACACACACTTTTTAATGGAGATAACACCCCCTCCTAAGACCCCCTCTAAGGCCAAGTGGGAACATACCTTTAGCGCAGTTCAAGCTTGAAAACTATTTTTATATTAACATATCTATCCTCTCCATATGGCAATTGACAGATTTGGGATAAGCGTGGATCTCTGACGACTTGGGAACTAGGAGAGTCAAACTGGTGCCCTCAATAGATTCTGTTTTGATATGTCCTGGTTGAGACAACATGCAGAGGGAGGCTATGACATGAGCAGTGAGCAATGAGCTGTAAGCCATGAGCGTACTTTTTACGCTCATGGCTCATGATATTTATTTAATTATAGTAAGTACGACCTAATGAAAATTTGCATCACTGATGACTGAAAACTTGCGCCGAATGATTTTCATCCAATATTTCAAGGGCCAGGTTTCCAAGTGTACACATAAAAGGTAGTAGGTATGAATTTACAGGACATAAAATAAGATACATAGATTATAAAAGGCTTACAAAGAGTAAGAAGATACATAAATTATAAGAGGCTAACAGCAAATAAGGAGATATATAGATAATATAAGGCTTACAAGAAATAGTGAAGGATGCTTATTTAATTGGCACAAATCCAATCAAATCCAAACTACTTGCCAATTAATACTAGAATGGAGAATGAAACATACGCATCATTCTCTAAGACATTCTAACACTATACTTATAGCGATAAGGCATCCTTAGAGTACTCTCAAGATAAAAGATACTGTGAACAAAATAAAGAATTAGATCTCCCAATTCCATCTCTCTAAAAGCATGCCAACTTCATTGAATGTCCAAGCTGGCCGGTGAATGAACTTATCGTCCACCGTACATCCCATGTATCGTTGAAGAAGACAATAAAGGTGCTTGCAGAGGATCCACTTCTTCTGACCACGACCAAGGGCTGTGGTCTTCATAGTAATAAAATCAAGGCATGTACAGGCAGGAAAATCTCCAATTGAAACCTCATACAATTGATTCTTGGCAATGGAGCCAGGAGTGTGGATAGTGTAAACAACTCCATAGCCTGGGTATGGAACCTTCACATATTTTACCACAGAGCAGTCGGTGGTAATTGATTTGACAAACTTGGCAACATGCTCAGGTGAAGGTTCAGACACATTCTTGAATTTCTTACCATCTCTCATGGTGGGACGGTAATCTCCAGATGACTTAGGAGGTCTTGGACCATCAACAGGCTCAGTTGGAGCGTAGATAGGATTGCTCCAATGAAAGGCATCAGAGGACTTCGCTTTAGGCCGATGGACATCCTCCTTGTCACCTTCAATCCCCTTAGATGGAAGAAGGTGATCCTCCTCCAACATGAAACCTGCAGATTCCAATCTGTCGACCTCTGCTTGTGATAAATTAGTCCCCTCCTTAATAGGCCAGACATTAGGAACAATAGGATAATGCATAACAGACTTGGATCGACTCCCCATTACACAAGTAGCCAATTTGGATGGGCAAAATCAGAACTGCTTCTGCTCCGTATCTTGAGATTTGAATTTCCTTTGAAGGCCAGTAAATGTTGGAGCAGTTGTAGCCCTTCGATACTTTGCCATCACCGCATTGCATCTCTTGCCTTCGCTGTTATAGCCTCTGCATTGGTCCTTGGATTGAGGTGAAATTCTTTCAATCCGCCAGTCCATGGGATTGTAACAAGGAGTCTCACGGATTGGAAGGCCGTTGCGAGTAACCACACGTCCTTCTACAGAGCCTTCAGTGAGTGAAGGATTGCTTGTGGTGGAATTCTGATTCAACGACCGGCTTTGTCCAGGCGTCATATTTTTCCCTAACTTGGGAAGAGTGAAATTCACTCGGTCATGGCGATGTGAATCATCATCATCACCAGGAGCCAAATCTAACTTCCTCTTTGTTGAACCAAAAATGTTTTCACCTTCAAGATGAGGCAACCTCGAATTCAAACCGGCCTCGCCTGAAATTTGACCAACAATCTGCGCCACTTTTACAGGGTTACCCTTACGAGTAGCGAGACGAAGCGCCAACACATTCCGAGATGGCCCTTGTCCATCAATACGCCCCTTGAGGAAGTTGTGATATTGTGTTGACTGTAATGCGGCTCTGCAATAGTCATCAAGTGTGGCATTGTAGAGATCCACCATATCATTCCCAGATGCTTGCAGCCATTTGTTGTGTACTGTCTCAGACAGATTGCATGTTGGCATAGAAGCCTCTTCCTCAAAGGAGAGAAACTGCAATCATAAAGATTAATATAAATGTCAATATCATAAAGTACAAAAGTAATGCAATTGAAATGGAAAGACAATCAAGGTAAATAATTCATTAACAAGCACAGATGCTCTTCATTATAGATAAGGATATACTTCTATCATATCTCAACTTATAAAAGATCTCAGCCTCTCGGCTTAGTGCTTATTCAACATAAAGTCGAATGAAAATCTAGAATGCATGAGATGACGGTGATCTGTACAGAACACTATCTATTCCCCAATACTTGGACCCACTGGATGCCTGAAAAACTTTAATGCAAAAGTGGATGACGGTGATCTGTACAGAACACTATCTATTCCCCAATACTTGGACCCACTGGATGCCTGAAAATCATTAATGCAGAAGTGGAGGGTATTCTGTACAGAACATCATTGAGTTCCCAATACTTGGAGCCACTGGATGCCTAGACACACAGCGTTCTGTACAGAACTCCACTTCAGTTCCAAGTTTATGTAAGGGAAGGTAAACGAAAGTAGCGTTCTGCACAGAACACCTCTAGGGGGCAAAAACAAGGAGAACCAAATTGGATGAAAAGAATGTGTTCTGTGCAGAACACTGTATTTTTTTTTTGTAGGAACAAAAGGAATAGAACACCCTTTTCGATCCATATTCATATAACAGGTTTGTTTTGCAAATAGCGAACTTCGAAATAATTAAAGAAGCAAATTAAAATAATAGATAAAGTTTTGAGTTTTGGACACATACCTCAGAGATGTGAGAGCCCCATTGATGGTAGCGAAAATGCCAAAAATTTATCCAGTCGTGGAGCTCTTTTAAAGAGCTTTCAGCAACTGCACCAGATGAAAACCACCAAGCCTTGATCGCTGCCAAAGCGGTATCAGCATCTGCTTTGGTGCGAGATTTTCGATAATCTTGGCACAACTTCAAGTGGACTTGTTGCAGCTCTGGCTTGATAAGTTGCTTTGTATGACGATCTAACGCCATTGTCCAATGGAATTGGCATGTACGCTCCCTACCTTCCATCGGCTCTTTCGAGTTTCCTGATCCAAATATGGATCTCACAGCATTGAAGTTCGCTTGAGCCGAATCTGCCATGAAGCCTTTGAAGTTCACATTTGTGACCCCATGCTTTTCCAAGACGTTTAGCATAGACAACCACATACGCTCTTGCGCCTCAGTTGTCTCAGACTGCATGTCGCAGACTGCTATGGTCATAACCTTGCAATAATCAGGGTCATAGACATGGATTCCCAGGGTCGACCACTCCTTCACTCTCCTGACATGGTCAAATATGACCCACTCATTTTCAAGGTCTCCTCCAGTTTGCATTCTCTTCACAAGACCAACACCGCTTCCTACGCCACAAGTCGACATCTTGAATAGATACACTAAGTCACTCCCCTGTCCGGGGAAAACACTATCATGTATATAATCGTAAGTTGAAGCCTTCTTCAACTTGAGAATGTTGTCAATGAATCCGCCCTCACCACAAAAGCGCCTAGCCTCTGCAATCATATTACGGATGTTTGGAGTGCTCAGTTTTGCCCATTTGTCAAACACCTGGGATATTTCTGCCTCTGTCAGCTTCTTGCCGTCGCCACTTACATCAACGAGGCCTTTTAGTAGAAGCTCCCGACCTACTGCCATTCCTATCGCCGAAACCTTAGCTCCTGGTGTTCGGGCCACTTGGGTCAAAATCTCCTCCTTGATAAGATCTAGAGCCTCTCTACATTCTCCATTAGCAACTGGATGATCATGTGTTCCTATGTGAACAGCAGCCCTGGACATGCAAGGATTCTTAGAGACAATATAGAACATTCTACACGTGCACAACTTCAAACAAGCGGGAGCAACTCTGCAGAATCGGCAGAGGACAGAACATCTCTTTGGTAGAAGAGGTGTTGGTCCAGGTGTCAAAATCTCGGGGCTCGATCCTTCCCAGTACATGTCGTTATAGTCGCCATTGCGGATCAGATGAGGACATGTAGGATTCAAACATCGAAGATGTCCTAAACACTTGACGTACTTGAATGAGAGCTCTGAATTTCGATCTGAGATGTTTGTTGTTGCAGTCTCAGTCCAAGCATGTCCATCACTTCTTCGATCCATACCTTCAAGCAATCCTGCTCCTCCTTCCTTGACACAAGGCAGAGGTGGCAACTCGAAAATAACATTCCCATTGTATTGAACAGGTAAATACTTCACCTTCAAATGGGAAAAGGATGATAAATCCGCAGATTTCAAAATACTCTTCGACGATCCTTGATTACCAAGGGCCACAATCAAGTCATAGATGCTTATTGTGGATGTCTCTGTGGTATCTGCCACAGAAAGTTTTGAAGACTTGATCTCAACTGAAGCAGTCACTTCAATAGTTTCAGACTTCACTGGCATAGAGGTCTCAGATTCTATTGGATAGCTAGGACCACGTTGTACAGATGCCGAGCATGGTGTGTCCATAGAGAAGGACTCTGAAACTATATTCCGTGATGGCGTCTCAGAAACCACGAAAGAGTCGTCAGCAATGGCCTCACAGGATTCACTGATGAGTTCTTTCTAATCACATGGTCCATCTGCACTAAAATGAAATGACTGCATCGCTATGTCATCCTCATCATCCTCATCATCAGAACTCAACAAGTTGATAGTATTCTCCGGAGACTCTTTAACAGTTGGTAACGCTCGCTTGAGATAATCACGACCTCGTCGCTCAAATGTAGCTTTAGATCGAGGAGTCAGAGTAGAAGATTGAGACATGTCTAGAGTAGATAACCCACCTATGATAGTGTAGCTACCTGCACGAAGCGTGTAAACTGTCCTACCATCTATAAGGTCTGGTTTCTGATAGATAGTCCTGAGAACCACTCCATCAGCTCCCAGTTCCTCCTTCTCCACAATTAAAGAGCTCTCATGTAACTGAAACTTAAGACACATCAACCTCTCATCTACACTAACAAAGCCTGTCTCATCAACAAGAAGAATGAATGGAATCGAAGAGGTCAAGAGCCTGAACGATACTACTTGGCTAGCCATGGTGGTATCAGAAAGAGTGGAGCAATCAACTAGAACTGATGTCTTTTATACTTATTACGAAATAAGATGTGGAGATTGGGATCCATTTACAATAGAATGAATGACTCCTTGTTCGGATCTGATAGAGCAAGACATAATAACAGTTACCTTTATTTGAGCAAAAATAAATTAAGTGGTCTTATCGGCACAGAACGGCTGACATGTATATTTAACCGAAATGTCTGTAGCAGAAATAGAGCTCTTAGGCTACCATCGTTCGGCACAGAATGTCTGACATATACAGCTAATGTGGCCCTTCAGAGTCAAAAGCACACATGATGCGAACGAAAGTCCATTTACAGAATTGGGCTTGTAAGGTTCTAAAATACATAGAACATGCATTCAGTTGAGGTCCCTTGATTTATAGCATTCTGTACAGAATGACCATCACCTGTAGACATAACACACTATACAATTACATTACAATAAATTTGGTCACAGAACAGGTCTTACAGTAATATGGAAACTAATCTCTCTAGGTGGTAAAATGCCTAACAAGTTGTGATGACTTCTTTCTAGACGCTGAGTAAGATATGAAGTAGTCATTGCCCTGGACATTTCTCTAGTGACGGTTGTACTTTAATGTATTTGAAATGTATTTCATTCATTTGTGTAAACAAGATTAGAAATTAAAATGTTTAACATACGACATCAAAATGCATAGACTGGATTCTTTTAAGGCATTCCAAATGCATGTTTGAAGGGCAACATTAGAGCCATAATCTTACTTGTGCCCATCTGGTTAGAACAATTCTTGGATCACACAAACCTTTTAGATCGCTTGATTTATAGCGTTCTGTACAAAACGCCCACCATCTATGGACATATTTATCTAGACAATAACATATACACCATTAAATTCATGGCCATAGAACAGTATACACAAATATATCATATACTGTTTGATAGTAATAAGTCTCAAATATTCATAATTCAAACATTTATATCAATATAATAATTAAAATGACAATGGGCACAATGCTCAGTCCCTCTTTTACTGTAATTTGCATCTATCATGATTAAGATTAAAGTTACTTATATAACTAATAATATTTATATTCATATAGAAAGGCGTAGATTAATTATATAGCAAACTGTATAGTTGGAAAGTAATGGCCGAAAGTGCAGCAACAGTATACAGTGCGCCAACAAGAATGAGGACAAATCATAATTGATACAGTCATAGGCCAATCTTTTACTGACGGCTGCTTATTCTAAGATTATGCAAATAAACACCTAAAAATTTCATACGCCGCCTATGCGTTTGAGATCCAATGAGAGAATAATACATTAGCCAATTTGGTAATCGCTTTTCAGCAAATACATAGGATCGAATATAGGACCTACTATAATGCGAAGGGTTACAGCTAACACTTATTAAATATGGTTATTAAACATATTGGAAGAAAAAAACCCTCCTAAGACGCATCTCCATCAATATAAGCTTGGTCAAGTCCCGTACTTCTCACAATCATAGGTGAGCAGTTTTTATGATGTGTTCCTGAGTTATGGTCGAGACGAGAGCTGTTAGGAGAGCAAAGGCATTACTAGAGTCTGTGGGAAGATCTTTGAGTGAGGAGAGGTCCCTTCCAGAGGCGCATGATTCAGGAATCGAGTACTACTCAAGGACTTACTCCAGACGAAGATTAGCTGCATCTGTGCTACAACTTCAAGAGGTATCGTTTTCCCACACGCAATATTTCCAACTTCTTCATTAGCATATAGAGATATGTTATTTCAAAAAGAATATAGAGATGACATCTGCAGCCATTTTTGTTTTTTCCAGACTGTGATGATGCCAGACAGAGCGCTCAGTGTATACATATTACTGGAGATGTCATCTGAGGCACTTGTTCTAGTTGCGGTTTTGGCTGTCTTTGTTACATATTTTATAGTTTGGACTAGAGATGCTCCTAGAGAGAGAGAAAATATTGAACTTCAAATAACAGCACCACTCCCATCAGACGTCTCATTAGACAACTCCGATGGCACCTTGAATTATGAGAGTCACTTCAGTGAAGCCGATGAGGTTTGGAGCCATGAAAAATCATATCACATGTATTGTGAGTTTTATGAAGGGCTCGACGATGAAGCAATTCACAATGTAGAAAATATGATGGAGTAGAAGTACATTGGATTAGTATCGTTAAAGCGACAGAATAAGTACACATGTATGATACCTTGATTATACAAAATAATATCGTATCAAGCAATAATGACGGTTGGCCTAGCCTAGTGAGCAAATAGAATTGTGACAGTAATGTAGCTCAAATGTAATTCAAATTAAAGTTATTTATATTTTATTTCTCTTTTTCGTTGATGCGATCTGGTGGATGGAAGTAGCAAAAGTAATGAATATCGTGAAGGTACTATGCTCTGTACAAGGTCGAGGATCTGAATCTACTCTGCCTAGGGTCGGCAAGTGTCGATTTGGTTTGCGCTGTTTGTATTCGTTTGGGTGCGTGATTGCTCACTTATATGTGATGAATTGTTCAGACTGCTTGTGATCCTTGATGCAGGTTATTCGAACTGTAAGTGTGTTCGAACTATGTTTCCAAGTAGTAATTTTGGTTCAGATCCAGGGGCGCTCTTGCTCCATGTCCACATTGTTCTTAGCAGGTCATGGTTGGATTCTTCGCTTCTTCGATAGAAAAGTTCGGAGTATGTGTCGTGATATTGGGTCCACGCTGTAGACATCCTTAGGTGTTCTATACCAACTAGAAGTTTACAGGTACCTAATAAGTTCAGAAATTTTGTTCGATTTGAGAGTGAATGATACTTCTGTGCAGAACAGGGATAACTAAGAATGATACTATGTTCTACTCTGCGTATAACGAGGCAGGCTTTTAGCTTAGTTCATTCAAATGTGGATTCACATGGATTGATAGTTCCTAGATGTGGATTCAGATGGTTTGAATAAATGTAATGGAGTGGTGCCGAACATGGGTTTATAGGTACTTCAGTTGGCTCAGTCATAGTGCAAATTAAGAGAGGGGATTCTGTCAACAGTGGGGAACTCCGGAGTTGACATTTGGGATTGAAAAGTCTACGACGAGGTGGTCGATCGATCAGCAGTAGATTTAGGAGTTACAGTCACTGCCCGTTTAGGCGTCCTTGGATCATATCGTACCACATTTAGGGTACGGAATGTGAAGCTCGTGTCACGGTGGTGCAGTGCAAGACTTGATCAATTATGGATTCGTAAGTTGCAACTGACTGAACTTGTAGGCTGGACTGAGTTGTGCATGCATTTTGTCAAGTGGACTGTGCTCTGAAGTTGTTCATATAAATACCCGACTACGGCAGTAGAACAATGTGGTACGTCGCAGAGCAATTGCATTTCAGATTACATTTCCTAGTCGACCATCGGTGTGGTGGTGAGGTCTTCGTGACTGAGTGAATACTGGCATACTGATTTGCAGAGATGGTTGAGAGAGGGCTTCTTTCTGTTACGTGACTTTGATTGTAGTGGCACTGTTGAGTTGCCATGGAGGGGTGAGTGCAGCTCCCCTGGAAGTAGATTTCTACAAGGCTCCTGACAGGTGCCCAAATGCGGAGGCCATCATTTTGCAGACGCTCAAGGGTCTCGTGAATGGCAACGCGCTGTTCTCGATTTGGATCATGTTATTTAATATTAATGTGACGTTCTGTGCCGAGCAATGGTCACATGGGTACGCTTGGTATCATTTGTAGAATGTAGTAGTTCAAATGAAATTGAAGTTCCGTACCAAACAGGGGTTCAAAGCCCGAATGTGGATTCCGAGTAATTGGTCCGGGGCTTGTTCTGGGTACCATTCACGTAAACTTGAGATGCTTATTCTTTAGAGTCTTATGGTGTTTTGTGCCGAATAGGGGTAATGTAGGCACATTATATGATTTATGTGATAGTCATACTTGCAGTCTTATGTAGGCACACAGAGGTCAATGATATCAGTGACTTAGTTAGTTGATAATCACCTGCGATTACTCATGTTTCAGCTTTGGTGCTTCGCTAGGTCAGATGTATTAGAGACTCTGTATAGAATTGTCGTTTTGCACAGAATGTGGCATCTGGTATTGATTTAATCGCCAATTCCATATGTTTTCCAAAAGATTAAGCAATTTTAACCATATATTTGTTGAGAATTATAGATTTTCTTATACTTAGGGGATTTGTGAGCATTCATCAGCTTCTTACTTATCATGCTCTGTGCCGAAAGACTCACAGACCTGCATTTTTATTACAGATAGGGAGTCGAAATCAGCAAGAAGAGGGAGAGTCGAGCAAAATGTCTGAGGAATTACACCGACTTGAAGAAGTCGTGACAGGAGAAATCGGTATGTTAATCACCTTGAGTCTCCCTGGCAGTAATCAACAAAATGTAAGATGATGCATTGTGTTAATGTAAGATGATGTATTCTGTGACGAGTGCATGTATGTGGCCATTTTGGAGTTAATTTGTGTATTGATTTATGTTTGAATGGCAATGTTCTGGATGGCCTTGTTATGTGAATGGCAATGGACTGAATTCAAGATGGACCGTTCTGTGACAAACGAATGATTGTTCGTATGGCTAATGATATGAATGGCTCTTGAAGGCTACATGAATTGACAGGATCTGTATGCACAAGAAAGTACGTTCTGTAACGAGCTTGCTCAGGCCGAATTTAACTCTTGCATTTGTTTTGCCCAGATATTAACGACATGTTACTCGCTGGTGACGAGAATGGTGCAATCTTGCAGCAAACACAAGAGAGCACGGGTAATTAATACTTAAACAAGGAACATAGTCCTCTCACAATTCTGTAATGTTCGATGCACACAATATTGACTTCCTTTTGCAGTTGCAGAACCGGGTGCTCTACGGGGAGAAGATGGGTCTGACTTCGATCATGCTGCTAAAGCACAGAGAGCAGGTGAACTTGGTAAGATTCTGAATATCTATGAGCAATATATGTTTTCATTCGAATGCACCATCTGTGCTTCCTAATTAACTTCATTAGTATCGACATTTGCCGTTGCTTAATTGCCTTGGTCTGTGTCGAACGATGTATATCTAACCAATATTACTGTTGTCATTACTTAGGACATGGTGGCAATGACTCTGGAATGGAAGACGATGCTGGCTCCGATGGAGATAACAAGGAGCATGATATGATAGAGGAACTCGTGTTTCAGGATGATGCACCTGACAGAGTCCTGGTACTTAACCAAAATGAGGAAGATGATAACGAAGGAATCCTTGATGGAGAACTGGAGCTGTCTGGACCAGCACTGGATTCGGCACAAGAGTACGATTTGATTGTAGCACATCGACAGACCAGGGTGAACTCTACCCAGATCTTGAAACGCCTGGAGATGTTCAAAGGTGGTAAATCTCACATAGATATACCATTGTGCAGAATGAGGAAGTTGCAGGTGGTACGCCCTGCGCTGGAGAATGACATCACGAAGATGCAAGCTGAGTTTGTCCATGGCTACCGCGATGGAGCAGCTGCTTTTTATGTTTCAACAACAAACTTTGAAGGTCAAGAGAAGATGGTTACCGCAGAGGATCGAGGCAAATGGAGTGCTAGTTGGCGGCAAAGAGACTTAGAGTTTGAGGAGTTCTTGAAACGTGACAGCGAGCTCGCATCGTTGCCAGACAAGTATTTTTACGTGTGGGATGGTAACCACCGTCTAGTAGCGTGGTATGATTTTATCAAGAAATCGCACAGAAAAGATTATGATTGGCACTTCAGGGTAAGATCCATTGTGCTCAAGACAGAAAAGGACGTGACGGATGTACTAACCGCAATGCACGACATCAACAAATCAAATGAAAGCTCGCATGTGAAGCAGAACCAAGTCCATACTATGCATCGAATTCAAAAACTCGGATCTTTGCCAATTGAGCAATTTCGGGATTTACTTGCTCCTAATGAGATGAGCGCGGCTATCAAGGCTCAGGAGTTGCCTGTGGATAAAAGGCCGTGGTATCCTATTCCCAGAGCAAAGTTTCTCGAAATTATTCACAGTGTAAGCAATATCCAATGCGTTCTGTAATGTACACTTCTAAACTTTATGTGTCGTTTATTTTTTACTCACTACTCTTTGGTTTATACTGCAGCAAGAGATCACTGAGGCAGGTGATGAGGGTCAAAGGAGGTATGAAGAAGAGAATCCCCGACGTAGGCGTACTGCTGATGGTTTGCTTCAGGCCATAAACTCTGCAATGGAAGCAAAGCGAAAGAGCTTGAGTGCAGCGTTTACCAAGTACCTGACCATTTCGAATCCTGCAAATGGAAAATCATTCCTCACCGAGGTATTGTCCTATCATCTCAGTCCATGATATTATGTTTAATTGTGCACTCTGAGTTCGCCTAATTCATTACGTACCTAAGTAATCATGTTGCGAGCTTCCATCTAGGTTTGTAGTATCCTAGCACTCGATCTGCTTGAAATAGTATATGGGGTCTAAGCTAAAAGTCTAGACGCCGCTCATGGCAGTTGTGGTGTTCGGCACAGAGCACTACTATCTGCATGTTTACAAGGATAGAGTAGGATATGGACTTGGGATGTTCTGTGGCGAACACCCCTCTGGAGTGTTCTGAACTCTCAAACTTAACGTACAGTAACTGAACCTACAGTATTGAATGCAAGCAGCCACGACACTAGGATGAGAATTCTCATGTCGAATGTCATGTGAGCCTAGATTAGATGCTGAAGTAGAAATTAGTGATGTCTGTGTGGGGGGGAATTCGCAGTGTGGGTCCATTTCGATTGTTGCTGTGTGGGGGAATATTGACCTTATTTGCAGTGTGGGCAATTTCGAATGTTACTGAACTTTGATGCTGAACTTTGAAGAAGTTACAGTTTCCGAATTATGTAGGGGCTGCTCGCAAACTGAATTATTTTACCTAGTGCCTAAGGAGTCGCTCTGTACAGAATTCATTATCTTGCCAAATTGTTAAGTCAAACGTGACGACACGGACATGGATGATGTCTTCTATCGTTAAAATACTGCACAGTCATTCTAGGTTTTTTACCTCGTGGACCGATGCAAGCATTCTGAGACACGTTGATGGCCTGAATCAATGTTCAATTAAGAATGCTTGGTTTAGACGTTGAGTACGTTCCCAGCATGTGGAGATGTTTTGTACCGAACAGGGTAGGAACATCGAAATGGGTTACGATCTTTCAACATGGTATGGACTTTGTGTGGGGTACCTCACTAACTTTTTTTTTATTGTACTGTCTGGCAGATTGCTAAGCACTGGTCTGCGAATTTGACACCAGAGATGACCACAGAGAAATTACAGAATCTTGCTTCGTCTTGTATCCCCTGGACTGAAAAGGAGCAAATTTTGAGAATCTGGAACTCCTCCAAAGAGAATAGGAAGCTCAAGAAGTTTCCCCTTGCCCCTAGTGACAAGATCTTCAACACGTACCTCGACAAATATGTGTTCTGGCATCAATTGAAAGAGAACTCTATGGCGTTTTACAAGGCTTTTGCTAGTGATTATGATCTCCAGGACATAACTCCTAGTATAAAGTTCGAGGCATATGTTAACTCAAATCGAGTTAGGCAATGGGATTATGCATTCAATCGGGCTATTCTGAACAAGGAGATCCAGAAGTCAGAGGAATGGGGGAGCCCAAAGCAGCCCCATGGTGAACGGGCCATGAATCGCCTAATCTACCGGTAAGTTACTGTCCATTCTGAATACCTATGTAGATAAATCTTACCAATCGAGTTTGATTTCGTATGTATATTATTTTCCACTTGAGCTTATCACATCAATCCAATGCCTGGTTAGCTTGTTGGTGGTCTATTTTCATAAACAGAATTAGAGTACTGTAGCAAGTTATGGCAACTGTATTTTATCATAAAAGAAAAGACAGTCAAAGTCCAACGAATCTGCAAAGCTTCCTTAGCTGCATGCACTGTTCTATCAATTTTATTATTTTGTGATGAGTCTGGTTTCGGCATATGCCATGTCCAAGCTAATTTATATGATCATTTCGGTTGTGGTTCGAGGCGTCTGTTTGCGCGCCACGGCTCAGTTTACAGCAGACTCTAGGCTTGAATCTTCGAATCACATGCTACTGCTGTGACTTATAGCGTTGGAATTTGTTTGTGTGATTTTGCGGAAAACATAATGTTTGAGTACTATACATTGACTGTGCGACTGGGCCTGACTTCTTGTGGGCTGGTTGCTGTGGGGCACTCACTTGCTGAGATATTGAGATTGTTTTTCATATGGAATTTCGTATGTTTAATGTTCCTCTAATGCTACTTAATGATGTCTTTTTGTTTGCAGATATTGGACGCATATATTAATGAAGGAAGGACTTGTGCCAGAGCCTCATCCTCTCTTTGCAGCGTGGCTTGATCTCAACAATGAGGATTCTATGTTTACGGCTGAGCAAGCAAGTGACTGGAGTGAGAACCACTTACAAGCTTGCCATTGGTATGTGGAAATCGATCCTCTTGATACCCCTCCTCATGAAATTGACAACAGGCGGTTGGTTGAGCCAACTTTCCAGCGCCAATGCGGTCCTCCTCAGGAAAACGTGGAGCAACGGGCTGCCCCTGATGTAGCTACTGGAAAGACCGCAAAGCCAAAGTCCAAAGGCGGTGCAAGAGGGCCTTCGAATGTTGTTGCGACATCAAAGGATCTGACCGCTAAGGGCAACAAACGAACAGCCGGGGTAGAAAATGAACAAGCAGCCTCTTCAAAGAGAGGCAAGAAAAATGATGGAATCGCAGATCGCCCTGTCCATACTGACGGAGCTCAGTCTGAAGCTCGGTCTTCAAAATCCCATTCACATGTCACGAGGAGTATAGCGGGTGGCTACTTGTCACAAATGCGGACCTCTCTAGTTCAACGCGCTCAAGAAGGAGAGACATTCCACGAAGTTCTCATCAACAACTCTGTGGGTGATTTCTTGGCAAGCGAGGCATCGATGTTCGAAGATTTTGCTGCCTTGGTACACTCCTTACAATATCCCTATCTCTTTTCATTTTAGAGATGTCATGTCAATTCAATTATTAATGACACCATTTTCTTGTAACTATCACAGGCAAGAGAAAACGTGCAGACCTTTCTTCGCGGCAAGGCCGGCACGTTTCCAGTAGCGGATCTTGTTATTATTGACCAGCCTTTCGAAACGTCTGTCGCTGGATTTGGAGATGGCATACCGGCGTGGAACTCACTAGATGGTTCAATTAGAAATTGGTACTCATCACGGTTCGAGTTTTGCAACGACTATCTCCACGACGATGGTGCTATTCTTATATTGATGCCCATGGGACTGAGTCACGAGATTCTGCACTGGATTTTGAAGTACAAACTCAAAACTAAGTGCGAATGGCAAGTTCACCAGTCTGAGCCCCTTGCGCACCCAGCCTATGAGGGCATGATGGTTAGTCAATCATTGCACCCATGTGTTGCAATTTCTTAGAATCCAGTTTGACAAGTACTGCTGTGACTGCATAATGCCTGTTCTGTGCCAAACATGCAAAGTCCAATTGTTCGAATTAGCAGCTTCGCAACTTTACTTGGTCATAGGCTATTGTGTTATAACCAATTGATATTTGTTGAATTCGTAGATTCTGTGATATATGTTGTAAGTTGATGGATATCAGTTTGACCTCTCATCGTCCTTTTACATTCTGGTGCCTCGTTCATTCTAGTGTGTGATAAATTTAAGTGATGCTTATTGTGGAGTTTTTCGCTGTGCCAAACAGGTTCTGTGCCAAACCGGTTCTGCTTCATTTTTTTTTCCATTCCCGTGCCTCCCTCATATCAGTGCGAATAGATTCTGTCCTTCGTGATTTTAGTGATTATGATCAGTCCATGGTTCTCTTTAGGGCGTTCTGAAACTGTTGAGAATAAGGGATATTAGTTTTGTTGTGCAAGGGTGGGGTGAGAGAATTTGATTTTCCCGAATCCTAATAATGAAGATTAGATCATGTTCGTCAACTAATTACTGAACCATGTCCATGTGCTACCTGAAGTCTATAATACTCAGTCCTTTTAATCTGTATAATTTTGTTTGACTAGGAAATTTGGATATGCTGGTTCATGGGTTGCTGTTGTGAGAATAACCCTCGGGCAGGGCAACGCAATTGTAGAGTTCAGGCTCTTGCAATGCCAGCATTAGTGGACGTAGTAGAAGATATTGAGTTTAAGAAGGATTAAAGGTTGAGATGCAGCGGAGACACTTTGTAAAGAAGGGGAAAATGAATAATTCCGAGAGTTGGCAGTGAGAAGATGGGTGAAACTGCTTTTTTTCATTTCATCGTGACGCATGTGAGCCTGAGATTATCATGTACAGGCTTATTTGACATATCTCAAATATAAAACTAACACTTGCAAATGACTTGTCCTGTTCAGACTTTCAATTTCTCAGCGGTGCTGTTAGTGAAAACGGGACGGCTCAAGGACAAGCAGTGGGAGAGGTTGCCAATTCCTCTGAAGTTAAACGCTGATCCATTGTTGGCCAATACCCCAGAGGACCCTCTGAGGTACCTTACTCTCACTAACCACGTGGAAAAACCTTCCACTGACAAAAGCGGAAACCCTTGGCGTGGACCACATGAGAAGTCGGAAATTTTCTTTCAAATCCTTATTGACATGTGTTCAAAGCCAGGAGACATAGTTGTCGATTTGAATGCCTCTACAGGGGCATCTCTTTTGGCGTGCCGAGCTTCCGGGCGTCACTTCTTTGGAATTGAAGAAGATGTTGGCATATACAACGCTATCTTGAAGCCACTGACCACGGCAGGGGAGGCAAAAAATCCATTGAAAATCCGAGGTGGTATGGATGGTAACCTCAGCCCTTGAACTAGAGTGTGCCAGATATCGTATTTTATTGGATTCATTGCTTTACATGTTATCCATATCTGCTTGGCTTTATTATGTTTAGAACTCCCAGTGTTGTAGCTTGCAGTACATTCATGTTCTCTACGAGAAGAATGCAATGATAATATATCTATCATACTTTTGACACGAGAGAGTACAATCCTGCAAGACTGCAACTGTACTTGCAGTAACTTTTATTATGTGCCATGCCCATCAAATTTCTAAGTTAGTGACCTTCCAATGCTCCTTCACCCTCAGCAGCGTCTGGACATCACTGTACTATACTGTACAGTACTATACACTGTTCCGAATGCCTGACACAGTGCCCAGTCCTCCATAAGTCGTTGTATTTTAGCGCGTTGGGAATCTCCACATAACAGATCTTATTAATATTCATAATATTCCACATAAGAGGGGGAGGTGTTAACTAACTTGGGTGTTGTTTACAGCCCCCAATGTTCAGATAAGCCGGAGAGGTTTAAGACCCTGATTTTTTTATTCAAAAATAATCAAAAACTAAAAGGACAACTTCAATAATAAAATAATAGAAAAATATCATCTCTTTTCTTTTCTCCCTCTGTCGTCTTGGGTCCTAATATATCTTGAGGTATCTCTGCAAGCTGCAGCTTGATGAGATTGCAAACTTACCTGAATTGCACACGAAACGTAGACGTCGACTTTGTCACCAAATTGAAGCATAAGATGCTTAACAAAATCCTTCACAAAATATGTTCCAACGAGTGCCATGAAATAATCTCACGAAATTTAATTTCTCATCTAAGTCTTTTCCTAATACTGTCTTGCTGACTGTGCCTCCATTTCTGCAGAGGTCCGGCCCAGGATGATTCCCTTCTTTGTGGATCCTTCTTTTATGAGAAGTCCATCCCCAACGTTCTCGCTACCTCCCGCAGCTGCAGCTTTCGCATCATATCTTGCCGTTCAAATATCACCGGATAACCAGTCCAAGGAATTCAAGCGCCGCCCCAAAGCAAGTGTATATGTCGATTCTGAAGCAGTGGAGTCCACCTCCGAAGGTGGGAATACCATAGATCTTTTGAACTCTGAGTCTCCTGGGAATAGTTCTATATCTTCTTAGAGCCATAATTTTCAGATGTTTATGGAAAACATGCATACTCTAGGAGGCCCCCACTTATGATGTGCGTGTATGTAACAAGTATTGCATCATGAAGCGAGGAACATATTTCAAGCAGTTCTTATTCGAACTCTAGTCTTCATACAAACTGTTCAAGTTACCAGGTCATCAAACAGTAGTCCCTCTTATTATTAGTTAAGTCTTTCTACATCTTATTATATTTTGACATAATGTTCTAAATATAGTATATTATAGTTAGCCTTGCACGGTGTAAAAATAGTCTTAATTCTTATTTATAGTAACATTCGCTATTTTTGTAACTTCATTTAGTTAGTATATGTTATCGTAACATAGCAATTAGTTAGTATATGATATCAAAACCTTAGTAATTATATGATATCAAAACATAGCAATTACAAGATTTACATATTTAAAGTTTAAAGTTGACATCAAAGAGTCTCACAATTTGCAATTAGAAAATATATCTTGGTTATTCATTTTTTTTTTGATATTTGAATAAAATTTTAATACTCTCAAAATTTACTCTCAAAATAGGTTATTCTCAAAATATGTTATTCTCAAAGTATGTTACTCTCAAAATTTATAAATACACAATACTCAATTACTCTTGTATATATATTATACTATCTTCAATACTTATGGAATAATTTTACATTCCTGCTTTTTATATCGATACTATATATAATTATAAAATATAATAGAATAGATCGCAACATAATAATCTAGTATAGAGTCACGTGATGATTCATTTTTTTAGCTATATGTTATTATATTAAAGTTGGGACATATATTTGAATAAGTGAATCTTAGTATAATTGTTTATATAAAGTAATAATTTTATATATATACATATATATATATATATATATATATATATATATATATATATATATATATATATATATATATACATATATATATACATATGTACATAGAATTTATCACGTTAAGTGTTATTTGAATATATAGCTAGCTATTAATTAGGCACAAGTAATCACATAATATATATATATATTAATATGCCTATATATACCTTAATAGTTAGCTATATGCCTATATGCCTATATATATCACACAACATTTAAATGTATGCATTCTTAATTATATCACGTAACCATATAATGAATAGTTAGCTATATGCCTATATAAAAATTACATAAAATTAATGTGATATATATAGGCATATAATTAATGTGATATATATAGGCATATCAGTTGTTATCATATTAATTATATTTCCAATTTCATATTCCTATATATTTTACATTAATAATATGTATATTAATTGAAATATTAATATATTATATATAATTAAGAATGCATACATTTAAATGTTAATGTCTTCTACATAATTTAAAATAATTATATAATAATATAAGATAGTCATGAAATATTTCCATATCGACACGTACATAATTAATGTCTTTATAATTATTTTTATATGGATAAAAATTTAAACATAAATTAATGTAGATATTTATATACATGTATGACATATGTTAATTTATAAAGATATATATTTATATTGAAATAAATATAAGTATTTATAAATATATATATTTATATATTTATTATACATAATTGTATATAGAAGTTTGCTTCATATAATCTACATTTCTATGCATAAATCCTTCCATCACATGTAATTATATACGTTCCAAGTGAAGCCTTTAGATTTGAATTGGATGTATCCTTCTATAGGCATGGAGAAATTTTGGTGTTGTATATTTGGAATGTAACTAGATGTACTAACTTCTCTTAACGTATATAGATAGATATATATATATATATATTATTTGTTTACACCCTACTTAATACGTACAGAACAATATTATTTATAATGTATATATAATAACATTCTATTCAACTTCAATATTTTGTCCAACTTCTAACACTGTATTCATAAATTTGGATGTTTTGTAATTTAGCAAGAACATCATGTTTACTATTACATATAGAACATTGTTTTCAATAAATATCTATATGACTTTACTTTGACATATAAATTTTATACATCTCTAGCAAATACATAAAACATTCTCCAATTAAATATATAAGACATTTTCCAATAAAATAAAATTTGTATTCACATACGGCTAATAATGTATTGTCTTTAAAGATAAGTTTTGAACAAGTATACGTATATATATATATATATATATATATAAAAATACATACATATATATATATATTTATTTATTTATATATATATATATATATATTTATATATATATATTTATATCTATATATATTTATATATATATATACACATATACTTAAATATTAAACTTATCAAACAATTGAAGATGTAGCCTATAAAGTGTAAGAATGAGTATTATTTGTAAACATTTACATATACATACACATTTATCAATATTAATACATTTTAATTATAATGATGAGTTTTAAAGTATATTAAGTGGTTGTAAAAAAATTGCATTCTATTTTTTGCCATTTCTACTATATGTAGACAAGAGTTTATGAAGTGAATACGATAAAATATGAATAGGTTAATATGTCCAAACAACAAATAATTATAAATAATTTTATAATTATATATTATATATTTAGATTCATTATTTTAATCAATCTGCTTGTTAGCTTTTCTATTTTATCTATAAATAACCAGAAGAAATCTACAACAAAACAGTATAGTGGATATACACTACTGTTATTGCGCTTAAATACATGTTCAAATACATCTAAAAACGATTACGATTGCGCCCATGAGTAGGTGTTCGGCACGAACACCAATATATTGCGTAAATAAAATCTAAAAATAACAAAGTACATCCAGATTATTGACTTCCTGGGTCGATATCAATTAAGTAATGAGGTGGTGTTCTGTACAAAACGTGGGTGAAGGGAGAGGAGCGGCCCGTCAAGAATGGTGATAGTGTGATTCTGTACTAAGTGATATCCCCGTTCGGCACCGAAGGAGGACATTGAGAATCCTAAGATGGATCAGTTCAAAGACCTTGATATTTCCAATGCTTTATTCCCACATTCGGCACCGAACTAGGCAAAATAAAATTTCCATATTGGAGTTATTCACTCCTCCCATATTGGAGTTATTCACTCCTCCCATATTGGAGTTATTCACTCCTCCCTTTCTGGAGTTATTCACTCCTCCCTTTCTTAAGTTAAGCAGTAATTAATTTGATTCTCAGGTACTAAATGGTTTTTTTTTATACCTTTAAGTGACGTGCTTTAGATTTGTGCATGGAGATTTCGTGTTCGACGCAGAACACTCATCAGCAAGCAAATTTTAAAGTTATTCCCTCAAGTTTCCTGAGTTGAAGATTCTAAGTAATCTGTTCTCATTAACATGTCTGTCTTGTCATTACTAAATCATGGTCTAACTAAATTCTAGACTACTTGTTTGGCACAGAATGATTAGAGTCAATGAATAATTATCTCATCAAAAATAGTTTCAACAAGTATAGCTCATTTCAACATTACCCCCATACATCGTATAGATTACCCATTCTGAGCAGAGCAATCAGATATATAGAACTTACTAATATGTACACATCTCTGATCATCTCATCCAAATATTCTAGTAGATTAAATGTTCACTGATATCTTTGGTGTCTTGGTGATTGTTTATTGAGTCTGCAATTTAGAATTCAAAACTTTATATT
The DNA here is from genome assembly GCA_014871385.1 of Ceratodon purpureus. NCBI lineage: Eukaryota > Viridiplantae > Streptophyta > Bryopsida > Pseudoditrichales > Ditrichaceae > Ceratodon > Ceratodon purpureus. The sequence goes on along the minus strand of CM026423.1, from coordinate 17,617,611 downwards.
TGGACCCGGTTTGGCATAGAACTAGTATATTATTTTAAGAAGTAATAGTTGTATGTAAAGCATGATTCAGCATTCCGGGGAGCAACATGATAGAGTTTGCCGAAGATGACCCCATGAAGCTCGAATAGATGAATCACATAAAGGTCATTTCAGTAATCTGCACAAGCATAAACAAGAATGTTGGAAAAATCACAGAACATAAATACCACTGTTGATGCAAAAAGAGAATAGAATTATCTAAATATGATTAGATCAAAGCATGGACAGAGCTATAGTTTTACCTTTCACTTTGACCTTGTACGCTTCTTGTTTTTATTGCGAGAGTAATTTGTGCCCCCTATGTCACTGTTGAGGAATGTTCTCTTTTTCTTCGGATTGGAACATTCACCAACCGTAGGTTCCTTCGTGATATCTGTACATTCATATTCAAATTAAGTTTCATAAATGACAATTATTTGATCAATATCTACATTTTTCTACAAATGGCCTTCTAACATACCTGGAATTCTGTCCAGACCTACGCTCCTCTTCCAGTTTTCGACGAAGGCTGATCGACATTCTGTCTTTGCGCATCGATCTTCCAACCAGGTCTGCATGACTATACACCAAGGATGATACGTGCATTTGCAAGGTGCAACAATGATGTCCATGTGTGGGAATTTTCCATTGCACAATGCACACGGATTTATTGTTATCATATCTGTATTGTGGCTTGGTGTTTCTTCCTGTACATGTTGACTTGGTTGCAAGTTCATGGGAAATCGAACCCGTTCTTCCATTCTTTTTAGGACGCCTTTCAATCTTTCCTTGTCTCCTTCAAGCTTCACCTTTACAGTCTGCAATCGATCCAGCTCATTCAGGGCTTCAAGAATCTCACCCTTTGAGTCGACTAGGGCTATTTCCTTATGTTTAATTTTGTATTTTAGCTTGATGATCCACCTCTCCTCCTTCACCATCCTCTCAGCAATCTTCTTTGAGATCTGCTCGCTATAGCTACCATTACTTGACTTCTCCTTGCACTTCTCCAAGTCCTCCTCTGCCTCCTGCAACTGAGTCTTGAGCACCGAGATTTGCTCCAGCAGACCTTCTCTTTCAGCTCCCTCACTTGGGTCTTTGGGTGATGTCATCCGTGAACTTATAAACACATGCGTATTAGTGTAATCTGCGTCTGCTTTGTTGAAAGCTACCCTCAAATCCTCAATCTCGCCCTCGATTTTGGACTTGGCTACTTCATAGTATGTCCCTTTCAGTGATTCTGCTCCAACATACTTTATCACAGTTTCACTCTTCAAGTCTAAGTTCTTGCAAGTACTCCATCTCTCCGCTGCGTACTGGGCCCAGTTCATTGGGTACCCATGGCAAACTTCTGACACAATCGCTCGAGCAAAACTCTCTGTAACACATTGATTTTTGGGCATCTTGGTAAGTTGGTAGACAGCTGGATACAGGTCCTCAACACGCCTTTTCACTCTCTCCGACTTAGCACCTGGGTAGAAGTATCCCAAGTTCTGCTGCCTGGTACCAAACATTTGGACCAGCTCCTCATTCTGCACGTGGTTTACATCTCTGGAAGGATCCAGCCCATAGTTGGGCAATGACACATCCAACGCAAACCACGGCTCATTTCCTCTCTCCACATTACTCCTCTCCATCACCGAGATACAACACCTGCTAAATCGCAAATTCCCTTCTGAAATTACACCCTTTTAATCATAACACTAAACCTGTGTTTACTTCTGCAGAAAAACTGGTGCAAACACATCTTAATCAGTATACGTGATCAGACCACCCAAACCACCCAATAGATTCCAATGATTCACCAGCATCGTGAGCACCATGGAAACCACAAATTCTTGCATGAAATTGCAAACCTCAACCATTAGTCATTTAATACAAGGAACCTGGTCCTGATAAGGGATTGTGTACATTAACAAAATCTATGAAAACACTTCATGCAATGACTAGATTTACCTGACCGAAGTATAATGTTGAAGTGTATGTCATCAGTAATGTAGAAGTTTAAGCATCATCTGCATTCATTAGAAGCACAAGTTAGTTCATGTATTCAAAAGGTTGAACTAGAGTAACTGATTAGAAATAGAGAAAACCATGGTCATGAAGTTGCTGAATTAAAACAGCAGAAATGAAGGGCTGAATTAAAATACTCGATTCCGACTATTTATCTTCACGCAAGTAATAATGAGAAATTCTGAAGCAGACTCCTCCCAAATACTCAAAAGCCAAGTCAATAGTGTCACCACAGTCCCTCAGATACTCATGTGTACGAGCCTGCAGCATATGGGACACTGGTCAGAAACCCTCTTACGATGCTCTGGAGTTGATGGAAATGTTTCTTTCCATGATCATTCAAAATGGCGTTCTGTAACGAATAAGTTCAAAAGAAGGAGAGAGGTTGAAACCGACCGTAAACTTTCACAGAAGTTCTTTTCCGCTCCTTTGGAGCAACCTTGATGACGTTTACGTGACAGTAATTGGCAAACACGTTGGCCCAGTTTGCGGCTTCTTCTCCACTAGGCGCCGTGAAATGTTTGTCATCACGACGTCTACTAGATTTTCCAAAGGCGCTGGGTACCCAACGAGTGTGCGTCCAAGGATATGAATGTACCGTGAAGCGCTCACTGCCAGTGTAGCACGAAACCTAGCCAAGCATTCCCACTTCAACCGTCAATACAGTTCTTCAGCTCAGATAAACGTAGTTCAAACTGACAGGTTCCGTCATAAGAAAGGACTCTCAAAAGCAGGAGATATTCGAACCACTAAAGAATCAAGTGGAGCATGTAATGTCTCAGCAGAGACGGAATAATTGGTGACTGAGTTATGAGCCCAATAAGATGTGTACTGACTTTCTGTCCCATGCTAACACAATGCCCACAAGCACGCTTACCACAACACATATTCCGAGTTTATAATACAACATAATAGGTGACTAAAATGGATCGGGAAACCATGAATCCTTTTCTGACTCTATTTTCTATTCCAACAACTTTGAATAAGTCCTCACCGCAACTACATCTTCAAGGCTTAGACATCGCAGGCCCCAGTAAAAGGCCTTCGTGGTCAGTCGTGCAGAAACCTCCACAGGAGGAGCGAGCTTCGACGAAAATCCGTTACTTCAAGGAGTCAGGTTACTAGTCATGACAACCTCTCCCAAAAGATCCGAGTCTTCATCCCCAACAATATCGATTCTTACGTCGCCAGACTTCAAAGATCCTAAGCCATTCACTTTGCCTGTACAAAAGCATATGTATATATCAATGCAAAAACTGGGTGTCACTTAGAATGAAGTGCCATGAGACTCGTCTAGAACTATTGACTAGATTTATTGCAGAAACGGGAAACACTTATTACGACCACAGCATCGCAAGCTATTAGGTGAAAATAGAGCATGAGCAATACACATATTCTCACATCTTCGACATACTCCTGAACACTTGCAACGAAAGAAATTATACCATTAGTCGCAAGAGTGAATACTGAATACCGCAATTGTAGATTGTTTTTGTATCAAGAGCTCCAGCAAGGTGAGTTGCACAGCCTTGGCCATGGCCATGGCTATGGCTGCTAAGTGGATAGGGCACACATTGTATTGTCTTAATTGTTATCAATTATCACTCATTGTGTGTTCCCCTAAAATGGCCATCAAGTTGATCGAATTTGACATGTTGGTGTACAGGTCATCATTCAATTGGAGTATACTTTGATAGTTGCCGATGATTTCATTAGTCATGGATGATTTCATCCTCATTTACAGAATGAAACTGTCTTACTAAATAAAGTAATTCATTCGCTCATGGCTCATGAAAACATGCTCATGGCTCATGTGCTCATGGCTTTGTGCTCATGCTCTAGCATTCCCCCAACATGCACTGCATTCTTTGAATGTTTTCCCACTGCACCAACCAGTCTTGATTCGACAATACCCCGTCAATGGATATATTATACAATTCGGTAGTACCAGCCAACCATATCGAAGCGAGCAGCCTGTCCTATTATCCGTGCAGCCTCATCGATGATAACATGTGCCACTTCCTAGTGTACTTCCTATATATCTGAAAGAACTTTCTCACAGAGTGCCCCGGCTCCTTCGAAAATTTTCACCTGGAGAATGTCTCCCACTGCACTTCCCCATCCGCGGTTCGTTGTCCAATAAGTTCGTTTCTGAGAACACTTTGCGAGGGTCTCTAGCTAGTTGTTGCTAGTACCCAGATCGGTTCAACAAAAATATGCCTCACTGGAAATTGAGAAGTCCATAAAAGCTTATGACCTTCGGATAGACACGTTCTTCCAAACATCATGTGAAAAGTAAATATTTAAGGGAATGAATTCGACATTTACACTAGTCAATAAGAAATATTACATTGGATCATTGGAGGGTGAGCTTCAGACGCCTCATCCATTCAGAGAAGCTCAGGTCATCAGTGGGCACAAAACTACTCTTCAAACGTGCTCTTTGCTCTGCCGTGAGAACCCGTAACTGGGGGAACCTAGCCTCCTGAAACCAAAATCATCAAGACAATATACTGAGCATGATATCAACTTTCAAATGGCAGACTAAATTCCATAAAGAACTGCTACTTACATAAATGTGACAAGTCGGGAACAAACAAATTCCGAATACTTTGCAAAGCGTTGTAGCAAACAAAATAATCACCTGACACAAATCCCGCTTCTGAATCAATTAATGTATGCTTTGAAGAATTGACACATCAGTTCTTCAAGAAGACAAATTACAAACCTGTTCGTAAGGAGGATCTTTGTGAGCAGGTATCAATCTTGCCTGCAAGTATCGAGCCTGAGAGCTTGCCTCCTACACCAATCAACAACAGGAAAGAAGTTAGATTTCCCAACTTGAACAGTCATAAGACATTGTTGGAGAATTTACGCTTGGCGTTCCTGTTCAAATTAGTTGATGGAAAATGAAGCCATCACACTTTGCCTAAACATAAGTACATATCCCCAATAACTATCAGGCCTTAAAGTCCAAGTTAGGTGACCTTAAACGAAAGCATCCGAGGAGCTGGAAATCGCTGCTCTGTAAGTTCTTGGGCAAGAGTGCGACAAGCTGCTTGTGCTTCTGCGTTCTTAGCTTCATCCGCCGCAACTCTCAAACCCTGCACACAGGAATTAGCCAATAAGTTTGAATTTAATTTCAAAAGTATTCATTGACCGTGCATAGACCACTAAAGCATTCTATTTCATATCTCTATTTCACGTTCTATTTCCAGGACCTAATATAAATTCCAAAGAAAATAAGTCTATCTCACAAAACGCTTAAACAAAACTCGAAGACATATGTAACACTCCATTTCTAAAGTTTGCTAAGGCTTTTGATCGTTATCTTGCAAAGGTCTCAAGAACGTTTACATCAAGCAAAATGCTCACCGTCCAAATGAAGACATCCGTGCCATGATCCAAGACAATCACCGAGTCCGATTGCATGCCCACATCGTGGGCAGGTAACTCCTCGAATGTGCCTGCCTCCCGATGCATCAGCAATCTTGGAGCCATCATCCGCAATGACAACTCGAACCCAGCCTACACAGATGACAAAATTGCGGAACTGATTAGCGCTAGAAGATGTCACCGGTAACAGGAAAAATGAGAAAACTAGACCTGACACATGCGACATTGAAGTAAAGTGACATAATTTCATGAAATGCAATTTTTTCATTAATAACTGCCTGGCTAGTAGAGCATTGCTTCAGACCTCAGTAGAAAAGCAGGTTATGTAAACGAAACAGAAGTAAAAAAAACTTCATGCATACCTGCAAATAAAGATTCCTGTAAACGGCCCTCTCATCTTCATGTCCTATGATGCTGCCCAACAAAGGCCCGCGCTTCAAGTGAAACAAGAGCTCCGGCAACCTTGACAGGCTTGAAGGGAAGGGCCGTATCTTAGACTTCGCAACATTGCTTCCAAGCTTCACAGCAATATCTTTAACTCTCTCGTCTACTGATGCTCGCATGTCAGCAGCATCTCGGGTAGTCTTTGCCTCTAACACCGTCTTCTTTGCTATTAGCACTGCAGCTACCTGCGTTGACACCAAACATATTAGAGACTCAGGACAGAAATAATACAACCAAATAGAAGCTCGTTTCTCATATTGCGATATTATGTCATATTAGATAAACAAGCATTTATCCAGCTATTCCTAAAGGAGCTACTACTTCAAAAACAGAGTGACGAAATATTATATGCAAGTAGGAATAAAATCACAGCAAAATCAAATGAGGCAACACAATCTGATTGTCAAGAACAGTACCTCGTCATCTACACTCTGCAAGTAGTTCGACACACTATCTGTCGTCGGCAGTCGCACTGTCACAACCCTAGTCACTTCTGCTTGGTGCATACTAGTATATCTTGCAACAATCTGAAAGTACACATGACTGTCTTCTAAATCATCTTCCAATTCCATCGTAATTGCAAATGCTTGACAATCTTCAACACTGAGTAAGCGCACAGATGTAGACGTATCATTTCTAAAATGTTCGTAACTCGCATCTCCACGAGCCTCCTCTCCTGGTCCTGCCGTTCCAACCAGTCACACCGTCAGTGACATGCATAGAGGTGAAGTGGTGAACAACCCGCCATGTGATTCTGTGAACAACCATGACCAGTGATTTAAATGTGACACAAACAGCTTACCGATCACACGAGTCACTGCAACATCATCAGAACAGCGAATCTCCAAGATCCCTCGGAAACCTGTGGAGCGCCGAACTGCACGTTGCAAATTGGTACAGAAAACCTCTCCAAAATCATCGTGTAATACCAATAGACCTCCCGAGGCATTTACTAATGGCTGCAAAGTAGGGATGCGCACAGGACATGTCCCAGCACACAAAATATCCACGGCAATGTCCAGAACCCGCGCTTCCTGACCGAGATGCTCCATATGCTTGATTGCCTTCTTCTCCATGTAAGCATAGTTTGGATGAGTAGTAGAGTAAGGAAGCGATCCAGGACCCAACGTAGTTGGCCCTCCCACACAGAGCAGCACCCGACTCCTTCCACCAGAACGCTTAGATGTATTCACTGGGAGCTCTGTTGCTGGACCTTGAATAAGAGCCAGTACCACCTCAACAGCTGTTCCAAGGCATCGCTCTCTCTTTGCTTCCGCAAGACCACCTCGATAAGGACGTAGAGCAGAGACAATACTATGAGCTATTGGGAGGCATGCGTGAACAGGAGCAAGATAAACTCCTGTTCCATATATTAGCATCTGCTTAAGATCCTGGTTTAAACTAGAATCACCAGGTAAAACGTCTGCTGCAGCCACGCCTGATTCTGATAGATCAAAGACAGCTACTGTTCTTCCGTATGTAACGATTCCAATCCGTGTTGCTGGCGAGAGTGAATCTAAGAAACTGTGCAGAGACTCCTGCAACTGCGTCAAATGTTCTTCATCCAGGCTGTCGTCAATGACGAGCACAACTGGTGCAGCCATGCTGGATTCAGAAACTGACACAAACCCAGGACGTCGAGTCCCTGCATTGGCAATTTTTAAAATTTAGTAATAGAACCCCCAGCTAGAACCATTATAAAGGTACATCTACAGTTCAGACTATGGTTCCCATACGCCTTAAGGTCTCATCAAATCGCTGCAAGTTAAAATCAAAGGATTTGCATTCTCAAGTTGTGGGACTCGGACTTCCATTCACAAAATCTGAGACGAACATTTCTAAAATGAATGATATCAATATGATAAGCTGTGACCTCATTATGTTATAAGATCCATAAAAACCTGAATCAACGTAATCGACAACACTTGTAGCGAGCTCCGGCCAATTACGCAAATCCTCTATGCTGGCAGCCCTATACTCTCCAGCACTGTCATTGGATTTGTTGCAGAATGTGCAGCTCCAGGATCCAGTTGTATGTGCAATGGTGCTGTGCTGATTCACATACGCTCCACAGTTTTGACAACGGAACGGCTCATGCATAATCACAGGAGGACTTGGCTCTGTCTCTCTTCCAGGACAGACCAGGGCTCCGAATCCCAGGCTGGCCGTGTTCATGAGCTTCTTCTCACTCAATACCTGAAACACAGATAAGGAAAATAATTATCTCAGTTAAAGCCACCAACACTGCTTCCTGAATGAGATCAATCTTGATCGTTGCCCATTCTGAACTGACGGAATAGACCAAACTAGTCACTTCAAAGCGTATGCATATGATACAGCATAAAGGATTGAAAACTTCTGCGATTCTGTGCACCCACAAAGAACAGGCAAACTATGAAGACCGGAATGAATTCCTCAGTTGTTGAAAGTGTCATGGGCAGCAACACAACAGGCACAATTCCCTACATTGATGAAACTACATACTACATTCTGCTACATGCATTTAGCCTCTGCTTCCTACCACCAAATAGAATGGTGCTTCCTACCACCAAATGGAATAATGCATTTAGCCTCTGCTTCCTACCGCTGCTGACTTACAAAAGAATGTCACGAAGTAAGACCTCAAAAAGGAACGCTATCACATTACTGTTGCGAAACAGAGTAACCCTAAATTTGCAGACGCTGCATGTAAAAGCCAGAGAAAAGGGCACCTTTTGAGCTGAAAACAACAGGAAGGGCGCAGAGGCAGACAAGCTGTACGCATCAAACTCCTCTTCTGATACTCCATGCTGGTGGCTTGCCCCTACTGAGCCAGAAAACCCGTTATCAACTGGTGGTACCGAATGAGAAGCCAATGGAATTTCTGCAAAATTGGACGGTCCTCTGGGAGGCTGTGCATCAAAATCAGGTTGCGAAGTCCGAGGCGGGCTACTAAACACCGGAGGCCCAGGAGGACCAGAATATTGCGAGGGGGTCGCAAAGCCAGGTAACGGACTTCCGCCCAAGCTCGGAGGAGGCCCCATAGGAATGACCGGCATTGACTGCGCTGTTCGGAACTCCGGAGGCCCAGGAGTTCCAAACCCTACACCACCATTCGCAGCTGGATACCCTCCTGCACACCATCACACCCAGATGATGAACTCTGTCGCAACAAATGATGAGGAACTTGACGCAGTCAATTAGAATTTCAGCTACCGCTACACAGCAGACCCACGCTTCACTACCATACCAAGGAGAAGCTGCAATTGGACGCGATCGGATTAGGGTAAACACACAGAAACAATGCTGACCTGCATGAGGCTGGTGCGGATCATGCGAATGTCCATGATGATCATGCGAATGCCCATGATGACCATGCGAATGAAAAGTAGGCGGTAGCAAACCGGTCGAAGGCTCGGAATGAGCGTGCTGCAACGAGGGTTGATTAGAACCTCCCGCCACGTCAGAGTATCCAGACGATGAACCCGGAGTGCCGAACGTTGGAGGCGGAGGAGGCACGTTCGATGAAGAACTCTCTAGCGACGGCGATGGCGAGTGCACTGAGTAACTGCCATAATGCTGATACTGCCCTTGCCCCTGTCCACTTCCTTGCTCCATCTCTCCCTCTCAAATTTCCAAATGAAAACACCAATCCGACTGGCAAATCATAAACTAAAGCTTCCTCCCCTCTCCACCTCCATCACCAACCAAAACCTACTCCAACGAAACCTTTGAGAAAACTCTATCTCTTGCTCCCACCTGCACTTGCTTCCATAAATCCTTACAAAAAATAAAACGGAATAGGAATGTCCGTGAAGCCAAGAAGCGACTCAATTCCTTATTCCCGAGGTGTTCCAGCTTCCCAGGACCCCAAACCGGTACACAAAAGTCAAACTTCGCTCTCACTAGCTCCGACCTGCACCTGCCACCACAGATCCTACTGAAACCATAGAATACGAATGTTCCACCATCAACTAAGTAAACTCATGCATTCCAGAGGCCTTCAACTTGTCGAAAACCCCAAACCTAGCTCAACGATCTCCAATAAACCACAGTAACCTGCACCTGCCCCTGTAGAAGATAAAATATAAACACTCCCGCACCTAAAAACAAACTATATTACACATACCCGAGGCGCTTCCCCTTATCAGAAACCCCAAACCTAGCTCCACGAACCTCAAAACCAATCAGTCGATGCGACCTGCACGCCCCTGAACAGATCCGTATAACGAAACGCTCCGATACCGACGAGCCTCAATTACGAGTCTCCGAGACGCAAAAGCTCGTTACAAAACCCCAACCCTAGCTCAAGAAGCGCAGAAGCATGAAATAAGTTAATGCAGAAACCTTCATAAGCGACGGAATGTGGATGGCCCGGAAGCGCAGGAGCGGAGCTAGGCATCCGAAAAGTGTAGCTTCTTCTTCTTCATGATCATGGACATGGACATGGACATGGACATGGAGCCGTAGTCTGGTGGCGTTGGGATCACAGGGAGGGCGTGGACATGGCCATGGGCATGGCGTGGAGGAGAGGAAGGACGACGTGAGATGTGTTTGCAGCGAGATGAGCACGACGAGCACGAAATTAGGGCAGAGTTGAGGAGGAGAGTTTTAGCGCAGCAATGAGTCATGGCTTCGGGTTTGGTTGGAGATGGTGGCTGACGTGGCGCCTCCAGCTGTGATTGGTTATCGGGTGTAATGTGGCTGACGTGGCGGGTGCTTGTTGGTTGGTGTTGGGGGCTCTGCTTCTGACGTGGAACGTGGGACAGTGTTTGGGAGTCCGGAGTAGTTCTCATTGGCATTGAACTCGTAGAGGGAATTGTGTTAGTGCTAAACTTGGAGGGAATCTGGTGGGTTGGTCCCTTGGGAAAAAACTGTGACTAACATTGTAAGGTCGAGGCACCTAAAACCGACCAGTTAAGGGATTTGCCACTGAGATTGGAGGTGTATAAGTCGAGGAAGATTTTTCTTTGAAGGGGAAATAGGTTTAAGGAGGAATGCAACTTTAAATTTCATGTTTACTTCAATATTTAATTCACTATGAATTTTTAAAGCCGTTTTTTTGTAATACATATAACGGATATGTAGGCCCACCTAAAACCGACCACCATGACACCAAAACTTGATTACTATACTACTACCAGAATATTCCCATGTGATTCCTTTTTTACCAATCATACTTGATACTTTCTTCTAGATCTCCCAAGACTTTAAACTTGAAAACTTGTTGGAAACGAAGAAGTCTACGATGATGGGTACCCGGTTGGCTATAGGTACATCAACCTTAGCACTTATTGTTGGCATCCTTAAAAATTACTATTGACATTCTAGCACTTATTATTGGCATCATGATACTTATTATTGGCATTGTAACACTTACTATTGATATGTAACTTTGTAGTGTTTTAACATTGTTGTGGTCAATTATGAAGTGGAAGCAATATAAATGATAATAAGAGGTATATACAACTTGTAGTATTTAAATGTTGAAATATGATTATATTTATAATAAAATTTTAAAACCTAAAATTCCAGTTCTTGGAAGGTGATGTATGAAAATAAATATTGTGGCATGTCCAACCTTAATTGTTTTTGAGTAAATTTAAAAATATATAAAATAAAAAAACATTCATAGATTATAATACATATATAGATCTGTTTGTCTTACTTGACTGTTGAGCACTGGAATCCATCGAGGAGATAAACCGAGTTGTAATCAATGTGCTCAATGGAATATGGCCCACCAGCAATTCCTACATTCTCTTTGATTAGAAATTTCTCTTATAACTTTAGACCTACCAAAAAAAATATCTCATATATACAAAGCAATAAGTAATACTCCTTTGTTTTACAAAAAAACCATGGTTTCCACAAATATTTTGTACCTAAATGAAACCATGGTTTCATTATTACTAGGAGTAGTATGTAAGTCTCTTGCTTTTGATTTTAAATGGGGAAATTTCCAAGAACTGACACTCACCAAGGTGATACCAATCCAGCGTATTATGCCAAAGAACAATTTCTATTAAAAATAGCATTAGTAAAAGCGTGTCACTGTTCTTAATTCCGCACTCAAAAGAAAAACCTTGGTTTTTTTGTGAAATAGAGGGAGTATAACACCTCTCATTCAAAATATATAATTTAAAATTTTAAAAATAATAATAATAATAATAATAATTTGTTATCAAAGAGAAGTCATCCAACAGAATAGAAAACATGTAAGTTATGTGTCTAAAATTCCAAAAAATAGAACCATGAAGAATGAAAAACGAAAACAGAGGTGGTTTTTCCCATTGGTAATAAAAGTGCCATTTGTCCCAAAAAAAAAAAAAAAAAAAAACGAAAACAGAAAAACAAAGGAAAAGAAAAACCAAAGAGCCAAAAGATAGGAAAACGGAAGAGCAAAGAACAGTGGAGCGAAAGAAAGGAAATTTGAAGAGCAAAAGGCACCAGCGGAAGGAAAAAGCTAAAGAAAAACGGCTAAAGGAAAACAAAAGAGCAAATGAAAAAGGAAGGAGACACAGTAAAAAGATAAAGAAAGCAGGTAACAGAAGAGAGCCGTGAAGGGGAAGGGGTTTAGGGTTTAGGGTTTAAGACCCTCCACAGCACTCGCAAGCTCTGGCCCAGTTGCAGCCATGGCGATGGCGATGGCGATGGCGATGGCGATGACCACCTGCTAGGCTGCACCACCAAACCCCGGGTTTTATTCAGACTGTCGCTCCGCTCGCAGCCATGGTGAAGGCATACCTCCGCTACGAGGAAGGCGCCGCCTTCGGCCTCGTCGCCTCAGGCGAGGCGCGCGTCTGTTTCGACCGCTCCGGGAAACTCCTGCTCGCTGGCGCCTTGGAGCAGTTCCTCGTCTGGAATGTCAAGCAAGGCCGGTGTGTCAATGAGCTCGTGCCCGTTGCCGGAACTAAGCCCGCTGTTACCTCTGCCGCGCCTGTGCCTTCGTCTGCCTCTTTGGTGAGTGAATCATTTTCTGCACAGGTTGGAAGATTGAAAGTCGATTGGAAGTTGACTATGGTGTGATTGGATTCGTCTTTGGCAGCTCTCTGATTTGAAATTAAAGACAAGAATTGAGGTTTCATATCGTGTCTGGAATGATTATAAAACAGTAGATACTACATGAAGAGGAGGAGCAGGGCTTCAAATTCTCATAGTGCACAATTTGCATAAAATGTTTAGGGTTTAGAAGCGAAGAGGGGCAGAACTTTAGATGTCCATTCTGCACAGATTGCACACAACGCTCGGAGCTCGAAGATGGAGCTATGAGATGATTCCAGGGTTTATGTGAAGAGAGGTGAATTTTAGGCAATTTGGAGGAGGAATGGGATGGAGTGGGATTGATTGAGATTTGTGAGTGATGGTGTAGGTGGCGGTGGGGTACAAGGATGGAACGATACGAGTCTGGGATATCGTCAAGGGTTCTTGCGAAATGGTTCTTACGGGGCACAAAGGTGCCGTGACAGCCATGGCGTTTAATAAGACAGGGTCTTTGTTGGCCTCAGGGAGCACAGACACGGACATCATTGTGTGGGATGCCGTGGCTGAGACTGGTCTCTACCGGTTGAAAGGTCATCGCGACCAGGTGAGCCTATTTTTTGTTTCTTTTTTTCCAATTGATTTGGAATTTGGGTGGAGCTCTGGTGGAGGGCATTTCTGCAGGAGGGGTGTACATTCTGGTGATTGCGCTGTTCTGTCTAGCTTGCGATTTATTGATGAGTGAAATGTCTGGAACTTAATTGACAGGTGACGGATTTGGTTTTTCTGGAGACGAGCAAGAAGCTCGTGAGCAGTTGCAAAGACAGTCACGTTCGCGTGTGGGACTTGGATACTCAGAGCTGTGTTCAGAGGATTGTGAGTCATCGCAGTGCGGTCTGGGCTTTGGATGTGGATCCTTCGGAGCGTCATCTTGTCACAGGGTCGGCGGATTCGGAGCTTCGAGTGTTTACAATTAGTAAGAATGAGGTGAGCACAACGTCCTTGGTATTGAGACGTGCTTCTTTAACTTGCTATTTAACCTACTTGATTATTAAGCATTTTTAACGAAGAATGGATTTTCTTGTCAATTAAACTATAATTTTCTTAATTTCAGGAAGCGCAAACGGGGGTACATGTTGTGTCGGAAGATATTGAGCTTCCAGGTGCTCCTGACGAGGAAACCAAAGTGGCACCAAGAAGCAAGTGGGATATCTTGATTCCTCTAGGGAACATCAAGCGCCAGAGCACGGACAGGGTTTCAGTCTTGAAGTTTAATTCTAACGGTTCCCTATTAGGCTGCCAGTCTGCTGGTAAAACACTTGAATTATACCGTGTTCGTGACGAGTCTGAAGCTCTGAAGAAGGCAAAACGGCGAAAGAAACGTATCCGAGAGAAAGCTGCTAAGTCTGGGAAAGGAGAGCCAGCAGATGGGCAGGCTCCCGCTGGTGAACACGAGCATGACGAAGACATGCCCGATATTACTGAAAGTATATCAGCGTCAGATGAGTTTCAGTTGTTGCAAACTATTAGGTTGAAACAAAAGATTTCGTCCTTTTCGTTTTGTCCTGCAGAGCCCAAGAAAGGAACATTGGGATCAATTGGCTTAGCGCTGCATAACAACAGTTTGGAAGTCCACGAGCTCCAGGAGGAGTCTACTTCTCGTGTGCATTCGATTGAAATCTCTGGTCATCGATCGGACGTTCGTGTGGCAGCTTTAAGCACAGATAGCACAACCCTCATGACTGCAAGTCATAATGCAGTTAAAATCTGGAATCCCAAATCAGGTGTTTGTCTTCGAACTATAGAGTCTGGTTATGGTCTTTCTGGAACTATTGTTCCAGGAAATCGACAAGCAATCTTAGGTACCAAGGCTGGAGGCATAGAGATTTTTGATGTAGCAGGTGCTGAACGTACCCATGTTTTAGAAGCCCACGGGGGTGCCGTATGGTCTTTAGCGCCCATGCCAGATGGTTCGGGCTTTGTTAGTGGGAGTGCTGACAAGAATGTTAAGTTCTGGGACTACGAGCTTGCGCAAGGGGGCGACAAGGTTAGTGATATATTTTTTTCCGAATCTGCAGATCAGTAATGATACACGAGTATGTTTTGGGCTGTAGTACATGCAGTACTTAGTACGGAGATCGGAAAGAGGAATAAATAACGTCATAGAGAAAAGAATTGGTCTGAATGCTCAAGTCCTATGTTTTGAGAAGGAGTGGAAGCTGTTTCAGCCTGATTTTTTTTAGTCAGGTCTATATGGCAGGATTGTTAATTCAACGACAGTGATTATTTATCAGGTTATTGTGGTGTGCCGATCATCTACTTATTCATTAATCTTTTTCGAAGACTAACACAAATATCTTTCATTGTGTAGGTGGGAACTAAGCAGTTGAGTATACGCAACACTCGAACATTGCAAATGTCAGATGACGTACTTTGTGTACGCCTCAGTCCCGATGCTAAATACATTGCTGTGGCACTGCTTGATTCTACAATCAAGGTACTAGATTTGGCTCTATTCTGGATGCTTTTTCAGCTTACTATGTGCTCTGTTCAATTCAATGCAATTGTAAAGAGTTTACTTCTGTTCTTGTTTCTCTTTATTCTTATATCACGTAGAGAGTGAATGATACCTGCGAATTGCTTGCAGTTCATTATTTCTTTAAGAATCCTTGTCCCTGGTTCTCTATCTAAATTATCAAAATCATGTAGATGTGTAGCTATTTCAGTACGGTGGCGATTGCTTGAAACTTTTCTGCAATTTTTCTATTGAAATGTTGAATCATGCTCGGCTTTGCGAACTGCAGGTGTTCTTTACAGACAGTCTGAAGTTCTTTATTTCACTCTATGGCCACAAGTTACCCGTACTGTCGATGGACATTTCTTCAGACGGTGCTATACTTGCCAGTGGATCTGCTGATAAAAATATCAAGATATGGGGCATGGATTTTGGTGATTGCCGCAAATCTCTCTTTGCACATGGTGACAGGTATAGCTTCTTAACCAGTTATTCACCTAACTTTTCATTGTAAATGTGAAGTGATGCTACGGTAAGGGAAAAACAGCGATGAGAATTTACGCAATATTTAAAGTTAGGGACATAAACTCCTTGAGTACTATGTTAGTGCAGTAGACCAAGGATTTTGAGTTTGTCTGAAAGGCATAGTCTTTTATTTCTACCAGTGGCTAGCATTGTCTCATCCCATGTTAATTTTTCTTGAGCAGGCAGAGCTCATTGAGTGACTTGGCCTGTACCAATTTTCACTAACTCTAGTTTTTTTTAGTGTGATGGCAGTTCAATTTGTGCCGAAAACTCATTACATGTTCAGTGCTGGAAAGGATGGAGTTGTGAAGTATTGGGATGCCGATAAATTTGAGTTGTTGCTTACTCTGGAAGGGCACCATGCAGAAGTATGGTGTCTTGCTGTTAGTCCTCATGGTGACTACTTTGTTACTGGTTCTCATGACCGTTCAATTAGACGATGGGACCGTACTGAGGAGCCCTTTTTTATCGAGGTTTGTTCCGTTACTGTACTTAAAAATTACTTCATAATCAAGAAAATTAAACTGGAATCAAATGAACTCTTGAACATCAAGATTCATTATCATGCGTAACTTTTTTAGACAAGGTGGCCTATTTGAATCGTCTCTAAAGCTTTCGGGGTTCTCTTGTGACCATTGTTTTCCTTGCGTACGTAAGAGAATGTTTACCGTTTTGTTTGATGAGGCTGGACAAGGAGGATAAGGCTGAACGGCCGCAATTGTTTTTGTAGGAGGAAAGAGAAAAGAGGCTGGAGACCATGTTTGAGGCAACGGATAATACTAGAGATGAAGGACTTTATCAGGGTGTAGAAGTTGGTAGCAAAAAAACGCAGGAAACTTTGACTGCCGCTGATTCTATTATCGAAGCAGTAGACATGGCCGACTCCGAAATTGAACGATTGCGTCTTCATAAGGTATGTGGCCGTGCATTGTTAGCTTTCAATTGACTCTACTAGACTGTGCAAACTTGAATAAAAGCTTTTATGAAGGCGTTTTGCCGAAGCATTGAATATAAAAATGGCCGTTTCTTCGTTGAATGAATGGCTTTTAATGAAATGATGCTATGAAATCCTTTTTGTATTCAACTTTGTGAACATTCTGGACAGCTATGGGGTTCGATTTAGCTATTCTGCGAGGTGTTAATGATCATTTTTCACGATTTTCACAAGTGAGCTGACGAAACTGCATCTATATTGCAGGAATCTAATAAAGGTAAAGAAGACACATTTCAACCCAACGTCTTAATGTTGGGTCTGTCTCCGCCAGCCTACGTGCTGCGAGCCATCTCTAGTGTTCGACCAAGTGATCTTGAACAAGCACTGCTGGTACGTTTGGTGGTTCATCGCTGTGTTTTGCGCAAGAAATTGAATTACTGTATGGAAGAAGCATGCATCTGTAATTCTTCTTGGAAGCTTGAGTAAGATTCAATTCAACTGTTTCCCCTGTGTGAAATAAAGTCTGACCGATGCTGTCTTGATTATTGTTGCCAGTCATTACCATTTAGTGATGCTTTGAAGTTGCTGAACTACACCCAAGAATGGATTGCTTCAGGCAATCAGGTACGTTTGAGCATGCTAGTTTTTTCTGTTGGCACATAATATTTTGGATATTTAATCTCTTACGCATACTTTGAACAATTGCTTCCACTGCACTTGTGTTGTATTCTCGGGCTGAATTATAAACTCACCGAAGGTATTGCAAATGGTTTTGACAGGTGGAGCTTGTATGTCGAGTGGTTGTCATGCTAATTAGAATCCATCATTCACAGCTCACTGCCACTTCGTCAGCCCGCGCCACCTTGAGCTCTCTTCATCCTGTAATACATGCTGGTGTACAGGTTAGTCATCATTTTCAATCACCAAGAAGTGCTGGTCCAGTTTCTCCTCGATGGCTTCACATGTGTGCTGTATTAGACTCGCTTAAGCAAGCATTTGAATGTAACTTGTTACATGCCACGTTGTTTATGCGAGACTGAATTGACTGTTATCTCTATGCAGAAATTGAAGGATGTCATGGGATACAATTCAGCTGGCATGGCGCTTGTACAGGTGCATTTCTTTTCTTGACGAGTTTGTCGGCAGAGGAAATTTATAAATCGAATTGAAATATTTAGATGGAGTTTCTGCAGATTCTAACGTTTGAAGAATCTCTAACGAATTGTTTTTCTTTTTTTCCTTGAACAGAATATGCTTGCGATGCGGTCAGATGCAATGTTCCAAGATGCGAGCAAGAAGTTGCTAGATATTAGAAAAAAATTAGCTGAGAAGAGGGGAGAAGGTAGACCAAAGAAACGGCAAAAGAAATCTAACCAAGCTCCACAGAAGTGATATGCCTAGAGTTCAGTTATTTTGCTGGTGTTAAAAGAGCTCTTGCTTACATTATTTAATATGATACCCCTATGGTCGGAGTGTCGGATCTTTTTCATACCGCTAGCGTATTCCACCCGCCTTACATCTTTTTTATACAAATCACGAAAATTAAACTGACAAATCCTTTGTATATTTGATTTATCGTAAAATTTCAACCTCGTGAGTCGTGTGAGGAAATTGGCAGTTGCAATCAAACTGGTGATCATTCCAGTTGCAATGCGATCAGATGCAGCTGCAAATGAAATGGTAATCATTTCACTTGCTAGCAAGATGGGATCTAACGAATATGATATTGCTTATCGAGCCTGTTTAATGGTTAGACATGACTCCTCTAGGCATAAGAAGAGATGGCACCACTGCAAGTATCAATGATGCCGAGGTAAGATAGAATGCTAGAACATAGATCACCATAAATATCTCACTATTATTACATGGCCATCTGTGTAGTTCATTTGTCGTTGCAAGATCCATTGTAGGATGTGCAAGCCACCAATAAGGCAGAGGCACCCATAGTCGACCGGGTCACCATAAGCAATCAATAGACTTCTCCAACTCCGACAAGTTTTCATATTTAAAATCTTGTAAAATCTAGAAGAAAGTATCAAGCATAATTGGTAAAAAGGGAATCATATGGGAATATTTTGGTAGTAGTACAGTATAGTGATCAAGTTTTGGTGTCATGGTGGTTGGTTTTAGGTGGGCCTACATATTAGTTATGGGTGGTTTTCAACTTTTCACTTAAAAAATTGTAACTATTTCAATATTGGAAATAAAATTCCAAAAGTTTTTGCATTCAACAATAACCTTATGTTTGTACAGGGGAAAAATCCTTTTCAAATTATTTGCCTCAAAAACATATGCTAAAAACCTTAAGTGGTCGGTTATAGGTCCTTCTACCTTATACCAACAACAGCAAGCGTGTTGCCTGCTTGGTTGAAGTTGTTTTCGTGTCTGTTGCATCTTCACCATTATATCACATCACCAACTTTCGTAGTCAACATCATTGATTAGTCCAACATCTGGAACTTTTACATCGTTACCAGCTTGATATAAATCAACTCCATCTTGCATCAAAATCAACGTATGGTAGAGAGACCCAGTTCTGTGAGCGTCGCCTTTCCTAGTACTAAAGTTGAAGGCTTAAGGGTCCTATAAACTCTCAATGGTGACCTCTAAACACCTCTAAATTTCAAGCCGTTCTAGGCCACCCGTAATGGCCGAAAATAAAAAATTTCAAGTTCTCATCTTTCTATCTTCTTTCCACTACACTTGGTTGTTCCAAACCCTACAAGAAGCTGTGAAAAAAAAACCAAACCCAGGTAAAAAAACACTTTACATGTTACCTTTCAAGGGAGATCCACAATTCCACCAAACCTGTAAGTGCATCCCCAATCCAACACGCTAAAGCCTCCCTCCAAACCAAACCTACCTTTTGACTGAACTAAAATTAAACATCTCCAAATTTTAGAGGGAGTGTGGAAGGATTTTTTCCATTTTTAAGCAAGATTCGGTTTACTCCCTCTAAAATTTGAAAACGTGGTGACGTTTTCAATGGGACATTTCACCTCTGTCAAATTTTTACAATTGTTTTGTTCTTAAGAAATTGATCTCACGTTTATTTTAATGCGCTTCTAATGATGGTTGAATTTCAATGTATGGTAATTTTAGGTCAGTGAAAAGATAGAGTTGGTTTGGAGAGAGGCTGTAGCGTGTTGGATAGCGTGTTGGAGTGGGGATGCTCTACCATACTGAAAAATTGTGCGTCGAAGGACTCTAGGGCTTACAGTGAGGGGACGAAGACTGGGGATGCTCTAAGCCAAAATCTCCGAAGCTCGATCTGCTATTCTGTTGTATCCTTTGAGTAGAGCTTTAGCGGAAGGAAGGTTGATCTTGTTCTGGCTGTGCGGAAAGGGTTACGGTGTTTTTTCTAACGAGGAGAGGAGTTCGATTGCTGGACACCGACACCGAGGTTGTACAAGGGAAAAGGTTTGTGAATTTCTGTCAAAGACTTGGCCTTAGATTTGGCTTTCTTCTGAAAGTGGGTGTTGAGTAGGAAGGATTTGGAGAGAGTAATTGATGTTGGAGCATATGCGAGAGTTTAGGACGAGGTTTAGGACGCGAAATATCGTTGGAAATGGTTATCTATGAGGCCTGGCGGTTTATAGGTAATGTTTCTCTTGAAATTGAGATGATTTAGGGTTATATGTAGTGGCAGTCGTGCTTGTAGGAATTGGTGATTCAAGGTTTTACCTTTTGTATCAGATTAACCCACAGAAGAGTGAATACTCAAGTATGGGCTTTTTGGGTTGATCGATTACTGGGATGTTAGGCACAGGCACTAGCTAGGTCAGACCGGAGGACGTTTGTGAGTTGTTTTATGACGTTGGAGAAGCAGTTGGAGACGAGGGTATTGATCAGGCACTTGCAAAATCATTAGCTGAGTTTGAGTAGTAATCACGTCATAACTTGACATGGGAGTGCGTGTTTTTGACGAAAAGAATAGGCATGTTGTGTTTATGGGAGCTTGATGGTAAGTGATGTGCCTAGAAGTCTTGCACTCCACGTCTTCTTCAACTGTGACATCAAGAAAGAGGAGCTTCTTACTCGAACGGTTTATCTGGTTTATTCTCTGACCTACGGGTCAAGAACACTATTTTACGTGCATCGGATATGGCTTGCGAACACCGACTAGAGTCTGTATTCGAGGTGATAAGTTCGAGCTGACTGTTGAGACGATTCTTTCTGTAATGCTACTTGAGTCGTATATTGCATCCTAGGAACTTCCGATGTAGGAAGTGGTACTTAGCAGACAGTCAAACTTGTAGACCGAGGACTATTGTTTACTTTGAGTAGCTATGGTCTGGATGAAAGGGTCGATGTTCCAACCAATCTTGCTGCTGTAAGTAGATCTCTCAATTTTGAGAACTTCACCTAGCGAATAGTTATCGTCTCCCTTCAACGGTGATCTAGGGATGGTTTGCTCGACATCGCGGCAACTGAAGTCCCATTTGCAATCACATATCACGCTAAGCCATGTTGGTTGCATAGGTCTTTTCATGACTTTGATGCATCTTGGTTCTAGTTGCTACTCGAGTTGTTTTTCGGATGATACAGTATCGTCTTTGAGTGCTTGAAACGTTAAATTCCATAGTTTTTTCTCTTAGTTGCTTTGTTCATTTGTAACAGGTCAACAGAACAAAGCTGAATCTTTACTTTTGAATTTCGAGGAAGCACGGCTCTGAGGTAGTTGGATGCCATGATGGGTTCCGGGGAGGGTAATGCACAGCAAGCGCGGCTTTATACGTCAACGGATGCGATGGAGAGTTTGGTTTTAGAAGACAATCCTCATTCGTTCCTTTCCACCAGTGACTACCGGAGTGCTATGTCGGGTGGAGGGTCAATGGTTCATGAAGCTCATCCTCTGGCGGCAAGTCCAGAGCAGCCCACAGGCAAGTTTAGAGATTCATTCAGCAAGGGATTTCAGAACTCAGGCCGCAGCCACAGTTTGAGAGACACGATGATTGAGCCACCTTCATATGCAGATGCAATTTTTTCCCCTTACATGGGCGATGATTTAAACGGCAGTTCACCTGACTTGGGCATTCATTCTTCTCCTTCATTCACTTCATCCCCATCTTCGGAGTTTTTGTCAGTGAGAGTATCTGATCCCCAAAAAGTGCCAGAGACAGGAAGTTCTCTAGTACCAGGAGGGTCATCATACGTGACATACAAGTTCTCTACACACACGAACATTCCATCCTACTTGGGTTCAGAATTTTGTGTGAAGAGAAGGTTTCGCGATGTTGTCACTTTGGCTGATAAGCTAGCAGAAAGTTACAGAGGGTATTTTATCCCTCCTCGTCCAGATAAGAGTGTTGTGGATAGTCAAGTGATGCAAAAGGTGGAATTTATTGAACAACGGAGAGCAGCCCTGGAAAAATACTTGGCCAGACTCGCTAGTCATCCGGTTCTCCGTCACAGCGACGAGCTTCGGATATTTCTCCAAGCTGAGGTGAGTTTGTCCTAGTACTTAACGAAGGAAAGATTGTCCGTGTTCATAGGTTGGTAGATTCGAGATATAGAGAGTTGTGTCTTAGATAGCTTGTTACATGTGTAAGGAAAGGCAAGCCCATATTTGTCTTTTACTACATGTTTTTAGACCAATGAAGCATTGTTTAGGAGAAGTTTTTGCCGCTTGATTCTATAAATATCATTAGTTCCCGAAATGGTCCATTGTCTGAATGCTGCAATTAAGATGGTGCTGATAATTATGTGGTACCCGTTTTTCTGATCTACAATGGCTTTCTCATGCAGGGACGATTGCCTCTTCAACCAACTCCAGATATTGCATCTCGAATGCTAGATGGTGCTGTCAAACTCCCACTTCAACTTTTTGGAGAAACTAGTTCAATGCTAAGTCCTCAAGAAGCTGCGCAACCTGCTAGAGGCCGAGAGCTGCTTCGGATGTTCAAAGAGCTGAAGCAATCTGTCACAAATGACTGGAGCAGTGGAAAACCTGTTGTTATCGAAGAAGATAAAGAGTTCTTGGAAAACAAAGAAAAATTGACGGATCTTGAACGTCAATTGAGTTATGCGTCCCAGCAGGTGATCAATTGCAACCTCTCTTACAACAGAGAATGAACGCGTCATCTCTGTCTACCTTTCTATTGGATGAGAGGATTTGGCCTCAAATGATACAATAGTTTTTGTGTTCTGTAAGATGGACACGCTATGTGCAAACCAAGATTGTTGCCAGCCAAGAGAGCTCATGACATGCTTTGCTGGAGAGCATACAGAAACTTTTGCAACTTGCTCATGAAAACTTGAACATTGTGCAGGCCGAGACGTGGGTGAAAGGGCAACAGGAAGTTGGTGAAGTTATGGGAAACCTAGGCCTAACCTTCATCAAACTGGCTAAGTTTGAAACAGAGAGTACAATTGTCCCTTGTCAGCGTGTTTTTGCTGCCGATGCGAAGCGTACAGCTACTGCTGCTGTTAAAGCAAGCCGCTTCTATCGAGAATCTAATGCGTTGTCTGTGAAACATTTGGTTTGTGTCTCTACCTCATCTTGTCTTTTTTAACAAAAGTCTGATGTCGCAATTTCAAGAGTTAGGAGATGCTGCAAATGTTTCTAATGATAAACAACTCGCTATATAAAACGTGTCACAAATCTTTGTTTACATGAATCTGAGTTATTCTAGATAGAATTGGTTCGCCAGACTTGGTTTTAACGATGAAGAAAGAGGACTGGATTTGCACAGGGATTGCGAAGTGCAGAACCGTGTCGAGGGTCAGCAGTGTATTGCACGTGATAGAAATAAGCCCGTATAGATAGTCGTTCTATTAAGTCAGGATACATGCTTCATTTATGAATGCTGGTAATTGCTTCATTTGGATTGTATTGGCCATTCTACCGCTAGCTTCGTAAACCTTCCACCCTTTTGCAGACCTTTTTTATTGATGATTGTGGTATTGTGGCAGGATGAATTGCACGAGTATCTAGGCTTGATGCAGGCCTTACATTCTGCATTTTTGGACCGCAATAATGCACTAATAACAGTGCAAACTCTGACAACAGATGTAGCGACTCTCAATAAGCAAATCGAGAAGTCGGTTGCTGCATCTAGCAAGGTTTTTGGAGGCAGCAAGTCACAGAACCGTAAAACAGAAGAACTCAAAGAATCCTTGAAGAATACAGATGAAGCATATCAGCTTTCTCATAAGCAGTATGATCAGATTAAGGTATATACCACGTAATCGGTGACAGATACTCTGATGCCAAGAGGGATTTTGCAACGTTTACTCTTGTTGGTATATTGAACCGTACTTTTAACCTGCAGGATCGTAACAAAGCTGAGTTAAAGCGTTTTGACGAGGAGAGAAATCGGGACTTCATGAATATGTTGCAGGGTTTAATCCAAACTCAGGTACACCGTCGAATCTGAATTAGGAAAAACCTCGGGATGCTTGTGCTCATTCTAAATGGTTCTAGTAGATGACGATAAGCCACTCAATAAGTAGTATCTTTCGAGTAATTTTGAGTATTTCAATGGAATTCATATTCTTATCTCTGGTTCGTATTTGTGATAATGTTTTGTACGTTTCTAGGTTGGCTACTCAAAGAAAATGGCAAACGTATGGACGAAGGTAGCGGAAGAAGCAGCAGGCTCGTCAAACCGGACTTCTGAAGCGTCCTCGTCGGGCTTCTCAGTGCTTAATTAGATTCGTGAACAGAATTTTGTTCTTGTATGTGACTCTTGTTAGATTGCTGCTTGCTGAGTATGATGTCCATCGTAGAGCTCGAATTGAATAAAAAAAAATCAGTGGATGTTAGTTTTCTGGCCAATTCAGGTGTATCAGCACCTCAAATTCGGGTACAATGCGTGAAGGAGCACGGTTCAGGGAACAACTGCCGATGGTAAACATTGTACACCTTTGTGATTGCATCTGTGTCATACGTTAAATCTGACTTTGTGTAGTTCCATTGCATTTGGTGTTAAACTGCGTTATGGGTAAAGGGGATAAAATTCAGCCCAATCATAGGAGTTATGTGCCAACTCACCTTGTAACTCTCCTTCCGCTAGAATATAGCGAATTTTGCTATATTCTAGCGAGTTGTATCACCCACTATAGAAAACTAACCTTTTTGCCATGGCATGGACTCACTCCGACAATGACACAGAAGAATTCGCGATGCGCCAAGACGACATGAGCAATTGTGGAGATGAGGGTGACTGCATTGCTTAGAAGACGAAGTGCCGCCAACAATTCTTGTGCCGCCAACCGGCCAAAAACTATGCAGCGGTCCACGGACCTAGGAGCGATTGAGAGCAGGGATTTTGACTAGTCTTGAAGATGAAGACGATGTCGTGATATCTTTTCTTGATCCCCTCAAAGCTTCTTTTGCTACTAAACCCCAGGCAATGCTCATGTGGCATGACATCGGTGGAAACTTTGATGCTCTCCAATGCCAAATTCAATAGTTGATAAGCTGCACTAAATCGCATGCCCTTTGCCCCTTCCTGCAACAACCAGTTCCAATTGTTTTAAGCATTCGTGGAAATCACAATCTTGTCAATACAGATCGTTCGACATATTACAAGATTGCAGAAGGAACAACTACTTTTAGTACTACTTTAAACTTCCAACATAATCCGCCTCAGCAAGACTTGCACATGGGTTCTTGTGAGAGTATTACCTTTTCTTTTTTCTCTTTTCAGGTTGCATGTTCGCTGTACACCTTGAATTTCGGAACATATTTCAGTGAAAGTTGGTCGACCTTCAGGATACGAATTCCAACATCTCTGTATGAGGGGTAGCAACACGGACCGAACATCATCACCCAAACTACTCTCATCGAAGCCAAAATCCGGTCTCAGCTGACCTTGGATAACTCTTTGCGTGATCTCTGAATTTCTGAGATCCTCGTAGAGATTGCCAACTCCAGTGAGCACCTGGAAAGCTACAACTCCAAAGCTATACACATCAATTTTCTTCGGCTCAGGTGGCGCCACTCCATCTCTACGGCACTTCAAAACCTCGGGTGCGGTGTATTTCAGAGTACCGATGCTGGCGTTGAAGCGCTCCACTGTTGCACCGGTAGAATCAACAAGTTGAGCGCAACCAAAATCCGCAACCTTCACCAAGTAGTACTGCGAGAACGAATGAGTCAAAGCGAAGCGGTGCAGAAGAATGTTCTGAGGTTTCAGATCTCCATGCACGAAGTTCTTCTCGTGGAGATGCTTCATGGCCTGTGCAATCTGGAGGAGGACATCAAGCGAGTCTTGGAGAGGAAATGGTGGACGTGGAATCGCTGATGACACCCTTGCTGCTTCAAGGATTTTCTTCCCAAGATCTGTCTCCAACAACTCCATGTATAAGTCATGGGAGTTTCGACGTCCAGGTGAAGAGCAGCCGAAGAAATGAACGATGTTCGGATGTGAGACTTTCAGTGCAACGTCGAGTTCCTTGTTGAAGTTAACGTGACACCTAAACCGTTTTCTAGCAAAGGTGCCCTTGCGCCATAGAATTCTGGAGATTGATCCTTCACTCCCTGTGCCGAGATCCTCTACTAGCTCTACATCGTCGACCTCTAAGAACCAAAACTTCGCAGACTCAGCCGCGTCTGGACTCAGGGCCCTTCCCCTAAGCTCCTCGGCAAGAGCGCACTCTTCGCAGTGGTGTGGGGGACGCTTCGAGAGACGGAGTATTGAGGAGAGAATGGTTGCAGGGAAGAATCCTCCTTGGCATTCATGATGCCCGAGGCAGGTAAGTCTCGTCAAGTAGGCTTGTCTAGGCAAAACATTGCTATGAATTGTGACATTGCGCTCCTTGAAACCCATTGGGTTATGCGATTCAATGACCGTTCGCAGCCACTGCTCCTCAGAGATGCATCTATAAAAGATTTCGGAGAGGTTGGCCATCTTGCAATGATCTTGCAACATCTTCAACGATGGTCTCCTGGAGGTTAGAAAAAAATCTGCAGGCAGTCTTAGGAATTGCAATTCATCAAGCTGAATACCAGTAGCATGGAGAAAAGAAATAGGCTCACGGATTGGGCTTGTCCCATATTTGTCGAGCAAATCTCTCAGCTCTGCCTTGATTTCTGTCACCCGCGCAAGCTCCAGAGACAACCGCGGAACTGCCTCCATGTGGCTTAAATGTCTTTTGATCTCCAGAATCTACTTCAATTTCGTGCTTTCGTTTACACGTTTAACCAGACTAAACATAAATGAAAGCGTTTGTGTCAAGACTAGGAGAGGGAGTGCATTCTGCACCAAGACTCGTAACGTCTAACTTACTGCCTTAATACACAAAAACTGTTCTAGACTTCCAGTAGGGTCTTACTGACTCCGCAGTGGCATCGCGTTCCGCTTGACGCACTGCTAAAAACTTAGTTTATGCATTGGTGGCATCATACA
This sequence comes from Ceratodon purpureus, assembly GCA_014871385.1. Taxonomy (NCBI): domain Eukaryota; kingdom Viridiplantae; phylum Streptophyta; class Bryopsida; order Pseudoditrichales; family Ditrichaceae; genus Ceratodon; species Ceratodon purpureus. Next base: position 17,590,454 of record CM026423.1, on the reverse strand, counting down.
ACCGTGATGGTTGTTGCCGTAAGTTGGACACTGAATTAAGATCTCAACTGACTGAGTTATTTTGGAGGATATCGTCAACCGCGGTGCAGAGAGAGCACACACGGCAAAGGCCATCCTGACTATGGAGTAGCTAGTTCATGTTTTTGAAGATCATGACGTCGTACCAATAAGCAGACTGCTGGTCGAGTTTTTCTTGCGAGGTCATGCCTTACCTACCACAAATGGGAGAGAATCCGAGAGAGAAGCTGGCAATGTTTTGTCCCGTTTCGATCAAGTCATACATTGCCGACGAGAAACACGCGAGACTATGGACTTACAGTCATACCTCGATAAGTGTTAACAGTTGGGAGCACACTCTTTGTTAACACTTAGAGAATAATAGGAGTAACACATAACACTTATTGAGCGTGATAACAATGATTTGTAACACTTATCAAGGTCTGACCTGTACTTCCGGGTCGCTCGTGGCAGGTGGAATCCAGGCGCCAGGGTCGAGAAACTTCAACGTCCACTTGCTCTTGCGGGGCATAAGGAACCTGTGGGCACCAAGTGACTGAGCAAGACTCGTGGAGACGTCTCTGATCAATGGACTCGTCAGTGCGAGGATAAGAATATCTCATGCACAATTTTGCAGTGCAGAAATGGCGTGCAGCACTGTAGCTTTTCTTTGTTTACTATTATATTATATTCTTAAATTAATTGAATATGACCGAGGACTTCCTTTGGCGCGGATCTTTGCTGTTAACTTAAGTTATCATTGAGGGGTCCATTACGTTTCTCTTTGGCTCTGAAGGTTACTATCCGTTTGAGCTAAGTCGGAGTGACTCGGAGTGATGTATCGTTGTCGACGTGAGATCACACAGGTCATGCTCAGAAGGTGAAAAATCAGATTCAGGCCGTGTTTTCCTTTCTTCGGTCTTTTAGTGCTCGAGGTTAATCAAATTCTTCAGGCGTGCACCTGCATTTTTACAAAGTGAGGGTTTGGATATTTTGGTAGTTCAATGGGTATTGTGGAGTTCGTTCATGTTCGTCGAAGATTGAAGATTAGCGCTTTTCGACGCTTCTGCGCGGTTTTGCTGCGTTGTGAACTTGTGGCTTGATTGCGTGTAACTAAAGGTAATGCTTCAACATGATATCTTTCATTTCTTTGCTTTGCTGGTTGCGCTGTTTTTCATTAGCGAGCTATTCGAGCATTCTTTGCAGCAAGACATATTTTCGTGTTTCTATTCCAGTCTTATCTAAACTTTTCGCGTTTCGTTGATCTAGAATTGGACAGAATATGTACTTGGTACGGGATTCTAGGTTCAATTGGAATTTTGAGAACCTAAGTTCATCTGCTCATTTATTGCGTCTGCAATACAACATTAGGAGGGAAGCAACTTCTGCTTCTCTCTTTTTCTATGTGAAGCAACTTTTACAGTATATTACTCTCGTTTCTTGTAGGGTCCTATGGACGCCAATATTACAAGATTGTGTTAGACAAGAGTTTGATGGTCTGTTCGTGTTATGCAGGCCTTTGATCATGACTACCTGTTCCAACGTGTTAATATTACATATTTTTTCAAGCAGATGTTAATTCTTCCTTTCCTGAAAGCAAGGACTAAGAGTATACACCTCTGAAGGTGTAGAATGGTCATCAGTTACTCCGGTGTGCTTTGTCCTTGATTTTTAAAGGGTGTATCAACATGGCCTCTTCATATCAAGAAGTGGCCCCTGTTTCTCAGCGCATGTTAGATTCAACGGAACTACCTAGTAAGCGGAGTTTGGGAAGGGGCTTGTCTGGTGTTACATACGAGACAGAATGGTTGGGAAACAAGTACGCAAGGAAGGACTTTCCACTTGGATCGATGAAGCACAACCATGTTTTTGAGAAAGAAGTGAAGTCTCTATTCGATCTCGATCACCCAAATCTCGTGAAGTGCGTCGGCTACACCATTGGCAAGAGTAGCTGTTCACTCGTCCAAGAATACGTGAACGACAATCTTCAAAACACCATGGAGAAGAGGATAGAGGCTCAAAGAAAGAAGCTAGATAGTCCTCCACAATCAAGAGTCTTGGACATTGAAGAGATTAGACGCCTAGTGAACGAATCAGAGAAAACTGGTCAGAGTTCAGATTCCCACGAGAATATAGTTCCTTTCGAACCACCTGAGGCGATGGCTATCATATTACAGATTGCTACTGGCATGGAGTACTTGCATGACCATGGGATCGCCCATGGAGATCTGAAACCAAGTAATGTGTTGCTGTCTTCGAAGTCAGGTGTGCTGAAGGTTAAGGTAGCAGACTTCGGTCTCCTTGAAACGAAGAAACGGATCAAAATGGTTTCAAAACGTGCACGGCATTTGGAGATACTTACATGGAAAGCACCAGAACTCTTGGAGAAACTACTCGGTCCCAAAACTGAGAACTCAAATGACCCTTTCACAGAGTCGGATACAAATTCAGAGGAAAGCAGAAGCTGTGAGAATTTCAAGAAGAGCAAGTTGGCAATGGCTGATGTTTACAGTTTTGGTTTGACATGTTTGCATATCCTTGGTGAGGAGCTCATGGATCCGGATCTGAGCTTGAACCAGTTACGGGAGAAGAGGACATCTCCTGGTTTTAGACACAAAGTACCGTCCGCTTGTCCGGAGTATCTTGAAATATTATTACATTCAATCTCGGAGTTTGAGTTTTCCAGAAGGCCGACCTTCTCTTACATCCGAACATTGTTGGAGAAATTCCATCCTAAGCATATTCCACATGATCTATCTGAAGGTGCGATATTACAATTTACTACGTCTAATTCTTTGTCTTCAAAACTATGGAACCTTGTATGTATTGTTATATGAAGCAGTGAAAACTTCACTGTTTGGGACCTTGCATGTTTCGATCTTAGTAGTCAGCTTTGCATGTTGACATCTGGGTGCTTTTTTATTGGATTGGTACCAGAGGGTGAAGAAATAAAGAATGACCAAGTATTTAGAGGTGTGAAGAGTGAAGAAATTGGAAGAATTAAGAAGGATGAGCAGGTATTTGGAAAAACAAAAATAGATGGCAAAGTGGGTGGAGGAATGAAGAAAGATGGTCCAATAGTAGAGCTGAGAAAGGACAAAGGCCAATTCATTGGAGAAATGAAGAAAGATGGTCCAATAGTGATGAAGGACAAAGGCCCATTTATTGGAGAAATGAAGAAGGAAAAAACTAGTATATATCTTTTGCCGATAAAGCAACAACCAAATTATGGAGTACGTATCAAAATGAAAGGTATGTATAAAAAAAAATTACTAATAAACTTATTTAACATTAAGATAATATTTTTATATGGTGTTTTCATAAAGTGAATTGTACTTATTAATTTGTGCAATTTTCATTTTATTTAATGTTTGGAGATTGTGAGAAAAAATTATATTGTATGTGGACAATTCAAATTGACTCATGATTTTGAGACTGATTTGCATTAGATGAAGAAATGAAAAAAGAAAAATATGTGGAAAAATCTTTATTCAAAAGAGTGCTGGATATTGAAAGAGGCCAAGGTGAGTTATCAAACTTTATTTTCAGTTATTTGTATTCTAACATAATTTTGGAAAAATGGTAATCTTGTTTTAATTTCTTTGAAAGTAACGATGCCTTTTCATTTATTAGTTATCTTTTTGTTTACATTGAATTTGGTATACGTATAGTAGTAAACAATAAGAATTTGAAACAATTCTCGATGTCTATGGTTTCAAATTTTTATTAGTATACCATGTTCTTTAAGATCTTATATAAAATATGTGGTTTAAGGTTCTTCTAAATTATGTTAATCCAATGATTTTAATTGTGTGAACTGCAAAATCTTCAATGTTTAGGGTTTATGTATAAAGGACATTTGAGTCCATTATCAATTGGAGGTGAAAAGATCAATAGGAGTGTACAAAGCCGTCAAGATGTTCACTCAAGGAACATTCTACCAAAAAAGCAAAAATTAAAGCCTCGGCTTAGACAAGGATCAAAATCATATGTTTTGTCACATCCAAATAAAAGTTTGATTGATGAGGAAAACAATTATGAAGGATTGGATGATTTAGAAGACATGGACTCCAAAATGCATATACATCTTCAAGATGATCACAATGCAAGTATTCAAGATCTACATTCCAATGAGCTTCTCCAAAGGCAAAAGGAAACCAAGATTCTCAAGAATAGGCCTTCTAAACAAGAAAGAACAATGACTCATGAGAATGTTGACAACTCCATCTTTTTGAATTGTGGTGGATTGCTTTCTCATAGACATTTGAGGTGGGTTTGTAATAATATTTTTTTTGGGTGTATATACTTTGGTTATTTAGATTGCTTCTTCAAATAATTTACCTCATCTATAAATATTAATATTAATCCATTAGTTGTTTGTATTTGAATATCTAAAATCTATAAATCTTTATGTAGTGCAATGTATCACTGATATTGAGAATTCACTACATTCAATATCCAATATAACCTGAAAACTTCTATCACTTCATGCTTGCAGGAAAAAGAAAGAGTATCGTATCTTCAATCCAACTTGGGAAGATACAATGTGGCTTCAAGAGCAGCGTAGACAAATGAATGACATGAATCAAGACATTCAAGAGATCTGGAGAGAATTTATAAGCAAGAAGAGGGTTCAGATGTAACAGCTCAGGATGGTTTCACTTTGGTGTTGACAGGTTACACTCCGCAAAAGACCACTGCTGTAGATATACAATCACTGGTATGTTTGTGAGCATTGCGGAACATCACAGCTTCCATGTTTCGCTGGATTTGCATAATGACCTTTGAGACAATTAAGTAAACATTGTGAAAGTAGGAAATTGAGTATTGTATACCAAACCGTGGAGATGGCATGATACATGATGGGAAGGGCCTTGAGGGACAGCGGTATTCTCAAAACATTCTCATGTGATCACTCATTAGGTGATCGATTTATATTCAAGAGCCGGATGGCAAAGTACTAAGTTACAACCCTACGGTTTCATTTGAACTAGTAACTAAACCACCGTCAAGGTCGTGCCTAACATCATCTCCGCTAACTTTCTACAAGACTTTCTATAACCAACCCACTGTTTGATTCAGAAAAAAAAGCAACGGGTCTTCATAGCTACGGTACATGTTGGATCAGAAATCTCCGTCACGCCTGTCCAGTGAAGAGCAATTCCATCTTCTCATGATAAGGAAATGGTGATATAACCCTTTAAGGATATTGACGAAGGATCACCTGATTACGTCTCCCCCTCTTGATAGCAACTCCGACGCGGCAAGTTTTACTAGGGTGCTGTTAGGTTACACTCCGCGAGGAAATCCGTGCTGATGGTCACGAACTATTAGACCATAATCATGAACACTAAACTATACAACACTCCAAAAAGGTGTGATCAATTTTGGCCCTGAGCCAAGGCAAATGGATCAGCATCTGCTGCCTGATTAGTAGAATCTCCGGCCACCAACTTACGGAAAGTTAGTTTCTGCTGTGGGAGACCAGCACCAGCAACAGACGTTAGATCTGTATCTACCAGGATTGTGTCCTCCTCTTTAAAGTCTCCTTTCAAAATTGATCGTGCCAGCTCGTTTTCTACACACTGTTGAATTACCCTCTTCACTGGACGTGCTCCATAAACGGGATCATAACCTAAGCTTGCAAGTAATTGGATGGCGCTCTCTGTCACCTTCAAGACGATCTTGCGGTCCTTCAATCTATTTTGTACACGGTCCAGCTGAAAACAAGTGCAAGCAAACTGTGAGAATCCGAGAGCAAAAGTAAAGAAAAGTTTACAACCACATCCTACATAGATTTGCTTACTCCACCGGGACTAACAAATTTCGCATGGAACCAAACTTCGATTCATATAAAGATGAGTTGAAAAAATACCTGTAGTTCCACAATTCTACTAATTTGGTCCCGATCAAGTGGCTGGAAGACGATATACTCATCAATACGATTCATAAACTCCGGTCGGAATGTTTCTCGTGCGGCATCCATCACCCGAGCTCTCATCGCCTCGTATATGACTTCTTTGCTGCTACCAGCCAGAGACTCTGCGCTGTTCAGGATATACTGAGAACCCACGTTTGATGTCATGATAATAACCGAGTTGGTGAACGAAACCTTCCTGCCTTGTGAATCAGTTACGCGCCCATCGTCAAGAATCTGAAGGAAGATGTTGAAGACATCAGAATGAGCTTTCTCTATTTCGTCAAAAAGAATCACCGCATATGGTCTCCTCCGAACGGCTTCGGTAAGCTGTCCACCTTCTTCGTATCCAACATATCCAGGTGGTGCTCCAACAAGACGAGAAACAGAATGCTTCTCCATGTACTCACTCATATCGATCCTCACTATAGCTTCTTCCGTATTGAAGAGGTATGATGCCAAGGCTTTAGCCAACTCAGTTTTTCCCACACCTGTGGGTCCCATGAACATGAAGCTGGCAATTGGTTTATTTGGATCAGAAAGCCCAGCCCTTGAACGTTGAATTGCCTCAGCAACAGATACAACAGCTTGATCCTGGCCTACGACACGCTTGTGAAGCTCCTCATCTAGATGTAAGAGCTTCTCCCTCTCTGATTGCTGCAACTTCGAAATGGGAATACCGGTCCACTTGCTCACAACTTCTGCAATGTCGTTTCCAGTCACTTCTTCTCGAAGCATGGAATTACCGCTGTTCTGATACTCATCTAAAGCCTTCTCAGCGCCCTCCAGCTGACGTTGTAAGGTCAAGAGACTACCATACTTCAATTCAGCAGCTCGGTTCAAATCATAATCACGCTCGGCTTGTTGAATTTCTAGGTTCACTCGGTCAATCTGTTAATGACATAACAAATAAATTAATATCCTCCTCATCAATCAACAAACCTTGAATTCAAATGAAGGTTCATAGATTTCAAATGTAAAACTTCGGAAAAGCAGATGCATACGCATCTGACATCTACAGGCCGACTCTACATATGCTAGAGTAGAATCAACTACAGTGTACTAAATAGGGAAAAGTTTTACCCACCTCTTCTTTGATGGATTGAATACGGGTCATCACCGACTTCTCATGTTCCCATTGATCGGTCAACTCTTTCTGCTTTTTCTTCAGTTGATCCAGCTCAGCAACAAGACGATCCAACCGGTCCCGTGATGCTTTATCCGTGTCATTTTTCAGCGATAGCCTCTCCATTTCCAACTTTAGCACGGATCTATCTATTTCATCTAATGCGGTCGGTTTTGAAGTTATCTCCATCTTCAGTTTAGCAGCAGCTTCGTCGACGAGATCGATGGCTGCAAATTGGAGAATCTCAATCAGAACCGATATTTGAGGGATACAACAGAAATAGAGAGAGCACACATCTAACACAAGAAAAGCCATTGCAAGGATTCCAAAATTCCATCATCACGTACCTTTGTCAGGAAGAAACCTATCAGCAATGTAGCGATCCGAAAGAATAGCTGCCTCCACTAGAGCACTATCTGAGATTCGTACTCCGTGATGCAATTCATAACGTTCACGAAGACCTCTCAAGATAGAAACTGTGTCTTCAACAGTCGGTTGGTCCACGTACACTTGTTGAAAACGACGCTCCAGGGCCGGATCCTTCTCAATGTACTTCCGATACTCGTCCAAAGTTGTTGCACCGATACAACGTAATTCTCCACGCCCTAACATAGGCTTCAATAAATTTCCGGCGTCCATTGCCCCACTTGTAGCACCTGCATAGTATAGTATAAACGATTCAAATTCAAGCTGATTCATTTTACATGTACGAGAAAAAAATTAAAATTAAAAAATAGAAATACTAGAAGAATGCAGAAAATTTAACAAATTAAAAACACCGAGAAGCTGCAGAGAAGTGCGCTAGAATAGGAGTCGATTCTCAGAACGAAAGAATTGGTGCAAAAAGATGACGATGAGACGTACCAGCACCAACGACAGTATGAATCTCATCGATAAACAATATAATTTGACCATCAGAATCAGTAACCTCCTTCAGTACAGCCTTAAGCCTATCCTCGAATTCTCCGCGATACTTGGCACCTGCTATCAATGATCCCATATCCAGCGAAATCAACTGCAAAACAAAACACGAACCTGTTGGCAACTGCTCAAAGTGACCGAATCTACTGACAAAATTGACACGAAGCACTTCATTGATCAATGCCCGCCTAGAATGTCTGGAAAAACATACCTTGCGATTAAGCAGAGCTGACGGCACATCTCCCTGCACAATTCGCTGAGCCAAACTGTCCACATGAAACGAAGGTTCATTAGTACTAGACCTTCAGTAAGATGTGGAAGCCTACTCTACCATACGAAATTAAAAACGTGACAGAGCAGAAGGAAATAAGGCTGCCATTGACAACCGGCTCGAGGCATCGTGCCCAGGGATTGAGTTATCGCTTTTCTTTTCCCGAAGTTTTAGGAAGTGAACAGAATAAATTTAAAATGAAGAGAGAGTCTGGTCATAAAGCATTAAGCAGATGATGATATGATTGATACTCACCCTTCAGAAATGGCAGTCTTTCCAACACCGGGCTCTCCGATCAAGACTGGATTGTTCTTTGTTCTACGAGATAAAATTTGAATACAGCGTCGAATTTCATCATCGCGTCCAATGACAGGATCTAATTTTCCCTGTCTTGCCATTTCAGTCAAATCCTTCCCATATTTCTCCAAAGCTTCGTACCTTCCCTCCGGGTCTGTAGTCGAGCAAGCAAGTCATGAGTCAGAGAAAGTTGAAATAGTGGTCAATTCTGCCAAACAAACTATCCAATTCAAAAAGCAACTACAGAAGCATTGACTTCATTCCCATGTTAAATATAAAAAATGCAATAAACCCGTTATTTATATTCAGGTCGTTTAATTACCAGTCTAAATTCCAACTTTAACACAAATAACACTTTGGACGTATTGTTTTCTTGAGGCAAAGATGGAAGGACTTAAAGGAGTAACTAACCTTGGTCGGTCACCTTCTGTGAACCTCTGATAGATTGAATTGCATCCTTCAGAGCCTTCGTAGTCAACTGAAAATCTTTGAATAGTTGCTGACCAAAACGCTTGTCTGAGGAATATGCCAAAACCAAGTGCTCCACCGACACGAACGAGTCACCGAACTCCTTCTTAAAACCTCGTGCCTTCTCTATTAACCCCTCCAGATCCCGACCAAGCATTGATCCACTTGTGTCGCCTAGGACCTTAGGCTGACGCTGAATAAAGCGCTCAGTTGCTTGCAAAAGAGCAGTATTGTCAACGCCTGCTTTGGCGAAAATTCGCCGCGCAAGTCCATTCCGCTGCTCCAATAACGCTTTCATAAGATGTTCTGTCTCTACAATCTGTTGCTTACTTTCTTTGGCAACGTCAGGGGAGGCGACTATTGCCTGCCAAGCCATCTCTGTAAACTCGGCTTGATTAATCTGCACATTGGAGACAGTTTATTAGAAATCGAAGTTGAAACCATGTTGAAACTTCCCAGACTCACCACGCTCTCGAGCGTCACGATTGAAAACCCACAAATAACATTAACCATTTCGGTGTAAAAACAGCCAATGTCAATCAAGAAACCTACCACCATTTCGCATACAAGAAAGAAACCACACACAACGTACCCTGCCATCGCGAGCTTCAGCCGACGGAATTGTTCGGTAATTCCTCTTCGCACGCTCTGTCTTCACAAAATCTTTCTTCCTTCCCACCCGCTCCGCGCGCAAACCACTGAAACTCTCCCACGGACCAGCATTGGCCAAACCAAGCGAACCTACAACAGAACTCCCTGACGTTATCCCTCTCACGGCCGCCAACGGCACCACGCGCCTCCGCAGCGTCGCAGTCACAGCCCTCAACCGCTGCTGCTGCACCCTCGGCGCCACGGACACCAGCACCGGCGACCTCACAATCGACGACAACGCCCGCGACGACACCGTCTGCAACGCCAGCGACGTTATCCCATGCTGCAGCTGCAGCGTCGCCATCCTCCTCGCCAATTCCCCCGTCTTCCAATCCAAAACTCCTCAAAACCTACCAAAACCAAAATTCCAATCACTCCTCAATCCCCGAACTCCAAATTCCAAATCAAAACTCCAAATCCAAATTCCTCAAACCACAACAACAGCTCAACCAAACGACACTAAAATCAATCCTCCATCCAAACACTCCTCCCAACAACGAACCAAAAACCTACACATCAAAAACCTACTCTCAACACGACCTCCAATACACAAACTCCACACAACTATCCTATCCTATCCACACCTCAACCCCGCCACTCCCCTCACTTCACAATTCACAAAACAACAAACAACGAAACCCCAAGCCATTGCCATACAAAATCCCTCCCAAACGCAAATCAAGAAACCGGAAATTCCAATTGAACCTAGAGACCGCAACGAAGAAGCAAAATGGCGAAGCAATCAAACCTCAAGCTCACTCCAAACTCCAAGCTCCAAACTCCAAACTCCAAGCTCCAAGCTCCAAGCTCCAAGCGCCAAACCCCAGGGAGTATTTATACGAAATGCGAATTGGAAAAGTGGAGGTTCGAATTGCGGCGAAAAGGCGTGAAAGCGGCGATGATCCTCCGACCAGAAGTGCGGTGACGGAGGTGACCTCTCTGCCTGTGTGTGTATCTATCTACAAAGAACGCTCTCCGAAGTCGAGAGACAGAATGGCGAAGCTGAGTGTGCCTGTTCCTGGGCGTGGAATGTGTAGGGTGACGTAGAGCGCGGGGGTGAGGACACATATGTTGGAACTTGGGAGGGTGCCGGTGCTGAAGTGGCATTGGTGGGGGATGGGAGAGGAGGGATGGATGGAAGGCTCGCCGCTTTTCCAGAGGGAGGGAGAATGCTCTAGAACAGTCATGCGGGTTCTCGTACATGCGTAAGAGAGTCTGAGAGAGGGGCACTTCTGCATGACGAGACGCTCTCTCGCATGGTGGGACTCTTAGTGGCGCTCTCAATGCTTTGGGGTTCTCCCACTGGCTGTTTCTCTTCGTTTTCTTTTCTTCTTAGAAAAAGAAGAACTCTGACCCCAAAGGGATATAAGGTAGAATGACCTTAAACCGTGCGGCCCCCCAGAAGCGCAGGGTAGACCGCCCCTGTAGCCGCCCATGGCATGGACCTTATTGCGTGCACAGCAATTTCATAAATAGTGACTCGATATGGACATGTGTAGGGAGGTGGTTGGTTCATGGTTCATAGTTCATGGTTCATTAACTCTATTTTGCACGGTTTTAGCTACATGCGTGGGCGCCACAAAGTACTCGTCTGCCGGATAAAAAGGAGAGTGTACTGATCACTTTAAGGTCATGTACACTTTTCGCTTCAGAAATTTGTAGTAAATTCAGTTTTTGCTATTTAATTCTGGAAATTTTTGCATTCACTCTCCCTCCTGTTTCCCCATCCAAGAAAAATTACAAATAGTACACACGAGGTCCACAACCATGCTGAATCTCTTATTCGCACGGTTTAAGGTCATTCTACCTTAGTGTTTGTTCATTTTATTCACTGATCCGATGGCCACTCAATAAAGGATAATGAATCTAGAGCTACTTCCCGCTTTCGAAGGTAAACACTTTTTTACACCAAGTGCCTTGAAAACAACCGACATATCATTCCCCAAGGTCTTTTTGGGTACCCGTGCAACGAGGTCTCAAGACCCCCCACCATAGTTGGATGGACTATGGTAGTAGGCACCACGTTGGCATTGGGATTCAAACTCACAACCACCTCCCTTTTTTTCTTACTGTAATAGCAGATTCGTTTTCTATCAAATGAGTATTTATTCTTTCGGAAAAATAAAGTTTGTCCTTCAAAGATCGGTTTTCTTGATTTTTTCTAGCCAAAAATCACTAAAAACAACCTCAAATGGGTTAGACATAACAAAATATCATAAAAAACATTTTTTCTATTTTGTCTTCGTAATTTTCTATTTTTTGCTAGTTATTTTTTATGGTGTTATAGTTTTTGTTATGAGGTATTGTACTTTATGAAATTAATGAAGCGATATAAGATTAAAACTTTATTTTCACAAAAGAAATGACTTTACTAATAAAATATGTATTTCTTATGGTTCATAAAGCATGGATTCCGTAAAACATTGATGATTATATTCTTAATTCTTTTCAATGAATGTTTTCGTACCATGAATATTAGTTTTCTTATTTCAAGTAAATATTTAAAATTATAGAAAATATTTTGCAACATTTTAATATGAGGTTATAGTTTATTTTTTGATTAAATATGTTATTTATTTTTAATAATTAGTATTTTGTTACTTGTATAATTTAAAAAGTACACTATTAGTTCTTCTTATTGTAACGTAGAAGACTATAACCATCAACTTAAGCTATCCTTGCTACTTCTAGAATAGCCATGGAAGGCAGTAAACCATCAAATATTGTCTCTCAAAGATTTCCAATAATTGGCATGTTATTAGTAAGTTTATTCTTCGTGAAAATGAATAAAGGTGGTTTTGATCTAAACCAAGAACAACTTTATGAAAAGATCACAACAATGATTCGAAGAGAGAGAAAAGATAGAAACTTTGGTCTCCAAAGAAAACCAACGTGAATCAAATGTCTGTACAATCTTCCCCCAATCCAATGTCCACAGGACAAAGGTACCCCTAGTCCAATGTCAACATGACAAAGGTACTCCCAATCCAATGTCCACAGGACAAAGGTATGGAAGTAAAAATCTACTTCCCCTTTCAATGATTTGAAAATAACTGCTGGTTCCTGGTCATCCTACTGTAATTATGTCAAGTAACCATCAAAGATAACAGTGCAACCAGTACTGTAAGCACCAAACAAACTTCGTTTCCATAGATAACTAAGTCATCATTGATTTTGTCCTAAAAGGATAAAAGCTTCTACTTTTGATGACCAGATCTTCATAGATCCCATCCATTCAAGCGTACTTTATTCTCCTCCTTCAGTACACCGTCCCAAATACCAATAATAAGGTAAAGGTGCTAATCACCCTGTACAACCATGAATTTTGTATTTAAATCTTTCATTGACAATTCCTGGCGGCAGTATTTTTTGACTCTTTATTACGAGTATCAGTGACTCTTTATTGGCCAACTAATAGTCAGACATTCATGTTTTTTGTAGCTTCCTAGTGGCAATTGTCCTCAACAATTATCTATCCATTAGTTTTTGGACCTTTAAAAGTTCATGAAAAATTCAACTCTAAAGATTTTGGATTCTTTTTGGTTCAATTGCTCTACGTTTACCCAACCTTTGTCTATTTTTATCACACCTCGTGCACCACTTTAATCGGTAGTCCGGGTATATAAAGCGGGGACACACTCTCCACCATTTGAAACCCTAATCCTGTAAGGTCTCTCCACCTCTCTCAGAGCTCACCGCGAATCACAGCAATAGTCACGTTCCTTTTTACTCCAAATTTGGAAACCCCGAGATAACCTCGACATGGAGCGGGGACTCCTGATTTAACTTTAGAACGGCTCCGATTTTGTGCTGCTACCTGGCATACCTCCATTACCCCAAATATCATAGCAAACAATCACCCCAACCCAGACTGCAAACAAAGCACCCAATCAAAAAACCCCAGAGCCTTGCCTCCCAAATTCAAAGCCGGACCTCAGCTGCCATTCCGCACCAACCCTGAAAGGGTACACCCACGGATGAACGCAGACCGACGAACAGACACTCCTCCATCCCCGTCGATGGATGAGGTCCCGCCATACCCCTCGCAAGCGCTTCGGCCCTCCCTCCCTTCCCTTCCCCCCGTTAATCTCCCGCACACTGTATCTACAGGCCACACCCGCAATCCCTCCGACCTCGCAAACTCATCGCCATCGTCTCCCGCCAAACCTCCAACTCTCCTACTCGCTCACTCTCTCGCTCTCTCCACTTCCAATTTCTCTCCGCGGTCCGGTGTGTCGTCTTTTCTCTCGCCATTGATTTCGTTATTGGAAGGTGAAGTTGCGCTGTTCGCAATGAGGATTAGGAAAGGGAAGCGTTGCTTGCCGATGGCGCCGGCTGATCGGAGTTTCGAGAAGGCTGGGAAGGAGTATGCGTTGCTGCGGCTCGTGGCGGTGGCGGCGACGGGTGGAGGTGGTGGAGTATCGGGTGGTCGGCGCGTGGAGTGTCGGGTACTGTGATAATTGCGGAGTGTTTTGTTGTTGTTGTTAGCGGGCGGGGGGGATGTTTTGTGTTTGTGTTTGTGTTTGTGTTTGTTTTTGGTTTTTGTGCGGGGAGGGGATTTTTATGAGGTTGTTTTGGAGAGTGTGTGCGTTCGTGCTAGTGGTGCTAGAAGTGGTGAATTATTGGAGTGTGTGTTGGTTTTGGGAGAGGTCCAGTGCTTAGCAGTGGTCAGCGTCGAGTGGTCAGCGTCGTGGTGGCAGAAGTTAGACTACTGTGCGGGCGCGGTTTAGTTTTGGAACTGTTGTAACTCCCGGACTCTCGGCTGGCATTGAGAAATGAGTTAGCATTGTCGGTTCGTGTGCGCCTTGACTTACTATTGGAGTGTAGTCGCTTCAGTGGTCCATGGTTTTGTGTTTGATACTGACGGACGTGATTTCTTCCATGGTGCGGCAGGATCATGCAAATGGCGCGTCTTCGGAGGGATTGAAGAAGTATCTAGAATGTGATCTAGAGAAGAATAGGTATGAACGTCTACTCTTTCTGTGGTTGAGATTGCGTTATCGGTGGATATCCCTGCTGCAAGATAATGTTCAGTGGCCATAGCTGTGGTCGTCACCTATATGGGGATATTGCAACCTTAGATGCTGTACTTATACTAATGAGACTCCGCTGCAAGACATCGAGCATTGTGGAGTGTCTAATTAATTCAGACGATAATATAAAAGATATGTATCGTCCTTGTCATGAAGTTGTAGCTCTGATTAATGGAGATTCTGAATGGCAGGGTTTCAGCTGATGATAATTTCAACGAGCGCTCATCAATTCACGAAACAGGTAATTGCTGATCCGCATCTCAATTTCTCAAGAGCAAAGTATTTTGAGGTTTTAAGTCCATCGTGTTTAATAGACATGCACATTTATCATACCAGTTTTCTGAACTCATAGTCTATCCGGTTTATATGCATTCTAGGACAATGACATAATGCAGTCTTCTCTGTTATACATATTATCCCGAATGTCCTTCTATTCCACATATTACTGATTGTTATACGATCGCTCAGTTGAATCAGGTGCAGTATTAGCTGTATAAAACATGAGAGATGTAAGAGATGTTCAGTACTCCCGAAGAAACTGACTCCTGATCTATCTATTCATGCTCAGATATCGATTCAGCATTGCGGAAACTGACAGCTACATCACCGATGGCAAAATCTGTCTTCACCAGGCACGAGCCATCCGTCACAACTGGAACAATCTGCAGTAGCACATCCGCCATTGACGTTAAGGATCAGCCGAAACTGTTGGAGCAGTCGTTACGCCATATCGTCTCAAGAGCAGGTAATAGTGCTGGAAGTGCTCGTGATGCAGTTGTCCAGTTTTTTTAGATCAAGGTTTGCCGGGATTAATTGAAGATGGTGAAAGATTGGTTGTGCAAGTAACTAAATTATTTCATAATAGCTCTAAATTCTTAGAACGCGACGGGCTTGGGCAATTTGTCTTACAAGATTCTACTGGTCGTGAAGAAAATAAGTCGTTGATTACAGGAGATATTTCTGGAGGCCATCGCGGGGAAACGGTTTCAAGCTCCGACATGATTGAAGCTGCGATGCAGTTACAAAGTATGCAGAAGAGCCACTCAAATTCGCTTGGTTCTGGCGTTGTCGAATTGTGTGAAACCCCATCCTCCCATGGTGAAAATCATAAGGCAGCCCAGAACACTACTGAGGACTTTGTTGGACAGTCAAAAGTTGGACCAGATTACACAGATGTCACGGCGGTGAACCAGAAATCCAGCTCAAGCGCTTCCAGGTCACAGAATGTCACGCAGACGGACCAAAATGGTTTACAATGCAAACGGGATGATGGGAAAGGGTGGCGGTGCCACCGTCCAGCTGAAGGTGGCTACACAATGTGCCAGTATCACCGAGAACAAATTTGCAGGTCTCAAAGTCGTCGGAAGAGATCAAAATTTGACGTGGAACCAACTGTTGCGGCTATAAGTTCTCCGTCGAGATATGTTGTCAACACACGTGCTGTCCCGAACGCCATTGTAACAGGAAGCGATTATTGTCCATTTCTGGACGACGAATTGGCATACGATGAACGTCGAGAATTCGTGAAAGCAAAGTCTTTGAAGTTCCTATTGTTGAGCACGGACGTTCGGCCGACCGTTCGGGCTAAAATATTCTGACGGATTTGGAAGTCAGTGAACCTCCAATTTCTTGGAGCTTTCCAGTCGCTTGTAGAATTTTCATTTGTACATTTGTAATCGATACGGATGTATTGCGTGTCCCACATCTGATACTCAAGTATGGAGAAAACCACGGATTTAACCTAGTTACGAAGGATTCAATCTCCAGTGATCGGATACCAGATTTACATTACAGACGTTTTAATGCTACTGTAGGCTTAGGATATTTGAAATAGACAATCTATTATAGTCCTGGTGCGAAATTCAAGTGCAGGCCCAGGCACCTATAGGAGCCTCAGGTTTTGTGGAACAACTTATCGATCTCGTCTGAGATTAAGTGAGCAGCTCGGCGAGCTGTATACTGACGGAGATGGTGTTCGTGAACATGAGCAGAGACGTCCTCCGGGACGGACAACTTCTACTACACCGCAAGGTCGGGGACGAGCAGGTTTTCTGATTGCTCCGGGCGTGGACAAGAAGGAGGACGAGATATATAAATCTTCAGTGGCAGTTGAGTATCTACAATCCATCCAAGATTCAGGTCGTGAACGAGACGGGGACGAGATATATAAACCTTCACCGGCAGTTTAGTATCTCAAGATTCAGGGCGTTTATTACAAGGCTGAAAGGACAGTTATTTTCTTCCTTAATTTCCCGCAGTATATTTGAAACATGGAATGAGATATTAGTCGGGAGAGTTAAGTGGAGTGAGATATCAGTGCAAATCATGAAAGTTAAGGCGGCAAGAGGCATATCTTCGGAATGCCTATGCTTTTGATAGTATATATACTAATTTGCGAACGTTAACAGAACTCTTTGAAAGGTCGCAATCCTTCGCGTCCCAGTCCATGTCTCTAATGGAGCATGGTTACGTACATGAAAAGAAATGATTGTGAATTTCTGTTCTAGAACGTCACCAACTGAACTGTAAGTTGTTTTCTCTAATCTCTCCAGCGAGCAAGGCCACGACTCAAAAAATGAATCCCTCACAATACCTTCTCCAAAGATGGACACTCGCTAAAATCAAGCACGTTAAACTCAGGATTGATGTGAACAAAGTGTAACAGCATGTTAAGATAGATATAATAATTAGCAATGGACATGGTTCAAAGTTGCCTGAGAAGAATGTGTAGTCATACAAGTAGATTACGAATAAAATGGCTCTGTACATACATGAGCATCATACACAGCAAGACGTTTCAAAGTCCACTTACGCCCTCCCAAGTTAATCTACAGCTTGGTTGACAATATATCAACAAGGGTTAACATTTTCCAACCATAAAAAAACACAATCGTGACAGGAATGATACAAAGTCTATGGTCTCTTTCCATCGTTGGTTTTGATGCCTTCCAGAGCTCTCTTTACGCCTGTGACGAAGTCGTCCACAATAGCTCCGAGCTCAGCCCTACAATCAGTGCAATTCCAAGGTTAGATAAAATCCGAAGCCACAAAATGTCACCTGTTAAATCCAACTTTGGAATGCACAAACAAGGACTACAAACTCTTCATTATTTAATAAACATGACTGATAAACGTTATGTTAGTAAGAAAAGCTTGGTCGATTGGCAAATTTCGTTTCGATACTTGTACGTTAGTTCTTGTTGTATTTGGTTCAAGAAGAAATAACTTAGGTCATGTGCATCTACCACTTGTTATAACCAAGAGACTACTAAAGCTATGAAGACTACCAAGAGACTCGACCTGTAAATTTTCTACGTCATCTACGATATTCATAGTATTTAGTGAAACCTCCAAAGCGAGTTCGATTGCACCACTATAGAAATTTCATCTTCGATTATGAGCGTCAGTGGACAAGTTTCGACGAGAAACAGAACACAAGGAAGAAGGGAGAATATGACTCACCCGGTAGAGCCGGCAAAACTCTTCTGACGCTTAGGGAGCCTCCCAATGTTACTGTATGTGACGTTGTCGTCATAAGCTCTGCCTTTACCCAAGCCGTAGCCAAATCCAATTCCCACTCCACAGCCTGCTCCTACTCCAAATCCGACCTGCAAGCCAGGGAATCCTAAGCCAAGCCCCGCACCTGCGTACAGAAAATCATACCATGAACGCATGAGAATGAAGCTGTTTAATTACGAGACACACGCATGCAAAATTTTCCTAGTTGAATCCTTTTCCGCCTACTCAGTCCACATCACTTAGCCCTAAACGCCCTCAGGATTCAGATCTCCAAATCCATGAAACCCGGAAACAGCTAAAACATGCTCCTATACTAAGGGGATCCACTTTTTCCAAGTTTTCCAAATCACTAGACTGTGAAATCGAATAGATCTACCGAAGGTCAACACCGGATCATTCATCTAAAGGACAGTCTTATCCTCTTCCCCTCTGACCTCCTGATGTGCACCATAAGGTGGAATATAAAGCACGAAGTGCACTCAATCAAATATTTTCTGTAACTTCATTTTGACACAAGTGAAATGCTTAATTCTGCATCAGATCATTACTCATTCCTCCAAATGAAACATTCTCCCCAGAGCACAACCTAACCTAGCCAAACTCCTAATGCTCAAACACTAATTCCCGTCACTTGACACCAACTACGACGCAACTCAAATCAAACACGCAATCTGATTCACCCTCACCCTCGCCCTCACCAAAACCAACTCGAAACCTCAATTTCAACCAATCTAAACCACAACAGCCAGCTAAATTACGTAACACCAAGATTCCTTCACCTAAACACGCCGGCAATTCTGGCGCTACAGCGACGACAAAGAACGAGCCCGAACACACACAATGCACCAAGATTCACTCACCCCGAACTCGCACCAGAAAAGCAATCACGCACACGATAAACAAACTAAACACGAGATGTGCGAGAACACCGAACGAACCTCCAACGATGCCGGCCCCGAAGCCGACGCCGCACCCGATGCCGTACCCGAACGCCGGGCCCAGGGTGCCCCAGTCGTGCGTGCGCAGCTTCGGCAGCCTCGACATAATGCCCTTGCGGTCGTCGTCCGCCATTTCGTCACCTCCGCACTCGCACTCTCGCCCTCCTCCGCCCCGCACCAGCTCCTTCGCTCTCTCTCCTGCAAAATCGAGCAAGATTTTCAGCGATGGCGCTCCACCAGCCTCATGTCGACAGCCTTCACGGCAATAACCCCAAACCCGTCACTGTCCTCATTACCATCACCATCTACACTATCACTAGATTCTCAACAGCACGACGTACATTTTGGAGTATGATGCGTGTTGGAGGTGCAGTGACGCTTTTGAGTTTGTGAATTACATTGATATCCTGCTTGTTTCTTTAGATACCCGGATATGTAGTAAGCAGTTATTTGCGTTGGTATTGGAGGAGTATCTCCAAGGTATCGGCCCCGGGTTTTTGGTGAGGGGATGAGCTTAGTTTCAGGATCTTGTTCGTTTCGAGAGATGCCTATCCGGGTGTGATCCGGGTATAGAAGCGGTGTTGGCTGTGTATTAGAATGGTATTATAGAGGTATCGAATGGAGGGAGCTGGCGCGGACTGCATGTGAGGATGGTGGGATCGCGGGGGTTGCGGTAATCGGGCGTTGATTGGGTCGCATTTAGCTTTCTGGTTTGGGCTTCATTCCACGTCAGCGTATTTGGTTGTGCATGGCGCTGAGGTGGATGTGAGGGAGCGTGTTTGTGGGGGTGGATAGTGTTGTGAGTGGAGTGGGTGTGAATGGATTTCAAAAGTTTTTGATTCATTTCTTCGTTCACATGAATTAGGGCATGTTTACACCAAGAGGATTGGGGAATAATACAGTTGGTACTTTACTACTTTATATGAAAGATTATATCTTTGCAAATGTTTAAGAAGCAAACTTTCTACCTACAAAAAAATGGGTTCAAATTTAGATTTTGCTTCATGTGAATGGCATTATTCATAGATGAGGTAATATATCTCTTGAGACACCTTGAATACCATGAAGAGTGTACCCACAATGTATGATAAGGTAGAGATGGGTATTCCCGTCAGGGTTCTAATTCCGTGGCCTATCAGTGCACCAATATCTGAGCAGACAGCACCTGACTACCACACTCAGCAGATTGTATAACAACCTACCATGTTCTCCATGCAAGAATCTTTGTATTGCATATACCTACTCACGGAAATAGTGGTCTACAATGTTGCACTTCAAATATTCATGAAAATTTGATAAATTTCGAAAAAAATATTAAAAAATCAGATTTGTGATTTTCGACCTAACTTCTATTTGTATAAATTTTATCCCCATAGTTTTCTCAATCCCAAATATGCTGAATGGCTTAAACTCACGGGAATACCCATCTCTACCTTATGCCACAATGTTGCAAGTTTTTCCAATCCCTTTTGATAATGAGACAACGTTCAAAGCTTTCGAATAGAGACAACCATTTTTAAAACCTAGAAGCTATCTTGTGCAGTTCAGTAATCACGTACACAATTTTATGGAAGAGTACATGGAAACAGCACCTGTTGGTAATGCAACGGTGGCATAATCATTAAGTAAGAAGAAATAACCAATATATTGACATTAGAACCCAGTAGATGCTGTAATTCTGGGCATCTCAGTTTGGGATTGCATTTACAAGTACCATCTAACCAAGCTAAAAGAAAACTCAAACCATAGCATGAGGTTCTAAACGCTTCTTCTCTTCACATTCTCTTCAAAGCAAGCTCCTCTCTTCACGAATAGCTCCCAATTACATCAGAACTGCACATACATCACAAAAACATTTACACTTTAACACACTGACATCAATTAGAACCACATCATTCATAGCAGCACACGGAAAAATTAGATTCCACATTATTCAAACATTATTCAAAGTATTCACACCAGCCTTCACACCAGCCTTGTTAAACATTATTCAAAGTATGAAGATTCTAACATTGTTCTAACATTATTCAAAGTATTCAAACATTATTCAAACAGGATTCTAAACAAGATTGTTGGCTCCCAGGTACGACTCTCAGAAGTACTCATATTTTTCCTTCACAGAATAGACTCAAACAGTAATCCAACACAGCACACAATGCAGTGGTTATATCTGCAACTACCAAATTCTGAGCAGTGGAGGAAGCTATCTATGCAAGGAAAGCATGTGATTTACAACATGGTATTCTGTTTGAACAGAACCTGTCTCTGAATCAAGCTCTGCACTAAACCCATGAGTGGATTACAAATCATGATAAAATGCATGCTATATAACAGTAAATACAAGGGTATGAAGAATTTCACTCATTCAGTTAATTTCACAGAAAAAAACACTTTCATCAAAAATCTTGAGTTTTCGTACTCCTAATATTAATTTATGAGATAATAGAGTTATCCTGAAAGTTGCCTTGAGTTTTTCATAAATCACAAATTTTGCTTTATTGTGTTACTATTTTCTACTCAAAATAGTTGAAAGGTATGAAAGAGTTTGATGGTCTTTCCGTATTTGGTATATAAAAGCTTAGTGGTCTCTAGACTCAAGAAGAACTAATGTTACCATCATTCCATCCTTTGAAAACTTGCTTGGATTGGTATTCCATCCTTGTGGACTAATTTTTCTTGAGTTTAGAGACCACTAAGTTTTTTACACAAAAAAATATGGAGAGACTGCCATGCTCTTTGAGGTTTATTAACTATGTAGAGTGAGTAAATAAGATTTTGTTTAATCAAAACTCATGATATCTAAATCAAATACTAGATGACTTCACAGATAAAATTAATGTTGTTATTATCTCAATCAAATGGACAAGTTATTTCATTATACACAAACTACATCAGTTTTACATGTTTAAAGAGAATCCTCACATCATGTGTCTTTCTCAGTGAATTGGTTAAGGCTAAATTACTCGAGCTGTTTAAGTGTTTATGTAGCTATTAAGATGTATATAACACGTACTTAAAGTTGCTCTAGAGAGGCTAAGTTCTCACAACTAATATTTACACGTTTGTTCTCGAAATTTCTATTTCAAATGTCTTGGTAGACTTCTTTCAAACTGAGTAATTCACAGCCACTAAGCTGCGGGTTCTACCTTCAATGTAGGTGGTTTCCAACAGTAGCCGTCCGTTCGCACATATCCAAGCCGTGTAATTAAGTCATTAGCTTCAGTCGGTCCCCGAGAACCTTGCTTGTAAGATACCAGCGGGAGCTTGCCAGCATCAATGCGATGTAATAGTGGTGTAAATATCTCCCAGGCAACCTAAGCAAAAATGTAGATCAACATGTCAGAACTTCAGTACTTAAAGCCACTATACCATTTGCAGACATGAAAGGAATATTGAAAACAAATTGTGAATTTTGAACATGTTTCGAAAAGATTCAGGAACAATAAAGAATCAATGAGAGCACGATCATATTGATCATCAGTAAGTTGGCGACTAATCCTAAGAGGACAATTTTTAGCAACAAAATCGAGGTTGACTAATAGATTTTGGTTGGGGTTCGAAATTACCTTCAACTCATCCCTTCGCACGAAATGTTGCTGATCACCACGAATACTGCACACATGCAAGTATAAGTAGACATGGAAATAAGTACTATGTTGCTAGTAACGACTTGGATATAAATCGCGTGTCTTGTACTAGAACAGCCTGTTTTTGTCAATTCACGGCTGCTGAATAATCACGACAAATGCAACGGTGATCAATAATAGAGGGTCTATAATAGAATTGAATGTGTGTAGGCATTTACGTATCGAGAATTAGACGCTCATAAGCCTCTGGAATAACAACATCTTGATAGCGTAGAGAATATGACATGTCGAGCTCGCTTTGAGTTGCTTTCATTTCCAAGCCAGGTTCCTTCATCTGTTATCCCCAAAAAAAGAATAATTCTTTATTAACCTCATGCCCCTAATTTTTATCAGTTCTTAAAATATCTCTGAAACCAAAATTTAAAACTGCTTCGGAGCACTTCAATACTACAGAAATGGAGCAAATACACACCGTCAGCTTCATATACATCGCCTCATTTGGTTGCAGTCGCATAACAAACTCGTTACGCCCTTGCTTTTTGCCTGTTACATCAAGCGGAAATGCGTGAATGAATAAAAGCAAATCAATCCTTTGTTTCTTCACAAGAACAGGTTACTGCCTGAATTGACCTCAACAAATTGACAGAAAATAGCACTCTTGAATTGGAAACAGGAAGTCTGCACAATAGGAGAAACGTACACTTGAAAATGTCACCAGGAGCATCTTTAAATTGCACACGAACTTCAGCTTTTCGAGAATCCAAAGCCTTGCCAGCTTTTATGATGAAAGGTACGCCTGAAAAAAGCATACAAAAGACATTAGATTAAATCATGAAAAATCGTTTTGTTTCTCGAGAAGTCATCTGATAGTACAAAACTGAAGTAATTTTACAAGATTTTGATTTGTTCAGTAAAGTGTGCATACCATCCCACCGTTCATTGTTGATTCGCAGAGCAATAGATGCAAAAGTAGGAGTAGTGGTATTCTTTCGAACAGTCGGGTCATCCTTGTAGCCCTCATACTGCCCAATCACCACATCTTCATCTCTAATAGGCTCAACGCATCGCAGAACCTACTCATGAGGAAACAATTATGCCTAGCTTGTGAGATGAGAAAGTGTATTATGGTGCTCCAATTAATATTTGCTTAGATTTCCATAAAAAGCAACCACGTGATATACTTAGAATCTAAAAGAATATCTGCTTAAAGTAACATGAGCGCTTGCTTAGAACATGTAGATTGTAATCCAAATACAAATCCAAACTGACTCAACACACCTTGACTTTCTCATCACGAACATGCTCAGGATGAAGTGAAACTGGCTTTTCCATGGTCACCAGACACAGAACCTGTCCCACACAAAAATCATCAGTATAACCGAAACCATTGGGACTCAGGTACTGACTTCATCAGCATTCGGAGTTTGGTTAAGAAACTGGTTTTGTTCCATTTCATTATAATTCACGTAAGGTATCAAATCTTTGTTGTTATTACTTCCAATACTTCTGTAATAGAGAAAATCAGAGAAACTACTTCCAAGGTTGATTTTTACATATCCATCTTGTAAATGGTAACGAATTTGATATAGAAACGACGCACTGTTCCATCACAAGCAGAGGAGGATACGAAAGAAAACTTTCGGTAAGGTAATACATCTGAGTTTCAAACATCATAATGGATCCCATTGAGTTTCAGAGAGTTCCTGTTGGACTAATTAAGACCAAGTAATTCACAGATGTATTTTCCATGTACTGATTCAAACCTGGACAAGATGATTTTGGATGATGTCCCGAATGATTCTGCATTGAGACAAAAGGTAACTTGCAAATTTGAGAACAAACTCGTCCACTGTATACTCTGGAATCCTAAGTCATAAGTACCTGGAGCAATTTGAAGGTGCGTTTCCTACATATCACTAGGTGCATAACCGCTACGCAATGAGGTTCCATCACGAACTATCAACATAGCAGTACGGCAAGATTGAAGCACAACTAGTCCTATTGACCAATATCCACTGCGAGCAACTAGTATACAAAGTTATTGCAATAAAAAATCCAGCAACTATCTATTAGCAACATACCCGTATTCATCAAAGTATCCACCTCGTCCTTCAGTTCCAAAGTCCTCCTTGAATACAATCTGCCAGTTAAACAAAAAGATCATCAGAGGAAAGACATATTGGCAGATTGATCTATGACAACGATGAAATATCATATGACAAATCAGAGGAAAGAACACATATGTTCAAGCAAATCCGTGCGAGAAAAAAGTTCTCACCGAAGAAATCTACCGAGAAAAAAGTTTAGGAACGCTAATTCTACTCATTCAGAATGGCAGAAGTTGGTGGCCTTCCACACAGCTTCCATCATCCATTCACCTATTGACCATCGTTCTTACCACTTAACCAAATACAACGGGTCACTGGTTCCTTAACTTTCATTTCAGGACAAAATGCATACCTGAACACTTGCAATATTGTCCCGATTCCAGATAGGTACAAAGAAGCGGTTGGAAAATCTCATAACCAACTGCACAAATTACAGGGTATCGCCCCAGTTACAAAGATGAACTTCAAAACAATGATAAGGTCTATCACTCAAAAGTCGGGTTAAAAGTCCAAAAACATGTAGCCTACTTTATGAATGGACGAACTGAGCACATCTCTTTCAAACAAAACACAAGCTAGGCATGTCACAAAATTAGTTAGAACATACCAAGTTCTGCACAAGCTCTTTCCCCAGATAGTGATCAATACGGTAAAGTTGTTCTTCTGAAAAGAGAGCTCCTAGCTGAGAGCTCAAAGCTTCAGCTGAATCCAAGTCCTTCCCAAACGGCTTTTCCACGACAACCCTTGTCCATCCCCCTGGTAAAGATATATTAGGAACGGACAAGATAACAACTCGCACATGCACATGCACAAGCACAAGCACTAGCTTCAAGTTTTCCCGAGATCAGGATGTAAACAGCCATCTATTGACACAAAAACGAAAAATATTAAAATTAAACTTAACTCAGGACAAGTGTGAAATATTAGAAAGCATACTTGTATTCATGCAGTGCTTCCGAATCCATTGGCTCACAACCGGATAAACTGAAGGGGGTAAAGCTAGGTAAAAGAGTCTGCGGGTGCGGCGATCTTCACCACACTTCTCCTGTTCGAATTTTGAAACCTCCTCGTTCAATGTGATAAAACCTTCATCCGCATTATAATCTCCGTGTAGGTACGTAATCTGCAGCATTGAACATCGGATGAGTACACCTTCATCATGCTCGCCGCAAAGATGGCTGAGTTTGTGAGACAGGCTTGTGGCTTAGGTTGGCAAAACAGTCTACAACATCCAAGAAACAATATGCCATAAATACCTTGTTGAGAAATTGGTTGATCACGTCCTCAGGTTTTTTCATAGGATCTGTCCTGCCCGGCTTCAAATACCTGAAGCCATTCTCACGAGTAGATAATTATGTATCCCTTCGTCAATATGAGAAACATCAAACTAGATTGGTATGCGCTTTCGCCTTGATATGAAGTAACGATGGACGCTAAATCAGGACATTACAAAACAGAAGAATCTCTATTGGTGATTCGCGCGTGGCCAGTCCCTATTTATGCGATCTTTCACGCATTGAACTTATAGCATGAATTGAACAACGTCCAACCACGAAATTGTCAATCTTCCACTGAACTCGATCGCCAGCAATGAACCCTTTCTAATACGAAGGAGCATAAGGATGTAGAACTTTACAATGTACAAATGTTTTGGGCATACAGGATAGCATCTGTTGTGAAAGAACAACTTACCCACGGATCTTCTTGTAAAGATCCTCATTGGTCATGTTGGATCTCGCATACCCAATAATTTGCAACTCGTTCGGCAAGAAGCCCTGCAATACATTAAAAACTGGTAGCAACATTACCATCCCGAAAGAATGATTACAAGTGATGATAGCATAAGCATTCAAGATGACGATCCATGTACGCATTAGGCATGTTCCATTAAGGGAGTATAACTAAAACCTCAGCATTGGCTGAAATGCAGAATCACATAAACAAAAATCAACGACTCGTTCAAAACCATCAAGACCAGGCGCACATCGTACCTGCTTGTAAAGATTGAAAATGGCTGGAAAAGTCTTCTTCTTTGCAAGGTCTCCAGATGCGCCTAGAACAACAATAGAAAGGCCGCCACCAGCAACAGTCTGTGCTTGGGGTGGCTGATCCGACTTCGAGTCTCCACACATTCTGGGCGCAGCATTCCCAAGGGCTGGTGGAGCAGCCATTTCAGCAGTAGTTCCCATTTCGAAAGGTCGCCAAGCAATCACTGCTTTCTCAGATACTAGCTACTTCAGAGCTGCTCCGTCGTCTGCTAATTCAGTGCAAGTCAAAAACCTTCGTTAAGATCCCAAACCTCTGCAAGTCACATTGTGCAAGTATGAAGCCAATCCACTTCTATATGTACACTACGTATTGAAAAACGCCCATATTAAAAGGCAAAAATTCACCAGTGTATATTTCATTTTACACGTGCATATGACATCCTGGATTACTTCAATATACTCACAAGCAACATCAACGAGTCAGCAAGAGAAGCGAAACCACGGTACTCTGAAATCACATTGTGTTTGAACGACACAAAGGCATAAACAACCAGAGACAAGACTACAATTCACAATTATGAACAATTTTCATTCCTGTCAACTAACCCTAGACGAGTAGCTTGTTCGGACGAGCCAATAAAGAACCACTGTATCTTGTAGTGTCAAAGTCCAGTTTTATCTCAGTGCAAGAAACAAACAATAGTTAAACCAACAAGCAGCAGGCACCAAATTGACCAGATGATGAAATCAAGAGTGCCGATCACCACACGGCCACTACATCAGCCTCCAAATTTTCCGCACCCCTTGGAGGTTTCTAGAATTTACCAAATATTGCCATCAAAATTACATCCCCTTGATCCAGTTATGTCTCTGAAACTGAGTAGCTCTCGTAACCTCCGAATCAAGAATAATTAACGAGCGCGAAACAAAGAAGTTTGGCCTGAAAAAATTTCAAGACGCCATAAATATGAGCGACGCGTAGTCCAAGTATTCTCTCCGCAGACAAACGCGCTACAATTGTAACGGGAAATGACTCGCTGGCTAGCAAACCTCGTCAAAGTGCTGGACGGACCTCAGACGAGTCGGTGAGATTCTTAGCCAACACTACACCAGAGCTACATCACTAAGATATGCATTCTTAGTCTAAACGTAATCTAACAATTACTATATACCGTTGTCTGCTCCAAAGGTCTGTTCAATCGCGACAAACACCTCTCCGCACTCCCTAAAACCACAGAAGAAAACCTCCTAACGGCCTAACACACGGAAAAACAAAACCGTCCACCCCTTCACATTCTAGAACCCTGCCATTGCACGCTACAGTAAACTAGACGAACAAAACCAAAACAAAACGCCATAGCATCTACCTCAATGGCCAAAACCTCACCAAAACACTCCACCAAACTCACAGCCTCAAAGCCGCGCACCTAATTAACACAAACTCTCGCCACGCCGATCGCACCACACAACGTCAAGACTAAGAACGAGAACGGCAACGCACTCAACCAACCATCACCATCGCGGCCCGCACAAACAAACAAGCTCCGAAATCAAAGCCAATGCAAGAAACCACATCAAAACAAACTCCGTAGAACGATCAATCCATACCTGGCGCACTTCACAACGCTCTCAATCCGCCTGAAACTCAAACCATCCGATAAACAACTCAACTCCAGAAAACAAGCTCCTCCGGACACTCGCAGAAACTAAAATCAGAGATAAGGCATGGTATCTAGCAAGCAAAGAAACAAGCACGGAAGACGAATCCATACCTCGCTCCCTCGATCGACAACGCTCTTAATCAGCCTGCCATTGATCATCCACACGATCGCTCCCTCGATCAGGTCCGACAAGCGACGACACTCGCAGCGAGTTCGAAGTTACTCGACGACAGGCGCAGAAAATCCTCCAGCCGATCGATCGAGGAGAGGAAACAAGCAGCCTGAGCTCGAGAGTAGAGTGAAAGAATGGAATGGAGGCTGCCTGCGAGCATGGATCCTAGTTGTGCTAATTCAGGACGAGGAGTAGACGCGGCATAGCGGCGACGGGATCCTACAGTGCCTGGTTACCGGACTAGACTGGAGACACCGGAGCTCTCCATCTGATCATGGTTGTGTGTGTATTTGTGTGTGCAACTGAAGGTTTGTTGCGATGGTGGAGACGGAGAGAATGAAGTATGATGAAGAGATCAGTCTCATCATCGATTGCTCTTGTTTCGGGCGCACTTCGGCGAAGAGTGTCGAAGCGATTCTTGTTTGGTTAGTGATTAGTGATTAGCGATTTTTGAAGGGTTGATTAGTGATTACAATTCTGGAAGTGGTTGCATTAGGTGACCGGTGCCTGACGTCTGTTATATGGTGCTCAAATGAAGATAATAATGAAGTTAAATTTTGCAGTAATAAACTCTTATTACGTGTCTTCAAAAAAAAAAAAAATAATAATGAAGTTAAAGGGAATGGATGATCATGTTTTTTACTACCGTAAATTGATAGCACATTTGTTCACCTTTGAATGAATATCTATTTATTTCGGAAAGATAAGGTTTGTCTCCTAAATATCACATGAAATAATTTATCATATTTTTTTTTTCCATCCTTAAAATTTTAAATTTGTTTGATTTCTTTTTTTAAAGTTGTTTATGAATAAACTTGAGATTTATGTATGGTAGAGTTATTTGTGAACGTATGGGGAATTTGACTAAGATATACTAAATTTTGATAAAACAAAACTATATTCATCCACTTTGGATGTTTAATAGATATGGAAGAATTTGATGGCTTGGGAAGTCAAAGAAATCTAGTTTCAAAGGATGGAGTAATATTTAAATTAGCTTTTTATTTTATTTTAAAGATCACTAAGGTCGTATATCTCGCCCTCCCTGGAAAAACCAAATTGGCCTGAAAATAGCAATGTTGGATCCAACACTTTCTGATGGGCGCATTCAGACATTTCTCTTAGGTGACCCACCACAAATCAAGGCGTTTGAATGTAATTGTGAAGAGACAAGGAGTAAAGTACAAGGAAAGGTCCTTTTGAGTTTCAACTGATATTGATTTCTGAGGGGTTTGCCAACACACCGAGCCAAATCTATTTTTAACCAATTTGGTTTTTCCATGGAGGGCGAGATATAGTGAATTTAATGAGACCACCAAACTCTTCCAGACCTTCCAATTATTTGGAATAAAAAATGATAATATCCTTTGAAAACTCAAGATGTCTATACGGAAAAATCTAGAGGAATGAGTTTCTTCAATGTGTTAAAATGAAAATAAAATAAAATAAAAAATAAAAAATAAATCAAATTAAAATTTAATGGGTGTTGGATGAAGATAAGTAGAGGTTGGGAAAGAGGAGGGGAAATGGGAGGGACTCATAATATCAGTTCCTGCACCTACAACTGTTGCAACATCAGGAACTTCCTGGCCATCATCTCCGAACTTAACTTATTCACGCACTTCAGTGACTGCACCATGGCCATCATCACCATACTGTACAGTACAGTGAGCAGTGCCCTTCCATCTCCAAAATCTTCCTCCTTGTGTTGATTCCCACAACGCATGAGATTATCTGTGGATATGCTTCTGGGCCCCTCTCGGGTCATGGAAGCAACCAGGTATTCTTCCTCTTCCCTCTTTCTCCGACCCACAAACATTAAAAATGGTCTTTCATTTGTGTTATTCTCTTGACCACAGTATGGGTAGCAGTGTTTCTTGACTCTGGCCCCTGAGGCCATAGGGTTTGGAGTCGAGGGTTAGGGTTTAAGTTGTTGTTTCAAAGGTGGGAAGGGAGAAAGTCTACAGTTGTGGATCATTAGTGATGTCAATTAATGTTTTGAGAGTTTTACATCAATACATCAAACACTACAGTGGTCTGTTTAGAGCCTTTCTTTTTCTTTTGGCTAATAGTGCCACCTACACTATTAATATTCATTTTGGAATACATGGATTTAATTCATATTATCATATATGCTGAAACATGGTTTAATGTAACAATATTCTTCGTGTGTAAAAATTAATATCTTGAGAAAATAATAGTGTTTCTTATAGTTTAAATAAAAGCAATCTAAGTTGACAATGCCCTGATTAGTGGTTGTCTATTGAACCAAAAAAACTCAGATATCTAAGCCATGTGATGCATACTACATAACTTAACTTCAAATATATCTTTGTAATTCTCAGATGCCCATAGTTTTTTTTGGTTTTGGCAATACCATATTATTGCAGGAGATCCTAAATTAATACATATTACTTGGTAACCCACACTAAATAATTTAAAGAGTAACCAAAAATAATGTACTGTAGTTTGGTCAGCGTTTTGTCATGCTTTCTGACTTGAATGATTTTCTTCATTCAAGTCTATTGAGCGGAGTACTGTTCTTGACGTCTGAGGTTACAACTCGTGTTCAGTTTGTTGACACAGCTTGTGGTATGACAACTTGGGTTGACAACATAATTGGCCTTCCATACTGCGAGATTGTCCCAGAAACATTGTTTTTTCTCGGATTTGAGTCATTGAAAACTGTATATGGGAATCAGGTGGACCCAAACTATTTGCTAGTACCTTCACCATGTGAAAATACAAGCACATAGTATGGAACAACCTAAATTCTTTTAGTAGCATGTACAGAAGGGTTTGTAACAAAACTTTCTCCGTCCTAAAACCTATGCATGCGGGAGCGGAATGTTTTGGGTTTCTAACAAATACTAAAAGGGGTTCACAACGACGCTTGAAGCTACTACCAAGTGGTGTACTAAACATTGAAAACTTGAAGAAAAACTACAAAACCTCAGCTATCACTGGAAAGCTACTTAGAGTCCTAGAAAACTTGAAGTCATAAACACTGGTTGTATCATTGGAAAGCTACTTGGAGTCCTAGAAAACTTGAAGTCATAAAGACTTATTGTAGGAGTGAATAACAGCGATTACAAGCCTATTGACTCTGATGTTGTAAGTTCCAGCCTCACGTAAAGGGACTCCCTAAGTGTGAGACAATGAGTGATTTGGACTTGATTGACAGATAACTTTGCAAGGACAATCAAAACTTGACGTGAATGATTAGTGGGTGATGTCTAGCCTCAGACCTCAAACCTCAAACCTCAGAGAACAGCTAAGATCTCAACATCATGGAAACATACCGTACTATCTCTTCATCAACGTCCAAAACAAGACAATAGCCCCAGCAA
The DNA here is from genome assembly GCA_014871385.1 of Ceratodon purpureus. Lineage (NCBI taxonomy): Eukaryota > Viridiplantae > Streptophyta > Bryopsida > Pseudoditrichales > Ditrichaceae > Ceratodon > Ceratodon purpureus. The sequence continues at coordinate 17,558,450 of CM026423.1, read as the reverse complement.
CTGCTCTCATCAGAATCTGATACACCAGTCGGTCCTAAGGCAATTTATGTAAGGATCAAGGGAACTGAACCATCCTTGATATACATTGCCCACCGACGCTCCCAAATAAACTTGCATTTTGAAGGTTGGCCAATAGAATAGAAGCACACATAGCTTAACACGTTATACGTTTGTAACTGCACTATTTCAAAAGAAAAGACAAAAGAAAAAGAAAAGTAGACTTCGCAAGCTATACATTCTTGTGACTTGACAGTACAAAGGATTTGAGTGACCAAGATAAACACTAGCAATTTCACACTCGGTTAGGTCCTGATCTTCTGCAAGTGAAAGCTTTTGGGCTTGTGATCTACCAGAGAAGTTTTCTTCACGTGCACCCTAACTGCGTCGAACAACATTGCTAAACGTAATCACTTCCCTAAGGATTGGGTGTTGAAAGAGAGTGTGTGTATGCTACTGAGAAAGCCGCTTCCCAAAAAAAAATGTTTTACAGGAACTAAAAATTCTAGAATCAGAAAGCCACAGCATACAATTGCATATGAATGGCTAAGATTCTTTAGTACCACATAATCTTCAACGGTGCCATGTCTTCATCTAATCAATTTAGCACCAACTAAACTGAGACTACCAAATTGCACATCATAGCAACGATGACCAAAAACTGGGACACGCCCTGAAATTTTGAGTCTATGGCAAGCACGCCACATTCAGATGATGCAATGGCTAAGATACATACATCAAGTTTGAAAGCAACCCATGGTTTGTTTACCTTGATCCTTGCTGAGCTTAGAACTGGAAAATCAAGATCCACCCCCTTGCCCATCGCTTTGCAAGGACGAAAGAGCAGCCTGCGCTTTTTCCCATGCCTCAGTAGAATAAGAAGTGGGCTCCCTGCCCGGTGTAGTATGGTATGAAAAGTGGTACTGAACTGATGTTTGAGGAACAGGAGATGGTCGAAAGCTCTCACCATAGCCACTACCCGTTGGTGACAGCTGCGAAGGATCAGGAGGAGAATACCCGGCACTAGTGGTATTCAAAGTCAATGATTGATGTCTTATTGCTGTCGGAGTGTAGTGATCAGTTACCACAGGCACTCCAGTATGTGATCTTGAACACTCTGATTGGTGCACACTAGATTCGAAATTCAATTCCCAGTCATCGTCTTCTTTCTTGGCGGCTGGAATAGGTATGGGAGCACTTGGGACATTTACTGTAGGTATGGGAGCACTTGGGACATTTACTGCAGGGCTAACACTATTTTCAGGATAATACGGGCTCCGTTCTTCCCATGCCCTCTGAGGTTGTCGTTCGTCCCAAGCTCTCTGAGGTTGTCTTTCGTCCCATGATCTCTGAGCGTGCACCCCATTGTAATGCACAGGCGACGGAGTATGAGGATAAACATGATTTGGTGGGGAGTACGCAAAAGGACGCTGGTGGTGAAAATTCGGGTGCAGCTGGCTGGGAGGAGAATATGCTGGTGGACTTCTCCACATTCCCCCCGGAGGAGAATTAAACGGAACACGTACTCCAGAGAAGTCTGGACTTCTATCCGCCTGAGAAGGAGGATCTGGACTAAACGCAATGAACAATTCCTCTTCATCACAAGGAGACACCACACCATCAACTATTTCACCTTCTTCATTCTCATCATTACTTGCTAGCTTATTGTTTTTCTCTGGCTTCTTCAATAAACCAGGCGTGTTTCTGGACGGTTCTTTGCCTGTGTATCCAACCCCAGTTGTCATTCAGATCAGAACAAATTTTTCCCAGCTCTCAAATTTGCAGACGCTAAATTGCTGAACTAAAAAGCAGGCCAGTAAGAAAATAAGGTATATCTGCGAGGAATAATTTTAACTTTTAAAGTTACTGATCCCCAGCATAATTCCAGTGAAGATTCTAAAAGACTTTAATTAAATCACTGTGGTCATAACTAAGCCGAAATGTACACAAGTTTAAAACTCTGCGTACCAGAATTGCTTGGAGAAAGACCATGCTCGCCAGTTTGAAGAAGTTGCCAAGGTGATCGATCAGGTTCCTGATTCTGAACACAAAGTTTTAAAAACTAATGACACCTGTATAGATCTCAGTTTCTTCTATGAAATAAAATTTGCATTCCTCTACCAGAACATGATACAAATGCACAGCGACAGCAAGTACACGAGCGAATGACAAAGGACGTCCGCACATCTATTCCAAAAAACACGACGTAGCAAAGGCACCAGAACTTTAGTTACACATACCTCATTGCTATGCTGTGCCTCATAATATCTGGCAACCGATCGGGGTCCAGAGGAAAAGGTTCTCTTCGCAGCATGATTTGACCGAGCGGAGTTGATAGCTTCATAATTCCACTGTCTCTTACATTCTCTGAGCGCATGACTATAAGACCCGCAATTGAAACACCTTACTGCCTCACGCTCGAGCTCTACGCACCTGCATAGGCCAAAATATACTCTTATAGAACAGACCAACGAAATAGAACTGTTCAGGGTAAGGAACGTATTTCCGAAATGCGGATATTTCTAGAAGAAGTCTCACCCGTCTTTGTTCGCTTCTTGACTAGAGAGCGAGGGAGTGACCCGGTCATAGAGGGGAACATCAGCTTCATTAGCCTTGAGATCTTCACTGCTGGTCCGGACAATTCCTCTCGCATCACCACTTTCCTGGCTGCGTGCTTGCTTTGCAGGCTTATCCACCCAAAACGTCTGCAGCAAAGAAACTGTGAACTTTTGAAATCGATTCCTTGCAAAAGCGAAAGTACACTATCACATGCGTGTTTGACAAAATAAATGATTTTGTACGGGAATGATAGTGGCATTCGAAGTCAATGCTTACCACACTGAAAGTGTTGCCGATTGGGCCGACCTGCATAGCAGGATAGTATTGCTCTTCGCCGCTCTCCACATGGTCCCTTGTCTGTCATAGAAGGCAGGACGACGAGGTTACTCTTCGAAAATAGACCTCTCAAAAAAAGACTATTTGATATAACAAGCCCTCCGAACTACGTGTCAGTTAAGCTTGGAGACAATTCTTAGGTGATCTCCTTTTCGAAAAACCAGTACATGAAAGCCTCCAAATCAGTGATATTTGAATCAACACCTAACAACCAAAGATTATTTGGTAAAAAAAGATGAAACTTATGAAAATGCGAAAGATAAACATGTGATGGTACAGTCAAGAACCTCTAAGGAAGAGTTACGGCTATGGTAGCCCTGCCACAAAGACCAATCCCGCAAAACCTCCTGAAGCTTCTTCCGACTCTCCCTACAATCAGACGCACGTCGAATAAATAACAACTACAAGAAGGTCAATATAGCCTTGGCCAAGCAAAAAATATAACCTAATAAACGATAAAAATTAATACTGTGGTCTCAGCCTTAGCAGGATAAAATAGAAATCGAACGCATACATCAACGTTCCAAGAAGCGTTTTTACGGTATCGTTTTATTAAGAAGAAAAATGGCATTTTTTAATCCAATGTAAACTGCTTACCTGGAAAGATTATGGTATTCAACACGCACTGACGGACTCCCTTCCACCGATGACGATCGTTTTCGCTTGCGGCTTGAATCAGATTCTTAAACGAAGTCAAGGAAATCTTCCTCACAGCCTCGTGTTAACCACTTAACATCACAATGAACAACCTAATAATCAAAAAAATATTCCCTCTGACAACGCTTCACTGACCTAAATGAAAATTTACGGTTTAACCAGAGACCAGAAAAGCAAGAATACTTCTTACTGCAATGTTTCATAAGCAGACAGATGTTCGCAGAAGGGGGAAAAAAACTGAAATACGTTACCGGATAAAAACGAGCTCTCAAGCAAACGAGCTGGACAAAGTTCGTTTCCATTGTCAAAACCACCGACGTAATTTTCTACTCGCTGACCTCGTAAAACATGACTTTCCAAACACAAAAAGACATGAACCTCCCTCAGAAGCATCAGTATAACCAGGATACTGTCCATCACCTCCGGCTCCACAAGAGCGCTCCGCTTCACCCCTCTCACATCCACCACCGGCCCGGCCACCGCACGCGCCTTAACACCCTCCTGCTCGTCGTCCGAAATCTCCATATCTATTTCCACCTCCGCATCCATACTCCCCATCGCTTCTTCCTGTAGATTCACACCACACTATAAGTCCACCACACCACTACATTCTCCCACCACTAACACGAGAAAAAATCCACCACAGTCCCCTCCTCAACTCCCCTAAAAAAAACAAAACTCCAGTCCCGCTAAAAACCGCCTCAAACTCAAAACAAAACAACCTCCCTCAAACCCTAAGCAACCACTCCACTCCAAAAATCCAAAACTCCAAAACTCCTCACACTCCCAATGCTCACTCCAAAAAATCTCCACAACAAACCTCCACCCCGAACCAAAAGCCAACACCAAAAAACCAAAAACGAAACAAAACAAAACGCCGAAACCACGCTCACTCAATCAGCCACACTCAGTCCACTCACTACTCAAAACAAAAAAATAAAAAATCAGCAACCGTTTTTTCCAGAGAGATTTCAGCGACAGGATAGAAAGTAGAAGAGGAGAGTGAGGAATGGCATACCGGAATATGATGATGCTGAGCGATGGCGGTGGAGGTCTGTGTCGATGTGTGTCTGTCTGTGTGTGTCCGTGTGTGTTTTGATGTGTTTTGCGATGTTTTGATGTGTTTTTGCGGTTCATGCGAAGTGGATTTTTTCCTTTTGAAGGTGAGTCGGGCTCGGGGAGGGTGGCGGGGCCCGCCTCATCGTAATAATGGGAGGGAGGGAGGGGGCCTTGAGGCGTTAGTGTTGGTGTTATTTTGGGGTGGCGTGGATTTTGGGGTTTTGGATTCTGGTGGGGGTGTAGATAGTAACGGGTTTTGGGGTTGGTTGTGGAGCTTCGGCGGGGGAGTACGTGGGGGGGAGTCGAGACTCGAGACTGAGGGAATGAGAGGGGGTCTTTTTGAGTGTGCTGTTTCGATACTCGTGTAATACTCGGTCGTATACTCATGCGATACTATCATAATACTGGCACTATACCCGGAAGATACCAAGGCGGGTAAGCGGAGTAGAACAACGGCGAGAGCGAGGAGTGACCGAGGTGGTTTTGATCGGTGGCTTTTCTTCTCGGACTCAGCGACGTGGTTTCTACCGAGGATATTGTAGTACCATAAACAACCCGTTTTTTGTTGTGCATTTTTTCGAATTAAGTGAAATGAATGTTTTTCAGTCCCAGCTTCCAGAGCTGAGAAACCCCTGCTATCATCCGCTGCCTTCATCGGCGCACTCCATCGCCAGCCGCATCTCGAGCTCGCTGTGGAGCTTCGGATCCGGCAGGTGAGCTCATTCCCTTTCGTTCAAGCTATTTGGCGTGTAATTCGGTGCGGTTTTGGCATGGTTTTGGCATGGTTTTGTAGGTTTTAAGGTTAAGGTAGGGTTATGAGTTTCCGAGGGATCGGTTCTTCTGTGATGGTGGGGTTTTCGGTACTTTGTTTGTGAGACTATCGTCGTTGAGATCGTGTTGGATTTTGGTGGTTTCCTATTAAGAGGGTTGAATTTGTCGGTGGAGTTGATGGTTGAATTTGGAGTTGGGGTTTTAAGCTTGTTGGACGGATGCTTAGTTTTGTAGCGTGTTGAAGTGTTCGGGAGTTTGTTGCGGTGTTTGGAGGAGTTTATTTTATTTTATTTGGTGATGTGTGTGCACATGTGTTGTTGAAGTAATAGTGTTGGAGGTTTGACTTGAATTCTGCAATGGAATAGTGCTGTGAGTCGTGTGGATTGATGTGTGATGAGGTTTAGACAGGTTTTGAGTTATGCTGGGATGGTTATGATGGGGCTTCTTTGGTTTTCGTTCTGCGTTTGTGGATGGAATTCCGAGGGGTTTTCTGTGGTGCTGCGTGAAGTCGATCGTGTAGGGTGAAGGTTGATGGCACGGGCGATTTTGTATTTTTTGAATATGAGGACTTTCTCTGAGACGATCTGCATGTGTGGTGTATCAGGTGTGAAGGAGCTTCGAGTTTACTACTTCGTGTTGCAGAATGACGACGTCAAGGAGATTGGTTGATCACAAAAGTAATAAGTTCCAGAAGAACATCCTCAAGCGAGGGCAGGTGCCCGAATCGACTGTCAAGAAGTCCAGCAGCTACCCAGTGGGTCCTGTGGTTCTGGGCCTCTTTATTTTCGTTGTGGTTGGATCGGCCATCCTTCAGATCTTTCGAAATGTTACAAGCGGTGGCCACATCCAGTCAATGCAGATGCAAGCAGACTTGAAGAAACAGCGTGAGGCTGGTCAGATGGAGGAGCAGGGGGTTGTGGCCTATCTAGCTTCGAAATTGGACTTGATGATTGGGAAGTTGTGGAAGCTCAATTTATCTGATATTGTGAATACGGTCTCAAAAGTCTGCCAAAAGGAACGAATTTTTATTTCATTGCTCGGCATCCTTGGTTGCAATGTTTTATAAGACATTGCATTGAGCTTGAGATATCATGATCAATGTTTTCGATAGCAATGACAGAGTTTTCAATCAGTGGCATAATGAATCTATCACACCGTTAACCTCCTTAGAATTTAACAACTTAAAAGTCGATAAATAGATAACACACGGAGTTAAAAAAATTGTGTTTCTGTGGATCGATGTTGATCTTATTATCTTGACGCTGACCAATCACTTTGCATAGTGTGTAGATCACCTATTGAGTTAATGAGAAACCTATATCTGGTGCATGTCTACAGGTTTCGTTGGAACCAAATGTACCCAAGCCTGTTCTCACATGTATCATCAACGGCTCCGAATTTCCTGCTTCCAGTCAATACCCGGGCGTCGTGAAGATTGACATTCGGCAAAGCAAAAGGAGCAGCGCAGTTGGGGAAGCACGGGGTGAGTGGGGCGGTCGGGAAGGCCAGGGAGGGCGGGCAGATGGGCTCCCGGGCAGCCTCCGCGCTCCCCCTGAAGTTTTGGGGTTGGGAGGGAGCTTCGGCGGGGAAGTACGTGAGGGAGTGGAGACTGGAGACTTGAGGGACTTGGGGCTTGAGGGACTTGAGACTTGAGGGACTTGGGGCTTGAGGGACTTGAGACTTGAGGGACTTGAGACTTGAGGGACTTGAGACTTCAGGGAGTGAGGGTGTGTGACCAAGGTGGTTTTGTTTGGTTCTACTCATCGACGTGTTTTTTATCGAGGATATTGAAGGTTTGTCCAAAAATGATTCTGAAAATAAAGAACGTTGAAAATTAGAAATTCCAAAGATAGAAAAACAAAACAATAGAATGAATTAGCTTCTGTAATATTTTCTTTTCTAAAGGTACGTTCTTACTTGGCTTTACAGGAGGTCTTATAAAGGGGTTTTACGTCCTTTAACCCCTAATTGGCCAAGGATGTTTTTGCTCAAAACTGCCACCAAATCGTCCCTTTTGAAAGCAAGCTATATAGTGCAAAATTGAAACCAAATTTGGTATTTCCAACCGTAAGATCTTGTATCTAACTTCTGTGTCTATGTGCATGTCAAATCTCACACTCTCATTCCTTACCATTTGAGAGATCGTAACATTCAAAGTTGAAAAAAAAGTTTTTTTTACCTTGCAAAAAGAGAACAGCAGTATTTTGGGTCCAAAAAAACCATTTTTTTGAGAAGATTTGGATGGCGTTTCTATAGATTTGTTCCAAGGTGAGTTAGGTACATGTCCACAAAATCTCATACCCATGCAAGGTGTAGAACCTTGAGAAAATCATCAATTTCCACAAGAAGGTATGCTGAAATTCACATACAAAGGCCGTTTTTTAACAGTAAAAATTGCATATTAAACATTCTTGGATTGAAAATCCAAACGGTGGAAACATGCTCTAGCGGCTCTTCTACACATAGAAATTTTTACTTTTGGAAAAAATAAAATCTCGATTTTTGGTGGAATTTCAAAGTTTTGTCTTTAGGCAGATTTGGGCAGATTTGGGCAGTTTTGGGCAGTTTCGGGCAGAAATTGCTGCATTCACAGTGGCTGAGAGCCTGCCCGTGGAAGGGCGTTTTATACTTAGAGGAGCATAACTTTTGCTCACTTCATCCAAAAAAAAATTTAAAAATATCCCCATAAACCTTTTGAAAAAACCTTTTTCCACAAAAAACTTCAAAAAAATTCAAGTAAATTTGAATTTTTAGGAACCTGCCCAAATTTCAAAAACGCCCATTCTAGGACTTTGGCCAATTAGGGGTTAAAAAATGTGTGTTCCCACTTACATTCTTTAGTAATCACCAATCCTACATAGATGTACGCATGGCACACTTTTAAGAATGGAAGTTTGAGCTAGCATTTAGGAAGAGAAAAAATATTTGAGCAATTGTAGGCACTTGTTAAGGGAGCACCAAAATATGAAATTGCTAACACCTTTCCAAACCTCATTGATAATACATTTCCTACAAAAAAGGTATTTTTTCCAACATTGTGGGGGTGTTAAATTTTTATCCATGGTCTTTGCTAAGACCAAGTGGGAACAAGCCTCAAGCCATTAAGCTCTTTTTTTCTAAATTTATTGCTATAAACCAAAAATTGGAAAATTCAATTTTCGAAAGGCAAACCTTATTTCTTTAAATAAACACTAGGTCGTCAGATAGCAAATATGCTATGGTTTAACAATATTTGGCTGTGGGTTTTATGACGAGGTAGTGGACTCAAGTTGTGGAATTTTTTCTTAAAACCAGTTACATGTATTAGCTAATGTTTTGATTTATTCCATAAAATATATACATAGTATTTTACACTGAAATTACAAAGTATGCATATCCAGCCCTAGCATTGTTTTTTCAGTTGTCAACTTTGTTTGACCATAATTTCCTGATTTTTTCTACTAATAAAAACATTGTCACAATACCATGTCACCATTGTATCTGATATTTGTCACAACACCATGTCATGAAATCATCAAAATATTACATCCACAGCTTTCATCCGCAATTCCGTTCTATTATCAAAGGTTTCCATGTTCTTTTCATGTTTCAATTGATTCTCACTTTTCCAATAGCCAATGCAATTCTTGCGCATTCTTTTGTTGCATTGCATAAATATTTTTTGAATTTTTCTTTTTTAGGCATTATATGAAAAAAATTATATTTGAATATAATTTTAAAGTACAGGTTACTTCTAAATTTTGTGGTGGAAACTCAAAAACTCTTCAAATGCTCCAAGTTCAGATTCGTCCTTCAAGATTTAAACTAGTTTTAAAGCGGAAGTCAAGAGTGCAGACCTCAAGTTACTTAGCATTAGTTTATTTGGAGGTCAAAGAAGCTTGACACCCCTTTGATTAGAAGAGAGAGGTAGAGAGGCCTCTCAAGGTTGGGATTACAAATGAGCATATGCCCAGTCTTGTTTTATATATCCGCATCCGGGTTTAAAAGAATACATGGTGATAAATGCAATTCATGTGGTAGAAAAGAACTGATGTTTCCTTCACACCTACAACCCTATTAATGAGATTTGACTGGTTGGACATTATTGTATGATGGCTCATATACTTGTACAATGACTGGCCGCAAGCGTGTCCCATCCCCCTTCATTTACAAATGGTCACCAAAAATGATTATCATAGTTGGAAGAACATCATATATAAGAAAATACAATCCTATAGTAGAGTATTTTATTCAAAATCTTAAGAGAGAGAAAAAAATGTAATTTGAATAAAAATAGAAATAGAAGCAGAATGATAACAAGTCATAGAATTAGAAATGATTATATCTTCATAAACAACCCGTTTTTTGTTGTGCATTTTTTCGAACTAAGTGAAATGAATATTTTTTTAATTGAAAAGATATACAACATCACACAAACATAAAAGGTGATTTCATTACGTAAACATACAATTTCTTTTACACTCTCGTAGCTTTATTCATAAATTATTGAATACATTGTAGTAATTGTCTTTTGTTATTTTTCAATAATGTTCTCTATGACCTCATTTCTTTGGTTACAATGGAGCCAAAACAACCATAATTTTGTTGCTAATTCCATTGAATTGCATATAATTACAAAATTGAAGAAAATTGGATCTCATAATGAATTAAAAGATTTTTTTAAAGAAGCACAAAGGATGGTATAATTTAATTTTGATTATCATAATCGGAGGAACATCATATATAGGAAAATACAACACTAAAACCACCTCAATGTTTTTTTTAGTTATTTATTTATTTATTTATAGAATCAAGTCTCACATAGAACAAAAATTCTCAACCTAAAAATTTTCAAATTTTTTAAATACTGTTAGTTGCGTCTGAAAATACATTCTATATACAAATAATATCCAATATTCTAAACACAAGAACTAAAAGTAAAAGTTAACCAGATATTGAAATCCTTCGGTTTTTGAAGGAGTTAAACCGGTAGTCCCCGCATCAATGCTGAGATTACCTTCCTTGTTTCTAAATGCGTAGTCAAAGAATCTTGACTACTGTTGTGATTCGATCAAAGCTCCGAGAGAGGTGGAGAGACCTCATAGGATTAGGGTTCCAAATGGTTCAGAGTCTGTCCTCGCTTAATATACCCGGACACCCGGTTTAACAAAGGGCTGGTTTACATCTCGTGCTGGCTGGCACATGAGCCTAATCCGAATTAGGCTACCTACTGAATTCGTAGTAAGAAAGCCAAGTGAACACAGCTTTTTCCCTGAGTTCAGCAGGGAGCCTAATTCGGAGTAGGCTCCCTGCGCCTGCGAGCAGAGATGTAAACCAGCCCAGAGGTAGACTCCGACTGATTCTGCGAAGGAACGTGCGGACGCGATGGCGACAATTCCGGGTAGAATCCACCCGAGCAATATCGAGTCAGCATCGAGATATCTCAATAAATCATTCCTGCTGCCACTGCGCAAAGTGGACGACAAGTGTACAACGAACGAAACTAAAAAAATCCTCCGTCGGCGCTCACGACCAGCACCCATACCCATCAATACTCCCAAACCCATCACTACCAACATCGCATAGATTCTACACTACAAATCTACAGAAATTACAGAAATAGTCGCCTTTCAGACCAGTAACGGAGTAAGGTTCCCGTCTCCAACACCGCCCTCGAAAAGCCTTCTTCAGTCCCAGCTCCCAGAGCTGAGAAACTCCTGCTATCATCCGCTGCCTTCATCGGCGCACTCCATCGCCAGCCGCATCTCGAGCTCGCCGTGGAGCTTCGGAGCCGGCAGGTGAGCTCATTCCCTTTCTTCTAAGCCATTTGGCGTGTAATTCGGTGCACTTTTGGTATGGTTTTGGTATGGTTTTGGCATGGTTTTGGCATGGTTTTGGCATGGTTTTGTAGGTTTTAAGGTTAAGGTAGGGTTATGAGTTCCCGAGGGATCGGTTCTTCTGTGATGGTGGGGTTTTCGGTACTTTGTTTGTGAGACTATCGTCGTTGAGATCGTGTTGGATTTTGGTGGTTTCCTATTAAGAGGGTTGAATTTGTCGGTGGAGTTGATGGTTGAATTTGGAGTTGGGGTTTTAAGCTTGTTGGACGGATGCTTAGTTTTGTAGCGTGTTGAAGTGTTCGGGAGTTTGTTGCGGTGTTTGGAGGAGTTTATTTTATTGTATTTGGTGATGTGTGTGCACATGTGTTGCTGAAGTAATAGTGTTGGAGGTTTGACTTTAATTCTGCAAGGGAACAGTGCTGTGAGTCGTGTGGATTGATGTGTGATGAGGTTTAGACGGGTTTTGAGTTATGCTGGGATGGTTATGATGGGGCTTCTTTGGTTTTTTTTCTGCTTTTGTGGATGGAATGCCGAGGGGTTTTCTGTGGTGCTGCGTGAAGTCGATCGTGTAGGGTGAATGTTGATGGCACGGGCGATTCTGTATATTTTGAATATGAGGACTTTCTCTGAGACGATCTGCATGTGTGGTGTATCAGGTGTGAAGGAGCTTCGAGTTTACTACTTCGCTTTGCAGAATGACGACGTCAAGGAGATTGGTTGATCACAAAAGTAATAAGTTCCAGAAGAACGTCCTCAAGCGAGGGCAGGTGCCCGAATCGACTGTGAAGAAGTCCAGCAGCTACCCAGTGGGTCCTGTGGTTCTGGGCCTCTTTATTTTCGTTGTGGTTGGATCGGCCATCCTTCAGATCTTTCGAACTGCCACAAGCGGTGGCCTGGTTTAATTGACCAGCCATAAGCAAGGTGCAAAACCCTTCATGATTCAAATCTTCTCTACATCACAGTTTAGGGGTTTGGACCACTTGAAATACTTGGGCTTCGACATATGAGAACGTTGTAATCCTTTTTACGACGCTGGGAGGACCGCCTTGATGTGAGCTATTCAGTAAGACTATGACTGAGATCAACAGGCTCTTTTTGTGGGCTATAGATGAATTGCGTATGAGATTGTAGACAAGGTGATGTGACAGTGCCACAGACATTGAACATTTTGAGAGGGTCGTCAATAGAGGAGGACTTGTTGATCAATTTTTGTAGCACTGCTATAACCCAGATCTGCTTATTCTGTATACCACGGCGTTCTACTCTACCTGCATGGTGTTTGATTGTATTGTGCGTGTTTCTTCCAAGCTTGGAATTTGTCTTATGATGGGTATGTGTTTTTGGAGTTTTACATCGCTCAAATGCTCAAAAGATTGTGAAATCTATTAGTAATCATTCAGCAGTCTATTGGTTTGGGAAACGCGTCAATTTGTGTTTTGTCGGGTCTAAAGGGCTTCGAGTAGTTTACACATCCTACAGATCACCGCCAACTTTACAAGATCAGTAAATCAGATCCATGACCCACCTTGAGCCAGGCCAATGGCAATCCAAAAGTGCTGATACTCCTAAACCCCAAGAGTTCGGTTACTGCTTGTTAATCAACAAATACTTGCTCCCATAAATTGTACTCTAATAGTAACAATCTCAGTCAACATGTAAGTTAACAGATTAATAAAAACTACACGGCAAAAAGAAATTAAAATTTCTCATCAATTGAAGATTGCCTCAAACTTGATTGGAGAAGAGATGTAGTCCTCAATATTTTGCTACAACTACCTATAACCCTAAGCTCCATAAATTGGGCTCACAGTGAGTATTTTCTTGAACAACAATCCTCCATTATTGGCCATGCCAGCTCTTCAATTGGATACCATAATCTCACCTAAAAAAGTATCCTTTTACAAGTAGCGATGCTGCCAGATAGAACGTATGCACTTTGGTGTGAAGGCCTTACTGAATGTATCTACCTGTAAAACTCTGTTTCTGCATCCATTTCAGCACCCAACTCGCTAGCCCAAGTCTCGTTTCTTAATGCATTGACTATGACGTCTGAAATGAAAGAATGCGCGAAGTCCTGCCACTGCTCCAGTCCTATCCTGTATTTAGCACTCGGTAAATCGACCACAGAAAACTCTTCAATTTCTTATTCTACTGATACGCTTCCCTTGCGGGGCTTCCGTGCCCACTGCCATTGTGTAGCAAGAACACGATGAGGCATCAACTTGGTAATAGGTCCCCGGACTTTCTTATGATATTTCTGAACTCTTATTCTGGCCAACTCAGCTTCTCTCTCAGCCGACAATTCCTTCACAACTACAGTAAGTCTGCAGCGAGGCCGTGTCATATGTCCTGCCTTCCCTTTTCCATGTATCCTCAACCTCTTCAAGTACTTGTCCTTGCCTACAAATGCCTCAGCTGCAACGAAAACGATGATATAAATAATGTTTTAGAATCATGCACTGAGGAACGACACAGTTGATAGAAGTTTAACCCATCTCTAAAGACTGCAGAAAGCCGAATCCATGTGGACGTATTCGTGATCCTTCTAAACTGGATGAATCTGACTTGAAATAGTTGCAGAAGCCAAGAGCAAGCAACTCACCAACGATAAGTCGATCCTTGTTCATACCAAAGTTATGAATTGCATTTGCACGAGCAGAAGTTATCACCTGCAAGACCACGATTTGATTAACATCGACACCACTTTCGTAGTTAAGAGGATAGCAACTTGAACATACAGAATGAATCACATGTACTGAGCTGTACGAATGAGATCTCCATACCTTTGCAACAACTTTTGCAGCCCGCTTTGTCGACACTGCCATCTGCATCAACGCATCATCAACACGCATGCCTCGCACCAACTCCGCAACCAAGTTCACTTTCTTGGGGCTCTGTAAATGCACCGCCACAGGATTGCCATTCAGAGTTTTTTATGTCACAACTAAGCACGCCGAGAGCGAGAACAAACACCTTCCGGAAATGGAACGCTTGTCAAATATATGGTGCGCAGACTCGCCAAGACCAAGAACTACAAACAACTATCACAAAATCACTCGAAACGAAGACTAAAGTTTACCTGCTTGATGTAAGTCAACACGGCCTGCGTCTCCTTCTTTACTCCCATCAAGGGGAGCTTTGAGGCTCCTTCAGGAGCATCAACAGGAGCTGGGGCTTGTGAGAGAGGTGAGCGCACTACCTCTTCACCTCCATCTGAAGCTTGCGACGACACCGAACTTGTCATAATTCCCTAGTAAACAACAACAGAAGCACATTATAAGACATTATCTACGAGTCCTATCCACAATACGAGAACTAGATATTAAAAACCCACACAACTAGGAAGAACAGAAGCATTCAATAAAGAAAACCAAGGAATAAAACATGAAATTGAAGCATGACTAGCCATTGACGTGAAAATGCTGTTCAAACAATTAGGACAAATTATAAACATAACGACTGAAAATCAGAATAAACTCGAAAGGATGAAGAAGATACTCGCGACATTCTAATCAACAGGAAAAAGCTCAACAGTCTATACGAAAAAATGATCTAGAGTGACAATCAAAAAACTTCCCGATGAACAAAACTCCCTCAGAATCCCACCAATTCAAAGAACTGCAAAACGACCAACAAACGGTCCAAACCAGAGCAGAACACCGCTCAGCTGGAAAACACAAAATCACAACCCTAATAATTAACCACATTCCGTTCTGAGACTGTAAACACGCGCACGCGCAGTACGAGAAGAGGGAGATAGAAGAATAAGGGCAGGAGAGGGAGGGAGAGGAAAGAGGAGAATCAAGAGTGGCCACCGCCCAATTGCGTACCATTCGCTGCTGCGCGACCGCGGGCACACCCCGGAGCGCCCCCTGCAGCAACCCCGCGGGCACCCTGGAGCGCGCATCCCTCGCCAGCGCTCCTGCCTCCGACGACGCCGACGACGCCAGGCTCCGCAGCAGCAGCGACGAGGACGACGACGACGGATCGCGCGAGGCCGCGGCAGCAGCCCCGTCGCGGATCCGGTGCAGGGTGCGCCACAGGCGCGCTCCCCTGGCGCCCCACATGGCGAGGGGGCTTCCCCTCACGGCCGGCTCTGCTTGCGCGGGCGAACGCGGTGCTGGAACGGATTGGCTTGCTCTGCTCCGGTGAGGCGCGATCACGCCATGGCCAGTCTCTCGCTCTCTCGCTCTCTCAATCTCTGTTGGAATGGAATGTGTGTGTGCGTGCGTGCGTGTGTGTCTGGTTCTCTCTCTTCGTGGCAAGGCAATTCCTGAGTTGTGTTCTCCGGGGTTTAGGGTTTTAGGGCTCCCCTCTCTTCTCTTCGTGAATGCGTTGCAGTGCATTCCGCTCTTCCCAGTCCCAGTTGCCGTCACTCTCTCTCTCTCTGCCTCCCACGGTCACCCCCTGTCACCGTGGCACCCCCCTTTCTTACTCTCCTCCCTTCCATTTGATTTCTGGCATCTCTACTAGGGTTGGTGCACCTAAACCACCAACTTAAGCAATCTAGCCTATTTTTGGCAGTGATAAATTTTAATAAAAATATGAACAAATTAGAAATAGGTTTTGACGAGGATTCCTAAAAATTGCAACATCTAATTTGCATTTGTCAATTTTAAAGAAAATTCTCATCAATTCCCTTGCATTCTCATCAAGTCCCTTGCATTCTCTTTGCTAGGCCTTGGCCTCAAAGTGACCTTGTCAGTTATCTAGACTCACTAGAACTTAACTTCTCTTCTACGTCTTATGTTAACCATAATATGATTTTCTTTGGCAATAGAGGATTGATAGTTGATTCTCTTGGAGGTTGTTGTGAAGCTTGAATTATTTTCAAACATAATAGTTCTAGATGTAATAAATCAATGTACAAAGGTGGATGAAAATGCAATAATACTAAATAGGATTGTTTTCCGCGATGACATGTTATCATGTGTTTGGGGTATCGAATTCTTTGATATATGTAATGATCTAAAAAATAAAGTTATTTCTAATATAACCATCCACCCCTTAAAATTCTTGAAGACTACATTATTATAGCACATTTAGGCAAGCTATTTTATGCTCCAAATTTTGGAATTTTTTTAATTGTTTAACCACAGATATATTCTTTCTATAGCTTTTTAATGGCGTAATATTTAAAGCATTAAAAGTCACGATGCAAAAGTTATAGATTTTAGAAGGACCTACTTTGATTCTTGGCAATATGTAGTTAACTTTAATCTCCCATTTTTTCCTCATATTGCTCATCATTCAAAAAGTAACAAAAGAACAAGAGCAAATTTCAAGTCCAAAAAAATAACAAAATGCACATACTAGAGTTAAATTAAAATAAAAAATATCATTTGTCTATTGTCGCGAACTTCTCCAAAGACCATTCCCGTATAAACACCTCACAAATCCTATCAACCAACCACTTAGTTTAGTAACATTTGTTGTGCAATAAGTTTCATTATAGAGTGTGTTCATATTGTATCAGATTGGTGATGTGTAAACACCGTCGAAACTAAAAAATGGGTGTGCGTCATAATGTTAGATATGGCTAGGCACTTGAGAATGGGCAATTTCTTCATCCAAACAATCTTGATGCTAAGTTGTTTCTTCAATCTCATGTACAAAATAAGAACCATAAATGCCATTAGTATGGAGACTATCAAATCATTTCACTTCCACCCTTTTATTGTAATTTTTAAACCTTTAATTTTTTGCCGGACATATCTGTTGGTTTCAATGACAATAATCACCAAAATTGTCTTTAGCCAAAATAATTCAAATAATTGCAAATTAATTGGAAGTGTAGGAAGAAATGAGCATTTCCTAACAATCCTACAAACTCAAGTGGTGGTAGACAATAAAAGGGACTGTGATGAAATCAAGTTTCTTCTTTAAAAAGAAAATTGATTCCATTTTCATTCACAACATGTGCAAATCCAACTACCTCATCATCTTTAATCTCCACTTCTACTCCCTCATGCTATGACATCTTACTTACAAAGTCTTCACTAAATTGTTGGATAGGGTCATGAACTTTTGCCCTTCTAATCTTTACTTACGGCTAATGATCTCACTCATTCATTATTTTTATATCTCATTATAATTCCAGTATTTCATGTTCCAACCGCAACTTTAGAACTTTATTGCCACTTGAGAGGCCTTTAAACTCTGGAATTTCACATTGACTAAGTTTCGCACCATGACTATATGGACCAGCCCTTACTTTTCAAAAAAAATCTTCTGCATATATTCCTACTGTGTAGGAATTTCTTTCGCTATCCTAGATGCAATGACATGTCCATGTTTCCCACTCCTCTATTCCATCAATCTAAATAAAATTGATTTGAGTATGGATTGGAAGTTTGGACCCTATCTTAACCCGTCTTCTTTCATCGTTAAAATTAGCAAATGAATATTGGTCTAAAAATAATAAATGGTAAGACTTTTGTCTATAACTTATTCGTGTAACCAATACAAAATGCGCATATAGTGCTTTCAAAAATAAATTCTACTTCAATAGCTATTTTAATATGGTTTGTTCTTTGCATATACCTAAAAATAAAATTGAATTAGTTGGAACGTGTAAAAATAGTGAAAAGAAAATGCACAAAAATGACATCTAATTTTTTTTTTTATTCCTAAGGTTATAGTTGTTGTCTATTTATAAGAAAAGAAGAAAGAGTCTTGAATTAAGAAAGCTAGAATTGTTAAGAATAATTTTGAGGAGAGGGCTAAAAATAGAACCACCTTCAAGGCAATTTTTACTCATTCTTGCACAATATGTAGAGAAACTAAAGGACTTTTTTGCAGTAAATACATTGTAAAAAGTGTTTAAAGCTTTTTATAATTAATAAATTTGCAAAACTCAAAGGATATTCTTGATTTGATGAAAAAAAAAAATTCTAAATTATCAAGGATCCAAAAAATCTTTTACTATAATAAATTATATGATATTAAAAAATCCAAAAGAACATAATAACTTTTATGATAAAAGCACATCTTACATAATCTATAAAGGACATGTAAATGTGGTCTTGTTTAATTTTAAGTTTATATTCTATAAATTCAATATGTTTCTTGTTTCATATAATTATTTATCCATTTTATAAAATATAATATTATTATTTAAATAAACTTTTGGATTCAACAAGTCACCTCTATACATTCTATTTGTGTCAAATTATTTATTTCATAGATTTAAGAAAATTATTTATTTCATATGTTTTAAAATATTTTTGTTAGAGATATTTCAATAATAATATTTTTTCAATGTGTGCAGAATTGATATTTTTTGATATATAAAAGGAATTTCTAAGATTGTAAAGATGACGCTTTTTAAGAATAACACAATGATGAAAATTAATTGGAATGAAGATAAAAGTTGATTTAAATTGATATACTTCAATTTGGAAATTGTTTTAAATTTTTAAATGCTTATTGTGATTATTAACACCCATTTAACTCACTATTTCTTATTATTAAACACCATTTTTAGTATACCATTGAATTAATGGAAATCTTATATTTCATTTAAGATTACATAAGTTCAAGAATGAAATAATTTTTTTAAATAAAAAATTAGACTATTTCAACAATCAATTCATAATTGATATTATTAATGAGGTGTAAAGAATTATAATTTTTCAAATGTATATTGGAAAGTTTTAGGTTGCTATGAATTAGCAGATTGAAAATATTATTGACTTTTTGAAATGATCTTGATTGGAGATAAAATTAATTTATTTTCCTAGTCTATTAAATATTTTATCCATTTACAAAAGCTCAACAATTTTTTCTAGGTTTGGCTGCATTTACGTTGTTTTAATAAATATTCGTCACTATACTAGAAAATTGTTTAAATTATTCAACCATCATATTAAAAGAACTTCACAAAATTGTGCTCAATGTATTCAATAAAAAGAAGTCCGCTAATTTTTATGCATGTTTATCACCATTAAAACAAATATGAATTATTGTAAAGATAATTTTCTTTCAACTCTATTTTCAATTTATTTACAAATAAGCTTATTTATTTTTAAATCCAAACATTTAAAAAAAATGATTATTACTTTTGAATTATAAAAAAAATTATGTTTTTTTAAATTAATATTTTTTTGATTTTACCAGACAATTTTGAACATTCCAAATTGCAAAATGCTAATAAATATTTGGTACATTAATTATTATCATTTTTACTAAAATTACATTTGAAGATACCTTGCATATTATTTATACATTTTTAAACCTACAAGCTTTACTTCTTTACGTATATTATATTTTTTAAAGATTTTTTTTTAAATTCTTAAATTATAATTATTAAATTTAAAATCTACCTGACAAGAAGTAAATTTAAATGAAACATTAAAATAAATTTATTCAATATAATTGGAAATTTAGCAAAGTAAAAGATTCTTTTACTTATATTATCCACAAGCTTTTAGCTTGTAGTGGCACAAGGTTGAGTTTAAATACGCTGAAATTTTTGAAATTCCGAAATTTTTTTGTTTTCAAAAACAATTATCTTGCATGTCTTTCCTTCTCCATTGTGATGATATTATACTCAAAAATTGAAATAATACAAAGAATTATAAAAATGTAAATCTTTCAACATAAACATAATTAATATTGAAAATTATAAGAAGAGAATGAATGTAATTTCACATATTCATCATACTCTTGGGACGGTGCTACTTTACAATAGAAGCTAGCAAGTCATTATCGTTATTCGTATTCTTTTGCTACTTGGAATAATAAAAAAATTCTTAAAATGCCTTGATGACTTTCCTATTCTGTTGAGGATTTCTATTCACAAACTTTGCAAAGTCCTTAGAATTGTACAAGCTCTTAATCTTAGATAGATTTAGATTTTCACAATCCAATTTTATATTGGTTTAGCACATAAAGTATATTTTTTGCAAGATAATTAATAAAATGATTGGTAAAGGTTCTGGGTGCTACGTACTTGACAATAATTTTTCTCTAAAATCAACGATGTCTGATCATTTACACTAGTAAAAAAACTTTCTTCGAACCGCGTTTAACACCACAAAATATGTACTACTTTTAAACGTCACGACCTCGGTGATACTTCCGTTTGACAAATTTATTGTCATCTGCCTCAATAAACTTTCCAACATCAACGATTTTTTGCACATTCTTATTAGCCTCGGCCAAAAAACATATTTTTAGGCAATAATTGTAGTAGTCAATGAAAATATTGTTGCAAGAAATACGTGCATGAAGCCTTGTTTAAATTTGCATTTCTTTGCTATTTCGATAATACATTACCAATAACTTTTGCTTCAAAATGAACTTTGACTTCGCAAACCACGTTTCATATCGCGCTGTTAATGTTTGCCTACATATAAGACGCAGACATCTCTATTAGAATATTTTATAGCGTCGTCGCTCTTTCACGCGATTTTAAGTTCTCTCACAACAATCACACTCTCGAGCATTTGAATTTTAATTCAGAGTCACCTTCAAAGGCTAAACAAGCTTTCAAGTTGAAAGTGAGAGATGCAAATTCATGCATGGCAAGCATTTTAACATTTATTATTCTAGAATTAGTTTTTTTTATTGTTTTTAAGAGATGTGAAATAGTGAAAATAATTCATCTTGTGGAATTAAAGGCAGTTTTGGTGAATATTAAAATCCATATCAATTTTGAAACTCAATAATTTGTACTTTCTTTGATGACCTGCGGGGGCTGTTGATATCACAAGGGTTGATATCTACGGTTCATTAATATTAGTAAGAGCTCGACGACAAAGGAAAAGGGATCGCAGAAAAAAGAGATTTCAGGGAAAAGAGGATCTTAAGAAAAAGAAGAATCGTAGGGTAAAAATGGGGATGAGTAGCACGAAGCCATGGAGGCCATAAGAGGTGGATAGAGTGGTGTTACAAAATATTTTGTGTCTCTCAAGTCACTTACAGCAATTGAGCCAGGGGATGTGCCGAATCCTACAGAGAGTACTATGAAGGGAATAGATGTGACTAATTCCATAGGAGTAATTGTGATGATGAGAATCTCCACCGGGGGCATTTAGGCAGAGGTGACGATTACCATCCAAGGCAATTTGGGGGTGGAAACTGAAATCGGCATTACTTAAATATAACATTTCATTAAACTAACATTCTTGTGTGTTGGTTGAGTAGACAAAAAAGGATCAACTATGTCGTAATAATAGTATTGAAGTGGTAGGCATGGTGTTGGGAAAATGACGGAAATACTGATGATCGAGGCCGCGCAACCACTTCACGAAACAAGAACGGAACCTATATATAATGAACATTCGTCGTCGCTTGAGCACCGGGGCACCACCGGCTCCTCATGAGAGGGCCGGAGGCGTGGGGGCCGGGAGACCTAGGTTCGATTCTTAAAAGCCCCTACAAGGTGCTGCCAACCAAGATGGCCAATGATGAGGAAATAGAGAATATCTAGCCGATAGGCGATGATGTTTAAGAATTAAACTTGGACCTTTTTCAATTTCTCCACTTGACATACTATTCTTTCAAAGGAGAATTGGCAAATTACTTTGTTGAATGGACATAAGGAAGAGTTGTTCCTTCAGCAAACACTATTATTACATTCGATCTAAATTTTGTTCGTCAAGAAGATAGTCTAGTGGAAGCTGTCATAAAATTATCCTAAAAAATTTGATTTTACATGGAACGAATTTTGGAGAACGAATAATTGGAAATGCTGAAAAGCGATTGTTTAATAAAAACTTTCATTACATCAATGTTCCATAAATTAACGGATGGCCGTCAATTGTTGAAGTTGCGCACTACGGGGAGGGAAGTCATTTAGCGAACAAAAACATTACTTTGCAAATCGAAAATGGAGAGTGGTTGGTGGGTGCACAAATAAATGGCATTCCAAAACCATTCATTGAAAAATTGATAAACTCTTGTAGTAAATGTCACTTTGGAGAAGAACAAGAAGAAAGGAAGGTACGTCGTTACCAACGATTCTTGGAGTGATATTCAATGCCGTTGGCTGATTTGGAAGGTCCTATGAATAATTTGATGGCACAAAATTCTGTGCTCTTCAAACATATTCATAAATACGAATAAGTGTCACCTTATCCACATAAAATGGTCATTTATATCTGCCACTATGGACGGAAATTACAAGGTAAAATATGTGAAGATGACGACGATGATAATATGGTGCGGCAATATTCTTCTGCAAAATACGTGGAATATAATTTTTGTGTGAAGGTTTTATATCCGGTTGAAGAAGGTGAAGATATTGAAGTATATGTCAATGCGGAGCATAGCGGACATGAGCCCGGATCCAAAACGAATAGTTATTTTTTACCCATTTATCAAAGTGCAATTGATAATTGTGCTAAGATGTTGAGAAATTTGAATAACATTCACTTTGCTCTTGTTCATTCTAAAAGGTGCGAAGAAATCTTGCGTGAAGCTGTCCCATTGTATGAACATAAGACATTTTATTTCTTTTTGGATCCAAAGAAAGCGTCAAACTCATCCTGAAGCTTCAATCGCAAGAATGGGGCGATGGAGATGACTATAATAAGGTTAAAGAGACAGTTCGAAAATTAATTAAAAAAAAAGAGTGATTTTCGATCAAGCATATGACCCTTTGAATCCTCATCCTAATAAGCAGCCGTTTGTATTGGTAATGCAAGCAGAAAAAATAGGCTACAAAGAGCAAAGACTATTACACCTAATTCAGCATGGGTGATAGATTCTACATTTAAGACAAAACAATGGAGCATGTCATTATTTGCTGGAGTATGCCCAAATGCAAGCGGTTTGGGTATGCACATTTTCATCATGTTATGTGGTGACGACAATGAGAGTGGCCAAGTAGGCATTGCGTTGTCACTTACCATGAAGGCCATTTTTTGAAATATGGATGATATCCGGCCAAATGCAATAATAATTGACAAGGACAAAACATCAAGGACTGCTATAACAAAAGCAATCTATGAAGATGTTTGGTGTTGGCAAATCAGTGAACAACTCCATCTCTCTTCGCGGGCCTCCACTTCGATCGCAAGGCCAACCATTGATACAAGAACCGACGGTGATTATGGAATTGAGAGGATCTACGGTACAAAATTTCCTAGCTAGTCCATTTCGAGGCTGGCTAGTGACGAAGCTAGTCCATTTCGAGGCTGGCTAGTGACGAGGGGTGCCACGGTGGCAGGGGTAGCCGTGGGGCAGGGAGAGGTAGTGACGGCAACTGGGACTGGGACGAGCGGAACGCACTGCAACGCATTCACGAAGAGAGGGGAGCCCTAAAACCCTAAACCCCGGAGAACACAACTCAGGAATTGCCTTGCCACGAAGAGAGAGAACCAGACACACACGCACGCACACACACATTCCATTCCAACACAGATTGAGATAGAGCGAGAGAGCGAGAGACTGGCCATGGCGTGATCGCGCCTCACCGGAGCAGAGCAAGCCAATCCGTTCCAGCACCGCGTTCGCCCGCGCAAGCAGAGCCGGCCGTGAGGGGAAGCCCCCTCGCCATGTGGGGCGCCAGGGGAGCGCGCCTGTGGCGCACCCTGCACCGGATCCGCGACGGGGCTGCTGCCGCAGCCTCGCGCGATCCGTCGTCGTCGTCGTTGCTGCTGCTGCGGAGCCTGGCGTCGTCGGCGTCGTCGGAGGCAGGAGCGCTGGCGAGGGATGCGCGCTCCAGGCTGCCCGCGGGGTTGCTGCAGGGGGCGCTCCGGGGCGTGCCCGCGGTTGCGCAGCAGCGAATGGTACGCAATTGCGGGGTGGCTAGCCCAGATCCTCCTCGTTCCTCTCCCTCCCGCTCCTGCCTGCATTCTTCTGTCTCTCTCTTTTCGTACCGAGCTTGCGCACGGGAATGTGGACATTACAGCAGATGAGCTGGTTCAATTTCGGCTTGGCAGTAATGGCTGATTGATGTGGGAATTGAAATTCTATTTTCCTGATCATTTCTCTAGTAAACGTTAAGTCGAAGCATTTGGTGTTTTTCCCGTGAATTCCCTCCCTGCTCTAATCCATTTTTTTTGATGAACTGATTTTTAATCAGGGAATATCCACTAGATCAGAGTGTTGTCGAGCTACGTCGGATTCTGGTGAGCTTTTTCTTCCATATTGAGCTGTGCTTTAGTATCGAAAGAATTTTGGTGATGGATTTGTTGTACCACGCATTCATTTATGTTGGATTTTCTCTCCATCCCCATTATGGTGAACTCTTATAGTTAGGACGAGCGGCGCGATTGTATGAGTTTCAGCGCGATGAGATGTGGTAGTGTAGTTGATGATTCAGGTCAAAGCACTGAATTAGTGTGTTTAGTAGCTCTTTAGTCATGCCACTCATAATTTTCGTCACAGGCAGCTACACTCCAGGTCCTCAGAAGGAACCCCTTCTTAGGCCAAAAGAGATCGATGTGGAGGATGACGTTGATGAAGAGCCGCTTGAGGAAGACGTAGGTGAGATTGTCGCTGATGTTAAACCCCGTGAACTTTCAAGCTTGGAACTGGAGCTACAGAACGCTCCACGGAGGAAGCAACGGTTTATATTGCAAAAAGCTTTGAAGATTCGGAATACGGAAACTGAAGGAAGACCTCGGAAGCAAGTAAGATAGTACTGTGCAGGCCTTGGCAACGCATCAGGTTTTTTCGATTTTGTCACATGAATGGCAACATGCTTATGGATTTTTATTGGTCATGCAATGCAGGGCTTTACAATGAAGGTCGTTGATGTCAACCGAACGTGCAAAGTGACCAAGGTGAATACTCCGATTAGGTCTTCGCTGTCGCCCTTCAGTTTTAGAGCTATCGAAAAACCTTTGCTGGTCAGACGGAAGTTTTGGTGGACTGACTTCTATTGTGAACCTGACATCTATCAGACGATTGTTTGATCATCGCAACCCTTAAGATTTTGTTGCTCGAGTGTAGGTCTTCATGTTGTTGACTAGTCATTCCTCGTTGTAATTTCAGACCCCTTACACTTTGTGTTATTATAATAGTCGATTTGATTGCAAGGTGCACGTATGGTGAGATCCAGATGTCTGGTTTTGTCAGGATGGAAATTTTAGTTGCAATTATTCCTTTTACAGGGAGGGGGCATTTTGAATTTTACCGCACTCGTGATTTGCGGGAATGGAGATGGTGTTGCTGGATATGGAAAGGGCAAGTCAGCTGAAGTATCAGCAGCTGTCGATAAGGTTTGTTACTTCATTTCTAGTCTAATGTTTTCCTGCGCAATATCTGTATGGCGGTTCAAGTTTCATACTTGTTCTATCAAGCTGGTGCATTAACTTCTCTTACTTTTAATTTGTTTTGGTTCCCCACCTGTAGAGTTTTCTAGTTGTCTTCTGACATCGTCACGTTTGAATTTGGCCAGGCTTATGCGCGGGCTCTACGCAATTTGCATTATTTTGAGAGATTTGATGGTCATACTATCTTTCATGAGAAACATTCCAAGTATGGTCAGACCAAGGTATTTTCATACTCAAAGTGTAGAAGGACGAGGAAAATGTATACAAGCGCGTGGATTAGAATGTTTAAATGCCCGTTGCACTGTTTTGAAGGATTTACTAGAAATTTCGACTGCTTTGGCTTTCAAACTTCATCGTCAAAGAGTTCTGTGGATGTGAATGTACTGCTTAAGTTGTTTTGATAACTCCTAGTCACTTACGTTTCTGGTTACAGATTTATTTGTGGCCAGCTCTGTCAGGGACGGGGATGAGGGCCAGCCATACAGTTGGAGGCATATTACGCTTAGCTGGGTTTAAAAATGTGAAGTCAAAGGCAAGTTCCTGTCGCTTTTCTGGGAAGGATGTTGGGTTGCTTACGAGCTTGAGATTTCGCTAAAAATGTTCGTTCAGGGCAACATTAGTTTCGCCTCTTTTCCACTTTATAGTTGAACGAAAAGGAGGTTTTATCGTTAGTAACGGGTAGAAATCTTGGATGCAGGTCGTGGGTTCAAGGCATCCTCATAATACTGTCAAAGCTGTCTTCCAAGCTTTGAGTGAGGTGAGGGAGAATTTGCTTCCATTGCTATGTTCCCTTGTTACTCTAGGATGTTTTTCGTTTTGCATATTGCCCTTTGGTTGATCAGCGAATAGTTCATCAGTCCTCGTAGTCATTGTTCTAAAGAACATGTTTTGCTTATAGACCGCAACACTAACGGCTCTTCCCTCTCCAGATTGAGACTCCCGAGGAGGCTGCAGAACGAGAAGGGCGTGAACGAGTTACACACCATGCATAACTCAGGAAGACGAACCAAGAGCCTTTAGAGTTGTCAATTACTGCTTTCGGGTTCTGAATACATCTTTTTATAGGAAGAGGTCGCTGTAATTCCTTTCTTATTGGTCATGTCCGGCGGCAACAGAGCAGCTCCAAATACTAGACAGCTGATCAGATTTCTTTCAGAAAGAACATTAGATTTAAGTCACTGGAAGGCTTAGTTGTGTCACTCTGCTGAAGGTTGCGCCGGCTTTGTAAAGGTACATTCATGAAGGACCAATGTGGTAGCGTTTTTGAGCACCCTGATAAATGGGTACCAACATAACCAGAATAAGTGACGCTATTCAGACCCATTCATCCAGGCTCTTTCTGTCATCTACCAGCATTATTTCTTCCTGATTGCATTTGAGTTTAGTTTTATTTTATGTGACTAAGGGCCGGTTTTTACTTGGGGCTGGATTGAGGGCCGGTTCAAACTCTTCAAATTTAAACCAATACGATTGTTGGATTCTTTCAAATTGGGCCCAAGGGCTCTAAACTAGGGCTCGACTAGAACTCCATTTCATCTTATGTGGCATTGTTTTGATGCCAAATTGTTTGGACCTTAGTGATCCAATTGGGATAAGGTTTTTCATGGCCTGAATTCCCACCTTCGGCCCACAGTGAGGCCCTGATTGTAGGTTAAATAAGGGAGCAATCTGGTAACTCCAATTGTAGCTGAATAAGGGAGAAATATAGTAACTCTTCCTGTAGGTTGAATAAGGCAGCAATCTGGTAGCCCTTTTGCTAGCCCGAGAAGGCATGAAAAGTGGACCTAAGAACCTTTACTTCTGCCCTAGAGCATCAAAATGGGGAATAAATATGTACCCCAATGATTGCAATATGTATGTAAAATATATGTGGAATTTATATGCAAAGAGAGGTGAATATTCTTAGTTGCCATGCACTTTTCTAGAGAGCTTATGACCACCTCATTATAGCACTTGGACAAAATTTCACACTACATTGATAGCAGGTTCATTCATGAATAATTCTAAAAGAAGATAACAATCCCATGGCCACTAGACAAAGAATAATGAATCTAGAGCTACTCCCCCTTTTCGAAGGTAAACACTTTTTTACACTAAGTACATTGAAGACAACCAACATGTCATCCCCCGCAAGGTCTTTTTGGGTATCCATACAACGGAGTCTCAAGATCCCCGACCATAGTTGGGTACACTGTGGTAGTAGGCACCACGTCAACATAGGGATTTGAAAATTTTAAGCATAGAAAAGTGAAAATATGAGAAATTATTTTATAGGATACTTTTCAATTTTAAAATTATCTAAGACTATTTTTAATAATTTACTTTGAAAAAACTAAAACTAAAAAATTAAATTTTTGGAAGACTAACTTTAGTTTTCTAAGAAAAATAAATATTTATTCAAGGGTGAATAAACTTGCTATCGACGTACAAACATTTGTTATTACCAGTATTATTGGTACTTGTGAAGGACCAACTGCTTAGTACGGAAATGGATCAGCATAGAAGTTACAAGCGGGTCAAATGTACAGTCGGGTATAGCATGCTTACGAATTTTTGTATTCACATGGGAAAAAAAGCTTCATTGCTACCAACTTTGCCGCCCTCCCAAAAGCTCAAAAATTGGAATTTTGCCATGAATTTTTTACCACAACATCATCTTTAAGTTAATAACACATGTACCAAATTTTAAGGCCAAAAGATCTACACAAAAAAAGATATTCAAAATCTACCAACATGTGTAGTTGGGAAAAAAACATTCAATACTACCAACTTTGACACCCTCCCAAAGATTGGAAAAACAGAATTCGGCCGTGAAAATTTTAGCACGAGATCATATCTATGTTGATAGTATGTGTAAAAAATTTCAAGTTCAAAAGATTTGACCACAAGGAGGAAGTTGAAATCTACCTACATGTGTAGGTTTTTAGAAATGTTTTCACAACTACAGATGTTGGTAGATTTTGGATATCTTTTTGTGTTTAAATCTTTTGAACTTGAAATTTGTTACATATATTATCGACATAGAGATAATCTTGTGCTACAATTTTCATGGTAAATAAACAATTTTTCAACCCTTGGGAAGGTGTTGAAGTGGGCAGCAGTGAAATTGTTTTTTCAAACTACACTTGTCAATTGATAGATTTCAAATTCCTCCTTGTGGTCAAATCTTTTGAACTTGAATTTTTTTACATATACTATCAACATAGATATGATCTCGTGCTAAATTTTTCATGGCTGAATTCTGTTTTTCCAATCTTTGGGAGGGTGTCAAAGTTGGTAGTATTGAATGTTTTTTTCTCAGCTACACATGTTGGTAGATTTCGAATATCTTTTTTTGTGTAGATCTTTTGGCCTTGAAATTTGGTACACATGTTATTAACTTAAAGATGATGTTGTGGTAAAACTTTCATGGTAATATTCCAATTTTTGAGCTCTTCGGAGGGCGGCAAAGTTGGCAGCATTAAAGCTTTTTCTCCCATGTGAGTGCAAAAATTCGTAAGCATGTTGTACCCGACTGTACATGTCTCCTTCCACATGGTTTTGGTAGCCTCCAAGTATTTGAACTTTGTAACGAGAATTTTTGTTTTTTGAACATTGAATATTCACAGAAAATTTATTACAAATTTATGAATTTAGAATTTAATTTTTTAATCCATAATTTCTATGATTGCATTGAGATTTACTTTTACAACTAACATTATTAAAGCATTTGTGCATGTCTGTTGATATGTAGATTGAGTATAATTATTTTATTTTATAGATTCATTCCAAAATTAATTTTCTAAATAAAAATATTTTACTTAGAAATTTACTTTGATAAATTCTAATTTAAATCTTTAACATAGCTTTTGAAAATGGCTTTATAACATCTCAATAAATTTCATCATACACATGTTATATCAAATTTTTACTTGATTTATAGTACATTTACTAAAGGGAAGCATAAATATATAACTGTATAATGGGATTAGTATGAAAACATTCAAAAATGCAGTGAATCATATTATTAAAAAAATGGTAAGAAAAATAAGTTACTGTTTAAAATTATATTTTAAAAAAATAGATATATGTACATTAAAATTAGTAGATTTAGAACCGTAAAATGTATTAAACAAGTCACTATTAAACTTCATCAAATTGATTCAAAACTATTTTTAAAATTAAATAAAATATTTGATTCAAAATTAAATACATATAGAAAATCAAATTCTTAAATTGGTTAGATTGAAAATATAGAAAACAGTTTGAATTGTTTAAATCTGGTGGCTTTTCAATTCTAAGTAGTAAACTATCTATATTTTCATTGGATATAAAAGTGGCAATTTTTAATTTGTCCATCGTTTACAAAAATAATTTAAATTACTTATTAAGATTTTTGTATAAGATCAAAATTTGCATCAAGTATTATTACAAATTGCATTTTCACATTTATATTATCTTAAATTCAAGATCAATATTACAATAGAATGTAAAGCACATTAAAACATGTAAATTAAATGAAGAGGGTTATTTGTTAGAGTAATGTATTTATTATACAAAGATTATTCATGTCAAACAAAAATGATTTTCTGAAAGTACCAAAGTTATATTTTCAGATCAGCTATAGAATTGTTTTTTTAGTTGCTATCGCAACAAAGCCTTGAAAGCCTCAAATTAGAGTATTGACATTTGAATTAGAAATTGAGTAATTTACAAATAAAAAATTGTATAATTTTTAATTTTTTTTTCAAAATGTCGGCTTCAACAAAACAAGAAATGAAAGAAACAAAAGTAGAGCGTGAGGCTCGTGAAAAAGAAGAGAAAGAAGGCACTCCACCTCCGGCTATACTTCCGATTGGAGCAGGTCAACTAGATAAGGCCTTACCAGCTACTCGTTTGCTTGAGAAGCGACGTCTTATGCATTTGGTGCATGATGAACTGGAACGCCAAAAAGTTGATTTTGTGAAGTAAGTTATTTCTATCTTTAATCATTGTTCAAATCTAATTTATTAAGCTATTATTTATGTATATTAATAAGCTATCATTTGTGTATAATAATTTATTAAGCTATTATTTGTGTATAATTTTAAATAGACTATAATTTTCTGAAATTGAAAATATACCTTAAATATTTATAAATCATAGTATCAGCTCAAAAATATAAAATAGATGAAAAATGAAAAATAATACTAAATAATTGAATAGTATGGGATGGAAATTTGGATGATTGGATATGAGAAAGAAAAGAAGAAGTTCTACAAAAACGAGAAGATGCATTACGTGATAAAGACCTTGCAATGCAAGAATCTCTCATTGGCTTTTCAAGATTTCTCCAAGTATATTCTATTTTTTATTATTTTTTTAATTGAATGATTGCTATTTTTTAATAATTTTATTCTAGATGAATATCTGTTTTATTTGATTATCCATGAATATGTAAATTTTCCATTTCTTATAGGAAAATGCAATAAAGAAAAAACGTGCGGAAAAAAAATCGCAAGACGAAATTCGAACGCGCTTGGAAAAGGTTTTGAAAGTCCAAACATTCTCTAATTGATACATCTTTGTTTTTAAAATAAAAAGTGAAAAATTCATATATCTTCCTTAAAATCATTAATCAAGTAAAGGTATCAAATACAATAAATTTCATGTATAGGAACAAGAAATTATTGTAGTAGAAGATGCTTTGCGAAAGTTGGAAGATAGACGAACTGTAGTCCTTGTACAATTGGAACGAATGATGATGTATCAAAAATATCTAGAAGGAGTTCTTGAAAAAGCTACTCAATTTCATGAACTACATGATCTCATGCTAAGGTCTACTCTTAATATCATGAATTGAAGTAATTACAAGTTAAGTGATGATTAACTACTTTTTTTTAAAATAATAGAAGATGTTA
This sequence comes from Ceratodon purpureus, assembly GCA_014871385.1. Classification (NCBI taxonomy): domain Eukaryota; kingdom Viridiplantae; phylum Streptophyta; class Bryopsida; order Pseudoditrichales; family Ditrichaceae; genus Ceratodon; species Ceratodon purpureus. Next base: position 17,527,148 of record CM026423.1, on the reverse strand, counting down.
TGAGTATAAAATATTGAACTTTGACTAATATATTTAATATAATTTATTGGTATTCTTAAATGAAGTATACAGGGTTTTATTAATTATTGATAATTTTCAAATGTTAAGTAATTACAATTTTTAAAAAAATGTAAAATTTTACAACACAAAATGTTACTTTTACAAAGCTTTTATGAAATTTTATGGGATGTTATGAATTTTAATAAGTAGATATTAAAAGTAGAGACTTGACAATTAGAAGAAATTTGAATGAAGATGATACATTAGCTCTATATACAAACTAAAGAAATAGACTTTTCTACTATTTAAAATATTCTCAAGAACATTTGCTTAGCTTAAATATATTATACTACGAAGTGTTGTGCATTTTTTTAAGGTCTTTAAATTCAAATGTAAATTTTTTGTGATTCAAAAGCTATTGTAATGTCAATTTAATGTGCTTTAAAATTTTGAAATTTGGTAAATTGAAATTATTATGTTTTGAAATATGTTAGATTTATTTTCAAGGTTAAAATTAGGATTATTTAACATGCACATTTTCAAAACCTCTGTTTATTTATACATATTTTTATGTTCATATGTTAAATGTCTTCCATTGAAATCTTTTTATATCATGAATAAATTGTATATATTATTTATTTGAAAATAATGACGAGTTGAGTTTGAATTTCTTCTTTGATTGGAGCAACAAATTAGTGTTGATTTGATAAAGTTATTATCTTGAAATTCTTAAAGTAGTAATTGTATAACAAGAGCTAAAAGATAAAATAAAAGATAATAAGGTGTAACTAATGTATTCTATGAAATAATTATATTATTTTCTATTCTTGATTTAATAGGCATGCTACACTTGAAGCAAGTCAAAAAGAATTAAAGAGACACATTGCAGATTGTGAAGGTGAAATGGAAAAGCTTCGACAAGAACTCCAACAATATTTGAAAAATTCAGCCAACAACATCTTAACACTTAATAATGATGTTAGTATTACTAGACAAATATATGAACGAAAAAGACTTCAAACTGCTGACTTGCAAAAAAATATTGATTCCATGCTTGAAACATCAGCTGCTAGGACTCTTGCGAGGAGTCAGGTAAACTTACACCTAATTATAATCATATCAAAATATCTCTAAATCTTTGATTTATATGAAATGATTAATTCTTATGGATGATATATACTACCTTATAACTATCAAGACTTTTATCAATTTTTTAAATCCCCTAAATGATTTTTTTAAAATTGAAAAATGATTTATCACCAAAATAAAAATATATAACAAATAAACAACAATGATTTCTCTTTCAACCCTAAATAATGACTTGAATTTAGAAAATTTAGTATTCATATATAAGTGCAAGCTAAATAAGTATGTAGTGTTACAATGAACATGGAGTTATTTCAAACTATAAGTTAAGTCTAAGAGGTGATTGGTTTCCATCGATAAGATCAAGAAATCATTGAAATTTGACAATTTGGGCCTTACACAATAGCCCAAATTCCAAAGCTCATCTCTTTTCAGCCAAAAATTCTAAACTCTCAGCATGATTTGGGCAAGGAGGTCGACGGCCTCTCACCATAGAGTAAACCAATCTTAAGTTTTAGTGAAAAGATGTTTTATTTTTATGGAGCCCAAAAAGATTGTAGTTTTTCTTGTCATGCACTACTTTGAACTCCATTACAGTCCTAGTTTTTTACACAATAGTCTACTTTACGAGCAACTTGAGCACAAAACAAAAATATTATAAAAAATTAAAAATTAAATAAAAAATCAAATGAAAATGTTGCGATAAAAATAAAATTATGCTACCTATTTGTTGGAAAACCATGAAAAAAAAAAAAAAAAAAAAAAAAAAAAACATTCAATGAAACTTCATCAATTGTGAACAAATGTCAAACTTAAAATTATTTATTTCCTCGAAAAGTTGAATTTTTGACATTTTACTTGCGGGACATCAAAATTTGAAATTGATTAATTATTTTCCTGAAGGGTTATGAAGATGCCCCTAAAGTACGGTGTCTCTACCAATGCATGGACACTTAGTGTAGCTTCAAAAAGTGAACAATTTTAATTCTAAAAAACATTGCTGCCTGGAATTGCAGGTTTGTATGGCAGCAGAAAACTTGTTCTATCGCATTGACAAAGCTTCGATCATTGCCCGGCCAGTGCAAGACAATCCTATTAAGAATCTTGACATGGCTGCCGATTTCATCACTGATCTTGCCTTCATTCAGAAAGCATACAGATTAGAACTTGCTAAGAAACAAACTCCAACTCCAAGAGGAGGATAAACTTCTTGTTTTCTGTACACTATCCATGACATAAAACATTACTTGAAGAGACACTGCTTGGAGAAGAACATAACATTTTTTAATATGTAGTTAGCTTTTATTGAAGGAGTGTTGGTATCCGATTGTGGTAATGTAGAATTGCTTCAAGTTTGTAACTGGAAAAGAATTCAGGTTGGTATGTCAAAGCAACCCACAAGTTGTTGCAGGAATCGTTAAGGGTGGTTGCTTGACTAACATAATCGTTGCGTGTGTGATTCCTGCATGAGACTCATACCAATTGCTTATGAAAAGCTCAAACAGATGAGTATTTAAATGGAATTCACTCGCAAGTTCACAGCCAGAGCATGCTCTAGAAGTTATTACTGAACAATAGAGAGTCTCAAAAAAGCAGTGAGGCAATAAGAAATAGTTTAAATATCTATATTTAAAAGATCATCTACAGATAAAATTCGTATGAATGCCCGAAGTAGACAAACATAAACCAGCTGAAAATCTGTTTTCGGCAGTCTTCGAGGAGCAAGAGGAGTAAAAGTTCGTCAAAATTTCCACTTGAAATCAGCTAAAAGAACTACATGCTTCTCTATTAAAGTCTCTCCTCACGCCCTTCAGCAGGTGTACCGTGGTGACTTACAGCCTGAAGAAATGCGGATGCCATGCACGCTGGCAGATACAACCAAAACTGCAACTGTGTGAGATCGCTAGGTGACTTGGCCTCGTCCCCCCAAAAATCAAACGCTTCTGGGAAGCACATTCTAACCACTACAAAGTTTCTCCAACGCAGCGTTTTCATCACCCCCACAACTCTCCAGTGCAACCTTCGCTGCATCTTCAGAAAAACCCATCTCGACCAGCTTTGCTAACTGCAAAGCCCCGGAATTTGTGTTAGCGAAAAATGAGACAATGAAAACGTTAGAGATAAGCTATACAAGCACAAACCAAGATTCGACTGGAAGAACCAAAATAGTTCCACACAGTGTCCTAGTTATGAACACATGAACAACATTAGATAACATCTTCAGCAGGTAAGTTGCCAAGTGTTGTGATTATGACCTTCTCCTGAATGCCAAGGGAACCTCTCTTTGCAAATGTCTCCGTCCAGTACCGAGCAGTGCCTACAAAAGTTGCATAGTCTCGTAGATACTGCAAGTACAATGAAACAGCAAACAATGTTAGAGAGGGGATAGAGATTGAAAGCACGCTTGTCAAGAATATAGGTGGAACCTTGAGCATTTCTTGCCAATAAATTTGAAGAAAAAGAGAGGAAAAGGCCAACATCGAATTGGCACCGACAAGACTAAGCATCTTGTTAGGTATTCTAAGGTAAAATGCCCACTCAAATGGAGGAAAATAACCTGTTGAGCAACAACTGCATCTTGGGGATCATCAGGCTCTGGGGTTGATAAAAGTGCTTGAAGGGAGAGAAGCGCAGTTTTTAGAGTCAAAGCTGGACTCCACTGATCCTTCAAAATGTCCAAACAGATGGCGCCGTTCTGGCTGCTCACATTTGGGTGCCTGTACAAAAAAGAACCACAAAATAAGACACCCGCATGATTCTTAGTATCTCTGCAACGACCTCCAGTCTCAGAAACACGAGCTCCAGTAATTTCACGAATCACAATAGATGACTTGAATTTTTAGGGATATTCATTGAAAGCAATTGTGTCCAGAACACTTCAGAACGTAGGTATGAATACAGTTTCTCCTTTTTCTGACCAATCTAAACCCTATCCGCTATAAGGTCTACTAAATCACACAAACTTAAGGAATAGCAACAAAGTTGGATAGACCAAAATAAGCAAAATAATCATCAAGTCCTTGCTTTGAACATACCAGACTTTTGTCACAAACTGCATCTTCGGTGGCTCAAAAGGATAGGCAGCTGTTCCGAAACATCCAACAGTCTCTTCAGTACATCAAAATAGCACAAAAAAGTGGTCCAATAGTGCATAACGTACAACAACAAAAGCTAATTTTCTTTCACATTTTTGATGTTTCATAAACATCAAAACATTAGGCCCCCAAATGATCATCACCTCATGAACAACACACAATAAAACCTTCCAAACCTACAAACCCTAGACTCGCAAAGGAGCCCCACGATGCTATATCAATTCACTCAAAACCAACGAGCACGATGAGATTACAAAACAAAAACTGCAACAAACACTCACAAGGCAGTTGGATGTCAACAATGAAGATGCCACCCTCATAAGGCGTCCCGCCGGGTCCATTGATGGTGCCTCGCATGCGCGTTAAGTCCCCCTCCGATATCTCAACGCTCACTCCCGACAATTTCTTATCGCGTTCGATCTCAACGAGCTCTTTCTGAACTCTCGACACATCGAGCATTGCGAGCGATTCTCCTCTTCTGGAAACGAAACCACTCGGTGACGCCACCTTCTCGAACCTTCTCGAGCCTCCGAAATACTGTGGAAATATAAATATATGCCCTTCTGATTGTCTGACCTAATATGCCAATCACTTGCACGCCCCAACTAGTAAGCAGTCCTCAGATCGTGCAAGTGGGTCGAGTCGAAGAGTTGAAGAGCAGCCGCATAATGTGGGCTCCTCCTCAGAACAAACTCACCCTAAATTTTGACCATCACAACAGCAAAAATATCACTAACCCCATTGCATCAAGGTCCAGATTCCGAGCGATTACACATATTGGGTTGAGAGCCATATATGCACTATCCACAGCAAATGTGCATATAATTGCTGGAAATGCATCTCTAACAAAGGGGTCGTCTAAACACGAGGAATTTCTCACTGCTCTTGGTTCGGATTTCTCTATTTCAATGGAGGTAGAGAATGAAAAGCACAGATCGAGCTGAGAGGTTGGATTTTTTTTAATCTATGTTGAATAGGGTGGAAACCCTAGATGAAGAGGCACGTAGCTAAATCACATCATCAAAATTGCCGGCAGCGCAGAGTTGCAGGGCTGCTCTATGGATTGAGCAGTGCAATCGTTGCTACCCTACTGCAAAGATCAGTTTCGGAACTACACATGTACGATACCCTTCACAAGGTGGAAACTTACGTCAGTTGCGAACCCAATCTGCGGTCGGAGTAACCCTGAGGGCGCGGCGACCTGTCAATGCCGGACTCCTGAAACATTCCAAAGCAGAAACCGCTCAATTCCTTCCAAACTCCGATCCTCGTCAAGCGTAACGGTGCCCTTCCAAGGCTCAAAATGACGGGAGAACAATCAAATGCAGACAAACACGAAATCATTCACAACCCATTCCATTAACCTCAACTTAAGGCAGAGCCCAGAACCCAAACTCTCAAACACGCACCTCTCCTTCCCGTCACCAAACCAACAATCACCACCACTTTTGATCAAACTTCACTCACCAACTACAAATCCCTTTCCAAGCTCACCAAACGAAAGCTCACACCTACACAGAGCTAATCAACGGCAAGGCTTTTTGGAAAAGGAAGGAAAAAATGGGTGCAGAGTCCAGACCACTGCAGAAAAAGAGAAGCAAACTGACACATGAAATGACCCAAGTGTGGGAAGCTCCCAGAATACGGCGACAATAAGTAGTGTAGCAGAGCCAAGAGGCAGAATGTCACACCATGAAAGCTCCAAGTAAATAAATGGATGGTTTGAATGCGAAGTGGCCAACAGTCAGGTCGGTTGGCTCGTCTCACTCTGATCTGGTGACTGTGTTCCCCCTTTTCTGTTCCCCTTCTTGAGCTTGCAAATTGCTGTGCAGATTTCTGGAATTGCAAGCTCCTGAAACTCTTGAAATTTGTAGAGACGTTTGTACAACTTGTACGAAGTGGATGGTGTAACGTCAGCTCAGGCGTTAGCTCTGAGTTTGAGGTTTTGAGGCTCTTACCAGGGATTGCTCATGATTGAGCAGCCATTATGAGGAGCTATGCGTTTTCGTAATTCAGGCTTCTTTGCTTGTCGGGTGGCATGAGAGTTCTGCTTGTCGGGTGGGCAAACGTGAATGAGAAGAGAGGGCCGAAGTAGAGAAAGGAAACGGGCCTGTGAACATGATGTTTTGGCTGACGAAAGAAGAGAAAACAGGTTGAGTCACGAGATTGTGAGTATTTATTCAATGTGGCAGTGATTTGATGTGTAGCTGCCGAAGAGCACTCGCTTCAATGAATGTGCTTCACAATTTTGCTAGATAATTTGTGGGAGGAATTGGACCATCGAGGATTCCAGGAAAGAAGAAAATATTTAGCCGCCTTTAATTATCGTACCACAACAATTCATACCAAGTGGAGGATTGTATCTTACATGGACAGAATATCACCCCCACTGAGATATTCTCTGCAGAAAAAAAAAACTCGAAGCACTCTATCTCGTTCATTAATATAAAAACCACATCTGCTGGTCTAAAGCCTGACCTACCAGCGTGTGCCTTCCCCTCGGCAATGCTGGCATTGCAGTATCTCACACTTTTCCAGGTCTACCGGTTTCCTCCAGCATCCAAATAAACCCAGTATCTCTTCGGTCCAGGATTCCGAAGTCCTTCGTATACACAGAGCTGCTGAAATATACTCCATTATGAGTAGGTTTCTGTTGTCTAGGCCATTCCTGACCATGACCTAATGAGACGAATCCCTGCTTCCATTCTCACACTCCAGAACATGCCTGAAACACATCAACAACATGTTTTAACTTACATCCTTTCATGGTGAGAATTCCATACTAGCCCATGTCAAAAACTCACTTCACATACCCACTAAACCTTCTCTACAGCAAACAAACCTGCTTCAAACCAGCTTAAAAACCAGCTTCAACTCCAATAACCTCACCAAAACAAACTCCAAGCTCATCTCTTACCCATCAAACCCCATCCAAACACACAACACCCCAACCATGACCCATATCACCTAATCACCTCAACACCAAACCCAAATTCCCATTTCCTAACCACAAACACAAGCACCAAATCCACAAATCCCGAACTCTAAACCAAAAAACAAAACCTCCAGACTACCCTGAAAGAACCCATCTCATGTGAACCCATCTCAAATGCAATTCAATCAACACACATGGCAAAAAATCACATACCCTAGGTCACAGTCCCATCATCAAACTCCTCCGCAGCCATGGCTAGGACCGACCCCTGGACGCCACCACACTGAAGTACCAATCCTCCAGCTGCATTCGCAGAATCCTGGAGAGCAGGAAACACCACACGATGCACAAACTGCTCATGATCTGGCCCCAATTGTGAACTCAAACCCTTCTCAAATAAGACTCCGTGAGCTCGATCACAAAGAGATGATGGTTCTGGTCACCGCAGCAGCAGCATCACCATAGCCTCGATGATTGTCTCCCCGTTGCGATGCACATCTCTCCGACACAGATCGATGATTGCAAGCACTGATGATGCTCATGTACACTTGGTTTCCACCATTCTGCTCCGTTTGCAGCCCATTCGGACCGTCTCTGTCTTCGGCCTGCGTAGATTTTGGACTGTCCGGTTTATCGTACCGGTAGATATGCTAATATAACTGATGGTTAGATATCAGTGTGTTATCGACGGTCGTGTGTATTTCGTAGGTAGATATGGGTTTCTGGTCAGGGGTAGATATCTGTTTCTAGTTCGTAGAGATATTTCTTCGACTGGTAGATATGTTACCCCGATTTGGTAGATATGTATCTTTGATTGGTAGACAACTATTCTATTTTTGGTAGATATTTTTTTCTGGTTGGTAGATATTTGTGTCTGTGCTGGGAGACGATGTTGGTGTTTTGGTACAGTGACGGTTTCTGGTTAGGGGCTTGTTGTTTGGCTCTGGTTTTTGCCTCTGTTTTGATGAATTCGAGCGCGAAAGAGTTGAGTGAGACAAACCGAGTTGTATTGTAATATAGATGTAGTAAGAGTTTGGATGGGGAGAAAATATATTGGTTAATACTATATTTTTATCCTTTTAGATTGTATTTCATTCAAGTCGTTCACATTTTGATGAAAATTGGGTAGAACTATTTGATAATGTCAATTTTTATTTTTTTCAAATTGCAAAGGTTGTTGGATAGATGGGTTGAGTTTGTAGCCATTGGCTCTAGGAAGCTAGATAAAATTGAATTGATTGGTTTTATAAATAAGTATGTATTGTGGATATCTTTCAAGTGCATACTTATTTGGAAAATCTACAATATAAAGAGGATTTATTGGGGGAAAATAATTTTTAAAAAATCAGAAATAATGGCATGCATGATGTGTTTATATTGGTTTTCTACATGTAATGAGTTGTATATAAAGAACTCCTACTCAATGGAATTGTACTTGGTGAAGTTCTTCTTTTTTTCTTCCCCATAACTGTAAACTTGAGTTTTAATTAAATGGAAAATAGTTTCAACATTTAAATGATATTCGTTATGGTTGTATTTAAAAAATAAAAAAAATATAGGTATTGTTGTATAAAAATAATATTTCAAAAGACAAAATTGTAAATTTTTAAATACACAATTTAGTTTTGGATTAGCATATACTATGGACTCCTATCTTTAATCACGAATATGAGGTCATTCACTATTTATAAAATATAATTGTTAGATTGTTCTATTATATTTTTGTAACTAATATAGTTTTTATTTTCAAACCGTTAAAGACTGCTATGAATTTCAAATTTCATCAAATACATACTACTTTTGTCATTTGTTGAATTGAAGAAAGCTTAGACTTTTAGTTTTCAAACTTTATTCCCTCAAAAGTTTCATTGAGTACAACCATTCCAACTCCTAATCACCAAGACAACAAGTTTTCAAAAGAAGTGAATTAAAGAAGCCATTTTCAAATCAATGCATGCCATATTTTGTCCAATAATAGTTGACAAGGCACTAAAAAGCCACCATATATACAATAGAGGACAAACAACTCCATAAAAATATTGATTCAAAGTTTCAAAAGATTTAATTTAATGTTTTAAAGTTTTATTTAATTATAAAATAGCTAAATCTATCTATATATTGATTATCTTACAAACATTTATATTTTGACACACTCTCAAATCCATGTGAATCCATCTCCAAGCACAAATCAATCGATAGTCAATTATATATGAACCCCTTTTTAGATTATACTATCTTTATCATAAAAACTTAGTTTATTCAATGTATTGTATTTATTGGAAGTAAACGAAATTAAAAACTTGTAGGACTTAAACAGCTTACAGATATAAATTAAGCTACTAACACTTAAGTCGTAAGGTGCACATTTACTTCCATAATTTTTATCAAATAGATTATTGATCCAACAATCTTGATTATTATAGCATCTCTTATCATTTCAATTTAATGATGGAAGAAAAATAAATTGTAACTTACTAAAATCCAATCAAAGATATTCACAATGACTACTACCTATAGATTTTTTTTAAAATAATAATAAAAAAATTAATATTAATCCTAAAATAGTGTAGTTGTTATACTTAGTGAGTTTTGGTTGCCATGTCCTTATATGTACAAAGGACAAAACTTCTAGTATGTCTTCTGTATACATGATTATGAAGAGAAAATTAAGAAATTAATGGATTAAATACCATTCAATAAATCCATTTTTTTAATTTCTTATAGCAATTTGAAAGGTACAAACAACTATAATGCATTTGTGTCTGGGAAAAGTTAAAACTTTTAGAATATTTCATATCATCCATTCATATTCAAAATGTTATACTTTCATTGATTATTTAATAATATCAATAGAAAATAATATATAGCTTGAAATGATTTAAATAAATTTATTTTTGGTTTTTTTGGAAAAAATAATGGACCTTGACTTTTGGCCTTCTGAAACTAATGAAAATAAGCCTCTTTGCATTCTCATGTCTTTTCATAATAACCTCACAAATCTCCTTTATTCTATTCTCTTTTCAAAACTCTATATTTCTATCTAAACATACAAAATTGTGACATTGATTATCGAGACTAATTATATGGATTTTAAAAAATAATTAAATATTTAAATTGTATATTAGAACTACTAAATAAAATTGACATGTTCATCAAGTGACAAGATTTATAGGTTGAATATGATGCAAATATATGAAACAAACATTAAACTTAGCAATTCATTGAAGAAAAAAGACTTTCATAGTTATTGTTGTAAGCTAAAATGGGAAGATGAAAGTCATTTTTTTGATAAATACCAATGTAGAATATGAATCATTTAATGGATTATACAATAGGCCACCATCCCCAAGTAGTTGGTGGTGGTAAATCTTTGCTATAAGAAGAACATTTCAAAATTATCAATAATATCATAATGAATTGTATTAAGTTTCTTAAATTCAAAATTATAAACACCATTGATAACCTCTAACTAAAGGTTTAAGAAAATATTCAATATCTATTTATGATTTTTAAAACTATTATCAGATAAAGATATATAATCAAAATGCCGCAATCTTTATTGAAACTAGAAGAACCATTTAGATTAGATTCAATCTTAGAACCAGCTCCGCCTGGAACATTTACAACGTTAACAAAAATCGTAGGCACATTGGGACCAAATTCTAGATCTGTTGAAATACTTGAGAAATTGTTGAAAGCAGGCATGTCCGTTGCAAGATTTGACTTTACTTGGGGAGATGATGCATATCATCAAGAGACACTTGACAATCTTAAAACTGCTGTGAAGAATACTAGACGTTTGTGTGCAGTCATGCTTGATAGTATTGGTCCAGAGCTTAAAATAGTAAATGCATCCGATAAACCTATTGAACTTAAAGAAGGCAATATGGTAACACTTACACCAGACAAAAGCAAAGCTGCATCACCTGAATTCCTTCCTATAAATTATCCAGATCTTTCTTATCATGTAAAACCTGGAGATGAGATTTTTGTAGGACAATATTTGTATACAGGAAGTGAAACAACTTCCGTATGGCTTGCAGTTGTTGATACTAACGGCCCTGCAGTCAATTGTCTAATAAAAAATACAGCTACATTGACAGGAGCACTCTTAACTGCAGTTGCAGCCGGAGTGCGCATTGGCCTTCCAACATTAACTGATGTTGATAAGCAAGCCATTCAAACTTGGGGAGTACGTAATCAAATAGATTTTGTTTCTCTATCTTATACACGTCATGCTAATGATGTACGTTTGACACGTGGATTTCTAAGCAAACTTGGAGATCTTAAGCAAACACACGTTTATGCAAAGATTGAAAATAGAGAAGGATTAGAACACTTTGATGAAATCTTAAAAGAAGCAGATGGCATTATACTTTCTCGTGGAAACCTTGGTATTGACATTCCAGCTGAAAGAGTCTTCGTTTTTCAAAAAGCCGCTATCAAAAAATGCAATTATGCTGGAAAACCTGTTGTTATTACTCGTGTAGTTGATTCTATGGTTGATAGTCCAAGACCAACTCGAGCTGAAGCAACTGATGTAGCAAATATGGTACTTGATGGAGCAGATTGCATCATGTTTGGGGCAGAAACCTATCGTGGAAATTATCCGGTTGAAACTATAACTACAGTGCGTTTGATATGTGGTGAGGCAGAAAAAGTATTCAATCAATCATTGTATTTCAGAAATACCTGTAAATTTGTAGGAGAACCGATGGAGTATTCAGAAACAATAGCATCATCAGCTGTAAAAGCAGCTATCAAAGTAAAGGCATCTGTTATTGTTGTATTTACATCATCAGGTAAAGCTGCAAGATTGGTATCAAAATATCGACCGGTAATGCCAGTACTAGTAGTAGTCATTCCAAGACTAACGACTGACAAAATGCGATGGACATTTACGGGTGCTGCACAAGCTCGACAATGCTTGATCACACGAGGATTATTTCCTATGCTTGCTGATCCTCGGCATCCAGCAGATACTTCAGCTAATACTACAAACGAATCCATTTTAAAGGTAATATACTATATAACTTTAACAAGAATTCATTAATCATCTTAACAATCCAAACACGATTTTGAAAAAAAAATAAGATCTAGATTTAAAATTTGAACATATAGTAATTGTCATGAAAATATTGTTCTAATTACAAACACAATATGATAAGTACAATATTTTTCTACATTTTTCTATATTAATCAACCATAGAATTGATTACACAAATCAAATTAATTAAAAAAACAATTAAGAAACTTGAAATAAGTGGTTTGGGTATTATAATTTTTAAATTTGTTATTTAGATACTATGAAATTATTGTGCAAAACATAATTCTTTCAAATGCAGATTGCATTGGAGCATGGAAAGGCAGCCGGTATAATTGCTAAAAAAGATCGAGTTGTTGTTTGTCAAAAGATTGGAGAATCATCTATGGTCAAAATTCATGAGTTAAATGAATAAGTAAGTTATGATATAATTGCAATAAATATTTATTGAATCAATCACCACCTGATAATAAATATAAATTCTATAATTACATACATTTCAAGATATTTGATATATAAAAATGACATTATATCATATTATATAAATGAAACTAAATTTTAGTAGATTTAAAATAAAATTTAAATACAAGATAAAATATATGAAAATATCTGAACTCAATGTTAGATTTTGATGAGTAAATTTTTTTAGATTTTGCCAGGTGTAATGATGACATTTATGAGATAAATAGGAAATTAACAAAGATGTTAGGAGGATTTTTGATCTGACAGAAATAACTTTGATGTTATTTTTCAAATAATATTCTTCTAAATGCAATATCTTACATATTTTCTAACCTTTTTGTTTGATTTTTTTTATCAATGTCTTACAAATAAACTCAATTTTGTTGTCATCACTTTTTCCAAATTTTGTAGAGTTTATAAACTCAATGATTTTGATTCCATATTAGATTTATATGATGTATAATCTAAACAAATCATTTTTTAAATTTTTTATTTATTTGTTTCATTATGGATGAAAATAACCATCGTATATTTGACAATTACTGCATGTTTTATCCAAATACACCCATTTCAGATTTATTATTAAATTGAAATATTAAATAAGTGGAATAAAATAGCATCTCTTCAATGATTATCAAATCCATCATATTTATTATATATTTATTAATGTCTACGGACAAACATGTCTTAATGCAAAGTGCAATTGTCATCTAGTTGTACATCTCAAGATTGAATTACGCAACAATGGAGGTCTACATGAATGTACCAAAACATGTATTTCTATCATATAACATATAGACAACCTTTCAATCAAAGTGTGTTTGCATATGATTTTATGACCAATATTGTGTGGATATTAATGATTTTCTACATGTAATCAAGGGTATTATAACGGCATTATATGGATCTAAAAATTAATATTTAATTTTTTCGACTTACCATACTTGTGCCTATACCATAAACCGAAAATATACTCTCTTATGCATTTATCATAAACCAAAAAATAAACACATAAGATGTGGATGTGATTATTGCAACCATGAATATAATCATATTTTTCCTAACCCATCAAGAACGGTATGTCTTAGAAAAATTTCTACATTAAATTATGGAAAAGTGTTGGAATTCATCTGCAAGCACACTTAATCTACTAAATCTCAGATACTCCAAATAAATAAATAAATAGATAAAATTAAAATCGTATTATTGAGACCTTTATGGTTTTCTTTGGCTCCCATTCTTATATGACAGTGGTATTGAAGTGGCTGTCAAGGTACTGACCAGAGATGACCATCAGGGTGGTCGTGAGTTTATTGCGGAGGTAGAAATGTTAAGCAGATTACACCATCGCAACCTTGTGAAGCTAAGGTAGAAACACCTGTAACCGACAACTTAAAGCAGTTTAGCATATCAAAGCTTGGGTTATCGACAAGGAGATATTTTTGGTTCATAGGAAAATAAGGTTCATGAAGAATGAGCATTTTTTCATGAATTATCTCCCAATATTGAAATTTGTACAATTTTTCAAAGTGAAAAGTACTTCCGAACCAATAGCCGATATATACAAATGAGGTACATCTGTTCTTTCATAATCTAGGAATTAGAAGATATCGGCTATTGGTCATGTGTCGAGTATAGGTGTGTCAACCTTAATTGGGATTTGCACCGAGGAAATAAGATGTTTGGTTTACGAGCTAATCACTAATGGCAGTGTGGAATCCCATTTGCATGGTATGTATCCATGGACCAAACGTCGTATGCCACTTCTTGTAAGTTCTTGTCAATGATGCGAGTCTGGATTGTATGTCACGAAATGATGGTCAATTCACAGTGGAGAAGAATTATATACACATATGGTCTATTTCTATGTTGTTTCTGCTATTATATAGTCGGATTTCTGTTTTACGTCCCAGAATTAGTTTAATTTTCATAAACTTATCAAGTAACAAGTGTTATTTGTATCTCCTTCGAGTAGTGGTTCTAAGGAGCTTTTATGTACTTCTCGGCCTGTATGTCAATTTTGCATAATTTAATTGGGTTCGTTTTATGGCCGACTTTAAAGCGGCTCGTCGAAGTCTGAAAGATAGATCATGTCGGCTGCAGCAAGTGCTTCGGAAACACCGTCCATCATGTCGATCAATCCGTCGGTGGAAAGGGCTGAAGGAAACGAGTCGGAGGAATGATCGTTAGCATGTGCGCAGTTGGGATTATCGAAGTCATTCTCCGAATCGTAGTATGGATTCTCGGGAGATGCATGGTGAGGGCCTTCATGATGGTCTTCATCGTGCATGGGAGAATCGTCCAGATTGCATTCACACGCAGCCTGAGCTGCATCCTGCAGTTGGAGGCTGTAGCTTGGGTCGGGAGGGTTCTCTCCTTCGGCGGGAAACAATATGTCAAACATGTCAACGTCATCTTCATTTGCATTTAGAATGCGTGACTTCTTATTGGCCAGCAATACTCCGTCCTTTAAGTGCATCTGGAAGAATTTTTTACAACTAAGGCATAGGAAGCGAGGTTGGGTTTCGCCACATTTTTGCTTGTTGTTATAAAACATGAAGCGTGCGTTGTTCACTGCAAAGCACTTGTTGCACTGGGTGCGTTGGCCTTGGATCTCCACGGGGTCTTGGTTGCGGACCTTCTTGTAGTGCTTGGGTTTGGGCCTGTGGTGATCTTCCCAGGTAAAAATGGCCTCGTAGTTCAAGCACTTGTAATGGTGTTGATCGGGCTTCTTATTGTTGAGGAATTTAAATTTCAGATTTGAAGATCCGCAATGCACGCAATGAACCTTTTGATCCGCCATCGTGGACTTAACTGTCTTCTTGAGGGTTTCGGCTGCCTTGCATTCCGACCGAGTTGGAGTAAACATGGTGGACATGGTGAGGTACAGTAGTAATAGAAGAGTCTGGTGAAGAAGACAGTAAGGCTGACGGATGTACGAACGAATGAATGAGAAACGATTGAGCTGTAATGGATGAAACGTAGATGAGATAGTAAGGCTGACGGCTGTACGAACGAATGAATGAGGAACGATTGAGCTGTAATGGATGAAACGTGGATGGGTCGGTTGATGGATGTAGAATTTGTGAGAGGGTCAATTTGGAGAGCCGATTATATACTTAGGGATCAAGCATGAAATTTGTAAACGCTATGGGGTAATATGTAAACGCTATGGAGACCTCGTTCTAAAACCCACTTCCACCGTTGGTACTACCGAGCCAGAACCTACATAGAACTTTATGTTACGCACCCGTACGTACTGCGATCCCAGTTCGGATGAGTTGGGCTTAGAGTTTGATGAGAAGTGGGTTTAGATTTTTATTGGCTTGATTGTTTGAACCGTGGTGTATGCAGCCCTTGGGACAGCCCGATCTACAAGGGCACTACTGAAACCAATTCTGTAGGAGGTATTACATGGAATGGCTTCATATCACAGGTTTGTTTTTCATATCATCGCTAAAAATCTGCCGAAATTTTTATGTTCTGAGGTTTAGAATACCACAAAACTGTAAATGCGGTCTCTCTCTCTCTCTCTTTCCGGGCATTTTTGAATTTTTGGTCGCGTCGAAAATATTCTGGACTATGGGAGCTGCTCTTGATTTTTAACGTGCGGGTATGCTTTCATTGGGCTGACGAAGATTGTCTTCAAAACTTACCAGTATTGCTTGATGGCTTCTTTTGAATTTTGATGTTCCTGTGGATTCTTCTGACTTTATAAGCTGGTTAGTAATTCCAGCTGGTCATGCAATGGCAATATTTTGTTCAAATTAGGATTTCTGTATTGACTTTTGCATGATGGTGCAGTGGGAATTCATGACCTTGCTGGAACCTCAGAAAAGCTCAGCTTCTTTGGTCTATATGGGGTATCCTGGGGACACATCCACGGCGTTTCAAGTTACTCAACGCAAGAAGTACGACCAGAAAAAACAACGGTCGCAACGAGGAGTCATCCAGTGCTTTGTCTTTGGCCCCAAAAATTCAGGAAAATCAGCTATTTTGGATGCCCTAATCGGCAGGTATGCGGCATTGCTTTCTTTTCTGCTGTTAATACCAAATGGTATGTGACACTGTTCAGTGTCTAGTTCTAGTGTTGAAAATCAAGTCGCCATTTTCTCTGCGGTTCTTATTCACCTTGTGCGAATCTAAGTTCTGCACAACGAGGTTCTGAACTTGCGTGTGTTTGCTTGTTTTATTATTATTCTTCTTTATTTTCTCAAGACCTTATAAGGAATCGCAAGAGCAAACTAAAGGTGATCGCTATGCTGTCAACAAAGTTGAACAATCTGGGGTACGTTTTGATGCCTATTTCCATGCCTCCTGTTATCACGGTAGTCACACTTCTACATTTCATGTTCCAGGCTACTGCAAGTTCTGAGCTTTTAGCCTTTTGGTCGTTCGACACCAGTCTTGATACATGAAATGTAGATTTTATGGAGTGTTCGAGTCAGTGGTCTCGATTGCTTATGCTTCAGAAATCGAAGATTTGTCATATTCTTTTTATAGGCACAGTTAAGAATTTAGTGTTGATCCTTCGTTGGAAATTTGTAATGAGAAATTTGCGTAGATGTGTTTTCCTCACTATATGTAGAGCTCTACTCTGGTGTGTAGCAATCATGATCAAAAGATGCAATGATTCTGTCGTTTTACTGTATCTACACTATGCTTACGAATATTAAGTGCAGTAGTGGCTGCTGGTCTCATGTACTGCTAATATATTACAACTTTCAAGCAAATTCCTCTTTGAACTTGCTTGTGTGCCCTCTGTTGATGGTGTGCTTTGGTATGGTACGATTTATGGCAGGGTGCAAGCAAAACCCTAGTTATGAGGGAGATCGATGAAGAATCAGTTTCTGCGTTCTTGGAGAACAAGGAAGCACTGGCTCCTTGTAATGTTGCAGCTTTTGTTTACGACAGGTGCGCGTTACACTGCTCATACTTCATGTTGTCAGATGTTGGCATCAAGGAAGTGGATCTTGATCTTGGTGGATATTCATTTACTTCTAAGATCTAGGATCCACGAACACAATCTTCTCTCTTGTCTTTAAATACTTGACTTTAGGTGATTGGATCCTATGAATAGTTGAAGAGTTTATTTAACTTCGCATAGGTATCGGACGGCATACCTAATATTGACCTTTGGGTGTGGATCAGTTCTAGTGAGGAATCATTGAAACTAGCGGCGGAGTTACTAGAGCAGGTAGCAGCCCATGGAGAGAGTTTTGGAAATGAAGTTCCTTGCTTACTCATTGCAGCGAAGGACGATGAAGAATCCAATCCTTCTTGCATTACAACTTCCGCTCGGGTATATTCTTTGCTTTTGACCCTTGAACCTCTGAAGTATAGCTTTGGCCTTGGTATTATCCGAATAGTAAAAGGTCGAAGTGTTGATGGAATATGAGACTGCATACCATATCAGTTTGTTCTAATTAGTGTTGTGCACACTTCTTCTCGAACTAAGCATTTTGTCTGTAATGATTGATGGCGTGCACTGATACATCTCAATTATAAATGTTACAATGGTTATGTAAACTTGGATAGTTCTACTCGGATCATTTAGATTTCTCAAAAGTAATTGCCGGGATCTGTGGAGCGGTATGGAGTGTGGCAATCTAGGACTCGTATCTGGTGTATTCACTTGGATTGCAATTTGAGCTACCTTGCTTAAGGTGTGGCTGAGTTGTGGGTTATTTAATTTTGTATTGGAATACTGTTGGTTGTTTGAAGACGTAAGTCGCAACATATGACATTTAAATTAATATTTTCAAATCCTTGAAGTTATTGAAGTTCATAGTATATGTTTTTCCTATCATCTAAACTCTGCGTTCATGCAGATATGCACGACAATGGGTTTGGAAGTTCCAATCCCGGTCAGTACGAAGCTTGGAGATATTAATAACCTATTTCGGAGGATCGTCGAGGCCGCTCAGCGTCCGCACTTGAGCATTCCAGAAACGGAGCAAGGAAAAAGCACCAAACAACAGCGTTACTTGATCCAACGATCTCTTGGTTATGCTGTTGGTATGCTCCTTTTCAATGTTTCGAACCGGGCATCACTCTCACACTTTTTGTATGGTTTTTTTATCGCTGCTAAGCAGATTATGATGCGATGAATCCCTTCCTGTATATTTGTTTTGAGTTCAAGGGTGCTTACCATATATGTTCAGAAGTATAGTTGGCTGAATCAACTTCTTTAATTGCATAATGTTATAGTTTCACTTGTATTTAAGCGTAGAAAATGACAATTAATCGGTCGGTGAACACTTTTATATCCATTGAGACTTCTGCAAATTGATTGCAGAAACATTTGCACTCCTCAGTGTAGTAATATTTACGTCAAGGCTGGCATTTCTGACACGGAAATTTGATTTTGACAGTGGGGGCAACCATTATCGTTGGCGGGATCACATTGTATCGGTTGTACAACATGAGGAAACTCCACTCAGGCAGCTGAGGATAATTGCGTCCACTTTTGCCCATCTAAGGTGATCATGGGATCTTCCGTTAAGTGTAAAGATTGGGTGAATCTCGGTTGGTCATATAGACTCCAGGGCTCTGCTTACGTGCTAGACTGTAGAAGCCTCGAGCCGGTTTCAAAATTCCTTTAAACCATTCAGGAGCCTGACCATGGCGAATCTCTGTAACGTGTTTTTGTGTCTAATTTGTATATTGGTGAATGGGCTACTTTCACTCGGCATATTACCACATGATCACCGTGTGGCACGCTCTGTTTACTCTGAGTGTTCAATATATTCTTAAATGACCCCCTCGTGATCCGTGTGGTTTAGTGGTTCTATCAAACGACCTTGAAATAGCAATCTCGGTGACAGCTCTGTCAAACTGACGTGTTTACAATAACGTTGCACCATGTATGAGAAGTGTGTTAATTTTTTATTTCTTACCAAAAGAAGCAGAACAAGAATATGTTCCAGACCATGGGGAAGCATAGGAACCATAGCACGAGGAGATTGCAATTCGTGCTGTCATACTGGGTGAGGAATGGACTTTGCTGCTCGGAATGCGGTATTCTCAATGTTTCAAGAGTGTTCTTTACTGTCTGTAAGATTCAGAGGGACACAATGAGGTGTACCGTGTACTCAAGAAGCCACTTGCGGGGAGATTAATTTTACAGGAGCTTGGAGTGAGATCGACGTCGCGCTGGTGACTTCCCAAAGTGAAGAAAACCTGTCCTACACCGAAGAGCAGGCTCAGTTTCAGACAGAAGAGACTAGTGTGTAAGTACGCAGATATACAAGCTGTAATTCCGAAAGTGCAATCAAGCTTGCAATCCAAAACTCCAAGCAGCAATCAGTTACTGAGTGCAAATCTGATACAAGTGAAATTTGCATGTCACACTCTCACTTAATAGGAATTCACTCATGTGTCTGATCATTCAAAAGCAGGATACTTCCTGCACAGGAAATATCTCTTAAGCTATGCATACATAACGTTGAGCTATTTCACATCTAAAATGCAACAAACAATCTGCACAATTCCTATCTTCAAGCCGAGGATATCCACGAGTAAACAACACGCATAACCACCTCGACAACAACCACAACTTAAGGTAAAATGCGAGAGAGATGGTACACTCTCCAAAGAACAATCTCAGGATAAAGAACAGGCCTTAGTGTTTCTAAGGTCAACTGTATATTGTAATACCAACGCCGAACCATTGTGTGGAACAGCTTGCTAAAACAGCCACTACCTCATTAATGGAGTATCCGACAATCCTCCACATTAAAGCTTAACCGTATCTTCCAAGTAATCATGGATTTCCGCTACAAATGAAAATCTGGGCTCTGTCATCTACCTTACAACTACAAATAATCTCTAATTCTCCAATCCCCTGTGTCCTACCTCTACCACCTACACCTTCCCTCACCCGTCAAAAATTACATCGTCATGCCCTGTGGCTGCATCTGCATCGCAGACTTCCTCTCGGGCTTCTCGCACACGATGGCCTGGGTCGTCAGCACCATGCCTGCCACTGAAGCCGCGTTCTGGAGGGCACACCGGGTCACCTTCGCAGGGTCGATCACTCCGGCCTCCAGAAGGTTCTCGTACGTGTCCGTCATCGCGTTGTACCCCATCTCCCACTCGCTCTCGAAGATCTTCTCCACCACCACCGCTCCCTCCACTCCGGCGTTGTTGGCGATCAGGTTCGCCGGCGCACTCAGAGCCTGCACAGGACACGCACAACAGATCAGTCACCCACAAAATCAGCAATTTCGAGTCAAAGAACCGCAGCCCCCATGCATCCCTCGTGCAACTACACAATATCACCTCTCCGGTCAGGAACACTTTCTCCAACCACATGTAGCCAGAAAACACACAACTGCACCATCACAACTCACCCGTTGCACGATGTCCGCTCCAAGCTTCTCCTCCGGGTCCTCGATCGTGTTCTTGATCGCCGGTACCAGCGCAGACAGGTGCACCAACGCAGCACCTCCGCCGGGAACGATACCTTCCTCGATCGCGGCGAACGTCGCGTTCTTCGCGTCCTCGATTCTCAGCTTCCTGTCCTCCAGCTCCGTCTCCGTCGCCGCGCCCACCTTGATCACGGCCACTCCTCCCGACAGCTTCGCGATACGCTCCGACAGCTTCTCCGTGTCGTACACGGAGTCCGTCTCCATCAGCTCCTTCTTGATCTGGGCAATGCGGGCCTGGATCTCGTCCTTGCTCGCGGCGTCGGCGATGATCGTCGTGGTTCCGCTCCTCACCGTGACCTTCCTCGCGATACCCAGCTGATCCACCTCCGTGTTCTCCACCTTCATGCCCAAGTCACCGGCGATGAACTCCGATCCTGTTTCCGAGCACACACATGATCAGGAACTCAAAACGGCACAATTCTGAAAACAGCAAACGAGGCCTCCGTAATTACTTCACAATCCAATCACTGCACCGACTCGGCCACTCTTCTTTTTACACACTGACGTCTGCTAGTCCTCACAGATAAAAACAATCGGAGTTCTTCTACACAGATTCGTCCAGATCCAAACAACATCTCATGTACCTGTCAGGATGGCAATGTCCTGAAGAAGCGCCTTGCGCCGCTCCCCGAACCCGGGGGCCTTGATTGCTGCCACCTGGATCACGCCCCTCAACTTGTTCACAACAAGCGTCGCCAGAGCCTCGCCGGAGATGTCCTCCGCCACGATCAGCAGCGGCACGTTCATCTGGGTCGTCTTCTCCAGCACGGGAATGATCTCCTTGATGGTCGTGATCTTCTGGTCGGTCACCAGCACCCTGGCATTTGCAAACTCCACCAACAGCTTCTCGTTGTTGGTCACGAACTGGGGCGAGATGTAGCCCCTGTCAATCTGCACATCGGAAACCTACTCAGCGCCCAAGACCTTATACAGATGGTCGGCACATAAACCCACTCGAGATAGTATTCCGCTCGACTTGCTGCCATTGCTCTTTCGGCTCACTGTACATCTACCTAGATAACCCCGTAACCCTCACTGCTAATCCAGTAATCTCATAATCAGATCATGAGGAATGTGATGATTTACTCCCACACTCATTACACAAGTGTGGCACTACGTACCTCCATACCCTCCTCCACGTCCACAGTGGTCTCGAACGAAGACGACGACTCGATGGACAACACACCGTCGGGTCCGACCTTGTCGATGGCGTCCGCGATCATGGTGCCAATCAGCTCGTCATTTCCAGCGGAAATCGAAGCCACGGCTGCACAAAACAAACGCCACAATGGCTACGTCCAGTCAGAAAACCGGGAAACACGTGCCTCCAAGCAAACTGCCATAGTTCGCTACATCAAAATCGTACTGATTGCCATCCAAAACAAATTAACTGATTGGCCGCTCACCCTTGATAGTGTCACGGCCCTGCACGGGACGAGATCTCTCCTTCAGCTCCTCAATCAGTGCAGCCACGGTCTTGTCGATTCCCTTCTTGATAGCCACGGGGTTCGCACCGGAGGTCACGCTCAGAAGCCCCATCTTGATCAGCTCCCTCGCCAGCACGCACGCGGTGGTCGTACCATCTCCAGCAGAGTCGTTCGTCCTGCTGGCAACCTGAATCAAAAACATACGAAACAATCAGCAGACTCCAAAGCACCCTCACCAGGCACGCCACGAAAGACCTAATTCACTAAACCCCACAGTACACGTAACCTACCTCACGGATCAGAGAGGCCCCTGCATTCTCCATTGCGTTCGGCAATTCAATCGCCCGGGCAATCGTCACACCATCGTTGATCACCTTCGGCGCACCAAAGTCATCCAACACCACGTTGCGACCTGCCAATTCCAACCAGCCAGACATCGTCAGCCTCATCTCTGCAGCCTTATCCACTCTGCCCATGGCCCAATTCAACCCAATCCCCTTCGTCCAACACTCGACCCTATCTGCCACATTGCATTCTACACTCTTAGGCTTCAACAGTGGTTCCAGAGCACCGGTGCAATGTCGCTGCTCTGCTACGACACTACAACTGCCCAATTTGCACGACTACTGTACAGACGACAGTACACTCTCTACACACTCTAATTCGCCCTCACCAAAACCTCGGACCACGTTCCGCCATTCAAAAATCAAGCTCCACACCGTACCTCGAGGACCCAAGGTGACCCCCACTGAGTCCGCCAGCTTGTCAATTCCCGCCTGCATCGCCGCGCGCGAGTCCTGCCCGAAGAAGATGTCCTTCGACGCCGCCCGCACCGCCAGCCTCCCCTTCCCGGCCCTCTTCGCGGACGCCTGGCCCCTGACCTTCCCGGCCAGCTGGTTGCGCCCCTGCAGGAATCCCACCACGCGCGGGCTCGACTTCAGCGACGCAGCCGCTGGCGCTGGCGCCGGCGCCACGGTCATGGACGGACCCGCCATCATCTTGTTGGCCAGCATCGCATTGGCAGCCATCGCTCCTCCTAAACCCCCCAAAAACCCCTCAGCCTCCCCCCGGACCCAGACTGCGACCACAAAGCCTACTGCGAATACAAACTCGCACCGGACTCAATGAACCAACCCACAGCAGAATTGCAACCAACATAAACCCAGAGCCCCCAAAACCCAAAACCCACCCTCCCAGTGCCGGCTCTGATCCTGAGAAGAATGAGAACCTGTTTGGTTGTGGAAAGAATTCGACGGTGTGCAAATGGAATGTGTCCGGCTCCGGCGAAGGGAGTTGGTGACAGCGGGCGAGGCCGAGGTCCGGAATCGAAATATGAAGTTGACGATCGAATGTGGCTCGTGGTGTCTGGCGCAGGAGAAGCGTCCAGAAACCTTAGCCCCTCCGCCCCACTTCCACCCCGGATTGCATTGCGCGACGAACCCTTGGAACCCTTTGACCGTGCTTTTTTCTGGAACCGTGTGGAATCGGCTGGAGATTCGTGTGATGGGAACTATGGGAACCTGGTGATAGCCTTATCCGCTCCATATGGTGATGGGGTCTTTGGATGGGGGGATGCCGGGATGGTTCGATGGTATGATGGTTGGATGATGGGGTTATATGTTGGTGGGAGGATGGGATGATATCTGGATGATCGTTGGATGATTTCCCTCCTGGTAAGTCCTGGAAATTGTGGCTTAGGCATCGCTTTTTCCCAGTAGGGACCACTTGGTTGTGTTATCTACGAATCACCGGATTAGTGTTGAGAGAGATGTTCATCCTTTGAAACTCTAGATCTTGATCGAGAATTGACGGATACTGGTATGAAATTCAGGGAGAGGAAAGAAAGTGATATAAGTCTTCAGTATATTATTATCATGCATTTTGTGTGTCATTTTAAGTACATGATTTTATTTTTAATACCAATAACTATTAAATTGATCTAGTGTTATCATATGTGATAATTTATACTGTAGAGTAGTAAATTCTTTTGAAATGTACTGATGTTCCACATAAAAAATTTAAAACTTCATGAATTTATAAAAAATATCTCATTAAACCGCAATTAATAGTGATACCATAGAAAATAATACATAAGTAAAATTTTCATATGGGAGAAGAAGAGAGACTACGGTCCTCAAAGGAAACCAATATGAACGAAGTTATCGTTTATGCCACCACTAAGTCTAAGTGTGTAGAAGGTATTAAATTAGTAGTATAGAATGACTCATGACTCTTTCTATGTGGAAATAGTAAATCCTTAAATGTCAAATGTGAATATCTTAAAATGTATATAGATTATATATTACCTTATTGTACTCTAATTTATAAAAATTATGTTAATTTTATTTACGGTTTATTTTATTGCATTGTTAATTAAAACATTCATTTCTATAGATGATTTTTAATTTTTAAATGTATTATATAATTATTAAATTATTCGTATGTAATGAGTATTTAAGACATCAGACTAAAAATTCCTTGTTAAATTGAAATATTTTACATATCAAATATACATGATGATATGTGCATTGACATGTTTAAAACGTCTTCTTATCATTTGAATAAAAAAATGTTTAATGATTTATTTTCCTCAATGTTTTTTTTGTAAATTATTAAACTTTAGAATAAAATCGAACCGTAAGATTTTTTTTTCAAAAATATATTTTATATTAAATGCATCATGTACAATCTTTTGAACACGTGTACATGAGATTTGTAGAGATCATAAAGAAAAAGCAACAAACTGTATCTATCCACCAAATTCAAGAAATTTGTCAATATATCCAACTATTCAAAAATCTCACATTTCTATTATTAAAAAAACAAAACTCATATACAATATAGTTTTGATGCTTTATTTTTTACAAGGTCCAAAGTATGTATTTTTTAAATGACAAACTTATTGATTATTGTCTATTAAAACTTGAATATGCACAAATGTAGTTAGTAAAACACACAAATAACATAAAAAGTGTTATGTCTATCTTGATATTGACACTAGGCAAAAATATTTTTTATTTTTTATTTTGTAGTATTTTATTTATTATTAAAATTTTAATTTTATAACATGTTTGATTATTTTTTGACTTAAATATCTTCAAAGCACGGTAAATATATTTTTTGATTTTTAAAAATCAAGATTTCTTTATTTCATTTATTGTGCTATTAATTTGTATAATATCTACTTAAAGTTTGTTCAATTAAAGTTTTTTGAAACATTTAAAAAACATTGCTTTTCCAAATGTCCAATTTTGTATTTTTTTAATATCTTCAAGTACTTAAACTGCTTTTTGGATTTTGCGTATTGGAGGCCTAAAATGAATCTACAAGTTTAAAGGCCGAACATGTAAGTGACTCCACAAATACAAATACATCAAACTTAATAAGGACATTCCCTCTAATACTTTTTAAAAATAAAATAAAATAAATAAATTGGAGAGCATGGTTGTTAAGGCACAACTATGTCCTCAAAATTGCCAACCACCCCGGATTAATTAATTAATTAGCTAGCTGCAGGGGTCTAGCTCTGCATAGAGGTCTCCTATGCGCTCAAGGAGATTTGTCTCATAATGTTTGAGAATGCAGAGGAAGTGAGAAAGTATATGGTGTTGAAGTTGTGGGCAAAGAAATGTAAAAGGGTGATGAGTTGGCATGCTAAATCACCAACTCATACTAAATCATTAATTCATTTTGCCTTAATTTCATAAGTGACACGTGGCATCCCAACATGAGGGTCCATGTGGCACCCTTCACAAGGGTCATTAATTAATTAATGCTCAAGATGTATAATTTGACACTATACACAAATATAATTTGACACTATACACTAATTATAGTGATGCTGTGAACATGTATATTACCTTGCACTTCTACACTTTGAATGTTAGTCTTTTCAATATGAACATGTGGACAAGCTCTTTATTATTGTCGAATAACTTCCCAATACCTGGTTTGCGGAAAAACACAAGTCAAAAAAAAAAAATCCAATTAATTGGAGAGCTTATTACCAACATATTTAAAGAATACAAAATTTTTAGTAGCATTCCAAAAAAATGAGAAATTATGCAATATTTTCTTCCATGAGTGCCCATGAGAAGCGAGGAAGCTCGCAAGGTACTCGCATGTCAATCTCTGAAGTCAATAAGGCCCAATAAAATACTTTGCCATACGTACAATCCGCGCCATACAGAATTGAACATTCTCGTGACACTTATAGAGCATGTCGGAATATTTGTCTTAGAACTATGCGCAAAGTAAGTATAATTACCTAGAGTTCGTTGCTCTTCCACTCTAAATTTGATAACTTACTTTTCCGTTTCTATTCACTGTTGAAGTTGCGGCAAAAAGAGGCATGATGAGAAATCCCTTTCCTTTATCAAATATTTGAGACCTTATGCTGAAAAAACAAGATGGTTACGGAAAAATAATTTAAATTCTCATTCCATGGATGTCACAATAATGGAATCAAAAAATTTAAAATCCACATTTTTCTCAAAAGCAGATTAGTCAATCTCATCAAAAAGTGAAGAAGACCAGATTGAGAGTAATGTATCTTTTGAAGAAGATATGATGGAGAAGTAAGTATTATCAAAGTTTACTCTAATTTGAAGTTCATATAACAACACGCATTAGTAGTTAGAAAACATCACCAGGCGAACATAGACTCTACGTAGTACAACAAGGACATTGACCTTCTAAATTTTTAAATTTTATTATAGCACCAAAATACATAATTTTCATTGAAGTACCATCACTCTGCCACATTTTCCGACTGCTGACGGCAACGACTAGCTCGAGCCCTCTTAGAAGAGGACGAGCGCGTAAGACAACTTGACTTGCTTGAGGGCGATCATTCTGACCTTTTTGCACCAGGTGTATACGCCTTCGTCTAGCCACTTACCATGTATGCTCTGGACCTTGTAGATGCATTGTAGACAATAGTTTATACAATGGCGATGGGGTATATTAATGTCATGTTCAATATATTCAGAGTAAACTATGCGGTGGCAAATAGGCCACCGCAAATCATTAGAGCCTATGGTGTTAATGTATGATTGTTTCTATAAGTAATGATAAATCTATGTGATAAAGAATAAATTTATAAATTCATTATATTTCGATGTTTTTACAACAACAAAGTAGCAATAGATTCCAAGTAATTTAGATATTATATATACATATAGTTTAAAAAAAGATAGTTGATTTTTTTTTAATTAAGTAAGAAAATATTAATGCAATATGAAATGTATATATTATGAAAATAAAAATCCCATTTTTTGAATTTTATTTCATCATGGTTTTTTGATCTAAAAAAATAAAATAAAATCTGAATTGTTTTTAAGCAAACATTTTAGAGCCTCTATAATTTAAATTATTTGAAATCTATAAATATTTTTTTGATCCAAAATTAACTTGATTAATTAAATTTATAATTCTTTACTAACTGTGCAATGCGCATCCACCTAAATATTGCCACTAACAGTACTACAAGAGCTAATTATGCAATGCGCATCCACCTAAAAACGGGCGGGCGTTCCTGAATCTTCATGATCTTCTTCCCTGCTTTCTTCGCGGTTTTCTTTTGTTGCCTGATCAATCTGCGGGTCGGTTGGTCAATCCTCCACATTGTATTTTATAAATTAAACAATATGCCATAAAAATCCACAGTAAAAAATAATATTTATTCATGAATTGTTCCATTATTTGGAAGTCAATTTTATGTAAAATCCAAAATAAAATTTGATATGAGTGTCCTTACAAAATATACAACATTTTTATTCTTTTGGAGATTTTTATGTGTTATTTAAGTTATATAAATATAATTATAATTTAATATTTATAAAACATCAAAACATAGTGAAGAAATTGACAAATTGCATCAATATTCTTAAAAAGTATGTATATATTTCAATTTCTTAATTATGTTCTTAAAAATGAATATAGTTATGAAATTTAGAAAATTAGAATTATTTCAAATCATAGTTAAGAAATTGAAATATATGTATACATAAAAAATGCATTCATGGTTTTTCTATAAATTTCAATATAGCCAGTCGAAGATTTGAAACCATGAGAGGTTTTGAGTCTAACCGACTTTGCTGAAAATTACAGTTATAAAGGACAATTGGAGATTCAAAGTCAGCACTAGTTTACCTTCCAGTGCACAATTTTGGTACACATAACTTACAAAATTAACAAGAATTAGAAACCAATTCAAGACCCACAATCGAAAACGCTACAAACCGACTACCACTACTACATTTGTGACGATAGAGTTCACAATTCGCTATATGTTCAACACTGTCTAATGCTATACAGAGCTCATTTTTTATTTTTTAAAAAAAAATACTGTAAGTTTTGATTTTTTTTAAAACTAGATTATATTAAAGATGATAAGTGAACATTACTTTGATTATTTTCAATTTAATTGATGGAGTTACATCGCATGCCAAAAAAAGTGTAATAAACTTGTTGCAAACTTTGATCACATTAATAACAAATTTAGGGAGAAAAGATGTACGTTTGAATTGCCTTAAATTTTTTTATAGAATAATGTAGAAATAAATATGATTTTACACTAGTTTCAAAGGTTGTTTCACATGAAATGATAGGAACTCCTTGCACCACAAAATATAACTCAAATTTTTAAAAGCAAAACTCACAATATGTGAATGTGGAATTATAAATGATTCAACATAGTCACGTAACCTTAGCTACTATTCTTAGAAATGTATAGTTATTTCTATATGATAATATTAAATCAATCTTTAAATTTAAAATTTGTCATGATGTAAAAAAAACAAAGACATTTTTTTTTCAAATTTAGTTTTTTAATTTTTAACATTTTATATACAAAAGAAGAAGAATTTATTATTCCACGAGAAGTGAAATCATGACATTAATTACTATTCAATCTCTAAAGGTTCTAATCTCTTTTTTGTTTTTCATGATGATCTCTCCTTTAAAAGCATTCATGAAGACGAAGATACTTCAAATTTTATCACCAATGTGGAATTTGAGGACCATGAAAAGCATTTCATGCAGTTTTTTTTATACTTTGTTTTAACATTTGCGGTCAATATTTTCCAATTTTGTTTCTCTATTACAAGTTTATAATACGACGTTTTAAATAATAATTTTTTTATTTTAAGAGAGGTTGCTCTTTAGTTGTTATATCTTCTAGGTGTTCCGTACATTTTTCGCTGATGAAATAGAATTGTTATTTTATAACTCTATTATATTATGATTTCTCTACATTAATTATTGTGCTTGTAATTTTTACTTTATGCTTACTTTAAAATGAATGTCTATCTTTATGTCATTTGGTACTTGCATTTGCACAATAAACGCCGCCAATGAATAATTATTCCTTAAAGTCATTATAAATGCACATATAGTCACAGTCCAAAACATCCACGCGGTCAAAGGCACTCCACGGGAAAAGGAGCCCAAAAAAGCGGCGATGGGCGAAGCAAGGGAGGTACGCAATCCGAAGTGGAAGTGGGGCGGAGGGGCTAAGGTTTCTGGACGCTTCTCCTGCGCCAGACACCACGAGCCACATTCGATCGTCAACTTCATATTTCGATTCCGGACCTCGGCCTCGCCCGCTGTTGCACCAACTCCCTTCGCCGGAGCCGGACACATTCCATTTGCACACCGTCGAATTCTTTCCACAACCAAACAGGTTCCCATTCTTCTCAGGATCAGAGCCGGCACTGGGAGGGTGGGTTTTGGGTTTTGGGGGCTCTGGGTTTATGTTGGTTGCAATTCTGCTGTGGGTTGGTTCATTGAGTCCGGTGCGAGTTTGTATTCGCAGTAGGCTTTGTGGTCGCAGTCTGGGTCCGGGGGGAGGCTGAGGGGTTTTTGGGGGGTTTAGGAGGAGCGATGGCTGCCAATGCGATGCTGGCCAACAAGATGATGGCGGGTCCGTCCATGACCGTGGCGCCGGCGCCAGCGCCAGCGGCTGCGTCGCTGAAGTCGAGCCCGCGCGTGGTGGGATTCCTGCAGGGGCGCAACCAGCTGGCCGGGAAGGTCAGGGGCCAGGCGTCCGCGAAGAGGGCCGGGAAGGGGAGGCTGGCGGTGCGGGCGGCGTCGAAGGACATCTTCTTCGGGCAGGACTCGCGCGCGGCGATGCAGGCGGGAATTGACAAGCTGGCGGACTCAGTGGGGGTCACCTTGGGTCCTCGAGGTACGGTGTGGAGCTTGATTCTTGAATGGCGGAATGTGGTCCGAGGTTTTCGTGAGGGCGAATTAGAGTGTGTAGAGAGTGTACTGTCGTCTGTACAGTAGTCGTGCAAATTGGGCAGTTGTAGTGTCGTAGCAGAGCAGCGACATTGCACCGGTGCTCTGGAACCACTGTTGAAGCCTAAGAGTGTAGAATGCAATGTGGCAGATAGGGTCGAGTGTTGGACGAAGGGGATTGGGTTGAATTGGGCCACGGGCAGAGTGGATAAGGCTGCAGAGATGAGGCTGACGATGTCTGGCTGGTTGGAATTGGCAGGTCGCAACGTGGTGTTGGATGACTTTGGTGCGCCGAAGGTGATCAACGATGGTGTGACGATTGCCCGGGCGATTGAATTGCCGAACGCAATGGAGAATGCAGGGGCCTCTCTGATCCGTGAGGTAGGTTACGTGTACTGTGGGGTTTAGTGAATTAGGTCTTTCGTGGCGTGCCTGGTGAGGGTGCTTTGGAGTCTGCTGATTGTTTCGTATGTTTTTGATTCAGGTTGCCAGCAGGACGAACGACTCTGCTGGAGATGGTACGACCACCGCGTGCGTGCTGGCGAGGGAGCTGATCAAGATGGGGCTTCTGAGCGTGACCTCCGGTGCGAACCCCGTGGCTATCAAGAAGGGAATCGACAAGACCGTGGCTGCACTGATTGAGGAGCTGAAGGAGAGATCTCGTCCCGTGCAGGGCCGTGACACTATCAAGGGTGAGCGGGCATCCAGTTAACGTGTTTTGGATGGTAGTGCGAATTTGATGTAGCGAACTATTGCACCTTGGTTGGAGGCACGTGTTTCCCGGTTTTCTGACTGGACGTAGCCATTGTGGCGTTTGTTTTGTGCAGCCGTGGCTTCGATTTCCGCTGGAAACGACGAGCTGATTGGCACCATGATCGCGGACGCCATCGACAAGGTCGGACCCGACGGTGTGTTGTCCATCGAGTCGTCGTCTTCGTTCGAGACCACTGTGGACGTGGAGGAGGGTATGGAGGTACGTAGTGCCACACTTGTGTAATGAGTGTGGGAGTAAATCATCACATTCCTCATGATCTGATTATGAGATTACTGGATTAGCAGTGAGGGTTACGGGGTTATCTAGGTAGATGTACAGTGAGCCGAAAGAGCAATGGCAGCAAGTCGAGCGGAATACTATCTCGAGTGGGTTTATGTGCCGACCATCTGTATAAGGTCTTGGGCGCTGAGTAGGTTTCGGATGTGCAGATTGACAGGGGCTACATCTCGCCCCAGTTCGTGACCAACAATGAGAAGCTGTTGGTGGAGTTTGCGAATGCCAGGGTGCTGGTGACCGACCAGAAGATCACGACCATCAAGGAGATCATTCCCGTGCTGGAGAAGACGACCCAGATGAACGTGCCGCTGCTGATCGTGGCGGAGGACATCTCCGGCGAGGCTCTGGCGACGCTTGTTGTGAACAAGTTGAGGGGCGTGATCCAGGTGGCAGCAATCAAGGCCCCCGGGTTCGGGGAGCGGCGCAAGGCGCTTCTTCAGGACATTGCCATCCTGACAGGTACATGAGATGTTGTTTGGATCTGGACGAATCTGTGTAGAAGAACTCCGATTGTTTTTATCTGTGAGGACTAGCAGACGTCAGTGTGTAAAAAGAAGAGTGGCCGAGTCGGTGCAGTGATTGGATTGTGAAGTAATTACGGAGGCCTCGTTTGCTGTTTTCAGAATTGTGCCGTTTTGAGTTCCTGATCATGTGTGTGCTCGGAAACAGGATCGGAGTTCATCGCCGGTGACTTGGGCATGAAGGTGGAGAACACGGAGGTGGATCAGCTGGGTATCGCGAGGAAGGTCACGGTGAGGAGCGGAACCACGACGATCATCGCCGACGCCGCGAGCAAGGACGAGATCCAGGCCCGCATTGCCCAGATCAAGAAGGAGCTGATGGAGACGGACTCCGTGTACGACACGGAGAAGCTGTCGGAGCGTATCGCGAAGCTGTCGGGAGGAGTGGCCGTGATCAAGGTGGGCGCGGCGACGGAGACGGAGCTGGAGGACAGGAAGCTGAGAATCGAGGACGCGAAGAACGCGACGTTCGCCGCGATCGAGGAAGGTATCGTTCCCGGCGGAGGTGCTGCGTTGGTGCACCTGTCTGCGCTGGTACCGGCGATCAAGAACACGATCGAGGACCCGGAGGAGAAGCTTGGAGCGGACATCGTGCAACGGGTGAGTTGTGATGGTGCAGTTGTGTGTTTTCTGGCTACATGTGGTTGGAGAAAGTGTTCCTGACCGGAGAGGTGATATTGTGTAGTTGCACGAGGGATGCATGGGGGCTGCGGTTCTTTGACTCGAAATTGCTGATTTTGTGGGTGACTGATCTGTTGTGCGTGTCCTGTGCAGGCTCTGAGTGCGCCGGCGAACCTGATCGCCAACAACGCCGGAGTGGAGGGAGCGGTGGTGGTGGAGAAGATCTTCGAGAGCGAGTGGGAGATGGGGTACAACGCGATGACGGACACGTACGAGAACCTTCTGGAGGCCGGAGTGATCGACCCTGCGAAGGTGACCCGGTGTGCCCTCCAGAACGCGGCTTCAGTGGCAGGCATGGTGCTGACGACCCAGGCCATCGTGTGCGAGAAGCCCGAGAGGAAGTCTGCGATGCAGATGCAGCCACAGGGCATGACGATGTAATTTTTGACGGGTGAGGGAAGGTGTAGGTGGTAGAGGTAGGACACAGCGATTGGAGAATTAGAGATTATTTGTAGTTGTAAGGTAGATGACAGAGCCCAGACTTTCATTTGTAGCGAAAAATGGGTGGATAATTCTGAGATGACTTCGAGCTGTAGTATGATGATCATCTATAATAGGAAGTACTATTTGCTACTCTGTGAGATTTCACAAGAATTTGCAACAGAGATCCCTTCTTTTTTATTCTGTGTGGTCTTGTGCAGTTCGTTCATGATCTTCAGTGTTCCTGTCAGCTCCAGTTTGAATTTTTCATTTCTTGATTTTTGTTTGGATTGACTTGTGTGGGGAGGAACAATCATGGAAATCAAAGTTGATGTCTCGGATATGCGCCGCTATACTTTGTGACAATTATCGCCAAAGTATCTCTGGAAACGGGAATGGTGAACACCCAGATCCGGACTAAATCTTGTAGACCTGAATTGTTTTACTCTTGGACAGTTTCGGATGTCAATTCCATAACTCGAGGATCCGAACTACCAATTTCCGGGATCCAACCTGTCACTGGAAACTCAAAATTGCAAGAACAGTGTGAATTGCTTTATTATGAGAAAGTTTTGTTTTCTGAGTTGTTTTCAGGCTCTAGATGCTCTCACAAAGCTCTTGAAGAAAGTTGCCGCTTCAGCTCTAGAGATGGTATGAGATCTCTCGAAGCCTCACATTTATGTTTGAAGTTAAGAATTATACATCCGGCCTGGGTTTGAGGGACAGTCATACGGGTTAGGAATAGAACCAAAGATCCAACGTCTAAACAGGAATACAACAGTCCAAATAGTTGTAGGAAACAAAGACATGGCAATGAAAACAACGAACACATTGTTACTCATCACCCTTTTCCTTTCTTACAATCAATCAACTATATTTTTCTCTACAATAACATGAACTAATGCGTCCAGATTGAAGGCATGCCAATACTCCCACAATAATTCAAATTAAATGATGCGTTAGAAAAAAAGCCTGGCTTCACTTCAAAGCCAGTCCACCACGGCATGTTATCCGGGTATAGTACAGGACATGTCCATCCCGGAACCCAGGTATGAACCAGGGCATGCGCTTATACCCGGTAATCTGGGTATACACCCGGTCATGGACAGTTACCCGTAACGACCGTCTCTCTCAGGGAGCTAGGGTAAAGAAAACAAGACGGACACAAACGCTGGAGAGGTTTGCTTCGGTTTGTGCGTCGTCATCGTCGTCGTCGTCTGCTCGTGGCGCTCCCTCGACCGAGACCAAGCTGGGCTCGCACCATCACCTCAGCGAGAATCACAAGGCGGAGCTTTTGGCAGAGGGAAGAGGAGGGGGAAGAAGACGGGAGGATAAGAGAAGAGGAGGTGGAGGAGGAGGAGGAGGAGGGCGACGAACAGCAGGAGGACAGCAGTGACGAGGAAGGTTGGTGTAATTGGCCAGCTCCGGGGGGATTGGTCGGGGCGGTGAGAGAGAGGTCGGGGGAAACACTTGCATGTGGGGAAACTATAATGATGTATGTGGGGGTTGAGGTGGGGGTCGGGGTGGTGGTGGGAGGGTGGATTACTGTTTGGGGGTTAAGTTAGGGTTTGAGTAGGGTGATGATGTTGTTGTGTGATGATGATGTGGTTTGGCGGGTGGTTTCGGGAGAGGAGGGAGGAGAGAGAGGAGGGGGAGGTTTTAGGGATGATGGAGGAGGGAGAAGGGAGGGAGGGTTGGATGGATGGATTGATGGTTGGTTGGTTGGCTGGTTGGCTTATGGGTGCTTGCTTGTGGTGACTCATGCGTTTGGCTTGCAGCTCATCAGAGGTTTTAGGGTTGGTGGCACAGCATGGCGGGCATAGGAGGGCTTGTGGGAGGAAGTGCTCTCGATGATGAATTGTGAGTGTTGTGGTCCGGGTGACTTCCAAATTTCATGGGCTCCTTTGGACGAGTGCCTCTTCCTTTTCTCGCTTATCTTGTTGGTTGGCAGCGTCGTTCCTTTTTTTTTGGATTCATAAAACTACAACAGAAAGGAAGAATTCACTTCTTGGCGAGGCTTATGGACAACATTTGGTTTCGTTGAATAAGAAAACTTGTTGTTATTGTGATAGAGTTCGGTTTGGAGGGTCCTGCTCTTCCTGCCATGGCATAGTATTTTGCAGCACTGTAAGGTGACGTGTTTCCTGGCTGTCGCTAATTCGGTAGGTTGCTGAGTGGGCTTTCAGGAAACGAAGCAATGTCGTTCGCCTGCGGGGACTTCCGTTCAGTGCCTCCGAGTCGGACATCTCTGATTTTTTTAAGGGGCTGGAGATGGGGCCAGATGGGGTAGTTATATGTGTCAACTTTCAAGGTGCGTTTTCTTCAGTTCGCGAGGATACGTTATGAAACAGAAATGATCAATGTCTTTTGACGCTCTATAGTCGATCGTTAGAAGTTCTCACTGCTGGAGCTGCATGTGCTGTGTTCAGGAAGGTCTACAGGGCAAGCATATGTGCAGTTTGCGACTGCAGAGCTTGCGAACAAGGCCCTTGAACGTAATCGGTATGTGTGTTTACAACGTTCCTTTCACTTGCAATAATGGTTGGATTACATACTTATGCTGTTTATTAATTTACTGTTCTTGCATCGTAAGATAGTCTCTAAATTGGCGTGGTAATGCAGGCAACATATTGGCAGCCGCTACATAGAGGTCTTCAAAGGCCACCCAGCAGACATGCAGGTATGTCTTCATCTATGTCTCACGTCTTCTCTACTCGCGTTCTGCTCCGTAATTCAGTTATGGCAGCTGTCAGTTGATTTCACTGAGGCGAGGATTTGTTGATAGGGAGCTTTGCGTATGGTGGGCCGAGGAAGTGGGACTGTTACTGGGAGTAGTGCTGTTGCTGCGGGAGGCATTCTCAATACGGGTATCCCGGGTATGTCTGGTAATCCAGATATGCGATATACTGGAGTGGTGCGCATGCGTGGCATGCCTTACAGGTTAGTAAGGACCGATACTTATTGAGAAGTTTCATCGTGTTTCAATGATTTAGCTTTCATTTTGTTTGTGAGATCATGAGATCTAAGAACATGGAAGCTGAAGGTGCGCTTGTGTTTGTGTAAACAGCTGCACCTCTGCAGACATCACAGCTTTCTTCAAAGGGATGCAGGTTGTAGTCGATGGCATCTTCCTTTGTACGCATGCTGACGGGCGGCCAACAGGAGAGGTTCGTGGGCCATGAGATTGAAGATGGGTTTTAGTACAGTTGCTTTCTTGATAGTTATAGTACATGATGCGGGATGAGTTTATTAATCCCTTGATTTGGCCTGACAGGCATTTGTTGAGTTTGCGAACGAAGAAACAGCTGCGCGAGCGATGCAGTTACATAGAGAACCGATGGGATCGGTCAGCTTCCTCACATCTTTTCGTGATTGGATTTTACGCATTATGAATCTTGTTCTTAGTTTTGTATCATTCCTCATGTTACACGGAAACTACACTTTGGACATGGCCTGATGTTGTTTGGTTGGATACAACAGCGTTATGTGGAACTCTTCCGCAGCACAAAAGGGGAGATGATGACGGCCGTGCAGCAGCGAATGTATGGAATGTTTTCTGGTGCCGGAGGGTTTTCTCAGTTTGGTGTCGGACAGGTAAGGGAAAACTACTGGGTCTGGATTTGCAGTAGGACAGTGGGTCAAGGTAGTGAGAATTGGTTCTGTAACTCAGGACGTAAGTTTACTAGAGGTGGGTATGTGTGCTTTCAGATTCCGGGAATGATGGGAGCCTTTGGAGTTCAGGGTTTGACGGGGATGAATGTAGCAGCTATGCAAGCCGCTGGCTTGGGAAGCATGGCGGGTCTTCAAGGCTTAAGTGATACATCCGAACATGTTTGTATCAAGATGCGAGGGCTTCCTTATAATGCTGGTCAGAGAGAAATTATGGATTTCTTTGAAGGGTATAACATATTGCCAAATGGCATCCATATTGTTATGGGAGCCACAGATCGTCCCACAGGTGAGGCATTTGTGGAGTTCATTACCTCTGACGAAGCTCAGCGTGCTATGGAGCGCCACCGGCAAAACATCGGCTCACGTTACATAGAGCTGTTCAGAGCAACTAAAAGGTTTGTACTTTTGGCCTCATATAGATAAGTGAAATCTCTGTAAAGAGCATGTGCACCTGAAGCATTATTGTATTTAGGACTAGACTGAGACTTCGTAAGAACAGAGTTGCTAGGGTCACATAGTCTTCTGACAATGATATCATTAGAGATGATTATTTCACGCAAACGGTGGTCTTCATATATTTAACAATCTTCGTTTTTCAATGCAGTGAAATGCTTCTCGCAACTGGAGGATTATCAAGTTTCGGAATGGCACAACCCATGGATCCAAGTGTACAACTGTTACTTCTACAGCAACAGGTATGCCTTTGTCTTAAGCATGAAGGATTTTACAAATTATGAAGAACATTTGCGTGATTAATGGTCCTAACTTATTTTTTTGTCAATCACTGCAGGCAGCTGCTGGGGCTTTCGGGATGACCGGACTGATGGGTGCTCAAGCGACAACAGGTAGCTGGGCTGATATGCAGAACGCTGCTGCAGCTGCAGCCAGCTTTTACCAACGTCAAGCCGCTGGTCTGACTGGCTCTGGTGGCTCTCCTGTCTCTTCCTTCGACCCGTCTTCTTCATCTAAAATTCGGGGACTTCCATATAGAACTTCGGTATGAATTATTGCCACTTCGATATCCAGTTTCAACACTGGTTTTTAGGTCACGTCGTCATTGACTAATAGATTGTGATTGTGCCTGATTTTCCTTGTTGCTTGTTTGTTGTTGATGCAGACGTAGTATTTTCGGGAGAAGAGGACGCCATCGTTCAATTGAGAGGATTCTAGACAGTGAGGCTAAATGAGTGAAAAGGGATATTCTTTAGGCTCATGGAGGGGACCGTCATTTCAGATTTCATGAGAGATATATCTGAGTCACATCAATCATTATCCATAGTACCTGATGCATGATGATGATGTTGTGTTCCCATCGCCTAGTGAATGTGCGATTTTTTTGTGTAGGACTTTAATTAGGAAATCAGGTTGAGGAACTTCTTTCACAGTGCGATACCAGATGTTGATACGGTTTTAAATTAAGGTATGTGGATTTGGCTCATTGGTTGTGCTTCGCTACCTAAGTCCGTCATCAGATATTGACGCTGATCCACATTTAGTCCCAGCAGTCACTCTGATATGAGCTTCGACTAATATTGGTCCGATTTTATTGTCACTTAAGCCCGGTAAATCATCTAAAGTTGATTCTCTTTCCTGTATGTAACTGCTCACCTGTACCACCTGCACATTTTGCTGTCATAGTTGTCATTTCATTGGCGATTCATTCCTGATACTATGGTGGTTACGGATGAGCTTAGGTCTCATGAATTCAGTTATATCCACTAGTGGCCCTTGCGAATTCAAATATGTCTTAGACACTTACATTTTGGACGTCGGGTACCTCGAAAATGGTACTTTGCTGAAGGCATGAACAGTTGGGTTTTGACAAAGGTCACTCATCCAAACACATAACTGTATACTCTTCACAAGGTTAAACCATGCAGGACCTTATCCTGGTAATCTGAGTATTGAGTACAGTAATAGTCCGAAAGGATTTGTGCAACGACTACTCCGCTCAAAAAAAACTAAACCCCTAGTATGGAGCTCAATAGAAATGTTCATCTCATACTGCAATTCGTGCCATGATCACTACGAGCTTCGAATAGTTAATTTTTCACCTTCATATTTTGTAAGGATTGTTGACTTTCTTGATTACCTACTCTTCATTGTATGGCGTGGACTTTCATGCCGCGACTTTGCCATGTTTTTGCAGATAAGGTAGGACCTTCAGTCTTTGTCTTTCTGGTTTTACACTTTCATCTATATTTTTTATTTAAAAAAAAAAAAAAAAACTACAATTTTTAAAAATATTTTATATATTATGAACATTCAAAATAAAAACCTTAAAAGAAGGTTTTTGAGACTTTTACTTTTTATGGTTCCAACATTGAGAATCAAGGAAGTAGAACTTAGATTGTGATCATGATATTCATATCTTATTTGTACAATGTTGGAATAGTATGTTATAAAATTAAAAGGAATCCCTTTACAAACATCAATACAAAGGCATAAATAAGTTATTGTAATAATAATAACTATACTTGTTTGCAAAAACTAATTAGTTATTAACCCCTAAAGGCCCTTGATGTTTTTGGAGCCAAAACTTCCAAAAACATACCCCTACTGATAAAATTCTATTGTTTTCTAAATTTAGACTCAAGATTGAATATTTAACCGTATGATCTTGTACTTGCCTTATTCAAAAGGGTGTATATCAATTGTGAAGACAATCCACTGTATAGATTGCGAGATTATAACATTTGAAGTCACTGTAAAAGTTTTTTTTGACACTGCCCCGTGAGTATACCTAAGTTTTGACGCCCAAAAACTATACTTTGCAAACACATTTGATATATGGAGGATCATCAATTCCTTTAGGTATGGATCATCAATTCCTCATATAGGCTTGGAAAGGCAAAAACATCCTTGATTTTTGTGATAGGACGTATGCTGAAATTGCCTTACATTCTTTAAAACTAAAACTACTTAAAGGGTGATCTAAAAATGTTCAATTAGAAATCTGTACAATAGATATGTTGAAGTCAAAGAACTACAAAAAATTTCAATGCAATCGGAGTAGATCTCAAATTTCTAGAATTTTTGGAAGTGTAAATTGTATATTTCCCTTTTATTTGAAAGGGAATTTTGGTAAAAGGGGGTCCTATGGATGTACTCTATGCCACGTCATAGGTAATGGATAAAAAATTTGGATTGGATGAAAATTATATGTAGATGAAAAATATATATTGAATGAAAACTAAACTTTGAATGGTAGTTATCATTTGGATAAAAAAAATCAGCAACTTCTTTAGATGGAAATAGTTAGTTAGATGAAAATTTTCTTGGAGAAAAACCGTCAAAAATGTGCATGGATGAAAAAATATTGGGCCCATCATTTTGCAAGTGCCCACCCTTTGAAAATTTGTCTTGTCACTTTCTGCCCTATTGAATAATGGGCAACTTGAGCAGAAAATGGGAGATTTTGATTGGTTATTGGCTGCCCGAATTTTAGACAGATTCTTCTAGCCTAAAGATGATTGTAGCCTAAAAAATATCAAAAAAATTGTAGCCTTAAAAAAAATAAAAAATTCAGACAAAACCTTATGAAATTAGAGTTTGGTTTTTTAATATAATTTTTTTTTTGATATTATTTAGTTCTCAAGCTATTGACCAAGGGGTTACTTGGCATGCTGTATACGTTCTTCTTGCATTGAAGTAAAATTCAACTGTTTCAAAATACAAAAAATTACAACTCATAAACTTTTGTACATTTATTGTGCGTCTAATATTAATTGGAATCATGTCATATGTGGACGTTGAGGCAATCACATAAAGAAACAATGATGCCATGCTGTACTTCAGATGTTGCAACAAGGTACCATCATACTGTTACACTGCCCAAACTGAAATATTTTAAAATATTATAAAAAACTAACACAACATTTCCATATATATTGACTTCAACGTCTAGTTTTTAACCTTTGTGTTCTTCTCATCCCTTCCATTCCATTCTCAGGCGCCAGTTGTGCCATGACTTGCAGTAAATGTTGAACAACTTTACCTTGTTGACCTCCAATCAAACAACCTTCAAAACATTATCTTCACCTCAACAATGCAATAGAAATCTTGCACCTTGAACCATTTTAAGTTCCGGGCAATTTGCCCACTTGTGCATTTTTATGTGCATTTTTATGTGCAATTTTATAGCTACAAGTTGAAGGTATAAAGTCCTGTAAACAAAAATATCGGATACTTCTTTCTTGGATACACAAACCATCAAGTTAACAAGACGAGAATTCAGACAGATCAAAACCAGGATAGATAGACAGACAGACAAGAAGTTTTCTTTGAAAATATGTGCATTTTCTTACTCAAATTCATGATGTTCATCATGTCACCGAAGTGGACAGCCCTCAGTTTCTACTCATTCCTCCCACTCTTCTTCCTTTCAGCACCACTTTCCTCAGCTAAGAGTGAAACCTATCAATTCACCTTCCCACAATTCAGTTATCCAAGCTCTGATACCACCATAGGAGTTTATGGAGATATCCAGTTTAGTAAAGACAACCGATCATGGATCCTGAACACGAATTCAGCTGCCACTGCAACAGGATCATGTGCACAGTTGACATACACCGGAGAACCTAATCTTCACATCCAAGAGAAGACATCAGGAAAGATGGCTTCGTTTAGCACCTCCTTCACGTTCAGGTTCATAACGCCACTGCAGCAGCAAGCTTGGGAGGATGCCAACAGCAGCGACACATCTAGAGTAGAGACCGGAATCTCCTTCATGTTGTCCAAGAGTAGCCGTGAGGAGTCCTCCATGTATGATAGAAACTACTGGACATCGCAACCTGGTGCTTGCATTTGGGCTCCATCAGAAAATTACAACACGATAGTTTTCCGGAGTGTCTACAATGCCAAGAGAAATATTCCGAGTAACAACTACATTGGGGTGATCGATGGAACTAGTTTGAATCGTGTGTTTAAGCCTGGGTCTACTTACAACCTTTGTGGGAATGAAACTCACTGTGAGTATTATTCAGGTGGAGGTACCTTCACAGCTTGGATTGATTTTACTCCGGAGCGGTCTCTTCAAGTTCGGCTTCGGAATGGATCTCATGCTCACATGGATAAGCCTCTCATGCCTCTGATTGATATGGTGAATTATACATTGCCATCTGGTGAAGGAGATTACTTGTCGTTTACGTTTTTAGGAAGCTCTGGGGAGAGTCAGGTGTATGAAGCTCATGAAATTTTGTCATGGAGTTTTACTAGTGATGGGTTGGAAGTGGCATCACAGAGGGGATGGGTTGGTCCTGTTTGGGGCGTCAGTGGTGTAGTTGCGAGTCTTCTCCTTGTAGGCTACTTCTTGTTTCGGCTTGCGAAGCGACGTCGTTTGGCAGCTGTGAGTTTGTGTCCCTTGCAACCACGTGGGTTTTCTTACAAGGAGCTTCGGATTGCAACGAAAAACTTTTGTGAGTCTCAGAAGCTTGGAAGTGGTGGGTATGGGACTGTGTACAAAGGTACCTTCAGAAGCTCCGATGGGATGGATACCATACTTGCCGTGAAACGCATCAATTACGAGTTGAAGCATGCGGAGAAAACTTTTCTAGCGGAGATTTCCAGCCTTAGTCATATTAAACATGGGAATATTGTGCAGTTGCAAGGATGGTGCCATGAGAAGAGTAGGTTGTTGCTTGTGTATGACTACATGCCGAATGGAAGCCTGAATGAGTGGCTTCATGATGCAAGTGATGTCAATGGAAAGCAGAGAACACCGCTCCCTTGGAAAGTCCGGCATCGCATTCTCGTGGAAGTGGCCACTGCCCTTGAATACTTACACAAGGATTGCATACAATGTGTCTTACACCGAGACATCAAATCAAGCAACATAATGTTGGACGCAGACTTCAAAGCCCATCTCGGTGACTTCGGACTTGCAAGGCTGATGGACCACAACAAGCTAGACAAAACCACCATGGCAGCAGGTACCATAGGATACATGGCGCCGGAGGTCTCATACACAGGAAAAGCAACGAAAGAGTCCGATGTTTACAGCTTCGGAATATTAGTCCTTGAAGTCGTATGTGGAACAAGTCCACTGGATCTAAATGCACATGAACTGGATGTCAGGACACTTGATCTTGAGGATGATGTCTTGTTGCACAAAGTTTGGCGAGCTCATGAAACTGGGAAATACCTTACTGTGGCGGATCCTAGACTGCTCCGAACTTGCTGCCGGCACTGTCCATTGCAATTTGGCAACCATCAAAATGCAGAGAAACTAGCCATTCGTGTTGACGTTTCAGCTCATTCAGGTCCATCAAGCTATAATTTTCGAACCATCAATGTTGATGACAATGTTGTTTCTCCGATTGAAGCTATCGGAGTTATTGAGAGTGAAGCCTCGGAGGAGATGATGGTGAAGAATCTGTTGCAACTGGGGCTTCTGTGTTGTCTTCCGTCTCCTCAAGCTCGTCCAACAATGGAGCAAGTGGTTGGAATCTTGCAGCAAATTGGCAACATTGGGAATGTGGACTATGTTGTGACTAAGGTATCCATGCCTCCCTTACCAAGCACCAATCCAGTGGAAATGTATACTTTTAGGAAATTCTTGCGCATAGAAGGGTCTGTTTCACAAGATTGATGTTGGAAGCATGCATTTCTATGTGGATTTGGAGTCCATGTACTTCAGCAAAACTTGTAGGAAAGTTTCAGGAAAATTTGATTTCAAAGTACATGCCAATTATTTTGAGGAGTTACTTTTCATGTTAAATTGGCACGAAGGTACTGAATCTCCTCTCCTTGTGTAATGTTTGGGTCTTATGGTTGTTGAGAAAATACTGACTTTTAGATCATGCTGAATAATTTAATGAATAATTTGAATGTAACCATCTTCAATGTATTTTGTTTTTTATTGTGGAGATTGGTCGTCTTTGACAACTAAGTTGAACTGTCATTCATCAATATTGTAAGCAATGTCAAGCCCTATTATAATTTATTACCAAGCACATAATTTTGACCACCACCATTGAAATGTAGTCTACAGTTTTGTTTTTAAAAATAGCATAATAAATACTAATTGAGGGAATCAATAATATGATAGTGTGAATAGAATAGAAGTGAAGTACAACTGCTTTTCAAAAGAAAAGTGAAGTTGAAATAATAGTGGTGGAGAATGGAATTTGGATAATATTAAGTATCACATAAAGTTTTATATATTCTAAAATGTTATACAGGCATTTATCTTTTCCATTTAGATCTACTCTTAAGAGATTTTGTTGAAGCATAATTTTAGGATTCATTATCAAAAAGAAAATTAATAATTTCATTTAATTTTGGCTTTTTTATTAAAAAAACCTCGACGACTATCATATCTTGTAAGCAAGTTGGGCATTTTTTTGATGTCAAAAGCATTCATAGAAAGGTGTAGAATTCCAATT
The DNA here is from genome assembly GCA_014871385.1 of Ceratodon purpureus. Classification (NCBI taxonomy): domain Eukaryota; kingdom Viridiplantae; phylum Streptophyta; class Bryopsida; order Pseudoditrichales; family Ditrichaceae; genus Ceratodon; species Ceratodon purpureus. Next base: position 17,482,696 of record CM026423.1, on the reverse strand, counting down.
TCACATCGTAGGAAATCCTACATTTATACATATGTGCAATCTAAAAGATCAAGACAACCAATAAAAACAACAAGAGCACAAATTTCAACAATAATCAATACATATTTTAGATTCATAATTGCCACAAAATATCATTATTAGTGACTTTTCACAAACCCCCCTACTTACTTAATTCTCCACAATGAATGAGCTACCACTTACACGACTCTTGATCTCATTCTAAAACCCCATATTCAATAAATTGGCCAATCTTGATGAAATTGGCCGCCACACTTTCAAATAAAGAGAAAAAATGAACTGAAATCACAATGCATGGATGCATGGGTGATGGGTGCCTTAAGTAATCAAACAAGAAGTAGCAGATTAGAGTTTCCAATTGCCTAATTGAGTTGGAGCGGATATCATCAATTCAATCAATTGTAGCCGGAAAATCTATTACTGTTTCTGTTTGATGATATTCATGCATATTGATTTACAAATACATAAACAATTGAGTGTGTCATTGCATGTTTGTGATCGAGTTACATTTGAGTTTAGGAGAAATGGTCGCCTTTAAAAACCAAATCAAAAGTTGCAAACTACTCCCTCCGTCTCACTAAAAGAGCATGGTTTGATAAAATAATCTGTCTCAAAAAAAAAGAGTGGTTTCTAAATTTGGCCAAATTATTTCTAAATTTGGCCACTTATTTCTAAATTTGTCCAACTTGTTTCTAAATTTAGAACCATCCTTAAATCTTCTATTATTAGCAAACCATGCTCTTTTAGTGAGACTGAGGGAGTAGTATCTAACGCTCACCAATTGTATCAAACCGGACGTTGTCGATCAACATGCAGCGATGGTAGCATGAAATCTTCTAGTGCTTATGTATATCATAATAAGTAGCTGCAAAGGGCAAGAAAATCAATTTCCTTGAACTTTGTTGAAAATGGGGGAAATGACGAGTGTTCGATCTGATGACAACGAAGGAAAATAATAAACAAACATTGACCACTGACAATAAACGCAAATTGTTTATTAGGATAAATGCAAAGTTAGTGGAGGTGAGGTGTGGGGCCTGAAAGCAGCTCTAAAGCAAGTTCGAGCCTTCCAGGTAATTACCAGGAACAGTAGCTCGTACTTTCAGTTTTTGTGTTCCTATGGGAGCCACGGTTTTTTCTCTACATTCATGAAAGGATTATCTGTGCAGAAAATAAATTGCATTGTATTCTTTCAATAATTTGTGGCAGAGTACGAGTTGCCCTAGAGGTCGCGTGAAAAAGATTCAAATGATAGGCTTGCGATAATAAAACATGTTCCATTATATAATACTTCAAAACAAAAGTTCTCTTCACCAAAATGCATGCTATAAGTTCATACCACTTTAAATGATTTGTTACATTTGTTATAAAAACTCTAATGCATTGGCTTTCATTGTTCTTTAGACACAACCTTTGTAATTGGAGCCCCTATCGAAAACATTCTAAGGTCCAATGACCTATCTACTTGTGTGTTCACACTTGTTTGGATGTTTTGATGGGGTTTTTTTGTAACCCTATTTTTCCTACTTTTCATCTCATTTGTTTTTCTATGTTTTATCTTTTATGTCTATCTGCTTTTCATCTCCTCTATCTAGCTTGCTTTAAAAACCTTTTTTTTTTTTTGATACATCTTAACCCCTAAAGCATCAACTCAACAGTTTTGGTATGATTTAGGGTCCGGTCAGGCTCCCTATGAGTCAAATTTTACCGGATGTGGCTGTAACTTTGGCACAACATGGGAAATTGTCATATCTTTCTAACAAGACCAAATTTCACTTTCATCAGGCCCGTAGTTAAGAAATAAATCGTGTTTAAAGATCAAAATTCAATTCAGGGCAGCTCGGGCAGGTTTGTGGCCGATGCAAGTGGTGTACCAAATCTATGACAATCTACAGTGACTTCCAAATGATCCTTTCTGAAATCGTTTTACAATTTTTTTTAAAACTTGATTTTGAAAAATCCAGCCGTAGGATCTTGTTTAGAGCCATCAAATTAGTCTACTTACCAAATTTTGTTAATTTTGACCGTACGGATCTTGAGATATATTCAGTCAAAGTTCCAAGTTTTATAAAAACTGTCAAACAGATCTACAGTGATTGGGTCACCTTCATCACCCATTTTTCCTTCACCATTATCTCCTCCTAAACCACTATAAAATTCATATCTATTTCGGATTTGTTTATTTCTTAGATTTTTTTCCTCCGCAATTTCTTTTCCATAGAAATGCACGTATACACCGTTCGGATTTCAAAAAATAGATGATCTTCTTAGGCATTTGTAGTGAGGAAAAAGAGCCAGTGTAAATGCATTTCATTTGACTCCCGTCACTAGAAATGTGGTTTTCCAATGCTTCTCTGTGTTGTATTCTCTTCAATTTTTTTGAGCATACTCCCAACTCACTTTAGAATCCAAAACTGAAGAGCCTCCAACCACAAGATCTCGAAAAATTGGCTGTTTTACTCTCTGAAGTGTGGCTGTCCCTGCCGGGCAGGACCAAAAAAAACTTTTCACTCAAGTTCAAACCTTATGATCTTCCAAACGGTGAGGAGTTACAGTCTAAAATTTTTTGTACACATACATGTACAAGTTAGGTACTAGATCCTACGGTTTGATTCTTCTAAATACGTTTAAATTTTCATAATTCTACCTTGAACTAAAACAAGGCAGATTTGAGGCAGAATTTGGGATTTTATAGCCAAATGCTTTAGGGGTTAACATTCCCAAATGTTTCTCCTTGTGCACTTTTTATCAACTTGTCAAGCATCATTTCTTCTATTTTTTTGTTTTTTCAAGATTTCTTCATGGTACTTTTCATTCTGCATTGCGATTTCACACATATGCTGCAAGGCCTGCTCACTTGGGTATGATAAGAAACAGACCGTACAACATGACAACAATCAAGGATATGCACAATGCACCATTCACCCTTGAGGTTATTTTGCACAAGACGGATGCTTAGGGGAGACGTAAGATATGGGTGATGGCATAATTTGGCCGTTTGGGTACCTAAAAAAGTTATCCCATAAACAATTGTACTCTGTGTCAACGTGTCAACCAAATCCATTGTTTGATTTTAATAAAGTAACACTTGATTAGATGTGGTTTTAGTTGTCTATACTTATAACGTATCAACAAGGGGGGGAAAAAAAAAAAAAAAAAAAAGTAAAATGGTCAAAGATTTTGAAGTAATTTTATTTAAATTTTTTATTGAAAAAGTAAGTTATGTCGCACTTACTTAGAATCCATAAAATCAAGCAAATGGAATTTTAAAAAATAAAATAAAAATTAATATTATTTTTAAATATGACCTACATCTAATTTTGTAGAGTAAAAAATAATTAAATTTATCGTTAATAAAAATTGATTAATTGTGTACTATAATGTTTGCAACTTGTTCAACTACGAATGGACCCAAAAATATTAAATTTCTCCAAAAAAACTTTTTAAGAATATATATTTAGATTCCATTGAGGTGCATGCATTGATTTTTTTATTTTCCATTTTAGGGTCTTTATACTTCATCAAAATGAACACATTAGGCAAACTTTGGAAGCTTTAAACAAAAATAATGCAAGTAGTGTGTCCAAAAAGTGACACCTAAAGGTTGCCATTGCGCATATGTCAGTGAAACAGACTCTGAGATACCTTGATTCAGAGACAGTGTCGTGGCTTGGTGAGAATATTAGAAAGTATTAAAAAACTTCTAATCAAAGAAGAATGTTTCATATTCTCAAATTCTTGATGATCAATGAAAACATACAAAGTCCAGCAGGTGGGAATGCCTACAGCTAGCGCCATTGCATTATCATCAAATATTAGGGAACACATACCATTCCAATTCTGCTCCAAAAGAGTAACTTAAAAAGTGGCACTAGTATGTACGATGAGAAAAGAAAAAGCCTGAAAAGATAGACTAATTAACACCCAATATTATCAAGTGAATGATGAGGACTAAAGATCAATGCAACCATTCAAAGTGGTTGATGCCAATGCAGGCAGTAGTCATGCATACGTAGAGGATAATCAAACGACTCAGTCTGCCTTCCTATCAAACAGGTAACAAGTGCCAACACTAGAAGCAGACCTGTCGTTCCTCACTCAAAAAGTGTCGCCCTTCACTGACGGAGAAGGTGGAAAAGGGCACTTTTTCTTGTCTTTTGTGACTCCAGTGACTCGCCAACTTCGAAATTGCTTGATATAGTAAGTGAGGAACGACAGGTTTGCTAGTAGTGCAATGCAATTCTGGCACACTATGTAATACGATATATTCAGCCATCTGCGAGCATCTCCACCGGTTACCTGGGAGGCCCAAAAAACTGTCACCTGCTCCCAACCATCAAAAATTGAATCGCACGGTTCACTCTGTAGCACTAGCATGAAAATCGGGCTCTGCCAAAGAGGCCCAAGACACGGCCAAATTTTGAGATATACAGAGCTATGGACACGACACTGGAGAGATAGTCAAAGCGAATCTTCTTCACACACAACACGAGATGAGCAAGGTGATTCGAAAGTTGCTTGGAAACGAGGATAAAAGTTCAAAAGTAGATAAGGCACAAGAGCCACCAGTGGGTGTAGTGCCACTGGAGCGGTTTTTTGGGGCTCTGGCACATTCCCAATTTCCCAGAGCTCGCCCAAAGACTCTGGGAGAGCCATTTCCTAGAGTCACCGGTGGAGATGCTCTGAGACAAGTGAAATAGTCGGAGGAATAATCCAAGCGAGCATCAAGTCCGGTGGAATTCTAGCATTCAAGTACTAGCTAAGTTACTGCTTCTGGAGCTTGTTGCAGCGCCCGGCATCCGCCTGGCATCCATTCCCGCAATACTCATCGCCGCGCCCACACATACCGTCCTTGCTACAGCAGGCCCCAAACAAACACACAGCACCGTGTGCTTGGCTTCCGCACTCCGCATCATTCACTGCCGGAGTGGTCGGTACCTGGTTGCAGCGCCCGGCACCCTCCTGGCATCCGTTCCCGCAGTACTCCTCCCCGCGTCCACACATACCGTCCTCGCTGCAGCAGGCTCCGAACAAACACACAGCACCATGTGCTTGGCTCCCACACTCCGCATCCGTCGACGTCGATACCTGATTGCAGCGCCCGGCACCCTCCTGGCATCCGTTCCCGCAGTACTCCTCCCCGCGCCCGCACATTCCGTCTTTACTGCAGCACGCCCCGAACAGGCACACTGCGTCGTGGGCCTGGCGCCCGCACTCCGCGTACTCTTCCGCTGCTGCTGCTGCTACGCTCGCCACCATCGCCACCACCAACATCCTCCACAACATCGCCATCGCTACGTACGTACCCACAGTTCCGATATCGATCAGGTATCGATCAGGTTTCAGGTTTCAGGGATCAGCTATGGATCGATTTGTTAGTGTGAGCCTGGGTGTTCTGTGGGAAGACGATTGGGGCTCATTAATTGGAAACGTGTGATGTTTGGAGCCTGATGGATTGGAGTGGTGCATGCTACGTATGATTCTCGTGTTGTGCACCAGGTGTCCGTCTGATTACTGGAATCTTGAAAGTCTGGGTTTATCCAATGTAGAGGGGTTCAGAGTGATGAGGTGCTGCTCATGTGGCTCGTGATTCCGGCTTTCAGGTCGTCTGCTTCGATCAGAACAAACAAGTACTCCCTCCGTCCCAAAATGATCTTCCTGTTTGATAAAATGATCTGGATTAAGGTTGAAAATGACAATTTTGTAATCATTTTTGAGCTAGAAGTAGAGTTTAGTGCACTCTTTTATTCCTGAAAATTTGAGTTTAAAAATCCTTTAAGCATTGAAAAGTGGGATTTTTGAGCCATTTTTGAGGAGCACCGGTAGCCACTCATTTCCTTAGCTCCCTTGGTTCTTCTTGGAACATTCATCCATGTTATCCAAATGTTCATCCAAAATATTACAATTTTCATCCAAAATTCTAGAATCATCCAATAAATTTCATCCATCTACAAGGAAGATCATTTTGAGACAAGAAATGCAAGCCAACAAGAAGATCATTTTGGGACAGAGGGAGTATATGGTATCACAAAACAAAGTTCATATATGCTATTGTTTGTGCCAAATAAATGTTTTGATAATACTTTTTAGCATATGAGTGTTTTTGCAATGACGATAAACATCTATTTGGTTGGAGATTTCTAATTGCAGAAGGTTAGTTAGTAGCATTTCCACTCTAAAAGGAAAAACAGAAATTTTTGTGATTTTGTTGAATACTAATAGATAGATACAAACTCCGGTCCGTTTACAAGGGCCGATGTGAATGAAGTGTCCCTTCATAATGCTAATGACGTGATGCCCACAGGACAAGGGAAAATTGGGACGATACTATTTTCCCCTTTCGAGGATGGACACTATAATTATGCTAGTTTCTAGCTAGCTACTAGTGCCTTGAAGATACTGAACATGGTATCCCTCCAAAGGGTTTCGAGCTACCCATACAACAAGGTCCAAGGACCCCACTATAATTGGGTAGACTATGGTGGTGAGCACCACGGTGGCATGGGGAATGGAACTTTATTAGTATTAGAGCCAGGTTATAATACGTTATAATCTTGCAGCTTATGAGGCCGTATGATTCAACATTTGATCCACATGACCTTCTACAAGTTTGTTACAAGATTGTGCGATTAAAGATTTAAAATAATGACTTCCCTTTATTTTTTATTTTTTAAAACTTTTGAAAGTTAAAAAAATAAAATGAATCAATACATTTATCATTTGATAATAACACAATCTTGAACCAACTTACCTTTATTTTAACATATACAAGACTTTTGAAAAATTTGTGTTTTTAAGTTATAACTAGCCTACGAACCATAGGGATTAAATATAAAAGGTGGAAAAGTATGCCAAAATGACAAAGTCATTACATAAATCCTCTCAAATTCCATATATACACTATAAGGTAAGGGGCTCTAAAATGACACAATGTCAATAATGGCTTGATAGACCTAACTGCTCAAGACATACATAATAGCTTTTAGAGCTAATTTTCAAAGTACTCAGTATGAATATTCTAGAGTGCACCATTTCAGGAACACCTAGAAGTTCAACTTCAAGTTTCATTACAAATGTTAAGAAGGTCCAAAAATTATGATTCTACCATGTCCAATCCTATATATACTTTGCCCATGCACAAAAATTGCTGGCATGACTATTATCAATCTAAAATTGTTGAGCACCTTATGTTAATCCCTAAAGGTCTGACGGTGCCGTGGCAACCAGTAGAATACATTGTATTTTGGTTGTATATGGATTGAATGCACACCTTTAATGGGTTTGAGTTCAGAGAAGAAGTTGACATTTAAATCAATTTTGTTCTATGAGCTATTAAGATCTCAATTTAAAGTTTCTTGTTGGTAGCAAATCTCAATTATACGACAACATATGTACTATCCCCTAGGGATGTTTAAGGGTTAAGTGGAAACTACACGGGAGGAAACTTGCATGAACGGTAGTGAGTTGGATGAATAGCATTGGTTCAAATGAGCAAGTGGTTGCCACATGAGAGGATGTATGGGGAGTGAAAACAATGGACATGGAATAACTTTTTATCTTTGAATTTAGCATTTGGACTTTTTAAAAGTAAAATGCCATGTTGGAGGAAGTTGTGAAACTTCATGCCGCTCTTGTGTAGCATAGGCCTTAGAAGATTATAGGATTTCATACATGTACAGTATGTCTCAAAATAAGACCACAATAGAAAAACCTTAACCCTTAAACGTCTAGGCACTTCCCTATGGGCAGCCCGAAAATGGATCACAGCATCTTTTGGACTTGGGCATCATAAATAGTGCATTTTTTGAACTTGGGCATCATGAATGAACCAATCATTGATGAGCTTGCAACCTCCTACAAGGTTATGTACAATCCCAACCTACCCACCACAATATTTTCAAAGCAGAAATCACTCTTTCAAACTGTGATTTGAATCGTAAAATTTCACTTTTTGAATGCATCAGAAGAAGGTGACCACTTTGATATCAAAATATAAGGTAGAGATGGGTATTCCCATCAGGGCTCTACTTCTGTGGCCTATCACTGCACCAATATCTGAGCAGACAGCACCTAACTACCACACTCAGCAGATTGTATAACAACCTATCATGTTCTCCATGCAAGAATCTTTGTATTGCATATACCTACTCACGGAAATAGTGGTCTACAATGTTGCACTTCAAATATTCATGAAAATTTGAGAAATTTCCAAAAAAAAATTAAAAAATTAGATTTCGACCTAACTTCTATTTGTAAAAATTTTATCCCCATAGTTTTCTCAATCCCAAATATGCTGAATGGCTTAAACTGACAGGAATACCCATCTCTACCTTAAGTGAAAAGTTCAGTACAGAAGATTTTTCAAAGAAGATTCTGTAGAGAAATGACCCCTGGGGTCACCTTGGACGTTTAAGGGTTAAAGGAGACCACAATGGCAGCCATGGTTCAGAGTTGGTACAGGAGAAACATTCAAGAAAGAATCATAAGCAACCGCGTGCATCAAGTGAGAGGGTGGGACTGGGGAGTTATAAAGGGCGACGGCGAAATCTGTGGACGGCATCGGCACCAACTCAGAAAAAAAGTTTACTAATCTTGAGTTATCTCAATAATGGGTATTTACATAAGAGATTTCGTGTTTGCAAACTCTGAGAACTGAACTTGTCCAAATATATAAGAACTGCAAGAAAAGTCGAGGAAATCAATTCAAGAAATAAAATTCCACATTCTACTGCCAAAGCACCTTGTTGGCACTAACATATTTTTCAATGTGAGAAAAAAATCCACAAAACTCTCGGTTCCAAAGTGGTTGCTGCAAAATAACTGTGTTTCCACATAACCTCCATACAAGGTAGAACATATTCAGTCCATGCAACAATGATAAATGAAAATTAGACAGGCTTCGTCTAACTTTATGTAGACTCTCGTTCTCCACCAGCAGATTTGTTTTCTGAGCAGGCCCTCGAACGTCAGTCGGCGAGTTCTACTTCAGTTATCAGCAAATAAACGTGCAGAGGGTGACAACTATCTGGTCCTCAGTCTTCACGTGACTTAGTAATCACTTCTTAAAAGGAGACGGCATTGGACGCTCTGTAGGGGCTGGCTAAATCTTGTTGACCTAGGCTTATAGAGCCTCTAAGTAAGAGGGCTTCTAAAACCGTTCCAGCAACTCTCATTCTGAGAGTAGTGTTGTAGCTAGAAAATAATTCCAACTACATACACCATAAGCTAGTGTACCTCGCAACAAAAGAATAGTCGTACATTTGATACCATTGATCCCCAGTCATCCCATCAGTCATCAATGGTACTCCTAGCTTCAGCCTGTAGTCTCTGTTTAGAGCTGTTGGCTACAGCTTGGAACGGATTGACATCAAAACCTGCCTGCTTCTCTTTGTTGCGCACCTTCTTCACTTTACCCCGATCATATTCTTCATCCCTGAGATACAAAACATGGAGCTTAGATAACAATAAATTTCGCGGAACGGGTCTCATGACCACAGATACAAGACATGGCGTGCTTCAAAGGCAGTAGTAGCATTTTCTGGCATTCCTATCCACTTCAGGCATATTCAACATTAAAATTATCAGCGTCAAACTCTATGAAGTTTTGCCAAATAGGGCACGCACCATGAATCCCGTACGGGTACAACAGTCTTGTGCGTGCGCAATAGGCTATCAACGTCCTTAACGGATCCATTCCCGTTGGCCTCCACCTCACCCCATCGAGGAACTGCACAAGTGAATTCGGTCTACAGTTAGGACCACTCCCATTCAACTCAATCTCCATGAGATGTGATATCTCTGTAAGATGACGATGTTTGAGCTAATCCCCAATCTTGCCACAAATGCATGTCACAACTAAAAAGTGTGAACAATTATAGATGCCACGTTATGATAGCCATCGAGGTTGTCGCCTTTGAACTTACCCTCTAAATCGTACAACCCATTTGATTGCGAATGCAGGGAATTCTTTGCCGGAAGTACAGCAGCCTTTGAACACCTATCCAAGCCAAGGTCACTTCCTGCCCCCAAGCCATTTGCAGTCGTACTGTCTACTTTTTTGTGTGCATCAGCACAACCATTCAGTGTTCCGGTGATGCTCTTTGCACCAAAACCTGCATTCATTTGCCCATTTGATCCAATCGTAACATGATCCCCATTCAGGGCCACATCCGGAGCTCTTACACCTGACTCTTCTGCTTGACAAGTTCCGTTAGACTGTAATCTCTCCCTCAACACGCTGACGTGTTCAGATCCAGATCCATTCACCTTGGAACCATTAACCCCGTCACCGTTGGACGACTCCTCTTGACCGTTGACGAGTTTTTGCTTCTTGGAGAGCCCAGAGTTACCTTCGCCAGCACAGCACAGCCTCTTCAAGGTCTTCCCTCCACCATTTGCCGTCAGTTCACCGTGACCATTTTCAACTTGACATTGGCCTTTCTTGCAACCAGGTCGCTTGCGGTCTCTCTGAATGGGAAGGGACCTTGCCATAAAATACCGCCTGGTGTGCGGCATAGCATAAAGGAGGCGCATGTAGCTTTGAGGTGTATTACTAAAATGTTTATGATACTCATCCCAATCCGTATCATCGTCATCATCATCTTCGCCACTAGTACTACAATCAGCTTCACCGTTCTCAAACTTCTTGCTTTCTTCTATTGTAACGACTTTCACTGAAGCTGCAGTTGAGACTACTGGGTTTTCAGAAGATAAAGCAGACGACTCAGTCCCATTGCTCGTAGTCTCTGAATCTCTCTCGACAACTACCTCAGCATCCATCTTATCAACTGTTTCGTTCTCAATAGTGTTGGCTCCATTGGCCGAGGACTTGACTTTACCGTTGTCGACGTTCACCTTAACAGCGGGCTTACCGTTCATCTCAAGTACCGGACCATCAGACTCACTTGTCAGATTACTTGCACCACCAAATGTGTCAACCGTGTCGTTTCTTGAAGAGCTCTGATATTAAGAAAACACAATCCAGTCATCAGCAAAATTGAGTTCTTAGCATACAAGGTTACAAAGAAAAACACGTGGACAGTGATTTCACGCTCACTATTCTATGCATTTGTAGACTTCTACCTGAGAATTACCCGCAGGTCTCACAGGCGGGTTAGATTGTGATTTTGCTGCAGGTACTCCCCGTTCAGCCATATTTTGAGATGCATGGCCGTTCGACGCTTGGCGACCATTGTGGTCGAGATCGTCGGCGCTCGAGTCATCAGCAGTCTCCGCAGCACCATCTGATAGGAGCTTCTTGAATGCAGGTAATGAATTGCGCAACAATTGCTCCGCACCGGCAGATGATTGAGTCACTGAATCCTTAATGTAGAAGAGGATATACGCTTTCTGATCCAGAACAGATTTTTCACTCACTTGCTTCACCTGTAAGGCACACGCTTGATTTAGTTGATGCAACGCTAATTTATGATCCAGATTACAAAATGCTAAGTCGTACCCCTGTACGTAACGTTTGTCCTGCTATACAATGATACAAATGAATTTTCCCGAATGTAAAGAAGTTCAATTCTGTACCCGACTGTCGTCCAATGCATGCCACATATCGCCCTTCGTTCGCACAAAGCAGTAATAATGCCCTGAGTGTGTGGACCATCCAGCGTGCACAAGAACCGCATACAAAGAGTACTTAGCATCAGTAGCCTGCGTCGAATAACACGATCAAATGTTAGTCCAGCTGTGAAAAATACAGACTCGATGAAAAAAATTGGAGATTGCAGCTAAGAATTGACAGTAATGCACACGTGCCTGCGGGTTACTGATGTATGGCTTCATGTCCAACGTGCGACCAAATTCAATCTTCTTGTCAATCTTTCCTCCAGAACTCCCTGTACCGCTGAATCGCTTGAACTGAATTGTTAAAATGTTGGGTGATTTGTCAATGGTAAACTGCTTCAGAGCTCGAACTTTCTTGCGACAGTGGCTACAGTGGTACTTGTTATCACCTTCCAGGGCTTCTACTGCAGTAAAGCGGTTTAAGGCCTTCGTAAGAGAGTCAGCTCGCACAATCTCAAGGCTCAAATCCAGCAGGGGATCGTACGTGTTGGAGCAGGTAGAGCAAACGGTACACTTAACCTGCAATGACCCCACAGATGGTCAATTGATAGTTTACCCTAATAAAGTTACAATAGAAAACCTTGTTGATCTCAATTTGCTGAAGGTTCTTGTTTCAGATCTTCCCAATTGCAGAGAATTGAGGTGCAAAACTACCTGGCTCCGTAAACGACCTCCGAAAATCTTGTGTATGAGACTTCGCTCTTGTGAAACAGCAGAATTGGATTTTACCCCAGGAGGCAGGCAACAATTGTGTAACCCCTCGATGAGACACCGCAAATACTCGTGAGCGTCTTCCTGCCTCCACATTCGAAAGCTCTTGGAAATGCATCTCAGATTTTTTACAAGGTTGGAAGGAGACACCGCCCCTCCCGATGAGGCCAAAGCCTGTCGCACATGCTCTTGCAAAGCGCACATTGCACAAAATCCTGCAGCACGACCTTTGAGGCAGGTGGTTGCTAGTCAGTCATACTGCCCAGAAAGGTAAGCCATCCTTAAGAGAATAAGCTCTATTCAGATTACAGTGGTAGCAATTCGCCCCAAAATTAATGAAAGGACAAACCAGAGTTTTCAGATAAACGCATCAAGCTTAACCCACCCCAATGATAACTTCGTGTTTACCACAACACTTTCAACAACTCTGCACAGAGGTAACCTCAGATGACCTCGAGTTTCGAAACTCGTAACAGAGAAGTAACAGATTTGTAGCTTACAAGTAGTTTTATGTTGCCCACTGTCAAGATAGCCAGCCAAGGGCGGAGTGTAGGTGAGGCACTGAAGTACAGAGTTCAAGAAACAAGTATTACCCAAATTGGACAAGCCCGCTCCCTGCACCAACATTCTCACAGCAATTAGAATAAGGCCGCGAGATTCTCCGAGAATAAGGAGAATTACTACATTGCCATCGCTAAAATAAATCGGCAGCATGAACTGGCAATGAAATCTAAATCCGCGACCAAAGCGACAGAGTAAGAGAAGAAAGGCATACAATTCTCGCAGCAGGAGTCCAGGAAAGAGGCTCGTGGGCAGAAGTAGAAGTAGAGGCAGCAGCAGCAGCACTAGGGCCGGCCCGGTGCAGGCCCTTGCCAGCCATAGCAGAGGAATTCAGTGGACGAGGCAGAGACGAAGATGATGGATGCGACGAGGAGGCCATGCCCTGGTCCTTGTTGAGGGCAGGCCGGAAATTCACACGGCGCGGGGGAGCTCCCGCGCTTGGCAGCCACGCACCGCTCTGCGTGGCCGGGTCGACGCCCATCCGCTTGCGCTGCTCCACCGTGGTGGCACCACTCCCGCGCACGTCCACCTCCATCGCCGCCGCCCCCATGCTCCTCGATCGCTGCGTCCCCTCCCTTCCCTGCCCTTCCTCCCGATCACTCCCCCTCACTCGCTCCTCACGGCTCCCAAACGGCGCGTCCTTCACCAACCGCCCTCTTCCATCTCCCTCCCCTAAACCCTGCCCCACCCCAAAACCCTAAACCCCTCAAACCTCCAATCACCCCACAATAACCCCCAACCCACCTTCCCCACCACTCTACTCCAAACCTCACACAATCATCAAACAATCAAATAAACATCCACCACAACAAAACCACAAACCTCCACACTCACCCCAAACTAAAAACAACCCCAAAAACCCTACCTACCAAAATCCCAGTACGATGTAACTCCTCAACTAACCACTCCCAAAACAAAAATTCAACCACACTCTCCTCTCCAAACAGAAGAATAGGAACCTTACCAGTGGAGTAAACCAACGCCGCTCCAAGGAACGAAAAACGCTCCCCAAAAACTCCCCCCTGAACCGCCTCCCCAGATACTCCAAAACCCTAAAACTCGAACCAAAACTCAAAAACTCCAAAAAACCGAATCTGAAGAGATTATATTCCTACAGCTAATCCACCAGCCGAGAAGCTCCCATCCAAACCCAACACCGCCTCAATGGCGACCTCCACTTCACCCCACCCGAGAAACTCCAAACGCCTACCTAGTGAGCTGAAACCGACCCAAACTGGGGGCTCCCTGGACGGAATTGAGCGAGATTTTTTTTGTGAGTGGGAGGGGAGGTGAGCTACCTGCGGAGAGGAGCTCGTGGGGAGAATGGGGCGGGGCGAGAGATGGTGGGGGGAGTGGGGGAGTCGGCCCAGTGGCTCTGGAATGGGGGTGCGGCGCAAGGATTTCCAAACCCTGGCTCTCTCCGCCCTGCGATCGTGGGAACGTTGGACGGCGGCCTCTCGGGAACCTGCCCGCGCGGGTCGGTTCTGGCCTGCGCACCGGGGGTTGTGGGTGATCTGGGTGCGCGTGTTGGTGTGGTGACCGGGAGTTCCGGGTGAACCCTAAACTTGACGTCCGCTGTGACCTACACTTGTCTTTTGGTGTTCAGGATCGCTGTGCTGTGTGGATTTTGTCTGGTTTGGTTTTGAGTCAGTCATTCGGCTTTTTATTTTTGACTTTATGGTTCCTTTTACTTTAAAGGGGATGTTATACTTTAAAGGGATTTTTCTTTTACTTTAAAGGGGTGTTTAAAGTAAAAGTTTTGGAGTTTCTTTTTGTGGAGTAGGAAAGATGATTGGTAGGTTGATGTAGTTACTAGTGGAAATTATGTCTTCTATGACTAGAAGCAGTTACTAGGATTATGACTTCCTAGGACTGTAGAATTTACAAAATATAAAAGGAAAAATATAAAAGTCAAAGTAAAGTTAAAGTTTTCACATTTGTTACTATATATGCTCAGTTCTTTTGTTTCTTATATTCATGATTATTATAAACTGTTCTACACAATATTTGGTATTTGAATAATTTTGTTTATTGAGAATAAAAGATCCATTGTGTTCTGCAACTACAAGCTAGAACCAAAGCCCGAACCAAAGCCCGAACCAAAGCCCAATTCACCGATAATGGCAAGTGTGAAAAAAAATTAAAGATTGGTATTCTATATTGGGAGTAGAAGGGTTTGGACCACATATTTCACAATATGACATTCGAAAAGCTTATCGAAAACGTGCTCTTCAGCTACATCCCGACAAACATGGAGGGAATCCAAACACCGAGGAGGATTTCAAGGAATTGCAAAAGGCGTATGAGACACTCACTAATGAAACGAAACGAGCTAAATATGATGAAAAGTACAAAGTGAAGAATGATTAAGAGGAGAAAAAAAGAAAAATGAGTGAGAAGCAGCGAAAGTTGGTGGAGGATCTTGCAAAGAGAGAGAATGCTCATAAACAAGAACATAAATCAAATTCTCAATATGAAGGACACGAGACATTTATGCGAAGGAGGCTGAGCGAAGAGATTACAAAGATTTGCACAAAAAGGCGTCAAACTTTTAGATTCGATGATGGTACATCTGTTGGTTTACAGACACATAATAAGTAATCTTTTGACCCAATAATTGAGATGACTAGGATAACTTAAATGACTATAATAATTTAAATGACTAAGATGAGTAAAATGATTGAGATAACTACAATGATTGAGATGACTTCGATGATTGTGATGATTGAGATAACTTCGATAAGTGCCATGATTGAGATGCCAAAGATGCCAAAGATGCTTCAAATACCTTCGATGACTGAGATGACTGAGATGACTGTCCAAGATAATGCTTGAAATGCTTTAAATGATTGAGATGATTATCTGAGATGATTAAGATAACTAAGATAACGAAGATAACGAAGATGACTGAGATGCTTGAGATAATTATTTGATATGACAAAGATGCCTAAGATCATTGCTTGACATGAATAGAATAGGAAAAATTACTTAAAATATAAGCTTAGATGGATGAGATAATTGAGGTGGCTGAAACAACTGAGATGGTTAAAACGACTCTAATATATAACTGAGGGTATACGGCTCAAGGTATGTGATGGCTAAGATAATAAACATAATTAATATAATAAATTGAAAAAATATGGTAAATAATTCCATTCAATATATTTTGTCAATGTCTAATGAATAAACTTCTTTCGTTACATAAAAAATATAATCAATATTGTTATATAGTCACGATTTCATCATAATAATTTATATAATAATGATTTAATGGTAAAGGTTTTTAAAATTTGTATTAAAAAATCTATTGTACAAATACTCTATAAATTGTATCATCAAATCATTTCTAAGTATGCATTCTTGTGTTTGAAAGATCATATATTCTTTTTACCTTCAATATAAACAAACTACTTCCTTTGTTTACCAAAAAAGCAGTGGTTTCTTTTTGAGTATGGGATTAAGAACAGTAATGTGCTTTCCGAATATATGGGATGTGATTGGGTTGCAAGAAGCGATGGATTCCATAGCAACCACAAATTCAACTATAGTTGGGTCCATTACGTGCCAAAGTCCATTAAAACAAGTCTACAGTTTTATGTTATTGCAAGCATTTGTTGAAACCATGGTTTTTTTTGTGAAACATAGAGGGTATGATTTTCATGCACATTATAAAGGTCTCTAAAGTTGTACATTTTAAAGATAATAAGTTTTATTAAAGTTTCTTTCAAATAATTTAAAGTATTTTTCTTACAAAAATTAATGGTATGTGTATATGTTATATGTTATAACAATCTTACAATGATTATTCAAAGAATTATACTTGGAAGAATTTATTTGAAGCATTAAAGATTATTTCATATATCATAAAATTTTAAGGACAAACTTTTTTATTAAAATAAGTCAATTAGTCAATTTTCTTTCTCCCAAATAAGATGTATAGAAATTTTACATCTAGAATTAGGATTAAAATATTTGTTTTTTATTGGTTATATTATAAATTATTTAGCATATGGATACCATTGTTCTTCATAAAGGTAGATTCTTCTATTCTAAGAACGTACAACTCTTACATTCGTTAGAATTATAATTAAGTTTTTTCAAACATGCTAATCTTTTAATTTTCAAAATCTACAATTGTCCAACAAACATTGTTTACCTATACATTAATTATTATTCAACACCTTTCGTTAGGCTTTTGTAAATAGGCTAAATAATACAAGACTAACAATACTAAACATTTTAGAAAATACAATTCTACATGAACCATGTCTTAGATACGCCTTTGTATAGAAAATAATGACAAAAAAGTAGAATGTAACATTGGAGAGTTAAAATCCATATAAGGCCAATTTTGTTGAAAGTGTTTTCTCATAGTAGTTGATTATGTATGCACAACTATGCCCTATCAATTTGGTGGCTGATGTCTTTTGATTAATCTTATATTTAACTTGATAGTTGCTATCACATTTTTCATTGTAGACTCTAACCTACTCATCAAATTGAAGAATAAAGAATTTAAAAAAAAAAAAAAAACGTGGCTAATGAGCCTCTTCAAACTACTGTTTATAAGTCTTCAAACACCATCACCAGTTAAACCAACTACAACTCTAGTAATTGAGCCTTTCAATGGAATGTGAGGGTTTTTACACTAAATTTTATGTGTATGCATACATATTAATTGGCACATTTACCAAAACCAATGAGATACACATGTCGCTAAATATTTAGCATACATGCGTTTGAATATATAGCGCATATGGAGACAAACATTTGGCAAATTATATATATATATATATACTTACAAAAAATTAAAATATTTTTGAATGAGGTAAATGTAAGTCATCAAATAGTAAAGACTATTTCAAAAACTACTTGGTCTACTGTCAATGGACATATGAATTTGAACTTAAATTTGGAGACTTTGCACCATTTGATAGTCTTTTGTCCTATGGAAAAAGAGAATAAAACTCTTTAGACTTGAGATTATGAACACATTTTTAATCTTTAATTGAATTTAAAAATCTAGTACTTTTTGGTTGGACTTTTGTATTTTCATTATCACCATATAATTTCCTATTAAATATGCATTAAAAATTTCAAGAACAACTTCCTTTCATCCACAAAACACACACCTCTCACTATTCATCTATCCTATAGGCACAAAACTAAGAGTAGAACAAAAAAACACTTAATTCACATCTGACTCCTTCGGAAATCAAAGTTTCTTTATCTCTCACCATTTACACATTTTCCCTCAAACCCAAAAGAATCTCAGAGGCATTTTAGACTAGGGGCAAAGGGTCAAGGGTCGAGCAATTCCAGTAATTTCATTGGTCTACAATTGAAAATTGGCTTACAAAGTTTCACACTAGGGGCCAAGAGCCAAAGGCCTTGAAAACGCTTACATGGCAACACTTTTTGAGAGTATTTGTATCAAAAATTCAGCCCTTTAAAGACAACTCAGATCAAACAAGAATAAAAATCCAAACCCTAAGCAAGCGGCCAATCCCCTCTTCATGAAAATATTCAAAAAAATCACCAAAATTTAATATTTCAATATTTTTCTACATCTCCAAAACCTAGTAGTTTGGTCTTCAATATAGGTTTTACCCCTTGGACACTGTACGAAACACCGCTAAAAAGACGACTTAAGGTAGCGACACCCAATTTTGAGTCAGATCCAAAACGGTTTCCTGCCCATGTCTAGATTGTACTTTTTGATCATTTATCGATGGACTCGATGGCCATTTTAGACCATTTACCAATAAAAATTTAACCCTTTCTAACTTTTGCATATTATATTCAAATCATGCATTCTTTGGTGCGTTGGAATCCTCTCGAACTTGCTCACAATAAAACTCAAAAATTTACAATTTCTAACAATAACAAGTAGGCACAACAATCAAAGTGGCGGTTTTAGGTGTTACTACCTTAAACAGAAAATCCAAATGTACCTACAAAGACACCCCCAAAAGATGCAACCGAACAACGAGACGAACAATCCTGCAAAGCACAGCAAATGATACTTCTAATAACCGTCCCATGATTTCAGCCACCGAGTCAGTCTCTCATCCTGACAGTACTTACTCAAACCATCACTCTTTTTTGACTACTTCCTCCCACCATCGCCATCTCCATCTCCTTCGAACCAGCTCTACCTGCGCCGGAGCAAGCCCATGAGCACCGGATCTACCCCTCCACCAACACCCCGCATCCCCCGCCCTGCCAATCGATCCAACTTGGTGTCCCTCTCTAGATCACTCTGCACAGGTAATTAGCTAGTAACTGATCTAGTACTTGATCTTCCCATTTCATGACCTTGATTCGGGGTTCTTGGACCTAGCTTCAGTGTTATCGATATCGATCAGCTAGCATCGATCAGTCCAGCTAGAATCACACCATCTTTGGTAGTGTTCTTGTACTCTAGCTCCTTGGTCTCTAGTGTTCTAGTGGTCTTTCTACTATGAGCATTTAACCAATTGGTACTAGGTAAGGTACTAAATAAAAAACCGACACTTGGTTAAGTCATGGTTAATTCAAGATGGTGTCTTGGAAGGGGCACAAGTTGTTTCTTTTACAGGGTCAGAAGTGCCTCCTTGGACTGTGGTTGTGGTAGTGGTAGTACTGGTGGTTGTAGTTCTAGTTTTGATGCTACGTTGCTAGATTGTGCAAGGGAGTTGGCACTCTACTGCGCATTTCAATCCTACTGTTGTGTTTGTTCTTAAAGGGGATGAATTGGGAGTTTCTAGGCTTGAGTTGAGTTTGATCGGCACCAGGTTCTCATACAGGTGCCACTTTGACACGGTCAGGGAGTGTGGCTGGTTGGATTCTGCTTCTGATCGCGTTTCAATCTAGTTCTAGTGGTGGGAATTCATGTTTTGGGGTGGTCTAAGAACGATCTACTGTTCTTGCCGGCTGGTTGTGGGAGGGATTTTGTGTTGTTTGTTTCTGTGAGGGTGGGGTTAGGTCATTTGTGTCGGTTTTTCTAGGTCAAGTGGGTTCGGTTTGTTTCTGAGTGGACGATCTTGGTTGTGCGATTTGTGGTTTGCGTGTTTTTTGTGGCATCTCGGTGATTTTTCCACGCGTGGCGTGTTTGTTTTAGAATCTAGTTCGAGAGGGATGAGTTGAAGCTTACTAGAATTACTTGGTGTGTTCCTGCTATGGAGTTTTCTTAGCTAGGTCTCCTGATAGCTTCTCCAGTAGTTTGTCCTTTCCTTCAGCATTCTTGACGCTGTTTGATAGGTCCTTAATTGTTCCCTAGCTGCGTCGTTTTCTTCGGCTGTGTGAAGGTGAAATGGAGGCATTGCATTGATAAATAACCCAAAAATATGAGTTCACTATCGTCGCTTGAATTTTAAAAGCTTTTCCTTCATTGCGATTTTTTTGCGAAGGGATGCGTTACCAGTACATTGTGAAGGTTCGTAGAGAGAGTATCCTAGAGGTGTGGTTTTCTCGTGAATGTTCACTAGTTTGGATTTCGATTTCGGAACGAGCTGAATACTGTTTGTCGGTATTGGTCCGACATATTCGGAGTCGTATAGAATGGTGTGCATTTGAGTTTAACTTGTTGGTTGAACCCTTGAACTGAAGTCTGCTGGAATTTTAGAGTATCTTGTTGCCCATTTTGTGACCACTAAAAACACAGAGGCCCTTTAAGGGGTATGACAGGATGGATTCAGCTTTATCTGTTTTCAACATTGTTCCCTCTTCAAAGAGTGAGCTGTTGAAAATTTAATTGAAGAGATGAGTGTTGTTTCTGTGAGCTTGAGGCAATTTTATTGAAGCAACTTTCTTTTAATTTGCCCTAATAAATTGTATGCACAATAACATTGCAGCTTTAGACTTCCGCAAGGAGAAGGCTCGAGCCATTTAGTGAGCATTTGGATGTACGCTTGAAGGCACGGCATTGTCGCACGGATGGTATAGCAGGGCCAGGCTTACAGTACCAAAGTAAGCCTATTCACTTTTCCATATTTTCAGATGCTGAGGGGGTTCCATGCGTGTGGAATTATCATTAAATTGGCAATACTTATGTCTAGACAATTTTGCATTGAGAATTGACGAAAATGCTCGTGGGCCTCTCAGCATAAGTTTGTCTTCATCCTTTCTGAGATTCTGCTCATTGAAGTGCCGTTCTTTTGCTATGGTCACTTGCTTATCAGAATGGGCATTGCTCATAATTGCACCCTCTACAGAAGAGTATCTCAAATTTCATGGTGTGTGCTAAGCACTGATTATCACTTCTTTCTCATCGTTTTGCCCCTTGCCAAGATAAATTCCCTCTGGTGGATCCGGGTGTTGCAATGAAGTACAGACGGTCTAAACCGCATGTAGCAGCCACAGCAATTCAAGCTGCTTACCGAGGCCACCTTGTGCGCCGCACTCAACCATTGAAGCATCTTCGAATCATCAGGAATGTACGAATCGAATTGCAGAGGCTCGAGCACCAGCTGGCAACTGATCCTCGACTATTCGAGACCCTGCGTAGGGATTCTACGGAGAGACTGAAATGGAGTGAAGGAGGCATGCATCTCCTGTTACAGTTGGACTCCCTGCAAGGATTGCACCCTGTCGTTCGTGACAGTCGGAAGTCGGTCACCAAGGACGTGATTTCGTACCAAGAATACATTGATTCTGCCGGTAAAGGAGCCCATATGCCGTATGTTCAGCCCACCGGGCAGACATTCCCACAAGCCCCACCTGTTCATAGCCAGCAGTCAGCGTATTCTACAACAAGCTCAGCAGCAGGAGTGTACAAATATAGTCCATCGCATTCTCAAGGGTCTGTCCAGCAAGGAGTTAATCCTCAAGCTCATGTGCCATACGTGCCAACGGTTCCTGGTCGCGGGGAACGGCCCTTGAGTTCGGGGCCTCCTCCAAGTCAATATGCTGCGCAACCAGAAAAGACATATTATCCTCCACAAGGTGCGTTTACGAATTCTTCGAATCAAGTGTATTGGCTGAATTGAACGCTGCTGTTCTTATTGTATTTTTCATTTTGTTATGTTTTGAAATAGCAATAGTTCATGCTCTGCTAAAGAGTCCGGGTAACCTGTTCAACGCAAATGTCTACGAAACTGTATGACAAACGTTTTTAACTGATTCACAAGCATATCCGGCATTCTCATACCAAGACCTGATACCTTCTTAGGCAAGGCCTTAGAGTGGGTTTCAGTAACGATGCTTAGCGAATCATGTCCTATCCTTGGTTTCTCTCGTTCTGGGTGCAGATTAAATGTTTTTGATATCACATTCTTTCCTGCTTACTTTCTCAATGCATTCATGAAACAATCTGTTTTGTGGATCAGGCCTATCTCGATATGATTACGATGCGCGCTTCCCACCAGGCACAGAACCCGATGTAATCGATCTGTTCAGAAAAGCAGATGTTGACGGAAGTGGGGCCATTGATACCAAGGAGCTGCAAAGGATACTATCACTGAAATTCTTCAATTTCAGTCGGAGAACAGTGCGCCTCATGCTCCACCTTTTTGCAGACGACACCACCATAACTTCCAGGTAAAAATCTAAACCTCCATACTCCACATTCCCTTAAATAACCATCTCTCTCCCCGTTGTCTTCACCTCCAGCTCCAAGTCCATCTAACCATATAACATCACCATCAGTCCAAAACCGAAGCTAACGATATCATCACAGAAAAAATAACCTGATCGAACATGTTCGAAAGGAAAACTCCAACAACCATTATTGTCATCTACTCTGCAGACTCGGACCAACGGCCTTCATGAAGCTATGGAGGGAACTGAAGAAGTGGCAGCGAACATTCAAGAGCTTCGACCACGACGGCAGCGGCAGCATAGATCTGCCGGAGCTGAGGGAAGCCATGCTGAGCCTGGGCATCGGAGTGACGCCCCAGGTGCTGCAGCTTCTCATGTTCAACTACGACCGCACCGGGCTGAACTCAAGCATAGCATTCGGGGATTTCATCGAGTGCGGGCTCATCGTCAAAGGCCTGACTGAGAAGTTCATTCTGCATGATCCGGAGTACACTGGAGCTGCTAGAATCGATTACCAGGCGTTCATGATGATGGTGCTGCCGTTCATTGTGGCTTAGCATGGGCAGCCCATTTGTAGAGTTATGTATGTGGAGATTAGTAGGATGAGAAAACTAGATTGGTATATTGTGTTGCAGAGATGATCATGTGCTTGTTAGTTAGGAAATTCTGGACAAGTGCCCACATTTTATAAGGGTTGCAGATATTAAGATTACTGCCGCATTCATGTTATGTCCAGCGTTTGAGGACTGTTGGCGGTGTTGAAGTTAGTTGTGAATGATTTTGTTGTCTTCTCTCATGGCTCAGATTGGAGGTGTTTTCTTCTTAGCAAACATTTGGCCCCTTTTTTTGCATTTAAAGTTTCTTAGAGGGGATATTAGGAAAACACACTCTTCACTGCAAAAACCTTGGATCTTGATAATTCAGAATTCTTAGATTACTTGGAAAATACTTGCTATGTACTGTACAATTTACATTCACTTGTTTAAAAAAGAATAATCATTCATGAGATGAGCTCACTTACTGTAGATAAGCTCAATGAGGACCAGTTTCAACATATCATTTGTTTGAATATGAATTCTTCATCCAAATGCAATTTCCCAATATGTCCGAAGAAGGTAAAAATGATAGATTTACAGATGTGGGGGGAAAACAATAATAACAGATAGGACAGAAAATATACTATGGAATGCATCATTGTTTTCAATAGAAATTTTTACATTCCTTTGCTGCTTTGTAGATTTTGTTCATTCTGGATTACATATTTTTTTACAAATTCTTCATTTTAGGTATTCTTAGATTATAATCAAATTGTCACTGATGGGCCATATTGGATTCATTACCATAATCCATAGTTCTTATAGTAAGTTTTTTCTAAAAATAGTTTAGTATTTCTAATTTTGAAATGAAGTAACTATATTAGTTAATTTAATTTGCAATGATTAAAAACATAAACTTACAATAGTGAAAAACTTTATTTTACAAGAAACCAAAATGTAATAATCTTGTATTGCATTATAAAAATAAATAAATAAATAAACTCTTGCATTTTAATGTAACCAAATACTTTACATGTAAAATTATAAAATAAATTGAATCAAAAATTTATTTAGAAGTTATTGAACATTTATGGATATTCATGTTCATTTCTTCTTAACCCTTCTATCACTACTCCTATTTTTGGAAATCAAGGCTCTTTGAGGGACTTGGATGTGTTTTGTTGTACAATGAATAAATCAAGGGTAAAAAAGGAGATCCATCTGTACAAATGTGTAGTCCCTTAGTATACATACGAGTGGCCAAACATGAGTGAGATTTGCTATATGATTTAAAGAATTATGATGTTCCAAGTCCGATGTAGTAAACAACATCTACATGACCTCGCCACGTATAATTAGTTCTAGCATGCACATTAGGAGTCCAAATGTATCCCTATTTTGTGCACTAGATGGAGCATACATTTGTCCTTCAGTGTTGTTGCCTGCGCTTTTGCTATTTCTACACCGACCTTACTCAATTATAGAATAACCACACCTCAACAACCACATTTGGTTGATTGGTCATCAAAGAGTTAAAAGTGAATGTAGTATTTTGTAAGGCAACTTACATTGATAGATGGATGAATGAAATCTTCTAATCACATTGGACAGTGTGTAAGCAGAGGATGAAAGGAGTCAGACAACTCCCAGCTGAGGATGGATGGACCGGAGTCAGACAACTCCAGATTGAGAACATGTGCACTGGAGTTAAACAGCTCTATATTTAGTGCATTGGAGTCAGACCACTCCAAGATTGAGAACATGTGTACAAGAGTTAGACAACTCAAGATGAGGTACACTAGAATTAGACTACTAATAGTAGTGAATTAGCTTTACTCTAAATATAGGAGTAAAGATAGTGGTGAATTATCTTTACTCTAGATATAGGAGTAAAGATCTAGAAGAGTCTCTGAGTTAAAGAGATAGAGGGATCTAGAATGATCTATGGATTATCTTTACTCCAGATATTGGAGTAAAGGAGATGGAAAGATCTAGAAGAGTCTCTGAGTTGAAGACATAGAAGAACTTAGAAGGATTTGTGGATTACCTTTACTCCAGATATATGAGTAAAAGAGATAGAATGATCTATGAATAGGCTAGACTCTGAGACATAGCCTAAGATAGACTGTAGTTCCTTTTCGGAAGGAACTCATATATAAAGGCTCGGGGGTGAGATTGTGAGACACTTCTCTAGTGATCACTTCTCTATGGTTGGCTGGTGAGCCTTCAGTCAATATATTTTGATCTTTGTAGTTCTATTGTAGTTTATTGAGTTTTTATCTTTCCCTTGTCTTATTTGTCTTTTTGTTTGAGAGTTGGTGGCAAACCTGTTGGGAGGTTTGTTACATATTTATCATTCAACCTTTATTTGCTATTATAAGAATTGAATTCATCATTTAATATTTGATGTAATTCCCTAATTCAAAGTTGTGTTGTTTCTGTAAATAATATCATTTTAGAGTATAAAAATGGCTTGAAATCATGTAACTTGGCATGTTTTTAATTTCCTAATTACAATTGGCTTCACAAAGCTCAGAGAAATACCCTTTGATGAATCCCCTATTTATTCGTACAACAATAACTACATTTGAATCACAATAAAATCCATGGATACAACCATGAACAAATCCATGATAAAACACAATTAGACACCCATGATTAAACTCCAACAACTCTACGATAAAATACAATCTATGTTACTTAAATAGTAGGTTTGTCCACCTCAAAGCAAATAATTTAATTTTTAAAATAGTAAGTGGATTTTATTTTTCCAAAAAAATACACTATAAATAGTCTCAAATAACTTTAAATAATCAAATATCTCTTAAAAAAAATAAAAAATCATTTCTTTAATTTTTTAATTTTTATTTAGTTTCTTTATTTAGAATTGTTTATAAAGGCACCTTCTAATTATGTATGGTAAAAAATTCATGATAAATTTATCATCAAACACCCGCACAATGCGATGCAAGATCGCTATTTGTTCTTCAGAGAAACCTTAACCCCTAAAGGCCCATAGTCCTAGAATGGGCTTTTTTAAAATTTGGGCAGGTTCCTAGAATTCCAATCTAATTCCTAAATCGTTGAAAATAATAATTTAGGTAGGCATTTTGAAGAGGTTTGTGCAGAATTTTTATTTTTATTTTTTTAACATACTGAAAAAAAGTTACGGGGTTTTGAGTGTCAAAAGCTACATTCAGCCAAACTTCGGGCAAGCTCACAGCCACTGTCAATGCAGCAAATTTTGCCCAAAACTGCCCAAAACTGCCCAAAATTGCCAAAATCTGCCAAAATCTGCCCAAAGCCGAAACTTTGAAATTCCACCAAAAATTGAGATTTTGATATTATTCAAAAATAAAAATTTCTATGTATAGAGAAGGCAGTAGAGCATGTTCCCACCGTTCCGATTTTCAATCCAAAATTTTTTCATATGCTATTTTATTGTCAAAAAACGGCCTTTGTTCGTAAATTTCAGTATATCCCCTAGCGGAAAATGATTGTTTTGCCAACCTTCCACAACTTTTTTGAATATGATTTTTTCCAACACAATTAGCTAACTCAGTCTTCTTTGACGTGCATCAAAACCCCCAAAATCCATAATGCAAAAAATTGGTTATTTGGGCCTTCAAAACTCTGCTGATCCCTT
Source organism: Ceratodon purpureus (assembly GCA_014871385.1). Lineage (NCBI taxonomy): Eukaryota > Viridiplantae > Streptophyta > Bryopsida > Pseudoditrichales > Ditrichaceae > Ceratodon > Ceratodon purpureus. The sequence continues at coordinate 17,456,131 of CM026423.1, read as the reverse complement.
TTTGCGCAGGGAAAAAAACTTGTTTTTTAACTTTGAACGTTACGATCTTGCAATTGGTGAAGAATGAGTGTGTAAGATTTGGTGGACATGTAGACATAGAAGTAAGCTACAAGATCTTACGGTTAGATGTACTAATTAAGACCCCAAGTTTGCAAAATCCACCTTGCTTTGAAGAGGGGCTGTTTTCAGGCAGTTTTGATGAAAAACACCCTTGGGCGTTTAGGGGTTAAATAAAATTTCCAATGCTAGAATGGCACTGTGGAGAGCAAATTTTAAAGCAACAACGTCGGACTCGCCAACTTCTCTTGCCAACATTGCATGGCGGGCCCGCAACCAAAACCACCCTCCAACGAGCACCGCACCCCTGCTTCCAAACTGCCAGGACTCGCAATGGAGGTCCTGGTCATTGTAAAAATTGCAGATTTGCCGAGAGATATAGTCTTCACACTGTAGCAAGTCAATGGCACAATAAAGTTAAAGACACCCACTTTCGAAGACCCCGGACCCACATTTAGTTATGTGTAGCAAAGCGCCCCACTTCGTAAGTGCCTCGAGTGCACGAGGAATCAAACCCGGGACTCCTTTGTGGAAGTCTACTTGGCTTTCTTCTCGATATTTCCTCCCGCCACTCGACCAGGGTCCCGTACCAAGCATCAACACCATTGCAGGGTGTTGATGATGGAAGTTGACTCGAGATGCCCTTACCGCACCAAGCCGTGACTTACTCTTGGCCGTGACTTTCTTCATTTCTTTTGCTCCCGCTACGTTTACCCAACACATAGAATCAACGTAACACAATGGCAATGACTAAGCTTCACAAGAAAAAAGGCGCAAAGTGAGCTATGCAGACGATGAAGTGGCACATTTCTTATGCGTGTTCCAGAGTGAGGGTTGGGTTTAATACATCACAATGTCGAATGGCACACAAGCCACCCTGGAACATCATGTAGAAATTTGACATACCGGGAGTTTTTAATGTGGCTCGATTGATGATGCTCTAAAATCCCTAACTAACCCAAATAAGGAATCCCATGATAAAACCCCAATAAGAAAACCCATGATAAAACCCCAAGAAGAAAACCCATGATAAAACCCATGATAAACCCAATAGGAAACCCCATGATGAAACCTAAGGTTGACACACCTATAACCGACAACTTAAAGCAGTTTAGCATATCAAAGCTTGGGTTATCGACAAGGAGATATTTTTGGTTCATAGGAAAATAATGTTCATGAAGAATGAGCATTTTTTCATGAATTATCTCCCAATATTGAAATTTGTACAATTTTTCAAAGTGAAAAGTACTTCCGAACCAATAGCCGATATATACAAATGAGGTACATCTGTTCTTTCATAATCTAGGAATTAGAAGATATCGGCTATTGGTCATGTGTCGACTATAGGTGTGTCAACCTTAATAAAGAAGCCCCTGATGACAAACCCAGGAGGGCAGAAACCAAGGGGTCCATAAACCCCCACCGCGCGTGCACACGGGGCGAAGGCCTTTTCACACTGCCACGCAGCCCCCTCATTCCCCAAGGCTGAGGTGGACGAGCATCACTAAAGTTCCTAATTCTTCACAGCCAAGTTTGCTCCTCCGGAAACCCTAACTCTGTTTTCTGGCCTCTCGCGCAACTGACTCCACACAAGCTCGCATTTCCTGCAGCTATGGCGGTGCCAATGTGTTGATCGACAGCTCTCGCACTCAGACGGAGTAACATTGTTCTCTCACCATGGCTACGGCGCTTCTGCTCCTGCGCCATCTCGCGCAGCGGAGCCATGGCGCGCGCGGATTGCCGCGCATTCTCTCGCACAATTCCGCGCGGGTGGCGGATGAGGCCGCGGCGGGGCTTGCGCGGGGGTACAGGGCGGTGGCGCGGGAGGTTGAGGGTTTGGAGGGGGGAAGGTGGAGGTTGACGGAATTTTTCTCGCGGCGCGGGTTGAGTGTGAAGAGCGGGGTGGAGGGGGGAGAGGAGAAGGCTGTGGAGTTGGTGAGTGAGAAAGGGGAGAAGGTGAGGAAGGTAGGGCGGCCTCGGAAGGTGGAGGATGGCGGTGCGAAGGAGAAGGAGAAGGTGAAGCCGAGGCGGAAGCCGCGGGCGACGATGAAGAAGCTGGAGGAAGAGATTGCGGCGAATGAGGCCGCCGCGAGTGGATCGGGGATTGCGCCGGTGAAGCTGAAATTGACGACGAGGAAGAGGAGGACGACGGCGGCGTCGGTGTCTGTGGCGGGTGCGGATTCTGGAGAGGCTGTAGGTTCCAGTTTAGACGATTTTAGTTTAGGTGTAGGTGTAGCGCCGCAATTAGGCGAAGGGGCAGGGAAATCGGGTAGGGAGGAGGAATTTAGAAGCCGAATCGCTAGTGCATCGACGGGCGGTGAGAGTGGAGCGTTGAATTCGAAGGCAGGTGGCGAAAGCTCCAATTCAATTTTGTCGTCGTTAGTAGAGGATGGTGAGGAAGGGGAGGCGAGGAGCGGTTTTCCCTCTTTGAAGGGAGCTATGCAGAGTGGGACTCGGCGGGAGACGGGGGACGCGCCACCGCGCACAGCGCCGAGGTTTCCCAAGCTGGACCTGACGTCGAAGCAGCGGATTACGAGAGTGGAGCTGGATGGGGACGAGAAGGGCAATGAGAAGGGGGCGAAGGTCGTGGTGCCTGATCAGTATAGTGATCCGAAGAAAGTTTTCCAGATGTTGCAGCATGCTAGACCGGGGACGTTCACCAGTGCAGAGAAAGCCCGACTCAGCTGGATTTTTCACCGATTCGCTGAATCGGGGTTAGTTCCTTTGTCTCCGATCGGTTTGCGTTGAATGGTCATTGCAGCTGTATCACTTTCAGAATTTTTCTTAGTAGTTCTCTTCTGGGATGATATAATAATGCAAGCAATCGAAGCGGCCAGGGAGAGTGTTCCTGTAACATGAATGGGGTTTATCGTGGTTTAGGGTTGCCGAGTTTTGCGGGTTTAGGTGGATTTTAATCCGAGAAAGACCTGATGGTTTTGCATGTTTAGGGTATTAACGGGTATTATTGTTTTCTTTAAGCGGTTTAGGTCATTTGCTTACATCATGTTGGTACTGTATGTTTATCGAGAACAGGTGGGTGTCGGACCAAGCACTGGCATTATATATAAATTCAAAGTTTTTTCCAACAGCAGTTTCACGCTTCCGCAAGTTCTTTTCAAGCAGGGCAACGCCAGAGCTTCGAGGACTACTGATACAAATGGGTCCTTCTAATAGTGCTCTCAAATTTTTGTTTCCAATTTTCTCAGAGTTTTGCATTGCAGAATTCTCTGCTGAGATCAACCGTTATCGGGAGCTCGTCAGTACTGCTGATCTCACGAAGCCGGATGCTTGGTATGATCCTCACTGATATGCATCTCTCGCCGTTTATAACCTCGCTGAATGGTGGTACTATCCATAGGTTTATGTAGGGTTTAAGGATATTGTCATCGTGTTACGGTTCTGAAGAATCAGAGGATGGGGTTGCAGGTACCCTTTTGCTCGGGCAATTAAGCGGAAGGTTATTTATCACCAGGGGCCTACTAACAGTGGAAAGACATATATGGCTCTGAAGCGGTTCATGGAGGCTTCTAATGGAATTTACTGCAGTCCACTGCGACTCCTTGCCATGGAGGTCAGCCATTTAAGTGCAATATCAGGAACAAACTTTTGGCATTATGTATTAAGAAGTAAGTCTTATGAGTTAGCTAGTGTTTGCTTGTTTTATTTCAATATAAAGAGTACAGTAATTTCTAAACAGGTATCACATCTTATAATTTTTGACAGGTGTTCGACAAGGTGAATGCTGAAGGCATATACTGTAATCTACACACTGGGCAAGAGAAAAAGGATTTACCATTTGCAAACCATTTGGCATGCACTGTGGAGATGGCGTATCTTAGCAAGCAATGGGAGGTTGCTGTCATTGATGAAGTCCAGGTAATGAGAATGCACTTATTGCACATTCTGCAACATGCATTCTTTCTTCTTTCGTTTTTGGAAACGAACTTGATATCTGCAGTTGCACCATCTCATGTAGCATTGTGGAAGTATAAATTTGGAATGTATCGGTCTTTGACACTCCCATATTACATGATGGGCCAGATGATGAGCGATGAATACAGAGGTTGGGCATGGACACGAGCATTTTTAGGACTACAGGCGGATGAGATTCATGTCTGTGGGGACCCCAGTGCAGTTCCATTGTTGCGCAGCCTTTGCGCATCAACGGGAGACGAATTGATTGAAAATGAGTACGAGCGATTTAAGCCTCTGAGATTGGATCATGTAAGACCCTTCCTTAAGCTACGAATAATATATCACTATTCTTTGGTCGCTTTGCTCAATTGTGGTCCTTGATGTGTTTTTAAATGGTGCAACTAGTTTTATCTTTTCAACAGGAACTGCATTACGAATGTTATGTTTGAGATTACTATTTAAGTCGTATTCCTATATCATGTACATTTCACAATCATCTAACGAAGTCATCATGCATCATCTTGTTTGCAGAATTCTCTCAATGGAGACTTCTCGAATATTGAAGCCGGAGACTGCATAGTTGCATTTTCTCGTAAGGACATATTTGATGTGAAGGTTTGTGCCTCCAAGACACTATCAATTCATGAACATTTTGGTCTGATGTGAAAACTTGCAGCGTAGGATCTTGAAGCCACGTTTTTTGTCCCATTCCTGTGAATTTTGTTTTAACAAATTTTCCCTCTTCATGATCTTTTTGTCAACAACAGCGTGAAGTGGAACTAGCAACAAATCACAAGTGTTGCGTCGTATACGGGGCCCTTCCACCTGAGACAAGAACTCAGCAAGCCAAGTTGTTCAACGACCAAAATAGCGGATACGATGTTCTGGTTGCTAGTGATGCTGTGGGCATGGGCTTGAATCTCAACATACGAAGGGTCGTATTTTATTCTCTTGACAAATTTGACGGTGACGCAAAGAGACCCATTCCAGCTCCTCAGGTGAAGCAGATTGCAGGAAGGGCAGGACGACGAGGGAGTATATTTCCAGATGGTGTGACTACTGCCTTCTATTCACAGGACATACCGTACCTGGAGAAGTCATTACAACAAGACGTTGAGCCTGCCACTGCGGCAGGTCTCTTCCCAGTATATGAGCAGGTTGGTAGCCACATCTTGGTGTTGTTGTATTTAAACTTGCTTTATTAGTTAAATAAAAATTGGATATTAGTTTAGCCGCATTGATTGTAGGACTATATTTGGCGAAGCTATTGGTTAAGTATCATAAATGTTTGGAAGCTGCACTGTATTCTCTACTGTTCTACTACTGATCTTGGACTTCTGGTTTTTTTCTTTTTGGTCCTATGATAGGTGGAGCTTTTTGCTAGTCAATTACCAGAGACATCATTTGCTCAATTGCTTGAGAGGTATGAATAGTTTTTGTTTTACTGGGAAGATTACGGATTGCTTTGTGTATATTTGTTGGCTATGGGGATTATTTTATTTTTATTTTTGTTAAGTGCAAAGATCAGAGACTTTTATATACCGTTGTAATATATGGCTCTTGCAGAACTACTGTTTATGATTTCTGGTACATCGGTTAAAAGGTTTCATTTGGTGCTTCTAGTAGTATTCCTAGTAACATGAACTCTTTGTTTACAGATTTGCAGAAACATGTCGGTTGGATGGTGCATACTTCCTTTGCCGCTATGATAATTTGAAAGTAAGAACTTCAACATTGTTTTTTCATAATTTTTTAGAGTTAAGGTGCCAGTGAGTTCCTTACTCAAGTCAATAGCAATCGTTCTCTTTTTCTGTCGCTCCTAATATGATTTAATCTGTAGTAAATGGTATTCAATGTTAGTTTTATTCCCAGAATTGTTCCTGTTGAAGAGTTCTCTTAGATCTTATCTAGAGTTTAGTGAGCTCAGTGTCTTGTGTAGACTATCATTTTGTATTCGGCTATGATATTCATTTCTCTTGGTTATAAATTGCAGAGGGTAGCAAGTGTACTTGACAAGGTGAAAGGACTATCACTAGAAGATCGATTCAACTTTTGCTTCACCCCTGTCAATGTCCGGGATCCGCAGTCATTGGGTGCCCTGTACCGTTATGCCTTGGCATTTAGTCAGAAGATTCCAGTAGTCGTGCAAATGGGCGCACCGCTCAACTCTGCCCGTGATGAGTTTGAGCTTATGGATCTGGAAACTCGGCATCAGGTATATAATATTGTTTTGTAGGTTTTAGATATATATATTTGGGGATTCACTCCATCGTCTCTACTCTCGTTCTTCCTATTCTTTTTCCTTTTCCTCGTTAGACTTTGATTCATTAGTTTTAACTTTTGAAATCTTTGGCAGGTGCTATCTATGTACTTATGGTTGAGCCAACATTTTCCGGAGGAACTTTTTGTTCAGAAGGACAGGGCTGCAGAGATGGCAACTACCATTGCTACCCTTTTAGGTCAATCCCTTGTTCAATCTGCTGGTCGGTGGCATGGCAGAGGAAGGAAACCCGGTCCTAAGAAAACTGGTGGTAGGTTTATTACGGCGAAGCCTGGCTTGAGACCCAAAGTAGTCAAGCCTTCTTACAAACATGTCAATGTTAATGACAGACAACCAAAGAGCATCCCCGCTGTTTGCTGAGTTTAACAAAGCCTCTGAGTGACCCAATATACCACTTCTGTCCCCTTTATAGACGCCACATTCTTTCATTCATATCATAAGGTCCTGGGTTCAAATGATTCAAACGGAACCACTTACATGGGGTCTACAGATGATACGAGAAAAAGCAGATGAGTCATTTATTGGACTTATGGGACGGCTGATGGAGCTTATCTGGACATGGAGCTGAACTGTTCACTCTGGGCCTTTAGGCATATTCATGTCTAAAGACAGATGCTGCTTGCTTAAACTTAAGCACCAGGAAGTCATCGGGCGAAATGACTTTACTTCATCTATGGAAGATTATTTGCGGGAGCTTTACCATGGAGAGATGAAACTTGCCATAATCCTGTGAGTGGGTGATCTGAAAGAAACAGACCACTTTTAAGGATGGCTTAGTGTTCATAAACATTCTTTATCAAATCTTGCAGCTTAGGTAGTACAGTGTTGACTGTGCCTGAGCCAGGCAAGAGTTCCAGATGATACTCCACTTCTTGTTGGAGGCGCAATGATGTGAACTTACACATGAAAATTTATGAACGGGAAATTGGCACTACAATTTTGCATCACAGATGGAAGATCTACATGACGTGATTTCTACAGTCACCAGCGAAAAGAGTGAATGCGCTGGAAGATCATTTTTGTTGTTCTTTTACTGGTACTGTATTATTCCATTTGGATATTTTGCTGCTATACTTTAAAAGTTGGAGGCTCATGATACCTTCACACAGGGGAGTATTATATCATATCGCCGTAAACTGTTGTCATTCATTCTACCCTGCCAGCGTTGAAATGAGTGTACTGTGGAAACGAATTTTTAATGGGTTTGATATTGTAAAGTGCATACATCTGCAGGTAGTTATAAGATTCCCATGTCATGATGGTCCACACTTGTCTGCATAGGTTCTTTCCAAGTGTCATTTCCTTGTACAAACCAAAACAAAGTGATGACTTGGGTGATGGGGAGCCAATTCCTAGGCAATATTTTACTCCGGGATCCAGTAACTAACCTTCGTATCAAACGGCGTGGACAGGACATCCCCCACGCTGGGACTTACCTAGTGCTACGAGCATTTTTAGGAGCCACTCCCATTGGTTGGCTTTTTTCTTCCAAAACCCTGAAATTTTCAATTTGGACCCCCCAAGGCCATTTTGGGTAATTTTGAATTCAAAAATGGGGCCTGCGGCCCCGAATTACTCTAGAGAGACCCTCTTAGGAATTTTAAAATAAAAAACCAAAAACTAAGGGCTCATCAACCCTGCCCCTCCGAAAAACGCTCGTAGCACTTGGTAAGTCCCAGCGTGGGGGATGTCCTGCCAAAGTGGTATCAAACAAGCAAACGATTCTTCAGAGTTTCGGAATATCTGGTGCCAACTGCTTTCTGTCTGAGGTGAACAGTTAATTCCTGTAAATTACTGTGGTGAACAGTAGTTACATGGATTTACTTAGCAGTCATTTGAGACTTGCACAGGAGTCTGGACCGACAATCTAATGCATATCTAAAACCCCGGCAAATGCATATCCACAACTTGACGCATATCCACAGCCGAACTGAATGCATATCCACAACCGAACTGAAGGCATATCCACAACCGAATGCATATCTAAAACTCAAAGCCCTTCTATAAATATCCTTTAACACGGAATATAAGTATCATACAACAGTGCTTCTGTACGATGGATTCAAGATGTTTGAAGAAGGTTGCTACAGACTGGTTGTTCGTCTGGCCAGATTCCTATACATGGGATGGAAAATTGTTTGGAACGAGAGGGAAGTACAAGAAAAACACCGCTCGACGGTGTGGCAATTTTATGCCAGGGGGTGCTTAAAATGATTGCACCCAAACGGTATGGAAATGAATTCGTAGTGAGATAAACACTACACACCTTGCATGCTCGAAGCATGCTTATTGCTAACCAATAGTCAGTAGAGAAAGAAACCCCCCAACCTTCTACAACAGTGAGCCTTACGGTCACAGCATGAGGAACTACCATTTTTGCAACCACTTTCAATTGAATGGTCAGCAATAACCTGGAAATCCTAAATTTCTCTCCGGTGGGAAAACACAAGATCACCAATCTTGACAGCCGAATAACCACTCTGTTCCTAATTCATTCCTACTTGCGTACTATCAACTTGCGTGTGCTGTACTCAAGTACCTACGCTCGTAAAGACCCGTCACTTGATCCGCGACCGCCCACATGATAGCTTGGCCTGGAGGTATACGCATTAACCGAGGCAATAAGCCCTTCCACAATGCCAACAACCCTTCATCGGCGTAGATACGAGTGAGGGCATGAAACAATCCCCTATATTGGACTTCACCTCCAGCGCCTCTAGTTTGTGCCATAAGACGAGTTTTAATGACATCAAACGGCCCTGTTGCCACAGGTCCAGCAAAACCTGCCAGAAATCCGGACACCATCGACTGCCATGGTAGGAGAGTAACGCCATCGCCCTCGTGTTTTTTCCACAAGACCTGATCCACGGCGTTTTTCACTGAAAACATCACAGCCTGGTTGGTTCCATTCCGTAGAATAGTAGGAGAAACCCCTGCCCACAAACCTCTCAACCCCTCCTCACGCACGATTGTAGTAGCACAATGCACAGGTCCCTTGTACTTCAGCAGCTCCCGACCTAGTCCTCTCTGTTGTTGTAGCCGAATTTTCACAACCTGACAAATAAACCTAATGTCAGCAACAAACGTACCAGTAGCTTTAATTATTACCAACACTGTTTCTGGATAACAGTGTCAGTCATAAATTCCCAGTCAACAATGCCAATTGTATTCCGCTCTGCTATCTCAGACAGCACCATCTGCTTCCTGGTGAAAAACCTAAAGGCACGATAGGACAGTCCACTACCTTGAATCACTACAAGAATTGAACTCACTCTACGAATCTACAGAAACAGCCCATCACGAGTGACAGTCGCTCATAGGCAACGCAATTCACGTATCCCTGGTTCGGAATCTCGTACTCGGGAATAGATACACTAATTCCTACTTTGAATTCCAATCCTCGACCAGCTATTTACTCGGCAGAAACGGACAAAATTAGGTGCCACTTGCAGCCTGGAAGAGCATAAAAATCACAGAGCGCCGAGACGCATACCAGGCGTCTCAAGCTTCGTAACAACAAAAACTCTACGCCTCCGAGGAGGCGCCATTTGAAACAGAATTGGCCAATTTTTTACCTCAAACGGAGTGACGATTACGACAGCTTCCAGAACGCCAGCACCGAACCCCGCACCCAACCGCCCCGCGGTACTCAGCTTCCCAGTCTCGGCATCCGCCAACGCCGACTGAAACAGCGCGTTGGAGCCCATGCGCAAAGTGTACTTCAACGTGAGATGCGTGGCGAACGGCGTGAGCCCCTTCCATAGCGCCCGCGCGCCCTCCCGCTCGATAATCGTACTCCCGCAGTGCCAGATTCCCCGGTACTCCTTCCGCGGGTCCAACTGCAATCGCGTCTTGATCACATCTATCGGCTGCAGGCACGAAGCCTCCACCAGCCCGCCCAGGGACCCCGACACCGCCTTGAAGTAGGGAGGTATCGCCACCGCATTGTCCCTCCTCTCGTTCATTTGCAACTCCCTCCTCTCCCCTCCCCTCCCCTCACCCGCTCCTCCACTAACACCACACAACGCACCAAAAATATAACCAACTCCACATCCACAAATTCAACAATCCAAACACACCTCCACTCCTCCTCTCTAGCTCCACCAAAACTCCGCAACCGATTCCGAAACCCTAGTCATTCTCCCTCCTCTCGCTCATTCACTCCCTCACGAAAAACTAACGACCAGTCGGCACCAAACTTGAAGGACAGCTACTGGTAAGGTGAGCGGTGTCGAGGTTTGCGCGAGAGATGGTCTGCGGAGGGAGGCGGCTTACCGGTGGAAGTGGAGAGGGAGTAGGAGGGGTGTGGCGATGGCGATGGCGATGGCGCCGGCAGCGAGGATGCTGCGAGAGCCGAGTCGCGGAGTCGAGAAATGGGAGAGTCCGAGAAATGAAGCTTGTTTTGCGTTTCGTCGCCGGCGTCGCTCCAAACCCTGCGCACTGGGAACACGGAGAGAACGGAGTGGGGAACATTTGGGAACGATATGGGAACTTGAGGGAACAGGTGGGGAACGGGGAGGGGAGGAAGTGGGAACGCAGGGGGACGTTCGGGAGCGGAGCGGAGAGGTTGGGGAACGGGTCGAGTTGCGAAGTTCCGACGCCGCGAGTGAAGCTGTGTGTGCGCAGGAATGTGAGCAGAATTCTCGGGAATTTGAGCAGTTGGGGGATGCTTGAGCCACGGTTATAGGCGCTGGTATGGTCAGCTTGGGGATGCTTCCAGCTTGGAGACGGTCATGGGCACTGGTATGGTCGGGCTTGGGATGCTTGAGCCAGCTTGGGGACGGTTATGGGCACGAGTATGGTCGGGCTTGGGATGCTTGAGCCAGCTTGGGGACGGTTATGGGCACTAGTATGGTCGGGCTTGGGATGCTTGAGCCAGCTTGGGGACGGTTATGGGCACTAGTATGGTCGGGCTTGGGATGCTTGAGCCATCTTGGGGACGGTTATGGGCACTAGTATGGTCGGGCTTGGGATGCTTGAGCCAGCTTGGGGACGGTTATGGGCACTAGTATGGTCGGGCTTGGGATGCTTGAGCCAGCTTGGGGACGGTTATGGGCACTAGTATGGTCGGGCTTGGGATGCTTGAGCCAGCTTGGGGACGGTTATGGGCACTAGTATGGTCGGGCTTGGGGGACTATTTGAGATGTTTGAAAAGGATAAAGCATGGATCAAAATAATTTTTATTTTAACTTTCAACAGTTCACTTGAAACATGTTCTGATTTTTTTGAAATGTTTGAATTGTTTTTGTTGGTAAGTATGCTTCATATTCTGTAAATGTGTTCATATTTTTTGATTTCTTTGAGAATCATGATAGATTTGTTTAAAATTTCATGTGGAACTCGATTCTTCTTTTCTTGCTTATTTATGTTTGGAATAAATATTTCAATGTTGTGATAATTTATCTAATTTTTCTTTTTATCATTCTTGAATTACTTATATGTTTTATTGATACAAAAATAAAGATTTCATTTTTTTTCCCTGGAATTCTAATATGTATGTATCACATCAATTATTTGCACTCAGTTTGAGGATTGAATTGAAACCACTCATCAGAAACAATTACTCCCTCCGTTTCACTAAAAGACCATTGTTTGCCCAAAAATAAGATCATTGTTTATGAATTTGGCCAACGTATTTCTAAATTTATCCAACTTGTTTCTAAATTTGGCCGCTTACTTCTAATTTTGGCCACTTATTTATATTTTTGGCCAAATTGTTTCTAAATTTGGATTTTCCCTTAAATCCGATATTATTAGCAAACCAAGGTCTTTTAGTGAGACGGAGGGAGTACTCTTACATATGAATTACCATAACCAATATTTTTGATTTGAAGATAGAATATTTTATTTTAAGTTCCTATGATTTTATAAAGTGATGATTCCAATGTGACTTATGTGGTTAGTCATTCATGTTGGTAATAATCAAACTACTCTTATTGAAGTTATCATCTTTGAAAATCCAATATTTATTCATGAAAAATCTAACCAATACAAATAAACATACATTTATGTTGTCTTTTATGTAAACAATGTATGATTACAAAATGCATAAAAAAAAAAATTGCATTCATTGAAATTTTACAAAAATATAAATTTATCATAGTCAAATGATAGTAAAAACCATTTTTACATGCAGTCAACCTTGAACTTTGGGAATTTAAGCCTTTAATCCTTAGAACTTGAGAGAATTTTTTCATAGGTTCGACAATTTAATTTCATTAACAATAATTGTTATTCTTTATATTATTCAAAAAATGCTATTATGCACAAGTCTTTTATCTCACTATGCATTGGTACAATAAAATATTGATTTCATCTCCGTGGATACTCTTGCTCCTTTATTCAAAAACAATTGTAGAGTAAAAAAACCAAAAGATTGAATTTTATGAATAAGAAAATGAAAAGTGATATTTGGATTTTTAAAATGATATGAGGTTGTTACAATCAATTTTCAAAATGAAAAACAATAAATTCACTTAGCAAATTTTTAAAAAAAGGAGATAAAATCTACAATATATAATAAAAATGAACTTTAAATAAAACCAAAAATTTATGCACTATAAAAAATTTAGTTGTTAAAAAAATTTGATAACATGGAACAAATTAAATTTCTTCAAATTTGTTATATTTTTGAAATATAATATTTTGGAGATTTAATAATACATGGATAAAAATAAAAAAAAAATTATTTTATATACGTATATTATTAAAGCATTTCAGTGCCTTCGACAATGTTTTCATTGTATGCTATTTAATATTAATTTATATATTAAATATTTTAGAGTTTTTCTATATATTATTTTAAAAGTAAACTTTACTTGAGAATATGTTGCATTTAAAAATTAAATTTATAATCATTTTATTAATATTATGTACAAAGATAGTTATAAGCAAAGTGATATGTTTTGTTTGTTAGTATTGTCATTAAAAAAGTTTATTAGTTGTTACACACAATGATTCATTTTCTTTATTTTTATTTTTGGCTAAATTTTGCCAATTCTTAAATCTTAATATTCTTCTTTTTATTGTTATATTTTTAGTATCTTGCAATATTGATTTTAATGCAACTATTTCTATGTAATGAATTTTTATTGATATAAATTGTATAAAATTATCTAATTTAAGAGTTCATAAAAAATTAGGTATTAAGAAAATTGCAAAATTCTACATACTACTTAAAAACACATTGTAAATTATAAATCATCCCAAATAAATTTTAAAATTTAAATGATAAAAAAATCTTCATATTTATTGAACTTTTAGAACAAATAGTACCCTCCTTTCAAAGGCGGGCGATGGATGAACGATTTCTACACGCCATCTTTGGATAAACATGATCATTCGTTCATCTATCTACAACCAAAGTCTTGAAACAATAAACACTGAAAAAGAGCAACGAGTTAGTCTTGAGCTACGCTGCCTAACGCTTGATTTTCGAGCCAATAAAATTTTAGAATGACAAAAGTATAAGCTTAGATCGATAAAGTAGTTTGTAAAACCAAAAAGAACAACTCTAACCGGCCACTAACACGGTCCTTATCGCAAGAAAAATGATAGAGGCCTTAACACTTGTACTAATCTAATTATCAATAAAAAAATAAACCACTCAATTAACAAGGCCCCCAGTACAATGAGTTAGGATTAAAGGAAACTTACTTCATGTCGTGCTCCTTCCTATAGCATCCTAATAGCTACAAACTCCACAAATCCTCAGCAAAAGTCCAAGCAATGACCACCATTAGTAATTCTCTCCCGGCAGACGCATCAAATGTAAAACCAAAAAGCACAAACCTAAGTTGACCTTAGCTTACGGAATAAAACAAAACACATCAGTCACTTAATCAAGCTGTAAAAGCAACTCAAGATGGCTATGGCGTACAAAGAGCGAGGCTCTCACCCTCGAACCCACGCGACCCTAAGTCACAATTACAAAGTTGATCCAAAATTTAACAAAAAGGAATCAACAAAATAAACAAAAACACACATAACCAATTGTTTTCAACCAAACTCCAAGGTCGATCAAATCATTCAAAATTCACACAAAATAGTAAGGCTTCCAAACAGAAATTTCAACTTCACTCTGTGCAAACATGCACAATAAATACTATGAACATAATATTCTTAGTAACAGGTTCACACCGCACTCAAAGATAACAAAGAATAAAATAAATAAACTACACTCTTAATGCAAGGTAAAACCTTTAGCATCATCACTCAAACACCAACCGAAGCTTCCCAATGCCGGAACAGCCATAAAAAAGATCGAAAATAATTAAACAAAAAAAATAGCCAAACGAATCTCCCTTGCAGCCTTTGACTTTTCCAACATCACTAAGAATAACAACCAAAATTAAACGAGCTCCTCTCGGCCTCAGCATGCAACTGCACTCAACCAACCACCAATTTGGACCCAATAATCGCCTCTCCAGCTGCCAACACCACCCTTCCAACTGCAATCAGCCACTGTAGCTTCCATCGGTTGCGACGTCCACCAAACTCCTTTCAATAACAGCCGCCACCGATGTAATCAAGTAGCTCTTCCAAAAATCACTGTTTGCAACAATTGGCTTCCGCATAATCACTCCAGATTCTCAATCCACCGAAATTCCTGCCGAATAGAGAATCAATAAGTAATTGCATAAATTTGTTGCAGTTTAGGCGCAAAATGCATCAAGTTGGTCATTTAAAGTGATTTTCATGGTCACAAGTATTAGAAATTACAACTTTCTAAATCAATGGTTGAATTTTTTTTCATATATATAAATGCTACACGCTAGAACATAGTCAATGCTATCAATAACTACATATTGAAAGAAAATCCAGTAAAATATGAAAACTTTACCGAGCAAATTTCAAAAAAATTCAAAAAATCAAACTAAAAACTCATATTTTTCAAAAAAAATCAAAATAAATATGATTTTATTTTATTTTATTTTTTTGATTCATCATACATTTAAATCATAACATTTTGGAAACTCAAAATAATTTAAATAAAAGCCAAAATATATAAAACAAATACAATACATTAATGTATTCCAAAGATACACTAATACATTAATGTATTATATTTATTTTATATATTTTTTACAATATAAGTTAATACTTGCATTTCATTTAAACTTATTTTTATAAATAATTAATTAACATTATATTCTGATTGATATATCTCTGTAAAATATTTCAAAGCTAAACTAATAAATTCCATATAGTTTTCCATTGATGTAATCAATTCAATAATTGATTTTTTTCCTAATTTTTTTACGAACTGTACAAATGTAATCTCATTAGTATTTATTGAATTGACAATTGCATTGGAAAAAAAGTCTTATATACCTTTGGCTTGTTGCTTACCATTTGAAAAAATAAGTCAATAATTGATAATAATCATAACTTAGTTATCATTTTTGTATTTTACTAAATATTGGAATGGTAATATGAAAAATGTTGAATTCTAATCCTACGACTTGAATGCGAATATTTGGAAGAATAAGTATTTTAAAAAAACCAACATCTCCTAACCTCTAAGATCTTGTATTTATAAAATAATTAACTATGAATTAACATGTTTCAATAAACATACAAATGCATGCATTCTACAATATTTGCGGTGTTTAATATTATGTTATAAGTATAATACATATTTAAATTAAAAAATGATTAAATTATTTGATTTTGAATTTTAATAAAATTCTATCATTATTGCATTTTAATGCTTGCTTCATTTTTTTGATACATGCTACTTATCATTTATTAATATATTTAACTTATTCCAATTTTATTTTAATTTTTTAATTATTTTTCCAAAGCAAATGATTGTTTAAAATCAACTTGATGAATAATTATTTTATTAATATAACATATAAAGATAGTTGTGAATAAAGTGACATTTTTTTGTTTGTAAAAACAACTAATGATTTTCTAAAAATTATGATTGAAAGAGACTTATCATTTATTAAATTTAAATATTTCAAGTTTTTAATTTAATTTACTATTTTTTACATTATTTGTCCATTTTGTTTCAATCTTCATATTCTTTTTTATACCAAAACTTTACCAATATCTTGCAATATTGTAATGTAATATAGCTGATATGACTGGAGTTAACGAATGTCTAATCTCATGATTTAAATAAAGAATTAGAAAATTCTAGAATCACAATATCTACATGCAAGTGAAAACACAGTTTAACTCAAAACCCATTTCAAACAAAAAATTTGAATTGAAAATGCTCAGATAAATTTAAATATATTTAAATATTAAATTTAAATTTTATAATTGAAAATCAAAATTTTAAATTTATATTAATTACTTTGAAATGCATTTAAACTTATTAAGTATTAGGATAGTAAGATTCAAAAAATAAAAATAACAGTGAAAGAAAAATATAAAAATTTGAAAAAATATGGTGCCAGGGCCTTGGTGTAGTGGTTTGAGTCTTGGCAAACTAGTGAGGTGGTTGTCAGTTTGAATCCCTATGCCAACGTGGTGCCTACTACCATAGTCCACCCAATTATGGTGGAGAATATTGAGACTATGTTGTATGAGTACTTAAAAAAACCTTGGGGAGATGACATGTCGGTTGTCTTTAAGGCACTTGGTATAGAAAAGTGTTTATCTTCAAAATAAGGAAGTAGCTATAAGTTCATTATCAAAACGAGGAAGTAGCTCTAGATTCATTATTTTTTCTCGAATGGCTATCGGATTAGTAAATAGAATGAACAAACACTTTATTCAGGTTGGTCCCAAAGGAGCCGGAGTTCTTCTTCTTCTGGTATAAATTAACTTTGGACCTTTTAAAAAATAAAATTAAAATAAAATAATGAAAGCGTACATATGAAATAATGCTCTTTTAAGAAATAATTAAGTTGGAATATTGATCTAAAGGAAACTTATTTCTTACATTTAATAATATGTTATGCATGATTTTCTCCAATTCAAAGTGTTATGAATTTAATTGATATTCAATTGATCAATTTTATTTTTTTTAAAAACAAAAAAAAAAAGAACAAAACAAAAGTAAGTTAAAAGTAGTAATTGGTGCTAAAAAATTTATTCTTTCCAATTTTTATTTTTTTTGCAGAAATATCATATATATTAATATACTCCTCCATTGAACATAGTATTCAGAAGACAATTAACTACTAAATTAATTATTTAGAAAATTACAAATAATTTGAGTGAACACTTGCAAAACAATAAGTTTAATGTTCTTTCATGAATACATATTGATGATGGTTTTCTTCAAACAAACATTTTTCATCTAGCTAACCATTTCTATCCAATGAGAATGTCTTCATTTTTGCAAGTTTTTCATCCAAATAACAATTATCATCTATAAGTCTATTTTCATGCAAAACACATTTTTCATTCACAAAATTTTACATCAAGTCTTTATTTTGCATCCTAGCATAACAAATCTAATCTTCACATAAGATTTTTCATCTAATTTCTTTGATGTGTCAATGGTCCATCCATAAGATCCACTAATATCATAACTATCCTTAGTGATTACAAAGAATTATACTACTTGTACTTCAAAAATTTCCTTATTACTGAGTTTTACTCTGATCTCATCGAAGTTTTTTGTGATTCTTTTCTTCATGAACAAAAATATGTCTACCGTTTGAATTTCCATTAAGACATATTAAGATTATCCTTATGTTAGTTTTAAATTTAGAGAATGTAAGACATTTGCAGCCCACTTCCATTGTCAAAAACAATGATCTATTATCCTTTTTCCAAGCACTTACACAGCTCAATCTTGGTAAGCATACATTTAACTTCGACACTTATAAGAATTAATCACCCTTCATGAATCAAATGTGTCTACAAAGTGTACTTTTGTTACATCAAAACTTAGGTCAATGTCCAAAAAAACTTTCTTAGTGAGTTCAAACTTTACAATCTCCAAGTTTGTACAATAGATTGTGCTTGAATTTGGTGTACAACTTTTTAGACAAGGCATGTACATGATCCTATGGTTTCATATCATATATTATGTCTAATTTTGGAAATCAGTAGCTTGCTACTAATAGAGGTCTATTTTTGGTAGTTTTGGCTCCATAAACGCTAAGAAATTTGAAGGGTCAATTCAATGTTTTGGCATTTAATTTTTTAGTTGTATCTATAAATACATGGATTAAACGACCGTCAAAGACAAGGAAGTGATGACTATTTGGCGATACTCCTCTAATCCACCCAATAATTTTGCAAAGTTCAAATATCTAGCGAAAGAAAGTTGGTCATTCATGTGGAGGTGCATGTTTATGGTGACGCCACTCTCAATTAATACTTATTAAATGTGGAATTAATTTTTTTAAAGTTAATATAAATAAAATAATAATTGAAGGTGAATTTAAATTTCCATAAAGTGATTAAATATTTTCTTTATATAGGCCCTTAACTCCTGAAGTTTTGAACATCTAAGCAAGAGGGAGTGTCAGCTTGGAGGTAGTAATGCTATCATTGCAACTTGCCCATTCCAAGAATAACTTGTTTAAGTGAGATTTTTGATCTTGAAAAGTTCTTATCCTACTAAGACGGATTTGCTGCCGCACTATTGTTTGATAATGACTCTAATCAAGTGATCACGTACCAAGGACGCCAAAATTCAATACAATGGTCAATTGTTGTCTTAATGCACATACCTCTCTCAATTGCATGCATTGCTCTTTATTTTTATTTTTTGAAGCATGCATTGCTCTTTAGTATTGTTGATTTTTCATAGTCAAATTGTCCGTCATTTTTTTAAAAGTCATTGAATGGCTTTTGGCAAAAGGCATAGTGCTAGCAGTCTATGATAATAGAGATGTTTCTCAAGACCACCCTAGAAGGATGTGAATTAGTGCCGAAACAACTCTAAAATTCAACGAGCAAAGAATTTGATGGCACCTACCCGGCGCTATGAGCGTGCGAGCCATGCAACCTCTCACCAAGAAGAGATGTTTTGTGATGCCTCACTCATTCTTAATGTTGGTCTCATAAGTAACATTACTATTTGGTTGGATCGCTCAAATCCTTCTAATTTATCTCTACCAAACGATACAAGGCATTTCATAACTCTAACCTTCAAGTTGATGGTATGGTGAAGGCTTTCACTCCTTTGGCTTTAATTGAATCCTAGTGATGTGGGTGCAACAATGACATCATCGTCATCTTGAGTGTTCTAGTAAAAGTTGAAGCTCTAATTAGCAGCTCCGTCGCCATGTCATTGCATTAATTTCCACTTTTAATGATTTGGGCGCAATAAGGTTAGACTCTCATCATCCTCTAGATTAATTGCTAGTAGGTTCTCTTCTTTGCCATTGTCATTCATATGACCATTATCCATTGGAGAATTTCCTTAGATCTCATTGCCATTGCTACTAAATTGATGTGCTATAGCTTCAACATAGTTTCCAATCTTACAACCACCCATGAATAAGAAACATTAGAACTTGATAGCATACACTCCTAAAATTAGCAATAAATCTCTCATAGCAGAATCCTCTGTGCATGCAATACTAGTGGAAACCATGGCATGCTCCACCTACGACTCCACTCGTTAGTCCACTTGTCAAGGTGGAATGGAGGTGGAATTGGGCATATATGAGGTGGAGTCGCAGGTGGAACGCGTCGCAGCTTCCACTAATGCAAGGTCAACAATTTTGACCGCCATCTCAACATGGCAAGGACTAGCATTCTCTAGACAAAGAAGCTATAGTTTTGTAGGTTGATGTGGTGGAAGAACTAGTAGGGTAAATGCTTCGTGTGTATTCCAGTAAATTCCTGTCTAATTCCGAGCTGATTGTGTGTTTTCAAGTACTGTAACTCCGAAATTCAAAAAGGAGGTCTTTTCCGTTCCTGCCAGCAGGATGTGTGAACCAGCCCAGTAGGTAGCGCTAATTGGAACCACCGATGACGTGGCTCCAAAAAGCAAAGAAGCAAAATATAGGGCTGGCCAATTCTCAGCACACATGTCTGTCCCACAAAGAAACCGCCCCCAGACACCCAAGCCAGGTCTCCCCACTTCGGCCGTCGCGCCCACCGTGACCCAGTCCCCCACTCGTTCCCCAAGTTCCCCAAGGTTCCCAATATGTTCCCAATATGTTCCCTAATTGTTCCTATGTGCTCCTCGTCCGTTCCCTTGGGTTCCCAGATCGTTCTCTTGGGTTCCTCTGAGTTCCCTTTGTGTTCTCTCTGCGTTCCCGGTGCGCAGCCAGGGCAGGGTTTGGAGCGACGCGGGTGACGAAACGCGTTTGCGGCGTAGCATGAGGGGAGAGGAGTTGCGCTGCTTCGAGTCTTGCGACTTCACTTGTGGGATTGCTCCGCGACTCGGCCCTCGCTCCTCGCTGCCGGCGCCATCGCCATCCGGGCCACTCTCCGCTCGCTCGCGCTCCGTCCTGCTCCCACTCCACTCCACTCCCACCGGTAAGCCGCCTTCCTCTGCACGTCATCTCTCTCGGCCTTGGTCTCGCATGAAGCCGACTCCGCTTGCGTTTTCAGTAGCTGTTCCTCGAGGTTGGTGTCGTCGTCGTCGTCGGGCGCGTCTCTTTGTACTGTGGTGCGGTTGTTAGTTTTGTGGTTTGTGTTCGTGGTGATAGAAGCGTTTCTACGGTGAGAGGCTCTCGGTTGCGCATTTTCTAGGCGAGTTGGTGGTCGGGGGGTGGATTAGGGTTTCTTGTGAGTTTTTTGAGGTGCTGTGTTTGGGGTTTGTTTTTTGAGAGTTGTTCGGGGGGGTTTGGTGGTGAGTTTTAGGAGGTACGGCCGTCGTAGTTTTGACCGCTGGAGTTGCTGCGTTCTAGACACGGGCGAGGGACGGTGCTGGATACGAGGAGATGGATAAGATGGGCGCAGCGGCGGAGGCCGATGCGTTTTTGGCCGGGCTTGAGAAGCAAGCAGCTGCTGAACAGCTGAAGCATCAGGAGGCGGGCGCGTACGCACCTTGGAAGAAGCAAGAGCCTAACGAATATGGCTCCGGAGAGTATGGTTCACACAATGGGCACGCGTTAGGTTATGCTCCGTACGACCAGGGAGCAGCGCAAGTTCAATGGATGCAGCAGCCATCATATGGTCAATCGGGAGGATATGAACAACACCAGCCAAACCAGCCTCAGGACTATGCTCATCATGGATCTGCAGGGACAGGTGGGGAGGGAGGTGTTGGTGGTTATGACGGCTACGGTGGCATGGTTGGGCGTGGAGGTCCAGGTTACGGACAGGGCAATGGTGCTGACGAAGATGGTCCAGGAATGAGCAGGAATGAAGAGCGATACAATTATGGGGTGGTTTCTGGGGAACAACACGGGGCTGACGAGGGAGATAAAGACGGTGGGCGAGGGCTTCATGGAGAGGGTGGGAACGATACGAAAGATGATTTGAATGCTGCTTTAGGAGGAGATGGTAGTTCTGGAAAGAAACGAAGGAGCCGTTGGGGTCCTCAAGAGGGTGAGGGGGAAGGAAACGATAATGAAGGATCGGGGAGCAAGAAACGGAAGTCTCGATGGGCTGCAGAGGAACCGAAAGCTTTGCTTGGTCAAATTCAGCTTCCCGACTTTGTTAAAGAGCTTACAGGGGGAGTTGACCTGGATCCAGAGCTGCAAGCACTGAATATCAAACTCCTTGATATTAATCGGAAGTTGCAAACTGGTATGGTGCTTGATCCCGTTGGTGATGGGAATCGCTCACCTTCTCCCGAGCCAATCTATGATAATATGGGTATTAGGATTAACACGCGAGAGTATAGGGCCAGAGAGAAGCTGACACGTGAGAGACAGGAGGTAATTGCTATGCTCATTAAGAAAAACCCTGCATTCAAGCCTCCCGCTGATTACAAGCCCTTGAAGCACTACAAAAAGCTCTACATACCAGTAAAAGAGTATCCGGGGTACAACTTTATCGGCTTAGTCATTGGCCCTCGTGGCAATACTCAGAAGCGAATGGAAAAGGAGACGGGGGCAAAGATTGTCATACGAGGGAAAGGATCCGTCAAAGAAGGACGTTCTGCTCAGAAGAGGGACTTGAAGCCCGATCCTTCAGAGAATGAGGATTTGCATGTTTTGGTTGAGGCAGACACGGAGGATGCCTTGGAGAAGGCCGCAGGTATGGTTGAAAAGTTATTGGTACCAGTTGAAGAAGGACGGAATGAACACAAACGAGCTCAGCTGCGAGAGCTTGCAGCATTGAACGGAACTATAAGAGATGATGAGTATTGCCGTCTTTGTGGAGAACCTGGGCACAGACAGTATGCTTGCCCTGCTAGGCACTCCACATTCAAAAGTGATGTTTCGTGCCGGATTTGCGGAGACGGTGGCCATCCAACAATCGATTGTCCGTTGAAAGGATCGGCACAGGGTAATAAGATGGATGACGAATACAAGAACTTTCTTGCTGAACTTGGTGGGGGTGGTCCTGATGGAAGTGCTTCACCTGTCGGAAATGGCGGTGGCGGCGGGGAGGTCGGCTCTAGTCGGCAGTCAGGCCCCACTTTGGCACTGTCTGGACCTCAAGGTAGTCCTAGCCTTCCATGGACCGGAGGCACAGCAGGTGGTGCTAGTGCAACAGGACCTGTTATGAATGTAGGAGGGCGTGGTCTAGGCGGACCAGGTCTTGGTTCTCAAGGGGCTCCTTCTGGTGGAGGTTTCAGTGGAGGGAATGGAATGGGTGCTCCTGGACCACAAGGGGGTGGGGCTCCTTATATGGGAGGCTCGAAAGGTGGGGGTGGCAAGTTTAACAAGGACGATGATGCTAATCTTTACGTAGGATATTTGCCTAGTACAGTTGACGACGAAGGTTTGGCGCGCCTGTTTTCACCCTTTGGCGTTGTGGAACATGCCAAAGTCATCAGGGACCGTCTTACTGGTGCCACAAAAGGTTACGGGTTTGTGAAATATGCCGATCCCCAATCTGCGACTGCTGCAGTGGCTCAGAGGAATGGCTATCGGTTGGAAGGCAGAGTGCTAGCTGTGAGAGTGGCAGGGCCAGCGCCACCTCCCCGCGGTATGGGCGGCGGAAGCGGTGGACCTCCTCAAGGTGGTGGAGATCCCATGGGAGGGGGTGGATATCCACCTCAGATGCAAAGTGGTGGGCCTCCTCGTGGTCCTCCAGGTGGTGGCCATATGGCTCCTCCTCCATGGATCGCTGCTCCTGGTCCTATGCAACAATACAATCCCTATGGCCCTCCTCCACCGGGTCCTAATTCATACGGTCCTCCGCCCAACTCATACGGCCCTCCTCCTCAAGGGCAAGGTCATCATGGAGCCCCTCCTGGTCACTATGGTGGACCATACAATAACTATGCGGGTGGACCACCTCCTCCAGGGGGTCCCCAGGGCCAGCATGGGGGAATGGACGTGCATGGGATGCCTTCTCATGGGCCTGGTATGGGTGGAATGCCGCCTGGGGGACAAGGGGGAATGGGTCCACGGCCAGGGCCTCCGGGTGGAGGGATGCCAGTGGCGGGTTACGGCGCTACGGCTCAATACCCCGGTTACTATGCTCCTCCTCCACCTAAAAGTGCTCCACCTGCCCCTGCACCTTCTGTATCATCTGCGGCTGCAGCGCCGCCAAGTTGGGGTGGGAATAATGTGGGCGTTCCTTCAGTTTCCAGTGGAAGCAACGTGGTTGAATCAGAGTATGAAAGGTTTATGTCGGAGATGGGGCGCTGATACTGATACATGCTAACCTGGTAGATCTTTGTTGATGTATAGCACCTTGGGTACGTCTTGGGGTCTTCAAATGTGCAGTTTCATGAATCATTGCGGGAGCTTATGTTGAGGATCTATATTGGGTGATCATGGAAAGCTTCTTCCTTGCTCAGTGTAGTTAGTAGTAGGAGGAGGAAGCGGCCTTTGATACACTGTCTGAGATTATTCTCCAGTATGTTGATCTGGTCACACTCACTGGACTGGTCTACAGAGGCTCTTGGAGTGCTGAAAGCAACAACGCACTGGCATCGCTTTCACGAAGATTGTTCCATATGAGGTGGAGTTAGGTTTTGTTCTGCAAACGGACCCACTCTAAAATCTTTTGATAACAGGGCGAGAAAGAAGACCTGGTGCAGAGAAGCTCTAACTCGTAGCATTGGAGGGGATCCTAACTTGGTGGTTCTGTGGAATACTGATGCTGACTCATGTGGCAGATCTTTATTAGAGTGCGAGTTCTTGTCAATTTTTATATGACACTTGCCTTGGTGTTTCAAGTGCATATTGATGTAGGTTGCGGTGATTTGAAGTGACACGTAGTGTTGAGAATGCTGATGGCAGCTGTGCTGACGGAATTTTCTATCGCAGGGCTGACGTTTTAGTGTTTAATAGAAACTGAAAGTGATTCAAGCTGTAAGGATGTCCTGTTGACAATAAGCTCATATTGACGTTATTTCAGAACTTCTATGCTTTTCACATGTTTAATGTGATACTAACATTGATATTTAACGTGAAACTGTCATCTTAGCGGGGTTGTGAATATCAAGTTGGTTTGAAGTTTGAATTGTAACTGTTTTTCATTGAGATGTTACCTGGGTTTCTAACGAACTTATATCTGGTGACGTGCCTTGTTTGATTGTTTACCCTGTTTGCTTTACAACACTTGAGAGAAGGTTTACTTCTCGTGGAGGAATTTGAATAACACTGAGCTTTTGATGTTCGGTTTCACTTGCGACGGTCTGCACGGACCTTCACCTTGTCAACCTATCTTCCGCCGCGTTCGTTCTTATTGTGCTTCGATCATGTTACAGAGTTGCAGATGATCTTGGTGCCGGGCTGACTTTGTGGTTGCTTGCATGGCCTTGTTTGGGGCTTAACAGTTACAAAATAATTTCAACCTGGCTTGTTGACGATGAAGTGCCTATGACTTTTATTTTAACTTTGACTTAAGAATGACTTTAACAGCTCAGTCAAACTTGAATCGAAGTCATAGGTACTTTGATTTTAATTTTAGCTTCATGTAAGAACTTGAATTGTGCGAATGAATCGGACGTCCAAATTTATGTCCTGTTCTGATTAATACTCCTAATCCCTTGCTTTCTGTCCAGGGGTTTGTCTCTTGTCTCAGGTATGGACTGACGGATCTACTCTTCCAGCCTAAAGGAGCTTGTGGCCTCAAATTTGGTTGTTTTGTCAAGTTAGCAGACTTAATGTTGTGTGAATTCCGATGCCATTAGGTGTTTGTTCACTAAATTCTATGGCTAGTTCTCCGTTTGATAGTCTTGTTCATTGACTAATTATTTTCTTATTATCTACGAGGATTACAATGAAGCATAAGTGAGATAAAATGTACGGGGACTAAGGTAAAGAAACTTGTATATATTTATTTCTTTTGAATATGCAGCAGATTAGATGATGATACTTACAGTCGAGTTAGAATGGGAATCGAGACTCAAACTTGGTGCGATTTTTTGAGAGCTTGCTTGAAGTTTAATGACAGTGCAGGACATGGCGTTATAAATTGCGGTGGATTTCTGAAGCTGGTTTTGTGTTGACAATGAACTCGTGTAGTAGAACTGTTGAGCTCATACGATCAAAGGTTATGTCATGCTCTTCTTGCCGGGTTTCATAATGGTTTAGTGGAACTACAAGGGTAAGCAGTGGAGTAATGGTTTTGCTCTGGAAACAGATTTGTCGCCTATTCTGAGTTTTCCCATATCACTTGCAGCTTTTACGACTGAGGTGAGACTAAATTAATAAATCCAGTTTTTCTATGCTGAGTTTGGCAACTTGGACCAGCATTGAGATAATGTGGAGTTTGGACACGTATCATAAATGGGCGTACTATTTAGAAAGTTATGTTAACTCTACAGGGACCTCTGTGAACAGCGTCATACATCAATACACCGAGCGATAAGATGTCAGGCAAAATGGGCTTTGAAACTGTTTTGATATAATGAGATTCGAGGTTCATATTAACCACATCTAAGATTTTTCAGAATCAAATTTTTATGCGGTAGAGGTATGTGAAGTACTCAAATTACCAGGGTTAATTTGGTTCCTCCATCCCACCGGTTAAGGTGGCATATCTAAACTGCTCAAGTGTGAGTCTCACGATCATTTATGCACTAATGATATCCACCTGCTTGTATTCATAGCTTGTTTTGGCATCTAGGGGGTTCAATTCCTCCACAGGCTTTTCTCATGTAACGGTTGGATCCATTCAACTTTCTGAAAGTGAGTCATAAGAGAATGCAGAGTTTGAGGATATTTTGAGTGTTGAAGTTGGTGTGTTTTGTTTTGTTCATTGATAAGATCCTCAAAACTGTGAGTCATAGATGTCATGCGAAAGCTCTTGTGGGTCCTACTAATATTTTTAATTTTTTTACACAAATAATTAACATGCTCCTCTTTACAATTCAGAATAATTTTCCAAATATTTTAGTTTAAGAAGGGTAAAAGTTTTTGTACCGCAATCCTCCGGCTGCAAACTAACACCTCTTTTGCTATAGAAAAATTTGAGATTTTAATTTTTTTTTTTTTTTTTCCCGTTAATTTGTTTTCCTTACAAAATGAAGTATTTGTCAATATTGTGAACATTTGGATTGTGATCTTTCAAAAAATTGAATTCACCAATCAATAAGATATATGAAGACCTTATTGTGGACCTCTTTTAATTGAAATGTTTTTTTGAAAACACTACATAATTCTTTATTGCCTAAAATTTGATTTAAGTATAGCTTAAATGGTCTTTTTTAAGATGGTAGAATCATTTAAATGTACATCAAGTATAAATTTTCCTTCTATAGAGAAAAGAAAACATGCTAATAATGTATTGAAAGTTTTCAAAAATACCATTTTAAAACTTCAAACATAGTAATTTTTTAATGTCTATAGTAACAAAATTTAAATAAAATAATTTAACTTTATTTTTTTATAGTCTAGATAAAAAACTTATAATTGAAACAGATAAATATCTTATAGTTGAAGATCATAACTATAGAGGTTAAGAAAATAAAAAGAAATACTATAAACTTATATTTTCATGGCAATCTAGAAGTTTACTACCATTGATTGTAGATTGATTAAATTAAAAATACTAAAGATGCTAGCATGAGAAAAACATAATAAAAAATAGGAAATATAAAAATTTACTTTTCAGAATACATCGATTTCTCATTCATTTCTCATCAATTTTTCTCAAATGCTAGATGTTAAGAATCCAAGTTTCATTTTCATTGGATAATATGGTAAATTCATCATGATATTTTCCAATTTTTTTTATTCAAAATGTCTAAAATGCACTTTAGAGCACATGTATATAGAAAGAGTATTACAAATTTCATGGTATTTCATGCAAACTTTGTCAGTCTAAAACATAGATATTTGACAAAGTTTGTATGAAATACCATGAATATGTTTTACACTTGTTTCAAAATTTCATGGTATTTTATGGTATTTTATGCAAACTTTGTTAGTCTAAAACATAGATATTTAGTAGAATCATAAAATAAAAGATTATTATATTTTTCCATACTTTAAAAAAATCCTAGTTTGACATTCTATTAACCCATAATGTATTTGAAGTGATCAAATATTTAGAGTATATTGATATAAAGGAAATAGATTGAGTAACATTGACGTAATTTAGGTGAATTTTTAAATAATTTGAATAATTTGAATATTTTTTGAAAGAAAATGAACAATATTTACAAGGCTTAAAAGAATTTAAATCCATTTGATTTTAGTACTTCTTCATGCAAGAATATCCATTGTAACTTTTCAAAGTACTCCTTGAAATTATCTATTAAAACAAATCTACAAAAATCATACAATCAAACCTCTTTGACATAAAGCGGAAATCATGAATAATGTAATAAATAATCAGTAATCATCACCGACTTTGTTAAAAATCATGATAAAATTTGTGAAATATTTAACTAGGAGTTGGAGCTGAGGTTGGTAAATTACATTTTAAAGGAATCCAATCACAAATGCGGGGTGGCAATTGGGGGCATATTTTAGCTGCAACAAGAGGTATTTGAAATTGAGTTACAAAATTATATTAATTAGTTACGCATATATGATATTAAATAGATATGTTAATTGTTTCAATTATATTGAAATTTGTACAACATTTGGTTGTTATTGGTTATATTAATTATACTTGTAACAAAATGTTATTGTTATAATTTTGGATCACTTGTATTAGGAGATATAGATTTGTGAATGCTATAGATGATTCATTTAGAAATTTATTTCAACTTTCTTTTAAGAAAAAAAATGGTTATAGTTTAGTTATGGTTTTTCAAATTATTTATCTAATAAATAAATTTAATTAAATTTATAACTATTTTTAGAACATTAATTAGTGATGACTAGGTGGTAATACTTACGTGATGTAGGATTTGGGGTGGGTAGTAAAGTAGAACAATTGGCCTGTTAGATGAATTTAATAGCAAATAAGAATATTAATTCTACGGAACTTCATATATATATATATTTTTTCTCATGAAGGTATTTTACAGCTAGATAGATTATAAGAATTCCTTTATCAGAATTAAAAGTGAATGAATTTTATAAAGACATATAGTTAATTTTAAAGTGCAAAGATTACCAAGTAAAGGGATTTGCTTAAGGTTGGACAAAAATTGCAAGCTCCATAACAAGCAACGGTATTATTAGTCTTCAAAAGACACATTTTACTATAAAAATGTTAGTTCATTACATTTTTGATTTATGAGACACCTAAAACATATGGAACAGTTCTTTTGTTCAAATTAAAAATGTACTTATTAATGTAAGAAATAAAATGATTATAAAAATTTATGTATATCATCATGCCAAAAGAATCAATAGTTTATTTATAATTGATTGTAGTTAAAGCATTGACATTATACCAAGAATTTGGAATATACTAAAGTTGCGTTGGCAAAAGCTTTTACTGAAATTGAAATCTCCTGAAGAAATAATTATACTAGAATTACATATTTAAATGAAATTATACAAAATATATATTCAAAAATAATAAGAATAATAACACTAAATTAAGTTATTGTATCCATAAAAACTTACCTTGTAGTTTGTTTTAAACATACAACTTCATAGATGAAATCATAGTGAAATCTAACATGAATAAAAAAGAAAAAAGAAATTATTCAGCCTTTTTCCAATGATTTTTAAGATTTGTAACAACTGAATTTTTATGAAATGGCTCAAGTTTATCAACTTCCTTATCAAAGCTGTATATGAGAACTTTTAAAAAATAAGATAAAATAAAACACATAGTCAATAGCGAGTATGTTTTTTTGATTTAATAATTTATCTTATAGGGTGGAATTAATAATTCATTGAAAGTCAGTTTGTAATCAACTGATAGTATTAAGAATAGAGCGGAGTACGACAGGAGTTAAACAATGTTATGCCGGTTTTATTTTAAAAATCTTGTGAAGGAGGAAAGATGCACTTATTAGAATACTTACATTGTCAAAACTTTGAGAATAAATGGAATCAAATGAATTGAACTCTACACCAAAACCACCAGGCTCACCAGCTTCAATTGCCACGGCTCCCCCAGTCAATTGAGATGCCTATGAAAAAAATGAATATTTGATATTTAACCCATAAAATGTGTGAAATGATTTAGATTATTCAACATATAAATGATGACATGATCTTAGATATATTTTATTATATATGTCTTATATGTAAAAATACTAGAGGGAGTTATTTGTATAAAAATAGAAAATTTATTGCAAAAAATTTGAAGTACATAATTAGGAAGAGATCTCACACCACTTCAACAGTGTTATTATAAAAATTGCTGAACTTTACATTTCCCATAGCACCTCTATGTTTTCCTGCCATATATATAGCTCCTCCATCATCCTATTTAAGCATAAATATATTGATTAGAAATAACCAAAAATAAGCATATGACATTATCGATGCAAATTTGCTCATACTAAGGCTTGTCTACATCTATTTAAGGTGCGCATTCCAAAATGTGATTCAAATAGGTGATTTTGGTTCATAGGTCTAACAAGACAATATTTCAAGAGCAAATAGAAATAAAAGAAAAATAATGAATACTCATCATTTTGGGTAATCCTCGAATCCATCCCTTTTCTTTTTGTTAAAGTATATTCCTAAATATTCGATGTTAAAGAAAAGAAATGGATAATCAAGATCCCTATAATGTCCTCTATAACAACACAACAAATTGCCCAATTTTTTGAATAATGTTACATCCAAATTGTGCCACTAGTGGGAAAGGAGTCCGTCCCCTCAAGAAAATTTGGAGGAATTGGACATAGGTCCTCCAATTGTGCCCAATTCCTCCAAATTTTCATGAGGGGAAGGTCCTTCCCACTAGTGTGCCTAGAAATCAAATCAAATAAATCCCACATGAAGTTAATAACATTAATGAAATTCATGACATATTTTCCAAGTTATTTGTAGAAAAATGGAATTAGAACTAGAAATGATGAAAAAATGAAATGTTTGTTACTAATGCCAAATTGTTGTTGAAGCTGCAAGTAGTACACTCAAATTTTCCAGGTTGAATGCAACTATTGGCGGCGTTGTTAACATAAATAGCACCACCTAGATCAGCCCAGTTGCCCATGAACGCAGTCCCAATGAAGTTGGCACAACTACTACTCAAGCTACAATCCGCATCCATGTCATCACTACTTTGTACATACACTGCTCCTCCCATTGATGCCTGCTTTTACACCAAAATAAAAAATAAAAAATAAAAAATAAACATCCAAAATGATTCTCAACATATGTTTTTATTAAACAATACAGCTCGGTTTGTCTCAATTGACCGTTCTTTGCTGGAATTTGTCTAGGAGAGAAACCAAGTTGCGGTCATTGTGCTCAATGGCACCGGTCCGACTAGTACTTTAACATAAAATGAACATCCAAAAATGGGCTTTTCTAAAAGTATGATTTTTACATAAAATAAACATTAAAAATGAGCTTCTCTCAAAGTATGGCAACAAGAATTGTGATTTACATTCCAATGGAGTTGTGATTCTTCTGTTTTAATAAAAGCCTGATAAATATAGCAATTGCCCAAAGAATACTCTTAAGTTCACTTGCCATTCTCAAATGATTTTCTTTTTTGTGTTCCATCCGATATTTGAAGCAAAATGGACCATTTTTATTATCAAGGATTCTTTTCATCACTTGCCTTTATGTATTTACAATGCAAGTTTTTATTTGTAAGGAATTCAACTTCTTTACGCTATACACATACTTAGCTTATTTCTCTTGGAAATTATTTTATTATAGTTCTTAACATTTTGTGTGGCAAGTTTTTAAAAAATCAAGATATCTGTATAAATATGAGTTGTCTCTTCAAACATTCAGATTAGTTTTGAAATCATAATAAAAATGAAAGAAACATGTTATCAGTTATTTTATATTTTAATCTCAATGCTACATAACTCCCAATTTTATAGTATGTATTTACCTCGTTAGAATCAAAGACACTATTCTGAACATGTAAAGCTCCTCCTTTTTTCACCAATACTGCTCCTCCATTGCCCTGGTTTTGTAAACAAAAAATTAACAAATTTCAATTCTATAGACCAAAAAACGTTCCACCAAATTAATCCTAATTTCAAAAATACCATGATTTAGAATTTGATTCAATTTTATTTCAAATACCATAATTAATAAAAATTATATTAACTCACGTACACTTGCGCTGTTGTTAAAAAATAGAACATTAAGTGCCAAAAGTTTGCCACTAGGATGGGCACTTGAACCACTTGAACCCATCACAGTCACTGCTGCTCCTCCTTCACTATAGTACCCACTTTTAATTTCAAGGTTTTGAAGGGTTAAATGACCGCCAATTCCAACAACAAAGATTTGCCCCAAACCAAAGGCATCTATAATACATGGATGATCATGGCATTTCCCACTTATTGTCATCTTTGTTGTAATTGTTGGTAGAGGAAGAGAATCTGATTGACCATGTTAACATAGAATAAAAGCTTTAGTAACTTCTTTCTTTTTATTTATTTTATTTATTTTTTTATTTTTTTAAATTTTAATTTTTTTTTAAAGCAAATGGTGACTTTATTCCATAGCCATAGGACAAAGAACAAAACACAGGGAGTGAGGTTTTCATTTGATAATACATATTCGAAACAAAGTAGAATCATACAGAATGGTAAGAATCAACTTCTGTCTTCACAATTGATATGGGTAAATTCTAGTTTGGAATCTTTTATTATCCAACATAAAAAACATAAGACAAAAACTAGATCTAAGTCAAGTTTGGGTGATTTTACTTTTATTGTGGAATCTTGATGTACTTTGTTTCGTTCAACATATAATGGCTCATGAAAATAATAAATTGTAGAAAAATATAACAACTTCATGACTTTTAATCATTTTCAAGAAAATTATATCAACAATGAGGCTTACTTGAAATGTCAATGTCCCGATCAATAGTTAAAAGAGGAGTCTTCATATACATTGCTTCAACAAGACAAGCATCGTCTGAACAAGTTTGTGATGAGGGTGATATTTCTTGATCTCTTGCTTGATCTAATAATTAAGAATTGGAACATCTTTTATTGTCAATAAAGAAATTTAGATTTTAAAATATAGAAGGGGAAGTAATTATAATGATAAAATTACAAAGAGTTTCCAAATTGATTCAAAAAAAAGAAGATAGCTTATATATTTGAAAACAACTAATATATATATTTTGACTTATTTACCAATGACTTGTTGGCATCTTATTTGTTGGGTTAATTGAGGATATAGTCCATATGAAGATACATTCATCCTTTCATTCAATGCCTAGAAGCAGATCCATTTGAACATTGTCAATTTTTTGAATGAAAGTAGAAAACTTTTAGCATGAAAGAATGAATATCATGATATAGTTTCATCATTCTAATATATTTATTTTATTTTAAATAAATTCCATCAAGATTTTTATTAGGATTAAAAGTCTAAATATAATGTTTCTAGAAAATTGTTAATACATATTTTATTGATAGGAAGTTTGTAAGTATACAAAACTTTTCCATCTATATTGCAATATATTTCACTTTTGTAACTTGTGATTTACTTAACAATGGAAGGAAGGACACAATTTTCGGTCTCTTTAATTTCTATTCAATTGTTAAAGACAAGGCCGTAAAGTAATGACCTTCATTTATTACTCATAGTCCCCTTCATGTTTCACCACTTGTTATCTAAGATTAAATTCCTTAAAATTAGTGCTATCATTAAACTACAATGTAGACTTCAATTGGAGCCACTATAGCTCATCAAACCCAAAACAATTATAATTTACATTATGCAAAGGAACAAGTTCTGGAAGAAAGAAGGCGTAATGGTTTAGTGTATCATAAACTTATATCACAAGGTTCAGTCATTCTATGTTCTACAAGACTTCTCACTATAAGAAAATTTCATCAAATCACAAAAATATGCTTTCATGACAAACCTTGATTTTCCCACAAGGGAAAAAAACTTAAAACTCAAATAATATTAGACACTATACAAAAACAAAATCTCTTAAACAAACACTCGACGACCATGGCCTATCCAAGATGGCGCAACCAATGCCATATTCATAAAATTGACCAATCTCGATTATATTAACCGTTAAAATTGTGTGATTTCATTGGCCAACTAAAGGATTATGGTTCAGGGCAAACAACCTTGTTATGTGAAGGATTGAGCATGAAAATGTCAAGGCTCTAACTTGGTTGCCCCACAGTTTGCTGACTGAATCATATCGCCGGTTCAAATAAATTTTCATCCTACCATTGAGTCTAGAATTATGAAACTACTAACCTTTAGCCTTCTGGACTCTCTCAGCTTGTGCCTCCGCATAAATTTCTCTTCAAGTTGTCCAACACTGTCCCATGATATTACTCCACTGGACACTGCACACAACAATTCTCACAAAGAACAATGAATCAGAGATCAAGACTACAGCATCATTCACAGATCAATCTTGTAATGCCATATTCTTTAAATTGGCCAATTCTGTTTATATTCACCGCCATACTAATCAAATAAATTAAGAGAAACAATGAACTGAAATCAGACCAGTTGAAATTTGAGCGGTCAATATAATCAGGATTGACCAATATAACGAATATGAGGTTTTGTGATTGAGTTTTGGACTGTATTATTCTAGTATTCATAAGCGCTTGGAAATAGTTGTCAACTGGAACACACCATGATAATTGAATCTAGCTCATAATGCATATATAGAGATTTATTAAATGATGTTCAGCCGGAACACCCAATGCCCAGATGGGTTGATGCAAGCCTAATCATTACCAAAGTCTTATCTCAACATGCATGGGTTGGGGTCTGTTTACAACGTCGTAGGCTTTCTCTGAATATGAATGAATTATAGCTTCGATAAGTAGAGAATTCGTATAATCCTGTGTTGTTTGTGTAGACAGAATTGATAGGGTGACCTAAATCATATCAATATCCTGGACTACTCTATTAGTTCTATCGAAGCTGGAATTCATTCATAATCAGAGAAAGCCTAGACTACCTTATAACACTGTGGCAAACTCACTGCCGGATTAGAAAATACATTACTAAGAACAAATTCTATATTGACTCGCATGCACGTTCGGAGAATCATCAGAGTACTTATCGACAATGTATCAATAATAATAACGGTGGACAGATCAGCTGATCAACCACAAAAATTTGCATTAAAAGCACTCTTCAAGAAAAACCTTGGCAAAAGCTTAGACATGTGATTAATCCAAGCACAATACATAGCCATATTCATAAAAATGGGCCAGTCTAGTGTATAGTCCAGTTTATATTGGCGACCACTCTAATCTAATAAAGTGAGAAAATGAACTCAAAGTCACTAATTGAGCGGCCAATTTATATAAACAGGATTGGCCAATTTGATTGATGAATATGGCGATATACATATAAGCTGTGCTCCGATGTGGCTACTAACCTTGGCCAAGAAGCGTAAACACCACAACCAACACTGCAGCTGCAAGCACTGCAGGTGCTCTTCTCTCGCCCATCTTCCTGACTAATCCTGCATCTCTGTGTGCCTTGCACATGCACTCCGGCTCCCGAAATGACACCAATTCACAGGTAACTTATGCTGGATGGATCACGTCAAGCTCACACAGTCGAATTGCCCAATTGTACATGCTTCCTTGTCAAACCTGCTTAATTTGCTTTAGAATCTCATCACCAACTCTGAAACTTTTGTGCCGATTATGACGATCTGCACGACTCGAAGTTTTGATCGATTCCATCCGATGTGAGTTCTAGTGAGGGTCGAGTGCCAGAGTGAGGGGGAAGCAGGCTTCCAGTGCGTACTGCCAGCAGAGTAACAGCATGGCCAGGGAGACACTGAGAAGCATACAAAGGCCGGCACTCAGCATGGCAATTGATCATAATCAAGGAATATATGATCTCCAGACTAAGCTCCGAAAGGATATAATCGCATCAATGATTATCCAATTCTATGGAGCGCTGCTGCAGAGTGATCTTGAATACTCCAGAAATGATGAATTAAAAATATTGAGCTCGATTCATCAATGTTCTATCACAGTTTTCAGTTAGGATGACAAATGGGTTGCAGATCTATATTGCGGAAAATACAAAGGTATTCCTTGAAGCAGGACTCGTGATGCGGAGAAAGAGATGAAGAATGATTTAAGCTATGGAATGGAAGAAGAGTGAAGGAAAAGTGTGGATTAGGGGGAAGAGCGCCGTTAGTGAGGGGATTGGAACAATTGTTGAGACTAAGGATCTCGTTCTTTAACCGTCGGTTAGTACTTTCCAACCGTTTGCTAACAGTTCAGTTACATCTATTCGTTACTGCATGTAATTCTACATGTTCCGAAAAAGGGTAACTCGAGATATTCATTACTTTGCCAATTTTAGGCTTGTCAAAATAAGATTTGGATTTTCAAAATACACTACATATTCATGTTTAGAGAGGACTTCCTAAACTGCCAAAGTTTGAAGAAACTGCCAATATAGTGAATCACTCCATAGTGTTAAGCCGCTATAAAACATCATGTTAATTATCGGTATACATGAGGAGAATTAACTGGTAGATAGCAATTCACTTACAGCTGAATCTTGTTCACCTCATTCACAAGCACAGACAGAAGATAATGAAATATCTTGTTGGGGTTGTAATAGAACCATACGTGTACCCAACGCAGGCTGTAGCAAAAGCAGATTCATGTTCTACTTGTAACTTGTCTGGTCATTCCACATCATGCTTGTCTTCACCCACTTGCTTGTTGTAAGACGATTATGAAACCAACCGCGTCAAAGATGCAATTGCACAGATGGTGATCATCAGCAGCTTTCAACGACAAGGTAAGAAGAAGGATTGCGAATTGCAACAGCGCAACAACAAGAGAAGTCGAGTTGCACGAACTAAAATCAAACATTTAGACCAAGGACTTTGAGATCCTATCCTAGAGAATTCATTGATTGACCACAACTAGCAATTGATCTAGTGTCTCCGTAATCAACACTCCAGTTTATATGGAGTTATTCATATATATTGGCAGTTTAGAAGTTCTCTCTAAACATGAATGTGTAGTGTATTTTGGAACTCCAGATCTCATTTTGGCAAGCATAAAATTGCCAAAGTGATGAGTATCTGGTTCGGAGAAGGGTGCTGGAGGTGATCATCAGTAGACTAGAAGTCTTTTTTATTATTTACACGAGTTACAGCTTCTTAACATAAAACATAATCCTACTTAAATGTTTACAATAAAATACCAATTTAAAAATGTAACAATCATGATATTGATTTTTTTTTTTTTTCTTCTTTAAATTGGATTGCATCAGTAGCATTTGAATAGATGAATAAAGAGAAATGATATGTAACAATAGAAGAACCACAATACAAATAGAATTGAAAGATCAAATCACTTACACTCCATTGCTCTACAATAGGCATGGCACCAGGTCACCTTCTTAGGATGCATGTTGGTGAATTATAATCAAATTGTGCATTTTGAGCCTTGTTACAATTGGTGGATAATATCTACAAATTACATTGGCATTTGCAAGTCACAAAGCAAAACCTTTGTATAGAGATGAAGATTTGGTATAACAAACCAGAATTTGCAAGAAATTTACCACAAAAATGCACAAATTCAGAGAAACATGTTGTCATCCGTATTCAGGTCTACACTGCAAACGCACCCACATTTGATCACAATTTGCCGCAAGAATAATCTAATGCCCTTTTATCCTACACTGCTAGAGAAGTCTACTCTGTTGCAATAACAAAAGAATTGCGCTTGAGGAAAAGACCACCAATGCTCAGCAAACCCACATGTCAACGACTTTTTGCACACTACAATCTGACCAAAAGATCCATTTTTGTCAAATCATTGTTCACAAATGCCCCCAAAATCTGCATCACTGCTCAGGACAGCCTGCTCAAACAGGAAGCCTAGAGCTCCTAACAATATGCAGGTTACCAGATTCAACACTGTTTCTAATGAATCAGAAACCTCCCTGATTTCCGGCTCTGTCCAACCTAAGTCTCAAAAGGGGAGAAAAAATGAGAAAGACTTGAGAGAAATGACCTTTGCATTTTACATCTGTTCTCAGAAAAATGAAAACAATAAAAAAATTTACAGAACAATCTGGAAGTGACCAAAATCCAAGGTGGAGCCGCAACAAATGCCAATGGTTGCCTTCCAAGTAAATGCCATGCGACAAGTCACTTAAATCATCAAAATAGGCAAGATAATCATCATCCCCAACGTAAGAACAACCTCCACTGGACCCCAACAATGCACAACCATGCTTCCAAAAATAACCTAAGACCCGAATAAACGAATGCTAACTTACTGAATGTTCTCCATTAGAAAATCCAGCATGATCTCCAAACTCCTTCAAGTCGGCCTGTGCCCAGTGTTGCGTTTGTGGCGACTGAAATCAGAGACAAACCGAAAGGTCTGTCCACACCCAGAGACCAAGCACTTGTAGGGCCTCTCCCCGGTGTGAACGCGGATATGTTCTGTTCTAGCCCAAGCCCATTTAAACGCTTGAGTGCAACCCTTCCAGGGACACTTCAAAGGCCTGTCATCAAGATGAACTCTCCGGTGTTGCAGAAGGTACTTATGCATGTGAAAATGTTTCCCACAGCCCTTCCAAGTACAGAGATTCTTCTTGTGGAGTTGGAGGTCACGAATGGAGTCGAAGGCCATGATGCAGCCTTCCATGTCACACTGGAACTCTCCCTCCAGATCTTCATTCCGTTTGTTTTGTGGCTTTTGAACGTTCTTTCTTTTTTTAGTTTTTGTATCTTGGTGTTGCACAGTGGAATGGTCGGCGCTGCCTTCAGCTGAATCGCCGTTTCCATCCTTGTCGGCTCCCCACTCAGCTATGCCTGGAGTGCATATACGGCGTCTCCTAACACTGGTAGTTGAACCTGTACCAAAATATAAAATATAAAAATTTAAATGTCAAAGATTTGCTGTTGTAACTAGACTCCTACATCATGCAAATACATTTGAAAGTGTTGCAACACATCAACCCAAAATACAAACAAAAGTTGTGAAGTCAGATTTAATTCAATCCTAAATACAAAATGCTTACCACTGTTTGAAATTCGATATGCTAGGATCCAGATAGCACCAGATCGCAAAAATACAAGCATGAAAAGTGTACTAGAGAGAAAATTTGCACGAGTTGAGCACTCACTTGTCAAGCAGTTCGGATATGGAAAGAAATCCGGATCAGCCTGCGCTCCAGAGTCACGGCCCTCTGATCTCAACTTGGGTTCCAGCGTAAGCAGATCATTGCTGACATCGCCACTAGTATGATTTTCGTCACAAGTTGGAGATACACCCTCTTCTTCTAATGCAGACCTCGGCATCTGTAAACAACTTTTCCAGTGTCTACTTTTGATCCGCTTGCCTCTAACCCTGCCTCTGCGAGGGACTGAAACAAGCTCTGTACCTGCAGAAGGTACCCCTAGTACTTGCGTAGTTTGCTCACTCGGACCTTGAGGTAAGGACTCTGTACAGTACATCGAAATTGAAATGGGGATAGGATCTATGTTTGGTGTCTTGTCAGAAGGGCAATGACTATCCTTCGGCGAGTCTTCAACTCTATAATGACCTCGTGGAGAAATGTTCTTATTGGGACTCGAATCGGTGTCCCTTAAAAATTTACTATTGCAATCTTGAACAGGTTGAAGACCACTGTCACACTTTTCTGGTTCGTGATACTCGTCTTCCTCTGCAGTAGTCTGAGAATGGTTATCAATTTTCAATTCTTTATCTTCACCAGATGGCGTATTATGGTCTTCCAGTAAATCTTCCTTAGCTTCCTCATCGCCTATAGACATAATATTTTCAGAAATTAATACATCACTGGTAAACCCTTCTCCAAGTTCTCTTCTCAGGGAGAGATTCCGGTTCTTCGGCTCACCCGCTTCCGCAAATCTCTGCTTTTTAGAGTACCCAGAGAATTCTGTTGCAGACCTACGTTTCAGTCGGTTGACCAACTTGGCTGCAGCTATCTTTCTGTGGGAAGGCTTCCCCCATGCCGCAGATCTGGTTGGAGTGGTCAAAGTGGTACACGGAACAGAGACAGGAGTACTCAATTCTCTGCACAAATTTTGAAGTTTCTGAAGCTTAGCCTGTGCCTTAAGCTTGGCACCTCGTTGAAGGAAGCCCCCAACAACTTGGCTCTCTCCATTGTTAAGTGAAAGGTCAGCACTTATGTTTTCCTCACTAGCAATCAGATGCATCCCGTTTTCTGAGCGAAACACTGGTTGCGGCGCAAATGGAAGGAGATCATCATGACCTTTCTCTTCAGCCATATCTGCACCTGACAACACCTTTGTTGAGCTAAATCTTTACTTCGAAATGGAGAAACCAACCCAATAAAATAGACGAGAGGTAAACATCTGCTGCACTTGGGAAAAAAAGAAAAAGAGGAAGGGAAAAAAACATGAAGTATATAAAATGTTTGACATACCAGATAAGTGAAGAGGTAGCAGAAGGGAGTCCGTAGATGCAATAGGTACTTCTCGCCAGAGACTATCTCCACTGCTGCCACACAAAGTTACTTGAGTAAAGAAGCCATCATGAGAACCACCCCGTCTTAATGGTGTTGCTTCGCTATTCTGCTCATCAAAATCGTCCTCTGACATCTCCAAAAGAATCTTCCTCTTGTTGCTCGACTTTTTAGTATGCGATTCTCCTTTCGGCGCACGACCATCCGGAGTGTACTCTGCTAATCGAGCAGGCCGCGTGATTTTACGTGTCCTACCATTTTCAATGTGACTACTGACTACACCGGAGGTACATACATTTGCAGGAGTGGTTGTGTTGTCAATTTGTACACGGCATCCACCAAGTGAAGGATGAAGCTGGTCAGCCCTCCATCCTTTGCCACACCATTGTCTTATTATTGTCTTCTCTTTTCTCCCCTTCCAGATTCTTCTGTTTCCAGGTTCTTCACTCTCTTCACTAGAGGGAATTTCAACATCGTTGGATAAAGATTTGCTCTGGCCATGAATGCTCAATTCCAACTGATCCACCCAATCCCTACCTCCAGCCAGACGCTCCTCTTCTGCTTCTACAGCTGCAGTTATGATTTTGTACTCTTCATCTCCCGCTTGCTGGAACGGAACAGACCTCCACTGACGATTAACTCCAACTTCTGCTGCTGCAGCTTTCGCCTGTTCCTCAACCTTCGGGAAACCTGCAAGGAAAAACCATTCATCAAACCAAAACTAATCCACAAGACTCGTAACGTCTTCAATTTGACTATGGCTCACATCACCAGCAGTTATCACCTAATAGAGAGAATAGATAGCATGTAATTAACAGAAACAGGACATGAAATACTTCCAAAGTCAACCTCGCACTTACTGGAATGACAAATAATGATTACTGTGCCTCCTCCTCGTAACTCCAAACTCCTTTGAGCAGCAACTGCATGCTCTAGGCACAGCATTCGGGGTCTGGCAGCGCCCTTTAGTATCTGTAACTGGTTTGGCGCATTTGACTCTACCGGCATGGGTTCTACTGCTCCACGAGCTTCTTCAACCCCGTTCATATGTGGATGCTTAGTTGCACACACAACAACCAGAGAGCCACAGTTGTCAGGAGCTTCACCCAATTTTGTTGAACAACTGTCTGTCGTCACAGAGCTGCCCTCTGCCAACAGGCTACCAGCTTCGACTATGGAGCTGCATGGAACCCCAGCTGGTTCATTTGATTCCAATTCGGATTCAGGTGTTACAAAAGTGCACGATTTCGAGTTTTCATCACAACTGACATGAATATCATTCTTCTCCGAAGAAATCTCCAGCTCCATAGTACCATTATCAACGGATTTGAGAGCCCCTTCCTCGAAGGAATCAAAGAAATCTTCATGAGGCAGAGAACAAGTGACACACTCGCCAAAAGACATTGCTGACTTCTGCTTCGCTTCATCTCTAGCTACTGTTTCTCCATTCTTGGTCTTGTCATACGGTTGGAAACTTGATGGCTCAATCACAATCCTGACAGTCTCCTGTGGGGTGTTACACACTCTTTCGCAGCAGTCCAACTCGATACCTGAGTTCAGATGCTCCTCTGAAAGTTTGACTAAACTCGAATTTGTCCCCTTCAAAGCTAAAGTCTGGCTGCCTGACGGTGAAAGCATCAAAACCGCTTTCGAATCCTTCGAGGTAGGTGACCTTGGATTAATTTCTCTGTTTAGTGACGGCGAGACCAATCTTGAATATGCGATTGGAGATGCCCCAGACGCTAAATCGGCCAAGTCTGCAGTGTGCATTGTAGGCCCTGTCAGATGACTGCCCACATTGTTGCCCGCATTACCATGGTCAATTTCATCATACTCATCGATATCAGAGTCGCCATCGTAAGCAGCTGCCAAAAGTTGAAGGGAAGAAAGTGCCTCATTTGCAACCGGTTTCAATTCAATACGTTGTAAACCACACTTTGTAGCCCCAGAGTTTGTTGTTTGTCCTATATGGTCACACTTTGTAGCCCCAGAGTTTGTTGTTTGTCCTATATGGTCACCTGAGACGGCTGAATCGAGTCCAGGTATAATTTCATGGTTCTCCTTGGCAACCTCCATTACGTCTCCGACAACGTCGTTAAGAGTTACCCCATCGTTACCAACAAGAGGTGGAGCTTTAGCCACCTCAGGGGGAAAATATTCATCTCTCTCAGAAATCGCGGATGCTAGACCACTTTGAGGAATTTCTGCATCCATTGTTGCATCATGGCTACAGTCCTTGTATGTTGTGGGACATTCTTTCAATTCAGGAGTCCACACTTCTGGCTCTTCGGTCTGATCCTCAAACAAAGCATCTGCATAAACGTCGGGAGTTGTCCCCTCAAGCTCCAGCAAGGGCTGTACTTCTACGTTCGGAAGCATATGGAAATCAGCTGACTTTTTGTCAGCTTTACCAGGTAACACTCCTAACACTGAATTTATCACGCCCTTGCCTCTGTGACTTCCTGACCCTGCAAGCGAACCTATTCAATACCAAAAGAAAGCAGGGAAAGAGCATCTACTAGTGACTCAGAAACCTACAATTCGCAAATGACAAAAACATATCACTACAGGCTTAAATAAAATTCAAAACCAAGAGCTAGATTTCCTGACAAAATAGAAAATTCCAAATTCGATGCAAAAAGAGAAGGAAAAACTGAGTGTGGAGTTGATGTGTGCAGGATTCTAACAAACGATCAAAACAATAAATAACATATGAACGTTCACAATTGAAAACACTATAAAGACAGGAAGTGCTCACCTGATGCATGTGGATGCAAAGGCTTAAACGTGATCGCAGCATTTTCCGATGGTTGAACTATAGCCAGGCCAGTGTAGCACAAGATGCCGCAAGCAGCGCATGGCAAAGTGCTCAAGTCGCGTGGTAGGGCCGAGGTTACGAGATTATCTCCGCATCCCTGCTCTCCCGCTACTGTACCATTAATATCGTTCACCTCGTGAGCCTCTGTATCCTCTTGATGCTCCTCAACCAAACTCTTGGAGGCCATTGATACCAAGGCTGTGCTAGGTAAGACTTCAATATCAATGGGTCTTTCAGATGCAGGGCTTTCAAGAGCATCACTTTCATGGATGACTTCCTCTTGCTTCTCCTCCCGTGAAATACCCATGATTGCATGTGGAGCATAATGTTTCAAATCTCTTACCAAGAGACACCTAGCGACTCCTTTATCTAGAAGCTTTCCAATCATATCATTTTGCTGAATCACGTCATTAACGAACATGGATTTGACAACCTCTTCACCAACTCGCTTTTTCTCCTTCAGCCGGGAACTGCGCTTCTCACAAGCTATATCAAAGAGAGACCTGCAAATGGTCCACAAAGAAGAGCAACACGCAAGCCAAACATATCAAACAAGGAAGTCTAAATGTCAACTCAAAACAATTCTTCGATACTGATGCATATACTGCTGTGAGTGAGGTTGCAAAAGCAAATACTGAATCCCTCAAATCACTTTAGAGTGGTAGAAATTAGAAAGGAAATGAACAGATACTGTAGTAAGTCCGCACCTGGATATAAGAGATACTGCGAGCGTATACAGAAGCTGCTGATGAGAGAGCATGGGCAAATATTTCATAACCGCACGCCGCACTGATGCTTCCCTTGCAACATCCAGCCAACCTGGGGTAGCAAAATTTGCTGCCTCGCCACAATTAAATCCTGAAACATGGACCCAACCAACTTCTGATAAGTATTAAAATAAACTTGAAAACATTTATTTTTCAATTTTAATTTTGATTTCATTTATTTCTTTGTTTTTTATTTTGGAGGGGGGGGGGGGGGGGGGACGTCTTGAACGTCCAAAATAATGGAACAATATAGGTTGACAATCATGAACCTATAACCAAATAATCAAGCACAGGAAATAAGCACAAACCGTGGCTGAAGCCGAGATGATAAGCACGAGGAAATGTAACCACGTACTCCCCAGCATTTTGCACAAGCCTGCAAGTCATGATTAAAACAGGTAAGCCAACCTCAAAGACAAACAGTCATCTACTTGAACGAAAACGATAAAACGAAACATCTTGGCTACGCTTCTTTCAATAATTACTCTAAGTTTCATAACTTTAAAACTACTTACATAACAAAGGCCTTAATAATGACATGCAAACAACAAGAAATGACCATCTAAATCGATTGAGGATTCGCTTGGAACAAGCGCGTTACAAAAATGTGTTTTCTACTAGACATATTGGTAGTGATCGA
Organism: Ceratodon purpureus; assembly: GCA_014871385.1. Classification (NCBI taxonomy): domain Eukaryota; kingdom Viridiplantae; phylum Streptophyta; class Bryopsida; order Pseudoditrichales; family Ditrichaceae; genus Ceratodon; species Ceratodon purpureus. The sequence continues at coordinate 17,411,700 of CM026423.1, read as the reverse complement.
TACCTGCAGCAAGGCACACCTGCTGCAACCAGCACCTCTGGAGACATGACAGTCGTTTTCTCACCCAAGCGTGCAAAAGCATCTGCAGCAATGACAAACAACCAGGTTGTTCCTCATATAGACAACAGGAGCTCCTCTCCATGAAGTGCATTCACCTATGTCGAAGAAATTAATCTTCACAAACTACCACACCCAAATTACTTCAATCGTCTTATTATATCTATACTTTCAAGGGATTGCTAGACATCTTCTTTTGCTGAATACGGTACATATCATATTCCAACCTATGACCAGAGAGCAACAAGATCATATACACGAAAATATTCCATTTGATACCGTAATGACCATAATATCACATCCAGCCTGTATACTTGAACATGACTTAGGATTCTTCATTCCGTGAAATTACAGCCCAATACGGTTTGAGTTCAATAGAACTGAGATACGAACTTCAGATAAAATTTTAGAAGCCTCGCTAAGTAAATGAATATAAGGATGATAGGTACCTTGTGCATTAAGCTGACAACCATATCCTTGAACTCTCACCACCTCCTCAAGCGCTGGGGCAGCGTCTCCAGGCACAGCGTACCAGGTCTTAGGAGCACCAGTATGTAGGTAATTGAGACTGTGCAGCTCGTGGTCCTCCACATGCCATGCGAACCAACTAAAAAGCATGCCTATATAAACCATTGGTGAAGTAACCCCTGCCGCAATTCAACCCCCCAACTTCTAATTTCAGTCCACGTTTCCATATAATGTCTTCTGCTTGAGCTCAGATAAAACACTGAAAGCTGTAACCCCCATCGACCGACATGAACCAATATCCCCACCCCGGAACAGGGAAAAAATGTCCTTTGCTCCGCCAAGGAAATTAAGCGAGGGCATTCAAGCAGTGCATGTCGAGGCCCCAACAGTTGACGAGAACCAAACAGGAAGAAAAAGGTCAAAAATGAAAGAAAAAAATAAAATTCAGAAAGAAGGGTCTCAAACTAGCCTGGAACTTCATCGGGTATGAACCGCAGCAAAGACCCTGGAGCACGAGCCACCTTCCGCATATTCCACGCACTGTTGGATAGCTTGCAACCTATACCTCGACCATTCTCCCCATCACCTCTCAAAGCCTCTCCTTCGTCCCCGGACATTCCCACATCCTTGTCCACACCACTCTTCTCGTCGTCCTCCTGCCCAGACCCGTTCTCTCCATACAATTCCCCAGGCGCAGCACCACCCTCATCCAAACCCCCCCGTCGCCTCGGATGCCCGCTCCCTTCCCTCGGCTCAGCAAACGCGGACCCCGGTATATCATTCGCATACTCTATCGAAATCGCCTTCTCCAATGCCGTTTTCCAGAACAGCGCCTCAACCGCCAGCGGCCCAACCTCCTGGGACGTCCCCAACCGGTTGCGGGCAAAAATCTTCGCCTTCGCCTCGAACTGATCCAAAGTATACGTCTCCCCACTCTGCCACACCAATTTATGCACAACAGCCTGCGGAACCAACCCCGCAGCTCTCACTTTCTTCGCGTTCCACCCTAACTGCTGCCTCCTGGTCGTGAACTTGGCCTTCCCCCCTGGCTCCGCATCTAACCCTACGACGCTTGCCGGCACGCACCCGCCCATGCTCCTGGCGGGGCACATGTTGCGGCCCACGACGGGCGGCACATCCCCTGTTGCTATCGCATCCTGCGAATTGGCCAGCGACAGGTTCAAATTGTTGAAGACGACGCGCTTGGGCGCTTTGAGATACGGCGGGACTATCTTACAAATGCCAAACTGCGCGGCCTCCTGCTCTATCTTAAATATATAGTCTATGGGGTCCGAGAACTCTGCCTCCGTGGGGTGATACTCCGGAGCCAGAGGCAGGCTCTTGAGCCATGACGGCACGTCCACCTCCGCCATCCCCTCCAACTCCCTCCCTCCCTCCCAAAACCCGGACCCCTATTGCTGTTAATTCCTCGTCTTGATTGCCTACTCCCCGCTCCTCCTCACCCTCCCCTCCATCCTCCGCCGCTTCTGCCCCACTCTGCACCCCATCCCCCTCCCCTCCCCTCCCCTCTCCTCCCCTCACCTCCCCGCTCCCAGTAGCGCCACATCCCTCCTCGCCGTCCCCCTCCTCCCCTCCCGAGCATTGCCTGATTGCTGCCTCATCCTGATCACCCCAAAACTGCCCTCTCATAAGCAACCACCATCACCACACCCCTGCTCCCAATTCCACATCCTCTGTTCCCTCCCCCTCACCCTAGAAAACTGAATCGATTCTCATCTCCCCCTCGCTCTCAATCACACCACCCCCCCCTCCCCTCCCCTCTGCAGTTTACTCTTCACCGTTACACTCCCGCTCTCACAGATACAAATCCCATCCCATAAAATAATCCAAAAAACAAAACACACATCAAAAAAAAAACCACGAAAAAACCCACGGTTACATTCGTTTGAACCGAAATAATAAAAAATCACTACTAATCACCCCGAGGCAACTACCTCCCCTCTTCCGCACCACCACCTCCACCGCTCCACACCCCGTCAAAATCCTCTCAACATGAACAAAACCAAAAAAAAACTAACTTAGGGTTCCCCTGCAACAACTCCCCTGCAACATAATCTCCCCTGTAAGAAACTCCCCTCTCTGGTCCTCCCCTGCATGCAGCAACATGAGACAGAAACCCTGGAAGCAGTGCCCTACCTGGTGGGCGTGAGGAATGAGATTGAAGAGAGATGGCGTTTATGCGAATGAGGTCGGTGAGAGCGTGATCCGCGAAACGCACATTCCCTCGGAGGCGTGGTGAGGCCACATTCGGAGCGAATTGGGCGATCTGCGTTGCATGTGCCTAGAGAGAGAGACAGAGAGAGAGTCTCGGAGAGAGAGAGTATGAGAGAGAGGGGGGGGGGATGGGATGGGAGTGGAATAGGGTTGGGGTGCATGGGGCAATGATGGTGGGAGGGAGGATTGATGGCACAATTGGGGCCTTAGCGGACCAAGGAAGGGCGATGGGATGGGATGGGAGAGAAGGGAGAGAAGAGAGAAGAGGGGAACACAGAGGCCTTGGGGGAATATGATTGATTATAGGGGCCGAGAATTGGGAATTATTGGAGGGGGCCTCCCTCCTCAGGGGGGACAAGACCCCAAAAAATAAAAAAACGGAAGAACAGGGGCAGACGAAGGGAAGGGAAGGGAAAAAATTCTAGACAAGGGGGAGGGGGGGGTTGAGAGTGGCAAGGACGCGGAAGTTGCAGGGTTGAGGGTGTGCAGAGTTATAAGTTGGCAATTGGGGCAATTGGGGCAATTGGGGACTGACCCAACCACCGCTCTACACCCAGCTAACTCCCTTGCTATGGTAGTGTAGGATGATCATATGGTGGCCTATGTGGAGTTGAATGTTAGACTAGGTTGGGTTGCTTTGGGGGCTTTGTTTGGTCTCCGGTGTGGGCGCATTGCCATTGCCGTGTTCTGGGGGGGACGCAAGGGTGCTAGGGGGGTTTGGTTGCGTTTGCTTGAAGACGGGTGTTGGGGCTTTTTCTTCAAGTGGAAGGGTTCGGTCTTTCATGCGACGGTGTTGCCCTTTATGATGTGTATTTATGTTTTGGGGTGTTGGGTTGTTTTTGGGTTTTATCTCTGGTTCTCTTGAGTTTGGGAGTGTTTTACTGGATGTATGTGGATGTGTTGTTCTGGTTTCTACAGAGTGGAGTTTATGAAAGTGTTTCTTTGTTTTTGTGTGGAGAAGTGTGGTGGATGTGATTGGAAGGTGTGGGAAATGAAATTACTCTAGTTGGATTTGCTGTTTGAGGGTTGGAATGATGGATGATGTTTTTGTTGAATAAGAATGTATACAAAGATCTATGAGCAAGAAAATCTTTGATTGAGATCTTATAAAAAGTTTAATTAAAACCTAAAATGGTAAAAAAATTTAAAAAAAGAAAAAAAGGTGATCAATTAAAAGGAGATAATTTTATCCAAAAAAATGATTGTGGCAAACTATCTATTTTTAAACTATTTAAACTTCACATTTCAAACAATTAAACAATTTAAATGTATTTTGATCACTATAGATTACAAAATATGTACAAGAATTTTATTTTAACATACAACAAGTAGAGGGGATTTATCGATGGAATTTGTTTATCATAGTTTTGATTTCATATATAGAGCAGTTGGCTAGATGGACAAGCTATAAAAAAAATCAAAAAATAGTTATAGGATAAATGAAAACAATTATGATTCTTCTCATTATATAATGATGCTTAAACACTTACTTTTATCCTAAAACAAGAAGAAAGTTGTGCCTTTGTATTGTCGTTACTATCATACTAAATTTAAAATTTATAGATTACAATTTACACTTCAAATTGTAATATCTAATTGAATAGCTAAAGGCTAATGGTGTAATAGCAAGTAAGAAGATGTATGTTACAAGAGCCAATCATACTTACTACGCCTTTGTTGGACCAATCACGCATACTATTGCTTTGTCGAGCCAAACGCATATACTTTGGCTTTGTCGAGGTTGCTGTTGGGCCAACTACGCATACTATTGCTTTGTCGGACCAAACACACATGCTTTGGCTTTGTTGGGGTTGTTGTTGGGCCAACTACGCACACTATTGCTTTGTTGGGCCAAACACACATGCTTTGGCTTTGTCGGGGTTGCTAAAGCTGGAGTTGGTCAAAGAAGCCTTTACATTGTGAAACTGAGAAGCCTTCACATTATGAAACTCTATGTCTTTTACGTAAACAGTTCCAAAAAGGTCTTCAAACTATTTTTCAGTAGTAGTCAAGAAAAAAAAAATCCTCACAAGATTAGGATTATAAATGACAAAGGTCATCGCCGCTTTATATACCCGTACCCAAGTTTGAAGAGCCAAGAACTCAACACTCTATTTTGTACAAACGAAGAATCATCAATCTCATAAATTAGACAAGCAAATGATCTCACCAGAACCGCTTCAAATGACGATCCTCTCGAATCCCCTGAAGTCCCAATCAACTCAAACGCCCTGTCAAAGGAGCACGGAAAGAGACCCGGTAACCGAGACCGCTTCCACTTCCGACTTTCCACTTTTCACCGCATGAACGCCCGCAAAAGGAAACTCTCCATTCGCATGCTGACAAGGCAAAGGAGCACGGAAAGCGACTTTCACCCCGGGTAACTTTTCGAGGTCCCACCTTTCACCTTTCACCTTTCTCCCAACTTTATACTTTTACGTAACTTTTTCCGTCGTCTCGCACCTCTCGCGAAGCTTAGGTCTCGAGAGCTTGCTGTGCGTGAGTTGCTGTCGTCGTTGCTGTTGTCGTTGTTTCGGCAGCTATGGAGGTCGACGGCGAGTGCCGCAACTACAGGTTGCGCCTCGGCCTGCCGGAGCTTTCACAGCCGTTCTTCGGCTCCTGGCTCTCCCCGGACTCGCCGGCTCCTCCTGACTCCTTCTTCTTCGACACGCACTCGCATTTTCCTCCGTCTGAGCCTGCTTCGGCTTCCGCTTCCCCGCCGGGGTCTTCTTCGCCTTCGCCGCTCCCGCCATTGCCTCCTCTGTCGCCGCATTTGGAGTCCAATGGATCGGATACTGCTTTCGCAGCGGAGCCGCTGGTGATTAGGTTCGCTGTCTGTCATTTCTGGAGCTACTTGTTGGAGTTGTGGTTGGTTCTTGTTGTGATGAATTTGCGAGTTCGCGAGGGTTTTGGAGTTGATCGTGTTTGGAATGGAATTCTGATCGCCGGAATTGTACAGGTTTGATTTGTTGTCTTCGCTTTGGGAGCTGGTTTGTTGACTTAGTAGTGGATAGTTTTTGATGTTATGATGAATTTATTAGTTCAAGAGGTTATTGGATTAGTTCAATTCGATCGCGTGTTTGTTTCTTGAAGAATTTTCTGATCGCCGGTATCGGGCAAGTCTTTATGTTGCACTAGCTCGAGTTCTTTGATGTTCAGTTTTGGAACTACTTTATTGCCTCTGTAGTGAATTTATCAGCTCCAGAGGTTTTTGGATTAGTTCATCCGGATCTGGTGTTTGTTTCCTGAAGAGCATTTTGATCGCCCGCATTGTTTATGTTTGTTTTGATATTGTTCTTGATTATTTTGCACTAACTTAGCTTTTTGGTTCTATGATGCATAAATGGGAGCTTCTGAACATATCGGACACTGTAATTATTACTTGTTATGCTAAGATTACGGTGCGTTTGTAGAATCCAAGAGGAGACTAGAATTCGAAGTAGCGACGATGTCCAGGAAAATGAAGATGAAGGTGAAGGTCAGGAATTGGAGCCTGACAGTGGAGTTGAGCTTTCGAATCTCTGGCTACACGCTGGGGGGTTCAGTGAAGGTCAGCCTAGGCGGCTGGATTGGGAAGTTACTCACGTCCGTGAGGAGGTGCTTGGAGCGAGGTCATCTGCTGCAATTTCTGGAAAGATTGAAGCAGGGAGTAGGACAAGGGATTTTCTCTCAAGTCCTTCTAACGCCGAGAATGAACTTGAAAACTTGAGATCCATGCATTTCAACTTTGACTCCATTCAGGTTTGTTCACATTTTTATGTTGAACATTTTCCTACTACACATTCTGAGCCTGTTCCTATTCCGGGCGCGTTCAGATTTGCATGCGGTGCTTGTCAAATTTAATGTCATCCTTGCTGTACACCATATGTCTGGAATTTTTGTAGGCGATAATGGGAGCTCAGCCTATAGATTTCTGGAAGTATTTGTGCCGTGCTTGGTCCGAATCAGAAATGATTAAAAAAGGCTAGGGTATTCTGTTTGGCATTTTTATGCGAGTTTATGATGCATTCTGACGGGTGTCTGAGAAGTACGAGGACTTCTTTGGATTCCTATCAGACTATGTTCATGACTGTATCTCTTTGCATCTTTTGCTACCTTCCGGGGTTTGCAGGAGTCAGATTTGGTTAGAGCTGCCCTTCTTGCTTTGCAAGGGGTTCCTACTGCGGTGAGCTGGCTAGAGCAACTAGCTGCCGACTTTTCATCAACAGCAGCAGATAGAAGCTCGGAGAGCTTTACAACACTTTGGACACGGTCATCAAGCTCATCTTCACTTAGTAAAGTTCTTACGGAATTTGCCAAGGCTGGGCGTGTTGCTTGCCAGTTAGATTATTTTACCAGCTTTTTCTTGAATCAGCGGACTGATTCATATAGGTGAGTTGTTTTGATCGGTGTTTCTTTAGTCCTCGTCTTTTTGGTGGCTTCGCTTCCTTCGGAAGCTCTTTTGTTGAATATTTTAGTCATTTCTGAGTGGTTCGTTTGTTGTTTCAGCATGGCAGTTTAACGTCTCACTAGTTCGTTAAGCCTTTCATCATGTCTACAAGGGTTTGGATACATAAAATAACTTTGTGTTTACGGTTGCTCCGCTACTTGTTCAATACAGGGTTGGGACAAGTGGAACGCAGAATTCCTGTGTTGGGGATTCCAGCAGAAAGAAACGAAAGCGACAAAATTTCATGACTGAAAGAAGCAGTGAGCTGCATTTAGAATCGACAACGGAGCTATGGGAGGACGTAGATGGACTACATATTTCACCTCACTGTCATACCAATCAAGCTTTTGCGGCAGCTGTGAGGACTTTTGTGCAGGGCAATTTAGCGTCGCTTGACAAGATAAGATCATCTGTCAAACATCGGAGGCAGATCGCATTAGGTGGACGGAGTGAGAGATTTTCAGAGTTTATGGATGGAGAAGCAGGGCTTGTCTTTGGTTTTGGCAGTGGTGATGTTACTCTTTTGGAATTGTTTCTTCACTCACATAAGCAACGAGAGCTGTTACAGGCAAGCTTCCAACTTATTGCACCATGAGCTTTCTTTTATCTCTCTAACTCCCACCTCGAGGTGTACCTTTCCTGGAGTGAAATCTCAAGAATTTTCTCAGTTCTTTCTATATTGTTTTGTGCAATAATTTACGTTCATTTCTGTTACCCTGCAGGCTCTTGCAGCATTGTGCAGAATTTATGAGGGAGATTCTTCCGTTAGTTCATCTGGAAATGTTGAAGTAGATAATACTTGTATCAGGGCTGGAGATGTAAATATGAAAAGCTCTCCATTTGAGATGGAAACTCATTTATTTAGCGCCTCGAGAAATGCTTTCAAGGAGTTTCCACGTGGAGCAGATTTGCTGAGTTACCTTTTTGACAAGCTCTCGGTAAGTTTCATTCCAAACTAATTACTCTAGACTGGCGTTTAATGAGCGACCCATGCTTCTCTTAAAATCATTCTTAAGGATGTATTAAGGGGGATATATAACATAAACTTCATCGTGTTTTTTCCGGGAAATTTTGACCAGGAAGCTGATACGCTCCATCTGGAGCTTATTCGGTTTTTGTTCGAGCGGGCATGCCAGCCTTACATTGCATTTATACGTTCCTGGCTGTATCTTGCTACTGTGCAAGACCCTTTCGGTGAATTCTTTGTGAAGGCAATGCCTTCAACAGGTTTAAAGAAGCGTCCTGGAGAGACCCGTGAACAGGATATTCTGTTGTCATATGAGGTTGGGTTTTAGCATCTCCATTTTGCTTGTATTTCTTGTTTTTGTTAAATGCAGTTAGTTATTTATTTGGATCTTTTTCTCTATTTTTGTAATGATATTAGTATCTGACTTTCCCATTGATTTGAATATTTTGACTGCGTTCTAAAACTATGTAAGGAGCAAATGTAAAAAAATATTTTTGGCTCCTGATGTTCGTAAAGTTAAATGCAAATAATCCTTTTTGCGATTGTTTTCGTGTGCTGCAGATTCCAAAAGGAGTAGTTGTACCATGTTTCTTGGAAGAGGTCTGTACACCTTTGCTTCGAGCAGGTCAACAACTTCAAGTTTTATCCAAGCTATTGGATGCTCCGTCTGCTTCAAAGATAGTTGATTCCCCTTTCAAATCATCCGGAAGCTTTCAAGATACACTATTATCTTTCACATGTTGGTCAGACACTCTTACAAATAAGAGTACATCTGAGGGTCCAGTGCTTTGTACGATTAAAACAGACAAACAGGGGGATGCGCAACAGCCCAAGAGGTTCAGTCAAATGCTTGAGGGATTTCCTGATGTTTCCCTTGGTAGGCTGGCCAAGTCAACTTTGTTCCAGCAAAAGACAGTGCGATCAGGAATTATGGGAAGAACTGTGAGTGCCAATTTCTCGTGAAATAATTTGCACAAGTTTCTTTTGATCATGTTCCAGAGCGCAAATGTTACAATTTTCTTTTTTCACAAGAAATTCGTAGAAGTTTATTTTTTCCTTTTTTGTTTGCAAGAGTCATGGAAGAGTATGGACGATATTCATGAGGGGTGATTTACTTAAACTGTTGTGGTGTTTTTCATCGTTGTCCTTTTCCTGACCATGTGTTTGTATGTATTGTTGGAGCTAAGTCAACATTTATTGAACCTTGAGCTACTGAAAGTAAATACTATTGTTTGTTCGATTTTCTATTGTTCAGAGTTCATTAAATGATTTCTGGCCGAGTGGTACAGCGGATAATTCTGAACAGAAGTTTGGGTCTGCGAAGAAACGGCAAGAACCCGATGTCAAGACCTACCAAATGACCATGTAAGCATTATGTACTTGTTAACTGATTGATTAACATACTTTTAAAAATTTCTAATCGCAATATGAAACAAGTATTTACAGCTGACCAGTGCATGACAATTGCTGTTATTTTTTTGGCAGGGCGCGGGCTGCTCTGATTCGGGAAGAAGCCGTAGATGACATTTCGATCGCTCCAACGACAAGACAAGAAAGCTCTCAGTCACTTCTGCAGTCTCCTACATTTTTGGCAGATAAAAGTAAAGAGCTTCATGTAGGGCAATACTTGAAATCTAGGTTACTGAACCAATTTCATCCGCTCAATTCTGAGTCCGCTTCGTCGTTCATTTCAGACTTTCAAAGAGGAACAAGCTGGCCTGTTCTGGGCCTTCCTAAAAACCCTTTCCTCTCTTTGAGGGATGAAGTAGACAGTTCCTTCAGTTACATCCACACTGTGTTTCCCGAGAATAATGGCTGTTGGGATGTGAATGTACACTGGATGGACCCTCACTCTGTCACAGGTACCCGAGTTCAGTCCCTGTCATTAGAGCAAGATTTGCCTACATCGGAATCGAGATTTGTTTCAGATGACCAAAAAGATGACGTTAATCACCCTCTGTGGTTGAAGAATTTGGAAGATTATCTGAGCAAGCAGCTTACAGCGGGGTTAGATGAACAAATTCTAGAGGCACATTATGGTGGTTTGGAGTGTCAGTTTGACAAAGACAATGATTATGGGAGTGCCGACAGCGTTGGTTTTCAGCCATGGGGTTCCAGCACGCGTGTGCAGGGACCTCATGTACTGCAACGAAATGGAGGGAGGCGACTGCAAGCAAATTCTCGTAAGTCTTAATGAACTTCCTCACACAAAAATTATTACCGTATTCAATTGTTCCATGATGTGACAGCCTCATGTAGCTTGAACCTGAAATCTCTTTGCAGTAACACACCGAAGGTGCTTTGAAATGAGTAAGGTATTTCTAAAGCCAGCGTACGATAACTTGAGTAGTAATGTGTATGGATTCTATCCTCTGAGGGGTCATCTTAGGGTAGCATGCGCTACCTAGGTCCTGTGGCCTATTTAGTAGCACTAGTCCTAATAGACTCTTGATTCACGCTGGTCAATTTGACTAGATTTACTCGTGTTCTAGTGATGTGTGAATATTTTGGTATGAGGCTCTCATAATATTTTCATACATAAGCGCACTCAGTAGTTGCCGCAATTGATGGTCCACTTTTTTTAATCCCTTATGAGTGAGTACCTTCCTACAATTTTCTTTTCTTTCAGATTCGGCGTTTGTAATGGATTCATTTGAGAAGCAGTACTTGGATGACAACTGCTTACTGCGAGAGAATGACACGGATGTTGAATCACCACTTCCGGCACGATGTTCTGTTGTGGACGATGCTTACGAGAAGCATGAGCATCCTTCAAGAGCGGATTTTTTGGAGGCTGATGATGGAAAGGGTCCGATGCTACTCCAAGCGAATGTATGGGATTCTGTTCTTTTACAAAACCCTGAGGTTGCAGGCCCTGATGAAATAAGCCGACCGACTGAGGAAAATTTATCTGAAGATGGGAGGGTCATTTCAGGTGCCTATTATGAGGGCACTGGCACTATATGGGAATCTTATCTTCATTCTGAATATCAGCAAATTATGGATGTGGGATATCTGCAACATGCTCCTTCATGTGACGACGATGAAGGTGACGATGAGGAGATCCCTCTCTCTGTTGCTGTGAAGCTGTGGATAGATGAGGAGATTTTGTACCAGTATCCTCACTAAAATGATTTTTACTTTTGCAGTTCTATTTCTTGACTTGTGCGTGTACATTTCATGTTCAGTACTGTGTACTACTGGTCAGCCGCGTTGCTTGCGATGAATATCGGGTTTGTGACTTAACCGGTTTATAGATACAAACGTACGAGTATGTTGACCATTCGATTACTCCAGGAGAGTTTACGTCTGCAAGATCACTTCGCAGCTCTGCGACGGTATTATTTTATGGAGAGAGGCGACTGGGCTGAGTATTTCCTAAGCGCACTTTGTAAATATGTGAGTGTATTTTGTCTCTCTAAGTCTTGTCTAGTTCACTGCATAAGTTTCTTTTATTTACGTGAATTGTTTTACAGGATTGAGGTGTTGTAAGTGGGTTTCTCTCTATTTATTTCTGTTGTTTCTAGCTTTTGGGTTCTTGAGAGATGTTTTTAGTCTTACAAGCTTCTATTTTACTAGAGCAAACCTTCGTCCTTCAATATGGCTTTAAGGTAGTTTAAGCATATTATCTTATATTTCAATGTTGAGAAAGAGGAAATAAGTGAGATCATTATCACTGACGTGGCTTGTTTTAGTTCAGATCCAAATTGTTCTCTTTCCGATTTCAACTCAAATAGTTTGATTTCCATGGTGTCTGGCATTTGAGATAGGTCCACCTTTTCCCGATTGGGTATAATTCTCTAAATGAAGTTGATGAAACGTATGCAGGAATGGAATCGTCTAGGTAGTGAATCGCAGTTGCTGGAGGTGCAAAGTATGTTGGGAACTGCTTTGCAGAATTCGTCTTGTGATGGTGACGAATTTGCAGATAGACTCTATGTTGTACAAAGTGGATATGATAGTCATCCTTCCGGGTTGCGAAATTCGTTGTCGGCATTTTCCAGGCACCAGCACTCTCTCGGCACATTTGTGGATTGCAATAGTAAGTTTGTTTCTGTGCTTTTTCGAATTTATGACTTTTTCCATTCATGATTTAACCTGTTGAGTAGTAAAGTAAATTTTCAATGTTGTCTTTACGTGGAGGAAAGAATTGTCTAATCCTGACGCTACATGTCTTAACAGAAATCGAGGCATTTGACTTCATAAAAGTAGGGTACAAGGTGGAGTGGCCTCTGTGTCTAATCATCACGCCGAGTGCACTAAGTCATTACAGTGCAATATTCACATTTTTGTTGCGCATGAAGCTCACAATGTGTGCTCTTGCTGACGTTTGGCGAAACCTCCAGGTGATTTACTATCTTCGTTACAGCTGCTCTGTTGTAGTGTTCTCAACTAAATGCTCTGCTTAAAGTAACTCATTTAATAAACTTTTGCTTACTTCTTATTCTACACCTAAACGAGGTCGTTAATGCTTCATCAGACCGGGCACTCAAAATTTGGTAGTCAACAACCTATGTATCAAAATATGTTTTTGAGGACCTACCATTAAATACAATACTTAGCACGAGAGAGTTGTATCAAGTAAATTGGATTGTGCAAATGATGCTAATATTCACGAGCAAGTCCTGCTGTTTTGGCATATTTCCTCTTTTCAGTTTCATTCTACGGAGTTCTGCTTGACCTACTATTTAGTTGCTAAATACTTTATGATCGTTGAAACTAGTGAACTGAGGAACCTCGATTGCCTGCAGGTCATGGGTTACTCTTTGAATAAGGGCAGGCGGTCCTCAAACTACCAAGAACAAAACAAGAAGTTTCGAACCCTTCAGCTTTTCAGGTAATTTCTATTTTCATTTATGTTGTTAATGCATTTCGTTTGCTAGAGATTGCTAATGGAGTGGACTTTCAGTAATGATGTTCTAAGTATATTTTGAGTGCATATGGAGGACGGTTGTATAGATTTCTTTTCTAGGTTCTGAATTTCATCATAGGAGACTGCAATCAATAGTTACTTTTTCCTGCAGTAAATTTAAATACGATTGGTTTCTGACAGGCAACAGATAGGACATGTCGCGACCACTCTCCAACGTTATACAGAATCTCAAATCCTTCATGCTGTTTGGAGCAAATTTCTCTACTCTATAGAAAACGAGGTATGTTTCGAACTCTATTCCTTCAGCATATAACTATATGTATGCTTTACTGCATTCATTTGTTTCGTTCCTTAAAATAATTTTGTTACAGTATAGTTCTAACCATGAATCTCCCTTTGATTTGAACATTTTCTTATTGGCGTATAATTTGCATCTGTTTATACGGTTGATTTAATATGATTTTTTGATTTGTTCACTCAGGTTAATGATATTCAAGACTTGGAGAAGGTGCATTCAGTTTACTTGAATGATGCCTATCACCAGTAAGCAATCACTGACATTTATTGTTTGAAATCCTTTGCATTTAAAATTGTTTTCTGCTTTTGAAGGTGTATCATGCAAGCATAGATAGAGTAATGCTGGAATGCAAAAATGTTCCTCATCTGAATTTTGCAAGTTTTTTGGAGCAGGTGCTTTTTATCGAGAGACATGGAAGAGGCAAAGAATTGCATTGACGCCATCATGCAATGTACTTTGGATTTTCGCAACACTTTGCATGCAGCCAGCCTCGAACATAGTAGAGACCTTGAACCAGTTGACGACGTAGTATTCAATAAGGTCTGTTAATACTTATGATGGTTTTTGTTGAGCGCCGGTGTCCTACGTTTTGGGGAGTGCTGCTAAGTTTGATGTGCTGGTTTGCAAGTCTCTTTGCATGAATGCTCTCTGACATTGTGGATGAAATGTATCTACAGGTGTTGGGAGTGAAAAGCATATTCGAAGAGCATTTACAAAAACTATATTCTTTTCATCAGAGGCCGGAGCCACAGTACAGTGTATTATTATCAGATTTTTGGATGTGTCTCAATTACAACGGCTGCCTCAAAGCGAAGAAGTGAATTCGGATTCATCAATCTGTATCATGTCGGAATCAGGTTCAACTAATCTATCAAGGTATCAAGGTTGCATAATTATTAATTATTTTGTTAGGCACTTCAAGAAACACTTACCTTGATACTTGTAATCTATGCTTATCCCTTGTTCTCTCGATCTCAGGCATTCGATATGTCGACGCTGATTTGTGAATTGTATAATGATTTGTGAATCTGAAATCATTGTGAATTGTACAGCAATTGCTCCTCTGCTCTTCTTGATGTTGATGCCCCTCTAGTCCCACTCAACCCATGCTATTTCCAAATGGAGCCCACATCAATTTATGACGAGCTCAGCCAAAGTTGCTGAAATTGCGGCATTTTCCCAAATATTCCCTATTTGACTTAACTTAAGAAATAATTCGGGAATCATTTTCTTACACAGGAATCCTCCAGTAGTGAAATAGATCTTACATCACCCAACTTGTAGTAAAATATTCTCTAACAAGCATGATCAGGATTTAGTATTACTTTGCGCACGTCGTTCAGATTTTATGAGCAACTGCCGTATTCACGTGTCAGCACATCTTCTTGACTCTACTTCAAACTGTTCTGTGAAAGACTAGAACAGAGCAGGAAGCGGATGCATACAATGCGTGCCCCATAATGTTATCTCTAATTCAAACTGACCGTCAAATGGACTAATCCATCACTGAGCAATGTCAACAGAGCCTGCAAGTTAACAAGTGTGGCATATTCTGAAATAGCTTAGAACGCCATGTTCATTAAAGTGGCCAATCCTGATCATTTTGGCCGCTCAAATACTTTGATTTCAATTCATTTTCTCTCTTTATGTGGCAGCAACAAAACATGAGATAGCTTGTAATGATATAATGGCTAGACTTCTACTTATCTCTAAACATAGGTTACTTTTAAACCAGGTACAGTTATATAAAGCGGCAATAGGTCTATATCATTTAACCCTTAATTCTGTGAGGCCTCTTCACCTCTCTCGGAGCTCTCTTCCAATCACAAGAGTTGTCAATTAGCTTCATTTGACCTCCGAATAGAGTAACTCGAAGTAACCCCTTGTGTACTTCTACTTTAAATAGCATATGAAGCTCTATTCCAACATCTTTGTCACTTCCCTGGCATGCTGATCTCCACAGAAGTGCTAGACTCGCTTCACACTTCTGCTAGCTTCCGTGGTTAAACCATTCACAAGTTGTTAGTTCACATTCCTGTAGATCAACAGAGCCTCAAGCATAGCGATGATTTAATTTCACAGAACCATTAGACTTGGAAAAAACTACAAAGATGGCCTTGTCCCAGCCGATTCAAACGATGAGGCACACTAGACCAAACACTGAACCCTCAAACCTTCGTAGAAAAATGCTATGCCGGTGCATTCTCATGACATGCAATCTCCTGATCACCATCAAACCAGCAACTGCTCAACAAGCGTACAACAACGTCACCGGGTATGACTGCACGAGCACCGAATACTCGCATCCGAACGCAACTTCCTGCAACACCTACACGATGTACAGAAGCCAGAGCAGCAAAGACACAATCCAAACCATCTCGAAGCTGTTCAACGCAAGTGCAAGCACGGTAGCCAACTTGAGCGACTTGAACCTGACGACGTCGAACCAACTCGCAGCAGGAGACCGTCTCTACATCCCTCTCCGATGCCAGTGCATGAACGGGACATATCAAGCGATGGTGAAGTATATAATCCAGCCGGGTGACACTTTCGACATCGTTGCGAACTCGACGTTTGAGGGACTGACTACTTATCAAGCGATCGAAGCTGCGAATCCGGATCAGAGTCCGTATTCTCTCGCAATTGGGCAAGTGGTGAACATCCCTCTTCGATGTGCTTGTCCTTCTTCGGAGCAAGTGAGTAACGGGACTCGGTTTCTGCTCTCTTTCATGATCTTCCCGGAGGAGACCCTGGAGGCCATGAGCAACTATTTCAACGTTTCGGTTTATGATCTGATTGCTGCAAATGTTTTGAGTGGTAAGACACAAGTTTTGGAGGCGTTTTCCACCATGCTGATTCCGCTTGTGCGGCTCAGGCCTTTGAGTGAGTTCACGATGATCATTCCTATCCCTGACCCGGGGCTGCCGCCGTCGCCGGCGGTGAGCTTCAGCCCTGGGGGTTCGCCACTGGTCGGGTCCGGGACAGAGACGATTTACATGCACCGGAGTAACACGCCGTTGTACATCGGGGTTGCGATCGGTGCCACTGGGTTTGTTCTAGCGGCCGCTTTGGCAGCGATGTTAACTGCGTCGGAGTCTCGGCGTCAGCGGGAGTTGGAAGAGCTTGGGGAGATTGAGAGCCAGCAGATGCTGAAGCATAATCATGACGTCCTTAGCCATGACATGCTCGAGAAGAGTGAGTTTCTGGATGGAATGTCGACGGTTGTGGAGGGTGATAAGCCCGTTATTTTTAATTATGGGGAGCTTCGCGCTGCCACGAACGACTTCAGTGCCGATAACCTGCTCCAAGGTTCGGTGTTCTGCGGGAAGTTGAACGGGGTGATTGTGGCGATCAAGCAGATGAAAGGAAACATGGCCCAAGAGATCAAAATTCTCTCCCAGATTCATCATATGAATGTGGTAAGTTTTCTACATCGACCGGCCTGCTTCATCTGTGATTTCTTTTGCATGGGTTGATGATTTGTACTGATTTTTATTTTTCTGATGTTTGCCTTCAGGTGAGGTTGCTCGGAGTCTGTGTGAACGATGCGGAGCACCTTTTCATGGTGTTCGAGTACGCCGAGAACGGATCACTCAGCGATTGCCTACACAGCCAAGTGGCGCATCCGACGTCCACCTACTCCAGGAGCACCGGCTTGTTGTCGTGGACAAGGCGAGTACAAATCGCCTTGGACATCGCCTCAGGCCTGGAGTACATCCACAACTACACCAACCCCAGCTTCGTCCACAAGGACGTGAAGAGCAGCAACATACTCCTCGACGCGGACTGGCATGCGAAAGTGGCCAACTTCGGCATGGCGAAGTCGGCAAACAGTTTCATGCCGGGGCCGATGCTAACCAACCACATTGTTGGAACGCAGGGATACATGGCCCCGGAGTATCTCGAGCATGGATTAGTCACCACGAAAGCGGATGTGTACTCATTCGGCGTGGTTCTGCTCGAGCTTATCACTGGGGAAGAGGCCATCGTGCAAGCGAAGGAAGTGGAGAAGGGGGATCAGTTCAAGGGGTGGACATTGGCAAGCGTCATGTCCACTATTCTCAAGGACAAGGATGACGACGAGAAGAAGACGGAGCTCCAGAACTGGGTCGACTCGCGCCTCGAGGACGCGTATCCTCTTGACATAGCCGTCGACATCGCAAAACTGGCCAAGTCCTGCGTGAACACCGATCTAACCCTGCGACCAGCCATGAAAGAAATCACGTTTTCGCTGTCGAACATTCTCACAGCTTCGTTGGAGTGGGAAGCGACTGTGGTCCGGAAGAATCAGATGCCTGGTGTTCACTCCGCAGCTCGGTAACTGCAAAGTTTTCTTCACAAAATTTGCTCAAAGTCACGTGCTTCGCCGCTGGAAAGGAGAACGTGAGCTTTAGGAATCCTACCACCCCGGTCTGCACAGATCGATCATGCCTGGTGCGCATTATGCGCAGCACGAATTTACAGGAATCGTAGTCCTAATTTAATAACAACTTAAGTACATCATGCTTGCTTCCTGTACATCATTGCTTGTTAAATATTAATTTATGTTTATCTACTGTTGTATCAGAGGTAGACCTTCAAGCATCTTAGTTAATGCAAGGCTCCTTCTCGACCATCACGATCGTGAAATTATTTAATGACAATTTAGCTCCTCAAGATTCTTCGATGAATACGTACTCAACTAAGTATAGTTGTACCGAAAGTTGGAAAGCTCCTTCCGTGAACCATTGAAATAGTGTACCAACTGAAATCATTCCCTGCGCTTTCGAAAGAGGCTCCCAATCTGCTGTAAGGTTCAGACGTCAGTGACTGAAACTCTGACTTGGCAAAGCATTTGGCCAACAAACAATTGCTAGCACATCATCTATGCATCTAGCTCTTGATAACGATTGCAATGAGAAATCGAACACAGATTACAACACTACATACAACTTATGCATCAATCATCTATCTCAGAACCAACAAGCTCCCAGTTAGTCGAATATTTTATGCAAAGCCTCCTGTTCATGAATTGCTTTGGAATGAGGGCTCCGAGATGGGTTAATTGCAAATGGACGTTGAAAATGGGAGCCTGATGATAATGGAGGCTTTCATCTTACCCACATAACCACAGGTTTTGATCGAAGCAAGGATTCAGGTAAAACCGACCAAACAATTAGAAAATACTATTCTGCTCTGCGCGCTTTACCGCCTCTGCATGCAGCCAGAAATTCAGCAAAGTTCGTCAGAGTGTAAAAATATACATCAGTGACAAAGCACAATGTTTGCGGTGGGACTATCACTTCTCTCACTCGAGTTGAATCAATTGGGGTGGACTATTATAACTTACCTTCACCAGATGAAACCATGTGTCCAGGAATATTGATCCACGCCAGCTTTTGCGAGAAAAGCTGGAGTCATTCTAATTCTTTTGCATGTAGAAGCGATTGAGTGTACCTGCTCTTCGACGTGAGCATGGCGATGGCGAAGGAGTTGGTCAGAAGGTAGCAGAGTTGAGTCTCAATCAGTCATGCGTGTGAGGTTGGCGAGAGCTTGAGCTTGTGAAGCTCGGGAAGTTGGAAAAGAAATGCGCTTCGGGGAGCTCAAAGTGGTGTGTGGGAAGTGCGTTGGGAATTTTTTGGAAGCAATTCCTGTTGGTGTTCAGCTTCCAATGAGCTGAGCCGAGTCGGTATTTCGTGATTTGGGGTATGGTTTTGATTTCTGTCCAGGCTACGGGTTGCCAGTAGGAGTGTATGTGGAGATGCCCATCCGGCATCTAGTCTGGTTTCGCGTTTTCCGAGAGCACGAGATTTTGTCTGATGGAAAACATCTGCTACTAGGATTTACACTCTTGGCGCAGTGTCCGGTTGATTGTCTAACTAGTTAAACGTAGCGCCACTTGCCAGCCAGATTTTGAGCTTATTTTTTGTTCTCCAGGTGTTTGAACTATAAGTTTGGCGCTAAGTCGTGGGAATATCCTCGTAAATTCAGTTCCTTGAGAACTTAGTCGCAGCTGAAATAGTAGTTCAATTTTAAGGGGAGATGCCGGGGAAGAGTTTCTTGAGGCTTAGTTGCATGCTTGAACCTCGACACCTTCTTACCGCAGAAGAGCATTGAGAATTTTCTTTCTGAATTCTTACATTCGTGAAGAGAGGGGTAGGTTTGGCGTGCTTGAGCGAAAATTAGACTAAACATTCTTCGATGTGATTAGGAGAAAATTAGAAGCGCTCTCCGTGTTTTTACTAGAAATTTGTATCGTGACTCCTGGCATGTAGTGGAACTTTAATTCTGAGGCTTCGGCATGAACAGTGCCTGGAAATGGCAGAGTTCCAAATGTCAACACCTTCGATGCTCAAATACCACCTCTTGATATTAATCTCGTTACTGTATGATTCACATTGCCGTGTGTGCACTTGAAGTTCATGATGCTATAAAAATCATCAAGTTTTTTATCTTCTCAATGCTTCACCGTTAGCTCCTGGAGATGGAAATTTCGATGGAAACAGGACTAGGATCTTATGTGCTGAGTGCTAGTCGATCGCAGGACATCAGATGTGAGAGGATGCGACACGGGTGGAGCAAAACCGAAGTGCAGCACGACGCTCGCAATAATTGCAGGTGACTGATTTGCTCCAGATCTCTGTCATTTCTTTTCACCAAAAAAGATACGTAACCGCATGTAACAGTTCACCCTGACTTTTCTGCCTAGAAAATATCTTTTCGAGATGACCCTAGCTCAAACCCCTGAATAATTGTGTAGTGGAAGTTGATGGACGAGTTGTGCAGTGCAATTAATATTCCGCTTTCTGCTACGTGATGTTACAGGTTCTGAAACGGGCTAAATTCCAGAGGGTCGTTGGTAGTGTACGTTTGATTGTTAGTACGGTGAGCGTAAGATTGCAACATTCAATAATGCATCATAGACCGAGTCATCACGTTCGTCATGGCGGACTGTTGCAACAGGGTTATCAAAACTGAAATTAGGTACTAGATCTGTTTCTGCCATTCTCTCTTGTTAGGATAAATCAAAGGTTACAGTGAAGAGTAAGGTAGTATGCTTTAATCAGACGTTGCTCTTCTGTGCAGGAGTTACAGCAACAAGTAATAAACCATGCATCTACTCAGGGGACAGCGGAAGGTCGTCAAAGTGATCATCGCCACGTCCATGTTCTGGATCTTCATCGGTTTCCTATTCTCGTCATCACAGCACCACATAGCCACTGCAATTCTGCGGCCTTCCATTCCATGCCCCACATCGTCCAACATCCTTCAAGAGTACCCACTCCCAGTATTCCATTCAGACCAAGAGCTTCTCAGACACGCATTTCACCGAGCAATAGAAGGCCCCCCCGGCCCAGGCCATCCCAGAATCGCCTTCCTCTTCGTCGTCAGGGGACCCATCCCTTTAGAGCCAGTGTGGACAAAATACCTCCAAAGCCACCAACACCTCTGGAGCCTGTACGTCCACCCAAGCAACCCTGTCGACTACAAGTTCCCACCCAGCTCCCTCTTCCACGAAAAAGAAATCCCTTCCAAACCAGTAGCACGAATCTCCATGAGCTTGGTGGACGCCATCAGACGCCTCCTCGCATACGCTCTCGCCGACCCCCGTTACAACAACACCTGGTTCGTCAACATATGCGAATCAACCTCCCCCATCCGCAGCTTCCCTGCTACATACCACTACCTAACCAACAGCCATCACAGCTTCGTCGAGGCATTCCTACCTGATGAGAAATACCAGCAGTGGGACACCACACCCGAGTTTCCCATCTCCGAGCTCCGGAAGGGAGAGACATGGATGCAGATGACTCGCAAGCACGCCACCATCGTGGTTTCAGACAAAGTCATCTACTCCAGATTCGCTGCTAGCTGCAGCTTATGGTGTGCCCCGGACGAAGAGTATTTCCAGACTCTTCTTCATCTCGAAGATGGTGCTGGAATTGCAAACCGGACCACCATGTGGACAGATTGGAAGGAGCCTCGAGTGATTGCTGGCTCACCTCGCCTCTTCGGCCCAGGTGATGTGAGTGAATGGCTCTTCAAGGAGATCCAGAAGAAGACACGAGAATGGGATGGTTTGAAACAGGATTCTGCTCTTGATAAGTCTGAGTTCGGTATGACGCCGATTTGTGAGTATAATGGCATTGCAAACTCTCCTTGTTACTTGTTTGCTCGCAAGTTTGATTCCACTACAGCTTCTGCAATTTTGGATGTTATTTCTAAGCTTCCTGGCTTTTGAGGGAAGGTTGAGACACCTAAAACCGATCACTTAAGGATTTTAGCTTTTGTATTTGAGGTGTATAATTTGAAGAGGATTTTCCATGTGTAAAAATATAAGGTTCTTGTTGAATGCAAAAAGTTTTGTAATTTTATTCTCAATATTGA
Organism: Ceratodon purpureus; assembly: GCA_014871385.1. Classification (NCBI taxonomy): domain Eukaryota; kingdom Viridiplantae; phylum Streptophyta; class Bryopsida; order Pseudoditrichales; family Ditrichaceae; genus Ceratodon; species Ceratodon purpureus. The sequence goes on along the minus strand of CM026423.1, from coordinate 17,390,006 downwards.
AATAATTATAGTTATGTGAAGTGAAGAGTTGAAATCACACATAGTGGAGATATAGGTTCATGTAAAATTGACCACCATGACACCAGAATCTGATCATGGTGCTATTACCAAAATATTCCCATGCCATTCCCTTTCTGCCAATCATGCTTCATACTTTCTTCCAGATTTCCCAAAATTTTGAATTCAAAATTGAGAAGTCTAGTGATCAGTCATGGGTGGCCGGTTGGGTATGGTATCTCTACCTCAATGAGGAGGAATATGTTTGTTTCATAGGCTGCATTTTAATCCGGCTTGGAACTTGTGCCTGCCAGTTTCTTCAACCTGATAAACCCAAGTATTTGCTTGTGAGGCAAACGTTGTGTCAACAATGTTACTGATTTGGGTACGATTATTCGTTCTTATGAACTTGAGGATACGAGCTGAGGCTAATTCAGATTTAAGATAGACTGATTGCAGCAATGTACATTGTGAGGCATCATCAGGTGCCCTAGTTCTTAGTGTTGTGCATTTGTAATTAGTTGGGTAGCTCTTCAACCATCTAGAGGCTTCATTATGATTTGTGATATTGTAGTAGTATTTGCTGAGCTTCATAGTAATCGATACTTTGAAGCCCTAAATGGCACTCAGCTACAAGTTATCAAATGAATGCTCGCATGCCTGTTATCAGGATATTCCACTGAGATTCGGGGAGGTTGAAAAATTCCGCTCTTTCTAAACACTCGTGTTTCGGTGATTGCGATGAAATCAAGGGCACAGTAGAGGGTAGACATTGTTGGATGTAATTTTGAGTAACTGACAGTACCTGACGAGTTCGGTATTATTCAGCAGTGATTTTGAACCGAATCTGACTTTTGGAACTGATCATATGGAGTGGCATTCGGTTCACATATATTGTACCTTTGATATACTGAACATATTATTCAGTATGTTGCTTGTTATTGCGGTGTGCACTGAGTGTCCACCATCAGGAGCCCTGAACCCTGAAGGTGATGTTCCTTAGATGGGTACCGTATGCACATCTCGGGTGAAGGAGGAAGGTTCTGGCGATCCAAGAGTGTACATGGGATACAGTAGACAGTATTAAAGAATGTCATGGGAATATTGACCCCATCTAACTCATAATCTACAGCTGCACTACTAGAAGGTGATTATTTGCAGCGCACCAATAAGAGTTGTGACCGGGCGAGCTACATACGCGTCGTGCTACTCTGTGCACTACCAAGAACAATCCCTTCTGAGTGAATGACATCTGCCATGCCTAACTACAAAACAGAGAATTGATACATCTCCTGGATGCATCACCCAGGTATAGGACCTGGACTCCTACAGATGGCTAAAAATGAGTACAAAGGGTGATTGTTTGAGGTTTCTCAGATGAAGCGCTAAACAAGAGGCCAGTACCCCAACCTACCCGATTGACCTAAAGGACGACAACGAGCTCTTGTTTCATGATACATGCTGGAAGTTGTCAAAAACTTCAGTGGGCGATGCAAACGGAAGCCCTGGTTGACGGAGTGATTCCATCGTCATGAGCAACTCTCGCTTCAACCGATTTGAAAAAGTCATGACTCAGAGCCTCACAGGCATCTATTCGAGTGTCTGGATCAACCTGCAAGCATTTTTCCAGCAAGTCGCACAACTCGGGAGGTATTCTGTCTCGCATCTCAGTTCTTTTTCCATAGGTAATACACCAGTTCAACACTGATATAGGCTTGTAATTTAGCGTCTCGAAGTCCTGCCATGCACCGAAAGGAACAGTGAAAAAAATTCTCTGGTTTACTGGAGAATCTCGAGATGGTAAGAAAATAGTATCAGGTTAATTTTACCCATAAACCTTGAAATTGTCTAGATAGGGGCTCTACCAGATACGAAAAAGTAGGTCAGTTAATTAGAAAATCATATGTATCTTATGTTTAGATGAGGGAGCAGCGGCAAGGATGTTAGCATACCCCGGGGAGTTTGTGAAGACAGTCATGCCCTCCTGCCAGCTTCAGCAAACCATCTACACCTCGGAGTTTTGCAATATCCCTCAAAGATCTGCAAAATAGTAACCAGGCTATTATCTCCTAATTTCAATATAGGCGTTGTTCCCTATGATGTAATAGATGGTCACTTAAACCATGACAAACAATCTCCGAACTAACTAGTAAAGAGCAGCAAACGAAGGAAATTATGGCACGAGGTTAACCGTACTGTTCGCTGCTGCTCGAAGGAAAAGGAGCTTTGCCAGCAATCAGCTGCAACAAACTAACGCCTGCAGACCAAATGTCCAATTTCGTAGTTTGGACGTTGGACTTCAGCAGTACCTGGTTCCCCAAAATGAGAAATAATTAGTGTCACAAGATTCCTACAAGGAACATTGATCAAGATTTCCAAGGAACTTCCCGAATTCCAATTCTAAATGACTAAGTTGGTACCTTTGATAGAAAAAGTGGAGAACTGAAGAATGAATGTAGTGGCAATTACTTGTATGTGAACTAATTAATTTCTGTGAAGTTGAACCAATAGACACGCACCTCGGGTGCACGATAACCTTTGGTTCCTGCACATGGCCCATCTTTCGCTAAAGGTTTATGACGACGAACACCAGCACCTGTAAATACAGTAATACCATTATGGCTTGCATAAACACGTGTATCGTGAACGAGCTTGCAACTAACTCGTGAGTATATTCAACGAACACGATTACTTAGTACACTGGAAAAAGTAAAGGACAACAGGATCTGCTGATAAATTCCAGTAAGCCAGACTCCACAACAATAGGTGATGACAGAGCTACTGTACCTTTGGTGATGGATTGAGATGGAGGAATAGGAGGTCGGACACTCGCACTTTTCTCAACTTGTATTGCAGCTACACGCTTGCGCTGGGATGCAGGGGGCGTAGGAGTAGCAACAGAAGATTGTTGTGTCAGGGTGCGGTTCTTGAGGAATTGTGAAAATCGGAGCACTCCAGCAGTTTGAGGCATCGACGCAAGATCACCAAGCGCTGATTGAGGAGGCTCTTCGTCTGGCTTTCTTGAGGCAGTCTGTCAGAGTACAAAGTTCGAACATGTAAGAATTGATCACAGAAGCATGCCGCAAGCCGTCTAGAACCACTTCGAGTTGCTCAAGGCTGGAGACCGATACTCTTGAAACATGTAAGACTACTTCTGCAGATAAGTATCTCCATATCCCTGCTGTAACTGTGCAATCGTAGGGATTTGTAATTGAATTCTCGACTTACGACGACTCTCGAGGAACGCCGAGTCTGGAATGACCTTTGCAATGGGTCGACAGGATTGCATGCAACAGGAACCTTCGAGCTGGAATTGACTGCTGCAGACTTTTCTGATCTCTCTTCACCAGCTGTTGAAGAAATCCATCCACTGGTCGTCGGCATCAAAGTTGTTCGGACAGTTGCAGATAGCTGTCCCGCTTTAGAAGGTGACATGGCCCCCCTGTCAGTATCTCTGAGAGCAATTACACAAGCGGAAACATTTAGGCATTTATAAAACTCTTCCCATAGCTCGAGAGAAATATAAATTTTTCGAATGCCTCAAAATCCTCAGCACATGGAAAAGACCAAAAAGAGCGAACATACCTTGATATAAGATCTGCTTGTGAACATTTAATACTGCAATAATATCCGGTTTGATTGTCACATGTATTCAAACTTTGGTGGCGTTTCGGGGGATTTAACTCAATCTCCTTGCGAACACGCTTCCCGAGTACATTCTTAGGGGATTCTGTCCGTAATTGTTTGTTTGCTTCTCCTTTAGCAGAGTCTTTCAAAGCCTTAGAACAAGTTCTCTTATATTTCCCTGACACAAACAAGGTGTCTCTAGGTTCAGATTCCCAATTACGTTAATGTTTACAAAACATGTAAAACATGGTGAGACCAAGACAGAGACGAAATTCACAGGATAACAGGGGATGAGAGTTAACCTGAAGCAACTGTTGCCCTTGATGCCACCTGCATCCACAAACAAAAGAGTATCACAGGCTGGTGTCAACAAGACGGTTCGAGATCCTGGAAAAATACGATGAGTGCGTACAAGATATTGTGAATAACGAATCAATTAAAAGCTGCTAAAACCCATATCAGAAATGTCCACTGCCGGTAACATAGAAAGTGATAGTCGATAACACGAACTGTACGTCTAATCAAGGAATTGTAGGCTCTTAGATATGTAAGTCGTTATTAATAGAAATACCTAAAAAGAAACAGACAACACGTATCCATCTTACCAGTGCAAGGTTGAAATCAACAAGGAAGCCCGTGCCTCTTTTTCGAGAAAACAGGAAATTGCCTGGTTTTACATCGCGGTGAACAATCCCCTGCAGAATTGTACGGGACTCGGTCAGAATGAAAATCGGTTGTGTCAGGCAGGGGAAAGGGCAGGAAACTAGTATCCCAATATTACCTGCTTGTGCAGGTATGCGAGCCCTTTGAACAAGCAATATCCATAAAGCTGGAGCTCTTGGACCGTGATCTCTTTCCTCAAAACCTGAGAAGACACCACCGTGTAGGCTTATAATTATGTGTTACATCAGCTCAAAGCTGTAAGCCAGTAGAGATCAAGATCCTGCCTCACAATGTCCAGGGCGAACAGATGCAATATCCAGTAATGGCTTTAATGCAATTCAGTCGGTTCCGAAGAGCTTTGAATAAACGAAGTACAATTCACAATGACATTCATGCAGCAAATTCAGAATTGGACAGAGTTGGGCAGTCGTTATTGATTGAGAAACGGTGAATCTTCTTGCATCCAGAGCAAAATGAATCAGAAGCTGTTACCTCAGGTTTGTCATGATCAACATACTGTAAGACTAGATTGGGGCGCGGGCGCTGGTTCTTCTTCAATCTCTCCTCCATGTCTATAAAAACTTCCCATACCACTTCTTCGAATCGAATTATATATTCTTGCCCTCTAAACAGAAAAGAACAAACAACATGCTAACAATGTGATGTGAACGCCTTGAGTCAATCCTTTGAAGCGAAGAAGTTGTAAAGAACAGTGGGACATTAAAAGCGCAAAGTTTTAAAAATCTCTTCCATGTACCCGTGAAAAATGTCAAAAAGAGCAACACGAAACATACCCGTGTTTATGTAGCATCTTGACTTCATGGAAGACATGCTCTCGCGTAGTCTTCTCCAGAGGACCTATAGAAATGATACCATGATGATCAGAAATTTCTTCCAAATCAAATTCCGTTTTGATGGAGGATATACCTGGTCATAAAATATCTCTACAAATCAAAGTGCGATGAGAAGGAAAGTACATTTAATAGCGAATATTTGATCATCACTTTTGCGCCTCACTCTGTAAACCGTGCCATATCCTCCTGAATACCAGAAAGTAAGCAACACATGATCTGGTCAAAAGCATTAAGGGTCCATTGAACTTCACATAGAACTATTCAGATCATGTAATGTGGAATATTTAGTCAAGGTTTGTAAGTAACAATTCGTGCTTCAAAAGAAATGGCATGTCTCTGTCGTAAAAGAACAACGGTGATAAATGTGATAAAAGGTATACCTGACCCTTCCTCTCCCAGCACAACATAGTCCTGGAACTCAGGAATCCGTTTCGACAGAGGTGGTTTCTGCACAGAAGCACATGAATTTGTAATATCGTTCACGACATTTGCTTAAATAGAAAAGGAGGAAAATCAGCTTTGTAGTTCATGAAAAGGAATAATTAGCCTTGTCAACACACCTCTTTGATGTCCGAGTCCTGAACAACTTCATCCTTGACAGGAAGAACAACCATGGAGGCACTAGGCAAGGCGGGAACCAGAAAATTTCCCCCATTACCACGAGGTGCCTTATTACATGTTCCCCCGAAATGATCAAGGCGTGACCGAAGTTCAACCAAAAATTTCACTGCAAGTCCAATCTTATTATCCTCCAAGATTTGGAGCGGTGAATCTTGGAGCGCACAGAGATCATGAATCTCAACGGAAGTGACCGGAAACAAACAACATTTCTGCTGTAGTTCGTCGACACCACAAGCTGCACCATTCCCTAAAATCAACACTGCAATGTGAAGTGCTCTTTGACTTGATTCCATTAGGTCTACCGCTGCCGCACTTTCAGAAATGCAATCTTCGAGAGGAATCTTCTCATCTTTCCAGACAAATTCCAGGAGTTTATTCCCGAGGATGTTCATAGCCTTTCCTAAGCTCTTCTAGTTTACATCCATCAAGATTCGAGTTCGAACTAGCATCTGCCACAGCACGGTCTGCGAGGCAGCACCATCCTCCACGCTAGAGCACACTGAAAGAGAACTCAATTTGCAAACGCCTCTCGACACTCTATCATATACCAATCAAAACAATGCACATATCAATAAAAAGCGGACGATCCAGAACTGGAGTAAAAAACATTTGGATTACACACCAGCACTAACTCATCAAAAATTAGGTCAAGGAGCTCCTGAATCCAACCAATCACTGGCACTGTAATCCAGTTTGACTAAGCTTCATAGAAAATCAACGAAAGAAGAAAAACATACTTACTACTAAAGGCCACCGAAAAAAGAACACCAGTCAACGAGGCGTGCACAACTCCTTCACTCGAAAACATAATAAATTCACAATCCAGATTAAAAACACGCAGATTCAACAAACAAACATAGAAAACATAGAAAACTCACGCACAACCAGAACACTCACTCGAATGCGAGACTCTCCTCAAAACGTCCGAACGTTGCCACAGGATGAAACTCCGCCAGCGCCAGACCAACCGAAGCAACGCAGTTACATCAGTCTACACTCCACACCACTCCTTCCCTCGCTCGTCCTCCCAAACACCTCCCGCCCCCGCCCCGGCTCCCGCGCAGAGAAAGCAAGCTACAACGGTCGTAATCCAACGCCGCAAGTGCCGATAAAGACCTCAATTCGAGGCGCGAAAGCTGTGCGAGGGCGAGCAGGCACTAGGCGAGCACGACACAGAGGCACGAGGCGCAGGTGAGGAGTTCGTGCGCGCTGTGGGAAGGGTGGCGACGGCGATGGCGATGGCGCAACCGTCATACACAACACTGTCAATGGCCCTGCAACTAGATATCCGTTGGGCTTCGCTCTAGATATCCGCCTTGGTATGAACATGGTATTATATGAGTATTAGTGTAGTATTACGCAGGTATCTTCAGGGTATTGACTTGGTAGCGATTGGAAAGTGGGGATGGCGGGAGCGGGGTTCGTTTGTTTGTTTTTGTGAATGATCATGCTTGGTTTGGGAGAACGGTTATAATCTTACATATTTGGAATAAACGAATGAATGTCTTCTGTGAAGGGACGTCAGTCAATCGCCCCTTTGGAAGGTGAGCCAGTCGGAAGTTTTCATAGAAGGGAATAAGTTTTCCTTAGAGCATCCCCAGTAAGGCCTGAACCGTAAACCTGTAATCGGAAAGATGTAGAAAGACGTGAATTGCGGTTCAGGCCAAGCCTGTATTCGAGCTTGTAAGCCTGTAATTTACAGGTTGAAACCTGATTTTGGAAGGTTTTTTGGGGCAAACCTGTAAATCTGTAAACGGATTTGGAATGTTTTGCTTCGGAAAGGCACTCAGGTTTGGGAGAACGACGTTCTCATAATTACAGGCTTACAGGTTTACAGCTTACTGGGGATGCTCTTAGTGAGGGTGTAGTCTAAATGGTGGATGTTTGTTTCATAAAATCTGCTCTTTCTCGTAGCTGATCATTGCAAAAAATGTTTTCATTAAAAAAAATTAGTTTTTAGGTTTTAAGTGCTAGTTTTTCTGATTTTTGTTTTATTTTGGATTAGATTCAAGTGAGAGTATTAGTTGTATTCAATTAGAAAAGCCCACATAAAATATACTTTTTCAATTGAAATGACCCACATTAATTACGAAATAGATTGCTTCAAGTAACACTTAGTAGTATTCAAATGCTCAATTTTAACTTACATGAAACAACAGTGAAACATGATTGTGTGGCTGCTGCGTAGTTATGCTTTCTAGGATACTCTTACCAGGTCAAACTTATGCACCCCATATCTGCTTTTCATTTGACCACACTAATCTTTAATCCATGTACTGTTATTTTTAGTAAAAAAATTGGAATAACGGAAACTGAGAAATTAAAATTTTGGGTGAAAACCATGTTTTTTCAAAAAATATATATATATTCGTTCCAGGGTGAATGAACCTGCTATTAACGTATGGTATTTTCACTCGTTGAATATAACACTGTGGCCATGAGCTCATGGGATTTATATGGGATTCTACTTTCGTCCTGCAGTTTGTAGTCTGATTTCCACTCCTCAACTTGACAAGTTAACCACTTCATCTCATTTGAACCAGATTTCATCATGAATAACTGTTTCCTCCCTAAAAATAATATATATGTGGAGCTGGAATTGAACATAATGTTTCTCAAAAATTCATAAATTTTTCATTGAAATTGGCCTTTCTTGTGGAATGGTGCAACATCCCACTACACATTGCACTCTCAATTTCTCAAATCACTTAAATACTGCTTGCATTCAGAACATGTCAAAGCCACGGGATCTAGTTCTGCTGCCCAATTTCATGTCGATTACTCAATGAAAAAACCTTAGATGCCAGCTTGGATTCTTCCATAAAAATAGGTGATAAATCCACAATATTTTGACATTTTGGCATGGTCACATGACAACATGAGCTGCCCAATGCTCAGAAACTATGTCAGGTCTCTTTTCTCAAAAGCCTTCCATAGAACCTGATATTTTGTTGCTGCATAGACTTATCATCTGGGAGTAAAATAACTAAGGAGCAATTGCCAAACTTCTGCAATTCCCTACAAAGCCAAAATAAATTGCATTACTCATTGACAATCAATTTGAAGAACAGTGATATGAGATTTGCAATATTACGTCTAGAATATTGTGGCACCTCTGAACAATAGTGCTTCATAATATTAACTTACCATGGCATTAAAAAAATTCACAGATCAGAGGTTGTAAGCTTAACCCCTAAATTTCCTTGTGTTTTTGAGAGCTTGAATCCTAAAAACTGCAATTTTTTACCACTATGCCCTCCCGAGGATATGAAATAATTTTTTAACTCTTTTTGGAATTTCAACCGTAAGATCTTGTACCTAACCCTACTTGAAAGAAGTGTTCCAAATTTCAACCGTTGGATGTTTTTTATTAGTGAGATCGTAGTGTTCAAAGTTTCAGTAAATATTTGTTTGGGCCTTGGCCGAGAGGCATGGTGCAAATGGGCCAAAGGGAGACTTGATAATTATTACTTCAAACATTTTGGTCACATTTTTTTCCATGTAGCTAACTAGGTTAGGTATGCTCATGCAAAATTTTAGGCCAAAAAAACGCTTTTTAGACCTTCATAGAATTTATTTTCTTTAAGAAGGTATAAAATTGACAAAGTAGTATAACTTGCATTACAAAAACAATTTGTGAGCTAAAGAGAAAGTGAAAGGTGAGTAGGTACCTTTAAAAATTTGTGATTTTAAAAAAAAATCAATTTTTAAAAAATTCTAAAATCTCGAATATTGAAAAAAATTTAAAGGAAAAATCCAAAAATTACTAAAAACTTTGAAGCTTGTCTTTGTAAGTTTTGGAGGCTGCCCTTTTAAAATTGGTAAACTTTTTGACTTGAGTCACTATCGAATTTGAGTAGTGATTATAGATTTGGTTATGAACATATTTCAATTTTTGTTTTTTTAGAAAGACCTAATTTTAGACTGCCCATTTAGGACTTGAAACCTAAAATTTCTAGATGAAGGTTCTAAAATTGGAATTTGGCTTCAAATTTTTTACTACATAGATCTTACCGTAAAGGGAGCATCCAATAAAAATCTTGAAAAAAATTATTACTTTTAACCTCTCCATCTAGGCTGCCCGAATTTGCAAAAAACCATTATGGGTTTTAAGGATAGTTAGGGACTAATCCTTAAATGTCTGTGCCCATGAGTATGGCTTAAAGTGACACTTTGTGCCCATGGCCATGAATAATCATCATGGCAAGTGTTGATTTAAGTAGTTTGAGTGATCTAAGCCATGAAAGATGATGAGAAACCATGGTTGCCTTCCCTACTGTGATTGAAGGAGCAATGACAGTCTAAATAGTGCTAAAACTGAGATGGTTGTTAAAATGGAGAGTTGACCAAAGTAGGGCAGCAATAAAAATTCTGATCTAAATGAGTGAAATTCATGTACATTGTAGGCGTTTAGGGGTAATCTACAATGTTTTTCAAGTTTTGAACTCTCATGTAATGAGTTAACTACAATTGTGTGTGTATTGTACATGGTACCTGCGCACATGTTACAATCATGTTTCGACCAGCTTAATTTGAAATTAATGTTCATATGTGTTAGTGTACATGTGTTAGTGTACACGCACAACTTGGCTACAACTTGAGTAAGCTATCCCCACTTCTGAAGTTCAGCTTATAAGTAGGGACAACCATAATAGAAATGCCTCATGACATGAAGATTATTAGTAGAGTTTCATGAGACTACTAGGGCTTTGAGGGCAACTCCATCATTATTCTCAGTGCTGTGAGGGTACATAATTTGAATCCAACTTTAGAAATCTAACCAGCAAGTCATATGTCCAATTCTCAATTACAGAGTGAGGACTCTCATAACTTTCATGTTATGTGTAGCTATGAGTAGTACCTGAAGTACATATATACTTCAGTGTGTGTGTGTACTGTAGCACCATAGCAGGGTGCCCAACATTATTCTAAAAATAAGGAAAATCATATTGAGAAATAACCCTGGAAAAAATGTAAATGGAAAGATATTAGTTAATACAAATTTTTGTAATTTCCTGGCCGCGTGAGGCCATTTTTGGAGCTATTGTGCTGACAAGGAAAAACAAGAACTTCAATTTTTGAGAAGTAAACCTTATTTATTTTTGGATGAAAAATATTTGCTCTATGGGGCGGCAACCTTGCTATAGTGCTTTGGTATCTGCATGTAATTTATTGGTAGTGGAGTCAAGTTTGTTTCCATAGGTTAGTATAGAATATTTGTGTGGCATGTAGTAGAATAATTGTGCATGGGTTGTTGTCTCTTACTTCATGTACATGATGGTCTCTCAACTTAGGAAAAATAAGTTTTGTCTTCAAGAATGACATCCAAATCAATTTTGCTTTGAGTTGTGAAAGCACCAGAATTTTACATGTCAAATATGGAAAAGCCACCAAGTTCATTCATGTCTATTTGTTATTTAGATTAACCGAATAAGATTAATTTTAATATTACCTTTAGAAATATCCATATTGTAACATGGTTAATGAAACTTACTTAGTAAATTGAATGTAACATCGTTACATGAAATGATTATTATCTTTGTTCTTAGTAACCATTTACACGAGCTGCAACAACATATGGTACTATTTAGATCTACAAAACCAATATAAAGGGAAAGAAGTTACACTAATCTATGCAATCCCATGGACTTTGGCTTAATGGTGAATAAACAAACACATTGATCATGCTAGTTTCCTTTGGACATTGGAGTTTCTCTTCGTCTTTCTCAAAACAAAGATTAATCTCCCAAGAAAGACCAAAGTTACTCTTCATTTTATTTTTTTGAGACACTTGGATTACTTTTTGCAATCCGCAGCGAAACGAACAAGTTGCTTTCGCAACCCAATGCCGTGGTTATCCATCCGGTACAAGTGAGATTTTACAACCGATTGAAATCGAACGGCCAACCCCTTGGTCCGGCAACCGAAGGGTACCCAAGTCCATCATCCGGTAGTGTAGGGTCATTCCGAACCACTGAATCCCTTCTTTCTCTCTCCATTTAATTCTGAGTGAGTCTGCTTTTAGTTTGCTTTTGGTCATCACCGAAATTGTACCGTAACACCCTATTGGAATTTTTTTCTATTGTATTCAATGTACCTCCCGCGGCGGAATCTGCCGTTGGCTAGGCGACGGTTCACCTTCCGGGATTATGCGCGGAATTCCCGCCCCACCCAAAAACCCGCCCCACCCCAAAAACCCGGGCAGTCTTCAAATTTTTTTCTGAAGATTTAGATTTTTTTTCCGAAGGACTTTTTTTTTTACTTCAAAATTTAGTTTCGGACTGTATACAGATTACAAATATTCTGATTGAAATTCTAAGGAGAAATAAAGTCTCCAGACAGTAAATCTCAAAAACTCTAAGGAGAAGTAAAGTCTCATGACAGTAAATCTCAAGACAAAGTCGCAATTTATTGTTCATTTGTAACTTGGGTGAATATTTACATAAATTAAAAAAATCAACAAAAACTAAACTGCTTAAGATCAAACAATAGCAAAACAACATCAACATCAATATCAAGTCAAACATCACATAAAACAAACAAAAATTTACAGAACAAATTACAAGTAAACATGTATCAAATTGACAATTTCATTTACAAGCTGAGAATTGAAAAGTCCCCTTTTAAAGGGCCAAAATCTAAATATCTTCAAGGGGCTTTTTTCTATTTCTAAGCGCTCCAAAAATTCTAATTACAAAATCCTAAGCTAATTCCGAATTGAAACTCTACAAAACTGAACTCCTCTACTCCGAGATAAGAGTAACCGCAAGTGAATTACTGCGAGCTGACAGGTGCACCAAGTAGATTCTCAACCTGAAATAGACAACAAAACAACTGTAAGAATAAACCAAACTATACATTTTAGAAATCCTGAAAAACAATGTATTCATTCAGAATCCAGAGAACTGGAAATTAGACATGACAGAAATCACATGATATACCTTCGGGATTTTCGACATAAACGTTGTCAACACGTTGGAATCAATTGGACCGTTAAAATTGAAGAAATTGCAACCGGACGCCGATCCAAACACAAAATAAAAGAGAAAAATATGTAAAATAATAAAGAAACTAACCTCGTTTGGAACTAGTTTGGAACTCCCAAGAAGCACCGGCAAAGCTTTCGAATCAACAGCCATACCCTGCCGAGAAACTGATTCACAGAAATTAGAGAATGCACGGATTTCAATAATAGAAAACTGAATAAGACTACCCAAACAAAGCTGCTCCAACTCAAAAAAAACACCTTCAAATGATTAGAATGATTCAGCTAAAATACCTGCTTCACATAATTCCCACGAAGTTCTTCTCCGGCTGCTTCAGTCTTAACATTTGCTTCAGTCAGAACATTTGCTGCTTCTGTCTTAACATTTGCTGCTCCAGCAGATCCATTTCTTGATAGAGCCTCATCCTTTGGCAATGACGCATTAGCAAGCTGAAGACCCTGAAAACCAATCACAATCAAGTTATGAAACAAAAAAAATTTCGAAAATAACAATTAGAAAATCACCAAAACGAAAAGAAGGATTAATATCAGGAAACTTACCTTTCCAGTTTTGCCCTTCTTCACTTCTTGAGACAAAACGTGTGAATACCTTGTTCCGTCTCCAGAGATTATTCGCTGACAAGTGTCCATCTGAAGTTTCACAGGGTTGGCGTTATACTGGTTGAACGATTTCACGTCCCGATGACCTGTCACTAGCATTGCTTTGTCTGAGGGAATATTGGCTTCAGCCATCCTGGAAATCCCCATCCGCCGCGGAGTCTTGTTGGTAAACTTCCTGTCACCGACAACGATACCTGAAAGAAGATAATTTCGTTAGAATCTCAAAAAAAAAAATTCAAGAAATTATAACACCAAAACTTAAACATCATACTTCTGAAAATTAAATTGAAACAAATGTTAAAGAAAACTTACCAGGAGAACTCTCAATCAATATTCGAACTGCTTTGCCCAAATGATTTTTCCCACAAGCCCGCTTCTGGAACCAGACCTTGTCGCTGAACTTCCAATTAGTCTTTGCCATCAGAAAGACCGGGTGAGGATTTCCCTCAAAACGGTCCTGTAACTCCTCTTTGGTAAACTTGGGCCATCGCTCACTCATCCGCTTAAAGGTATCCACAACGTCAGAATCCGCACAGTCAATCGAGTGTCGGATAGAGTGCTTAGAACAGTGCTCGATATCCAGTTTATAATTTTTGGATAAACTTGGATTATACCTAATAACAAAAACAAAAGGACGAATTAGTGTGATTACAAAATAAAACATCAAATATAATCAGATAAAACCAACAATCAAAGCAAAAATTAGATAAAATCAAGTGGGCAAAATACAAACTTATTATAAAAAGTGTTTGGAAAAAATATAAACATACCTCAAGAACTCAACTCCATTCTCTGTCAGCAACTGAAACTGACCAACATGTGTCGCACGGAGCTCATCCTGTCCACGTATGAACAGATTTCTACAAAAGAAATACACAAGACGAGATATCAAACCTGACGGATTTAAAACTGACGCTCCAGGAGACATCCGAACTAAAACCTCCTCATCTCTGGAAAGTATATCAGAGGTGGAGGTTTTAATTCCAAGGCCCCGCCTAAAGGAACGCTTCACAGACTCAGTCCCTGCAAATTTTACTCTACGGTATCTTGGATCCGTCATGATATTGAACGGAAGCTCCAAGACCGAAGTCCTCTGAACTCGCTGTTCCTGCTGCAGTCGAATGATGCGACCGATAGCCCTGATCAAATTCTGAAGGCTGAAAACAGAAAGTCAATTAGATCTCAAAACCAAAATCATACATAAGTAAACACTCATACTACTAAAGTCAGTCAACAATGCAAGTTCAAAAGTGAGAAATAAATAAACAAAAAACATTCAACTAAAATAAAAAAAAATGATAAGAGAACTTACGATGATGGTGGGTATAAAGTACCGTCTTAGTTTGTCACCTGAAGAGCGAAGTCGTGCAACAGTTCGACAAATCCGCGGATGTCGTCTTCTTCAGAAAGCTCCCCGATCGTTTTATCGGTTGGAATACCCCGGAATCTCCGCCATTCATCAAACGCATTCTTGGCCCAAGTCTCCGAATGAGCACTCCTACGCTCACCACCCATCGAAGTGTTCTTGACCTCAGTCGCATCGAGCTCATGAAACCTGGAATTCTGAACTGAAGTGCCTGAGAAACACAAAAAAAAGATTAAATCAGAATCACAATCAGGTTCAAGAAACAAGTAAAAGCAGATTAAAATTCAAAAATTATTTGAAAAGAAAACTCACCAGATTTTGCGGACTCAGAAGGAACCGTATTCTCCTTCGCTCCATCATCACCTTCAAACTCCTCCTCCTCGGGAAAATTACCGCTTCGGAGAATAAAAACATCATCAGGATCCTCTTCGTCGTCTTCATCGTCTCCAAGATTCTTCGTATCGCAACAATCAGGTGGAACTTCGTCTTTCAGCAAATTCTCCTCATCCTCATCGTCATCCATCACCATCTCATAAACCGGTTGAACAACATTACTTTCTTCGACAGCAACTTCGGCAACAGAACTACGCAATTCGTCACCTGCAACTGAAACATAACAAGACAGATTACAACAACTTAAAGAACAGAAACTATGAAAACAATAAAGAAGATATAAACAAATGAAAACGATAAACAAATGAGTCAAATATCAAAAACAGGATTAACAATTCTCACAGTCTAAACAAGTGCCAGATATCTAACTAACATCGGACATCAAAACATTTATCTGAATCTAAAAAACTGATCCGAATTACCTCCATAAAAACTAGACACCCTAGGATCGTGAATATACTCATACACTAGTCTTCTGCGATACTCAGCTTCCCTGCGACTCCTAGTATATATAACACCACTATCTGAAAATTCCAAACTAAGTTTAGAGTAAACATTATAACATCTAAAACGCTTGCTAAAACAACACATAAACTGTAACTATAAGAATACGAACTACAACTTACCAGCATCAATATACCCAATCTCCCTATCTCCTAAAACCGCGTGACCATCGTCACCAACGACAAACTGAACACCGTCATCTTCAACGAAACCTAACATAAAACACATCAAAATCTTAGAAAACAGTTCATATCCAAAACATAAGCAATGAACTAAAATAAAATTCAACTACCTAACACAGCCACTTAACGAAAAATACATTTACCTGAGACCACATTTGACGGCAGCGGTTCGTACATCGAAGGATCGTGTACATCAAACTCCGGAGAAGCAGGAACAATATCTGAACAAACACAAATATCATAAGAAACATATAAATTGCACAAATAAACATTCACAAGAAGAAAAAAAAAAAACAAAAAACGATACTCACCAATACGGTTGCCGTCATCGACAGTGACCAATTCTCCATCTAAAAGATCCGAATGTAAAGTTAAATGAAGAAAAAAAACAAAAGTTAGAAGAGTTACAAGAGTTAGAAGGCACTGTAGAGACAAAAAACAAAAGAAGAAACAGAATCGAAATAAAGAAACATAACAAAAACTAGACTCACCATTCACATAAACCAAGCTGAAAACATCAAAAATACTCAACATGAAAAGTGAAACTCACCATTAGCAATCACCACATCCGCGCGGGAGATGTCGGCGACAGAATTCTCAACCACAACCTCTGAACCTGCAAAATCAAAAAAACAAAAATATAAGAAAAAAAGATCAACAGCAGATGCGCTGCCGCGCGGCTTCGGCGGCCTTCGGCCGGGCATGGCCCCTTCATTTTAATACTTCGCCAATTCTTAATTATAATCAAACAAAAATGACACTACATACAAGCAAAACTAAGAAAATAAAAAAAACTCTAAAAGAAAAAATTATCCCACCACTTCCCAACACAACATCAATGAGGGAGATATCGGTAACATAATTCTCAACAGCAGCTTCTGAATCTGCAAAAACAACACAAAAAGTCAAAAAAATTGAACAACAAATGATGCGCTGCCGCGCGGCTTCGGTGGCCTTCGGCCGGGCATGGCCCCTTCAATTTTGATTACATTATTATCTTCATTAACAAAATTAAACCAGAAATAAAGTTTCAATGAATTAATTACCATTATACTTAATTTAAGAAAATAGACACATACCTTTCGAAACTTCAGTGTCAACGACAATGTTGACATCTGCTACATCCTCCGTGTCTATCTTATCCTCGTTTAAGACCTTAAATAATTTAGAATTAAACTTTAGTTAAATTTACAACTTAAACATTAGAAAACTTTTAAATGATCTTCGCAAAAATTAACATAACAAAACTACAAATACATGATAGTATCGGTCACCTGAGTCTGTGAAATGTAAACCTCCCAAGAGAGCATACAAATGGAGTCGAGCTCTGCACTGTCGTCCTCGTCGACGGCTTTAGGATTCAGCTCCTGGCAGTCGATTTGGTGCTGCCGTTCAAGCTGCTCCAGCTGATCCATCTCGTCATCCTCAGTCCTGTTAATGACACTGGCCTCCCCAGATGATACCAATTCGGCTTCGACTTTCACGACCTCAATCTTGAGAATATCTGCCAAGACAAATTTAAACAAATTAGATACCAATAGAACAAAGCAAGTACAAGACAAGAATATCTATTAAAAAAACAATCAAAACTATTGAAGAAAGTACATCAAATCTACCTTGACTGGAATCCACTTCGCTCTTGATATCGACAAACTCGTTACTCATTCGCTGCCTGAGATTGAATGTCGGCAGAACATGAATCTTCGGCAATGGCTTCACGTCTACGTCCACGTCGACATCAACCGATCGTCGTCGCTTCCTCGCAGTGGATGCGAAAGATTCCATAGTCTCAATATCCTCAATTTCGTCCATCAAACTCTGCAAATCAAACAGAAAACTAGTCAAACATAATAAATAAAGAACAAAACATAGATAACAAGAAAAGTAAAATATTACAACAAAATAGTAAACCAAGAATTATAAAATCGAAATCTATACATTACAAGTACATATAAAGCAACATTATAAAGCTGAGAAAAAAAATTCATAAACGACACAGACTAATCAAACAAGACTACAACAAACTATCAAACAGACAACCTAAGTAAACACATAATCATGAAAAAAAATAAAAAAATGAGAACAAGAGTCAGGAGCATAAGAACCTTAGGCTAACTTAGATCAGCGCCACCTTCTTCGACAAACACAAATCCTATCGACAGCGCACAAACAAACAACAACAACAACCGCGTTAGAAATAAAAATAAGCTAGAAATCAAACAAAAAGATAAAACAAAAGAGAAACAAATAATACACAAAACACAAAGAAAAGAACTATAATAAAACACAAAACATAAAAAGAGACTCACCTAACCACTGCGATGTAGTAAAATCGTAACGAAGAGCACTCCAGCACTCTATACCCGCCACCGCCACCGACCTGAAAATACATACACAAATCAACGACCGCGTTAGGAGAAATCTTAACCAAAAATCAAACGGCAAATCGAACAAAATAAAACAAAACTCGCAAAACAAGAAACCTCGCAAAACCCTACGAAAAACCTCCAAATCGAAAAACCGCCGCCGCCACGACCTAAAAGCCACAGACACAAACAAACCTCAATAGCGTTAGCAAAACACAACGGCAAAACCACAAGAAAAGAAATCAATGAACAATGAACAAAACACGAAGTAAAAACAACGCAAAACTCACAAACAGACACGCAAACATACTCATGAGATATAGACTCACAAACAAAACTAATAACTGAGCAAACATGCAACTCACCTGCAAATCGTGCAACCGCGACGCTCGTAACCGCAACGCCCCCAACACAACTCAAACTCGCAACACAACTCGCAACACAACTCGCAACCGCAAACACAACTCAAACTCGCAACCGCAACACAACTCACACTCGCAACACAACTCAAACTCGCAACACAACTCGCAACACAACTCGCAACCGCAAAACACAAAACGCGGAAACGCAAAACCCACACAGCGAGCTCTGCCGGGACTCGCGCGAGAGACAAGAAAAAAAAGACCTGGGGTTTCGGGCCCTAACTTTATATACTTCCTCAATCAACGGTGAAGATCATCCGAGATTTCAAGAAAGTAATCCTGACCGCAGGATTCGACATTCCAGACACTTCGAATCGTTTCACCTCTCGTTCGTTGAAATCACTTCTCGTTCGTTGAGATAAATTTTCGTTCGTTACATGTGCACGTGTCGCTCAGAGACTGGTGTAGCACATTTGGAAACATATCCCATAACGAATGCAAATCCCACAAACTTCATGGATATAAACTACGACGTCCACTTCGTAAATCGATATAATCTCCAGGTGCGCTGGTGGGTGCGTGGATGTGTGCCGGGCGCGGGCGTAGGTGATGCTTCTTGCGGGCACGGGTGATACTGAGCGCAGGTACGGGTGGATACATCAGGGTACTCGGGTAGCTGGGCGCGGACATTGGTGCTGAATGCAAGCGGGTTTCGATTTGTTCGCGGGCACTGGGACTGCTTGCGCGCGGGCTTGGGTGCAGCTTATGGACATGGGTGGCTCATGCCGTGGGTTACATGGGCTCACGGTCGGGTATTGCCATCCGAGGAATGGAGTTGAATCGTAACCATTTTTCTAATTGGGCTCCCGATTATCCCATATCGATTGCAATTTCCTATCTAACCATGGATATATGTGCCAAAAATATCATTGCTTCTCAAATCACAAGTTGATTACGGCGGTGCTGGCGTGGGAAGCTTGAGTGAATAACATTAGATTAACACATCGCAATTTGCCCATATCGAAAGCAATAATTCTCACAATTGCGTTCACATTGGGCATTGTCAACTCATTGGGGCAGACTCGGGTTCACAGACTCGGGTTCACATGGGCAGGCTGGGGCTCACAGACTCGGGTTCACATGGGCAGGCTGGGGCTCACAGACTCGGGTTCACATGGGCAGGCTGGGGCTCACAGACTCGGGTTCACATGGGCAGGCTGGGGCTCACAGACTCGGGTTCACATGGGCAGGCTAGGGCACTTGCGGGCAGACCGGGTTCACATGGGCAGGGGCGGGCACTTGGGGCAGGCTGGGGCAATCGCGATCTGTTGGGGCAGACTCGGTGGAAAATTCCAACGGGCTGTTACGCCGGGTGAGCCCGTACCGGGGGGCTCACTCTATACAAAACCTCCTCTTTCAAATTTTAAAATTGCAGCACCTGGGCTCTTTGCTGGCCCAGAACATACTTTTGAGGCTCCACGAAGACAAATGGCAGACTGGAACAAAGACATGACAACAATACCAATCCACTTCCATGCAACACATGCAAAGCTCAATCCAACAACATCACACAAATTACTCTGATCCAACACAAACTCCCCAACCAATTTTACACAAACGAAAGAGAATCATGCTCCGACACACTGGCAACTGCTTCTTCCACATCTGAATCATGGCAGTAAGTTCTCCAAGCTCGCCCTCATCCCAATAAGTCAATGACAACAGGCACGGAATCTTGTCTGTGGGGCAGTATTTTGTAAGATAAGTTGCATGACTTCATGGCCAGGAGGGGGGTCAGAGGACCCACAGAGGTGCAGCCCAACCTCGAAGAGAGTGGAGCTCTTTTGGGCACCCACCCACAGGCTCCCAGACACTTGTTTCAAGGCCCTGCTCGCTGCCCCCGCCCATGGATCAGGCTGTAAGGTTTTTCCAATGGTCGGTGATAACTGTTTTACTCGACCAGTGTTTGGGCTGATTTATGTGCCTACAGGGAGATGGAAGGGTACACAGTGTTTGTTGTGTATTTGTTGTGTAGAGTAACAGAAGTTTTAGCTCTACCGTCCACGATTAAGGTAGAAACACCTATAACCGACAACTTAAAGCAGTTTAGCATATCAAAGCTTGGGTTATCGACAAGGAGATATTTTTGGTTCATAGGAAAATAAGGTTCATGAAGAATGAGCATTTTTCCATGAATTATCTCCCAATATTGAAATTTGTACAATTTTTCAAAGTGAAAAGTACTTCCGAACCAATAGCCGATATATACAAATGAGGTACATCTGTTCTTTCATAATCTAGGAATTAGAAGATATCGGCTATTGGTCATCTGTCGACTATGGGTGTCTCAACCTTACTTCTGTTTATGGTTGTTGTTTTTGGGTCGAATTAGTGGATGTTTACACCGACAATCTTCAGGATAGAGTCTGATTCACATGGGAATTCTTTGTTTTGGATTACAGTGGTGATTAGAATGTGATTAAAGATATGAACAATTTTTATTTTTGTTTCTGAAAATGAGAAAATACACCATGTTTGAGAGAACTTATTACCAAGAGGGATTGAATTTGGGGTAGGTGTTGAATTTAAATTTCATTTCTGGTTTGCCAATGTGGTTAAATGTAGTCGTTGTAATGGTATCGGTATAATCAGTGTGCTTGCCAGGTCATTTGTTGAAAACATTCCTTAGGAATCAATACCCATTTGTGTTATGCACAGAATTCTGTGGTATGCAGTTGAATATCTGTGGGAATTCACAACTTATCTGCTCATTTTCCAACAAAATAGCATATTTCAAGGAGGCTGCACACGCACAACTCACTAAAGCCGAATCATAAAGGAGTCACAGACCACATTTTAGATATGATACCCCCAAATGCACAAATAAAATGTGATGAAATCAAAATCAGATCAAAATGAAGATGATTTCCATCCTTTTCCGACTCCTCAGCACATCATCACTGACTTGGGCTCATCACCCCTCCCAAAAACCGTTTAATTCTTAAAATTTTAAATCTAGTTTTGGGCACAATATTGAACATTCCAATGATGGAAAAGACAGAATAATGAAGCAAGAAAAGCAAAAAAACGAAATGCTTAATCTCATGTCATTAAGCCAGTAAATATCATCACTAAGCAATAAATGATCTCAAGCACAAGACTGTCGCCTCATTGCACCTGAGCCCAAAAGCAAGAGCACACACTCCAAAAACCGTCACCTCACAAATATGTACCCCGCGCATAGAAACGCCATCTTTAAATCTATGAGTAACTCTTTTGCATTTAGTGCCGGTCTTGTCCACACTCCCCTTCAAAGTGCAACAGATCTGGATGCCGATCAATTCGTATCAAATACGTATCTCTCCTCGTATACAAACCCCGGCCCTGGAAGAATTACGAATAGTGAGTCGTCAAAATCCGTCACCCTTCACAAAAATTTCCAAATCATGTACGGTAGTATATTTTATAATCCGAATCTACCGAATCGGTATAGAAGCCCGAAGGAAGGGATGGAGGTAACTGACGAGTAGTGAGTTGAGAGAGGAGACGGGGGAAGTTCGGGAGTTCAGAGAGTTGAGAGAGACGGCGACGGAACTCGAAGGCGAGGGGCGACAATCGTACTTGGAGCGAGGGAGCAGCGATCGTGCGTCGTACTCTCTCAGGTAACCATTGCTCGCAGCGGCCTTTTATCCGTTTCCGAAACCTCTTGGTCTCCTCATTGGCGTCGTTTTGAGCCGGATTTCGTGCCGTGAGGATTCCTGTGCGGAATTTCGCAACCGTTTGGCGTGGTCGGGGTTTCGCTATCGGTGATTTTAGTTCGATTTTGGTGTTCGTTGCGGTTTCATGCAGTTGGAGATTTTTCAGTGAGGAGTGGAAACTCGGATTGGCGCGGTTTGGTTCCTTGTGAAGATCGTCCGGGGTAGGGTCTTGGAAGTGGACAATGAGCGTTTCTGTGGCTTATCCTTGGATGGCGGTTGAGAGGAGTGGAGGGGAGAGGTGGTGTGGATGACGGGAGTGAGTTGTAGGGCGTGAGGGGGAGGAGCCGTTGAATTTTGGCGAATTTTGGCGTTCGTGTGGCGCTTTTGTGTCTGGTTTTGGTGAGAGGGCGTGGTTGTCGTTGAGGGGATAGGTTGTGGTATTTATTAGCGCGTTTGTGTTCTTGTTGACGGTTTTGTAGGTTCGTTTTTGGCTACGGTATTTGTCGCGTGCATGTTGGAAAGGCGTAGAGCGTTTGAGGTGAGTGCGCAGTTTCTGGCGATTTGGATTTATTTATTAGGATTGGCGTCGTGCAGGAATGTCTGGAGTCATAGATCCTTTGCAGTCTGTGGAAGAACAAAAGTTGCAAGAGGAAACGTTGGAAACAGATAAAGTGCACTCGCCGCCGTTGCTTCCCGATCAAACTAGCGTAGTTCTTCAGTGGTCTGTCGAGCAAGTAACGCATTGGTTGCGGCATAGCGTGCCGGCAGAGCCCGATCGACTGCAAGGTGGTTTTCTCCAACGACTTTTACCAACTGTCTGAGTCATATACTGTTCATTCAGGGTTTTGTTAATTGTTTCGTCGCTGGAGATAAGGTCTGCGGCTCAAATGATTTGTGTTTAGGTCGTAGCACACATTGAAAGAAGCTATTGATTATCAGTAAGCAGAGATTTCTCTCTTTTTGAAGCCCTGTACTGCGTGCATCTCATTCAGGTTGCCTTCTTAACTGATTCGTGGTACCCGAGCAGAGATTTGTAGCAACTTCGTAAGTGAAGGGGTGGATGGTTTGAGCCTACTAACTTTGCAACGAAATCATCAGGCATGTTCTAGCATGACTGATCAAGAGTGGCTCTTAGTAAAGGTGCGTTTCCACATTTCTTGATAGTGGAAGTAATAACTGCTTAATAGGACATCTTCAGCACTCTTAACAGCTGGTTTACAGTCCAATTCTTCTGAATCCTTTTTAAAGAGTGTGCCGTCTTGGTCGGTATTATTGTTGACATGCTGTCTTGTGACCTCGGGTGGCATTGATTTTGCTACTCTAGGCCTTTCCCGGCATTCCCGGAACTCACGCCTGGACCTGGCAGTTGCGTGGGTCTCGCGATTAGGAATGGATTCATTTCAATTTTGAAAAGAGTCTCTCTTCGCAAGGTGTATCAAGTAAGCAGTTTAAAGTATAATTTGGATGTGACGTGAAGCAGAACTCGGTGTCGCAGGTGGCCAGACGGTGGCTCATGACTCAAGGTGAACGACCTTTGGTTTCTTGGCCAAGTCGTGTGAAGGTCAAGAGTACCATTACCAGCTCCACACCCCCGGGTACACCTCAGAGTGCAAGGTACCATCCTACAGTCTTTTTTCGAGGTTGATTCAATTTCAGTTTCACTTGTAACTCATATGCAATTAAACGATTAATTTGATAGCTTCTTATCAGCGTTGAGCCGTTTTCTCCGTCTCGTTGTATTTCTGTTACCTTTCTTCCAAATGTTAATTTTTCGCGTCATGAACCTGAGGGTTAAGCTATTTAATAATAATGCAAGTCCTTCGGTTCTGATCTTGAGGATCACTTCTGTTTGCCTGCTTATCTTCCTGGACTTTCCATGTTGTACTTTCACGGTCTTCAACTAAACACTCCGCACTTTAGTCTTGTATAGGTATTAAAGTTAGTTGAGAGTTGTTTACTGATACTTGTTAGCAATTTGTGCCACATGGAGTCAGGTCGGACAGAAGTTCATATCTCAGAGACTATCATGATTCATCAGTTTCTCCTCGAAAGCAATGGAAAATGCCAAGAATCCAATGGGGAAAAGATGACCAGGTTGGATATCCTGATCTACCCGTGGTATTGGCAAATGTGGTCTGTAGTAACTAATTAGGATAATTGTAAGTAGGATAATGCGTTGGCCTACAAGCTCTTGTCCAATATCGCATGCTCAGTCTTTATTACTTATCTATTTTAGTTGGCAATCAAAATAATCTACAATATCCGTTGGTAACAGGAAGAGGCTCTTGAGAGAGAAGTGCAACACTTGAGAGGAGAAATCGTGGCTGCTGAAGAACGGGAGACATTACATCTTGCCCAGTATGTTCATAATTTCTTGCGTGATTGATATGAAAACAGAAAATGAATGAATATTGTTTGATTCATTGAGATTTGCATGATCTCCCCGCACGATTGTAGATCGACACTGACTTTTGATTCTCAGTTTCTCTGGACGCTTTTGTGTACATTGGTTTCTTTAAGGTCAGCTGCGATGTTACTGTATTTGGAATATAGTTTAAAAGGGCTTTTGCAAGATGTGGACTTTGACGCAGGACAAGTACACCTGTAGTTGACATAGTGTTATGATGTCAGGTTGGACCATGTCGATGAAGTGCTACGGACTTCGCAGCTTTCTAGCTACCTCCACACACGGACAGTAAGTTTCTACTTCACAATAATTTTCATTTAGGTAGTGAGAGCAGTGCCTTTATGAAATCCTCAACTTTTGATATTGATTAACATGTGAATTTTCATACGAGTTGAATCTTGCATGCACCCTCTCTGAATTTTACTTCAGTATGTCAAGTAGCACATCCTTCAGATGTTTGTTATCCCTATTGAGTTTTTTTTCACATCCTTGAAATGATTATTATCCTAATTGCGACTGAAGATATCTGAGATGGGTGTGAACGTGTTCGTACTCTGCTTCATATCCTCTGAAGAGGTGTTTGTTAATGGACATATCAGATGTCCTTGCAAAATTTCATACGTGGTAAACTGGACAAGGGATTCTTACGAATTAGTGTTGTGTCAATTTCGCAGAGATGGACAGCATTGTCAGGTGAACCGCCTCAAGATGATACGGATGTTGATGACTGGTTGCTTCGTTTTGTTGTATTTCGAGGATCGTCCATATGCTTTTTCCTGCGAGCAACAGGTGAATACCAGTCTCATGTAGTGGGATATTATTGACGTGCTCTTTTAATACATGCTTTTGTTAGGACGAACCTTTGTACTTTTGAGAACAAGGGTCTGTAAGTTAGATCATAATGTTTTCCTTAGATAATCATCATAGTTGTAGACAACGTTGTCTGTACCCAAAGAATTCTTCCATTTCTTTTATTTAAAAAATTCATAGAAGGATATCTACATTTATTGATGTACTATCCCTACATTGCATTGATGTATTTGTCATGATCAGAGTTCTGGTTTTGCTTGATGACTGAAAATATCCTCTTAATATCTAATGAGAGCACGTTGTTGTAGATCTGAGGCCACAAGGTACAATCATGAGAAGTGAAATTGTAGAGGTTGGCATGATCCCAAACCACTTACATCATCAAGGTGATACTCGGTGGTCAGCATTCCACATCACCACTTGCCATGGCCTACGACTGGAGTGTTCATCGCTTGTACAACTTCAGGTTTGTGTGACGAGGATTAATACTTCACAACAATTTGCTACGATACTCAAGTGTCAAATTATTAATGAGAAGCATGAGCATACTTTATTGAGTTTGTGCAACTTTGTTCAAGCACTCATTCATCAGTTGAATGCGGTTCAAGCAATTTGTATTTTCGGTTGCTACAAAACACAATATATATTATCATTTACTTTGGAATAATCGTATCGGGTGATCTCTTTGTGCAGATCGACTCTTGGTTGTCTGTTATAAATGGAGGTTATAATTACGGGGATCTTTTGAGAGACAGTTCACCTCATATTAAAGCAGGGGAGAAGAACCTTCAGTCTGCGGAAGCAAATGCAGCATTTCTTGCAAGGTTTGCCTCAATCCCCCTCCAGAGTCACACAATGTGTTCACACACGTTCAATTTAAAGTATGTGACTGACTTGTAATTCAATACGAGTTTCTAAGTGTAGGATTGGACCAGAATTAGCACAGTATATCAACAAGAAGTTTTTTTTACTGCGATATCATTGTGGCCATTGTGCTTCCTTTCAGGGAAAATTCTCTTTTTGGGGAAGTCGACTAAGCCGAACGTGTCTCGCTCTTTTCACATGAGCGCCAGTGCAATATCTGCCCAGCAGAGTGGGATCGGGAGCTGTGTATCATGAAGAAGAAGAAGGCTAATGGATGGCAAGATTTTGACAAATTTGAGCTTTCTCTATGAACGAGGTTCATTGTTTTAACCACTGCCAGGTTCCATAGAGTCTGGCGGTGTGTAAGCGTTTTGAAGGGACTCAAAATGTGACAGGAACAATGGAGATTGTAGCACATATGCTCCTGCCCTTGTCCCTGCTAACCTCGGCAAGAGACTGGTTGAGTACTTCCAGATCTTTACACATGCTAAACGCAAGAATGGCGCAAAAACAAACATCGATGCTAAATCTGGTTCAAGTTGTTTCGATACATTTTCGCTTGGTGTATTATAAACCTTGGCAGATGTGTAGTTCAGCAGCTGTCAATGATTTTTTTGCATTGAGAACTACAGAACCCAAAGCGCCATCTCTTTGCTCAGATTTTCCAGTAGGCTTTGGTTTGGGATATGCACTTGCATGGCAGTGATAGGAAGACCCATTGTGATAAACTGTTTCGCATATCACTTTCGTTGGGACTCATCATATTCCATTTGTAATATAGACTTTTGAGACAAAAAGACAGGTCAAACACTCTTCTATGAAATATATTCTGTAGCTTGCTCATGCTGACTTATCAAATGACTTGGTTCAGTGTCAAAATCTTTCAGAAATTATTGAAGAAATCTGTTGGAAAAGAAATGTTGGAAGGAAAAATGTTTAGAAAATGTTGCATTGGTGTATTCCCTCTTCTGCAAAAGTATTTTGTGTTGCGGGTAATTGCAATCTCTGTCCAGAAGAAATACCTTGAAGCTGTAGTTGGCGTCACCGACATAGGTCAGTAATAACTTCGGAAATCTGCACCCAAATACACCAACTGAGACTTTATCGGTAAAATTGGTAGAAGACAAATACGAATCTTTTTAGGCGCATATTTCATCATAGAGTGTAGTAGCTTTGAGGAGATGAAAAAACGGCTCAATTTTGGAACTGAAAGTTGTGTTGGAATCATGGGAAAAAAAGCTTTATAATGGTGATATATATATATATATATATATATATATATATATATATATATATATATATATATATATGGGGAAAAAAAAGATATCTAATTTTTTCTTCATGTAATCTACCATTTGGTGCTTCCTCCCCTCGCTAAAATGATTGCTTGCATTTGGTTGGACAAATTTGCAATGAGATTTTGCAATTGGTCAATAGAAATTTCATTCCATATACCTTCAATAATATATATCATTTCAATAGTATGTATCATTTCTTCTTTGTTTGTTAGTCGGTTGTAATGAAGGAATAAATGTTTTTAATAAAGGTTAACAATATTGTAATGAAGTAATTTAACCCCTAAAGGACCAAGCAACCACTTTTGGGTTGCGCCAGAATTTGAAAACCTCATAAGATGCCCTAGAAGGGTCGGATTTGAGCGTTTTTTTGTTCCTAACCTCTTTAGAATCAAGCTGGCAATAAGAATACGCTAAAATTTTGGTGAAAAAGTGAAACCCTGATTTTAGAAAAAGAAAGAACATGAGTAGGTCCGATGTTTCTACAGTGAAGTTAGTGTTTCTAGAGTGAAAATGTTTTAACCAAACTTGAGCACATTGAAAACATAAATGAAGATCTCTCCTTGTGGATTTATTTTTTTAGCATTCCTTGGGAATGCTTGTATGACCACTCTTTTATTGCTTCACTGTTTTGGATTTATTAGAAATCCTTTTGAATTTTGCAAAAAAGTGCCATGTTGAAAAAAATAAATTCAGAGTGACACTTATGTCAAACCCATTTTCTCCAAATTGGTAACTTGAAAAAATCTAAAAACATTTGTGCATGTTCCTAATATACTAGAGAAGAGAATCAGCTTTAGTTGCCAAGTTTTTATAAATTTTTGAATTAGCAATTTTCAGTCAAACTCGGAAACTCACTATTGGTATTTCAAAAATTCAGTAATCTTCCAAACTTCATATGTTATTATCTTCCAGTCAGTTGCTTCTCCAAACCCAAAATTTGGTATAGTATTTTTGGTAGCCCACTACTTTCAAAGATCTTACGGTTAAATTGCTTATGGTGATTTTCAAATTTGTCTCACTTTGGAAAATGCAAGAATGGCACTGTAGGTACAGAAAAACTGTCGAAATACCCCTTCGTCCATTAGGGGTTAAAATGTAGACTTTTTTTGTCTTAAATGAAGATTTTCCTTTCCAAATCATATTCTTCTAGTCGGATGTTGTCCAATGCCAATGTTAGTAGGTAAATGTCAGCCTCTTTCTTTTAGGCTTCTGACTAAAAAATAATTTTTTTGCAACAACCCGGTTGCAAAATTCAATATTCTTTATCACCTTCCTAAACAATTTTGGAGAAACATCCACATGCATTTGTTATTTAATTTAAGCAAGCAATAAATTTGATCATGTTTAAGAATGTGGCCAAGCTTTTTTTCTAACGCATTCTAATCTTTAGAAGCCTTCTTTGGACTTCAACAACTTTAGTGTTCCGGTCTCGTCAAAATTCTTCTAAACATTAAATAGATAGTGTCATTCCTAAGTTTGCTATGATACAATTGATTGAGATGCTAAAAGATGTTAATGCTACAAGTTTCAACAAACAACCTTGTTTTTACCATAGTCAATTGCCTAGTCTTCATAGATCTAAAGCACATTTATAAGACCTTCAAACTTATTTAAAACAATCAATAGCACAAACAATCTTACACAATATGATTGCTTCTTTATGAGTGCATATGCTCACTTAAACATACACACAATCTATTCAGAAGCCACCATATTGCAACTTCCAAGCATGAATTGTATAAAGAGGCTAATGAAATTCTATATTTAAAGCATAGTTTAGAAAAAAAAAGAATTGAGATGATATTAAGAGTGTTAACATCCACTAAACAATTTTGGAGCCTGACACAACTTGACTATAATCACTACAATTTAATCTGTTCATTTAAATCTATGTTATCAATGATTACGTAGCAAGTATATATCATTTGTTAAAACTCATGTTTCACATTTTAGTGTTGATTGTTTAAATCATTGAGGTCATATCATAAAGATTCAATTTGCTACAATTCTCACCTATGATCTGAATTCAAGAAATTGAACTTAAACTATATGATGCATATTATACATCAACTACTATTACATGTGGTGTGATGGTTTTATACCAATTCATTGGTAAATTTGTTGATTGCCAGTATTGACTAACACCTATTTTGAACATGTCATTTTTTCATCAATACCTAAAGTTCTCCACCAAAGAAATCTTGACTATAGTGGGTGCGTTTACACATCCTACTAGTAAGACAATGAGCCTACACTTCAATATGTCTCATGCTATATTTATAGATTCATTGCGAGATTTTCATGACTTTTTACCCACAAAATTCAGCAAGAGACCTACTAAATCATAGACATCGTGCTTCGGCTGACAAGATGTGTAAATGCACCCGGTGTAAACCCCAACCAAACAAGAGTTTCATGTCTCTAACCAATCCCATTACTTCACCCCCCTAAAATTAATGACCCGGTGGAGTCCTCCTTCTCCCCTCCCCTGAATGTGAAGCTCCAACCAACCCAGCCCGGTCTCCCAACTCCCCGCAAAGGCCGAGCCACAGTCCAAGCCAAACACGGATCACTGCATCCACGAAACCTATTCATCCACCAAGAAACGAATTCATCCACCAAGAAACACATTCATCCACCAAGAAAAGCATTCATCCACCACCGCGAATTCATCCCAGTATCCGACCATCCAACGCAAGCAAGTGAGCGCAGTGAGACGACTGGGCCGGCTCTCTGCAACCTCGTCCAGATCGCCTCCCCACAACCTCGGTTTCGCCTCCTCCCCCTCCTTCACCATCGCCCCTCCGCGCAGCGCCCTGCGCATTCTCCCCTCTCTCCCTCTCCCTCTCCCACTCTCCCACACATCCCAGGAGAGACACGCACATTCACCATGGAGACTCTCCAGCACCTCTCCTTCTCCACGGTGAGCTCCAACTCCTCCCATCTCACTTCCATCTCTTCCATTACTCGT
Source organism: Ceratodon purpureus (assembly GCA_014871385.1). Lineage (NCBI taxonomy): Eukaryota > Viridiplantae > Streptophyta > Bryopsida > Pseudoditrichales > Ditrichaceae > Ceratodon > Ceratodon purpureus. The sequence goes on along the minus strand of CM026423.1, from coordinate 17,359,417 downwards.
ACATTACTTGTCCATGTCACATGTCCCACATGTTAGAGGGACAGGATTACCAATCTCATGTGAATCTCATGTGAGAGCGGCGTATGTGTAGAGTAGAGTTCATTCCACACCCTCTACTGTGTATGCCTATGTCATGTATGTTGGTAGTGAGGACCATTTTCAGAGGGTACACTTTGTGTTTTGTGTTGAAGTTTGAGAGAGGAAATGCAATCTCTTGTGAGGGTGCTGGATATGGAGAATGTGTTTGTTGATTTGATAATTAGTAGTGGCGAGAGGACATAGATGACATAGAGCAGAGGAAGGATATCAAGGATGAGATTTTGTGTTTTGTGTTGAGGTTTGAGATTGGTCACATTGGGTTGATTGGGATTGTGTTAGGGTTTGGATGGGAGTGTTTAGGGGGATTGGGTTTTGTGGTGGAGTGATGTGGAGGAGGTTTTTGAGTTTGGTGGGGTTGTTGAGGTGGTGGTTGAGGGTTTAAGGTGTGGATGTGGGTTTTGGTGTGTGGCAGCGGGCGTGCGGGGTGGCAGCGTCGTCGGAGGGCGTGCAGCGGAAAGGGGATGGGAGGCGGAATGTGTTGGGAGGTGTGAAGAGGAGCCTGCGATGCAGCAGTGGGAGTTTTCAGACGGGGTCGTTGTCGCTGAAGGTGGCGGCGGGGAAGGGAGGTGTTGTGACTGAGAAGAAGGGGAAATCGAAGGCGCACAATGGGGCGCTGGGTACGACCTGCCAGGCGGAGAAGATTTTGATTGCGAATCGGGGGGAGATTGCGGTGCGTATTATTCGCACTGCGCATGAGATGGGCATTGAGTGCGTGGCTGTGCATTCTACAATTGATAGGCAGGCTCTGCACGTGCAGCTGGCTGATGCCGCCGTGTGCATTGGCGAAGCTCCTAGCAGCCAATCGTAAGTTCGCTTCGAGTTTCTGTTTTTCATTCCATTCAGTGTCTTGCAATGTTGCAAGTGGTTTAGCTTGCGGTGACAAATTGGGTTGGGTATGCTGAAATAGCAGATTACTAACTTGATATCGTCCACATTTAGATCGTCCACTTTGGGGAATCACATTGTTTGATTTTAGGGTAAGGGGGTTTACATCTTGGGCGCCTTTCGTAACAATTGTGCTCTTGTGCGTCTGTTGCTTTGATTAGGTACCTTAATGTTCCCAACATTATGGCGGCAGCAATCAGTCACAGGTGCACAATGTTGCATCCTGGCTATGGTTTCTTGGCGGAGAATGCGACCTTTGTGGATATCTGCAAGGACCATGGTCTCAACTTCATTGGCCCGAACGTGAGTAGCCTCACGTAACACGTTGAGCTGTATTTGTTGCTTTTGCGCAAAGCATTGTGTTATTTCTTGTTGGTGTACCATCTGTATACCTCAATCTTTGACGTCAGTAAGAACTGAATATATATCTCGAAGGAATTGTTAATAGATTGGGAACTCGCTTAAGAATCTTTTTCATTGACTTCTATATAACTATGCTTTCGCAGTCAGACAGTATCCGTGTTATGGGAGACAAGTCTACAGCCCGTGAGACAATGAAGAAGGCTGGAGTGCCCACCGTGCCTGGTAGTGAAGGGCTTGTCCAGGTGAGCTGCTTGTCTGACGATGAACACTTCTGCTTGGTTTTGAATGTTCTAATCGGTGGATAAATAGTAAGACGTGTTCCATTCGTACTAACTTGTTGGTTCGGTGGTACACCAGACAACTGAAGAAGCTTTGCGACTAGCACACGAGATCGGCTTCCCTATCATGATCAAGGTATGTTATAATTGTTAAAACTGATACTTCTGTACTTTGTTCTTGTACAATTGCTCCGATGCAGAACAAGCGTGGTGGTCCAAGTTTACAACCTACCTCTACCAACTAGTATCCTTAATCACTAAGATACTTCTTCCATGTTTTGTGAATCAGGCAACTGCTGGAGGTGGTGGTCGTGGAATGAGACTTGCAAACGAGCCTGGGGAGTTTGTGAAGCTTTTGCAGGTATTTACTTAGCGAGAATCGGATTGTATCTCAGAATGCCTATTCTTTACTTCTAAGTCACTTGGACTCGATGAATGAGATTTCGTGGACTAAGCTGAAGAGGAAGCTTTGCAATTGTGCTAACCTTTAGAGTTAGAACGGTGAGGTTTCTCCCCAAACAGAACGAGGATTCTCAATTTGATGGTGCTTTTCAATTTGCAGCAAGCCAGGAGTGAGGCCGGAGCTGCTTTTGGCAACGATGCTGTGTATCTTGAGAGATGTATTCTGAACCCCAGGCACATCGAATTCCAGGTAAGATTGCTTTGTTGATTCCAATCTATGTATCTCACTGATAATATTGAATAGCAAGCAAATTCCCACCGAGCCAGATTGATCAATTTGGTCGAAGATTCTCTAGGTTGAGCCCATTGTCCTCTTCTTGGATTGCAGGTCCTAGCCGACAAACATGGAAACGTGGTCCATTTTGGTGAACGTGACTGCAGTATCCAGGTACTTTTTACTATGTAACTGGATAAACTCTTGGATTAGAATTGCACTACTGTGGTATTTTACATATCGTCCAATGTGGTTCAACGTTGTTAGCGTATGGAAGGGTTCTGTTCCATCGACAGTCTGACATCTGCTCGTTGAATCCGCAAATCATTAACTTTTAACTTACTGGCAATTGGGAATTTGTTCTCTTACAATAACAGAGGAGAAACCAGAAGCTATTGGAAGAGGCCCCTTCCCCTGCCCTTACTCCTGAGTTGCGGAAAGCGATGGGTGATGCTGCTGTGGCTGCTGCTGCCTCTATTGGGTATGTTGGAGTTGGTACAGTTGAATTTTTACTGGACGAGGGTGGCAACTTTTATTTCATGGAGATGAACACACGTATTCAAGTCGAGCATCCGGTGACAGAAATGATCTACTCTGTTGATCTGATTGAGGAGCAGATTCGGGTAGCATTGGGAGAAAAGCTGCGGTTTACTCAGGTACTGCCTTGAGCGGATTTAGACAGCAGGTTACTTATGTTTGTGTCGAGTGAAATGCGAGTATATGGTGCAGTTGGTTGATTGAGTCTCGTTTTAAGCAAGTCTTTAACTTATCATAGTCTATTAAAACTCAGTTGAGTACCTTGGAATTGGTTTTTATTCGATATTTATTGACGTTGGATTTGGTTTTGCTTTTTGGCTTCTGAAGGAGGAGATTGTATTAAGGGGCCACTCAATTGAGTGCCGCATCAATGCCGAAGATGCTTTCCAAAACTTCCGTCCTGGACCAGGTGAGGAAGATAATTCTGAACAATGAATACGCAATTTTGATGCTCTCCAGAAATTACATGTATTGTATTTTAATAAAATTTAAAAACAAAGGATAAAAAATGACATTACTGTAACACAATATTATCACTTTGGAAGGAAGAGTCATCAATTAACAATGCCTTAATTGGAATTGCAGGACGTATTACTGGGTACTTGCCCCCTGGTGGCCCATTTGTGAGAATGGATAGTCACATCTACACAGATTATGTAGTGCCTCCCAGTTATGACTCTTTGCTTGGAAAGGTCAGGTTCTCAACTCTCTAAATAAAGTAATTCAATGCGCATTACTATTCGAGTTTAGTTAACATTATATACTGATCATTATCTTATACTGATCATGTTATCTTTGTATGCAGCTGATTGTGTGGGCCCCAACAAGGGAGAAAGCTATTGAAAGGATGAAACGCGCCTTGAATGACACCATTATCACAGGTCAATATCTGCCTCTATTTAGTCATGTTCAGGATCGTCCATTTACAAAATTTGATGGTGTTCTTGTATCATCAGTATCTTTTGTCTACGGTACGACTTTCTTGCAACTCTGAAAGCGCTGTTACAAACAAGTATAATAAATGTTCACAGACTAATGCACTTAAGGCGCCTGCTTCTGCTTGTATGCTCGCACACAGATTCATCTGCTAGTCTGCAGAATTAGAACTATAGGTGTTTTTGTTGCGATTGCTTACAGATGATGTTGCCTAAGTAGAAATCATGGTAGACATGTTTCAAGTGGCTCCAATTACAATCTTTTTCTCAGAGTCATCCTTAGTTATGAGTAATATTTAGGAACTAATCATGGCATTTGTGTGATTTATTAGGCGTGCCGACCACGATTGACTACCACAAACTCATTCTTAACGTCCAGGTCAGTGTCACTGTTTTAAGTTTTTCATCTTCAGGATAGTTCCTTTTTTGAGTGGTACATTAAAACGATTAATACCCACGCATTTTCACCAAAGTCACCAGGTTTTGTGCTAATTACAAATTTCTACACTTTTAACTGCTCCGGGGGTCTGCATTTACGTTTTGAGTACTGTCTTCAAGGTAGGCCGGCAGTCGAGTTTCTTTTGAAGTAGAATTGAAAGTTGTTATAATTGTATTTCAGGACTTCAAGGACGGCAAAGTAGACACAGCCTTTATCCCTAAACATGAAGAGGAGCTGCAAGCTGTAAGTGAACTCTGACCTGTGATATCTGCACATAGAGGATCCATCTTGGCGTCATGAAAGAGATCTGTTGATTGAGCGTCGTTTACGAGCCTATACATTCTTCACTTCTCAATCTGGTCTGGTTCTCATCTCTTTTATTGATCTTTGCAGCCACCATCATTTGCATTATCGGCACCAACCAAGGAACCAGTGAATTCTGCCGCTTAAGCCACTTGATGGGATTAATGCGTATGACCATTTTGTAGCACTTGGTAGGATTGACTTGTCTTGAAGTTATCATTATCAGACTATTTGCTTGGGAGGTTATGAGTTCTGGTACTAGGTCAAGTTTGTTGCATAGCTCAGCCATATACGGTCGGATGATTTAGAAATGTGAGTGCCGGAGTTTGAAGGCTTCCGCATCAGGTCCGCCAACTAGACAAGAACATCGTGAAGAGTACCTACTGATTTACTTCTAGTCTGCAACATGTCCTTTTATTCATAGTGATTACAGCATCCCCAGTTGGGTGTTGATGACAGTTTTTTTCTGGGGATTTTGAAACAGCGTCTATAAGCGGGTTGCAGTTATCCATTGTCGAATGATGTTGTGCCTTAAGCATACTATCTAGCAAATTGGAGCAATTCTAAGGAAGTGATCACTTAACCACACTGCCTGAATGAAAAATGTTTTGTTCTTTTAGACAATTGTAGTTGTCATAGGTAGAGTGCCATAGTCAATGGTCTCACGAGTTGTAATTTGTAGGTACCATTATCAGCTACACTTAATGGTGCAAAACTTGTCTCCAGATCATGTTGTTTTATCCCATGCTTCTTTCTGGAAATTTAAAATCTGCGGATGATATGCTTCATGTCTTCACCAAGTATTTATTTGGAAAGGAGCAGAAAGGGAGCTCAACGTTGCATAAGAAATGAATCGTAGTACTAATCTTCAATTCACATGAAGCAAAACGTTGTCACTCTAGTCTTTCACTTCCAATCGAACTGGTATTCTTACTGACCCATCTTGGGAATCCTGTAATTCTTGTGAGAGATAGCCCTTACCCACCGATAGGACAAGAAGCTCGAAAAATTCTACCCTTCACTGGGAGCCCAGACTTCAGTTACGGTGACCAGCGCATCCAAAATCCGGTACCTAACCTAGATTTTGCCACTGTAGGGAAGCATAGCATGTGAAGCTCCAAATGGAGCGGCAATTTGCAGAGACCCAAGTGTCGGCATCTGAAGTTGGAAGGCTAAAAGCGTCGAAGGAATGAGCTTGATGACTTGTATGTTGTCCTGTTGTGGTAGTGATATCTGTTTCTAGAGCCCTCCACATGCCTCTTTTCAGGGCGGCTTTGGTCTATCATTCCAGAAAACATTTGAGCCACCTGATTTTGCAGGGTGATTTTGGATGATAGACTTGGAAGTGGGGTGTCAGAATGGGTGATATGGCTCCAAGACATGATACATGAGTTTTGTGGTACATGATCTTGGCCAATGCTTGTGAAGACTGGCTTTACTTTTTTTTTCTTGCTACTTGGGACCACTTCTTAGGAATCGTCTACATTCCTCCATGAGTGTGGCTTGTTTGGGAGGGGTGGGGCAAATCTTTATCCCTATTATTATGTTTGAGTGGGCCCTTCTTGATCTCAAGGGGACTTCCATAAACTAATTCAAGGTTGCAAGTTTTGAAAGTTTAGTATAATTTTATTTTTTAAATAAATTTTAAATTTTAAAAAATTAATTAATTAATTAATTAAAAAAAAAAAAAAAAAAAAACCATGTGACTTCGAAAAAGGATTAGCCAAAATAATGGATCCAACGGAGATTAGCATCTGAGCCACTTTTGATGGGGAGAAATAAAGAGATTCTATGTTTGATGATTTTTTTTCTTTATGTGCATTTTATGCCTCTTTAACTTTACAATAATTCTTGACAATCTCCACTTGTACTAGAAATTAAGTGTTAAGATAAAGGGTGTAGGAGATGATGAAAATGGATGGAGTCATCTCCTACTTAAATGGCATAAGAGGTGTAATTAGATTACACAATGGTTAGGAAAATATACAGAATATCAGTTCAAAATTAAAAAATCAATCTTTTTGAAAAGGAATTGAATTTTCTACAAATTTTTAGGTCTAAAACCTAAGAATGACTGTCAATAATTGATGCATAGCTACATGTGAAATTGTCATTAGTTGGCTCCTGGAAAACAATGAGTGTTGAAGTATTAATAGGCCAGTGCAGAGACACTGACACCAAAAATGGATAGCGAGATATTAGTACCATCATGAGCATGACTGACATCATTTGCAATAATGGTACTGAGTAACATGCATTGTGATGACGAGCGAAGAGACACTGACACCAAAAATTGGGAGCGAGATATTAGTACCATCATGAGCATAACTGACATCATTTACAATAATGGTACTGAGTGACATCATACTGAGTAACATGCATTGTGATGACGACAATGATGTCACTTATTGTATGTATCAGTGTCACTTGGTGTATCTGGTTTTGTCACTTGTTGATCCTTCTCAATTATTGGTCTCTTTACCTTGTCATGGTTTCACTCTCATCAAAAAGTAAGATTACAAAGAATGGAAACAATTATTAGACAAAAAGTTGGAATTGCAAAAGAGGCGGCACGCCATCACAATGCAAGACAGTCTCATCACACAACTCCTTATCACACTTCATAATACATACAACAAGTGACATAATTTGACGAATAATGGAAAATAATGACTAAAAAAGTGGTTACCATGTCACCTTTACAATTTGAGTGGATTTTAGACTTATATTTTTAGATTATGATTTTATTTTAGAGTCGCTGAAAGGAAGAATTCGTAACCAACACTATTATACAATAAAAATCAACCTTATTGTTCAACTATTTATGACTATTAACACTTAATAATAGAGAGGTGTTTTTGTTATTTTTTTTCTTTTAAGATTTATTTGAAGTAAAAATAGACTTTCTTTTAAAAACTTAGAGTGAGAATTTCTACTATATTTTGAGCGTAACCTATATAGAACCTAGCTATATTCTGGAAGACTCCATGGCAGATTATTGTCATTTCTACAACTCTTTTCACTTATGCACCAAAAAAAAAGAAAAATTTAAAAAATCTAAAGGCTTTAATTAAATTATCATATAGATCATGGTGATGTGGTCTTACTTAAAAAAAAATTAAAAAAAATGGACCTTGGCCGTGAATGATTTGCAAGATCGTAAGTCACAAACATTTTCTAAAGTTTTTTACACCCAATAACAAAATTGCGAAGTCAACATCAAATGTTTCTAAAAATTTATTTAGCCTCAACATTTTTATGTACTTGTCTATGTTAAAAACAACCTCTAAAAAGAAGAAATCAAAAATGTTTTGAAAACCATGAGAAGATAAGTTTGCTAGAAGCGGGGGTTAGCTTTTTATACAATTTCAAGGAATATTTTTGAAGAGCAATGTAAAGTCCAATACTAAATCCTGCGTTATTTCATTTGCTTCACAAAATCAACACTCTAAAATGAAACTAACGTTATCTATTCCAATGAAAGATTGGAAAGACGGGATAACCGGTGTGGATAACCGGTGTGGATAACCGGTGTGGATAACCGGTGTGGATAACCGGTTGGTTATAGGAGCCGAAACGGCTTTGGGGGGTACAGCCCTCAGTCACAGAATGCATGACAGACAAGTCTCGTGCAGGTAGGCACACATGTAACCATGCACTGGACATTGGGCAGGATGCATGAATCCCTCATAACTTATAATCCATGTCCCCAGCCTTGGTCATTTTTGGATGAATTACCTTCTTCCTACCAAGGCAACAATCCCACAGACTCAGAGATCATGTTATTCTAGGTCCTCCAAAACAAACATGGATTCTTTTTTCCAAATTTTTTCCCAATTGAATTAGATTACTGTAACACGGTACACCGTAGAATGTTCGTTATTAAATAATTTTTAAAAAAAATTAAAAAAAATAATGAAAACATTAAAACGAAAATAGAATAAATTACTTTTTGCAATATTTTGTTATTTCTAAGCCATTTGAGGTCATTTTTACTGATTTTTTAATTATGAAACAAAAATTGAGAAATTTAGTTTTTAAGAGACGAAACCTAGTTTTTGAAAGAAAAAATTGTTTGTTTGCTAAGGACCGAACTTGCTATGGTATTATGGTATGGTTTGTACTAGCAATATTTTTCCCTGATCATTGTAGCAAGTTAGTCACCTACTACACAAATATATATATATATATATATATATATATATAATTGTTTTTTGAGAAAAAATATTCGACTTTCAAAAATTGAATATAGATGATTTTTTTGTTTTTCAAAAGAATATCATTAAAATGACCTCAAATGGCTTAAAAAATTTAAAAATTAATATATTATTTTTAATTTCTTCGTCTTCATATTTTTAATTGTGCTTATTCTATTTTTAGAAACATGTTTGGACAAACCTGCTATGGTGCTACAGTAAACAGATGAGATGTATGGAGGGTATAGATGGTGATGGTGATGTGCATGGCGATGAAATGATGCATGAGGATATGTAGATGAACATACGAGGGGATGTAGAAATGGATGAATGAAGTGGGCAGGGGTGAAGGCAGCGCCGGAATTGGTTGCGAGCGGGGATCGAAGCGTGGGCGAGGGCAGCGGCACACAAGGGGGGCTGCCTGTCGTGCGGGGAGGTCACCGTGGCCACTGCAGGGGAAGGGAAGGGTCCGTTCTGTTCTGATGTGTTTGGGCTCTGCGCTGGGCTTACTCTCGTCTCCGCCGTGCCAACTTAACTTAGGGAGCGCCATCCCCCACGCTTCCTTTTCTTGTAACACAAGTTCCACAACCAACCCGCACTATCTGCCCGCACAATCGCACTCGCTCCCGCAATCGCACTCCCTCCCGCATCGCCACTTCAATTCTCTGCACTGGTGACTGCCGCTGCTGCTGCTGCCGCCGCCTCCTAATCGTTCAGCGGGGCTCGTTTTCTTTCCTGGTCTTCCATCAGGTGTGCTCAAGCTTGCCGTCATTTTCCAGTCATTCTTTATGCTCTGGTTGCGGCTAGGGTTTGCATTTCACTGTGGACTGCGGACGTCCCCGCAATTGCGATCACTGTTGTGGTGATCTGGACGGGCGGAGCGTTTTTTAGATGATTCTTTTCGCTTCTTGTTTGGAAGTAGGTCCCGTGTTGCAGTTAGTTCTGGCTTGCGGTGAGCGGAGAGTGAGGTGCAGTGAGTGGATAGTGGTGATAGTGTTGGTTGTGGTGATTGTGTTGATTGCGGCGGTGATTGTTTTGGCGGAGTGAGGGAGTGTAATTTTGGAGTGTTGTGAGATTTGGAGTCTTATTGATTCGGTTAGGTGTTCGGTACGGGAGTGTTTGGTTAGGGTGCGTGGTGGTGGATAGTAGAGTAGTGTGTGGAGTTGTTGTTTCAGTGGCGCGTGGTTCCGTTGTGCGCTTCAGGTTTTGATAGTTTCGGTTTGTTCTGGCAGTCTCTTGGAAGTGCTTGGGCAGTAGTTGTGTCAGGAGTCTGCGTGTGAGGTGTCACATTCTTGGCACTGTTCTGTTGCGATTGGCAATTTCGTGGCGGTTCTGGTGTCGTAATGATAGTGATGCGTGGCGTGAGTGATACGTCGAGGCTGGCTTTGACGGAACCGGCATTGTGTTGTTGCTTCTGCGCGAAGTAGGAGAGTTTGCGTGGAGGCTGCTGAAATCTCGTGTCGTCTGTCTTCAAGAATTCTGGTTCGGCATGAGTTTATTACGGGAGGGTTTTGCAAGCCTGTCGTAACTGTTTTTCTCTTTGAGCGTGTGACAGATTCCACCATTGCTTCGGCAGCGAGGATTATCAATCAAGGCGGCCTGAAAGCGCAGACGCAACAGTATGGATCGGTACCAACGGGTAGAGAAGCCGCGGCCTGAAACGCCTATTAGTGAAAATGAAATCCGCATTACTACGCAAGGAAAGATGCGGAACTACATTACCTATGCAACCACTCTACTTCAGGTATATTTTATCATCATCTCCGGATCGCTTAATAGCACTTGGATTGCATAATTCTCGTATCGTGCGATCTTCGTTACATACGAACATCTAAGCTTTATGCGGTAATGTATAACTATCACATGCTACGTCTATTAGTCGCTTTCTAGCCACATGATGTGGAAAACGGTAATACTCCGGGTGTTTTTGGAGAAAATCAATCTGATTATTGATCGTACGACGCTTGCCTTTCTTGATTAGGTCCTAGAGTGCAATGTGGTGCAAAAAGTCTGTATACTCTAAGCCAATTTGGCATGCACGTCTGTTACTCCATTTCGCCAGCCCTGATATTACCAGTATTGCCGAATCCTCTCGTGCGACCTTTCTTCGAATCTACAGCCTCTTACAGTTACCGATCATCGAGTATACATTTTTGCTGTCTGTTCATTGGTTACCTCAGCGTTTTGCGTCCTTATAAGAATATATATCGCACCGTTCTTAACCCTAGAACTTTACCGCTTTCGACTGCGCATACTAGGGCATTGTATCTGAGGTACATACACGTAAATACACTCCTACGCTTTTAAAGAGAGTCATCATGTTCGTAACGCTTGCAGACCTATACGTTGGTTGCAAAAGAAATGAAAAGTGATAATTAATTATGGCGCATTCATGCCAGTATAGCTAATCGTGAGAACATGTCACTGCATCCCGTGTACATTATTGTGCTGCACATTCTTATGTGTAGAACTATTAATTGTGCAGGATAAGGGAGCGTCGGAGATTGTGCTGAAGGCAATGGGTCGTGCCATCAACAAGACGGTTACTATCGCGGAAATCATAAAGGTGAGAATTATATTGTATATTATATGATTCAGCGAAGGTTTCTGAACTAAGCAAGTGTTAATATGTAGCGTTAAGAAGTAGAGGAAGTGCAGGAGTTCAGCAACGATCTTCAGTCTTGGAATTCATTTCCATATTGCAATCCTGCAGCTACTCTCAAATTATGACTACTCACAACAGAGTTCAATGTGTCCAGAGGAGGATTGCTGGCCTTCATCAAAATACGTCAATCGGATCCACCGACATTACCGATCTCTGGGAACCACTTGAGGAGGGCCTCCTGCCGTAAGCATCTACTGCCATATTCTTTGAGCTTCTACTTATATTTTCATCTTTTAGCAGTTGGAGGTATTTGGGCGCAGAATCCTGCATTTGACATATTGATGTGGATTCAGTTTGCTTGAAGGTGATGTGGTAAGTGATTGTTGCAAATGTTTCTTGTTAAACCTTAATTAACCGTGAATTATTCTTCGCAGTTTGGAAACCACTCGTCATGTTTCTATGATTACGATCACACTTTCTACCAAAGAGTTGGAGAAGACATCTACTGGGTAAGAATGTTGATTTTAAAATGTTCAAATTAGTAAAAACAGTGCTCATCTAATTGTTCTTGAAACGATTCCTAAAGAAACTTAATCTTATGAACTTTTGGTCGTATTTTGTTGCTCTTCGTCTTTATGATGTCAGCGTTCTGGGGATTGCGTGCTCTAGTGTTGGATGCGGAAGGCTGTCACTTCTTTTTATTATCATCACAATTTCTCGAACACCTAGTTAATTGTTGTTAGTTTAATATCTCCATTAACGCGTGAATGTTTGGAAATGTTGAGCAGGTATCAGCCTCCTCTCCCTGCTGATCAGGTTAAGCCGCTCGCTGAATTTGAGTATGACGGAGGTACACTGTTCTTCTTATCTTGTGTACATCACGATAAGAGTCGATTTTAGAAGGCTTAAGGTTAATGTGAAATTGTGGAAGTCAATTTGGAGCATGTTGTTTTCTGTTAGTCATTCTGCTCAATGTATGTCAGCAAGTGACTGTAGATATTACCATTCTTATTTGTGGTCTTCCTGTGTTCCAGATGGCTCACCACGGGGAGGAAGGGGTCGAGGCAGAGGCAGGGGTCGAGGCAGGGGTAGAGGAGGTAGATTTGCCTTTATAGTTGTGCTGGTCTTTCAAATTCATTCCGCATCTTAGAAATTGTGAAGAACTTGCGATTCTGCTTGATAGTGTATTGTATTGTAGGTAACTCTGAGTGTCTATATTCAGATTCTGAGTAACTGTGGTAGTGGAGATCTTGAGCATCTTCTCACTTGAATTACTGTAACAGGGAACGAGGTGGCAAATCCTGAGTATAACGGACTTGACGGTGGTTGGGGCCGGGGCCGTGGTCGTGGTCGAGGCCGGGGTCGGGGCCGTGGCGGGTACCGTGGGAGAGGCAGAGAGCAAGATGCCGGTGGTTATGATGAGCCCAGTGCAGATGTACCTCCACGAGGTCAGGGAAATGAATTTCCTCGAGATATGTCATACTCAGGTATGTGGAGAAATTTTACAAGCACATAACTACAAGTCTGAAAACTTCGTATGCTATGAATAGAGAACTAGGTTTTCTCCATGCATTACTTTTGACGTAGTATCTTTTTTTAAGTCCTGGGCATTCTTAATTGGTTACCGTGGTCCACAGTTTCCTGTGTAGCCGGTTTATTATATATGCTGTTTAGGTTTAAAGGTTACACACACTCAATCCTCATTGACACACCCTTTAACATCACAGTTGCCCAGCAAGTCCTTGCCATCTTTCCACCCTAAATATCACTGTTGAGTCACTGACAGATTCTACCCACCAAACTGAGTCAAATCAAGTTCCAGCGGAGAGCATCTCCACTAGCCTTGGTATTACCTCATATGCACCATTACAGGAACCCTATGATGTGTTACCTCATATGCACCCATTACAGGAACCCTATCATGAGCGGTTTCCATACCCAACTTCAATGTACTGTGAATGCTCATGAATTAAGATTCTGTGATGAACATTAGTGGTCGTAGTATATGTGGATGGTTGTAGCCTTGTTACGTCTCGGGATTTCGATTAGATGATGTAGACTTACTGTACTTCAAATCGGGAATCCTTTCGGAACAGAGTTTGTTGTGCCCAAAAGATGATCTAGTCTCGAGCTCATGTTTGCCGTTTTAGTTTGATTTCCAGCGAACTCATCTGAAGATGTTGAATGTCATGCAGGTCGCAGCAGAGGGAGGGGAGGCAGAAGCCGAGGTCAGGGTAGAGGTCCGGGAACGGGAATAGTGATTCGCACAGAAGACACTTCTGGAATATGTATCTAGAGGCATTTTGTCTCATGACTCGAGTTCCGGAATCATTTGCTTGGAGGTAGCTCTTTAAAAGTTGTCGAAGGAGGAAGCAGCTGCTCGAAATGTGTCAAGTCTTGACATATAGATACATGTGTAGAGTTGTAGTCAGACAGAGTTGCTGCTTTTTTGCTGGTGTATGTGTGAAAATGGCCTCCCAAGCTTGTGTATGGTGCATCCTTGTGGTTGCATCTGTGTATGTTGCACAGCTCCCGTTTTGCTGTATATCAATCGGTTTCAATTTGTGTTTGTTACTATAAATCAATGATTTTTTTCGAACTTACTGTTGGTTCTTGCGTAAAATTATTTTAATGTTTTTAGAACGGAATTTCTATGCTGAATAGTATTTTGTACATGACCATCTTTTTCTCTCAGTCCTTCCTTGTTTGTGTCAAACCTGTGAAACTATGATTATGATACCGTAATCACGGTAAATTATTTGTGTATAGATGAAGGACCATCAAGTCCCTGCTTCCAATTCGGTAAATAAGTTAACCCCTAAACGGCCAAGGGTGTTTTTGCTCAAAACTGCCTCCAAATAGTCCCTTTTGAAAGAAAGCCAGATAGTGTAAAATTGAAACCAATTTTGGTATTTCCAACCGTAAGATCTTGTATCAGAGTACTATGTCTATATTCCTACCAAATCTTACATTCTCATTCCTTACCATTTGAGAGATCATAACATTCAAAGTTGAAAAAAATAAAAATTTACCCTGCAAAACGGGGGCAACAGTATTTTGGGGTCCAAAAATATCATTTTTTTGAGAAGATTTGGAATGGGCCTCTTTGGATTCTTGTTCCTAGGTGAGTTAGGTACATGTCCACAAAATCTCATGCCCATGCAAGGTGTAGAACTTTGAGAAAATCATTAATTTCCACAAACGCATATGCTGAAATTCACATACAAAGGCAGTTTTTTACAATAAAAATAGTATATGAGAGAATCTTGGATTGAAAATCCAAACGGTGGAACATGATCTAGTTTCTTTTCTATATATAGGAATTTTTATTTTTGAAAAAAAACTCAAATATCGATTTTTGGTGGAATTTCAAAGTTTCGTCTTTGGGCAGATTTTGGCAGTTTTGGGCAGTTTTGGGCAGAAATTGCTCCATTCACAGTGGCTGAGAGCTTGCCCGTGGAAGGGCGTTTTATGCTCAGAGGAGCATAACTTTTCCTCACTTCATCCCAAAAAAATTTAAAAAATAACCCTATAAACCTCTTGAAAAAACCTTTTTCCACAAAAAATTTCAAAAAATTTCAAGTAAATTTGAATTTTTAGGAACCTGCCCAAATTTCAAAAACGCCCATTCTAGGACAATGGCCGTTTAGGGGTTAAAGAATAAGTCTTGTCTTGCTCTGGAACTTTAGTACCTGTGGCGTTAACACTTAACAATGGCTCTACTAATGATCTCAAAAAACCTCAGCAAAACATGTGTTATGGGTATCAGAATTTGAACAGTTACTCGTTATCTCTAATAATTTTCAGTTACATGCTTAAAATGGGGTACTGGTAAATAAAGTGGCAATGTGCCTGTATCATCCTGTAATGGCACTCCACCTCTCCCTCGGATCTCTCTTTCAATAAAATAGCAAGCATGAGTTTAAATTGAATCCTTCTTTGTAGAATGGGGATAACTCTGTCCATTTGTAATTCTAATTTTGTACCTTCTCTCCACCTCTCTCGGTTCTCTCTTCTCTTCACCTCTAACGGGGCTTGCTTCTAATCAAATTATAGTCTTACAACTTCTGATATGTGAATGGAGTAATATAGTCTCTTAACCCTGAACTTCCCCTTTTAATTCAAATATTTTGGACCAAATTAGCACTAGAAAAATAATCTCAATGTACTTTAAAACGTATTATTTGGACAATGTATGATTAAGTTCTAAATTTCAACTTATTTCCTAACTTATGAATAGGCCCTACCATGGATACACCTAATCATAACCTTAGGATATGGTATTGAGACATGATACATCCTTTAAATCATATCTATTCACTTCCCTAGATTTTTCAAGATTTCGAATGGACACTTGTTGGTATACAGATGCTTATGGATGTTGTCACCTTAGATATATATACTCTTGATTACACAAGGTAGCACATGGTTCTGTGATAACCACTTGGTCAGAAGGCTTCAACTCAAACCACTGCAAACAATCAACATAACCTGTGCTATCAAGGACCATGGTGATCCACCAGGAACTAAAACTCAGTCCCTCAAACTAACATCACATACATACAATACACACTCTCCCCTGTACAACCCCATGCCCCATCTTCCTCCCACCACATCAACAAACTCCATTTGTTTTATGAATGGAGTGCTTCTTGTGAGCTTTCGCATGCTTCCGCTTATGATGCTCATCAGCTTGCTTCTTCACACTCTCGTGAAACGACACGCCACGCTCCGTAGTAGCCTTCTTAATCTCCTCCACGGACTTATCAGAATCCGCAAGCTCCGGACTCTGCTCATGAAGAGACTCCACCACAGCTTGAACCAACTTCGGAGGCTGCGCATCCAACATGTCTAGAGTTCGTTTCAAGTCTGTGACCAGACGATCAGCAAGACTTCGGCTGAAATCTTCTCGGACTACAACTCGTAACAAGGTGATTGCTTGTGCGTCAGGTGCCATGGTGTAGGCAGGCACTGTCCATCCGTAGCGTCGGAGGCCGTCGGCTATCTGGTACTCGTCGTACTTGGTGTTGTCCTTGAGGCTGAAGGCCACCAGTGGGACTCCTTGCGGCTTGGAGAGGAGTTTGAATCTCCCGATCGCTAGTATGCTGTCTGCCAGGGTCTTGGCATTTTGTGCGCAGTTGGAGATGATTTTCGTATAACCCTGTTTCATGAAATGGATAATTTGGAGATTAGTGTTTTTTATTAGGAAATGGAGCACGGTGACTTGTGCTTAGACAAGGATGAGGAATAATGTGGAGTTGAAGTAGAGATTGGATTAAGATCATGCCTGGTGCTGTGTGTGTTATACTTCTACTGGAAACGTATGCAGGTAAGGAGGATACGGTAATTGTGCGTTGGAGGAATTGATATAGTTGTTTGAATGTGATATTCGGATTGAGCAAATACCTCAAAGCCGAGCCGTATGAATTGGTAGTATTGTGCGATGACCTGGCTAGCACCTGAAGAGCATAAGATTACACTCGTCAGAACGACTTAATGCATTATAAGCTAGATGCCTCTCTTTAAGGAGATAGCATACTACATAGGCAAGGAAGGAGTGGCTTGAGAGCCGGCCTATCTGCCAGAAGATGTCCCCATTTCATTTGAAGTACCCATATTAGTTGCGAGTAGGCGTACTGCAAAAATGTCATTAAACAGCAGTAGTGCAAACCTTTGGAAAAGTTGAGGGTGAAGGTAGGCTGGTCAGCCCCCAAATAGTTAACATGAAAAATCAGCTCCTCAGGAAGGTCCTCCTTAGCTCGCCAGACTACCCATCCAATACCGGCATACACCAGCCCATACTTGTGGCCACTGACATTAATACTCTTCACTAATGGGAGCCGAAAGTCCCAAACAAGATCTGGGTACAGAAAAGGTGCCACAAAACCTCCGCTTGCGGCGTCGACATGAATGGGAATATTCCACCTGCGCCATAGACCATCCCCAACATTCAACATAGACTTCGAGGATTGCTAGAGATCTGTGCTTACACAAGAGAGAGTTCAAATTAACAAATTCAATATGCAACTAAGTTTCATCATACACTTGTGGATCCGCATGCATGAAGAAACATGGTAACTAACCCTTTCTCTTTGTTCTTCTTGTCTAGAAGATCGTTCAAAGTTCCAACATCTTCGAACTCGCCGTTGTACGTTGACCCAAGAATAGCACATACGCAGATCGTGTTTTCGTCGCACATCTCAACTGCCTTCTCAGGGTCCATTACATAGTAATCCTCATGAAGTTTCACAGCCCTTATCTCAACTTCGAAGTAGTTTGCAAACTTCTCCCAGCAAACCTGCATTTGGGAGCAACACACCGAGTATCGAAAGATAATCATCAGCTAAATGATGTGCATCAAAATGCGAAGTCGAAAAGTGTTGCATAGCAGAGAAACTTGAGAAAATCCCTGAAGGGTTAATTTAAAACCAATTTCGTATTGAAAAATATGTGCACATACAATCAACGTCCGCGGAACAAAAATGGAGGAAAAGACGAACCTGAACGTTGGCGCCGGTAACCATATTAGGTTTGTCATGGGGCAACCCAGCTGCCTTCCGCTGAAGCTGCCACTTCCGCTTGAAAGCTAGGCCTGCCAACATGATGGCCTCTGAGGATCCCACCGTGCCAGCTCCAACTGCAGTTTGTCCCTCTTCTACTGGAGCATTAAACAAACGTGCAATCATATTCACGCATCGGTCCTGCACAACAACGCAGTCTGTATAAACTGGAGGAAGAACAAAATGGACACCCTGAACAGTACTCTCAAACTTCCCTTGATATGAGAATCTCGAAGCTCATTTGCCCCTGATTATAGCTTTCAAAACAGGGACTAGGTTATTGTTTTTCTCGACAGAAATTCTACCTGAAGTTCAGTTGTGATTGGATACTCGTCCATGTCGATGAAATTCTTGTTCAATGCTTGCTGCATCAGCTTGTCACACTCGGGTTCCATCCATGTTGTCACAAATGAAGCCAGATTTAACCGTGGGTTGCCGTCCAGCATCAACTCGTCAGCTATCACCTGGTATGTTGCATCTTTGGGCGTTTCGTTTGCTGGCAACGACCATCTACAGCAAGCAGGCTTTCGTAGGGTAAGTTGTAGAAAAAACCCACACGAAAAGGATTCTCTAACATTGGTTCTTCCAATCCTTCGTACATTTAAGTTGAAAAAGCCCCCCGGCATGTGAAGCAAATGACATATCCCCAGAGGCTCTATTTGATTTAATATTCATCATTCATCAGGCATGTAAAATTAGAGCAGTGCCGTCAATCAGGCACGAGTAGAGGAAGGGTGGAGGAGTTTAAAGATTGGCATGATGTGGAAGAGACGCACTTGGGAAGTGAAGCTTGAACATAGCGAGAGGCAAAGATGGAGTCGATGGTGGAAGTGTCCACCTCCTTCATGCTTTTCGACTCGCTGAGCACCATCTTGACTCACCGCTTCTAGACACAAGAAAACACCAATGCGTCCCTACAGTAATCCAGACGTCTCGCAACAGAGATAGTAGCTCAAGTGCTTAAAACCTCTTTCCCGCCTTCCGCCTGTCCTGAAGTCGGAAGACATGCACAAAGGAAACATTAACACAATTCTACTACAATGAGCAGCCACAATCCAACTAGAGAAACCAAAAACAAAACAATCTCATCACGTATCGTCAAGCAAAGCAGAGCCCGCTCATTTGCTCCGAGTAACACGAACTAATCCAATTCTCAACCACCTCTAGAGACTGCCACAAAAACCTCAATTAAGAACTGAAGCCTGATTCTAAAATGATGCATGCCTAATGTAACACTCACATGCAAAAACACAATTGGATAACTCTTTCTATTCTATATCACAAATATCGAAACAGAAACTCAGGTTGCTCCATTCGCTATCAATAACACCAGCAACCCTCTCACGTGAACAGAGGGATTCCCGACTGCACAAATGTACAACTGAACTTACTCGTTTCTCAACAATTGCCCATCAATCTGTCTGACATCAAGCTTCACTTCATGATCTGCTCAATCTCATCTCAAGAATACAAAACGATCTTCCTCACGTCCTCAAACAAAACCGAAACTTTATCTCTACACTATGTGCTCAGGGGTGGTGGCAACCGAAGGAGGTTGCTAGTAGCTTGAAGACTCTCCTCGAGATGACAACAAGCGACTTGGCATGCTGATGGGGCACACCCACAGCTCGCCTAATGTCCGTGACCCTTTTCTCAGGAACGCATTCACTATGCAAAACTGTCACAGCACCAAAACTAAACTCATCCACCGCTGGCCCATATTCGCATCTCAATAATCTAGATTTGCTAAGTTGCTTTTAATTCTATACACCTCCGTTACTGCTAGAATTCGGCAATGAAAACGTCAACATGATGATCCAGAAACTTTTTAACTTAGCTCCAGATATCCTGAGAACGATTTGTCGATATAAGGAACGGGGCATGAGTGACGTGCTTCCGAGGTGCGGGAATAGGCATTCAAGAAGCTTTTTCTCCTGCGAGTGCCACCTTCTCCCAGTTGTGCTCCGGGTGCATGGAAGTTTTTCATGCTGGAGTTCCGGGAGGGCCACCACTTGTCGGTCGACTGAAATCCACCCCAAAGTCCGAGGTAGCTAGCAAGCAAGCACCTCCGAGGTTGCTTGCTGCTCCACCTTCATCTGCTCCAACTTCTGCTGGAAACGGTTTGTTTGCTGCTTGCTTGTTGCGGGTACTACTGTGCTTTGGCGAAGGCCGAGGTCTAGCTTCGACGACTCATCAAGTAGTCGATTGATCACCATTCTTGAGATTCTCATCTCCTGCTCCGTGTCATCCTCATCATTTTGTTTGAATTAGAAATCAGTTTCCTCCATGGCTTGCAACAACTCCTCATGAGCTGTGAGGCTTCTGGGATGGCCATTTGTTGGGGTCAAAAATTTATTCATTTCTGGTGTGGACACTGGAGCATTATTGATTTAATTTTGATATCGTGATGAAATGCATAATCTGTTCAAAGTGTGAGCTCCAAAATCCTGTTCAGTATGGAATTCTGAAAAGTGGGAGCTGGTTTGCAGTCATATTGATCATTGATACTTTATCAGGAAAGGCTACTTATAATACAAAAGGTCACCCAAAAGGGTGGTGTACTCATGCAGTATTTATTCCTGAGATTGAGCTACAGTTGCTGCTCCCTGATTGCAGTGTCTCGTTAAAGTCCATGGAGTCATGAACACAAATTTGAATTGGGAACGGCATGCTCATGGCACCGCTTTGACTAGTAACATAACTACCCAGTGTGGCTGTTTGTCATTGCTGATCAGACATTGTCCTTCACGTATAAATGTTTGCTGGTAATCAGTACACTGTCAACATTACATTATCCTGTGCACAGCAGTTCGGTGCCAGTGTTGGTAGGTTTGTCGTATTTCAGATATAAATTGTAAGGTGTTATTGCATTCCTTAGCACCAACTGGTGACTTCATAATCATTGTTTGAAGTCAAATCAGATGAAGTTAGCCACACCTAATCAAGCACAGTCCATTAACCATCCTTCTGTTAGAGCGTACAAATAGAAACCACCACCAGATCGAACTTCACCATTATTGGTATCAGAATCCTATTAATTCTCAACCGCTGTCGTATAACCCATGTAGATAACAAGTTAAAATCTGTTCGGCACTAATTTAATCAACATAACAAACTTCGTCCACTTAAATAAAAGCCTCAACTCCAACAACAGACTCATCATTGGGCAACTTTATAGTGAAATAAAATCTCAATTAAAACTCAGGGCGATCGACAAGGAAAAGTAGTATAGTATAATAAGTTTTTCAGAAAGTGAATCGGTTGTTGGGGAGTTTAAAAAATTGAAGTCATTCACAAGGTACCTTAGTACATTTCCTTGTACTTTAAGAACTCCACCTCACAAAATTCCGCTTCACCTTCCAGAAGCTGTAAATCACTGCTTAGAAAAGGCAGTCGGACCCCTGCAAAACAGACTACCGGTAGACAATTTCCGATTCCTGACTTTGAAACTATGCACTTCCACTGACATGTAACAACCATAAATGAGATTGGTCAGTAACATCAAACCAGATGATTTTAAAATATTTGTTAAATGGAATTCCAGCAACATTAATGAAATGCCTGGCATCATTTCTGCCAGACCTGAGTTTGAAAATGGAGTAAACCTACTTTGGATTGCTATGCTTATTCTCTCCAAATTGAAGAAACCATGTGAGGGACCAATGCAACAGACACTTTCTAGTATCAGAATGGCAGCTGCTGTTTCTATCCCAAGGGTCTGAGAAAACTCTGGTTTCAAGGTTGTAAATTATGAGGGAAAATGAGGGACCAGAGAAAAAAGAATAAGAATGATACACCCAAGTGGTGCCCTTACTCTGCCGGAGCTTAGGCTTGCAGCACTTGGCAGTGCACAATGTGCGATTTTAGCCGGTTTCGGCCTGCAAGGTTGGACCAGAGATTGGTCACGAAAGACTTGAATTGCCCTTTTCCAGATAATGTTTCCCAAAGCTGTCCCTGCTTTTCAGGTATATCCGCACTGGCTACATCAACCAGAGTAATACTCATGTTGTTCCGAATAATGCAAAGCTTCCCTCCTAAGGGCACCAAAGCAACAGCTTCCATAGCTCGAGACCCTCCGAGATGGACTCGGCTATCAACAGACCGACTCCATGCATCACTATCTCGATCATACATCCGTAATTTGCACCCATCCCGACAGTCCAAAGCATATAAATTACCATGAAGCTCGATACAAGGGTTCCGCCAGCCAGCAACCATTCCGTCCATGACAGGAGACCAATGGTTTGTGGCTGGCACATAGACCTCACTCATCACCTGCCGGTGAGATCCCAGACCCTTGAGAAACCACCTACAAATCAATACCTCACTATGTCAGCTTAACACATAAAACATCACTACCTAAGCATTTCTTGTAACCCAGCATAATACCTCAGAAAGCATGAGTATGAGAATAAAACCTTGCAGTTCTTCCTGTCAGACCGGTAGTTTTATCTAAACCTTAAACTAAGGATAATTACATACTACAAGAAAAAATTTAATGATGAGTATTACTCTGAACAACATAAGTCAGCATAATAATGATGCAACATCAGAAGGATCCAATCATCCAAAAGATAGTAATGCTTTCTGGAATACTCTGCAATGAAAATACCTTCCAGATGTGGTGTGATAACCTTCTGAAAATGACATACGTATGTCCATGGAAATAATAGTGACCAAAATATGTACACTTACGAGTACAAAACTCACCTTCCACCATATACCACTCCGATGAAGGGAACCATGGCTGTGCTCATATCAGAGATGGAACACCACTTGTTTTTATTTGGATCGTACATTTCTGCAGATCGCAGAGACCTTTGAATTCCCTCACACTCCCCTCCAGCCACATACAAGCAGTTGTTTATAACACAGAAGCCAAAGAAGTGTCGTTTCCTTTGCATATGTGGTGCACGATGCCATTTGTTTGTTCGTGCACTATAATAAACAACGCGACGCATGGACCCCTTTAAAGGATCCTTCCCGCCAAAAAGGTACAAGTGGCATCCACTCAAAACAGCACATCCAAAGCCAAGTGCTTCTGAATACTCAACTGGGACAGGCGGCAGAGGCTGCCACAACTGATGCCTGCAGAATCCAATAAAACCCTCAGCCCACAATACAAGAAAAAGCGATTCATAAGCAACATTAATACATGATACGCAAGAAAATATGTGTTGTAAGTTGCCAGCCATTATACTCTGTAGATTGCTCACTAAAACCCTAATGTACTACAGCCTACTGATTACATTTGCATCAAAACATACACACTTTAGACTTGATATACAGAGTATGAGCGAAATACACAGACAAAGTATCTGGCAGATAAGTACCTAGGATCAAAAGCATGCCATGAGATGCGGCCATCCCGATCTCGTTTTATAACATAAACCCACTCTTCGGCCATACCCAGCCGTCGACGAAGAGAATAAAAGAAATTTCCAGCAAGAAGACGATCCCATCTCTTACAGACAACGCGCAGTTTTCGGTGGTAAAACCTCGGAACTCGGATGAGACAAGCGATTGCAAGGTCGTCCGGAAGGCCCGGTAGCAGTTCAGAAGGGATACGTCTTTCACCTCGAACTGGCTTCTTTGGCAAGGTTATGGTAGGTTTAATATCTGGTCTAACGCAATGACCTACTGTCCGCCCTGGCACAAACCTTCTTCCACCCACTGTCAAGCCTGCATCTACTCCACCACAGTAGCATGCTGCAGTCTCAACCTGGATGTCCAAATGCAATAATGGTTTCGTGAGTGACGATAGTACCGGATTCTAACTCTAAGAAAAAACTTCCATAAACGTAGGAATTTGCAGCAAAAACCATCACTTCGCACAATGGAGATACATTCGTCAGATTATCCAGAACACGAACATGAAGCTGATGAGCACTGGACTACCATGGTATGATGCTTCAGAGTGCCGATGTTCCAAATACTTCAATAAAGAAAACGTGGCAAACACCACTGATTGATGTCATGTATCCTTGCACCATTAAACGAATACAGCAACTAAGACAGTCAGGGTTCAACCATCGCTACTTAGATCACTCTATCATTGCGTTAAGGAAAGTTTTCGGTTAAGTGCGCATTCTGTAAACTCCAAAATAGGTGCTAAATGTATATTCCTGTAAGTTTAGCCGCAAAAAAGCATGAGAAACGAGTCCAACACTGCCCTTGTTGGACGCCAGAATGTATGCTCGGGAGTGTGCAACATAGCAATAAGGCCTGATCATAGAGAGCACGAACTCTGCGAGATAGATATCAGAATGTGCAGGGCAAGTGCGTACTAGAAATTTAGTTCCTATGCTCTATTCTCAATAACACCACCTAGTCACAGTCAAAGATTCCTCAAAAACGTCTCAAAAGGTTCTATAGGATACATTCTTGTTTAGAGCAGCTAGAGAGATTAAAAACTAATAAACTTCCTGATTGAACTGCCTACACCACTAAACAAGGATAATTCCAGAGCAAATATCAGTGAGCTATCCTAGGAGCTAAAGGCTTGATAAACATCTCTAAGCGAATTTAGATAAGCATCTCTGAACGATAATCATGCAGCTATCTCCTCTCGATCAAATCTAATCCACGGCCCTGCGAATTGATGGTTTATTCCTGTATCTTCCAGCTCTGCCCGAGATTTTGACTTAAGCTAATCCTACATAGACTTTCATCAGTTAAGAATCTGCAACGACGCTCTTAAAACAGATCCATGACGAGTTGGATTACCAAGCTCATGTGCTCTTGAAAATCCATATGAAAAAACTTGCAAGTAAGTTCTACATTTCTTCTAAGCCTAATTCTTAAACTTGACAATAATCATGTCCACTTTCAAAAAGGCCGGGAACAGGAACTCATATATCCGAAAGCCTATATCAAGAACCTGCAAACAGATCACGTTCCAGAGGGCCACCACGATGTACGTAGTAAAGCGACAAAGCTGGACATTATTGTAAGACTCTCGCTCAATAAACCAGCGAATGTTCGATAATAAAGAAAAAGGTACTACTCCACTTCGAACTCCTTTACCTCTAACACTAACAAATACAAAACCTCCTAATCAAACTCATCCGCAACCACGATTACTCCCTCCCAATCCCTTCGTACCTGAGGAACGGGATGTACAGCGCGATGCATTGCGGACGCAGTGACAATCTTCGTCAAGCAGCATACTTCCTCGATTCCACATTAACCTGCCGCGCAACGAACTACATGCAGAAAACAACGCCGGCTCATTGCTCCATATCTTCCACTCCAAGCTAGCTCCTCCCGCAAACCTCCGCAAAACCAATACATACTCTCCAGAACTCCTACGCCATCGCCATCCAAAACCTCGTCTCCATAACTCCTCCAACCTCCCTCACTCCACACTCAACCCCGTCCACCACTCCCGTCGCCATTCCATAGCCGCCAAAAACACAGCCCGCTCTCCAGCCTCCTTCCTACAAGATCACCGCCTGAACTCCTCTCCGAGCTCCTCCGTCCGATGTCCTCCGGTTTCCTCCGGCTTCCTCCGGTCCCCTCCGGGTTTCTCCGGTCTCGTACTGGCGTAAGTCCGCTAAATATTACGGTCCAGGCTCCAGAGGCGACCTAGGGACGGTTTTCGAGGCGGGAGAGAATTGGAGGCTGGTTGTAGAGGCCGTGCGGGCGGCGTCGCGGGCGATGGCGCAGAGCAAGTGTGCGAGGTCGGCATCCGAAACAACAACGCCTGTGCGCGAACCTCCAAGCCCTGAGCCTCTGCCTTGCAGATCTGCCCCAGCCCCGGCGCTCCTGCCTCGCCCCCGGGCAGCGGGCGGGGCTGGGCGGGCAGTGTCCACTGGCCACCTTAACCCGTCACCGTCCCCAACATCCAGCCTCTACATCTACCGGACCCCATCCAACAGGCATCTACTACCAGCCTACATTATTTTCAGCCGAATCAATGAAATGTGTAGATGACGATACTGGGTGTTGGTTATGTGAGTGTGCTTCCGGGAATAGGAGGTTTTTTTTTTGGGGGCTTTTCTTTGGTTTTCGTAAGGATGTTCAAGAATGGACAGGAGTCTTGTTTTTTTTGTGGAGGATCTGTCCTAAGGGCCGGTTTATACTTGGGGTTGGATTGAGTGCCGGCCAAAACTCTTCAAATTTTAATCAATCACGTTAGCCTTTTTGTTTTAGGCAAAGTGGTGCCAGATTGCACTAAAAAAATAGTTTGGCTAAAAATGGTTGAAAATGGCCAAAAATCATGAAGTTTTTTGCCATAAAGTTTCAAACTAAAATAACATCTTGGATGTAATCGCTAGATTATGAATGATCGTATAATTATTAATATGTGATATCTTTGAATGTGATATTTTCTATTCAATATGTAGATAAATGTTGAAATATGCAACACCAATCTAACATTTGATATTGCCTTTTCAGCACTTTCTAAAAAATGAAAAAAAAAATGTTGAATATGATCGCTTGATTTTTCAAATCGAGGCTAAGGGTTTTATAGTAGGGCGTGACCGGATTTCGATTCATTCTATGTGACATCCTATGTGGTAGTGTTTTGGCCGCAAAATGTTTGGGTCTTAGTGATCCAATTGGAAGAAGGTTTCTCCTCGCCCAAACTACCATCTTGGGCCGGAGGTTAGGCAATTGCAGCAATAGGGAGCAATATGAAAATCCTTTTAGCCAGCCCCGGACCAACATGTCCAGTGGGCCTAAAACAGAGACTATGCACCACTGCATTAGTTTGGCAATTAGGGCGATCATTTCTTTGTTTACAACTCCTTTTAGAAAAATAAAGGAAATTGATTTTTTTAGATGACTTATGTAATTTGAAAGATTGATTTTTTGGATAATTTATGTCATTGGTTTTTGAGTGCTTTTAGACTCGGAATTTGCGATTAGAGGTTCGAGATTCCAATATCACACTATGACAAATGTGAGCATGGATATGCTAGCATTGGGGTTTACATTTTTGAATTGAAATTGAAGAAGTTGTTGGTAGGTGGTAATATGGGATTGAAGGAAGCGTGTATTTTATGTGACATCTTTTTATTGAAGAACACCTAAAGTGTTGTCAACAGATTTTGCGAAAGTTGAGGGAGCGGGGTCTAGAGTAGCATACCATTAATAGAAGGAAAGTTTTATTGATATATTTGATTGAGTTGGTATATTTTAGACTTTCATTTTTCATTTGAGATGATTAAAATAAATGAAGAGTTATCAGGATCTAGTAACGGTTAATATAATTCCAATGCACTTAATAACCCATATGCTGCTATTTTTAATGTACATTGAAAGTTGTTGAGATCTTGAAGTGTGTTGTTGTAATTTATAGTGTATAAGGATGGTTGAAAAAAAGCCATGGTATTCTCTAGTGAAAAAGAGGATAAAGCATTGGCATGAGTTTGAATGGTGGAGGATTGAGTGTTTTGGAAGTCTGGGTTGGAGCATTTTAAAGACATAGTTCTTCAACTATTACTATGCCATCAAAATTATAATTGTCCTCAAATTATTATGTGCCGATAAATCATTATTGCGTCATTTAATTCTTATTACAATGCCTTTGAGTCATTATTGTGTCATGAAAACTTCTTATATTATTGTATCCTTAAAGCTTCTTATAATTTGTTTTTGCTTATAATGTTCTTCTAGATGACTTTACAAAGAAAAAAATTAACAAATCAAGATACTCAAAATTTTAAAAATGTTAAACCTCTAAATTGAAATATTTCAAAAAAAATATCAATATGGTCAAATTTTAATTGTATAGAAGTTAAAAAAATAAGCCGACATTTTTGTAGCATTATAAATCTTACTATTCCAAAAAAACTAATGATTTTCTAAGTATCACATTTAACTTATTTCCTTTTATATAGATGCAACTTATGATTTTAATCATTTTCAAAAATATTCAAGTATTGAAGAAAGAAATTTAGATTTTGAGAAACGTTTTCATGTTTTTTTAATATAATCTCTAACAGAGTTGAGGAGTTTATATCATAATTCATGTATAATATCATCTAAATTATAACTCATCTAAGTATGGTAAAAAACTCTCAAACCTCTAGGGATTAAAAATCTTATTATGTTCTTAAATCATTATTGCTTCCTTAAATTATTTCTACATCCTTTAATTGTTATTTGATCCTTTAACAATTACTTTGCCACTGAAACATAAATTATCTTTTTTTATTGCACACTTGAAACACAAATATATATTTTTTTATTGTACTTGAACCTCAGGACTAAGAAAGAACAAGTCAAAATATTACTATCTATTTTATAAAAAAGGCTATAATCTACTTTTGAAAATCGAACTCAAGTAATATAATTGATCATATATAGCATTTTGAATTATGAAAACATAATCATTAGTTGTTTGTATTGGCCCATTCTTTGGTATCATGATAGCAAGTTGGTCAGATGCAAACCTGTAATAATCATTTACTTTCATGATCTGATTATTAAATTTCTCTGTGTCAATGCGCTCCAGATTTGTTTATTTATTATTTATTTTTAAAATGTTTTTTTGCACTCCAGATTTTACTGCAGCAAAAGTATTCGTTAAAAGTCAAAAGTATCAAGCCATTATTCCTGAGAATCAAGTTTCCTTTCAGTGACATGTGACATTGGATATGACTGACACACATTCACTATTGCATAGAAGTTGGACAATCCCAGCAACTTTTGATTTTGATTTTGAAAATCAACCTTGGATATTTTTGAAAGCAGATCAATTATAGATATAAAATTCCATATTCCAAATGAAGTATGAAACACATTCAAAATAGATTTTTTTTAATTCGAAGAGGGAGGGAGAGGGAATTAGAAATGGGACCATCCAAGTTTGTCCTGTATCGATTAGTCAATCAACTTCTCATATCAGTGGGTATCCCAAACAGGGGTATATTCCTGAATATTTTGTGCAGTTTGTCAATAAGGAATCTTGGGAGAACGCTATTTGCCATGTAGCAAAGGGTAGGGTTGGTGGGTCCCCGCCTTGGCGGTCTCGGTGTTTGTCCACGTAGGCGTCGCGTTTTTTCCCTCGCGACCCCGTCGCGGTAAAACCAGGCGCGGGTAAGAAACACTGTCACGAGAACACTGGGATGCAGAACAAATGAGACACTGGGACGCACGTAACACTATCGCATTCCGTGACACTGCCCGTGACACAAATTTAAAAAATCTGCCCGATCTAGAAAACTTTGTAGGCGACGAACAGTGGCATAACAGACTTCGCAATGTCACTGTGTTTTCCGTTTTCGAGATCTAGGGCTGCGCCGGCCTCAGTCTACCTGCACACGAAGAATTTTCAGTCCATGTACAGTCCTCAGATCTGGTAGCGTTTGCAGCAACTTCAGGCACTTTCCCCTCGAATTCTTTGATCACGCTGCGATGGATCCGGGGAAGAGCTCGACCGTGGAAGAGAAGGTTTACGACCCATGTCTGGAGGACGTCGATGTGGACTTGAGTGCTTTCGATCTGCATGCCATACAGCTCCGAGCGATCGAAGAAGCGGTGCAGAATCCTCCGCCGGGAGTGTTCGGACCAAGGGACTTGAAGTGGGAAGTGGAATACCGAGCACCTCGTGGTGAACACAAGAAGGCACATGTTGTGCAGCAGTGTTACGTACCATCTTCGAGGATTGCAGACTTCATAGAGGGCATGCAGTGTGGGACGGAAGGTGCGCAATGTCGATTCCGCCCCAACAAGGAGAACCGGAAGCCGAACCAGTCTAGGGAGGGACCTCGAACCGCATTGAATTTTGTAAGGTGAGTTCCTTTCGCTACTTTCACAACAGTGTTACATGTTGATGGTGGATACGGTAGGGTAATTGATCCATTACCGGTTATGCCGTAATGTGCTTTGCTGAATTCTTGGGCATTGTACGCGGATTAGGGTTCCATCTTCCATGCCTGTAGAGAACATCTATCGGGATTAGGGTTTACGTCGGTTCAGTGCGTAGGGTGAAACTAATCACACGTCAGTTCCTTTTCTATGTGGGCTTCACCCCTTGTTTTTTACATGTGCTGCTGGGGCAGATACAAGTGCGAATACGGCCCTAAGGATTTCAGTAGGATAGTTAAACCGATTACAGAGAGTCTTCGGAAGAAACCGAGGAAGAAGGCCACAGTCCCTGTCGTTGTGCAGGAAGGTAATGCGCTTGCTCCAACGAGGAAGGCCCGTGCGAAAAGAGGTGATGGCCAACAGACTAGGAAAGCGCCCAGACGATTCAAACCTAAGCTAGGAGGATCACTAGTCGACGCAATGGAGTGGATGGTAACGGATCCAGTCGAGTCTGTTAAGAAACGTGGACCACGGAAGAAGACGTCGGATCAGAACAAGGAGGTGGCACATAAAGAGGCAGACGCCCAGAAGGAATGTTTTGCTATTCCAGACTTGAATGAAGTGCCTACAGTTGATGTTTCTCCTACAGTGCCCGTAAAGACTGTACGGAAGAGAGCTACGAAGAAAACACCAACGGAGTGCAACTTGAACGAGTCTGTGACACAGTCCCACAATGTCACAACAGTTCGCAAAAAACGCGGGCCGAACAAGAAGAAGATAGCATCATCCGATGCCCTCCCCGACTGTTCCCAAGGTAATGGCGATGTGTTAGATGCGGAGGGCGGAAGCTGTGATATCGCCATGCCCGATCTAGGTACGGTGACAGTGGGATCTGCTCCGACCAAGACAGTCAGGAAACGTGCTCCGAGAAAAAAGGGTGTACTGCAACAAAGTCTCCCAGGTACTGTCCCTAACAATGATCATGCGCCATGTGGGAATCCCGCGTTATCGACATCTATCGTCTCTGAAGGGCATGCGACATCGTCCTCACAAGATTCACAATGCTGCCAAACCTGTTCTCCTATTTCTCGGTTGGGGTCGCACATTCCCGTTGATCTGAATGGCTTAGATCTGCCAGGTGATTTAATCACAAAGGCAGGGAATCTCGCCAACGCACCCATGGGATCCTCTGTTGAATGTGACACTGAAATGAGGGACTGTCCATCTAATGGTGACACGGGCGAGGTGGTGAACGTCGTGGTGCCAGACGCCAGATTCCCGGGACAGGAGGAGCCGAACGTAGGGAAGGGTTCGATCAAGAAGCCAAAGACTGAAAGGGACTCCAAGAAGAAATGGGGTCAGTCCATTAAGAGGGGCTGCAGGGCCCAGTTCACAGTGAAGACTTTCCTCTACCTTCCACATGTATCAGAGATTACCATAATCCAGGAGAAGCATGTTAATTGTGATGGGTTGGTTGTGCATGGTGGGATGAAGGTGGGGGATCGTAGTGCATTTTCGGCACATTTGTCTCCAGAAATTAGAGCATTTGTAGAGGAGTGTCTGAGGAAGAAAGACAGTCCTATGCAGATAATGAGGAAACATTTAGATCTCTTGAAGAAGTACCAGGCAGAAGGCAAAGATATTACGCGGGATTTACTTTTGAGCACCAAGGACATACGGAATATATCTGGAAAATTAGCCCAAGAAACATATATGTTGCACAAGAATGACGCCCAGAGTGTCAGGATGTGGGTGCAACGTAATCCAGAGAAGGTATTTTACTACAGCGAGTCAAATGAGCTAAAACCTGAAAAGGTTCAGGGAGAGTTAACTGGTCAGAACATGCCTTTCACCATCGGCATACAAACAGCATGGCAAAAGAAAATGATGCTTGAGCATGGGCATAGGAGAGGAATATCAGTGGATGCGACTTTTGGTACCAACGAGAGAAAGGTAAAATTCACATCTTACACTCGGAAAATTCACTTATAAGTAATCATGTTTTTAAAATTCTGAAATATGTAATTTATCCATTACGTGACACTGACTGGTTTTCTAACGTCACATACAGTTTCCCCTCTACACGCTCATGGTTTTTGACGAGTGGCATAATGGAATACCGGTGGCTTTTATTCTTACTTCGAGGTGTGCCCAGACAGATTTAACACCTTGGATGAAGGCACTGAATGAAAAAATGGTCGAAGAGAAGCCAGATTGGGAGCCCGCAGCGTTCATTGTCGACTGTGCCCCAGGAGAGATCAATGCAATCAAGTATACCATCAATACCAACTCAATAGTCTAGTTTTCTATTCTGCATTCGCGTCTCTCTATAATATCTGTGGCACTGAATTGTAATGTAATGCATATGTCATTTTTTTAAAAACTTTAATTGCCTGGCTAATTTGTGAATTCTACTGTGCATCTCCTCAGTGAAACCTGGCCTGGTACGGCAGTGTTCCTCTGCTTATGGCATGTGCGGCGCGCGTGGCAAAAAAATTCGTGCTATAAGATATCGAATTTGGTTCGTAGGGCAGCAATAATGAAGGATTTAGGAATGCTCATGTACGACCACTCTGCACCGTCTGGAGAAGAGGGAAGGGAATGAGCCGAACAGAGAATTGAAGATCTGGCCAAGAAATACCCGGGAGAGGTAGAGTTCTGGGAATACATGAGGACTCAATGGCTAGACAAAGTGCATATGTGGGTAGTGGGTTTCCGGAAGCTAAGTTATTGTGGGCAGGACACTAATGCAGCTATCGAGGGATACCATGGTTTCGCAAAGTCTATCTTGAAGTCAGAAAGGAGTAGAATGACAGGTAGGAGGGTAGACTGGTGCATTACTGCATTGACTGAAGATGTCCTCGACCACTACTGGTATAAGGACCTTCGCAAGGAGAAGGGGTTTATTGATAATAAGAAGATGCAAGACTGCGTGGTAGAGTCCATCTTGAAGGCCAGGGCGATACCAGATGAGGATGTGACACTGCCTACTGAAGAGTGTGACATTGCATACGTTACCTCTACTGAGCATCGGCACTTGAGATACACTGTTCATAATCCGGGGTCAGAGTGGGCTCTTTGCAACTGTATATGGGCGCAACGGGGCAACATGTGTAAGCATCATGTTAAGGTCGTCACGATGATGCATCCTGAAATCGCAGAAGGTACTATTGCTCGATACTGTGGTCGTCTTAAAGGCAATGTAAACGGGGGTCTACAGCAACTCCTCACTCCACGAAGAGAACAATTCCCTGCACCTCCTGTATCCAATACACCGGTCACAGTTCCTAGACCCACTCCGACTAGAGAGAAGGTGGTGGATTTACCTACCGCATTGGAAAATTTAGTGATCGAGTTAGGTGAAGAAGTTCTAGGGGATACGGTAATGATGGAGCACTTGTTTACGGAGTTTAATCAAACATTAGGTCGTCTTAAAAGGATCAAAGCAGATATTAGGTCGGGTTCTGTTCACCCCATGGAAGGTACCGCAGTGTTCCATACAGTAGACGACGGACAAGGATTTAAACTGGGGCGCCGCAAAGACTTTCTCGAACGCCCCTGGAAGTCGGTTATTCGTCGGCTATAGGTGCGTGCAAAGATTCCATCTGAATCTCGGAAAAGAACGGAACAGTGTTACGGGCATGGGTTCTCTTTCATACTCCGTCTTCTTGCTAGGTATTTATAAATGCGTAGACTTTCAGCCCGTCAATCTTCCAAGCAATCTTCACTATTTTCATATTCTAGTACTCTTTGGTTAGTCGACTAAGCATGTTCCTTGCTGTGCAGGTCGTCGTCGATGGGGACTCTATGTTCCTCTTCATTATCTTCCTCGCCATGGCAGTGTACGCTTATCGGAGCTGTCAGTTAAAAGGCAAGAGTGGTCTTCGAAACGATGAGGACGGCGAAGTGACAAGAAGGACCGCCGACAGTGGGAGCGTCAATGGATCGGTCACGGCAGAGCGCAGTCGCAGATCGAGTAGATGTCGTCCGCGTCGTCTTAGGGTTCAGGACCCTAGGTTACATGGAAGTGCGCTTCGCAGTGACCGCTATGGTGGGTTCCGAGGAGCACGGAATAATGTAGTAGATGAGGCGGGTGAGGGACTAGATGACCCGAATTGGGTAATGAACCAATTTTGGGGTGCAGTTGGGGATGTGGAGGGAGATAATTTAAGTTGTTATAGCGCGAAGTGAGATGCACAGCGTTACTGTCAGATGTTGTGAAGATCAGGGTTCTTAGACTCCTTGGTATGCACTAATTGGGACATTCAATACCATATGTATTTACAGTGAAATCCGACGAAGTGTTTTGTGACACTACTTGCGTTCCGTGCTTTTGCAGTTTTGCATCTGTCGCATCTTTGAAAGTCTTGTCCGCTCAACCGCACTGACTTGTATACTACACATCTGTAAACCAAAGCCCTGCAAACCCACAAACCCCCTCCCTCTCCAGGAAACCTCCCCTCCGCCGTCCACCAGAATCTGCATCAGTGTCACAGTGTCACTGTTATATTTACATCATGTCCATGTTGTTCTTATTCACGTTTAAGTTACAGTGATAAAAGTGCTTCTCATGTACAGCCTTTATCCAATTCACGGTAACTTATTTTCGTGTGCAATGTTCTAGTCGAGTAATACAATGTAAGTTCGACATTTCTTACATTATGTATCTCAATTCTCATTCTCTATAGTTATCCTTGAGTTCTATTTTATTCTATTCTATGTTTAAAAAAAAATATATTCCTGAAAATCATAATTACATTATATTTTAAATTTTTTAATTTATATAGTCATAACTAGAGGGTTGTGTATTAGGTATCGTAGTTTTTATTATCCCTTAATGATTTAGTTATATTAGACACTTCATCATAAATATAAAATAATTATAATTACTCTATTTCCCATTTATCCACTTCAATTTCATAATCCAAGTTTTCTTCATTATATTACATGGATTTATTTTACCAAAATTTCAATGGATTCTTTGATTACTCAAAAATTCCAATTGTACTTATGTCTAATCCAATATTTTCTACACCCCATAATCCATGTCAATATTTTTCTATTCATAATATAAATGTATTTTATTGCAATCCTCTTTTATTTTATTTATATTATACTAATTTTAATAATTTAAACTTCGTGTACCAAAAAAAATGACATTTTACTCACCTTAGTGACATATTACATTCACTTTTGCTTCCTAATAGTATAGTTCCCTAAGTCGTCCATCATCGTATATCCGCTGGCATAAAGGTTTCAACTCTATGCTTGGTTGAAATACCATTAAGGGCTCCGGAACAAAACATTAGTATGTCACGGGGGGTGTAACTTGCAGTGTCACTTGTAGTGTCACATTGTTTATATACCTTTCAACATCCGATACGCAATTTCAGTGACACTGACAATAATTAAAAATAAGGTTTATTTCAATTACTATCCTCATATTGTTTCCAGTATCTTGTACCAATGATAGTTTGTCAGGA
Organism: Ceratodon purpureus; assembly: GCA_014871385.1. Taxonomy (NCBI): domain Eukaryota; kingdom Viridiplantae; phylum Streptophyta; class Bryopsida; order Pseudoditrichales; family Ditrichaceae; genus Ceratodon; species Ceratodon purpureus. The sequence continues at coordinate 17,324,298 of CM026423.1, read as the reverse complement.
TTAGCGTTCTCAGTGCCGAATACAAAGAACCCTTCGGTTTTTGCGAAACTGAATAATCACATTGTCTAATGTCTTTTAAAAACAGTCCGAGGAATACAGAAAAAAGGATCATTGCATTGCTTCAAGTAGAGTTCAAGATGTTTGTATTCGTATCGACATACACTAATCCTTACGAACTACTTCACTGTGTTGGCGTGGGACCTCACAAATCTCTCCATAACTCTCCGGTGACGACATCACATGCTTGGGACATATGGAGAATGGGAATTTGTATCGCGAGTCTCTTGTGGCGGGGTTCAAGTCCTTTGCAATTAATGCCATGATCTGCACATTCACGTCCTTCGTCCAGAATGGCTCCAGGAGAGTTGACTTCATCTGCTGTACTCTATCCTCGGCACTGGATCCGCGGTACTGAAACGACCACAGATTACACCAAGTAAGATGGTCTCTAATCGTAATGGATTAACAAAAACATAAACAGTGCATTTGACGATAATTGATTTTACCTTCAAATAAATCAGCGCATTCCGTATGGTGTGGTGCCCGCACTCATAGTTTCCGGGCTGCTGGGCTACTCGTTGCACTACCACAGGTACGTCGTAGGGTTTCACTCCCCTCAAGGTTTGCCAAGCTCGACTAACGGTCTGAACGAAATCTGAGTGCTTGCCCGTTGGAAAGTGACATCCCTTCTCGTAGGAGTCGAAGTGAATTACTCTGTCGTACTGAAACACGAGGAGCGACCAATGATCATCTCCAACCCAAGGCAACACCAACTCCCTCACGTCGTGCACTCCTACGGAATCTACAGGTTGAAGAAAGACTTTTCCCCATTTATCCAGCGACGTTGTCCCTTCAATGATGCTCCTGTAGCAAGAACTACAACGGGACAAGACAAACTAGACTGCACGTCGCGCTTTAACACCACACTGATAATACAAGCGGGACAATACGAAATCGACTACGTCATTTCCCAGACGCGTCCGAACGCGCATCAGGTCTCGTAACTCTGAAAAATTCAACTCAGTCTCTTTCCCTTTCTCATTGAAGAATATTACCTTCTCCGCACCGTCGCCCTTACCCTCTCGACCCGGTAATGCAAGCAGGAGTTCCTCTATTTGAAGATGGCTGAATGCATCCTGAAGCGTCATCGACGCAACCTTCTCCACGTTGGCAAACTCCAGATGCGGCCAAGGGTCCTCTTCATTCGTGATTGTGACATTGACAGTGTCACAATGTTCTGCCTCGTCGGTAACACCCTGTACTCCCTCAATTATTGACTGGGACAGGCTTACCAAATGATGACTGACGTCCACCTCCTCCTGTTCGTCGAATGCGTCTCTCAGATTACGGCAAGTGGAATCCGTGTCACCTACTCCGGCAGAGTCACTGTTCTGTACAGCAACGATAGCCACCCCTTTGTAAGGAGTTTCGGGAACCGATTCCGCTGATGGATTGGCCCATTGTCCGAAGCTCGGACATTGGGTGAATTCCTCCCCTCTCATAACCATATCGGCTCCGTGGTGGGCTGTGTTTTCAAACTGGCTCAAAGTTAGGAGTGGACCTGGGTCTGGTGTAGCGTTTTCGGAATTCCCTAAAATCTCTGCTATTTCAGGGAAAACTGGTGCAGTCTCAATCACAGTCTCACTCTTTATTTTAGTTTCAGCAGACTGACCCAGTACAGTGACTTCCTTCGTCTCTACTCCCGGAGAGACGTGTGAATTGCTTCCTCCAATGTTCCCGTGGACCACTGTGTCACAATGCAGTGTTTCCACAGTGTGTACTGTCGAAGCGGTCTTCATTCTTCGTTCTGACCCCTCTTCTACAGAAATAACCGTGACGTCAGAGACATCAGGCAATGTAGAAAGATCCGACCCCACAACATTCTTGCTGAACTCCTTCGCACACGCCTCCCAGTGCTGGTCGTCTTCCCGTGTCATTGTTTCCCCTATCTCCTTAGCCATCTCTAGGACTCGTAGCCGTATGGAAGCAACCCTTGGACTCCAAGTCGCTGTCGTCATTGCAGGAATCCACCCAATGTCTAATTCCTCCCGAGTCTGTAATACGTCCCTCCAGAGCTTCGCCATTTCCTCCCAATGCTCGTGCTCGATAACCTGCCATGACGAGTTGAAGCGCATTGGCTCGCAGACCGCGAAGTCCTGCAACGCACGGAGCTGCACCTTCCTTATCCACCCCATCACGGACTGAACCACCTCTTCCCCGGAACCGAGCCTAATGTCTTCAATCTTCGAAAGGACCTCTCTGCGAAGGGACTCTCCTATGGCGAAACTCAGACCACCGTACTGATACTGTCCCTCCTCCATAAACATTGTCAAAGCTCGTCTTAAATTCAACGAGGAAGCGCATTCCTTCCTTAACTCGTCCTCTGTCATACCGTAAACAGGGCAACACAAGGGCCGATATAGTCCGTATTGAGAGCGAAAGAGAACTCTCATTACATAAAGTAATGGAATCGGTCTTGGGTTTTCTACTCGATTCGCCAAGAGTACATCCCTGACAAGATTTGCCTCCGTCGCTGCAGATGAATGACTCCCACGTAATTTTCAATGACAGAAATTAAGTAGACACTGTAAATTTTTTTAGAATATTTAATCTGGAAAAGCGAGTTCTAGTGTCACGAAAGAGTGTCTATGTTTTGTTCGTACCATCATGCCTCCAAGGGAGGGGGGGAAGCTGCTGTAGCAGGTCACTTTCTCCAGATAAGATCCGCCAATACGGGCTCCATCCCCATGTAACTTCTTCCGCGAGACGCCCGTTCTTCGTCTTGAAATCCGTCAATGCTGCCTGCACCCTCATATGCTGCCTCACTCTGAGCTCATTCTCGTGAATGCATAATTGTTTCTGATACTGGGCTTCATCAATTACCCATTGAATATATATACCCAGGGCATTGAGTTCCCTGTATACAATACCCTCCTCCACGCTATGAACGAGGCCTCCAATGGCCGAATTTATTTCATCCACGTCTTCTGCTGCAAGCGGTTTTTTCTTATCCTCCTATCATCACAGAGTCACAGGTTTCAAGCAGTGAACATTAGCACACCCAACCCTAAGATGTATTCTAATCCCATGACAGACCTTTCTGGCCGCCACTCACGCAGTGTCACAGAGCAGAAAACAAAGCCTGGAAATTGAAATATCACCTTTCTTTTGGTCCACCAATATGTGAGCCGCATTAGAGTGACCTTGAACTCGTCGGTATTTACAATTTTCCCCCACTCTGAGACGAAGTCATTCCCGCTTTCATATGTCCACGAGAATGGCATTGGAACCTCACCTTCAAACTTCCGTAGTCGGTATAGGGCCGGCATGGGAGGTTCTTTCGGCCTTTTAGGAGCCTCCGGGTGTTTTTCTGATTTTAGTGCTGCCTTACAATGCCTCTGAATATGCTGGTGCTCGAGTTCTTTGAAAACCTGCTGACGATGCTTGAATCTTTCAAGTAAATCCCTGTGGAAAGTAAAGGGTCTTGGACAACCTACCCCCTCTGCCCAGTACATGCGCAAGTCGACCGGAATTTCCGAATCTCCGCCTGAAATCTCCATAGCCGGGACTCGTTCATCCAGCGTCCTTGGAGACAAGGTCTCATTCTGATTTAATTCGCAGAAAGTCGCTCCGGTTCCGTCCTTGCATTTCAGTTTCTGCAAAAAATTTAGTGCACCGTTACTTGGGGCCAAACTGGCCAGCGGTCTAACAATTCCAGTTTCATTGGGAAGCACCGGAATGCTTGTATCGCATCCCGGTTCCGCGGGGAGATAGGTATGGAGGGAATTTTTCCCTCCAAAGCTTGGTATTTTAACCACAAACCTCTCCCGCAGCAACGATATCGCTCTGTCCTTGTCCGTTTGGAAATCGGAGAGTGCAATACTCACCTCATCCGACATGTCGTCATTTCGTTTCTGTTGTTTGGACGGTCGTTCTCTCTCTGGTTCTCTCACTGATATGTGGAAACCGTCCTGCCCCTCCTCTAAAGCCTGCTCTGACATATCAATGCGTTCGTTCACCTCTCCCACGAAATCTCCATCTTCATTGTCTACATCCAGGTCAGTCGCTTGATTCCCAGTGTCACGGTCCCCTACTTCTGATCCCTTCCTCTTACTTCTACGAGGTACTTCCCCACTACACCCCTGTATCAACGTCTCCTCAACCATGCGCTGCACCTTCATCTGTTTTACAGCCTGAATGTGCAGTGATATGTCTTTACCATTAGGGGGACGTCCTTCCCGGACCTCTTTTTCTTCTTTAAGCTTCGATTTCACGATACGCTTCTTCGGTGATTCTGTTTTCGTAGGCGGCTTCCGACCCTTAGGAACTACAACCTTCGTTACCTCCTTCCAAAACAAATCCGCCGGTGGGTGTCTCAACGCCAGAGAATTCTCTCCGTCTTTGCCAGTGTCACAGGGCAGATGGTCAACTTCCGTCTTAGATTCCGCAACAGGGGAAACTCCTTCTTTCTTGACGACGGAGTTCTTTTTGCAAATCACCTCCATCTTCTTGCCCTCGCCTTGCTTCAGATCTGGATAGGGTAACAGTAGAGCCATTCTGCCATCGGGATAAGTCGCATTCTGGCATCCATCTAAAAACCTGTGGCGATTAAGCATCATCTTATTACTAAACCAATCGGCACCACAGTAAATACAAACAAAATACCGTCTGTTGCTTCCTGGCTTCCTGTCACCTTTGCACATAGTCGCGTATTCCTCTATCAATTCGTCGACACGCTGCTGACTCGGGTAGGTGACATTAAACGACATGGAATAGATTGTCACTTTTAGTGTAACCGGTTCGGGGTCCATGTCGGAAGGCGAAAACAGAAGTGACTTCTCTCCGCACGACGGGCAACGCAACGCGCTATAAGTGAGGTACCGAAATCTGTTCCGAAGCCCTACGGGAACGCCACAGCCTCCTCGACAGTATACCACTCTGTAAAACCACTCCTCCTCCCTAAAACTTGTAGAGTCCCTGCGTGGAAAAAATTACAACCTCCGTCTAAGAACAGTAACAATTTCGGAAGACTTCTGGCGATATCCGACGGGAACCCTAAAATGTAGGATAACATTTAGACAATACAGAAAATCCTCGGGACCGAGGCCAATTCTCGAAGACAGTTAGGTGTACTAAGAAGAACTGAGTACACAAAAAATTAACATGGAAGGGAAGTAGGGTTTAGGAGTACCTCGGGACAGTCCAGAAACTAAACTCCAGATTTCGGGAGGCCTCGATGTCGCACCTTCTAATAACCCGAAAACCAGTGAATCCACTCGTCAAATCTTCCATTTCTAACGCACTGTATTCGGGATTCGTAACGAACACGTAATAAAAAATCAGGTGATGGGCGGTGGCATTACCTTCTTCATCGTTGACGCCAGATGAGCCGCTCTTCCAGAAGTCCATATGAATGCGCTCCTCCGAAGATGTCTTATCGTCATGTACGGACGTCGTCTTCTTGCATTCAATTTCCCACTCCATTGCGCACCCCTCAGTTTCAGGTGATGGGACTAACCCAATGCCTGAGTCTTCAATTGCATTGAATCTAAACCGAACCCAAAACCCTAAATACACACAGAGTTTGCATAAATTGAAAATCCCACAAACAGGACCCAAACAATGCTGACAGAAAGAAGACAAGCAATATTCAGCGTCACAGAAAGAGGAAACCCTACTTCCATGTTCCTCTATACCACCGGGAAATGAGTCCATCGTCGCCTACAAAGTTTTCTAGATCGGGCAGATTTTTTAAATTTGTGTCACGGGCAGTGTCACGGAATGCGATAGTGTTACGTGCGTCCCAGTGTCTCATTTGTTCTGCATCCCAGTGTTCTCGTGACAGTGTTTCTTACCCGCGCCTGGTTTTACCGCGACGGGGTCGCGAGGGGAAAAAACGCGACGCCTACGTGGACGGACACCGAGACCGCCAAGGCGGGGACCCACCAACCCTACCCTTTGCTACATGGCAAATAGCGTTCTCCGGAATCTTGTGCTTCATTCAAGCAAAGAAAATATGTTCAGCAGTTCAAACTTGAAAAGTATAGTATCTTCCTAAGAATACAGGCATGGGACATATGGATAATGGGTTGCACCTAAGGGGCGTTTCATACACACCCCTCAGTCGGAACTTTGTTGAAGACCAAACATTGTGGAGGGCCCAAGTTTTGGAGTTGTAGAAAAATATTAAAATATTGATTCAATGTTTTTTTGAATATTTCAATGAAGAAGAGTTTGGCCTCTCGGTAAGAGTTTGGGTTTTTATTCTCATTTGGCCTAAACTCTCCTTGAGGGGCCAAATTATTGACACTAAAACTCTCAATGAGTGTTGCCATGTAGACATTTTCAAGGTCTTTGTGCCCCTTGGCCCTTAACCCCTAATGTGAAGCCCCACAAACCAATTTTCGGCTCTAGATCAATAAAATTGCTGGAATTACTCGGCCGCTGGTCTTTAATTTGAAATGCCTCTGGTTACTTTGTGCCCATTGTACTCAAGCGGAAAATGCACATGGAGCCGGAACTTGGCGGAGGCCGGCGCCTGCTGACAAATTTCATCCGAATTTGGCGATGTTTGTAGCGGACTTCTCCCGCTCCGCAAGAGGGCCGCCGGAGCGCCTCGCCAACGGCGTTTACCCCCCAAGTAAGTTCTTGCCCTCGTAAAATTGGCGCCGTAAGTTTTTGATGCCTTAATTCCTGCCTCTGTTTGCTCACAGCTTTAAGGCGGCTGCGTCGATGGACTTGTTGGACGGTGAAGGAGACCGTTTGTAGGGCAAAGGGGATTGAGAGGGCGATACGTGCTCAAGTTTTGTTTTGTTATTGTTTAGGGTTTCTATTCCTTTTTTTTTCTTGGTGGTAATCGAGGTGAAGATTTGATGTTAAAAAGGATTTGGGGTTTATGATTGAGGTTGGATTCTATTGTTGATTCGGTTTTTGGTAGGAAGTGAATTTCTTTGCCTTGTATTATTGCATAGCTTGGCAACATGGGAGTCTTTGTCCAAAGGCTTTATTCCATTCTCATTTCTCCTGGCCGTAAGGAAATATTCAAGTTTTCTTATTCACATTTGTAAGGTACTTCGGCAATTCACAGTTGAATCTGCTTTTAATAATCGTCAACATGACGTGATTTTCAATCTTCATGTGGCTGTTGTTTTCTTATCTTCTTGCGTAACCACTACTGTCGTCACCGATTTGTCTTTCTGTATCTCTGTTTGTTATGAATTTTTAGTGTTGTAAATAAACTTTTAGTTACTTAAACTGTACGCTAAATCTTTAACTGTTCACTGTTGGAGTAGACGATACCTCGTTTAGAGAAGTATGGCGTTGAAGCTGGTGTACCTTTTAATGGCCTACTTCAAATGGTGAGATCAAGTTTCTTTCACAAATCATTATTGCAGTTATCACTGATCAAGGCAGGGTCTGATCATAAAGCACTTTAATGATAATTCTTGATTTGTTTATGCCTCGATACAATATGAAACAAGAAAGTGATGCCGACCGTGCTGTTGTGAACGGGTCGTGTCTTGTCAGTTACAAATTTTTTCTTTGTGAATTAGCTTTCAGGAGGAATTGTTCCTTTGCAGTAAATGAACAAGCGACTAGAGGAGGACCTTATAAATTGACTGAAGTAACTGCTTCATATTAATAACAATAGTTTTTGAAGAAAATTGTTTTTACTTTTTATTGTGGTCATGAGATTTATTTTGCTGTAGTTGTGTATTATTCATAATATAGCCTTTACTTGGAACAGTCATAATACGTGAGCTTGCCAATCTGAATTATGTGCAAGGTGAAGAAAATAAAATTTAAGGACTTCATCGCGATTTAATCAGTTTGGTTGAAGGTGAGTTCAAAGTCGTGGAAAAATTCAGTCAAAGCATAGTCAACCGGATCTGTAAATTGGTAAACTTATCAGAGAGTGAATGTACATTGTAGTGGATTGATGGCTAAATGCGGCTACATTAATTGTGGACCTACATAAACACCGTCTCAATAACCCATTCTCAATAACTCATTCTCAATAACTCATTATCAATAACTCATTCTCAATAACCCATATCTATTTCAGTGGTTTACATTTGCAGTTTGAGAGAGTGTGAGTGTTTAGCATAGTGTCTTTGAATAGAGGTTGGTAGTATTGAAGAGGGAGAAAATGGCAGAAAGAAGGAGGATGGTAGTGTCTGTTGATGAAATTATGGAGGGTTTGAGAGACGTGGCTTTTGAAGAAAATGTTTAAAATCGATATGGTAATTATGATTCCACCAAAGTCATTGAGTTCAAATATCTTCACTGTGATCTGGTAGACATGCATGGTTTTAGAACCATGACATTGAGTGTGAAAGAGGACCAAGTGAAGGCGCACGAGTCTAAACTTCGTGTAGGACAGAATATTCAGAGTTGAAAATTTTGGGGTGGCAAAGAAGAGTGCAAAATTGCAAGAGAAAGGCGATTTGATGTATGTTTTGAAGGTTATGTTCTCCAGTGTTGTGAACTTGGTGGAACCAACGCCTCTTGGTTTCATATTCAAGTTTTATCATTCTGATAGTATTTCAAAATCTAGATCTCGTTCCCACAATGTATGAATATTCAACAAATAGAACAATTGTTGTTTGTGTGATAGAGGTGAGAGGATCATTTACTGGCAAATACCGTAGGTTACCAGCCGGTTCGACACTAATTAATTCAAAAATTTTAAGTCGAAAATTATTTGAAATTACTGCTTAGTATTGCCGGAATCAATCTAAAATACAATAAGCATTTGACGAAATAAATTAAATTCATTAGGTTCAACCCTAAATGGAAGGTGTGTATGAGACTCAATGGGGAGAAGGTGCTCCTTTTGTAATCAAACCAAGTTCCATTAGTCCACAAAGAGTATGGGTTAAGACGTAGCAAGACTCTAGGTGAGGTTTTTCAAATGTGTTGTATACAGATTTTTGGAGTCCAATTAAGCATAGAAGATGGAGTTTAATGGAATTGTGTCAAACTAAAAAAAGTTGAGGAATCAAGCCTTCTCCCACTTCCAACAAATTTTGTGTTAAAATAAGTTTTTATGCAAAAGATATAGACAGAAAAACATTGTAAAGGTCTATGTGTCAAACTGCGTTTCTAACAGTTTTTCAAAGCTCATTTGTGCTTAGAGGATCAACTTTTTTGGAATTGTTTTAGTCTAAGAAAATCTTAGGAATCAAGTAATCTTCCACCTCCAACAAATTTTATATCATTTGAAGACTTTATGCAAAAGCTATGCATGTTATAAAAATAAAGACTAACTAGGTGTTTCACCTCAAAGTTCACGTATCCCACATGGATTGTTGGATACAACTCCACTCCACTTGTATAAAGTACAGAGCATTCTAAGAACACCACACTCAAGTCTCACATGCTAACTTGATGATGAGACTTGGTCTTGTCAACATGATGGAAATTATAATATTAAGGAGAGAATTGTTGAAATGATCAAAAAAATCATTTTTAGGTGTCGAATGCCATTTTTTCACTTTTATTAATTATTCGACACAGAAGTGTCGAACCGGCCGGTAACCTACGGTATAGAAGTATGTACTAAGTTGTTGTGGCGGATGATATAAAAGATGGAGGCTATGATGTTCTAGCGTTTTCAAATCAATTTAAAGTAAAGTATGAACAAGTGGTAAAGACTTTTAACAATGTACTATGTCTAATAATTCTTTTCAAAAATATCTCGACGACCCATTCGAGAGATAAGTATTTTGTCACGAGGAATCATACTAACATCACCCATATCGTGGATGAAAATACTACAATGGAGTTCCAAAGAGTTTTTGAAAAAATTGGCAAGAAGACAATGACGGTTTGCAAATCAATAAGTCATGAACGTTTTTAAATTTTGTTCTTTATATCTAACTATTTATTTGTAATTTACAGGTTGAAGAGATATTGTCTTTCTGTAACCTTTGGTGGCCTCTTTTAAGAGAAGTTTTACTTGCTTTCTTACTAGGAGTGTTTTCTCTAGAGGGTCCAACGCTCAAAGGTATGTGGGTGCCATCTATTGTTCTAGCAATATTTGATAACCTTCTCATGTCTTTAAATTGGTCTATAATGCTCTGAAGTTCTTATCGCAAGTGGGAGTATGGATGAACTAGAAACATGAACCGTCCTCACTAGTCCCTAAAGCCATATATACTATCATAGTATATTTGCAAAGAGTGAACTCCCCGCATCCATTCAAATTGTGCATTCTAACACAACTTACACCATGAGCAAATCAATACAAGACAAGTTTTCCTTGCTTTCTTACTAGAACCGAAGTCTAACAAACATAGCAACGGTAAGACGCAAAAATGGTGACATTAAATCGATCAGAGCCTCAAGTGCTAAAAATTCCATACGATAAGTTTGCGAGTATATATCAAATTAACCCCTAAAGAATCAAGAAAGCCAAAACGGCTTTTTGCTGTTTTGGGCTGCTTAGATGAAGGTTTAAATCTCTATATTTTGGACTGAAATATAGAGGGAATGTGGAAAAACATACAATCTTTGAGTGGTAAAAATGGTGGCATCGCATTTTAGCATATATATCAAGCATATTCACACGACATCGGTTTGAGGACACTAAGAGATGTTTGCATCTTACAAATTTGGAGGGGGTATCTAGAAATGATCCGGGTTATGATAAAATTCGCCAAACAATGTGACTTGTTGATGCAATTTGTGAGAGATGCAAAATGGCGTGGCATTTAAGGAAATTTCTAACAATTATTGAAATGATGATAAGATACAAGGAGACTTATTCCCCAATTCGCTAATACATACCAAAAAAGCCCTAAAAGTGGGGCTTGAAGGTGTGGTGTTTAGCATGTTCCACTTCCAAATGTGTATGGAATTTTGAGATATATTGCGGGAGAGACAATGGAATAAATCCTCCACTCTTAGAGCAACCACAACCAATAGTATAAGCGGCACGTGAGAGAAAAAAATTGCCGCTGCCCGCGTACTTTTTGACATGGCACCGAAGGTGCCACCGTGGTGCCAGCAAACGCCACGGGGGGTCAAACCAATGACCTCCCCACAAGGCGTGTTGAGGGCGCTGCTACAGTGGCGGGCTGACAGCATTCTGCCCACTTCGGACCAAACCCCGAGTCGACCCGATCATGTCAGCTCACATATTCCGAGGACCTTTATTCACAGTGCGCCACCGAGGACCCTACGGGCAGCGATTCTGGCATCTGCTACCAGCGGCAGAGGGGCTTTGGGCAGGAAGTTCACCTAATTTGGGCAAGCTTACACGGCCTTTTCATGACCCCATTTTGCACCTAATGGGTTGCTTGATGGCCTATGAGGTGTAGGTCATTGTGTGACCATGGATAACTATTTTATTAGTATTGGATTTTTCACTACATTTTTAGTTAATTGGGTCTATGCAAGTAGAATCATACAAGCTAATCGTATTGGCCTTCCATTGCATTTGAAAAACACAAATGCATTCAAAAATGTGCCCCGAGGCACTTCTTTATAAAGAATGCATGACTCCGAGACTATCTCATGTGTTGTGTGGAAGAATAAAAAGTCGGTGCTATTTATTTCTACTCATGCATTACTGATTCAAGCTCTATGCGAAAAGGTGGTGCTAGTACCTCGGCGAAATTGTACAACTCGGAAATTTTTCCAAACCTCACCGGTTCTATTGGAGTATACTACTCCTATGAGAGGAATTGACGTCGCCGATCAACTCCGGGCATCTTATAGTTGCCAAGTGCGGAGTCACAAATGGTGGCATTGCATTTTTTTCTTCTTATTGAACATGTCGATGGTGAATATGTATATTTACTACTTAGATTGTGTTAGGAAGTTCAATGTGCGGCGGCCAGAAGCAATTTTTCCCATGACCCATCTCCAGTTGAAGAAATGGCTATGTGAGGCATTACTTGTAGGTAGGCACATGAGGACTTACCAAAGCCTCGAAATTCCCGAGCTTCCACGCCACCCGGAGATATGCGTTCTCAAAAAGTCCAATTTACAACGTCAGTGTGTAGTTTGTCAAACACGTGCACCACATTGGTATTGTGACAATTGTGGTGACAAATGGATGTATCTCCAATTTGGTTGTTTTGAGAGGTGGCACACTAAAATTCACAACCGCCAACAAAGGAGAAATTAGCTACATATGCATGTAAGTTTTTTTTTCTTCACTACATACATTGTTTTTATGGTATTTTTATTTTGCTTCACGAATCTATACCGTTGTTTTCAGTTCTATAAATCTTATATAATTTTTTTATTTGTAGAATTATGTACATCTTGATCGGCATCTTACTAGTTGAATTTTTTTTGGCAGTTCTTATCTTGCACAATGAGAGTCTTCTTACAACCAGACTGATAGAATTTGGGAAAAACAGTCTCACAGTCCTATGCACAATGTACAAGTCGGCCACGGCCCACTATACCTCCCATGCTCAAGATCCCAAAAGCACATGAGCATACCATCATGACCACACCACCGTGAGCACTGTGCAAACCGGTTAAAAATAGCAGATTCATTTTATGCTTAGTCCATATGTTTTCAGTCATTGACCCAGTCTGCGAATGGAATGAGCAAGTCACCTAATTCTAGGTTTCATGAGTCACCTAATTTAATACCCAGCTCCCCCTCCCCTTGAGTTTATATTTTTTTCGTTTAAAGTCCACCCACTTGACAAATTTCCAACGGCCCCATTCCATTTTCCCTTTGCATTTAGTACTTACATGTAGGTTTGAGGGCCCAACATTTATGGTGGTTGGAAATCAATGATAGTTCTGACCTCCTTTTGTATATTGGACCCATCCCACTGCGAGGGGTTCCCTTTTTTTTTCTCCTTGCCCACTTTGTTTTTCTTACACATGTGGACGGTTACAGGTATGGATTCTTCCTCAGGCTAAAAGAAATGGTAAACTTTTTTTTTTCATTTACTTCTTTTAAAGTCATTCTTTAAGTAATGTTTATTTATTTTTTTTCATTTTTTTTCATTTTTTTTCATTTTTTTCATTTTATGTTTGTATGTGGCATGGTTTTCCTTAGGAGCAATGGATTCTCAGGGGAATGGAGTGTAGTTTTATTTTCGCGGTTTTCGTCTCTGTTATTTTTTGGAACCGGGTGTTGGTGATATTATCTTGTTCAAGGAAAAGAACATTCAGCATCGCACCAAAACGGTTGGTAATTTAGGTCAATTTGGCATTGCATTATATCAAAAAACATCTTTTTTTAAATGACATATTGTTGTTAAAAAGCGCATTCAAGACAGTGATGTTGATGATTTAATAATAAAATGGGAGGGGAGCAACAAAAACTATAGGTCTTCTCATTGATACAATGTTGTTTCATTTTGTGGGATTCTCATAGCAATTGCTGAGTATTTTTATAGTTAATTCTTTGTATTTTTTAATACTGTTTTATGATTGGATAATAAATTATCATTCTTAGATTATTGTCAATATGGCATATAAAGATTTGATGACGTAATTTGAATTGCTTGGAATTAAAATTTATGTATAACGACTAATTATCACTAAAAAATAAACAAAAATCATATCGTTTTAATATTATAAAGTTAATACTCAACGTATAATGACGATGATATGTTCCTCATCATATTACTAAATAAACTTAAATTTATATGTACTAGAATTCTTATGGATTTATAAGACTCGATCTTGTGCTTGAAATGAAAATTTAAAGTATAAAAAAATTATGTTTTCAAAGATGTTAAGAGTATTATGTTAAGTTCATTGAAAAATATTAAAGGTATTAAAAGAATAAGTTTCTAGAGTTTTATAAATGTGATAAAAAAACCAATTTTTTGAAGAATATTATTGTTAAAAACATAGAACCAAAAATTCTTTTGAAGAAAAAATACATTCTAAACTGAATCTTTTAATATTAAATGATTTTTCGTTAAAGATGAAAGTTGAGAATTTAATGTTGCACATCATCATATGTCATTTAACATCATCTGCGGTATGACAGATAGTACTTCATGGCACAACTCTTAGTAAATCATAACATTGAAGATGCGTCCATCAATACTAGCGTTCAAGCTGGAAGAAATTTACTTCTCCATAATACACATCTCATGCATACTATCCTTGATAAATTGGTCGCTGAATTGGTGAGTCTCGTTAAATCCTAACAACACTGTCTCATGGTCGATAATTCTAAATCTATAATCATATAAGTTCTTTCCTCATAAACAATAGCGCCTTTCTTATCACGATATTGGCCAAGGCAACAATCAAAATTCAGCTTCGCTAAAAAGAATTTTCCACTTCATATCGAATAAGGACACCGTGTAGACCCTAAATCACTAAATTAAAGAATTTTCATAAATTGTATATTATTAAATAAATAATTTAGCTTTTGAGTTTCTAATTGATTTCATTCGTATAGATGTATGGTTCTTTGATTATATCATCGTTCAACACTTTCATCTTCTTGTGTAATTCAATTTTGAATTTCTTGTTATCTTTTTTAATAGATTTTTTTTTCATAATAGTAAATACTTTGTCCTTTATTGCACTTGTGTCTCTATGGTTTTGGTTTTAAATTGTTTGAATGGTGTTCACCCAATAAATTTTTAGTATCTTCAAAACCAAATTTTACCGAAAACGCTTTGAGAGTTTTTTAATACTTTTAAGACTTCTACGCTAATAAATAGATTTTACACAATAAACTTTAATTTTTTTTCTTCTTTCTCTAAAAATTTTCTATAAACAAAAGAGTTAAGGCATTCAACAGTAGCACTTATATTGCGTCTAAATCCATTTTGCTTGTCGAACTTAATTGATGTAACGTTTTTCGTTCCCATAATATTGCAAATTGCAAGAGATGTTTTATCAATACGCATCAATATAGTAAGATTGTAGAGAGTGAAGATTAGAGCCTTTATCTTTGTCTTTTGCTCAAATGTAAGGAAGGGCCCTTTCTTTTTTTAGCCCTCTAAAGTTTCTTGATCTATTGAAATTTGATGTTTTGATATCTTCTTTGCTTAGAGAGGTATTCATGCAACAATGCATGCATAATTGTGGAAGATATTTTTTTGTACTCCCATATTCTTAAACTCATGACTTTTTCAATAGTCATTTTCCACAATAACCATAAAGAGAGTGTGAGAAGAAACACTAATCAAATTCTCTCTTATAATTTTGATTAAAAGATTGATATTCTTAGCAATGAAATGGTAAGTTTTATATTCCTTTAATTTTGGTTCATATTTTGATTATTATTACATTCTCAATTTACAAAATAATGACAATAAAAAGATACTTTTGGTTAGATATTATTATTGAATGAGAAAACATGGTTGTGAGGTAATTAGTTCGTTTGAAAAAATTCATGACTCAATTGAATTTTTTTTCAAAATGAAAATTATACAAAAAACAAAATGAGAAGCTAGTCAAGGCTTTAATTACTACATATAATAACATAATTCATATTAGTCAAAAAATTAAAATTTAAAGGTTAATCTAAAGTGCAAGTTTCAAAATATTTTTGGAATCAATATGTCTACTAAGCTTGCCAAAAATGATGCATGAAGTACTCCTTATCAATGGTAAGCAAAAGTTGTACTACTTTCAAATTTGTTGAGAAAAGTGTATTCGAACAAAAACAATAGAATGAATGAATGAGCTGTAAGTTTGTATTTTTGTTTATTCTACTATTTATTACATTTTAATCAATAAATTGTTGTGCTTAGATAACTGATATGCCAATGAAAGTGTCTTTGGCACAATGCGAGATTATAGATGTTGTGAAGAACTATAGTGTGGTAAGGAAGTATGTGGTGGTCTATGATGCAATGCGCATCTAGGCAAACGCCATAGATAGAATTGTAGTGCTTGGGATAGAAGTGACGCCTAAGGTCGGTGACCTCTAACCTTATGAAGGCCATTGGTCTTTTTCCATTGACCTTTATTCAACCTTTGTCTACCGATACAATGGTCAATCCTCTTTCTTTCATTTTCTTCTTCTTCTTCTTACTTTCTTTTCTCTTACTCAAATTTATATTTTCCTCATTGAAATTGAACCATTTTAAGAAATATATTGAAATTTTGTGGCTCTTATTGAAAATCATTGATTAACAAATAATTATATCAATAAAACATGTAGGATGTTTAACTTTAGATTGGATTTTTGTAGATGTTATTAAAATTTAATGATTTGTGAAAAATTGCATGAATAAAGCACAAAATGAGAACAATAGGTGCATCAAAGAGATATAACAAAGAAGAAACAAAAACAAAATTATAACTAAAAATTTAAAATATATACATATATATATATATATATATATATACATATAAATAAAGCCAAAAAGTGAAAATTCAAAATGAAAAGAGGCTTTTCTCATTTTATATAAATGGACATCCAATTTATATTATCCATTTATAGATTGGAAGCACATGTAAGATAACATTATAAATTCCATTCAATATTAAAAATAAAAATAAAAACACAAGTCGTTGGAAAACAATAACAATTGAAGGAGAAGGAGTCTAATACTAACACATGCATTTACGTCAGTGTGAATAGGAACGGCAAGTTTCTTGAATAGGTACCTTAAACCAGAGTATATCACACTGTTCACCATTTGTAACCTTAATCTAGTGAGGTCTTTCCACCTATCTCAAAGTTATCTTCAAATCACAAAAGTAGACAAGTTTTTTTTTTTTAATTTTTTTTTTTCTTTTTACAGTCAAATGGTGTCTATTCCATTGCAAAAAGAGAACATACACTGCCGCTGAACTAGTCAAGTTCTTTGACCTCCAAATACAATAACACCGAGGTAACCACAGCTGCGCGTAGTCCCGTATTTCCGGTTTAAGGGCCGCTTTACATCTAGGGGCGGGGCCAACTTTTCTTGAGGCCAATTGCTTGAAATTTCAGCCCATTTTTGGGTTGGGGCCGGCCTCAAGTCCTCATTATAATAACATTAGAACAAGGGCCAATTTTCCCTTATGTAATGGCCTTCGGGCCAAGAAGCTGGGCCAATCCATCAAATCTAGAAAAATAATCCATTATTACTTGAAGACCTGATGGAGTAAGGAAGGATGTGGTGGATGAGATTGTTGGAGGCTCCTTCCTTGAAACCACGAGGTGGTGGGCTCAATTCCCCGTAGCTTCAGGACTCACTGTGATTCGTTAGCATTAAAGGCTTTTTTATTGTGATGTATTTTTTTAATTAAAATCTGACATTGGCCCCGAGGCCAAGAGTTGGCCTTCCATTCTCGGTGCACCCAATTCACCGAGCTCGGGCCATGTCAGACCTTCCATTTCTTGATTAAAAAAATTCTGCCACCAACAATGAAGCCCGAGGACTAGATGTAAAGGGGTTCGGGCCAATTTTTTCCTCTCAGCCAATCACGATTGAGGATTTCAGCCCTCAAAGGGGCTGAATTGGCCCGGCCCCCAGATGTAAAGCGGCCCTAACTCATGAAAGCATAAAGCATAGCACAGCCGAACGAAAGCAAGACAATGAACGTACAAAACCTCATCCACAATGCGGCGCTTCTCATCCAGAACCCATCCAATGCTCGCCGAAGCGGCTGGAAAAACCAATTCACTTCCATTTCAACGCGAAAACAAACCACACTACAGCGTTGTGGAGCCTGTGGACCTCATCGCCATCGCCACCACCACCACCATTGCCGAAGCTTTCACCATCAGCGGAGCAGTATGTCGAAGAAGAACAAGAAGAGCACGCGCGTGAAGCAGCACGTCTTCGATCTCAAACGTATGTCCCATCCGAATCTCGATTCCTCTGTTTTCATGACATTTAGGGCATTTGGTGGAATTATTAGGGTTTTTCATTTCATAGGCTGAGGAGTGAAGGAGTCATGGATTTTTTGATGTTGTGGCGTTTTGCTGTGGTGTGTGAGATTGTTTTTGTTTTTTTTATTGGTCTGTAGCTTCGAGGGTGAGTGGTTTTTTTTCGGATAGTGTTGCAGTGGAGGATTAGGGTTTAGTGGGTTTAGCGGAATTGGAGGTCGTTGAGTGTTGGTGGGAGTCTCTGTGTTGTTTTTTTTGTAGGTTGTGGGGTGTGTATTGTTGTGAGAGTTGGTTGTTGGAGTTCTTTGGTTGACGTTGACGGAGATGAGGTGGATGGTGGATGAGGGTGGGGTGCGAAGTAGCGGGGTTTTTGAGTCTGTTTGAATTGTTGGTGCAGGTGAGAAGGAGGACCAGGAGAAGAAGGCGAAGAAAGCAGAAAAGCAGAAGGTTAAAGTAGAACAGAAGAAGATTAAAGCGGAGAACAGCATGAAGGTAAGATATAATTCTTGGAGCCCTAATTTAATATGTAGGTTGCGGTTGCCAGGCTTGTTTTGAGGTTTCATTGGTCTCGTAGTCCTTCATTTGCGACCATGGTTCATTTGCGACTGAGAAAACCTGTTCTCGGGAGACGAAGGTACTGAATAGGAATGACTAACAGGCTATTGAAATGGAAGTAGGTCCTGCGTTTTCAACTCGTAGTTCTGGGACATTATTCTACAAAACCGTTTTAGAGAGTGATAATAGTTTGTTCTTACTAGTGTAATAGGTCGGCACTCGCAAGGTGTTTAAAGTACCGCTCTCGCGGTACTTTGGTGTTCTGCATTGCATTTTAAGCTGACATATTGTTGATTTTTTGTTAGGTCGATTCCGGTATTAGCAAGGCTGGGAAGCAAATTAAAAAGAAATCTTTTAAGGTCGGTAAGACTAGGAAGTTCCAGCATGATGCGACAACGAAAGCGAAGGCAGCACAAGCAATGGCCATGGAGATTGAGAAATAGTAGCCATGTCTTTCGCTCTCTGTGTTGGCAGAAGATGAACCTCCACTGGTGAGTAGTGCCGCAAATGAGTCGACCTTGCCCCAAGTTTCTGCAAATTCTCTTGAAATCTGCTCAAACAGTGCGGATATCTTTCCCAGGATGTATTATAAAGACGTAGATAGTCTTAGCAAGTGAGGAGTCTCAGGATACTCAAGCCGCAGCTTTTTAGTAACATCGCAGTATCCTTCGAAATACAACAGAATGCTTATGCATGCTGCCGCAAAGTATCGGTCCTACGCTTGATTGTGTTTTTAATCTTCATCTCTCGGTTGGAGAAATTTTATTTAAATTGATTTTTTCAAGAAATTACTCATGGATTTGTTCCATGCCTTCAGGTTGTCGTGTGTGTGCTGGGGCTGTGCACGTTTTGTTTTATGTTGAATGGAGCCTTGATCTAGTATCCTCAGTCAGCAAATCCAGGTCATTGGCCCTTGCTTTCATTGACATGATAAAACTTCAGACGTTATCGTCTCATGTGCTCCCATTCAATCCAATATCCCAAGAACCTCACGATTGTAAAAGGCAAGGAATTTATCGGAAAGAGAGCTGAGACCGAAACCATTCACAAACTGTAGTGCAGACTTTCTATCCTAGTCGGTACCCTTTTCTCTTCAACCCATTCCGCTGCATGGAATCTATCGTTCGTCTCAGCAGCTTTGAAAACGGACTGCTTGTCAACACGTCGGTATAATCTTAGGGACGCATGCCCAAAAGCCTCACTAGACCCAAAACCAGTATTCCCTACCAATAGCCATCATTCGAAGGAAGAAGATTTACGGCCTCCGTAGACAGTGTCGCTTCTGGGTGGAGTTGTGCTTTTCTGTATGCGTGCACACTCTTCTTTGCGCATTCAAATTGGCTATCGCTGGTGCTAATTTTCAGATAGAGATCTTATTGAAAGGATAACGAGAGGGAAGCGAGAGTTTGTGAGGCCATCTATGGTGTCTTCTATTCTCTTCAGAGAGAGAGAGAGAGAGAGAATTGTTTTTTGTGCAGGTTCTCGCTTGCGCTTTTGAATTAACCATAGCTGGTGTATAAGTAACCTAGTGCGTGAATGTTCTTTTAAGTTGTTGATTTGATTCTTCGGTTGCTGGGATCGGTCAGAAAATGGAGGAGCTGAAGCCAAACCAGCAGTACCACTTTGTGCTCGTTCATGGAGCTCAGCACGGGGCTTGGTGCTGGTTCAAGATCATTGAGCTTCTCGAGCAAGCGGGACATCGTGCCACGGCCGTCGACTTGGTGAGTGCCGGCGCTAGCACTGTAGGCGCCGATGACGTGAAATCTTTTGACCACTACAACCAACCCCTCTATGAACTGTTCGAATCTCTTGCTCCCGCTCACAAGGTCCACTTCCTCTCACCCGATTGCGTGGCTCTGTTTTATAAAATCCATTTCCAGTTGCAAGTTGCTCTGATGTAAGTGGTAGCCATGTCTTTGCTCCCAATTAGCAAACACAGCTAGGGTAGAGAAATATTGATTATCGCGGGTAGGGGGGTTACAGCGAACAGCGAACGATCTGACATTGGGCACGATGCAATTTAACAATTAGGTCATGCTCGTGGGCCACAGTATGGGAGGAACTACCGTGGCACGTGCAACAGAACGATATCCGCACAAGATTCATGCCGCAATCTATGTGGCTGGCGCTATGCTCACCAGTGGCATGTCGCAGAGTGACAATCACGAAGAAGTATTCCGAGAAACTTCGAGAAATGCACAGCTCAACTTCGGCAATGGCGAGCATAATCCCCCAACCTCGTGCTGGCCGTCTTTGGAGATCGTGAAGCAAGCTTATTACAACTGTTGCTCCTCTGAGGTGGGTACCACTCTGTTCAAAACCCCTCATATAATGATACTTGGGTGAATCATAAACTAGTGTATTATCAAGAGACCTGGGAAACTAATGATAGGGTGCTAATTCGCTCTCGTATTGATACAGTGTGTCTCAAGTAAGTCACAGACCGTGAAGTGCCAGCTGTTGAGAATTTTTTGAATTGGAACGATGTTTTGGGGATTGGGCCTGGGATACAGGACATTGAATTTGCATCGAAGCTTTTGAAACCATTACCGATCATGGGTGATGACGCTACCACATTCACCAAGGAGGGCTATTACAGCGTTCCTCGTGTCTACATTCGATGCTCCCTTGACAAAGCTCTAGCGCCTCGTTTTCAAGATCGATATATCTTGCAAAACCCTCCAACATCGGTGCTCCATCTAGAGACAGACCATAGTCCATTTTTCTCTGCTCCGAGGGAGCTTCATCAACATCTTTTGAGTGTTGCAGATACATATGCAAGCCAGTGTTAGCCGCCTGCGAGGAACACGAGTCCCAATATCAAAGCTTCCCATTATTGGCTCTTGGGAGTCCCACCTCCCAATGAAGTAACCCAAAGGCTTGTTGCACTCAGTGCCTTTCGGTTCCGGTGAGATGAAGTATATCACGAGATGATCAAGCATCATACAGTACGAATGTTGGAGCTCTTGCCACTCAAGCCAGAGACCAAATATTCGTACTATTGACTTCACCACAAGTTACATCAATCATAACCTCTTCCCAACTTGCTGAAATCCAAACATGTTTTTAGTTGCTTAATTCGATTTTGGCCTTGAAATCGTACTGTATTGATGATTGTCACACAATGTCATTGCTCAACAGGAATGTTAAGGTTCGTATAGATCTGAACATGAAAAAAATGTAAGTTGCATCTATGCCACACCTCTGCGATTGTATAAACCTAAGTTAGTCATATCTATGAGCTACAGGAAAGGACTATAATACACTCAGAAATATACTCGCTTTCTGTTTCTTAGAATCGTTGCCCTGTGGTCTTGATTCAAATTCTCTAGTTCAATTATTACTTGAATGGCGTCAATCTCTTGTATCTGGTGCACAGCCTCTGCAGGCGACGTTGCAGCCGGAGAATGTTTGGGTGATGAAGCTAATGACTAGGCAGTTTTTGTCCTTCCACCAATGTCCTGGTAGGCCATAGAATTCACCAGGTTAAGACTCCACGGTAAACAAGATCGTGCGGGACGCCTCATGTTTGATTCCAGATGTGCAGCAGCGAGCCATGAGGGGATGATGCGGATGTTTTTGGGGAAGATTGAATGTACAGATTCGCTCTCGTAGTTCCTTCATCATGGCTGTTAACGCCAGGGAAAGGGATGGGAAACATGCGTTTTGGTTCCCGCCCCACTTGTGCGCTCGCCGTCGCGGGTTCGTGCACAGCTCTCGCAGGAGGCCTTACTCTGTCCGTTCTCTTCTACTTGCAAGTTACAATTGCACTTGTGAAACCTGAGTTGACGTTGTGAGAGCGTTGAGCTTGATGACCAAGTCAGATTTCGTCGAAGTTTAGGGGAAGTTGAGTGCGGTTTGCGTAGACGAGTGTGGAATGAGGGCGAGTTGGAGACGGGACTCTTATCCCCAGTACTGATATTTTTTAGGGGCGGCGAGGATGTTGATTCAAACTCAAATAATGGATTGAACATAGAACGTGGCGCATCGACGGAGTTATCTTCCTTGGATGTTGATAAGGGTGCCAATCTTCCTTGTGTCGACTCCACTTCCCAAGTCTTTCTTCTAGTTTCCCAATCCTCTGTTAATTGATCCGGAGTTGAGCAGAAGGTCGAATCCGACAGAATGCCAGGTTCTGGATTACTATCTTCCACACACTGAACTGCTCTTGAAGCGGTATGTAAGCATAAGCCCTCAAATGCAGTTCCTCGAGTTGCTAAGTTCTGTTCAAAGTCCTGTTCCGAAGAGTCTGAAGGCCATGTGTAGTCCGAAAAGAAAGATGTGCTAACCGACCGTTTCTTAAAATCAGGTGAAATGTCGTTGAAGTTTTCGATTGTGTAATCCTCTTCAGGTAACCCGCTTACTGACACCCTAGGACTAGATTTGGTCTTTTCACTCGAAGAGCTCATGCTATGCGCCTCTGGTTCACCCTCAATTGCTTCACTAGCATCTGAATACCGATACATCTGCAGCTGCGCCTCTTCACCTGATGGAAGTGACTTACCCTTGAGAGAGAATTCCGCAGGATCCACAGAAGTCACGTTCGGACTTGAATTTGCATATGGCCGATTAGCCTCGACCACGCCCATCTCTTCCCCGAGTGCCATTCTTCCGCCAGCTGATCTTGAGAGCTCATTACTGGATGCATCAGGAACACCACACTGTGAAATGAAGACATCGCCTGTTCCATTCAAAGACCATGTTGCCTCATCATTCCGCTGGTCGTACTGACCGTTCCACCTGGCTGAGACCAAAAGAAGCTGTACAGTTCCTCGAACTTGCAACACTGTGTTATGAAAGACGAGGTAATAAGCTGCTGCTGCGCAAAGGAGAGGAACTGTAAAAAGTAACCCGACGAAGCTCCAGAGCAGTACCAAGGGGACCAGAATTGGCGAAAACACCGACACCAGCACTAACATTGCACCTCGGTTCCGAGATTGCCAAACATAAATAGCAACTTTCTTAGCTTTCTCTGTGAAGATCGACATGAATCTTCCATGCCTTGGAGCCCGCCAGTTATCTAGCTCGCACCGCACAAAATCCGTTGCTCCTGTCATTGACAATCTCCACTTGGGCTGTTCAAACTATAAGTTTCTGAAGGTCCCTCCATCGAACGTGCCGCCTCTGCCATTCCATACCTGATAATTCTGTGCCAGTTTTAGTGATCCTTCCAAGACTAACAATCGCTGCACCTAACATTCAAGAGAATTCTTAGTACCTCACCACTCTCGTCTTAAATGCAGATACTGCGAACAATAATTGAGATGCACATAAACCTGCTGACAACTCCTCCAGACCGATCGACGAGATCAGCCCTAGACAACAAATTTTCGCCTAGTTTCGAGTCCTCCACATATTTCGAGTACTTACAATCCCGAGTCTCCGACATCTCTACATGAACAAAATCATCAACGAAACTGAACGATATCCAGACTGCGTTCTAAACTGAAATGCTACCAGAGCTATGGAGCTTGATGCCCTCAAACTCCCAAAATATTTCTTGGCTGACCAGAAGTCTTACTGTAGGCTTTAAAGCGTTTCTGACACCTCAGTACCATCCGCCCAGCCGTGTAAAATACACTGAAAACCACCAGTCAATGATCATGGAACACAGGAATTGGAGTTCCAAGTATCCAGTTTCCGGCCATGAATCAGCTTTGTCATTCTTTACTGTATAGGACAAGCCTTGAGCAAATAAGGGCCGGTTCAAACTACATGCCCACGATTCAGACTATTCCCAAGTTGAGAGGATGACCGTCACTTTTCTGGACCAAACTATGTCGAAAGGCCGAGCCCAATGAAAAAAAAGTTTGACATCTTGATGGGAATTTGGGTCGAGCATTCTTGCTTGACCTAAATTTGGTTCAAGATCCTGTCGCCTTGGCACTATAACTTCATGAAAGTGTTACCACCTAGACTTTTCTGGAAGTGACGTTTTTTGGATGTTGATCCTAGTGTGAAGGCCAAAAGGCCAAACTTTGGATATTTCTACATTTTCATTGGTCCAAACCGACGGCCTCTCAAAGTTTGGGTACAGTGTGAACGAGCCCTACTGTAAGAAGGAAGTGGCCCAGAAACTAACAAGAGGTTGCACAGGACTGCAAAATCTAGCCCTCCAGCAACCAAATGTAACATCTTGCAGTGCAAGCATGGATTTCTAAGTGATCAAATATTTTGTTTTGAATTCGGATTTATTCAGTATTCATGGTTTGATTGTCCAAAGTAGTGGTTCATTGGCATCTTCCACCTGGGACTTGGCAGGGGGACTTGGGACTTCTCTCTCCTCACGTCGCTCCAAAGCGTATTGCCTGGCATCTCTCTTTGCGTTGGAATGAAATTTTCTCAGCTGTGAAATAATACAAGTTTTGTACCTTTCAATTTGGTTGGGCCTCACTTTCGCTGTGGGCCTGTGACTACTACTGTACTGGCTGGTGTTGTTGCCACGAGACTCATGTGTATGTTTCTCTGATGAAAGCCTTCCATGAGGTTGGAGAACAAGCAAAAGATCTAAATGGGAAGTATATTTAACTAGGTATGAATTTTGAATTTTTAAAAAACTTGGTCGGAATGGGTTTACAGTGGGTAATGATTCTACACTTTTGCACAGCGTCCCAAGCTGGGACTTGGAGCCGTTTTAGACCAGGCTGGAGAAGTCCACTTGTCATGAATTCCAAGGGAATGGAGGACTTTGATCGGCTAGAATGAGATTCTTGTCAGATCAAAGTTTATACTACAACCAAGACTCCTCCTATGAAGAACTTCAAGCATTAATGAAAAAATAACATGGTTGTCAACATAACATCATTTTTTGTAAAGAGAATTTACAATTTTAACATCCTTTATTTATTATTTAATCAACAATAAAAATATAAGAGACTTGATGCCCTCTCATCTTAAATTGTATAACACTCTACCGAGTATATAAAGCGGGGACAGACTCTCACCATTTGAAACCCTATTCCTGTGAGGGCTCTCCACCTCTCTCGGAGCTCTCAAGCAATCAGAGCAGTAGATCAAGATATTTTCACTCCGAAGATAGAAAGGGGAGGTAACCTCGGAACTGAATGGGGGAGTACCGGTTTAAGGCCTTGATTGAAAACAAAACCAAGCCTTCTGCCCACCCCAAACACAACAACACCACAATCAACACCTCACCGATATCTACCCACAACACCACCACCGGTCCTCAACCAAAACCATACCAAGCCGGGTATACCCTACCCCAATAACCGCGTTCACACAAGAAAGCCACTTCACGTCCGTCTGGCAAACAGGCATCGAAGGAGACGAAGTGCGTCCGAAGCAAAACAATCCCGAGCTCCCGCCTCGCCATCGCACATCCTCGCACATCCTCGCCACCGCGGCCGCACCCGCACCTCTACCCTCCACTCCACCTCCGCAACCCCTGCTGCGGATCCCTCAACCAAAACCGCACCAAACTTACCCCGAATCGAACCGACCAGGAGCCAATCCAGGAGCAGGAAGGTAAACCTCGACTCATGGCTACTTCCAGATCGAGCACAAATCTCTCCGATTCAATCGTCGATGTGAGCTTGGTGACTGGGGTTTGGGAGTCCCAGTGGTGTGGGAGGTGATGGTGGGTGGGAGGGAGGGGGTGGGGAGCTAGGGTTTTGGTTTGGGTTGGGGAGGATTTTGTGGGAGTTTGATTCGTTGTGGTTTTGGTGGTTGGTTTGGGTAGGGCGGAGAGGGAGGTGACGATGTCGATGTATGGGTTCGAGGCGATGAATTTCAACGTGGATGCCGGGTACTTGGAGGCTATAGTGCGGGGGTACCGATCGGGGCTGCTCACTTCTGCGGATTACAATAATCTGTGTCAATGTGAGACGTTGGACGATATCAAGATGCATCTCGGCGCCACGGATTACGGGCCCTACTTGGCAAATGGTACTTTGGTTTTTTTTCCTTCTCTAGTGGTTTTGGTCTTGGTGAATTGAGTTACAGGATATGTGGATTCGGATTGATGTTTCAGACAAGGGGTTTGGAGATTTGAGTTTTGATTGATTTCGCTTCTTGGGATCCATGAAGTTGGATCCGAGATCGATAATCATGTCATTTGTAGTATTTTTTGAGTTGTCGTATTCTAGATCATTTAAGTGTGTCTGTAATGGTAGATTTCCAGCTCGTCATTTGGCTGTAACATAGTATGGAGTGGCCATGGATTAGGGCATGAATTACAGAATACCACGGTTTGAGGTTGGTCGTCAAGGACGCTGCAATCTGTTGTTTACTTGATGGTTCAATTTTGCAGAGCCGTCACCTCTTCATACAGCAACAATTGTGGAAAAATGTACGCAGAAGTTGGTGGACGAGTACAATCACATGTTGACACAAGCAACCGAGCCGCTGTCAACCTTTCTCGAGTACATTACGTGAGTGCCTGTAACGTTATTTATTACAACCTTCCTAAGTGTTTCAGTTCACTACGTCCGTTTTTGTATCTTACGAGAACGGCACTGAGCAATCGAATGAGGGTGACGTCACCCTTGATCTTCAAATGGATTTAGGTTACTTCCATAGAGCTCGGCTCCCCGGCTTCAAAAATGCAATTACAGAGCCTCGCACAAGCTATGCAACTAGAGAGATCCGGGCTCTAGACTCGTCAATCTGGATGGATTATTTGTTTTGGGATTACCTCTTGCTAGCGAGCCTTCTCTCCTACTACTTCTCTCCCCGATTTTGATTTGATCTTTGGGTCCTTTTAGGTCTTGATAGTCACCTTTCTCATCACGAATGGATTGTCTTACAGAACAGGGTACATATACTGCGAGTATCAACTGATCATCTTTTGCTTGAATGGATGTGGCAGGTACGGGCACATGATTGATAACGTAGTGCTCATTGTCACAGGGACATTGCACGAGAGAGATGTTCACGAACTTCTTGAAAAGTGCCATCCTTTGGGCTTGTTTGATAGGTAATTTTCTGTCTGCCCTTTCCTTTGTTGCGGATGTAGATGTGCAAGTTAGAGGAAAAAATAGAAAGACTTAAGTCGTACGCTTGAGTTGACAGTGTTTAAAGTAGAAGATGAATCTTCTGGGCCTTTCTGAACACTCGAAAGAAATGGCTGAATGAGACGTACACATGTTCCATCTACAGCTTGGTTTGTATTTTGAGATTTTTTTTGTTTAGTATCATGCAACAACACATATATGCAGGCAGAACCGTCCAACACATTTGTTTTTGTTGCATGACTCCTGAAGTAATGGATAGTACAAGCCGTTAGAGTCAGTATTTCAAGTATGCTGATAGACCCGTTGCTATGATGCAGTATTGCAACACTAGCAGTTGCTCAAAACATGCGGGAGTTGTATCGCCTCGTGCTCGTGGATACTCCCTTGGCTCCTTATTTCTCAGAGTGCATTACGTCTGAAGTAAGTTGGTGGTTGTATCTAGCTCTTAATTGAGTTAGCTGTAAGTAATTATCTTACTTTGGGGTGCTGTTGTTGCTAAGGTGGTTATATTCTCTACTGTGCCGATTATGAGTAACGGATGCCAGAAGCGACTGTGAAGACACAAGATGATTACAGAAGACCTAGTTAGGTTCAATCTCATTTTTGCATCAATCCGGTGTCAGTAAATGACCTAAAATTGTAGCTGTACTTATTAATCTTCTTGATTTTTTTCAGGATCTGGATGACATGAACATTGAAATCATGCGAAATACACTTTACAAAGCGTATCTGGAGGATTTCTACAGATTTTGTCAGGTAAGAAGAGTTTGCTATATATCTCGTATGTCAAAGTTTCTTACTTTCTGGGAGCTGTTCTTGGTTCTTGTTGATTTTTATAAAGTCGTTTGACTTGTTCGCCCTTTCCGAGCTTTGGATGCATTTTATGTCAGTTGTGTTAGCCACTGTGATGCTGTTGTGTATTAGCCTGCAGTTGTAAAGATACATGCAAGCAGAAAATACTCAATTTTTTATGGCGGTTGCTGGGAAACAGAAACTTGGAGGTGCAACATCCACGATTATGTGTGATCTACTTGCTTTTGAGGCCGATCGCCGTGCTGTGAACATTACTATCAATAGGTAATCATTGATTTAGTTTGGGATTTGTTGTTGTCATAACTTACTGGTTACTTAGTAGACTGGTCTCCTGTTAGACTGACCTACTGGTCATCTAAGCTGTAGAATCCAGTTTCGTAGCTCTTGTCAGTCGACGCTTAAGAATGTGTGAATGTTTGCAGTATTGGAACGGAGCTGACACGTGACGATCGACGGAAGTTGTATTCCAAGTTCGGCATGTTGTAAGTTTGTTGAACTTTCTGAAATCTTCATCCTAATGTATGTGAGATAAATGACATTGAATTACCGAGGCTGGTTGTGTTACGTTTGAGTAGAGATGCTTCTGAAGACTAATTGCGATTACTATCTGATTTGACAGATATCCCTACGGGCACGAAGAGTTGGCTGCTTGTGACGATTTTGATGCGGTACATATTTAGTGTTCTACCTTGCCTGTGTTCAATGTTGTAAAAACTGTAGTAGATTTCGATTTGCTTCATCAACTGCTTAAGTTTAGGTGGTGTCATTTGGAATGTGATAAATGGAAAACCCGGATCATACATTAGCAGATGTTTTAACCACCAAGTCATTAATGTGATCAAATTACTGACTCTTAGGTATCTGGCAGTTAATTTCTTTGCAACTTAGCTTGTACTTCTATCGCAAAATTTGATTTGTGGGAGAATGTTGTATCTTGCTGCTGTTTGCCACTTAAGAAGATGTTGCCAATCAAGTGCGGTTTACTTATGAGCATGCAATGTTCGTTCTGAACAGGTTCGAGGAGCTATGGAAAAGTACCCTCCGTACCAGGCAATTTTTTCGAAACTGTCTTTTGGAGAGAGTCAAATGCTGGACAAGGCTTTCTATGAAGAGGAGGTCAAGAGGTTGACCCTATCATTCGAACAACAGGTATGCTGCAACTGTCTTGGTCGCGGTTCTATTTATTTTGGATCATTCCACAACGGTCTCTGAACTGTTAGACTGTGAACACTATGTATGAGTTGAGTCTTTTTAAAATGTTGTGTTTCTTGTAAGCGAGCCTCGAACTAGTAAGCTCTTTTCTGTTTTCTGGAACTAATCGAGTTCTTCGGATTCTTACGTGGGTGATGCTTTGTATTGCAGTTTCACTACGCGGTGTTCTTTGCCTACATGAGACTACGGGAGCAAGAGACTAGAAACCTGATGTGGATATCAGAATGTGTAGCCCAGAATCAGAAATCACGCATTCATGATGGCATCGTTATGACATTCTAGATGGGATAGGTTTAGCAGCTCATCAAGTAGTATAGATGATGTGTTTTCTTATCCCCAACTGTAATAACAATAATCAATTTTTTACTATGCAATAGAATTGGGCATGTTTAGTGCAAAGGATAGTGACCAGATACATCTCTTGGATTATAGAAATCGTACAGATTTTATTTTTTTCCGTTATGATGGAGCATGCAAGTAACCCACACAGATGGTCTTCGGTACTTGACCACCATCATTGTATCTGAACTATCCTAATGAAGATTTCCGGTGAGGTTCCTGGTGTGAAGTTGGTGACAGAAGCCTATGCTTTGGTTGTCAATTAAGTCCTTGAACATGCTGTAGTCTCACTGAGTCCAAGGTTCTGTCGAGCAAAGCCTATACACAACAACGGCAGAAGATTTTCAATAACTGTGAAGGATCGCAATAGCTGGAATAATTCAGTACTTCTATCAAGCACCTGTGACAGGGTATGTAATTTTTTTATGTTTATGGAGATGAGAACTAAACATTGATACATCATCTACATTGGCCGAATACCTTGAAAACCAGTTTTGCATTAGAAAACCACGTTTGCTTCAAAACAACTTTAGTCTTTAAAATATTATCAATGTTTTGAAATTATTAAAAAAAATTAAAAAATTTAATAAAAAGTATATATATGATAATCAATCATAGTTTTATGAATAAGTAAAATAAATATGACATTTAATAAAAAAACATTCAAATGTTTGTATTAAAACATGAAAATTAATTAATTATTATTTTATATCATAAACAATATCAATCTATTAGATAATCCAATATTAAGCGATAAGTAAATTTATAATGAAAAAAATACCTCTATTAATCAATCATACATATTAGAAGTACCTAATCCCAAGTTGTAAAAGTTAATTATATAAAATTGTGAATCACTACGCTCAAAAAGTCTTTCTTGCTACATAACAATTCATATCCAAGTGTTACTTATGACTATAAAAACACTACTTTCATTGGCTTTGGTCCAAATGATGCCCATCAGCATAAAGCGAGCAATTTTTACAATGCCATGAGGGGTATTGGATTCGTATTTTGCATTTCTCAACTCTTATGTTGGTCAATCTTGTGAGTCAGTTAAGATTTTTTTAGACATGTGGAGAAGTCGTTGAAAGCATTATGAGTAGTTTCTCAAACCTTTGAAGTGCAATTATTTTATCAGTAATTTTGTTTTAACTATGTAAAGAATTAAGCTTTGGTTGTAGTTCTACAATGAGTATTGCATTGTGACGTCTTTGTTACTAAGTAGCAAGTACAGTAGAACCTGCCTAAACTAATACTGTTGGGACCATTAGATTAGGGAGGTTATTAGTTAATGGAGGTTGGATGTACTACTTGCTAATGTAATAGTACTGCTGGGACCATTAAATGAGGGAGGTTATTAGTTTAGACAGTAAGGATATTAGTTTAGACAGTATTAGTTTAGACAGGTTCTACTGTACTTACCACTCATTGAAGTGTACATTTTGAGGTTTTACTAACGTTTTTTTTTAAAATGTGATATATATATTGAACTTTATTTTTTTATATTATATTACCACTTATTGAACTTTAGGTCTACTAAGTCTTTATCTAAGCATTATTTTAATAAATTCAATT
Organism: Ceratodon purpureus; assembly: GCA_014871385.1. Classification (NCBI taxonomy): domain Eukaryota; kingdom Viridiplantae; phylum Streptophyta; class Bryopsida; order Pseudoditrichales; family Ditrichaceae; genus Ceratodon; species Ceratodon purpureus. Next base: position 17,293,053 of record CM026423.1, on the reverse strand, counting down.
ATTGAATTTTAAAATTAAAATTTGCAAAAATTTACTAAATGCAAAAAATCTTTCTAGCCCGTCCAAAATGTTTTTTTGTCAAACCCTAAAGCACATCTTAACAAAATTGATATTGCTCTAATTCAACTCATTGACAAGTTGCATTTTTTATATAAATTTGTTTTAAATTGTTTTACGAAATAAACAACGCAAAATAAATATGAATTTTTTTATTCTTAAACTGCCTCAATTCCATCATAAAACCAAAAACTGTCGTGATTTCTAAACCCAAGGTCTTCTACTATTGAAAATTGGCTTTTTTAAATTGCTCCATTTATTTCAAAATTAAGGACATGAGGAAATAAACATTGATAGATCATCTAGATTGACCCAAAACCTTGAAATCCACTTTTGCTTTAAAAACGCCACTTTTGCTTTAAAACACCATTTTTGCTTTAAAACAACTTTAGGATTTCAAATGTTATCAATATTTTGAAATTAATAAAAATTATATATATATATATATATATATATATATATATATATATATATATATATATATATATATATATATATATATATATATATATATATATCAACCATGTTTCTATGATTAAGTAAAATAAATATTATATTTAATAAAAAACATTCAAAATTTTGTATTAAAACATTCACAAAACTACTTAATATTTTATATAAATAATATCAATCTATCATATAATCTAACATTAAGTGATAAGTAAATTTATAATACCTCTATTAATCAATCATACATGTTAGAAGTATCTAATCCAAGTTGTAAAAGTTAATTATATAAAACGGTATAATAAAGTTATAATAAAAAAACGTTTAGTTTTAATTAATTTACGACAAATGTAGTTACTATATATATTCGATGATTTACAATCATATAACAATTTCTTTTTCAAAAGTTAAATTGTCATACACAAAAATGGTTGCAATACCCTTGGCAATACCCCTCACAACTTTGCACAAAATGGCTCGCCAAGCCATTGATGTGCAATACCCCTCGCCGGTGCTCTTCATTTGGACCAGGGAGCAATTTAAGATTTAAAGGTTGTTCTTCATAGTTTTTTTGGTATGTCTCTCTCACTCATCTTAGGATTGTCACTCATCTTGATACTCTCTTACTCACCTTAGCTCTCTCCCACTCAATTTAGCATTCTCATACACATCTCTATACTGTCACGCACCTTAGCACTTCTTCACACATCTTCATTTGATCTTCTTCTTTCTCATTCTTACCTTTATCAATCTAATTTTTTTCTTTCTTTTCTTTGGTTCTTCATATTCCAAGTTTGTAGATACCATTTTAAATTTGTATGTAGTACCTCTTTTTAGTGCATTTGATTTCAAAACTTATTTGAATTTCAAAGTGTGTTTTTAGTTTGTGTATACTTAGTATCTAAATTTTTCAAAAAATTAATCAAAAAAATTGTAAGAGTTTGTAAAGCTTGTCAATAGAGATTACAGTATGGCTGAAATTGTATAAAAGCAAGAGAGAGTGGTAGTGTCGGTTGATGATTTGGATCAAGGGATTTGTAATGTAGCCTTTGAGGCTAAAGTGATCAATCGATATGGTATCTATGATAGAGTTGTTGCAAACAAATTGCAAACAAGCTATCAGTACTTGTATTGTGATCTTTTGGATAGAGGAGGGTTTACAACCATCACTTTGATGTGCAAGACTGAGATGATACCAAAGCATGAGGCTTGTTTGAAGAAGGGATTGTTTGAGAGGGTGGAGAATTTTGGTTTGCAGCCAAAATTCAACAACAGTTATCAACAGGGTGACATGCCCATGATGATTGTAGTTGGAGACACTACCTTAGTGTCTAATATTTCTCCTTTTGAACCAGAATTGATGCTAATGTTTTTTCACACTAGTTCTATTGCAGAATTCAGATGCAAGGCATACAACAAATGGGCAAACGCTACTTTGGCTGTCATTGTTGTTGGAGTTCTTGGTGAGAGGAGCACCAAAATTGGATCCTCAAGCTCTAGCAATGGAGTCAAGCTTTTGCAAGTTGCAGATGGACCTAACATCCATGATCATGATGCCGTTGCTATGGGTCCTAGCTTCAAGGATGAATATGATCAACTTGTGGAGAGCTATTATGGTGGCCAATGTACCATGGTGTTGATCAAGAATGTTGGCCAAACTTCAAGTCATGATCGCCAGCTCGTTCCAAAACATCATACAATTTTTGCACAAATTGCTGAAGAGTCTATTCGAGCACATCTTTACGATCTTCACAACAAACTTTCGGGGAAAGAACGTCCATTGAGAGAGATATGTTTGAATTTGATGTATGATTTCTTGTCTCTCTTTTTATCAATACATTAAGCTTTTAAATTGATTACAACATGATATTTAAAACATGATACATTGTCATTTAGTTGTTTTAACACATACATAATATATTCAATATAAAAAGAATAAGAATTGATGAAATATTGAGAGGCTTTTAGATATATTTGTTACATAAATGACCTTCATTTTATTTTATAATTTTTGATGATTAGGGATATCAATATGTTTGGAATGTATTTTAATTCAACCTTTTTGATGATATTTATCTTGATTATTAATTGAATTGTGATATAATAATGAATTGTTAATGATGTATTTCTTAATGCAACATTCATTACATTCCTATATAATTCAACCAAGATAAAAAAATTGAAGTTTTAAAATTTTCGTATTCATTTTTTGTGTTGCTCTCTTCCTTTTTCAACATGGTGATTGTCATTTGATTGCAATGACTAGTTGTTTTATTCCAATGATGATGTGGTAAATTTGATTTATAGTTCAAGCAATCTAAATGCAATTTTATTTTTTTCAGATTATTGGAACCCTTACAATCACAAACCCGGCAACTCCACCATACCAGAAGATTTGCAAGGATTGTAAACAAGCCAATATCATTGCTCTTCCAACTGGAGATTGTTTCTGCAACGTTTATCATGCCAAAAAACCATCCATCAAGAGTGGTCTCCTTCATGCAACCATTACCTTGGACGATTTGTCATGTCAATTTGTCAACATTGAAGGCCAGTGGCTTGAAGCAATCATGCATCAAGAGGAGTCCAATTTCTTGGCGCGTTCTCGACTTCAACAGGTCCAATTGCTCAAATCCATTCGCATTGTTGGCAAGTTTCTATTGTCTGCTTCATCTTACCTTACAGGTTTTGAAGAGGACTTTGAGCCCGTAAGTGCAATCAATCATTATACTCCCCAACGCTCTCAGATTGTAAGCACATTTGGAGAACCTCAATTTCAATTGACAAACTCCAACGTGGATTTGGAAATTACACCATTGACAGCAGTATCTTTGGAGGACATCTCTTCATCAAAGCGCAAGTTGTTTGAAGAGGCTCCATCTTCATCAAAAAAAAAAAAAAAAAAAAAAAAAAAAAAAAAAGTTAAGTGTTCATTTGTCATATTTTTTTATTATATAAGGTAGTTGAAAATCTTATTGTATAGAGATATATATATTCTATATACATATTTTATGTTTATGTTTACATTGAATAGTACATTAATGCTTCATGTTTAAAGTTTATAATATTTGATTTTGATAGATGACTAGTTTCTACAATATATAGAGTGACTATAATACTTCAATAATCTTTTATATAGATTTTGTTTAGTTTCAAAAAAAATATACTTGTGATACTTATATTGTTATAAGAGTAATTTTTTTCATTGTGTTTTATATATTTGTAGTATATGTATTGTTTCCCGCGATTCCGAGATTTCCGAGAATACCGAGATTTTATTTATTTTTATTGTTCATTATTTAACTAAGCAAAAACTTTGAGTGGCCAAAATGTCTTCTTCAAATGACTATGTATGTGTTTCACTTGAAGAACTAGGAGAAGTGAGTCAAGTTAATCAGAACACTTTGCTTCATTCATTTGATGATGTGCTACTTTCATACAACTTGCATTTGAATCCTAGATATCACTACAATGTTGGTGATTGTTTATTTGATATTATATCTTACTTGCTTAAATATTCTATGTCATCTATTTCATTGAGACAAAATAGCATGAATTACTTAAAACATTGTTTGACAAATAATACACCAAAAGCACAACAATGTCGACTTCGAGAATTGAATCTACAATTTTTGCATGATTTGCATGATGGACAAATATTAAATGAACATCAATATATTGAAAGGATGTCACTTAGTGCAACAAATGGAGGGATATGGAGAGATTTCACAGCCACATGTTGGATAGCTGAATATTTACAAAGACCAATTCATGTGTGGAGCAAATTATCAAAACGCATCATGCAAAAGTGTGGGGTTGATTATATTGGTGATCCTTTGCATATAGCATTTAGTACAGGCTTAAAAAATGATGGTCATTATGAACCTATTGATTATATACAAGATTTGAATGAAACACAACTTCAATCATCAATACTAAATGATTCTAATAAAAAGGACTTTTCACAATCAACCAAGAAATTTTGTTGGACAAATGAGTATGAATCAACGTTAACAGAGATCTTAAGTAATAATAAAGAGTTACCTTTATCAAACATTTTACTATTATTCAATACATTTTGTAAGACAAAAATTAGTATTGTCCAACTAAGAAATCATATGACTGTGCTTAAAAAAAGAAAACTGAACAATATGAAAAAGAACTTTAATGAAGGTAGTGATTGTACACCTTGCTATGAAAAAGAAGTGTCCTTTAATATTATTTCAAATGAAGGAGATAATGAAGAAGTACATACCCTAAATTCTGAAAACAAAAAACAAAAAACAATTCTTGATGGCGCTATTAGTACAGTAATAAACACAACTACACTAAGTGTAAGTTTAGAAATAAAAATAAATAAATCTTTACCAAACACTAAACTAAATAGAGAGAAGAATTTTAGTTTGTTTTCAAAGCCCGACACACAATCTCCCTCGGGTATTTCAAACATTACCGAAATTAATCAAAGTATTAAAACATTTCGATTCAATAAAAATCATGATGCAGTATTATTTCAAATCTTAGAACAGAATCCTAACTCATCACTTCCAGTTGTCTTATCTTCATTTAATTGTATATCTAAAACCAACATCACTTCGCTTCAGTTGGAGAAACACATTCGTTATTTAAAAAATAAAACGCAAAAAAGAAAAGTGTTTGATTGGACACCATATCAAAATACAATTGCTAAAATTCTAGAACTTAACACTAATTCAAGTCTTAACGACAAGATAGAATTAATCACAAACTATTTTCCAAACATTGATAGAACAAAAGTTGAAGTTCTAAGATTTATTAGTGATTTACAAAAAAACACATCTAATAACATAATCCCAACTCAAAATGAAACCATTGATGAAGAAAGCCAAGAAATTTTAAAAAACAGAATTAATAAAAACAATTTTCAATCTAAGCATGTAGATATTTTCAACAAAAACATCGAAGATGTTCCAATAATATCTTGTTTTATTTGTGAAAGATTGTTTTTTCAAAAACAACTCCATCCAATTACAAAAAGATTAGAACAAAAAATATATGCCATATTTAACTATTTCTGGACTGTCCAGAGTCCAGAATTAAGTAATCACCCGATCATTGGTCCTCAAATTTAGAGCATAAATGTAACAATGTATGGGAAGAACCGTCGTGGACGGGCTCAGAAGTATTCATCACGGGATCTCTCGACACCGAACTTGACCAAGATATAAGTAAATTGCGAGCGAGATATTAAAGAGCAGAGGACATTTGGGCTCCAGAGTATGTGTCACGAGATCCCCCGATAGCAAAACTGACCCAGATAATTATACGTACATTGCGAGCAAGGAACGGAAAACAGAAGGGATTTCGGCTCTACAATATTCATCACGGGATCCCCAGCACCCAACTTGACCGAGATATACATACATTGGGATTACGGTAATACAAATGAATAGAAGAGATGGGGGCACATAGGATCTCCGATCAGAAGGAAGAGAATTAACTCAGGAAGAGAATTAACTCAGACGGACTCGTCGTGGGATCTCCCGATGTCGTACCTAAACAGCACATAGGGTCTCCGATCAGAAACATTGTCTCCCAATACATTTGCTAACGCAGATTCCATGGCTATCTTGGGAATGATTCTACACGTCGGATCCATGATCCACGACGAAGTTGCATACACCACGTCATCAACAGTGACCAACGGAAGAGAGGAAGAGATGTGGGCTCGGAAGTACTCTACCATTCATCGGGGGATCCCGCGATGTCAGAGTAGAACCATGGATATCACATGGCAAACATACAATCAGGTACAAGGCTTGCGGCCTCAGAATTATTTTTCACGCAATACCCCAATATCAAACATGACCGACATATTATAATGTGAAGCAGTTTTGAAACTATTCTAGATTTGCTACTACTAAATTTATTCTAAACCATGGAAATCTTAGAATACGAAATATACAAATATGAAAGCATCAAATGAAACTCTGTTTATTATTCAAAGCAACTCTGTTTTGAAGGCATTCCATTCAAAAAGTAGTTCACAACCCACACGGGGGACACCTTCGACAAGAGATACAAAAAGATGAAAGTGATCTGTTTTTACATCTATGGTTACCAAACATCGTAGGATATAACGGTCTTGCTAACTACTTGCTAAAGTCCCCTTCCGATATCTGAGCTGATTAGCAGCAAGAAGTTAAACATGTGGAAAATGCCTGCAAGTTCAGAAGCAAAGAGGAAAACAGGATCAGATGGTATGAAGTTCAGGGATTAAAACCGAGAAGTGCAGGTCTAAAGCACGGACTCATCCTCTTGACAATCACCACGAACTGATCATCAGGCAATGGAATTCTGCGCAAGACATACAGCGAACGTAATCTATTACTATGAGAACATGAGGAGGGCGTTCTTTAATAGAGAATGAGGAAGTCAGGTGACTCAGACGTAATCATCGAGGGATCTCCCGATGTCGTACCTAAACAGCATATAGGATCTCTGATCAAAAAACTGTAAACAGTTTTGGTTTAGGGCGTTATTTTCTGTGCGATGTTAGTTTTTGTTTTCTGAGGAATTAATTTATTTTAATTTTGCAATCGGTCAATTACGTCCTGCCGATCCAGTGCATTGCGATATTCACACATTCAAACCTATTTAACAAATAGGTGTAACCGTGCTCATACAACCACCATTACAGATTGAGAATTTACAATTACGAGTACTTCATGTCATCTAGTCAAAATTCTAAACCGGGCTCAATGGCAACTAAAGTCTGTGAAAGTACTTAAACAGAATTGTCCAGAGAACGAGAACAGTAGAAATGTTTTTACACAAAATCTCCTACGTGTCCGCTGAAACATAGAACTACAAAACCTGCCTCAATGGCACCTGAAGTCTCTGACTACAACATATCCGCTACATCAGAAGTAAAATCCTCCTCGTAAGGCATCCACCACACTTACAGGTCCTTGCGGTTTTCTTCCATTTTGTTGAGGTTTTCTTCCATTTTGTTGAGGTTTTCTTCCATTTTGTTGATGGCGGCTTGATATTTGGCGAAAGAATATCCAGTCGCTTTCGGAGTTGCCATTGTCGGAGCTGGCACTGTTGGAGCTGGAGCTGGCTCTGTCTCCATTGTCCCTTCTATCTCCATTGTCTCTTCCAGGTGCTTCATGATGGAAAGGACCTGATTCCTCATGTAGTCGAGTTGGTTCTTCTTGTTCCTTGGAGGGTGCATCACCCCAGTTGCATTTGCAACGGCCACAAATTGCCTCAAAGCAATGGAGCTCCAAGTTCCATCCCATCCTTCACAATTCATCCCAGAAACTTTGTCATAATCAGGAACTTCATACTTTGTTGTCTCTTGAAATGTCTTCAGATCCTTCAGCCAATGTCGTAGGCATGGCAGGTTGAGAGGTGCATCTTTCATGAATTGAAACTCTCCACCTCTCCTTGCTGCTGAATCTCTCCAGACTGGAAGTTCTGGTTTCTCGCAATCTCCATTGAAGACCATATTCTGGACTTCCTTCTGGGAGGTTGAACCATCCTCAATCATCATCATCTTCCCCTTCGTGAGAGTCGGATCCTGTTCCATACCTGGGAACTGTGGAAAAAAAAATTCAAGAGAAAAAGATTAGAAAATTCTAGACCCACATGAAGTTCATAAAAGCAGATCCGAAAGAACCAATAACCACAACACACTTCAAAGAAACTAAAAAACTGATGACAAGATATGTTATCTCAAACCCTTCAACTGAAACACATGATGTATATGAATGTAAATCCACCTCCAGAGCCCTAAACCCTGAACCCTAAACAGCAAATCCTTTTTTCTACAAGTTCATCGCATCACTTAGCCAAATTTCCACCTCAACAAAAGTACTCGATCGACATGTGTTATCAGTAGTACCCCTCAAACAAACTACCAATTCGTGAACAAGTAGATGTCTCGAGTAGACATCAATCAACTGCGTCTTTACCTCAACAAATGAAACCCGCTCAACTCGTCACGATAACAGTGATAAAACTTAGACAAAAATGCAACAACATACAGTGGGATCAGGCTGTCGACATTGTATGTCCATATGTATTAGGAAAACGACGACTCCAGTGGACCAAAACCTAATTACATGCCAACCGTATCTGCTCAAACTAATACACCAGCTAATCTCAATGACTCGTGTTGCTAATTGCTCAAGAACCCAACAGACTCGATACGCAACACAACCAAAAACGCAAAAAAGAGAATTTCAACTAAAAACTAAAGTCGATTGGCCATGGCCCCTGCATGTGTGCATTGCTCTCACCTGCTCGGGAACTTGCGTTGCTTTCTACTGCCGCTGCCAAAGTCGCTCCTGAACAGAACGCCCGGAGTTCAAGTTTATCGACACCAAATGAACTGGGCGTATGAATCTGCAGTTTCTCTCCTTCCCCCCTTGTTCTAAAAGCTTCTACTTCCTTCCTCCAGTTTCCCACTACTCCATCTGCTTCCACAACCAGTCTCCACGTTGCGCAGTCATGATCGTCATGGTTCTTAAAGTGTCACAAATCTCAGAAACAAACATCATTGAGACGAGGAAGGATGATATTACACGGGGATGAGAAACGGTCAAGCAGTGATGACTCTTATTTCTTTAATGGAGAATGAGGAAGACAGGTGACTCAGATGTAATCATCGAGGGATGACCCTCTGTCGTGCCTAAGTGGCATAGAGGATCATGGATCAACTACGTTAGCTCTCTCTAAGTTTGCTAAAGCAGCCTCCATAGATTTCTTAGGAATGGTTCTAGTGGACGGGTCCTTGATTTTTGACCAATTTTGAAACAGAGTTGCACCAACAGAGACCCACTCCGGAGCACGCGTCTCTACTACCCACTTAGCAGACCAACAGTTACGGTATTTCAATGCAAGGTCTCTTTCCGCGCTACGAGGTTCCCAAAACTGAATTAAAAATTTCCCATGGTTTACATGGCCTTCTTCTCTGCATACAGCAGTCGCTGCTCTTCCCTGCCATACAGGACAAATGAGTGGATCTTCAGGTCTCAAAAGAACCCAGCTGCCAGGCCGAATATCACGCCACGGATTGAAAGGACTCTCCGGAGCTTGGTTTGCTGGGCCACAATACGCTTCTGGTTCCTCATCCTCAGGAGTCACATCCTCAAGTAAAAATTGTAAAAATCTTGGGCGCGGTACTCCGTTGGATACGTCCCTCCTGTCATGGCGGGGCCAGAAACCCTCTAACAATTCAGGATTTGTCACTGGCAAAGGCTTATCAAGCTCAGACAACAAACGAGTCCAGTAGTCAACATAAGGCCCAAACGCTGCTGCAAATCCCTCGCATTTTGCCATTCCATTTTTCCAGTACTCAATGTACTTTTGGAGTCCGCACTTCATGAATTTCTTGTTCTCAGTAGCTTTGGCTGCGGTCTCTCTCGCCTTCACCTGATTCCCAGTAGATTTAGGAACCTCACTTCCCCACATAGGTTTGAACGGAACCGGCTTCGGTGAGCCGTGAGGAAGTTTTGGGCCGCCATCCATGTTTTCATTCCACAATCGAATAGGGGGTCTGTTGAGGGGTAGCCATTGTGGGTCGACGGCTGACTTCTTGTACCTCATAACCGGCCAACCATCATCGTCCACATAGAACTTGAAAAGGTGCATCTCTCCAAGTCCAATAAGGCGTGCTGCACCACTACTTTGGTAGCCTTTGATGAAAGACTTGAAGTCTGCAACCTCTTGAATGAACTCCGGCATGAATGACAACTCCTGGGACTGCATGAAGGCCTTCATTAGATCCGCTAGAACGAACGTATTCTTGCTTTTTAACGCCTTCGACAAATGGCTAAAATAAGCGTCAATATCTTCGTGCGTATGACCCACTAGTAGAAATCCAGCCTGAATTTCCTTGAAAACACCCCGTGCAGTTAGTAGGGAGAGAAACGCCATGAGATATTGGTTCTTGTTATCTTTGGCGGAGTTATCCAGTTGAAGGTATAACTTCCTCGGTAAAGGTTTCGACCCTGGGACATCGGGGGATCCCTCGATACGCGGTAAAATGTCGAGGCACCTAGACTTCCCCCTCAACAATGTCTCGAACAGTGAGTTTTGCGGGGGGTACTCAAATAGTTTCCCAGACTCCCGAAATGAGGGGCCTTCCAGTCGACGGAACAGCCTCGCCAACGACGATATTGTGACGTTAGAATCTCCTGGCCAACATTGAGGACAGTAATGTGCATAGGCGCCATCCCCGTGCCCATGTGAAACCATACCAGTGACGTTCATGGGAAGTTGGCCCAAACCTTGAGTAGCCTTTGTTGTAACCCGCATCCGGGGAAGGGCGGTTTTTGCAGTATCCATCTTATCATGAATGATGCACAGAATCTCACTGGGATTGCGCTTTGATTCTTTGCGCCATGCACCATACAGACGACGACAAGAGGCTTGGTGAGCAAGATGCTCCTCCCGTTGCTTCACGAAGTCAACATATTCTGGACTTCCGTTGGCTGACTTCAGAATGAATTCTTGAAGTTGGTCACACGTCGAGCATTTCGCAAAAGAACTTCCAACCGGTTTGATTGCGATATTGTTGAAGAGTGAACTTCTAATTCTACTAATTGTAGACTGGCTCACTGTAGGCAGACCTAATGAAACATTTGTCTGCAAAGCACCGGTACGTTCAAATGGCTGGTGAGGAAAAGAAAGCGACGCACGCAAGCAAACAAGCTCGAAGTATTAGACGACAAATTCAGACAAATCACCGAAGACGAGAAAAAGAGTTCTATATTGCATGACGTAGGTAGAGTGCAACGATACTATAAGACAGAGAACTGACTGTCAATACGAAAGTAACCTCTATCGGGAGATCTCCCGATGCAATGACACTACAAGAAACGCGAAGCAAGGACTCATACCTCATTGGCATCAGCCATCACCCGCTTCCAGTTGTTGCCTGCTGGAAGATATTTCAGAGTGTCCACTCGTCCATTTCCGATTCCTCGCATTTGATGGGGCATCTGATCTGCATTCTCGTCTACAATAGCAGCAATAGTACCCATGACTTGAACTGTTCCGATCCTCGGTCGCTTGTAGCCCTTGTTTCCATGCGCTGTTGATAGAACCCCTTCGTTGTATCTTTGGACATAGCTATGAAAAGTTGACTTGGGAACTCCGTGAATAAGATACCACGCAGTTGCGCAAACTTCCGAACCATGCAGCGTCAAGTACTTCCTCCTACGGTCACCGTCGACTGAATGCATCTGTCCACCCGCCGCAATCCCGTATTCCCGTCTTCCCTGAAAGGATTTCGAATAGAATTTCTTACGCACTATTAGCGTGAGCTCCTGGGGAAATGTCTGACAGCAATGCTTCGAGCAGCATCGTTCGGAGCTAACCTTCCTCACTTCAGCATCCGCTGTCTTCGTATTGTACAGCAAACGTTTTTCATGCGTTTTAGGTTTCCGCACTATAAACCGGTAAGGTGCCTTCCGTCTGCCTCCAAGGTGCTCCTGTGGATCTACCTCCATTGGGATTCGGGAGAAGTGCTCTACTGTTGACCGAAGAGAAGGGCCGTTCGGGAATTTGCATTCAGATATCAACCAACGCTCATTACTCATTATGGCATCAGTGTCCCCGACAAAGACGTCGAGGATTGTCACTCCAATGTATCCCTCGCCCAATCTTCCGTCTCGGAAATACTCCTCCGGTTCTGAGCAGAACACTCTACCGGAGGCTATAACCGCACCCGCAAGGTCCACTTTCTGAACTTCCAGACCAATCCAGGATTGTTGACGAACGTATTCAACATCGTTCGTGGGAGGATCCTGCAACAATGCAATCGCATCACCAGCTCTCTAGAGGACTGTTCGATTTAAAGCATCCCTCAAAACGATGCAGCCTCTCTGGCGTGGTTCGAGAAAGAGGTCCTCTGCGTCCGACACGATGCTTGATGGTCGCACAAGAAAAAATTCTGAAGAGCTAGGTGGAATGCAAACCCCAAGCCACTGCCCAGAAGGATTAACGTCGACAACAGATCCGATTCCAACATCTCCGAAACGGGGGACGACAAGCTTCACAGACTGCCCGGGTCGAAGCTCATCTGAGCGAGCAGTTGACTCCTGAGAGAAGTCGTGACGGGAAGGACCCACAGACGGCATCTGGGGACCGTCACTGTCACTCTCAGAGTCCATTTTCACGAGAGCCAAAGAAGTATCGGGGGATCTCTCGATGCGGGTCTAAATTCTATTGGATCGAGGGATCTCCCGATGAGGGTCTAAATTCGATAGGATCGGGGGATCTCCCGATGAGGATCTCCAATGAAGTATCGAGGGATCTCTCGATTATGGTCTAAATCCTTTAGGATCGGGGGATCTCCCGATGGGGGTCTCTCGATGAGGATCTCCAAAGAAGTATCGGGGGATCTCTCGATGAGGGTCTAACTTCTATAGGATCGGGGGATCTCCCGATGAGTGTCTCTCGATTATGATCTCCAAAGCAGCATCGAGGGATCTCCCGATGAGTGTAGTTGGGTCCACTAAGAAGCAGCCTCCACCTCGCCACCCCCTGTCCGTACAGTGAGATTCCTGTCCGTACAGAATAATTTCTACAACAACACGGAAATTACATAAGTGCAGTTCATTCCACCAATATGCAACATGCAAGGGTTGATCTTAACTAGAAATTCCCCGATACCTTTGCAAATTCTACATAATCCGCGGAGAACTACATGAACAATTCTACTTACAATAGGGGATTCCGCGATGGATCACATGATCAGCACATGTAACGTGTACAGGAGATAGAACACACCATTCAAGAGCAATGAAATAAACCCGATTGACAAAAGATCTTCCAAGGAAAAACCGAGATCATACCTGCGCTCTCTGCGAATGTAATCGGCCGCTCTAAACACCCGAGCAGATGCTCCCTCCGCCTCCTCGAATGATTCTCCGGCACCTCAATCCCATCCTCGGTCCCCTGCAACCCTCTAATCTCAGGTTCTACCACCAGTCCAAGGTTCTACAACCCGTCTACGACATGCTATGTTGCAGGAAACTGGTACTCTGAAACGCGCTAATGAAACAACTCTGAGGAGACTGCTCTGAATTGATGTGAATGAATCAGGAGATGGCGGTCCAGCAGAGAATTCAAACGGGGAATCCCCGCCAATTCAGAAGGGGGAAACAAGATCGAGCCCTTCAGGTTTGAATTTGAAGGGAACATACATGTCATGATGCATAAACCATCCAGCAGTACTTTCGTGAGGGTGGTTTCCATTTCATGATGCAACGAATCTCGATCTGTCCCCCTTACTTCTGTAGGAGTGTCCATATCATCACCTGGTCCACTACTGTACTATAGTCGCTCTCTACGAAGGACCAAGATGTATTTATATGTCAAGATCTGTTACGTAGATAGCCACACCAGGGCATGATTTATTAGAGTCACGTACCACGACCTTTAAGCCACGTTTCTGTTCCCACACTTTTCATGGGAGTGCTGGCGTAATAGGCCATTTCTGAGTTCAAGCTTGAGGGTTCAGGGTTCAGGGTTTCAGGGTTCAGGGTTTCAGGGATCAGGGTTTAAGGGTTACGGTTTAGGGTTTAGGGTTTCTCTATTTTAGAATTTTCGAGGTCACATAAAACTTTGGAGGGACTATCTAATTTACACACCATTCACATATTTTTTATTTTTTTTTTCTGTAATCACATAAGTCTCGTAAGGGTCAATTTAATTTATGGTGTCTTGAAGTAAATGACAAGCATCACCAAAATTTGCCCCCATTTTGCATTTACACACCATTCAAATGTTTTTTTTTTTTTTTTTTTGAAGTCACATAAATCTCGTAAGGGTCAATTTAATTTATGGTGTCTTGAAGTAAATGACAAGCATCACCAAAATTTGCCCCCATTTTGCATTTACACACCATTCAAATGTTTTTTTTTTTTTTTTTTGAAGTCACATAAATCTCGTAAGGGTCAATTTAATTTATGGTGTCTTGAAGTAAATGACAAGCATCACCAAAATTTGCCCCCATATCTAATTTACACACCATTCACATATTTTTTTTTTTTTTTTTCTGAAATCACATAAGTCTCGTAAGGGTCAATTTAATTTATGGTGTCTTGAAGTAAATGACAAGCATCACCAAAATTTGCCCCCATTTTGCATTTACACACCATTCAAATGTTTTTTTTTTTTTTTTTTTGAAGTCACATAAATCTCGTAAGGGTCAATTTAATTTATGGTGTCTTGAAGTAAATGACAAGCATCACCAAAATTTGCCCCCATATCTAATTTACACACCATTCACATATTTTTTTTTTTTTTTTTTTCTGAAATCACATAAGTCTCGTAAGGGTCAATTTAATTTATGGTGTCTTGAAGTAAATGACAAGCATCACCAAAATTTGCCCCCATTTTGCATTTACACACCATTCAAATGTTTTTTTTTTTTTTTTTTTGAAGTCACATAAATCTCGTAAGGGTCAATTTAATTTATGGTGTCTTGAAGTAAATGACAAGCATCACCAAAATTTGCCCCCATTTTGCATTTACACACCATTCAAATGTTTTTTTTTTTTTTTTTGAAGTCACATAAATCTCGTAAGGGTCAATTTAATTTATGGTGTCTTGAAGTAAATGACAAGCATCACCAAAATTTGCCCCCATATCTAATTTACACACCATTCACATATTTTTTTTTTTTTTTTTCTGAAATCACATAAGTCTCGTAAGGGTCAATTTAATTTATGGTGTCTTGAAGTAAATGACAAGCATCACCAAAATTTGCCCCCATTTTGCATTTACACACCATTCAAATGTTTTTTTTTTTTTTTTTTTGAAGTCACATAAATCTCGTAAGGGTCAATTTAATTTATGGTGTCTTGAAGTAAATGACAAGCATCACCAAAATTTGCCCCCATATCTAATTTACACACCATTCACATATTTTTTTTTTTTTTTTTTTCTGAAATCACATAAGTCTCGTAAGGGTCAATTTAATTTATGGTGTCTTGAAGTAAATGACAAGCATCACCAAAATTTGCCCCCATTTTGCATTTACACACCATTCAAATGTTTTTTTTTTTTTTTTTTTGAAGTCACATAAATCTCGTAAGGGTCAATTTAATTTATGGTGTCTTGAAGTAAATGACAAGCATCACCAAAATTTGCCCCCATTTTGCATTTACACACCATTCAAATGTTTTTTTTTTTTTTTTTGAAGTCACATAAATCTCGTAAGGGTCAATTTAATTTATGGTGTCTTGAAGTAAATGACAAGCATCACCAAAATTTGCCCCCATATCTAATTTACACACCATTCACATATTTTTTATTTTTTTTTTCTGAAATCACATAAGTCTCGTAAGGGTCAATTTAATTTATGGTGTCTTGAAGTAAATGACAAGCATCACCAAAATTTGCCCCCATTTTGCATTTACACACCATTCAAATGTTTTTTTTTTTTTTTTTTTTGAAGTCACATAAATCTCGTAAGGGTCAATTTAATTTATGGTGTCTTGAAGTAAATGACAAGCATCACCAAAATTTGCCCCCATTTTGCATCAATTCAATAATGCTTCTTCCAATTTTGTAATAATAATTTGTAGTTATTTGCCGAAGCATCAAATTCAAATACACTACTTGCAATGATAATGAATTTCATATACGCAAATTGGAAACATATTTACGTAAATATAATCATCATATTCCTAAAGTACATGTTAGGAACATAATTTAATTATAATATAATAATATAGTATAGTATACTAAGGTACTAATATATTCTTTTCCAAATTTATTTTTAGTTATTGATTATGAAACGAGAATAATAATCTATATTCAAGTATACTCAAATCTAAAAATGATATACAAATATATTCGAAATAGTTTTGTAATTATATTACAAATGCATCAAATATAAATACACTATTAGCAATGAAAATTTATTGACTATACTATAATTGGGAACATATTTACGCAAATGTTATCATCATATTATTCTTCTACAACTTGTTAGTTTAATTATGAATTAGAATTCTATTCCAAATAAATTCCATGCAATTTTGAAGATTTTGGTAATTCAGAATTCATATACAAGCATGTACATAGATACTGCAATTTAAAAATATACTTTTCATTATGGAATAATAATTTTAGTTATATCAGAATCACTGATTGGTAATATCAATATTTGTAAGAATTGCGAATTAAATATTACTGACCCTTTTTGTATTTTATTTGTATTAACCTGATACGGGTAGTGAGGAAGTGAATAACTTTTTATAGGAAGTTACTTTAAAGATAGATAGTGCGGTTCAGTCTCCATATTGTTAACCCCATAAGGTTTGGTAAACCTGCTCTTTCTCACCTTAAGAAGAATTCACCATGATGGCTCCAATAACTCACATGGAGTTGGAGAACCATGTCCCTTAATGTGTACTGTGAATGGGGTTGAGGTTGCCAACCCAATGTGAGTTCCAATGAAAACTAAACAGGATAGGGAACTCATTTTTTTTTATTCTGATGAAAAGTATTGGTAATTTTTTATTCTGATGAAAAGTATTGGTCAATTTAATTTATAGTGTCTTGAAGTAAATGACAAGCATCACCAAAATTTGCCCCCATTTTGCATTTACACACCATTCAAATGTTTTTTTTTTTTTTTTTTTTTTTATATTCATTACTTTTTTATATTCATTCCTGTGACCTTTCACGTTTCTGAAAATGAGTGACTCTTCAAAACGTGACTCTTCAAAACGTGAATTTTTAATCGTGACTCTTTCAAGTAATTTTCTAGGGATTTAGTGTGTTGGTATTTTAAATACGGTGCATCACAAAGTAAAAATTGAATTCAATCTCAATTATGATGTGAATGGTTTATGTAATTAAGTCACACATGTAAGTATTTTCTTTAAAAAGCGTCGAAGTAACGTTGTATAAAAATGCTATATTGTAATTAAGGTATCTTTATATCACCTAACCTTTGTTATCATTGATTTTAATTTGTAACGGGTCATTTTCTGATAACATGGTACTCTTATTTATGACGGGAAATTTTAAGAAGATAATATAAGGGTAAAATGAATGACTTAACAGTTCGCGTGAAAGTAATTTCAAAGAAAAATGACTTGCACCATTTTCTTTTTAAAAATAATGATTTCATAATGACTGTTGTTGGATAGACTACTATGAGTCTGATTTATCAAGTATGAAAACGTGAGGATGATTTATATCTTGCAATAAATCAGTAGTGGTTGCCACTATTTAAGGTATTCAAATGAAAATTATATATATAAAAAAAGTTAATGGTGGTTTTTTGAGAATGTTAGAGTTATAATCCATGCGCGGTACCATGTGGATGACGGTAGGGCAACCTATAAGGGAAACTCCATATAGGTTCTTCGAGCTCCAGGTTTATTTATCTGGGAGTATCTATTATTGCATCTTCTAGTATGTGACATAAATCTCTTGAGGATCTACCTAATTCATGAAATCTCGAAAGGCGTACTCCATATTAGTTGTTTTTAATTTCATTTTTCTTTTTAAGTTAATTGCCGTCTCTTTTAACATGGCATTCTCTATTCCACCATTTGCATTCGCTTCTCTTTTATCTATCATTTATTTATCTTTTATTTTTCAATGTGCGTTTTCTTTTATGCCCGTGATATCATTATTTCCTATTATGAGTTTTCTTTTAATTCTTATTGAATGTAATTCCTTCTCGTTTATATTTCATTCGGTTCTCTTTTATATTTGATTTCTTATTTTTTATTTTTAGTTTTTTTAATTTTTTTTAATTTTTAATTCTCAATTACTTTTAAAAGTAATCCCATTAAACTCTTTTATTCACTTCATTCTATTTTATATATATTTTTTCGTTATTCTGAATATCCAATTTAATTTTCTATTTTCTTTGTTCATTTCCCATCGTTCATTAATTTCCAATTAATATCAAGGGGTCACTTCAATTGACTGCATGCACTCATGAGCCAGAGATTGGTGCCCCTTAATGTACGTCGTTCTCCTCCAAGAACGTCCTAACCCGTTTTCTTTTTTAATATGGTACTAAGTTCTCCACTGTACAGTGCAAAGACGGCGTCGCTCGAGTGTTTTTCCTTCGCTCTACCTCGCTCTACCTCGCTTTCGCGCCTGGTATGCTGTAGGTCGCTCCGAGTTTTCCGCTTCCCTACCGAGAGTCATAGGTCGTCGTGATTGCGTCTGTGTCGAGTTGCGAGGGAGGTTTAGGGCAATTGAGAGGTGCTTCGCAGCTTCAGGGTGCTTAATTCGTGGTCGGGAGGTTTAGGGCGAGATTCGAGGTGTTTGGGAGGCGAGTGAGAGGTTTCTTTTAGGTCGCATTTGAGAGGTCTGAGTTTCGGAGGTGCACTAAGCGAGATCGAGGGAGAGCTTTTGGATCGAGGGGCGGACGAGTGGTTTTTCAGATCGTCGGAGCGTGCGTTGAGGAAGAAGACGAAGCAGCGGACGAGTGGTTTTTCACCTGCGAGTGCATTCACAGGTACTTTTTTCTCTACATTCTTAATCGAATCGGGTCTGTTTCCCGTGCAATGTGGCATTTTTTTTACCTTCATTGGTTCTGTTGCTCCAAAATGTTGTAGATAGTATGTTCCGCCCAGTGGATTCTATTCCGCCGGATGAGGGCGACGGGTCTGTAGACGTCGTTCAAGTGCATGAAACTCTCGTCAATTTAAATTCTATAGTAGCCTCTGTCCTCCATGACTTCAGTATTGTGCATGCTTCGACATTGCTCGACCAAGGGCTTATTTGTCATTCTCAATCTTAATCGAAAATTTGTCATCCCGTGCATCGTGCCATCGCCGTGCAGAGTTTGCAGGCAGCTATGGCAGGGAGTTCATCCAGAGGGCCCGGGACCGCAAGAATCTGGGAGGACCCGTAAGTTTTTTTCTTAATCTCAAATTCTGTGCTTAGTGACATTTTTCCTTTATCACATCTCGAAATGCCTACGTCCCAGTCCGGCTTAAAAACCAGCTCCACCTCTTATATACTGTAAACACTAAGGTTTGAACATAAACTGTACGGAACTGAGAACCTCTTCCAACAAAATAAACTGTACGGACACTGTAACAAACTTCAGTGATATTCGTTGATGCGATAAAAATGTCTTTGGTCCATCGGGGGATCTCTCGATGCGTCAGTATCCCTTTCCACTCTTTCGGAACGGCATGCCATCGGGGGATCTCCCGATGACCTTTTTCACTTGAAATTACCATTGATGCGTCACTATCCCCTTACCAGTCTGTGGGGACGGCAAGCCATCGGGGGATCTCCCGATGACCACTCTGCACATGTCCTTGGTCCATCGGGGGATCTCTCGATGCGTCAGTATCCCTTTCCACTCTTTCGGAACGGCATGCCATCGGGGGATCTCCCGATGACCTTTTTCACTTGAAATTACCATTGATGCGTCACTATCCCCTTACCAGTCTGTGGGGACGGCAAGCCATCGGGGGATCTCCCGATGACCACTCTGCACATGTCCTTGGTCCATCGGGGGATCCCTCGATGTCTTCGAATCCCCTTCCCATCCTGTGGGTATGGCAGAACATCGGGGGATCTCTCGATGACCCACTCACTACAAACCATATTAATAAAACATAAACTTATAACCAGGTAACCTCACCGAGGACAATGAACTGTATGGACAGCGCTATTTTGATTAGGTGTCATATCGTTGGTCCATCGGGGGATCCCTCGATGTGTTGGTATCCCTTCTCATCCTGTAGGTATGGCAGAACATCGGGGGATCTCCCGATGACCTCAGTGCCCTTTCGTGCCTCTGATTTCTTCAATGGTACTGTGAGATAGTTGTTGTCCTCTACGTAATGCGCATAGCCCCCTATGCGTGTGTATGAATCGAAGTCATCGAGAGATCCCCCGATGATCCGATTTTTATAAATGTTAACTGATTTGGAGCAGGGATTTGACCAACAGTGATGTATGTCTGTTCTGCAGGAATGAACAAATAATGGATCCACCATTGGACCACAAGCCCGTGAAGCTGTTCCCCTTTGTCGATCACTGGATCCATAGCTACAATCACGTCGGAGAATCAAATCCGTGCGCAGTTTACCGCTGCGATAAGAACGTCACCGAATGGGCCATGTCGTGGAAGGATACGGCAGGAGGCATGGCCGTCATTGTCCCCCATCTCACCTGTGAAGGGCGGATCCATTCCCCGATTGGATTGAACGTTCTCAAACTGAAGGGCCTTGATGTGGGGACAGCTATCATGGTGGTGGAGGAGAAGATGCCGAAGTCCGATCGGACTGTAACTTATGGACTAATCCTCGACCTCGGCAAGCTCAGCCTGAATCAGTGTGCATCCCTCACTGCCAAGGGCTTGATGTACCTGCCGGAGGATAAGGCGAAGTGGACTCCGGCACAAATTGAAAACCAGTGGAACCTAATTGACAAGGCGCGAAGTGAGGTTGAAGCTGCTGCTCCTGTTATATCGAAGACTCCGACTGCGACTACTCCTACGAAGACGCGGGGCACAAAACGGAAATCTTCCTTGATCAATGACGGGGAAACTACGGTGTCGGACACAGGGAAGGGCAAGAAGGGAAAGGGTGATGACAAGCTCACTCTACAGCAGTGTGTGACAATGTCAGCTTCGGATATTGAGAAGCTGGACAAGACCAAGCAGACGGAGATGAAGAACCTGTACAGCGAGGCGTTTGAACCACTGTACAAGTGGGGCCACGAGAGGCTCAAGGATGAGAACGATGCGCCAATAACTGTGCATTTCTCAAAGCTGCACAGGGCCCCTCCAGGTTCAATCGTCTACCGAGGACTTGTTCCGGACAGGCTAAAAGCCTTGACGAACCAGGCGCGCATCGCTCCGAGGTACAGTGGAACAGATAGAGAAATCACTGTACTTCCACTGAAGAAGGGACCTTATGGACCGGATAAAAAAGTAGAGTTTTTCAGTAAACCTCTGGAGAAGAATCAGATCAACAGCTCCACTCCATTCTTCATCATTGGGGGCCAGCATACGGTTCAGTGTTACCGAGATCTCGTGCTCCTCTCACGGGTCCTGAACCAGGATATGGCCGGGCCACAGAAGGAGCACACATTCATGATGCAGGTGCTCCACGCCAGAATCAAGTGGAAAGAGTTGAAGTGCCCGATGCCAGCTTTACAGGGACGGCAGCACCCTATAGAGTTTCTCGTAAGTCTGTATTCCCCCCCTCATCGAGAGATCCCCCGATGATCTTAGTTGTATATCTGTATATATGTATCAAAGTCATCGAGAGATCCCCCGATGATCCGAGTTGTAGAAATGTATGTGGCCCCTTAGAGTATTCCTCGTACTTCCCATCATCGGGCGATCCCCCGATGGCAACTTCCTTTGTCGGAGAGCTCTACTAACCCCTCCCCCGACGTGTGGTACGCAGCAATTCACTCAAGCTCTGGCATCGATCTTCACAAACGTGAAGGAATCAGAGCTAAGGGACTGCAAGATACCGCTACTGTTTCTTGAAGACGATACGGCGGTTGACCGGTGGGTGGAGATTGAGAAACAGTACATGAAGGGGAAGCTCCCAGATGCGCAAGGGAATGTGCAGACGAACTATGACCTCAAGCGGAAGCCATTTGTCGAGAACGATTTGAAACCACTATACGGCCTGCGCTCAGAGGATATCCATCACCTTGCTGACCTCGTGGAGAAGAAAGAAATATCTGTGAAGGGATCGAAGGCCACCAAAGGTGATAAAGTGGCGAGATTACCGTCCCTTCAAACAGCAGGGAACATGGTTGTCATAATGGACGGACGGGCCAAAAAATTGTCGTGTAGTCACGTGACGAACGTGACGGACGGTTATCGCACGGACGCTTATCGGACGGGCTCCCGACCGCGAGCAAAATTACTGTCCTCACAGTTTACTACTGTTTACCATGGGTGGCGCCCGTCGTCGTGTCCGCGCGCGTCTTTGCGCCTGTTCGCGCCGGTCATTTGTGGCTGTTCGCGCCCGTCGTCAGTCTCGCGCGCGCGCGGTGATCGCGCCCGATTACCCTCGCCCGACCAGGGTCGCCCGCGCCCGTCGCGCGCTCGCTGTGATCGCGCCCGTCGTCAGTCTCGCGCGCGCGCGGTGATCGCGCCCGATTACCCTCGCCCGATCAGGGTCGCCCGCGCCCGTAACATGCTCGCGCCCGTAGCAGCCTGCGCGCGCCCAACCTGCTCGCGCCCACACTGTCGGCCCTGTGAGTATAAATTGCCACCCTCCTCCACTGATTTCGCACCCCCCCACTTTGTGCATTTTGCCTTCAACAGCCCAAGGGTAGCTGATTGCTTAGTGCTACGGTGGGTTTCTCAACATTCGGTGTACCGTCCAACATGAATTCCAACGCCTGCAATTGCCAACAAATCAAGTCCATTATGAGTTTAACGAATGGTGCTACTCCACCGGGCACTGCACAGCGAACGGACACAGTTATTTGGTCAAAGCTGGAGCGACTCCGTCAACTGATTGAGTTCTTCGAGGATTGGATCTCTCGCCGTGACAAATTGGTGGCCTACGCAGAGAATGGACGCCCTCTGCCTCCAACCACTGAAGAGCAGTTGGCAACCCAAGCGACTGTCGAAGAACTTGACTGTGAGATTGGCGATCTCATCAAAGAACTGAAGAAGGAGATGGCAATACTTTGTGTCCCCAATATTGTCTCTAGTGCTCAAACGAACCATTTCGAGACGCACTTGAAAGACCTAGAGGACCGGTACCTAGAGTGCATGGCACTGTAATCGACATTACAATGACGTGATACATTTCCAAAATAAATAAAGTATTCTTTTTTAACTCTGAATTTGCAAGTCCTCTTTGGTTACTTTGATTTTTAACAGTGTTCTAGGTTGTGGTGGCGCCCGTCCTGGCCCACTGCTCGCGCCCGTCCATTCAGCGTTGGCGCCCGACGGTCGCGCCCGTACAGTTCGGATCGCGCCCGAAAATATCCGCGCGCCCGCGTCGACGTCCGCGCGCGCGCCCCTTCGGTACCCGGACGACGCCCGCTCGCGCCCGACGAAGACCGGGTCGGTACCCGCGCGCGCCCGTCATATACCCGCCACTGAACCGCTCGCGCCCGTTGATATCCGCGCGGGCGCGGACGGATACACGGCCGAAACCCCGCCGTCGGTGCCCGCGCGCGCCCGTCGGTGCCCGCGCGCGCCCGTCGGTGCCCGCGCGCGCCCGTCGGTGCCCGCGCGCGCCCGTCGGGTTTCCGCTCGCGCCCGTAGCAGGCTGTTCGCGCCCGTTCCCTGGCGCCCGTGACTATAAAAGGGCGATTTCCCACCTCATTTTGCACTCCCCCCCCTTTGAGCACCTTGCCTTCAACAGCCCCCGGGTAGCTGATTGCGTGGTACTCAGGTGGGTCCCAGCACTCTGACACGTGTCCTTGTTTTTATTCTCCAGAACTCTATGGTGTCTGTGTATTACATTTGAGAATTTTGTAAATGTTTATAATTTGTAAATGTGATTGAGGTTCTGGGGTAGTCGTAGGCTTTTAATTTTGCACCTTCGGAAGACTTCGAAGAACGATCTACCTCGAGCAGACATGGAACGGCAACAACCAGCACTCACGGCGGCAGAGCAGAGGAAAAAGCAAAAGGATGCGGGACGGCCCAGGCATGGAAACCTCCAACATAAGAGGGTCCACGTCTTATTGAATCCAGCAAAGCTGGCATTCAGAGGGTGGGAAGCTGCATCGCAACCGTGGACTCTAGCAACGTGTGAACAATTCATTGAATGGTGCCACATTGGGAAGTTATTCCCGTTGCACCGTCATAAATGCAATCGTCAATCAAACAAGGCGAACATGAAATATTGCAAGAACCGTCAGTTCGGGAGGCGGTGTTTGGAGGTGTGGCAGGTCCTATACAACCAGGCGATGAACGAGAGGAATGAGGTTCCGCTCTTTATTTGTAGAATGGTATATGCCGAGGTAGTGCTTCATAGGCAGGTGGATTGGAGGACCATACGGTTGACTCCTAGCGTCCACCGGCGTCCACATGAGATGGCGATACCTACAGGGGTCCTAAGATTCCCAGGTGTGGACTGGACATACTTGGATGATCCTGAGGATCAAGCGCCTGTTCAATGGAGTGACTCAGGGGAGGATAGTGATTCTGATGGTACGGTAGACCGTCCCCCTCAGTCACAGACAAGAGCAGCGACTAGTGCTAGAATCACACGGTTAAAAAAGAAGGATCCTGAGCTAGCTGCCTGTTTGTCGACGAGGAATCGTGCACCGCCTGCAAATCCTACTGGACCGGGTATTCCTCATCAGGCTCCTCTAGCAATCGTCGGGGGCCCGAGCAATGTTGATGTTGCTCCTCCAATATTAGTTCCACAGATTGCGGGCCCGAGCAATGTTGATGTAGCTCCTCATGTACTGAATCCACAAATTGCGGGCCCGAGCAATGTAATGGAAGATGATGACACTGGGTTTGCAGATGAGTTGGAGGCTACAATAGCCGCCGCTGATGCCCAGGGCCCGCAAGTCGATGCATTGCAGAAGGAGCTGGAAGGAAAAAATGCAATAATTTCTGAGATGGAGAAGACTATCCAGAACTTGTACGAGGAAGCTGATAGGATGAATGAGATTATACAGAAGCAGAATGAAGAGATTTCGCAACTTAGATCTGCGAAGACTCCGACTTACGTACCCGAAGCAAGCCAAGCTCCAATCCCTGGTAGCCCTGGAATGAACGAGGAAGACGTTAATGCCATCATTGAATCGGCCACGCACGGTCTCCTGGAAGATACCCCGGTCCGAGTTCCCCGTAAGCCAATTATTCCATTCGCGTCATCAAGTCAAGTGATGCACCCCCCCCAGCGGCAAATCATGTTCGTAGATTCTCAAGAGACGGAGGACTCTTTGGGATTTCAACAGCCATCAGTACCCACTGTCTCCGAATTGCAAGCTACCAACGGGATGCTCAGAAAGTATCTGATCAAGATGAGCAGACAGTACTACCAATGGAAGATTGCATGCATCATGAACGTCGACCGTTTCAGACAGATGCGCGCTGAGTTCGAGAGGATTGACCGCGACTACCTCCAGCTTAACTCCAAGAGAGATTTCGGACTTACCTCGTGGGCAGATCCAAATGAAATGTTCCCTGACAGCCTACCGATGATTGGTAAAGCAATAGATTGGACGCAGTTGGGGTGGGAGTACAAGACCGCCATATCCAATGAGAAGATCGCTAAAAATGCAAAGCCAAGCTTGCTCTGGCCCAATCCAGCGAAGTATGTGTTGGATGGAACCGAGTGTCCAGTTTGTTGCAATCTATTTGGGCCAGAGGGGGGCTGGCAATTGGGATCCTGTCAATGCATGTATCATCCACAATGCTTGATTTCCCATGCCTTGATACGTCGGAAGTGTGCAGTATGTAAGGCCCCCTTACACAAGCGTTTTTATGAGCAATTCGGCCTAGTGAATTGGATGCCACCGCATTGGGAGCTAAATAAGGAAAATACTCCTGACTTTCCGGACAAGTGGGGTGAAGACTTGATTTGGAATTGGCTTATGGGAATGCACCTGTCCTATATTAAACAAATGAGCGATCAGTGGAGGTGGGACCAGAAACCTGCGGAGATTGTACGGATCTGCCACGAACTCATCAAGGGCGGGACGGAGGAGGAACTCGAGGGAAGGAGGAATTTCTTCTACCAAGTGCTACATGGGCACTGGGATATTCAAACTCGTACATTCCAGTACGGCCGCCATCCTCTTGGATTTAAGTGGAATTCCAAAGGGGAGTTGGTTGCGGATCAAATCAAGGAGTTGCACGACATGACTCCAGAGGATTTCCGGATCGCTGAGGAAGTACAAACCGCGGAATCTGAATGGGATATATTGTTCAAGAATCAAGCCGTGGATTTCCTATGTGCTGAAGTGGCTCCGGATGTCGTAACAGTGCTCCGTCGGATGCGCAACAACAACTTCATGGAAGCAATGCTTGGAGGAGATGGCATAGCGAAGAGAACCCGTTCTGCCAAGCGGAAACTCATCGCCAACGATGGGGCAGAAAGTAGTGCAGCAGGTACCTCTCGTGCTCGACACGATGAGGGTGGATCGAGTCGAGTTCCTCTGCACCGGGCACGTGACGTCGTGGAGATCCATGAGTG
Source organism: Ceratodon purpureus (assembly GCA_014871385.1). Lineage (NCBI taxonomy): Eukaryota > Viridiplantae > Streptophyta > Bryopsida > Pseudoditrichales > Ditrichaceae > Ceratodon > Ceratodon purpureus. The sequence goes on along the minus strand of CM026423.1, from coordinate 17,266,405 downwards.
AAGACAACGTTTTGTAAAAAGATATCGGAATATAAATACATGTAGATGGCATAGGGGTATGGATAGGTTTGGGATTACATTCACATGTTTAATGTTTGTTAAACTCAAACAATGGATGATAATTTGCTTTTGTAAATCATTGTCGTGATTCTCAAGACGCTTTTATGCTCCCTTCATAATACATTGGCCTCCCTTTTTTGGATTGCCAATCATGTTATTCATTCCGCCCGTTGTCTCATCTCCTTCCATCGTATGATAAGTGTATAAATATCTCTGTTGCACACCAAAATGTTTAATATGGACAGTGGATTTAAGTCACGCTAAGGGTCCCTTCACACCTGGAGGTGTGTACCACCGGCTACCGACTGTCTAACTCCGGGCCCTCCAAAAAACCCGTTTCCGATTCACAGGGTTCGAGTTAATTTACAGGGGGTTGGGTCTCGTGATAGGCCAGAGTCGGGGATCGGGGGCTGGGGTTCTTGCTGGATTTAAGTCACGCTAAGAGAACTTAAGTTATTGTAAGTGTATTTAACTTATGGACTGAATTTTATGTTACGTGGATTTGAACTCTGATCCCGCCCGCATGGTCGCGCGCGTTTGCGCGCGCCCGTAGTGTGCGTACTCGCGCGCGCGCGAACCTGCCCCAGCGAGAATAAAACCAGGATTACGCCCGCCCGTGCGCGCGCGCACGAACTGCTCGCGCGCGTGCGAAGTGCTCGCGCCCGTCGCGCCTACAGCGCGCGAACGGATACTGAAATGTGGAACACCCGACGGTGTCTCCGTCGTTTCGCTCGCGCCCGATTCCGCATGCGCCCGCCCGATTTTGCGCGCGCCCGACAGTGCACGCGCGCGCGCACTGCAACCTGGGTGGGGGACTAATTTTTCTCCCCAAACTCTCTTTTCCATTTGCACGCGCCCGTACGCGCGCGCGCGTCCTGATCGCGCACGTCAAACCAACCGCGCGCGCGCGGTCGCGTGATTCTGAATCTCTTCCTCCCCCACAATGTCCCCCGCATTTCGTTCGCGCCCAATTTCGCGCGCGCCCGATTGCGTGCGCCCGTCAATACTCGCGCGCGCGCACTGCAACCATGTCATGGAAGTAATTTCTCCCCATTCAGTCCCTCGTTCCATTTACACGCGCCCGGACGCGCTCGCGCCCATCAATGCGGGCGCCCGTTTTGCACGCGCCCAAGCACTCCAACAACATCACTCAAATAAATTTTATGATTCCACCACTCTCCCATCGTATCCCCTTGTTTTTATTAAATAATCCCACACTCTCTAAATTTTTAATTGTTTTTTTTCCCCCTCTTTGAACACTACGTTTTTATTTAACTCGTAATCTCATTTTGTCTGTTCATTTTTATAATATACTAAAGGTAGTAAATCTTCATGTCGACCCAGAGTCACATGAAGATCCTCTAAGCGCCTGAGTTCAGCTGATTTATATCCACTATTTTTTTTTTTCCCACTGTTTTTTTTTTCCCCCTTCGTTGAACACTACGCTTTTATTTAATTCCTTCTTTCATTTCGTTTGTTCAATTTTATAATTCCACCTCTCCCCCATCTTCCCGCCTTATTTTTATTCAATACTTCTACGCTCTGTAATTTGTTTTATATTTTTTTTTCCCCTTCGTTGAACACTACGCTTTCATTTAATACCTTCTCTCATTTTGTTTGTTCATTTTTATAATTCCACCTCTAGTCTATCCTCCCGCCTTATATTTATTCAATACTCCTACGCTCTTTAATTCCTTTTTTTTTTTCCCCCTTCGTTGAACACTACGCTTTTATTTAATTCCTTCTTTCATTTCGTTTGTTCAATTTTATAATTCCACCTCTCCCCCATCTTCCCGCCTTATTTTTATTCAATACTTCTACGCTCTGTAATTTGTTTTATATTTTTTTTTCCCCTTTGTTGAACACTACGCTTTTATTTAATTCCTTCTCTCATTTCGTTTGTTCAATTTTATAATTCCACCTCTCCTCCATGGGGCATGCTATTCTGCGAGCGGTGAGCGGTGAGCGGAGAGCGGTGAGCGGTAACTTTGCGGAAATTTTGATGTTTTTGGTGAAGTTTCTCACACTCAACAACTGCAGCATGTTGTTTTGATTTTTTTTTTTTTTTTTCAAAAAGTAGGACCTAAAAACACCCATGACCGTGCGTGCCTATTCCCGTGCATGCATATATCCTTCTTTAGATGTGTTTTACAGCCATCATTGAAGGCCACGGGTGTTAGTATTTTGACTTTTTATCTTTCCACGTACTAAATTCAGAAGAAGTAGATGGGTTGAGTTTATTTTGGAGTGGATACGGTTTAGGGTAATGAAGACTACTAGATTTCATCAAATTTTTTAAAGATTACAATATTATTCTTTATTTAGTCCCTAAGTCTATTATCAAGATAAAGTATAGCCAAGTAAGAGAGATAAAGGTAAACTGGCGATCACTATTAGATCATGTGAAAGGGGTATAAAAAGACTGCGAAGCAACTGCAGATTTTTCTTATGACTGCATTTTTTTTATTACATATTCTTTTCATCCGATTTGAATTTGTTTATGTCAGTTTGGGAATGGCCCCAGCAATTATCCTTTGCGAGGTACGACGTCCATTGCTTTCTCTCGAGAAGTATAACACACCGAAGCCACTGCCCAAGTGACGATAATTAACTCACATGTTCAGGATTATATTGAAGTTATATTCTGAGCCAGCAAAGATTATGGGATAAACTTGGTTTAGAGCGAACAGGCTTATGTGATCGACCTTGATTAGTATGGCTGTATGGGTGATGTGTATGGGTTGTATGGATGATGTATATGGGATGTATGGGTGATGTGTATGGGATGTATGGGTGATGTGTACGGGATGTATGGGTGATGTGCATGGGATGTATGGGTGATGTGCATGGGATGTATGGGTGATGTGCATGGGATGTATGGGTGATGTGTATGGGATGTATTCGTGATGTGAATGGGATGTATGGGTGATGTGCATGGGATGTATGGATGATGTGTATGGGATGTATGGATGATGTGTATGGGATGTATGGGTGATGTGTATGGGATGTATATGCGATGTGTACGTGATGTGTATGTGATCTGAATGTGATGTGTATGTGATGTGCATGTGATGTGTATGTGACGGCATGGATATAATTAATGTAGTTCATTTTGAATTTTGGAGAAATACCAAACTTAAATTCTAGAGGAAACCTGTGAGAATGGAGATTTTGTGATTCAAACGAAGGAGGTGGCTTCAGGGGTTTCATCGTCCCAAAAAAAAAAATCAAATAAGTTTTATACCTTCTAATATAAAAAAGAAAGAGAATTTAAATAAAAATTAAATGAGCATGAAGAGAAAAACAATTTAATGAAAAAACGGAATAAACTTTATATTATTTACGAAAAAAAGGAAAGGGAAGTAAAGAAAACTAATAAGCATGAAAGGAAGAAAAGAGAAGCGTAGAGTAAAATTCCGGAGCAAGGTTGTATAAGTTCTATAAAGGGTGGGAGGTCTGGATTTTGTGCTGAATAAGATAAGGACTCGGACCCAGCAATCTGTAAATTTCAGAGGGATGTATATGACTAGAAACTTAAATTAAAAAAATGTAATGTAAAGAATTGGGTACATTACAGAATCTTAATATGAAACTGGAACCCCCAGAGTTCCAATAAGAGGACTTCAAGTATGCAATTCAAGAGTGGTCGGGGCCGAACAGAGTTTATTCGAAGTTTTGTGAGTCTCCCTGAATTTCTTTAAGGCATCAGGCAAGATTGTGCTAATAAAGCTCATAGGTCTTCGATGAACTATTCACTTACAATCCTAAATAAAAATAGGGTAAACATAGAGTATGATTGGCTTAGTTCCAATTTCCCTTGGTTGTTCCACATACCGGTTAGTTTTAATTCGTTGCTGGGCCATTCATACTTTGTTCATAGGGGCGATTCTTAATGCACGCACTCTTCTCGAGCCTCCTAGCTGATGTACAGGTAGGCAGATATCTGATCCGCTTCCATCTGCCGGATTTGTACCTGTTAAAGGCTATGTGAGCTACGTGCATTTTCGTGCTGGGGTATCAACAACTGACATTATCGTGTGAAAGTAAGTTTTGACGTGATGGCGCCGGCGCCATACATGTCTTCTTAACACTATATCGATTAATGCAGAGGATCAGGGACTATCTGTTCGCCGGACACGAGACTGGGTGGCGGTGTATCATTAAGGAATGCAAAATAGGGTCATAAACATGGACAGAGTACTATGAATATCAAGGAGATGCCGCCGGCGCCTTGACGTGAAATTGACGCTATACTGCATCATATATCAGGGGCAAGCACAACATGCATTTCTCAGAAGACCTGAATGCTTATTTCATGCTAAGGCGGAGAGTATCATCATTTTTTGGCCTCGTAACTATGTCTCCTCTCATGTTTAGCCTCCACTCAGGATCACAGTTCTTGCTCAACCTTGGAGCAACGCTGGAACCGCAAGTAGGGGATATAGTTATACGTAGAGTAAAGGCGGATTCCATCATCCAGTACTATCTATACAAGTCTCCGGAACAGTGGAATCAGTATCATAAGACATGGGTGCTGAAGATCTTCTCGTCGTCGGTTCTTTGTGCTTTAGATAGTGATGGAGGTAGTGAGTTTCCTCCGAACATGAAGTGCATGATGCTGATGGTTTGGGAGTACGGGCTTGGATTCAAGGAGGCGATATCCGGAGGAATTCTTATTCCGGAGGTGCAAGATCCCGGAGCGGCGCAAGTGCTCGGACTTGGACGCGGTGGAACCGTCCCTGACCAGAATACTATTGTCCTAGCATTTACGCAGCCGAGTGTGCCTTACGGTCCAACATTTCTGCGTGCAGATTTCTGGAAACAGAAGTACCTCCAGGATGACTACGCGAACCTTATGGTCTTTTCAGTTGTAGACTCCCTCATTGGACTCAACAACTCGACTAGAACAGTGACAAACTGGAGCAGAGCAGGTTCGTCCTGGGAATCCACTGACTCAATCACCGGGGCTTTATCGCAATACACGGGTTTGACCCTGGTAAATCTAGGCTAGTAAGGCTCACTTGAGCTACGTATGTTCAGTGGTTGGACTGTTTAGAATCGAATATGGTCATGTTTACCTAGAAGGTTATGTGTACGTTTCTGCAGTATTATCATGGAAGGCAATAAAATGTGATGATTTTTCGTGACCAGCCAATCGAATCCAGTTCATTCTTCAACTCCTCTTCATTCAGCCAATCGAATCCAGTTCATACTTTGTACAAAAATTCAAAAGAATACAAGCTTAACCAGCTCCATTGCAACTCTGCTAGGGGCCGATCACTCTCCCACGGCCCTCATTGGAAGGATCCCACCTCTTGAATGAGCTTAATGCGTCGCTGCCAATACAACTCTGATCGGGGCCTACCACACTCTTACGGTCCATACTTTGTACAAAAATTCAAAAGAATACAAGCTTAACCAGCCCCATTCCAACTCTGCTAGGGGCCGATCACTCCACCACAGCCCTCATTGGAAGGATCCCACCCCTTGAATGAGCTTAAAGCGTCGCCGCCAATGCAACTCTGATCGGGGCCTACCACACTCCAGTAAGGGTACAGTGTGCATTCCAAGCACCCTCCTAAGAATCGTTAGAATAACCTTAGTAATGCAAAGTCATAGACTGGTCGGTCCATGTGTAATAATCGCAGTGGACAGTGGGACAGTAAAAGATTAATGAAAATAGGGGGTGGAATGCCAGCACCCAAAAAGAAAATAAAGCATATGTTAAACAAAAAGAAATGTGCGGATGGAAAGGATAAACAAAAAAACCAAATGGAAATGCAGAAAAAGGAAAGCAAAACTAATAACGGGGATAGGAAAGAGAGTGGATAGTTGGAGTGGAAGGGATAAGTGAAATTACTGGGGTGAATGGAAACATAAAAATAAAAATTATGTTAATGAAAAAGGAAGGTGCAAGTAGAATGGATAAATGAGATATCAAAAAAGGAATGGAAATAGATGCAACAAAAAACTGGGATGTTAATGAAGGAGAAGGATCCGAGAAGAATGGAAAAACAAGAAATTAAAAAAGGAATGGTAAAAAAGATAAAATTGGGGGGGGAGGGGAATGAGAATGAGAAAGGACATTTAAAGTGGAAGGGATATATGCAAATAATGAATGGAATGGGGAAAAGATCAAAAAATAGATAATGCAACTAGGAATTAAGGGAATTCATATACAGAGCTCTGGCTAAGCTCTTCAGTACATGCGAGTTCTATATCAACTCGCTTACAGCCCTGACTCACATTTCCAAAATGTCCTCCAAAGTACTGACAGATCGATCTACACGGCGCTCTTCTTCAAGGTCGGATTGATCAGAGGACGATAGGGTGATTGAGGAGGGGCTAATATCTGAGAGATGGTCGTCTGACTCATCGGCTTCAACATCAAGAAACTCCAACGATCTACTTGGTGCATTTTTAGATCTAAAGTAGCGGTACGAACCACGAGCTAGTTCGATAGCTGCATCATTTGCATAAGATGGAAGAGTCCAAGACTGTGGTGGGCTCGGGTGGAAATTAGGATCAGAAAAGAAAGGACGACGCACGGGATACCTCATATTATCGCATCTGCAAATGTAAATGGCAAGTTGTTTATGAATCCACTTTACATTCAATGCGTGTAGATGAAAGGTAACACTAGAGAAAAAGTGTCTAAACTCACTTCTTGAACCGAGATCTCTTCACGATCTTCATTATAGGAACTTCGCCCTCAGGATCCTCAGAGCTGACATGCTGTGCGGTGCTGGCTTCTGGAACCAATGTACTGCGAATCAATGGTTCCAGCAAAGCCTTGAAAATGGCTGAATCGGCCTCCAAGGCCACGATATGGCGGTCAACGTTGCGGCAGGCATGGATTGATGAACCTGATACACGACCCAATGAGTATATGTAGTGCTGATAATTACCATGGCCAAAGAAGACAAGTACTGCAACATAGGGTACAAGAAAATATTAGGGAGAAGAAACTGACCAGTTGCTGCCGTACAATCTAATATGACATTCCCCGGATCGGATGCAGCTTCAATCAACATTTCCATGAGTACAACCGATTTTTCCCGAGGGCCTCTCCATGGCTTCTGACCGTCACACAATTGGTTCTCGGGCAGAACAATGTTCTGTAAGCAGTCATCGCGACCCACGTTTACACCGTGGCGGCTAAGCAGCTTGGGCACGGGCCTGAAAGCAAACTTTGATGCAGGAACTCCACTTTTCACTGCCAATGTAATTCCGAACCTGAGTGTCTGCATCCCATTTTGAAAGAGCAAGTTAGTAGTAGATCACTACGACTCTGTGATCGCATTGTGCTAGGGGAATTTCGAACTCTGATAGGGATTGATTAATGATGGTAGACTACTCAAAGGACCAGAGGTTTTTTTTTGAAAGTGGTCCTCTTCATGGCTTCTTCTCGATGGCCTTATGCTCTGGCCGCAAGCACTCGGTACAGCAAGGAGACTAATGGTTTTTCATGAAGGCAAGCTCGTGGGCCATGGCTATGAATGTAAGTCTAAGCTGATTTCCAATTGTTACCAGGAGAGTGACTATGCTAACCCTAGGTGACTAAGGAAGAAATGGAGGAGATTAATGTGAAGTTAGAACTTACAGTAACGGATTGATCCAAGGGTGATGTCAAGTGGAGTCGGTTCATTGCCCACCATTCCTTGCGGACTTTCATTCCATACGTATGACAGTAACCTAGTATTGTAGATTTTGTTGATGCTCGAAAGGGATGAAAAAGTATCATCGCCCCGTCATCCTGGAGGTGATTCTCTGCAAAGTCAAAAATGCTCTGCAACCAATCAGAAGCTCCGTCATTCCAAGCGGGGATGGATGTGGGAGGGTCGGAGACGCCTGGGACAGGGAGGCCTTCTGGCAAGTCAGCAATGATGAGGTCAACGAACGGGTGACTGACTTCATCACCCTTCAAATACAGGGCTCTTCCGTTAGTGACCTGCACAAAAAGCATATAGAATGAAGTTAACTGTACGCAACAAGAGAACTGAAATTCAGGAGGCCTCAGAATAAAGTAAGGTCCTACTCATCCCGCAACTAATAAGTTGTTAGACGTGAGCTCCTATTTAAATATATGGAAAAAGCTTCACCTGGACCATTGCGATGCTCATTGCACCTGCGACCAAGGAAACATTCTATGACAAACTAGAGTAGAGCAAAGCAGACATTGGAAAGACAAAAGTTCAACTAAAGTGAAGGCACATAAGGACTGAGGAAACTTCACGGCCACCAGTTAAATGCACCGAAGAGGCGAATCACACTCGATTCCAAGATACACGAGCAACATCCTAGAGTGCCAATGGCACAGCCTACAAGACTGTAAGGGCCAGGCCTAAGCGAAGCTCGCTGCATCCCAAGTCAAGCAACTAGTTCAGTAGCTGCTCATAAGAGCTCTGCACGGGGTTGATCACTCTGCTTTTATTATTAGTTCTCTTGTTCTCTGAAGTCACAAAACCAATCGAACCACTGCCGAATGCAACTCTGGTCATGCCGACGTCTCACCCACTGCCCTCTTTAGTCCTCACCCGAGCCTCAAAGATATAATCAATGGACTGACCACTGCAAGTCTGATCGGGGCCTACCACACTCTTACGGTCCATACTTTGAACAAAAAAGGAAAAGGATTGAAGCTTAAACAGCCCCATTGCAACTGTGGTAAGGGCCAATCACTCTCCCACAGCCCTCAATTTGTCCTCACCCACGCCTTGAATCAGCTAAATGCGTCATAGCCAATGCAGCACTGATCAGGGCCGACCACACTCTTAGAGTCCATACTTTGTACAAAAAGTTAAAAGAATTGAGGCTTAACTGCCCACTGCAACTCTGCTAGGGGCCGATCACTCTCCCATAGCCCACATTGATCCTCAGCCGAGCCTTTAAAAAACCAATGAATTCACTGCCCATTGCAAGTCTGATCGGGGCCTATCACACTCTTACAGTCCATACTATGTACAAACAAACAAATGACTCGTACATTAACTGCCCACTGTAACTCTGGTAGGGGCCGATCACTCTCCCACAGCCCACATTAGTCCTCACCTGAGCCTTCTAAAAACCAACGCATCCCATGCTCATTGCAAGTCTGATCGGGGCCTATCACACTCTTACGGTCCATACTTTGTACAAACAAACGAATTAGTCCTAGTTTAACTAACCACTGCAACTCTGCTAGGGGCCGATCACTCTCCCACAGCCCACATTAGTCCTCACCCGAGCCTTCATAAATCCAGTCGATCCACTGCCTCTCCAACTCTGGTCGGGGCCTACGACACTCTTACGGTCCATACTTTGTACAAATAATTGAAAGGGTACGAGCTGAACTGCGCATTGCAACTCTGGTAGGGGCCAATTACTCTCCCACGGTCCATGCTAGATCTCACCTGAGCCTTCAAAGAACTCTGATCGGGGCCGACCACTCTCCCACAGTCCATACTTGTTCTTCCGTGCGAGAGTAGGAACTAGTCATGATATGCTCACTGGAACTGTGGTCCGGGCCGACCACTATTATGAAGTGTACATTTTTCTCTCAATGTCTCATATGCTACCAATCCAAGGATGACCTGATTCAAAGGGATGTGACCTATTTTACCTTAAGAAGGAAATCCTTGATTTCCAGGTAAGTTGGCGTGTAGTCATCGTCTTTGCCTCCTAGAACATCGTCGAGGGAAGAGTTCAGGATCAATTCTTCATTTTTTCCACAGTCCCCAGCATCGTTGAATTCAAGAAGCTGATTGAGATCGTCATAGGTTGTTCTCCTTTTTCGATTCCTCGACCCCGTTTGCTCTTGCTGCCCGTATTCATTAGGTGGAGTCTCCATACCCTCCTGACCCGGGGTAGTGACCCTCTTCTTGCCCTTTTTCGCTGTTTTCTCTTGTGCCCTCTGCTGCTTCTCGAGCTCCTTCTGCTCCGCCTTCTGCTCTGCTTCTCTCACTTTTTGGGCTTTCTTACGGTCCTCTTCGAGCCTCCTCTTCAGCGCCTTCGCTCTCTCTTCTTCGTCTTCTATTCCGATAAGATCAACCATTTCGATACCAGACTCCCCAATGGCGTCCCTAGACCTCCTGAGCTCGATCTCAAATGATGGAGTAAAGCTTGGCACACAGTCCAAGTACCATGCACCTGCAGTGAGGTGCGAAGTCGTCCATGTCCGCTGTTGTAAAGCGGAGAACATGCACGCTGGATTTGATCGATCGACCCAGGCTGCAAGAAAAACAGGAAGGTTTTCCTTCGAAATGGCGTGCTTGGCTAAGAGCTCGAATTTGAAGTACCTACGCAGGACTCAACACATAATAATCGAGTTAGCTCTCTCCAAAAATGCATAGCAGATTAGACAGCTTACCGAGAAGAACCCTTACACCAAGCCATGTGGAGAAATCGAGGCTTCAAAATGGAGAAGTTGTATTCGACCATCAAATTACTTCATCAGTACATTACACCCTGGAACAAAGCCTTTAAAGAAAGCCAATGTAATCAAAGGATAATTGACTGGAGCACACCTTCTACGAATTACAAAATTAGGGGTGGCAACACTGCCATGACAACAATATTAAGATTTCGCAGACACACGCACAATTGACATTGTTAGGGGCCGAAACAGTATGAGAGGTAGGAGATGAGTACCGGTAGAGGAGACGCCTGACGATCAGCTCTGATCCCTTCAAATCCCGAAAGTCTTGTCCTTTTTGGAAAGCTTCATTTCCGCGAAAGTAAGAAAGAAAGACATTGTCCCACAGCTTCATCCGGCAGTCCTCCACATAAGCAGGCAACGTCATTGGGTCCCCTGATACTGACATATCAATGCCAACACGGTCTTGACGCACGATCTCGTCAAAGGCTGCCGTGGCTTGATCTGATAGCTGTCGAATATGCATGCAAAATTGTAAGCTACGGCTGGACGCACCTCTGGGGAAGTCACGATCAACCTGACTATGCATCTCAATAAAAATTGGTGGATCAGGATGCGTGCGCAAGTAGGGGGTATTGTGGTGAAGGTCATACCTCTGCCCAGAATGTGGCTTTATGCAGCCATACAGTAAGCTTCTCTTCGTTGACAGGCTTTGGAGGGATCTTCCGGGCCTCGCGGGTGGCAGCAGAGGAATTAAAGAACTCGAGCCACTTGATCTTTGCTGCTGCTGAGGCCTTCGCGGTCACCATGAGCTGCAGTTTTTCCATGGTCAATTCCGTGTTACTAGAGTTGAAAGCGTAATGTCGCTCGACCTAGCACACAAAGAGCGCGACGGTGAGTCATTAATTCAGAAGAGGAGCAACTGCCAGCAGAAATCTCCACACTGGCAAGACTCGGATGAGTTCAACACTGTAGCATTCTGTACCAAGCACTTCGTGGGAAGCGAAGTGCCCCTCATCAATGTTACTTAAAAGTATGCCTCTGTGAAGCAAGTCTGTTAAATCGTATATTTATAAAGTGTTGCTTGAATACCACATAGAGTCTAACGCAAATTGCATTACGGAGCTTGGGCCGGAATTTATGTACCTCACGTAACCAAGCCGGTGTCAGCTCGGGATTCGCCACAGCAACATATTTATTCATCTTTTGTCTGAGTTTTTCCGTTACCTTCTTCACGGCAGCTTTCATAGCAAACACTTTTTCCGCTTCAGAGACATCACCATCGTTCTGCTCCAAGAAACCTCTTAGACCATCGTCGGCCGCGCGGCTAATCTCATGCTAAAACACAGACAGTCCAAATACAAAAGAACACGTTAGCTTCGCATCCATAATTATAAAATAAAAACATTGGAACAGTTTGCCATAGATACCGTGGAAGCAATCTATAGGAAATGAAAGCAAACAAATAATCCCGCCATACAGCTCCCATCAAGATCAACATGTTACCGACCAATCCCTGAATGAAGTACTGATATAACTGGGGCTATACTATGGCATAAGCCCTTCCTGATATGCTTTATTGTGAACATACCTGGAAGATGAAACTCGTAAACACTTTAATCGGCAAGGTCTGCCATGTATTGTGCTTTGTTTTCTTACATTTTTTCAAATCTGAATCCGACAAGATATCCTTGAATTGTTCCAAAGGCATCAAGCCATATTTTTGAACTCTGAAGAGGGTATGAACTGGATTGGTTTTGACATGAGAGTCCTCCGTGTGCCTATCACAGGGGACAATATTAAAACAACTCATAAGCAAGTAAAAACCTCAAAACACCTATATACGAAATACCTTAAATCACCTACATATTTGCTTGAAAAGATTGGTCAGTGAAAAGTAATATTACTTACTTGTTGATATTGTGCATCAACTGCATGACAAGACCGATTCTCCCCTTAGTGTCTAGGAGAATGGAGTCAACTAGGTAATGCCAGGACTCCTCCGTCTTGTGCAATCGATCAATATGGTTTGTCCAGGCTTGGTATCGGTGGTTGCCATCACACACGAAGAACATCGTGTTTGTGAAGGAAGCTAACTCTGGAATTGTCAAAAGGAAGTTATTAAATTCCTCGTTTTTCTTAGTCCAAATTGGTCCCCACTTCCACGTGTCAGCCTCGGTAACCTCTCTAGTCTTGCCGTCCTCGTCAGTAGTTGACACATAGAATACTGCTGCACCCTCTCGATAACCGTGAACAAACTCCTGCTCGAGTTTTGAGAGATCGCTTTGTAAGGTTGGGCGGACCATCGGCATGGGATGCATTCGACACAGGGGAATGTTGAATCTGGATGCGCTAAGTGGCTGCAGCCGGATATCTGCAATTGTCGAGACAGAGTTGACCCTCTGTCGTGTTCGAATGTCGTCCTCGTTTCCAGCATATGCTTCGCCAATGGAGTCCTCGTCGCCATCGGAATCTTCGTCCTGGCCATCTGTCTTCTGTGTCAAAGCTAGCGCATCTTCATCATGAACCTCCTCAACCGGAGGGTGTTGGTCCTACAAGCATGTTGATCCCACCATCAATAACAACTCATTGCAACTCTGCTAGGGGCCGATCACTCTCCCACGGCCCTCATTAGTCCTCACCCGAGCGTACAGAGAAACCATTCGATCCACTGCCACTAAGACTCTGATCGGGCCTACCACACTCTTATGGTCCATACTTTGTACAAACAAACGAATTAGTCCTAGTTTAACTAACCACTGCAACTCTGCTAGGGGCCGATCACTCTCCCACAGCCCACATTAGTCCTCACCCGAGCCTTAAAAAAACCAATGAATCTACTGCCCATTGCAAGTCTGATCAGGGCCTACCACACTCTCACAGTCCATACTTTGTACAAACAAACGAATTAGTCCTAGTTTAACTAACCACTGCAACTCTGCTAGGAGCCGATCACTCTCCCACAGCCCACATTAGTCCTCACCCGAGCCTTAAAAAAACCAATAAATTCACTGCCCATTGCAAGTCTGATCGGGGCCTACCACACTCTTACGGTCCATACTTTGTACCAAGAAACGAATTAGTCCTAGTTTAACTAACCACTGCAACTTTGCTAGGGGCCGATCACTCTCCCACAGCCCACATTAGTCCTCACCCGAGCCTTCAAAAAACCAACGCATGCACTGCTCATTGCAAGTCTGATCGGGGCCTACCACACTCTTACGGTCCATACTTTGTACAAAACAAACAAATGACTCGTACATTAGCTGCCCACTGTAACTCTGGTAGGGGCCGATCACTCTCCCACAGCCCACAATAGTCCCCACGCGAGCCTTCAAAAAACCAATGAATCTACTGCCCATTGCAAGTCTGATCGGGGCCTACCACACTCTTACAGTCCATACTTTGTACAAATAAACGAATTAGTCCTAGTTTAACTGCCCACTGTAACTCTGGTAGGGACCGATCACTCTCCCACAGCCGACATTAGTCCTCACCTGAGCCTTAAAAAAACCAACGCATGCACTGCTCATTGCAAGTCTGATCGGGGCCTATCACACTCTTACGGTCCATACTATGTACAAACAAACGAATTACTCCTAGCTTAACTGACCACTGCAACTCTGCTAGGGGCCGATCACTCTCCCACAGCCCACATTAGTCCTCACCTGAGCCTTCAAAAAACCAACGCATGCACTGCTCATTGCAAGTCTGATCGGGGCCTATCACACTCTTACGGTCCATACTTTGAACAAACAAACAAACGACTCGTAGCTTAACTGCCCACTGCAACTCTGCTAGGGGCCGATCACTCTCCCACACTCCACATTAATCCCCACGCGAGCCTTCAAAAAACCAATGAATCTACTGCCCATTGCAAGTCTGATCGGGGCCTACCACACTCTTACAGTCCATACTTTATACAAAAAATCAAAACAGTACAAGCTGAAGTGGTCTTTTGAAGTCTGCTATGGGCGGATCACTATCCCACAGCCCTCCGCATTCCTCACCTGAGCCTTCAACTAACCAATTAAAACAGCCACTACAACTCTGATCGGGGCCAACCAACCTCATACAGTCCATACCTTGTAGAGGAATTCAAAAGAATTGAAGCTTAACTACCCATTCATACTCAGCTAGGGGCCGATCACTCTCCCACAGCCCACATTAGTCCTCACCCGAGCCTTAAAAAAACCAATAAATTCACTGCCCATTGCAAGTCTGATCGGGGCCTACCACACTCTTACAGTCCATACTTTGTACAAACAAACGAATTAGTCCAAGTTTAACTAACCACTGCAACTCTGCTAGGGGCCGATCACTCTCCCACAGCCCACATTAGTCCTCACCCGAGCCTTTAAAAAACCAATGAATTCACCGCCCATTGCAAGTCTGATCGGGGCCTATCACACTCTTACAGTCCATACTATGTACAAACAAACAAATGACTCGTACATTAACTGCCCACTGTAACTCTGGTAGGGGCCGATCACTCTCCCACAGCCCACATTAGTCCTCACCTGAGCCTTCTAAAAACCAACGCATCCACTGCTCATTGCAAGTCTGATCGGGGCCTATCACACTCTTACGGTCCATACTATGTACAAACAAACGAATTACTCCTAGCTTAACTGACCACTGCAACTCTGCTAGGGGCCGATCACTCTCCCACAGCCCACGTTAGTCCTCACCCGAGCCTTCAAAAACCAATGAATTGACTGCCCATTGCAAGTCTGATCGGGGACTACCACACTCTTACGGTCCATACTTTGTACAAATAAACGAATTAGTCCTAGTTTAACTAACCACTGCAACTCTGCTAGGGGCCGATCACTCTCCCACAGCCCACATTAGTCCTCTCCCGAGCCTTCGAAAAACCAATGAATTCACTGCCCATTGCAAGTCTGATCGGGGCCTATCACACTCTTACCGTCCATACTATGTACAAACAAACAAATGACTCGTACATTAACTGCCCACTGCAACTCTGGTAGGGGCCGATCACTCTCCCACGGCCCTCATTTGTCCTCACCCGAGCCTTCAAAAAACCAATGAATTCACTGCCCATTGCAAGTTTGATCGGGGCCTACCACACTCTCACAGGACAAACTTTGTACAAACAAACGAATTACTCCTAGCTTAACCAGCTCCATTGCAACTCTGGTAGGGGCCGATCACTCTCCCACAGCCCACATTAGTCCTCACCTGAGCCTTCTAAAAACCAACGCATCCCATGCTCATTGCAAGTCTGATCGGGGCCTATCACACTCTTACGGTCCATACTTTGTACAAACAAACGAATTAGTCCTAGTTTAACTAACCACTGCAACTCTGCTAGGGGCCGATCACTCTCCCACAGCCCACATTAGTCCTCACCCGAGCCTTTAAAAAACCAATGAATTCACTGCCCATTGCAAGTCTGATCGGGGCCTATCACACTCTTACAGTCCATACTATGTACAAACAAACAAATGACTCGTACATTAACTGCCCACTGCAACTCTGGTAGGGGCCGATCACTCTCCCACAGCCCACATTAGTCCTCACCTGAGCCTTCTAAAAACCAACGCATCCCATGCTCATTGCAAGTCTGATCGGGGCCTATCACACTCTTACGGTCCATACTATGTACAAACAAACGAATTACTCCTAGCTTAACTAACCACTGCAACTCTGCTTGGGGCCGATCACTCTCCCACAGCCCACGTTAGTCCTCACCCGAGCCTTCAAAAACCAATGAATTGACTGCCCATTGCAAGTCTGCTCGGGGACTACCACACTCTTACGGTCCATACTTTGTACAAATAAACGAATTAGTCCTAGTTTAACTAACCACTGCAACTCTGCTAGGGGCCGATCACTCTCCCACAGCCCACATTAGTCCTCACCCGAGCCTTCGAAAAACCAATGAATTCACTGCCCATTGCAAGTCTGATCGGGGCCTACCACACTCTTACGGTCCATACATTCAACAAACGAACAAATGAGTCCTAGCTTAACTGCCCACTGCAACTTTGCTAGGGGCCGATCAATCTCCCACGGCCCACATTAGTCCACACCCGAGCGTACAAAAAACAAACCGATCCACTGCCACTAAGACTGTGATCGGGGCCTACCACACTCTTACGGTCTATACTTTGTACAGAAGATCAGAACATTGCAAGCTTAACTGCGCTTTACAGGTTTGCTAGGGGCAGATCACTCTCCCACGGCCCTCATCATCCGTCACTCGAGCCTTCAGTGAAACAATCAATCCACTGCCACAGTCCATACTTTGTGCAGAAAATCTAATGAGAACATGGTTAAGGAGCCCCATTGCAACTCTGGAAGGGACGATCACTCTCTTACAACCCTCCATAGTTCTAACCTGTGCCTCACTTGATAAGATAAATACACCTTCTACTCAGTGAAAGAGAATGGACTGACGTACCAATCACTTGGATGCAGTGACCCGAATCATCATGTAGTTCAAATACAGATTGAATTTCAGTAATGATGCATTTTGTAACCTGTCGGTACAGCTCATCCATGTCACTGCAGCTTGTGCTCTCCTTAAAGTTGATGCATAGAAGAGCAAAGTCTTTTACTGACCTACAAGATTGCTCGGCACAGTTCAAGGACTAATAGAGGCTAGGTTTCAGATTTACCTCGTCGACTTCCATACGTTCCTCATCTCCTAGGGCCCTTGCAGCTGCTAGGTCCTCCATTCCTCGATTCTGCAAACCTGAAGTAGATTCCGACACGGATTTGAGACTCCGTGAAGTCTTAGAGCCTTGTACTCGTTTAGGCCGCTGCTCTCTCGTCTGACCCAAAGAGGAGTCTTCGGACCCGGATCTTACATCCTGCGCACATAATCCACCCAGTGGCATTACTTTCGACAAGAGAAGTTCAAATTAGAATCGCAGGCAAGAGAGGGTAGTGGAGCGTACGAGCATGCGGACCGTGGGAGGGTTTGAAGAGACTCAGGCACTAGACTGCCTTCGACAGTTGAACCCTAGATTCAACACCCGAATTGCAAGCATTTCATTAGCTGCGAGAAAATGCGACCCAAAATCTATGCTTTGAGTACAATGATAACCAGTGGCATCGCACTCGCTTACCTCCTTTGTACTTTCTTTCTGACGTGAAGAAGCCTCTCCGTCTAAAAATGCCAATTTAACTGGCTGAACCTCTCCATCGTCAAACCCGTTGCCGTCTCCCATTTCCTTGCTAACACCAGCCTGATTAGACTTCCCTCCCTTCCTTCCCATTGTTGAACGCAAGTTGTATGGAGTACCTAAACCGTCCCTGCACGCTAACTTACGTAACCTCTCTTGACGTTGCTCTCTTCTAAATTCGAGCTTAGCTTTTGCACTCGATCTGGTTATCATCTCTGTGAATGCTACTACGAGAGTCTCAGATTAATCCATGACATTGCCGCCTCAACAATCTATGAACTGACTAAATGTTCAGAATTCCTCGAAGGCACCAAGACATAAATGTCGTAAGATTTTCATATCCTGGACTTCATTGTTGGTCCAAGGAAGTTGGTTCAACTTCCACACTGTCAGTAACTTACTGTATGTTAGCCTCTCTTATTAAAAAACTGCCGTCTTTTATTAGCGGCGTCCATCAATGTAACCCTCTTCAAAAAATAAAGAAAATAACTTAAAAGAAGGCAACTCCATGCTTAATACTATCATTCTCTATATAAGTGACCTGGATGTCTCATTTGGTATCAGATTTGATTTTCAGACTTCCCTTCTCTGGGTAGATACTCGTATGTTTCGGAAGGGATGGACAGCAACCCGCTACATCCCCGTAGTCACCTCGCTTCAGGATCAGAGCAGGAGACAGATCAGGTCGTGTCCATAGATGAATTTCATGGTCCATTTGAACCAGTTCCTGAATGCAACATTCCGGAGTGCAACAAATCTGATGCCCCCATCGATGGAGTCCATGCTGTAGATGGGAAGGGCTGTGGCGAGTCGCTTCATTCAGCTGTGGCTGAAGTAGAGCGCACCCAGGGCAATTCAAGTAAAGCATCCCATTCCTATGCAAGAGTAGGGGTCATCAAACCTGGAACGTACTCTAGGCTTTTATTAAGAAGGACCCCCCGCCCTAGAGGTCGTAAGTTAAAGAGTATGGGATGCTGGGCAGTTGAGAGCATCGAAGGGCCACAGGAAGATAGTATCAAGGATTCAAACAGTGTTCAGGGATCTAAAAAGCGCAGCCGCCAGGGCTGATATAGATTAGTGGCCTGATATAGATTAGTGGGCCGTGCAGTAATTAGATACTTCTACATTATGAAGATGTAGATGGTTCCAATGTACTCTTCACGGTTTTATTTTATCGAAGATGCTGCAATTTATTGGCGGTTTGCCGTCATTTCATGTAATGGCTCTGTTATCGCAGCACTTGTCATAATTATTGTGATTAGGCTAGGCTATCCCACCACCATGTCCAGAGTTGGAGTACTTCTCACCTAAGTAATTTCAATACACGTACATACAGTTCAGCAATGACTGAAGTTAAACCAACGATGATGATGCCTCTCATTCTCTGAACTTGTGATTGTTAATTGGTTTCCATCGAATTTGTAATCTTAGTACTCCAATACTCATATGTTTTTGTGTAATCTGCTTTGCTTTCTTTCTGCTATCTCATCTCACTGTTGCGAGTGCCACTTAATCTGCTCAGGATGGCCTACCTTTGTGCGGACTCGCATTCTGTTCCAATTACCTTTCCATTGGGTGCAGATGGGTGTGCTATGATCAGTTCCACAACTCTTAGTCTTCGATTTCGGTTTCGGGAGGACTCCCTCCATGTAGAAGAGGAATTTTTCGACGACATTACTGGTGGACTCTCGCATGCAGTGGGTCAGTTACCAACTCAGAATGAGATTGGAACGTTCTGGATGCTGAAACCTGGAAAGTATAGAGTTTACGGAGTTACGGAGTCTGGCCTAGGTGGCTCTACTGAATTGCTTACTCCCCGTTCGTCCACAACAGTTTGCATAGAGTCTGAACCATTGTTGAGGAAGGTAAAAACCGAGCCAGGTCTTCAGACAATCTATGAGTTGAGTGATGACTCCGATAGTGAGAACGCAGAAGACACCACTGTAATTCATGAGAGCAAGGGTAAGACATTGCCAACCCTAGATGATAGTTGTGAAGAAGTGCTTGTCTCTGCAAAGTCCTCGGTTGCGTCTACCGTTGTTGTCTCCTCATCAGTGAGCGTCGTTCAGTGCCTCATGAAGCTTAGCGTCCGTAAGAGGTCCAAGAGTGTTCTGTCGCGCATTGATTTCAATGCAATTAGAATGCAGGAAGTTCAATTCCTCCCACCAGTGTACAATGGCGATGTGATTTTCGAGTTCCCACCCCTAGGTGCACACGGCCATCACTCTGCTGCAAAGCAGTTACGCGGGATGGATAGGAAGTACGATGGCCACCCTTGGACTCGAACGGTGACCTCTAACATTCAGAACGACCTGAAGCTAACATTCCGCTCTTCATCGTGCCTTGGCCATCTCCGCTGTGACAATTCCAAATGTGAGTTCTTGACACGTAAGAATAGGACCACGCTAGTGAACGAGACTGAGTGGGATGGAATTTCCGAGAAACTGTTTGAGGTTGGTTCCACTCCGCCGCACAATTCCACTGTAGTTTGTAAATCTTGCGGTACTCCACCGACCTGCCTTGCACTATGCCCTGCAAAGATTTACTATGTCACTGCAGGACCTCACATGACGAGGGCCTGCGTTCACCTGGGAACTCATGACCACCCAGTGAAGTCGGGAGAGAACCGAGACTTTGTCGACCACACGGAGAACTTGATCAGGGAGCAGGTGGACCGAACTCCGTCCGCCACGAATTCCGCCATCGTCCTTGAAACAGCGAAGGAGCTGCTTGGACCGTTACTTCTGGCCAAGGAGGGTGAACCGCAGAAGATTCTGGAATTGGAGGAGCTGGAACCAATATTCGACCGCTGTAAGCACCTCTCTTCCCCAAACATTCGAAATTGCATTACATTGTTCAAGAATGTTAGGCGCTTTGGGACCATGGATGGCATCAGGCTACTGCGAGGCTTCAGCAACTGGAAGTTCATCCAAAACAACATGTTCCCGGGGCAAGGCGATGATGCGGCGAAGGTGTATGTCTTCAAGATGTCTGAGGTAGGGCCGGGTAGTGGAGTCAATTTAGTTAAGCGTATGCAGGCTGGCGGTGACTTGGAGGATGCGTGGATCATGTTTGACCACGTGAGGCGAGTTCGGGACTGGGTAACAATGGCCTGCCACGTCTACGACCCCACCTATTGTCGGATAATGACAATCGCAGCGTGCGACATGCAGTCGGAGGACACGGCAGCCCAGTCCGTCCTGTGGAAGAATTTGAATGCCGTCATGGAGACTCACGGGGTCGTGAGTGTAAACTTTAAGGGCTTCATGGCGGATGGTGCCCAAGCGAACTGGAACGCGGTTCGAATTATCTATGGGAGCGGTAACGCCTCCGAGAGGATGATTGATAGGGAGAGGACATGCTTATTCCATTGGAGGCAGTCTTTGGAGCAACATACAAATGCTAACATCCGCCAGGACCTCCGAGCACAGCACATCAAACTCTGCCAGCAGTATAAGGACGCGACGACACTTGCTGAAGCTGAAACAAAGTTCTTGGCAATCCGAGCATGGTGGATGTCATCCGGCGCTGCCACAGAGAAAGGGCTCTCAAATCTGGAAACGTGGCTCGCGTACTGGCACCACCGGTACCGCCAGTGGGGAGGCTTCATGGAATTGGTAATCAAACTCTCCCCCTTTCAATCTTTGTCACATCTAAGGCAACTTGCTCTACAGTCAGTTATCCAACACTGAGCTATCTGACCTAATCAACGATGTGTGCAGAATCACAGCGAAGACGAACTCGCGGAGATGCCGTCCTGCAACCTTGCTGAATCAATCCACAACAGATGGAAGCAGCAGTCTGGAGATCGGGGCAGCGACTTGTATGTCGCAGCTGTCGACGACTTTGTACGGGCCTTCATGCAATGCGTTGCCTACTTCCAGTTCCTGAAGGGGGAGCGTCCTGGGAAAGGTCCGTCAAAAGAAGAGCTCAAGCTCCGACGGGCACAGAGATCTGCAGCAAGAACAGGAAACCCAAAAGTTCTACACGAAGCAATTCTGAACATGCCAGGAGCAGACGAATGGTGCACCAGGAACCCGCATCTTGAAGGGGAGGAGGTCTGTGTCTCTCTGAAACGAAAACCTGATGTTGCATTCGGAGATGAACGGGAGTCTCATAGGCCAGATAAGATCACTGTGTCGAGACCCCGTGTCCAGACCCGAGCTGCACGCCTGGAGAGCGAATATCCTCCGACGGTGGTAATAGCAGAGTCCCCTACAAGCAGCGAAGAGGACCAAGCTGACCTTCACCCTCACCAGTCTCCACCTCCAGTTGACTACCATCACGTCACTTCAGTGGAGGAGACCGCCTGCAGCCCTTCCGAGTGGCACATTGCACGACTTCCTAAGACATCCGCCAAGGCGTGCTTCGCCCAACATGCTGTGACTAAGAAGAAATGCGTGGCTCGGATCGTGCAGCACGGGAAGAGCACTGTGGCGCCGACATACACGGGCCCCATGAAGAACTATAGGAAAGACAGAATAGAGACTCATCAGTTCTTTTTCTGCAACGACGACATTGACAGGTGCGTAAAGGGTAGCAAACGGAAGTGGGTATTATCAGTGCCTAAGGTACCTGAGGTGTGGCCCGTGAAGCTTGGCACGAAGTTAACGAAGAAAGAAATCCTGTCTCTAGAGAGTGCCGGCTTCAGACTCCCACAGCAGAAGGAGATGTCGCCGAGAAGACTCTTTCAAGACCGGGCAGCGCCAGTGGACTTATCTGCCTACCCTACGCCGGCTTATCCGGATGAGTTCCCTACCCGGCGATTAGGAAAGCTCATTCGACGGAACAAGAAGGCCCCGTCAACAAAGCATAGCAATAATTGTGCCTCTGCCTTGTCGTTGAACGCGAAGGTGAGCAAGTTGTGCATGCTGCCAGCCCCAGCCCTGGGATGCATCGTCACATTGGACTCCGGGAAGGTTCCGAAGGTACAGCAGTATTACTTGACCATTTCGCAACACCCTTCCTGCACGTGCCCAAATTTCAAGGAGATGGCAATGCAGGCACTTGGGAAGCGGGGTCAATGGGCTAACTGTAAGCATCTGTACTATGTCTTCACTGTAGTTTGCGGTCTTGAATCAGAGTCGGAAACATTCATTCATGCACCTAGTTTTAGCTTCAACGAAGTGAAGCGAGTCCTGGAGAGTGGCCTTCTCAAGTACTTGGACAACTAGTGATATCTGATTCGTTGTTTGTACATGTGTCGCCTGAAATCATTTCAATGGTGAAGTAGTGAGACTAAAAGGGCCACTACCAAAAAATTGGAGTAGCACTAGATTCCATTTCTCCAACTTCGTGTGAATTTCGCTCTGAATATATATAAGCACTATAAAGAACTGTTTAGAGAGCAATGTAAGGAACTATTTAATTCCTAGAGAGGTCTGGATAATCCGATTTTAGAGGGAGTCACCCAAGTGTGTTCGGGCCCGAACAAACCTTTTTCAGGGATTAGGAGGGAGTCACCTAAGTGTGTTCGGGCCCAAACAAACCTTTTTCAGGGATTAGGAGGGAGTCACCTAAGTGTGTTCGGGCCCGAACAAACCTTTTTCAGGGTTTAGGAGGGAGTCACCCAAGTGTGTTCGGGCCCGAACAACCCTTTTTCAGGGATTAGGAGGGAGTCACCCAAGTGTGTTCGGGCCCGAACAAACCATTTTCAGGGTTTAGGATGGAGCCATACAGTAAGCGCGCCTTGGCTCGAACAAACCTTTTTACAGACTCCGTAAACCTATTGCACTCTCAGTCAAAGGGAGCCTAGGAGGTACAATAATGACCAGGGTAAAAGCCTTTGACCATATCACACCGACCACGAGGTTAATGCACGACCTTGGAGACCCTAAACCGTTTTCAATTCACGGTCCGCTACAGTGATCTATATCCTCGTCGGAACCGCTCTTTCTATCATCGATTGCTGTACGTGTGAACGAGTGTATGCTATGTTGCATATGCATGTTCTAATCACTTTCCTTTTGTGCACAGCAGTCAGAATTCATCGTGTTCCAGTTCTTGACACTTGCTTCGATTTTCATCATCCGCATAGGACGTTGGATGACGGTCCTCCACATCCACTGCTGGCAAACGACGTCTAATCCAATCAAATTGTTTTATCCAGTCAGGGCTGTTCTGATTACAGCTTCTTCTATCCCAAAAAATACCACTGTCATCTGCTTTCGAAGAGCAATCAATAGACATCAAGGGATCATCTGGGTCATCAGGAGGTATCCATAGGATCACATCCTCGCGGAATCGCCTTGTTGCAGGTAGAATGAACTTGCACATCCATTTCGTAATAACATGTGAATGTGTAGCTCTCCTTAAAATAACCGGCTGGTGTACGTTCATTCCTAGCTTGTCTCTGAAGACGGGATGGAAATATTCTGACTCTCCTAGCGCCATTTATTGGTCTGTAAACCAGCATCAATTTGTGGTCGAGGTAATTAGGTATTGAAACAAAGTAGTCCGCAATGCATCAATCAATTCCCAGGTGTATGGATTTATTCCATAGTGGCCCTTCCTCAGAAAGTACCCTAAACCTCGAGGAGGACTGAATTGAAAGACATATACTCCATCAGCCTGAATCTTCCAACGACACTGAGGTTCCTTGGTATGCGGCCATTCATCACAGATTGGACAGTCATCGCGCAAGTACCCTGCCCACTTGTTTCGCTTGCTCAACAGTTTTGGATGGTCCTAAACTTAGAGAGGTTCAACAGTATAGGATTGCACGCAATCCCATCTTCTTGTTTCATACGAAAATTTGCGGAATAGATTGTTTCTTTTACATTTACTAATTTATACGTTGTCGAAGCAAAGAACCTAATAGAGCTACCAATAGAACCTAATAGAGCTACCAAATGTTCTGGTAAAAGAAGGATGACAATGTATTCAACTCAAATTTAAGCAGTCATTCACTTGGTTGGATGTAATTAAAAAATGATCAGTAATTGTAGTTCCATGATTTGAATCGTCGGAGGCATGTGAGGAGTTGTCCGGTTGAAAGTATGTTGAATTATGTAAGGTCTCTTTAGCATGTTCACAAAGATACAAAGTCTACACTGTCATACAACAGTGACAATATCTGTACCTAAATCAATATCATAATTAGAACAGAAGGCCGCTTCCGTGTGACCGTCACCTCAGTACACGTCCCCAAAATAAGCCCTAGCTAAATAGTTTTTATTACACCGTCCCACGGCTGCAGGCCCGTACTGCCCACTCATCCCAACACCGAGATTTTCCACGGCCATAGATCCAGGTCCTTCAGTCATTTCACTGAAATGGACCACGGCCATAGGTCACATTATGAACTATATTTAGAATTTTAAAAAATAAAAACATTGTTAGTCCATAAAATACCGTAATCTTACTGCTCTAAATCATATTCTCATCCAAATTTCCGCAAAGTTACCGCTCACCGCTCTCCGCTCACCGCTCAAGGCTCGCACTTTAGCATCGTCCTCTCCTCCATCTTCCCGCCTTATTTTTATTCAATACTTCTACGCTCTGTAATTTGTTTTATATTTTTTTTTCCCCTTCGTTGAACACTACGCTTTCATTTAATACCTTCTCTCATTTTGTTTGTTCATTTTTATAATTCCACCTCTCCCCCATCTTCATGCCTTATTTTTATTCAATACTCCTACGCTCTTTAATTCCTTTTTTTTTTTTTTTCCCCTCTTCGTTGAACACTATGCTTCTATTTAATTCCTTCTCTCATTTCGTTTGTTCATTTTTATAATTCCACATCTCCCCCATCCTCCCGCCTTATTTTTATTCAATACTCCTATGCTATTTAATTTGTTTTTTTATTTTTTTCTTCATTTTATAAATTTGAATGCCTATTCGTTTACTTTTTTTTTTTTTTTTTTTCTTTTGGGTACTCCAATCTCCCATACTAATGTATGGTATTTCAGTGTAGTCCATTCTCTCCCTTAAGCTTTATTTTTTTTCTTTTTTTGAACTTACGACTTTTAAACTTCATTGAGCGCGCCCTGTTGGATCGCGCGCGTCCGAACGCGCCCGCAGGCGCCCGCGCGGTGGTGTCCGCAGTCGACCCACTGAACCTGCCCACGCGCGCGCGCGCACACTCGCGACCGCGCCCGCAAGTACGCGCGCGCGCCTGCTTGTTCGACGCGCGCACGCGTCGTCCCCGACCTGCGCTCGCCCTGCTCGCGCCTACCCGTTCGCGCGCGCCTGCTCGCGCCCCACGCCGCCTGCGCGCGCGCTCGGGGTTTCAACTGGATTAGTGCAGTAACTAGTAAAATTTATCCCATATTTTAAGTTAACACTCCCTGAGGTTAGCTTAAAACGACTTACCTTCCAGTGGGTGGGCAGAAACATGAAAGAGCGAGATGACAGCCTGCTCCAGTTCTTAGACATGTGTAAATGGGGTGGGTAGTCCTCCCGCACTCTCATGTTTCTCAATCTTTTCACTTAAATAGGATTCCTTTTTATGTAGATGTGCACGTGTATGTAGTTTACACACTTTGATTTATTTAAATTTTATTCATTTTTCCCTCTCGTTGTTACTCCTTCTCGTTGAATTGAGGTGGCCAAATCGATCCCGGCCGTTTGATCGCGCCCGCACCCGACCGCCCGTGCGCGCCCGCGCCTGCATTCGCCCGCCGCTCTCCGCCCGTGCGCGCCCGCGCCGACATTCGCCCGCCGCTCTCCGCCCGCGCCCGCCCGCGCCCGCCCGCTTCGCGATCCAGCGCTCGCGCCCGCATGCGCCCGCCCCCGCCCGTCTTCCACCGCGCGCGCTATCCGCCACGCGGCCTTCAATCGCGCGCACCCACCTGCGCCCGCCCGTTCGCGTCGGAGCGCGCCCGATTTTCTGGTGAGCGCGCGTCCGTTCGGTCGCGCCCGTCCGGACAGTACTCGCCCGGTCGAGGGCGGCAGTATATAAACTGCCCCCTTGATTTGACATCCACCTTACCTCCTTGCGTGCTTCATGTCCTGGGTCTCCTTGAGGGCTCCTTGCTTGAAACTGTTAGCTTGGGGAGACACTTGGTTTGGGTGGGGGGAATGTAAAAATTCTTCTCTCCATAAATCAATGTGTCAAGCACTTTTCAGACACACTAAGTTATTCAGATAATAATCTTTTGGTACTACTGGTCCTATTAGTCCCGATACTTCCTTAATCATTCACTATGGATCCGGATGAAGCGGTTGAACCGGTTGAAGTGGTTGCTCCGGCTAGAGCCATTCCAAGACTCGGTACGAGAGAGTGGGCACCATGGTTTTCGATCAAGTTCCAGGAAGGGTCACTGTCACATAAGGTAGCCCAATGTGTGTATTGCAGGACCAAGTTTTCGTACGTGAGGCATAGGTGCTTTCAGCATTATGGTTGGGACCAGTCCAATCTCTCGAGGGTTTGCCAAAAGGCACCTACCGTAGTGAAGAGGAAGTTTCAGTTTTGCGCTGGAAAGATTCCCGGCCCTTTGACACAGGAGGAGGTGGATGGTATCAGGCCAACGTTCCCCGCGTCAGTTCAACGTGGAACATCCAGTGCTTCCACACACGGCACTCTGTACGGTGGATCCGAACCCTCGTATAATGATTCCGAAGAGGACCGAAATGTCTCCAGTGTTGCACCTAGTAGGGCCGGTTCGAATACCACTAGGAGCTTGCGGCAATAGGACATGAGTGAAGTACTCCAGATCGCCAAGCGGAAGGAGCTGGACATGTTGTGGTCATCCTTCTTTTACGAAGCCAACGTCGCATTCAACGTGGCCAAGCACCCAGCATTTATTAAGGCGGTGAGCACAACCGCGGCTGCCGGATTTAACTACAGTCCTCCTTCCTATGACGCGATGCGAACAACGCACATCAAGGAAAAAAAGAAGTTAATCAAGGCAAAGATTGATGAACGTACGAAAACCTCGACCGAGTTATACGGGGGTACCATATGCTCCGATGGCTGGGATAATGTGAATCGCCGACCGTTGATGAATGTCATGCTAGTATGTCCGGCAGGCGATGTATTTCTTGGGTCTGTTGATACGACTGGCGAGAAGAAGTCAATGGGATATATTGCCGGGGAGATGAAGAAATATATTCGAGAAATTGGCCCTCAGAATGTTGTCCAGATTTGCACGGACAATGCAGCCAACATGCTTGGCGCCATGGATAATATCCTGGAGGAGTTTCCTCACATGTACAAGCAGGGCTGTTGTGCCCATATTCTAGATCTTCTTATGGAGGACTGGGGCAAGGAAGTCTTTGTGAAGGATTTGGTCGCCAAGGCTAAACACGTGTGTCATTACATTCGGAGACATCATGTTCCCATGGCCCTTTTCCGCAAATTTGAACCGAAGTTGTCCTTGGTGGTTCCCGCTGAAACCAGATTCGCTTGTAACTATCTGATGATAGAGCGCCTTATGGAGGTTAAATTTGCTTTGGAGCAAGTGGTCATGGCACAGGAGTGGTACGAGTATGTCGACGGTTTATTCAACCAAACCGAGGGGGTGCGTAATCATGCACGCGCAAGCGTAGTGCGTCAAACAATTCGTGACGATGGGTTCTGGCATCAGTGTGACAACTTCACGCACCTAGTGAAACCAGCCCTAGTAGCTCTCAGGACCTTCGATGGAAGCCAGCCGGCAATGGGCAAGGCATGGATTACAATGAGCAACCTAAAGGATCACGTGTACAATCTCCGAGGATCCCCTTGCTTTTTCCCACCTGTCATGGCAACAAGGATGGAGCTGCGGTTCGACCGTAGATGGGACATGATGCATACCGATCTTCATTATGCCGCGGCGCTCTTGAACCCTTGGGTTAGAACGCATAAGGGCTTACAAGTCATAGGAGAAGCGAAGGCGGCTCTCAATCGGGTGTTTCGTCAGGTGGGTGGCCAAATGGGAATTCCATTTGGCGATCTTATGAAAGAGATGATCGAGTTCGACGAGGGACGTGGCCCTTACAGCCCCGAAGTGACCATCGATATCAGAGGTTTGAATCTGGAACCCCATCAATGGTGGCAGAGGATTGGAGGGGGACCATTGGCAGTCATTGCGAAGCGCATTTTATCTCAGGTCTGCTCCGCCTCATCGTGTGAACGGAATTGGAGCATGTATTTGTTTGTCCACAACAAGGTACGCAACCGCCTGGGGTTAGAGAAGTCTGAGGCCTTGGTGTACATTTATACGAATAGCAGACTCCTCCGCGAACGCCCAAAGCCCAACCCCCTCAGATGGTACGAGAACAATGCATGGTCAGAGGAGTCAGATCCGGAGAGAGATCCAAGCGAAGAGGAAGGAGATGACGACGATCATTACATACCAGTTGACCATGCAGGCAGTGGGGATGATGATGTCTGGGGACATGATAACGTCGACGTTAACACGAATGGGCAAAACGACGGTAATGGCAACGGACGCGGTGACGCTAACCGCAACAATCCGCGTGACCGCAACAACCACGATGATAACGGTGATGAGTACGACTTCAACAATGAACCAGAATATAACTAGGGAAACCCGGACATGAACATCTATGGAGACGAATTACCCACGCTCCCGGTATTTGATGAAGCGGCTAATGCAGAAGGAAGAGGCGCTCGTGACGAAAGAGATGCTATTCCAGTCCAAATCAATCCTGAGAACAATGACGGGGTTGCAGATGATTCATCCAGCGAGGACCATCTAGGCAACGATATCCATGCTGGCGATGATGATGAGGACAGTGACGAAGGGGGTGATGGAAGTCATGGACGGGCTGTAGATGGACCTCATTGGACCGGCCTCGTTAGTGGGGAGGGCAAGTGGGGAACCGTTCCGGCACAAGGCGACTCAAGCTTGTTTCAAGAGATTCCTCCTGCTCACGAGAGAAGGACTGTGCACGCAATCCCCGCACAGACTGTGGCTCCATCGCAACCCACTGGTACGGGGGGTATCGAACCAGATACAATCGTGGATGGAAGCCTGGCTCTGAGGCCCACAAGTTCAATGGGCGCAAAAATAGCTCGACTCCTTAGATCATCAGCAGCGGCGAGGCCTCCACTCAATCGAGCTAGTGGTAGTCGGCGTGGTGCCTCCACCGCCAAGCTAGTCCCCGTGGCGCCAGCTATAGACGAAGCCGTACAGAATGTGGCCCAACGTGGTGCGAAGAAGTCCACAGCCAAGGTTGTTAGGAAACCACCATCACAAGAACCCCGCGGAGGAACACGAAAGTCAAGCAAAAGAACTGGACCTGATCCCCTTCCATTCTATACAGGGTACACTGAAGGGGGGCCTTCTTCTGGAACTGGGGTTGTTCGCACACGCATAAACTTTGAGGATGGCATCACAGCCATCGGTAATTCCGGAAAGGAGAGGCCTATGAAGCGCCTAGTAAGTGCCAGAGATGGCAATACGGGTGAAGTTTCCGTGCAAGTGCGCAATCTTACATCGGAGGTGGAAGGAGAGGTACAAGCTCCAGTGGTCGGAGCTCCTGAGGATGAAGGTGACAACGAGCACTCAGAGGAGGAAGACCCCGATTGCGATGAGGCGCCAGATGACGAAGATGTGATAATCCGGCACGAATTGGGGCCCACTGTGGCTCGGAAAAGACAATCTTCACGCAAGAAGAAGCCCCGCAAAGCAAGGAGAGTCTAGACTGTGGTCACCTTTTTAGCGCATGAAGTAGCAGTAAATCTAAACATACAATCTACCGGCTAAAAACCAAAAAAATACTACGTTATTCTTAATGTTTTTTTTTTTTTTTTGGTAGCACCTTCTTATTACGTAGGCTTATACTGTTACTTAGAGTCAACCTAGTTCATTATCTCACACTCGAAGGAATTGTATGGTTGTGCTCTGTATTAATTTTTGTGCGCTAAATGCGGTTAATATATCTCCATTGAGTAATTTCGCAGTGAATTTTTTTGGTATTCTGTTCAATATACGAGTATACCGTAACCGAACTTGTACAGTGTATGTAACGCTGCCTATCCGGGCGCGTGCACTGGGACGGGCGCGTACAGGAAGGCGGGCGAGTGCACGGTGTCGGGCGCGTGCGCGGGGACAGGCGCGTGCACGGTCACGGGCGCGTACAGCGTGCTCGCGCGTACAGATAACCGGCGCGCGCAGGGGGTACGGGCGCGAGCACGCGGGCACGGGCGCCTGCGGCGTCGGGCGCGCCCGATGTATCATGTGGGCTGACGGGCGCGCACGTGGGCACGGGCGCGCACACGCGGGCACGGGCGCGGGCAGTCCCCCGCGCGAACGCGGTGGACGGGCGCGTGCAGACGGGCGCGTGTGGAGGCCCTGTGCGCGCGCGTGTACGCGCTTACGGGCGCGAACAGCCGAGGGGAGCATAAAAGGCGCCCCTTAACCCTTATTTTCTACTTTTCAAAGTCTCCTCTTCCAGGTGGCTCCTTGTCCTAGCCCGTGACTCCACGTGCTCTGCTTGGAACTGCAGGAAGTGGGAGCAACCAGATTGGGTGGGGGGGATCTTTTGGTTTTTTTTTTATTGTGTGTCCAGTTCATTATTCCAACTATGTCGGTCTCTCGCGGATCCGGGAAACGCCCTGCCTACGTAGATCTTGATGCTCCTGTAGAGGATGTGATGGCAACCTCCACAGCACCGACCGTTACAGGCTCAAACCCGTCATCAAGCTCATCGGGAAAGAAGAACCGGAAGTCGGCGAGTGAGAGGGACCCGGACTACCCACCTCCTCGGTACCAGGATTTCGTTAGAGAGCTAGCATTGGAGTGGTACGGATGTCGGAAATGGGAGATGATTACCCGTACATACGTTGAGAAGGGGGAGACCGGAATTAAGGACTTGAAGACCCATTTGGAAGAGTATTTGTGGAAGAAGCTGGACCTTTCCGAGAGATATAATGATTGTATTCATTACTTTCATTTCCCTAAGTGGATGGAGCAACAAATAACAACAAACACTACGAACATTGTGCATGTCTTTGAGTGT
The DNA here is from genome assembly GCA_014871385.1 of Ceratodon purpureus. NCBI lineage: Eukaryota > Viridiplantae > Streptophyta > Bryopsida > Pseudoditrichales > Ditrichaceae > Ceratodon > Ceratodon purpureus. The sequence continues at coordinate 17,234,923 of CM026423.1, read as the reverse complement.
GTCAACAAGAAGCCAAAGGAGGGCTACTCGCGGGCGCAGAAGGAGGAGATAGAGAAGCTCAAATATGTCCAGGATTCGTGCGCGAGATTCTCGAATAATAAGACGAGGGCGAGGCCATGGCTTGAAGCTGGACTGAAAAGCGCAATGGAGAAGTACTTGTGGGGAGCAGTGGTTGGAGTTCCGAGAGGGGTCAAGTTGGTTCCGCTGTCAGGCACAAAGGAAGGCGGTTATGGTAAAGTCCGAAAATTACGTATTGTTGGCATGCAAACCATACCTGAGACTTGTGTCTTTGCGGGGAAGACGTCCAAGGCTCCTGACGAGACCCAGAAGCGGCACGAGACATCAATAGAAGCCATGGTTTGCAGAATTGACCATCCCGGCGTTATTAAGTTTTTTGCGGTCAATGACTGGACGATGGAAGCCTACACGCTTTGGTGGAATGGGGATTGCCTGCAGAATTTTCTGCACAAGTTCAATTCAAATATCGGTGAGGGTACTCAGAACCGTAACATCCACAAGCAGATCGATATGCCCATGGAAACACGTGACCGTGTTAAGGCCTTCCGCACCCATAGGGCCAAGCTAGCTTGGGCACTCATCTGTATTATGGACCGGGTCCATAAGGGGTATTTGCAGCATAATGACATCTCCCCGGGAAATGTCTTGCTTCACTTCCCAGAGGATAAAGTGAGCGAGGTTTACATTGGAGTATGCGACTGGGGCCTTGCAAGTCGGGTGTGTGAGACAACTCCTTCAAGGTACGGTTACCCAAGTGATGAGGCGCGTACGGAAGCCTTCAAGGAACGTGGTAGTTTTGTGGCTCCGGAGTTGTGGTACACTTATGGTAAGCGAAATTCGGAGACCTCTTATGAAACTGTAAGGAGGAGACATCTATATACGCAGGCTGCCGATGCGTACTCGGTTGGAGTGGTAGCAAAATAAGATTTGGGATAACGAGGACGACTTCGACCTTTTCAAGGATACAGCGGGGAAGGCTAGATTTGCGGTGGCGTTGAAGGAGCTCACAAATCCCGATCCCAAGAGCCGCTCCACCTTGCGTTTGGTCCACGCTACTCTAACAGCCCCTCCCTACAATTTCCAAATCCCAGAGTGTTGTTATCGCAAACATATTTAGAAGTAGGCAAGTAGTGACAACAATGTGATATTCTCAGTTCTCCATAAGAGGGGACATTTTTTGTAAGTGGTTTACTGCCACAATTTTGCAAAACTTTTCAATAAACATTGCACTTCCCAATTGCCCTCTTCTGAAATACATGCCCTCTCTTGTCATTTATGATTTTGCCCGATGTCGCTCTTTCCCTACTAACCTGCAGCGCTCGCGCCCGACCGCCGGCGCCCGATGCAGCGCACTTGCCCAAATGCACGCGCCCGATCCAGGCTCGCGCCCACATGACCGCGCCCGATAAGTGTGCTCGCGACCGTCGACTGGATCGCGCCCGCAGCGACGCTCGCGCCCGTTCGCAGGCGCACGCGCGCGGCCGGAACGACGCACGCGCCCTCGCTCTCGCGCACTCCAGCGCGCGCCCGTGACATCGCGTTCGCGCGGACGCTCGCGCCCGTCGTCCTGCTCGCGCCCACCCGCTCGCGCCCGTAATCGCGCTCGCGCCCGCACTAATTCAGCGCTAGGTAAATTCGTTTTACCCTTACCGTGAGTCAACTGGTCAACGCCCTTATGTGACGGACACGGGGGTCTGTCTTGTCACCATGACGGACTAACGGACTAACGGACGGTCGGTCCATTATGACAACCATGGCAGGGAATAGGGAAAGACTGATCAGATGTATGAAGAACGAGTTAATGAACTACTATATGGGTTTCGAGCTTCCAAGCCGTAAGAGCACATACATAATGTATTCTGCTGCGGACTGGGAGGAGTTAGCCGATACGAGAGACATCGGTCGGGCGGAGCTGGAGAGCTGGCTGGATAAGGCGTATGCAACGGCTGCAGGGAAGAAGTGGCTGGACGACCGAAACAGGAACCTCAACAAGACGTGTGATCCTGCGGACGTGCCTGACTTCGTTAAGGTGATGTGGGACGCTCACAACATGGTACAAGAGCAAGCAAGTCACTTATCGCACATCCAGAAGGGGTTCAATCAGAAGTATAAGTGCGTGCTTACGGACCGGAGTAGGCCCGAGATTTCTGTTATTTTGCGAAGTGAAGAAGTGTATAGTTGGAGAGGAGGGGCAAAACCACACATATTCATGTACTTCCTGTTTGATGCGATCGCTGACATGCCAGTGAAAGCTCAGGTGCTACAGGAGAACGTCCTGTCTCGGATATTCGATCCTCTATTGGGGCAGGAACTTAACAGCACGCAGGTCTTTGTTCGCTCAGGAGCAGTTGTCTTCACAGATGCGGCGGGATTCCATGCGACACTACTGCACATCGAAACGCGCACGAGGACAGCGAAGAGGAGGTTGTGGAACTGGCATGTGGTCCACTACGTCCCTTCCCGCGAGGACGGATTTCCCGAACCGGAGCTGGGTTCTTCATACGTTGTCTACATGATTTTCTGCTTCGCTTATTCGCCAACGCAGTCTCCGAAGGAATGCTTCGGGGATTTCTTTGCGGGCAAGAGGCCATTCGACGCAGTGTACCTGGCCAAAGACATTACGGAAACCATCCAGCAATGGAGACGACCTGGTCGACCAACGATTAAGGTGGCCGCCCTTTCTACTATCTTTCAGCAGCACATTAAAAGATAACATGGTGCTCGTAAACGTCAACGGCGGGGCTCACTTCACCCTCCTTGGACTTGTAAGTACTCTGTCTGCACCCTTCGAATGTTGAAGTCATATTAGATATTTCTCTTTCACTGACTCGAATGCTTCCACTTTAGTTCATACTTGTGCGAATACACTGTTGTTCTTGAGGCTTATTATGCAGATGTCCTCCACTTATAGTACTCGCGATATATGCACTCGTTCACTCACGTATATAGAATCTAAGTCAGAAGTCCTTCTCTGTTCTCAGCCTCAGTGTTTCCGGATATGTCCTCACGGATACAAGATTTATCGGGGGATCCCTCGATGGACGGATAACGTCTTAAAAGTCTAGGCTTAAGGGGTTCTCAAATCATCGAGGGATCCCCCGATAAATCATGCACTTCTGTCCACATTTCCCGGCACCTCTGATCCCTTACGCAATGAAATTGAACGTGACATTTGGTTACAGTCTGCTGTTCGCATTTTATACATGTTCATATCGCCTGCATGTCTACAGGAAAACGAAGCCATGGTCCTCGAAGTTGTCTTCTGTGACGATGATGAGGAACACGCGAAGAAGACGATGATGAGGAACACGCGAAGAAGACGTCGAAGCAGATATGGGACATACTTTACAAGGACGCAGTTGACCCAGATAAATTGGTAACCAATGATGGTGGTGACGATGGTGATGATGAGGCAGGCGGTGGAGAGGGTGATAATGAAGATGGTGTGGCTGCTGATGAAGATGCCTGCGGGCAATCGCCGCCTGATGATTCCGAATCCAACTCTGACGAGGAGGAGACGGCTTGCACCTCGGTAGGTTCTCGACCTTAGGCAGGCTTCCCTAATTTGGGATTCCATGTTGTTTTATCGAGTGGCGAAATCTAGCATGATTACTATCCTCGTGTAGGGGTTCTGTAAGAAACTGTACCATTCTGTAAGCATCATAAATTGCATACCATTATGGAAAATGAGGAATTTATATTTCTGGAAAACGCTATTCCTCTCCCGACCAATTATTTCATTCCATGTAACATCCCCCTCACGACTAAATTCCCTACTCTTGTGAGCAAGGCACCTCTCTTTTGTTTGCTTAGCACTGCTCCTCGGGTTAACTTCGAAGGCATTGTAGTATTCCTGTACCATATACTGGAACCCAATTTCTACTCCACTGCAGCTTTTCTTACCGCTAATGGTTACCTGCGCTCATATTGCAGGGACTGCTGAACTCCGGGCGCGTTTATGGTGGAGCTGCGTCGAGGGATCACACCTTTGACGATTCTCACGTGGGGGAGTCCTTGACGCCACGAAGCGATGTTGCCACCGTGTCGGGAAACACGAAGGACGTAGCTCGGTCGCTGCTGGATATGAGGATATTACCGGTGGATCACCAGACTGAGACTACGGAACCTGAAGGTGGCGCAGAAGACGTGGGAGAGGGTGCTGACGGGCTGGATGACTTGGACTTTAATGTCCAGAACTTCGCTGCGGTTCCGCGAATGAATGAATCCGCACCAGCAGGAGAGGAGGACGCGGGAGTTCACAGGGATACGGAGGGGACGGATAGGGATGCTGTGGACCCGGGAAGGATTTCTCCTCTTCAAGAGCAGGAGACGGAGGGAGGAGTAGCTGATAGTCAGCATGAACCGTGCATCCCACCATCGGGAGATATCCCGATGACAGAAGGCAGTGCACCAATCCCCCGTACCTGAGGAGTGCGGTCCTCAGAGTTCGCTGTCCGTCACACCTTATGTGATCCCTTGCAGCCCCCCGCCTCCTCTCCCATCCAGCCCCCCGCCTCTTCTCCCACGGATTACATCTCCCGGGGAGACTCATCAGTCTCCCCCCGTGGCTCCTGACATGAACGAAGATGTTGTTGACGACACTCTGAAGGATTTAGACGCGTTCAGCCCGGAGAAGACGTCGTGCGACGCGGAAGCCCCGGTGTGCGACGATGTGAAGGCATGTGACGAGGTCAAAGACAACGACGCGGAAGTGGAGGAGTCTACCGAGGATTTATATGAAGGGCGCACTTACGGAGGTATCCACTGAGGTAGATGTAGTCGAGGTGGAGAAATCTAAGGACACAGATTGTGAATGTCGCTCACTTGTGCTAGAGAAGCGTTTGCAACGATCCCTTCCGCCGGAACTTCCGTCGGGAACAACATCCGGTCCCCCGGCCACACGAGGAAAGGGTAAGTCTGGGCCTAGCACCGGAACGGGGGTCAAGGGGAAGGGAAAAGGTTCCGGTGCTGAGAGAGAGCCTAAGGGAAAAAGCACTCCAGCAGGAGCTCGTGCTAGTCTGGACGAACAGGTAAGGGATCACATATCCCAGCGAGGGAATTACACCCCACCCTCTCGCAAGGCTAAGCATCTTGAAGCAGTTAGACAGGCTCACAAGTTCGTTTACAAGGACTATAATGATAAAATCCCATTTACTAATGACTTTGAAAAAAAACCTTTACCAGATTCCGACGTCTAAAACGGTTGGCATTTCATCGGAAGCCGAAGATCCGAATTTGGACGACAGTGTGAAAGGTATCTAGTCGGACTCTAATTGTAGGACTGATAGTTCTAATGTCCTCAGATTGGACATATGTAGAACGTGTAGGGTCTCCTGTAGATGCTTGAGGAATTCAGTAAACATGTGCATCGAGGGATCTCCCGATGCTTGGATCTACTATGACATTCTTTCAGTGGACATCTATATCGAGGGATCTCCCGATGCTGAATGTTGATCACACCTGTTTACAGTGGACATCTATATCGAGGGATCTCCCGATGCTGAATGTTGATCACACCTGTTTACAGTGGACATCTTTATCGAGGGATCTCCCGATGCTGAATTCTGATGAGACTTTTTTTTGTTGCATTTTCCAGGGCCCCCTCTCCCATCCTCCGTTCCAGCAAAGGTGATCGGAAAGGTACCCGGTCGAAGGTATTTGGTTGTACTAGACTTAAACGGGGTTCTCGTTCACCGTGGGATTTTTGTCAAGGGAAAAAAGCGCCCTATAATGATCAGACCTGGATGCCAGGAATTCCTGAACTGGCTTCATACTCAGGCAACGGTAGCCTTTTGGACCAGCATCGCGCCTAGGAATATACCTGAAACTCTTCCTGTTGTTCTTCAGGGCACCTCCTTACAGCTGCCAGATGTGCAGGTTCTTAGCCAGAACGAATGCACACGTTCGTCATACGTGGAGTCGTCAAAACCAGACAAGCCGTTCTTTCTAAAGGATCTCCGTGTCTTTGCTAAGTTGCTGGTATTGGAGTCCGTTGAGAAAGTCCTACTAGTGGATGATAGTCCACAGAAGAACCTTCTCAACGACCCTCATAACGCTGTCCACCCCCCAACCTGGTCCGGAGATGGTGGTGATAGGTTTCTTACGATGACACTGAAACCGTGGCTGGAGGGTCTATTCAGCTCAGGGAAAGCTGTCCCAGAGTATGTAAAACGGGCCCCGCTTCCGTTTGGTCAGTTCCCCATGGACCGGTCGTCGGACTTGGCACTGAAGATATTGAGGGCGGTGTAGCTTAGTACAAATGACTCTGGATTTTGGAACACTCATTTTATTCACAGTTCTTTATTGTCAATACATACATTCTCTCACATGACCATGTAATGAAGCGAAGATTGTAGTTTAGTGCAAATGACTTTGGATTATGGAACACTCATTTTATTCAGAGTTCTTCATTGTCAACACATACATTCTCTCACATGACCATGTAATGAAGCTGTAGCTCCCTCATGTTTGATAGCAGAATGAAACTAACCGAGTTCCTGAAAATTTGCATTTGTCTTACTGAACGCAATGGAGTTCTGGAACTTTGAATTTGTTTTGTTTTAAAATCGCTTTGCTGTGGTAATACTCTTTCAAGACATGGTCTGACCACCTCTGTGTGCCATGGCGTTGGGAGGCGCCATCGAGATATCCCCCGATGAACTATGTTAGCGAATTCGTCATTTGCAAACATCGGGAGATCCCTCGATGTTTAGTCTCAGATGTAGAAATGTCCTGATGTTTTTATTTCAACTGTGCAGAAGGCGATAGTTCTCTCGGTTAATGGCGTCCTGTGCTTCGAGGATTATAAAGGATTCAGCCCGCCGTTGCTGGACTTAGGGAATGTCATTTGCCGTCCTGGAATTTGACCGTTCTTTCGAAAGCTTCTTGAAGACTTCCATGTTGGAATATGGTCATGTATGCCCCCATCCCGCTTGGACCTTGTCTTAGCGCATCTGCTTCCACTGGAGCTTAGATTGCAGTTAATTTTTGTGTATGGTCAAGACAAGTGTGTTCGACAGAAGCCTTATCCATTCTTCCAGAAGTTCCTGCAACGACTTCGTATGGATAAAAAAACTCGCAGGTTTTGCAAACCGGGTAAAGTTCTCATGGTAGATGACTGTGAATGGAAGAATGTAATGAATGGAAATCATTCCTGCTATTTCCCGACTCCTTGGAAGGGTGAAATGCACCTACCTAATCCGCGAAACGTCATACCAGACGTCGGCACAGCCTTACTTCCATTCATTATGGATTTGGTTCATTATGACTCCGTTACTGAGTTCCTTCAGAAAACTCCCATGGATGGGGAATTGTGTAGGAGATCACTTAGGCAATGGTACACCAGTAGAGTAGAACAATAGACAGTACATACAGTGAGTTGCTTACAATCCCGTGTCCCTATGTACTACAATGTATTAGTGGTAATAATATGGCACCGTTCATTCGAATGACTTTCATGACAATACCTCATATTTATGTAACCCGTTTTTGTAATGTAAATGACTATTTTCCCATCATCGGTCTATGTGTATTATCTGTAATGTTATATTACTTAGTTTGTCCATACCATTTCACTCGTGCAATTGTGAGATGGATGTTGTTCTTCCGGAAGACACCTATAACGGGAAATCTCCTGATCCATGGTTTTGCAAAACACACATTATTCATTACATTACTTTGTCCATACATTTGTTCTTCCGGAACGGCACTATATCGGAAGATCTCCTGATCCATGGACTTACAAATCATACAATGTTTAAACATTATTTAGTCCACACATTTCCCTCGTCTTGGAACAACTCTATATCGGAAGATCTCCTGATCCAATCATTCAAATAATACACTATTCATAACAGTAGGGCATGGTTTTACTAAGCCCCTTTCATTTTCCTTGGCTTTTTCTGGACGATCTACAGTCCATAACTCAATGAATAGTCCAGAAATAGTTAAATATTATGTAGCCATGTAAAGATCAAAGAAAACAATGACATCAAATTATTCATTTGTTCAAATTGTTTAAGTAGTTTCAACAATAAGAGAAAATTTGTCTATCAAGTACCAAACTCAATATCAAGAAACCAAATCATTCCATCAGTACAAAAATTGACTCAATTAGAAGAACGATTAATTTCTCCTCGTTTGGCTTTTGCTCAAATTTATAAGATTCATGGTTATGGTCAATATAAAATGCATGGCAATGTAATCAATGTTCCAGCCAATGTTAATGAAACCCAATCAATTTTACCACGCCTACCTCAAGATGATTCTACTATTGGTGTTTTCTTAAAGCGACGTCTTGAATACAAATCACCATATATGTCTGGAAACGTTCGTCCAAACTTCATAATGTTTGCACTAAATGACTTACTAAATATTCCTTTATATAAAGAATTAAATATTACAATACGCCGAGATTCAAAAGGATTATTTTCTATGCATACACAATCACAAATTGATCAAGTTCAAAATGATTCAACAACATTTAATGGCTCAGATGATGATACATCAACATCTGATGATTCAGATCATGAAAACCTATAAGGTGTAGAAACAGACACAATGATACATAATTTTTCAGATGCACCCAAAATATCTGATTATGAAAATATTGTATACTCTGTGGCTCTTGGTAAAGACTACCATCCATTAGGGTTATTTAAAGATAAAAATTTAGAAGAACTCAACTTTCCCACACTATTCTTTGGTCATCCTAGAAATCCAACTATATACGAAAACTTGACATATCAACAAATTTTGCAATGGGAATTATTACACAAGTCTATCGACTTTTCTACGAATATTCCAAATTTATTCTTCAAAGCAGCCAAAGTATGTATTCAAAAAATCAAACAATCAGCATCTATAAGAATTTGAAAAGGAAAACTAAATGCTAGGACATTAAAAGCTTCTCAAGTTAGAGAGCAACCAAATCTAGATCAGATTTTTAAGTCACATACAGGCTATCGTGATTTACAAGCTCTACGTACTTCTCCTGATTATTTCGAAGGACTAAGGAAAAACCTATTTGCTATGATTAGACAACTTGGCCCACCAACATTTTTTGTAACTCTAACATCAGCTGAGAAATTATGGAAACCTTGAATTAAAGCATTGCATACATTGCATTCAAAACGATTAAATTTACCACAAAACATTAATGAACTTCAATCTACACATATAGTACAATTAGTTTGAACAGATCCTATAACATGTGCAAGGTATTATGATCATCGAACATCAAGTTTTCAAAAGTTGCTAATGAAGGATTCAAACCTTTTTGGAGAAGTTCTAGACTTCTTTTGGGTTACAGAATTTCAAAATCGTGGAAGTGAACATGACCATGGACTTATTTGGATTAAAAACGCCCCCATTTTCAAAGTAAATACAAATGAAGGAATAGAAGCTTTCATAGATAAATACATCTCCTCAGACATGTCACTATTACCAACTCAATTACAAAGTGCTCAACAACATCAACATAGTCGGGCTTGTAGGAAAAAAAACAAGGTTGTTTGTAGATTTTACTATCCATTACCTCCAATGCCTGCAACAAAAATTCTTGAACCTTTGACACCAAATAAAAGTTTGACTCACAGTGCTGATAATTTAAAAAAAGAAGCCACCAAAATTTTTCAAAATTTAAAAGATCTGGATACAAACATAAACATTACGTTCCAAGAATTTTTGAATTCATTGCAAATGACAGAAGAAATGTATATTTTATCTTTGAGAAGCCAACTTACTAAACCTCATATCTTTTTAAAAAGGAAGCCAATGGATATAAAAACTAATCCCTTTAGCATAAATGTAGCTCCTATATGGTTTGCAAACACTGATGCACAATTTGTATTAGATCCATATGCAACAGCATCATATTGCACCTCATATATGACAAAAATTGACAAAACTATATCAAAGGAATTATACAAGATAATTCAAAGTTGTATTGCAGACAAAACAGAGGCAAATACTAGGATTCAAAAACTAGGAAATGCATTTCTCAATGCCCAACAAATGTCTGCCCAATTAGCCGCATATTTAGTTCTCTCCATACCCTTACATCATGCATCTCGATCCTTTAAGTTTATCAATACTTCATCTTTAGAAGAACGAGCATTTGTTTTGAAACCACAAAGTGTTTTAAATCAATTAGAAGATGATTCAACAGACATTATGTGTTCTTCAATCATTGATAAATATATAGATCGACCAAAAAATCTTGACGCATTATCTTTGTCAGAATGTGTATCTTATTATAATATTAAAAATAAGAAAATTTCAAAGCGTCTTAAACCACATATTATTCGATATGTAAATTTCAATAAACATAAGGATCATGAAAATTGGTCAAGGGAACACTTTCTTCTTTTTTCACCTTTTAAAAATTCAGAATCTTCTCAACTTGGATTACACTCTACATGGCAAGATGCATACGAAGGAAAAAAACATGAAATCTCTAAAATACAATGTTGCTTCCAACATAAAATTCCAACCAATCAAATCAACGAAGAAGATGATTGGACTAACTTAGATGAAAAGTCGTCAAATCCTCCTAATTTGTGGAATGAAGATATTCACAATTATCCAAGCTCGGAATTTGCACCTATTCCTATTACCAATACTTTAGATGTTGAAAAATATGATCTTAAAAATGACTTTATAATCCATCCCAAAAACGATTCATCTAAAAAACCACAATCAACAAATGAGAATAGTTTCACAACCTCTGCTTATCCTATGATGATGGAAGAGTATGAATATCGCTATCTTCTTAGAAAATTAAATGCTGAGCACAAATTCATTTTTGATGATGTTATGCATAAAAGAAGATTATATCCACATGATCCCATCCGCTTATTCTTGACTGGCGGTGCAGGAACGGGAAAAACTTTTACTTTGAAGCTAATTATACAAGGTCTGTTACGTTTATACAACCAAGATTTGTTAGCTGATTTGGAAAAAATGAAAGTTCTTATAATGACATTCACAGGCAAAGCTGCTTTTAATGTAGATGGTGCCACCATTCACTCCGCTTTGAATGTTCCTGTAAATCAATCACTAACCAACCTAACCAATCTTTCCTCTGAAACATTAAACAGACTAACAAACAAATATGAGCAGTTGCAACTTGTTGTAATAGATGAAATTTCTCTTGTTGGAGCAAAGATGTTCAATGTTATAGATCAAAGATTGCGTTCAATCAAACACACTCAAAATAAATATTTTGGCAATGTAGATCTTGTTATGACTGGAGATTTTTATCAAACTGCTCATGTTAGAGATTCATGGATTTTTGATGATATACGTGAAAATTTCAACAGTTTAGCTCCAAGTTTTTGGCATAATCATGTCAAATGCTATGAATTAAAAACAGTATTGCGCCAATCTGATTTAAGATTTATAGGTTCACTAAATAGGTTTCGAACAGGTACTCAAACTTTAGAGGATATTAATTTCATCAATAGAAAATGTTTCCGACAACCACCTCAAAGCCTCACTATCCCATATTTATTTTATACAAACAAGCATGTAAATAAACACAATGAGAAGGTATTTCGTGAAACAATTGGTCATACATTCACTTTTCTGACTACAGATATCCCTAATTCTTCATGCCCACCAAATTTCAAGCTTCCTGATGATCCAAACAAAACAGCAGGGCTATGTTCAATGATTTGTTTGAAAAAAGATATGCTAGTAGAAATATGTGGTGAAAATCATGATATATTAGATGGTATTGTAAATGGAGCAGATGGATTGTTCAAAGCATCAAGTACGTATTGTAATAAAAAAACAATAATGTGGATTTTATTTTTAAATAAAAACGTTGGAGCATAAACAAGAGAAAAAACTTGCACACTATTACACACATGAAATAGAAAAAGGAATGGACACCACTTGAGCCATTAATTAAAGAAATACGAGCAGGAAAAACCCAATCTCATGTAATAACAAGAACTCAATTCCCAGTCAAACCTGCAGCTGCTCGAACCATTCATCGTTCTCAAGGATTATCACTCGATGAGTTGGTATTTGATCCCACCAATGTTAGAAAGCATGGTTTGACATACACAGCATTATCACGCATACGTACAAAAGAGAGGTTATATTTATTAGCACCCCTTCAAAGTGACAACTTTCATGTAGATGAACGTGTACGATTAGAAATGATGAGATTAACAAACATTGCAATGTGGGCGTCAAGTGTTTTAAATTTCAAAAAGTTTCAACCTTCCCATATAATCATACAAGCACTTAATATTAATTCTTTGCGTCAACATTTTGAAGACATTTCTAGTGACCACAATCTTCAAAGTTCAAACATCTTGTGTCTAATAGATAGATTACAGTCTCCATCAAATGATATACACAAATTTATTAATACATCAAAATACAATTATTTATTGGCATTTGATGGTCATGGTTTATTGATGTTATCTGACAAGAGCATGACTTTAGATTGCTCCGAAACACTCACCGTTGATGGTTCAGAATTTATTGTAGCTACATTTAATTCAAAAACACGAAAAGCTATCCACATCATATGTATTTATAAGGCTCACAAGTGTTCGTTATTTACATTTCTAAATAGTCTTCAAACTTTAATGGATAAATCTCCTACACATTGTCCAACTATCATCCTAGGAGATTTCAATGTTGATATTTTAGAATGCAACAACATCACCCAGAATAAATCAAAATTATTAGATTTTATGAAAAAATTCAATCTAAAATCTCAATTTTGTGCAAGCACCACAAAAGGAAGAACTCAATTAGACCACATATGGACAAATGTTCAAAGAAATGATTCTGTATCTTATGTATCAGAATCATATTGACTTGATTATCATAAACCAATTTATATTGCATTTAAAACTTATCAAACACACTTCCATTGTTCAAAATTCAACAATTTTCTTCCTTGTTTTCCTAAATAAAATTACAATAAACACATACTATACAACCAAAGACTCTATATTATTATTATTTTATATATTTTTAAATATTAAAATGATATGCTATATATATTCAAATAAAAGATATATAGTTAATACAATCTAAATAGATCCAAGACAAACAAGGACAAAGTTTGAGCTCAATAAATTTAAAAGAACGATAATCTGGTAATAATTACATCATATTACTATTAGAGGAATTATTAGATTGTATATAGACTTAACTTTGTGACACTAAAGAATTGAGTTTTTAAATGATTTTCATAAAGGACACAGCATAATTATACGTACAAAGTATTATAAATGGATGTTTCACATTGATATTTTTTATTATTAATTTCAACAGTTTTACTTTTTGGAAACACATTGTAACAAATATTAGATTTCAAAGTATGATGTAATTTCTTTTAAGAATAGTGCACAACATTGTTTCTATTGTTCAATACAAAATTCTTGTTTACCATGGTAGAATAGGGTCTTTTTTAGTAAAGCTAAGAAAGATACCACATTTTTGGCAATAGTATAGGGCTATTAGAATTTACAAAGTTGTTAGCATTAGCCATTTTTTAGCCTTATGTACTACATTAGCCATATTTATGGCATTCAAAAAATACATTCAATATACCTTTTGAATATGTGATAGTGTAGATTCTTGTGCTACAAAAATCATATAAATAATTAATGTCACATTATAAATGATTGCATAGATTGAAATTTTATCATTTTATAATTACATATTAATTTTATCATACTAATATCACGATATTATTCTTACTATATGAAGAGGAATATAAATAAATAAAAACTTATCCAACCAACAATAGAGTTTATAGCTTGGTGCAAAAAAGTTCATTGAAATCTCAAATATAGTCTACATTCTTTGCAAATCATTTATTAGGAAATCATATATATTATTTTACTAAAATTAATCATTTGTAGACGGTAGCAATCCTTTCAATTTGAAAATGAATTACAAACAAAACTTGAAAAATATGAAGTTAGTATTTGAAAGGGTGGCGAGTAGTTGTTTACAGTGTTGGGAGGGGTAGTGCGGAGCAATACCTCTCGCATATAGGAAAAAATTTCTCGCCAAACGTTTGATGTGCTATACCCCTCGCCGGTGCTCTTTATTTGGACCAGGGAGCAATTTAAGATTTGGAGGTAGTTGGTGAGGGGTATTGCCACGCAATACCCCTCACGGCATAGCAAAATTGCTCGCCAAACCATTGTGAGGCAATACCCCTTGCGACAGTGAAAAAAAATTGCTCGCCGAGCATTTGAAGTGCAATACTCTTGCAAATGGTCTTTATTTACACCACAAAATATTTTAAAGTTTAAAGGGAGTTGGCAAGGGATACTGCACTTTAATATTTGTCATAAATGTACACCAAAAAATTTAGATACTTTTTAAAGCAAATTTTTAATTACTATTATTTAAAAAATGATTCAGAAAACTACAAACGAATACGACAAATAGACATACAAGATGATAAGTCTTAATTATTTTACAAAATAATGGTGAGTATATGATTGGTCACAGATTCCAATTGATAACTCAGTAACCAATGTCGTAATCATGTGATGTAACGTGTCTACAATTAATAGAATTCTTGTCTTTAGCAAATAATAGAGAAGTTGTTGTCTTCAAGAATATACTATTTAACCAAAAATAAAGTTGTTAGCTGTAAAACCTTAACTTATTCCCAATTTGAGCACAACTTTGAGATATATCAAACAAATCATATTAATGCAGACAAAACATCATGGTAGTGCAAACAAAAAATCATGGTAGCTAAAATTGGAGATACTAGATTGTAGACGGTGATCATATCTTAAATTATATGCTTGTATATATAACTCATATCTAAACGATTACAAAGTATAATTTATAAGTTTCAATAAAAATCAATTGGCAAGAAACAAGCCAACTCAATATATCACACTTCAACTACTAACCATAACTCAAACTCTGATACCCAAATTTACGTTATGGTAGCTGATTCTATAAACTATCAACATCATAATCCTATAAACTCCAATACCTTATGTACTGTAGTTGTAACATAAGCTCCCATATCTTTCCTCTGCACAAGCTTTAATGGACCTTCTAACCATCGATGATATCCATCACCATTCTTGATAACCCTGTAGGTTAGTTGTTTTTCGATTAAATCTTCATAGCGACCCTCAAATAGAAACATTGGGCCACCTTGCACAAGAGTACCCCTTTTCAAAACGAGGACAAGAGCAAGAGCATCTTTTGTCAAACAACCATGTCAGAAAGAAGACTTAGACAAACTACTTTTCGCCTTAGGCAACAATGGTGCAACTTCTTGATGGCCTTGATTCGCAATGATGTTAGCTCCACTGCATAAACCGAGCTTCAAGAATTGATCTTCAGATGGCAATACCTCCACTTTTTGATGATCTTTCACCTCCTTGAAACAAAATTTCACAAATTCCAAAATCCTTTGCAATATGGTGGTGACAAGGGATGCTCTATCTAGTTGCCAAATAGGTTGCATAGGTCCCTTTAACCATCGATGATGACCAATACCATCTTTTGTAACAGGATGGGTCACTTGGTCCACATTTAAACCTTCAAAACATCCCTCAAACAAATACTCTGGACCACGAGGCAAAACATAACCGACCTTCAAAACTATCACCAATGCACGTGCATCATTTTGAAGACTTCCATGCCATATTGTAGAACTTAGATCTTTCAAACAAGGACGAACACGCCGCAAACTACGATCAGCACCCTCATCAACATTATTTCCTTTCATAGATTGAATGGAAGCAGAACTTGTTCCATGTACTACTCCACGTTTTTTAGACACAATCGAATCTGAAGATGAACTTGATGAAGCACTGGTCACTTCGTCTAAATCTATAACTACAACACCTGCCATGATCAATAAATACTATGCAAATTGAAAACAAATGCCAACGTCTCTGCACTAGTCTTCTACAACTCCAACACTCTCCTACACATATGAAAGAAACACACATAAAACGATATATATACTTTCACACTTTATAAAAGTACACTCTAGTACATTCCAGAATACACACCACCAAAACACTCCTTTAAATACACGTAAACAAAATATCTGTACATACTAAACATATCAAATCTAGTTAGAACAGAATCTTAGATTGTAGAAAATTTAGCTGTATATTCACCTAAAACTCAAAATATCGTCCATACATGATACTATCAATTGCTGAGCTCAAAATAGATAGCAACACTTTCCTCAACACAAGAAACTAAATACTTTTACTCAAATTCTAACCTCACAAACTTCATTGCCTAAATCACATAGTTCATGCTTACAAAACTCTTGCACATCAATCACTCCATATCAACAAATATTTCTGTTCTAAGCACTGAAACCATTGAACCCATGTATGGCTTTTATCCTCTTCTAAAATTTCTGGTCACACACTTGTATAATGATAAAGTGAACAGACCGACGTAATCACATTCCAAATATATTAAATTATACAATAAAGAAACACAAACTTCAAAGGATGATACTTTGGAATCTAACCATATGAAAAAGTGACAATAAACAAAGAAAAATATATATCAATATTACAAATATATAATCCAATGTGCTCATATATTATTTCATATGAAAAGAAAATATAGATTAATTCAATACAAACAAAAAAATTATCAATATCAAAATTTAATGCTTAAATAATTGCTAACTGAAATCAATTTTGTTTACTAAGTTTAGTTCAATTATAAAGATTTTGAAACATACAAAATAATTTTAGATGTCATAGAATAAAATAAAAAATTAGTAGCCAAAGTTTTTTTTTTTTTTTTTTTTTTTTTTTTTTTTTTCTTTGTTAGCATATGGCAGCACTCTCTCATGTGACACAAGTGGTGGGTTGTTGATTGGTACAATTCTTTTCCTACTTGCGAGTAATAGCACTCTCTCATATGACACAAGTGGTGGGCTGTTGATTGGTACAATTCTTTTCCTACCTGCGATTACTCACTTGGTAGTGCCAAGTCACTACATACCCCACATCTACTCAAACGAGTCCATTGGGATTTGAACCCGGACCAGTTATATGAGATAAGCACTCTCACCAACCAACAACGAGCTTGTGACTTGGCGATCATCAAACTCAAACTAGAACTATTATTTTGTCAAATCTAAAAAATAAACTTTAATTAGATTTGACCATCCTCATCATTAATTATACTGAGAATTTTACACTCAAGTAGTTTTGTATTTCTATTCATAAGCCGTAGACTAAGACTTAGTGGTGGACTTGAATTTAATTTGCTCTGCTTTTGTTTTCAACTATACAGTCAGAACCTCTCGTGGCGTAGGTGCTTGTTTTGAATTCGGATTTATTCAGTATTCATGGTTTGATTGTCCAAAGTAGTGGTTCATTGGCATCTTCCACCTGGGACTTGGCAGGGGACTTGGGACTTCTCTCTCCTCACGTCGCTCAAAAGCGTATTGCCTGGCATCTCTCTTTGCGTTGGAATGAAATTTTCTCAGCTGTGAAATGATACAAGTTTTGTGCCTTTGAATTTGGTTGGGCCTCACTTTCGCTGTAGGCCTGTGACTACTACTGTACTGGCTGATGTTGTTGCCACGAGACTCATGTGTATGTTCATCTGATGGAAGCCTTCCATGGTTGGAGAGTAAGCAAAAGATCTAAATGGGAAGAATATTTAACTAGGTGTGAATTTTGAATTTTTTAAAAACTTGATCGGATGGGTTTACAGTGGGTAATGATTTAGCACTTTTGCACACAGCGTGCACAGGACATCCCCAGCTGGGACTTGGAGCGGTTTTAGACTAGGCTGGAGAAGTCCACTTGTCATGAATTCCAAGGGAATGGAGCAATTTGATTGGCTAGAATGTATACTATGGCCAAGACTTCTACTCTGGAAAACTTCAAGCATGGATGAATAAATGACATGGTTGCCAATTATATAGCAACACTTTTTGTAAGGGGAGTTTACTAAGGTCAAGATTCTTGGGTAAACTCAAAGTCTATTAAACTTTAATATTTTTAATTTTAAAATAAACAACTCAAAAAATAAGAGGTTCTTTTTTTCACCAATAATTGGCCTCTTGAATCTTAACCCCTAAAATTCCTTGACAATTTCTGTCACAAAAGTCCCCAAATCTGCCATTTTGTAATAGAATTGTGTGAATTTTTTTTTAAAGTTTTTTTTTGGAATTTAACCGTAGGATCTTAGACCTTGTGATATTCAGAATGTCCCTAATTTTTTTCATGACTTTTGAACAAACGGATTAGAAGATTATAGCGTTTGATGGAGTTTTGATTTTTTTTTTTTGTAGTGCCCGAGTGAAGGAGCAAGGTTTGACCTCCAATGGAGTGAGATTTCTCCACTTCACAAGTTGGTGCTTCGGCAAATTCAAGAAGTAGACAATGTGAAATACATGAATCCAAAAAAAAAATTGCAAAAAAAGATAAGATCATAAGGGAAATAAATTTTGCAAAATCTCACATTGTATATGACATCTCTTTTACCATATTAGCTTTCAAAATTCTAGTGATTCTAATTTTGAGAAATAATGAAATCTGAACGGTGAGTATATCGCCCACACCATATACTTCAAGTTCATAAAAAAAAATCATTAAAATTATACAAAATTGTTACTCAAAATGGAAAAATTTACTTATTTTTAAAAATCAGTTCTTGGGCAGGGGGTACAGCCTTGGAATGAAGGGTACAGTCACCTTCACCCCATGAAACCCCCTTGCCAATACCCTGCCCCAGATTTCCCAACCCCTCCCAACCCGCTCGCTTTTCCCCCATCATGACCCCGACTCCCCTGACCGACCCCGACTCCCTTCCCTGACCCCGACTCCCCTCCCCCGGCCTCGACGCACTGTCCCTCTCAGGACCCTCCCTCGCTCAACCGCTCCTCGCCTCCTATGTCCACTGCCCCGCTGGCAGTGAGCCCCGCAACCGCGTCCCTTTCCCCGCTGGCAGGGACTGCCCCGTCCATAACTGCTCCCACGCCCCTCCTCCTTTCAAGTCCGACCCCTAAATCCGCAAGTATCGTAAAGGCTCCTTTTCCTTATTGCGCTACCTCTCCCCTTTGAAGGGACCTAATTATGTCTCTGTACCAAACACATTGGCCGTGAGCACCCAAACAATCCAATATTTTTCCTTGCCTATCCCTCCTCTACCCCAACATGTGTAAATCAATTGAGAGACTTCTTTTAACAATTTTTTAAAATATTTTTTCTTACTATCTACTTTATCAAATAGTTTGTAGTAGAGAAATTAGTATTTTATTCTTTTGGTCGGTTTATATTTATAATGTTTTTGTGAATGAAGTGAAGGAAAAAACTACAAACTACAAAAATAAATAAAATAACTTTGAATGTGTAACTATTATTCATGCCAATATACCCATTACAAAGGAAAAAAAAAGATAATGGGAATTAGAATACTTACATTCTCTAGCCTTCGCCTCCGAAGTTCCTCATGATATTTTTGGAAACAAGAGTCTTTCCCAACACACATATATTTGTTACCACACGACCCGCAATAGTAATGTGGCCTCTTCCCGGAGTTGGTCTTGGCCTTGTTGCACACCACACAAGGATTCCTCTTCCTTGAGTATACGGGGAAACATAAACCTCTACCGCTAGGGGTTTCTACAATGTCATCGCAATCCCGCCCATTCCACCGATGCAATAAAGCCTCACACAATTCCGTTCTAAGCTGTAAATGCGTCATAGGTTTACGAATTGGAGTAGCCGTCTTACATTTGTCAAGATACACCAAAAACATGTTCACAACGGTCATGTCAAGTAAAAAAAAGAAAATCCGATGCCACCACTTGTGCGACCGATTTTGAGTGCAATATGAAGCTCTAAGTTGATCGGCAACATCAACTCCCCGCATGTGAGTGGTGTATTCTAGGTGCATAGGTGAAGTGGGGATATCGTCACGGTTTGCTCCATTCCGACGTGGAACGGTTTGGATAGGCAAACATGGGGGTATAGTAGGTTGGGCATGGGTTGAAAGAAGAAGTACCGGTTTCTTGTCTTTCCATAATATTGTTGAAATTGACCGCGATTCATGCATTCTCCAATCCATCCAACCCTGCTCTTTCTTCATATAAATCTTGGTGTTTCGAAATACACTAGGTAAACCGACCCGATTAGATCGCATGGTCCCGGTTGCATAAATCAACCTACTCAATAAGTCCTTGAAAAGTCCAATACTTGTGAAAAAGTTGTCCATTGCAATGACATGTCCCTTCCCACATATACCGCTCGTGAGATCTAAAACTACTTTGTGTGCCAATTTCGGCTCTCCTCTACCAATCGGTGGCCCATCCTCAACTACTTGCGATTTTCCACAATAAATGGAAAAATTCCACACGTACTTGGATGTGGAACAAGCTAAACACCACACCTTTATGCCCCGTTTTTGTGGTTTTTGGGGCATGTATTGGCGCAAAGGGCAATAAGACCGTTTGTATCGGATCATCATTTCGTCAATGGTGCAATACTTCCCTAAAGTCCACGAAGTCCTACAATTGTCCCGAATGCAATCTATCAACCACCTCACTTGTCCCAACTTATCATATCCCGGTAAATCTTTTTCACGAACATATGTTGCCGGATTTGTGATGTGCAAGCATCTAGTCAACTCCAAAAACCGTGACCTCGTCATAATACTAGAGATAATAGAACAATGGAAAATTGAACCCTTCTTATGCCAATAAGATTTCATATTTGGTTGACGCTTCATCCCCATGTACAACCAAATTGCCATAAAAGCCTTGAGTTCTCCCACCGTAAATTCCTTCCAATCTAGACCTCCCATAGAATTTCCGAAACCATCAACCTCCGTCGCATACCGGTTCGTCTCTCTTACAATGCCCCGTAGAATGGTATGCGTCCAAAACATCCCGAACAATTGCAACATCGTGGGAAAAACCCTCCAAAAAATATTAGACATAGACACACCCACAAACTCCATAGGATGTGGATCATATGTGAAATGAATCTTGCTCCAAGTCTCATCGCGATAAACATATTTCATACTATCATGATCCTCCATTCCTTCTTGCCCATCCTCATCCTCGCTAAAATCATCCTCATAATTGGAGTCGTCACTTCCACTCTCAAGGGTTGGCACTTCATAAATATTTCTTCTTTGTCCTTGTCGTGTAGGAATAATATCATCTTCTCCAATTCTTGTACGTCTCCGTAAATGTATCGGTGGAATTTGTGTAGGGATATGTTCATCATTTTCAAAGTCATCATCCTCATAATCTCCAAATGTACCCCACTCCAAATTTCCAACCCCAACCCCCTCCCCTTCATTTCCCCTAAAACCCCCTGGAATCTCAACCCTCCCCACTTCGGCCCCACCTCCCACGCCCCCTCTTTCTCTGGCCCCCAATTCCCTTTCTCTCACCCTCCTAATCCCCCCACCCAAGTCCCTGCTCTCCACTATCCCCTGAACCCCTCCCCTGATCCCCCCTACCCCCTGAACCCCTCCCCTGTGCCCCTCAACATATCCCCCGCTCCCCTGGCCCACTCTCCCGCAACCAACCCTCCCTGCCCCGCTCCCTTCGATCCCTCCCCCGCTCCCTTCGATCCCTCCCCCGCTCCCTTCGATCCCTACCCCGCTCCCGAACCATCCCTCCCCGCCCTTCCACCTTCCCCTGACCCCGTCAGACACTACAGGCCCGACCCCGACCCCGACCCCGTCAGGCACTGCGCCTCCTCCCTCGCCGAAGCTCCCGCCGCTCCCACTCGCGTTCCCCACTCCCGCTCCCACTCGCGTTCCCCACTCCCGCTCCCCAACTACACTCTCCCCCGCCACCCTCACTGTCCCTCCCGCCTCTCTCCCCGCCGCGGACAGCTCCTGTAGTACTCTCTTTCCCTGCATACACTGTTTCCCCTTGCAGCTTGTGTTGTGCATTTTTTTTTCTCTTTTTTGCTTTCAAATTGAATGCTCGTATGTCATAAGTTGCTTCCTCAGGCCACCATACTTCCTCTAAAGTCCTATTTTCCTCAAAGGCGTACTCCCCTTCATCAAAACTATCCTAACTTGGCTCTTCACATGAGCTCTCTCTCCCTAGATTCTCCACATTCTCTTGGCTATCAACAAAATCCGGGTTGTAATCTCCTATTGCCTTCTCAAGCAATGTGTAGATGTCCTCATCAAATTCCGTAGGTAGAGATGAAGGTAGTAGAGGAGGTGTTGGAAGGGGAAGTGGAGTCAAAGAAGGAGGGGGGGGGGGGGGTGGAGGTGGTGATGGAGGTGGAGTGTTAGAGCTTGATGCTAACTCCTTTGAGTGCAATCTAGAGCTCCTACGTGGGGCTTCTAGAAAGCTCTCCTACAAAATTGAAGATTGACATGTGTTAGTATGATAAAAGAGAAAATCCTAGGTACTCTTGTCAATGTTGACAACAACTAGAATTACATAAATGCAAGATATATCTCACCTCTTTCCCCCTCCATGATCTACTACTCTTCCTTGGCATCTCTACTATGCCAAAGACTTGAAGAATTGAGAAGCAAATTCGAATTGCAAAAGTTTGGATTCAAACTTGTAAACACATGAAATTGTTGAAGAGGAGGAGAGTGGAAATTGTTGAGTGAAGTTATAGTATTGCCATTAGACCCCTAACATAGTTGTAGAGCATCTCAATTCATTAAAGTGGTTGAAAGTAACATTGGATAATTGACTTTGTGCAATTGAGAATCAACTCTAAATTATGTCACCTTAGAAGAGGATCTTTTTTTTTTTGGTTTTTTGGACTTGGCATGGGGGAGAGGGGACTTGGATTGTATAGGATACCCCTCTCCCCCTTCAATTCTCCACCAAGGTGGCTTCTTTTTTTTCAATTTGCAGTAAAAAATAAAATTTTGCTACAAGACTCTGCCTGCAGACAAAGCCTGCAAGCACACTCACTATCTGCAACGCACCAGGGCCCCAACCCCGGCCCTCGCTATTGACTCCCCCGACCCCGGCTGCACAGCTGGCTGCTGCAGTCGGGTCAAAGCCCCCGACCCGGCTGTACAGCTGGCTGTCCAGCTGGACTGCCAGGGCCAAGTCGCCCGCGACCCTGCGCGGTCACTGCGGCAACAGCCCGCGGCCTCAACGGCAGGGAGCAGAGCTCCCCGACCCTGCCCTTTCCAGCACGGGGGGAAAGTCCCCAACCGCTCCCCGCCCCCTCGGCACAAACCCCGCCCCTTGACCCAGCCTCACAAATGTCGACCCATCCCACTCCCTTCCAGACCCGCCTTTGCCCCCCATGATTTCCACTGCCCCACAGTGAAGTCTTCGAATTTGGGGCACATGCCCCAGTTTTAAGTCAACAAAATGCGGCCTTCTCATTGAGTGACAGACCTGCCCCAGCTGCCCTTGGAGCAGCGTTTGACACTCAGACCTCCATATCTTTCAATCCCGACATCGAAATCAAAAAAAAATTATATGCACGCGTAGCCCTATCAACGGCCTACTTCCATTTAAATTTTCAAAAAATATCGATTTAAATTGAAGTCGTAGGTACATGCCCAAATTAAAAAAAAGCCCAAATGTGGAAGATTGTCCTTTAGGGGTTAAATTGAAAGTGTTAGATGATACCAATGTGATGTAGAGAAGGTACTCCATGCAATAAGTCAATATTGCTTGCACTAAGAATAAAAGAAATCAGAGAGATTTCAAAAAATTAAGGTTTTAGTTGAAAATAAGCTACCGGTATCTCCGCTTTACATTCTTGTTCTCCAAGTGTAATGTCGTGGGTGAGGTTTATTGCCCTGGCTCAGATACTAGTAGCAGCACCTATTTTCCGACACTTAAGGAATTCACTATACTTGTGAAGGTGGAATGAGTGGCTTCCTATTTTACAGTGATTAACAATAAGAAAAAACAAAGTTTCCCCATTTTTAGGATATTTATAAGCACTTACAATAATAACTACAAATTTTCGAAGTGACCAACATAGGTCGACCTATAGCCGGACACCCTTTTGCATGTACGCATGGGATACATTAAAGGTAATTAAAGGGTCATCAAATCTCCATTGCAGCAAGAATCTTGGGTGTCCGCCTTTAGGGGGTCCGCCTTTAGGGGTCCGCCTTTAGGTGCTTACACCATACTCTTGCCGCAACGAGTATCGCCTTCTCCTCTCATCGACAACAACACCAGTATCAACATCAACTAGTAACCCATCCACCTACTGCCACCGGTCCTCAATTCAAAACCAACCAACCCGGCGGGTATATCCCACCCGCCGCGTTCACACCGGAAAGCCACACCATAGACGCTCTCGCAAACAGGCATCGAAGGAGACGAAGTGCGTCCGAAGCAAAACAATCACGAGCTCCCACCTCGCAATCGCCCATCCTCGCACATCCTCGCCACCGCGGTCGCACCCGCACCTCCACCCTCCACTCCACACTCCGCATCCCCTCCTGCGGATCCCACAACTCAAAACCGCACCAAACTTACCCCGAATCGAACCGACCAGGAGCCAATCCAGGAGCAGGAAGGTAAACCTCGACTCATGGCTTCTTCCAGATAGAGCACAAATCCCTCCGATTCAATCGTCGATGTGAGCTTGGTGATTGGGGTTTGGGAGTCCCAGTGGTGTGGGAGGTCATGGTGGGTGGGAGGGAGGGGGTGGGGAGCTAGGGTTTTGGTTTGGGTTGGGGAGGATTTTGTGGGAGTTTGATTCGTTGTGGTTTTGGTGGTTGGTTTGGGTAGGGCGGAGGGGGAGGTGACGATGTCGATGTACGGGTTCGAGGCGATGAATTTCAACGTGGATGCCGGGTACTTGGAGGCTATAGTGCGGGGGTACCGATCCGGGCTGCTTACTTCTGCGGATTACAATAATCTGTGTCAATGTGAGACTTTGGACGATATCAAGATGCATCTCGGCGCCACGGATTACGGGCCCTATTTGGCAAATGGTACTTTGGTTTTTTTTTCTTCTCTAGTGGTTTTGGTCTTGGTGAATTGAGTTACAGGATATGTGGATTCGGATTGATGTTTCAGACAAGGGGTTTGGAGATTTGAGTTTCGAGTGGTTTTGCTTGTTGGGATCCATGAAGTTGGATCCGAGATCGATAATCATGTCATTGGTGGTATTTTTGGAGTTGTTGTATTCTAGATCATTTAAGTGTGTCTGTAATGGTAGATTTCCAGCTCGTCATTTGGCTGTAACATATTATGGAGTGGCCATGGATTAGGGCATGAATTACAGAATACCACGGTTTGAGGTTGGTCGTCAAGGACGCTGCAATCTGTTGTTTACTTGATGGTTCAATTTTGCAGAGCCGTCACCTCTTCATACAGCAACAATTGTGGAAAAATGTACGCAGAAGTTGGTGGACGAGTACAATCACATGTTGACACAAGCAACTGAGCCGCTGTCAACCTTTCTCGAGTACATTACGTGAGTACCTGTAGCATTGTTTATTGCATCCTTCCTAAATGTTTCAGTTCAGTAAGTCCGTTTTTGCATCTTACGAGAACGGCACTGAGCAATCGAATGAGGGTGAAGTTACCCTTGATCTTCAAATGGGTTTAGGTCACTTTCACAAAACTCGGCTCTCCGGATTAGAAAATGCAATTACAGAGCCTCGCACAAGCTATGCAACTAGAGAGATCCGGGCTCTAGACTCGTCAATCTGGATGGATTATTTGTTTTGGGATTACCTCTTGCTAGCGAGCCTTCTCTCCTACTACTTCTCTCCCCGATTTTGATTTGATCTTTGGGTCCTTTTAGGTCTTGATAGTCACCTTTCTCATCACGAATGGATTGTCTTACAGAACAGGGTACATATACTGCGAGTATCAACTGATCATCTTTTGCTTGAATGGATGTGGCAGGTACGGGCACATGATTGATAACGTAGTGCTCATTGTCACAGGGACATTGCACGAGAGAGATGTTCACGAACTTCTTGAAAAGTGCCATCCTTTGGGCTTGTTTGATAGGTAATTTTCTGTCTGCCCTTTCCTTTGTTGCGGATGTAGATGTGCAAGTTAGAGGAAAAAATAGAAAGACTTAAGTCGTACGCTTGAGTTGACAGTGTTTAAAGTAGAAGATGAATCTTCTGGGCCTTTCTGAACACTCGAAAGAAATGGCTGAATGAGACGTACACATGTTCCATCTACAGCTTGGTTTGTATTTTGAGATTTTTTTTGTTTAGTATCATGCAACAACACATATATGCAGGCAGAACCGTCCAACACATTTGTTTTTGTTGCATGACTCCTGAAGTAATGGATAGTACAAGCCGTTAGAGTCAGTATTTCAAGTATGCTGATAGACCCGTTGCTATGATGCAGTATTGCAACACTAGCAGTTGCTCAAAACATGCGGGAGTTGTATCGCCTCGTGCTCGTGGATACTCCCTTGGCTCCTTATTTCTCAGAGTGCATTACGTCTGAAGTAAGTTGGTGGTTGTATCTAGCTCTTAATTGAGTTAGCTGTAAGTAATTATCTTACTTTGGGGTGCTGTCGTTGCTAAGGTGGTTATATTCTCTACTGTGCCGATTATGAGTAACGGATGCCAGAAGCGACTGTGAAGACACAAGATGATTACAGAAGACCTAGTTAGGTTCAATCTCATTTTTGCATCAATCCGGTGTCAGTAAATGACCTAAAATTGTAGCTGTACTTATTAATCTTCTTGATTTTTTTCAGGATCTGGATGACATGAACATTGAAATCATGCGAAATACACTTTACAAAGCATATCTGGAGGATTTTTACAGATTTTGTCAGGTAAGAAGAGTTTGCTATATATCTCATATTGCAAAGTTTCTTACTTTCTGGGAGCTGTTCTTGGTTCTTGTTGATTTTAAAAAGTCGTTTGACTTGATTGCCCTTTCCGAGCTATGGATGCATTTTATGTCAGTTGTGTTAGCCACTGTGCTGCTGTTGTGTATTAGCCTGCAGTTGTAAAGACACATGCAAGCAGAAAACACTCAATTTTTATGGTGGTGGCTGGGAAACAGAAACTTGGAGGTGCAACATCCACGATTATGTGTGATCTACTTGCTTTTGAGGCCGATCGCCGTGCTGTGAACATTACTATCAATAGGTAATCATTGATTTAGTTTGGGATTTGTTGTTGTCATAACTTACTGGTTACTTAGTAGACTGGTCTCCTGTTAGACTGACCTACTGGTCATCTAAGCTGTAGAATCCAGTTTCGTAGCTCTTGTTAGTTGACGCTTAAAGAATGTGTAATTGTTTGCAGTATTGGAACGGAGCTGACACGGGACGATCGACGGAAGTTGTATTCCAAGTTCGGCATGTTGTAAGTTTATCGAACTTTCTGAAATCTTCATCCTAATGTATTTGAAATAAATGACATTGAATTACCGAGGCGGGTTGTGTTACGTTTGAGTAGAGATGCTTCTGAAGACTAATTGCGATTACTATCTGATTTGACAGATATCCCTACGGGCACGAAGAGTTGGCTGCTTGTGACGATTTTGATGCGGTACATATTTAGTGTTCTACCTTGCCTGTGTTCAATGTTGTAAAAACTGTAGTAGATTTCGATTTGCTTCATCAACTGCTTAAGTTTAGGTGGTGTCATTTGGAATGTGATAAATGGAAAACCCGGATCATACATTAGCATATGTTTTAACCACCAAGTCATTAATGTGATCAAATTACTGACTCTTAGGTATCTGGCAGTTAATTTCTTTGCAACTTAGCTTGTACTTCTATCGCAAAATTTGATTTGTGGGAGAATGTTGTATCTTGCTGCTGTTTGCCACTTAAGAAGATGTTGCCAATCAAGTGCGGTTTACTTATGAGCATGCAATGTTCGTTCTGAACAGGTTCGAGGAGCTATGGAAAAGTACCCTCCGTACCAGGCAATTTTTTCGAAACTGTCTTTTGGAGAGAGTCAAATGCTGGACAAGGCTTTCTATGAAGAGGAGGTCAAGAGGTTGACCCTATCATTCGAACAACAGGTATGCTGCAACTGTCTTGGTCGCGGTTCTATTTATTTTGGATCATTCCACAACGATCTCTGAACTGTTAGACTGTGAACACTATGTATGAGTTGAGTCTTTTTAAAATGTTGTGTTTCTTGTAAGCGAGCCTCGAACTAGTAAGCTCTTTTCTGTTTTCTGGAACTAATCGAGTTCTTCGGATTCTTACGTGGGTGATGCTTTGTATTGCAGTTTCACTACGCGGTGTTCTTTGCCTACATGAGACTACGGGAGCAAGAGACTAGAAACCTGATGTGGATATCAGAATGTGTAGCCCAGAATCAGAAATCACGCATTCATGATGGCATCGTTATGACATTCTAGATGGGATAGGTTTAGCAGCTCATCAAGTAGTATAGATGATGTGTTTTCTTATCCCCAACTGTAATAACAATAAACAAA
This sequence comes from Ceratodon purpureus, assembly GCA_014871385.1. Classification (NCBI taxonomy): domain Eukaryota; kingdom Viridiplantae; phylum Streptophyta; class Bryopsida; order Pseudoditrichales; family Ditrichaceae; genus Ceratodon; species Ceratodon purpureus. Next base: position 17,206,533 of record CM026423.1, on the reverse strand, counting down.
TTTTTTACTATGCAATAGAATTGGGCATGTTTAGTGCAAAAGATAGTGACCAGATACATCTCTTGGATTATAGAAATCGTACAGATTTTATTTTTTTCCGTTATGATGGAGCATGCAAGTAACCCACACAAATGGTCTTCGGTACTTGACCACCATCATTGTTTCTGAACTATCCTAATGAAGATTTCCGGTAAAGTTCCTGGTGTGAAGTTGGTGACAGAAGCCTATGCTTTGGTTGCCAATTCAGTCCTTGAATATGCTGTAGTCTAACTGAGTCGAAGGTTTTGTAAGAAGCCTGCACACAACAACTGCAGAAAACTTTTAATCACACTGACGGATCACAATAGCTGGGATAATTCACTACTTCTAACAAGTACCTGTGGCAGGGTAAACAAGATACCATGTTTCCTGTTTTCTGAGCATTCGATACAGCAATTGTCATCGTTGAATAATTGCAGCAATTGGAAAGGAGATTGCACTTGAGCTACCAGCGTAATTATCGCCGCTGTTTTTCACTTGGTGGCCTGTGCTCCGAAGGGTGCTTCTGTGGAAGAAGTTAAACTTCTCTTGCACTCGGCCACCCTTTGGAGGCCACAGCCCTCCAAGAGGAAACCAGAGAAGATCATAATTTCAACTGCCACATTTGCCTTGTCTCCGATGTCTCTGATATGAAAGCAGCTCCACGGATATCATTGCGCAGCGGTTGAGGGTGCACCGATTTAACGAAAGAATAAACACATCGGTCATGAATATGTCAAGGCATGCTACCGAGCATGCTTATCTACGAGGTACTAAGTCATTCACTTTCGGAGCCTACGTTTATGCTGAAAACAGCACTAGAGCTAAGCTCGGAGCATGAACCCATACTTTGCTGGTTAATTAGACACTTCAGCATGCGATGTGATTCTAAAGCAGCCTATTGTTCTTCAAGAGGGCCTGCACAAATCAACGAGGAAAAGAATTTTAGTCATCGCACAGGCTTGCTCAGAAGTTACATGTTGATAGCTGGAAAACAGCACTTCAAACAAGAGTGAACTGGTGCAAGAGATACAGAGTTACCTGGTGACTGCAGCTGGCCAGGCGGGTGGCCTAGCAAGTCATGTGGCGATGGTGGCCACTGGAGCTTATTGCACTTCATTAAAGGTAATCGAAGCGGATTCTAACATCCTTTTTCTTTTGCTCCAGGAAGTGCGACTCCTGTGAAGGGGTTTGCTAACAGTTCTCATGTACTCATGATCCACTACACGGCAGTCACACCCCCTCGAGCTAAAGATAGAAGATGGAATGTCAAATGGCTCATTTCATGTGTGTAATGCAGTAATCCTAACGAGCGTGACAGGGTAGTGAGATAACGTATGATAATTTCCTGTCTAGTTGAGCAGCTGCAGTTTCGAGGGGGATTGAACTAAGGCTACTGTAACTATCCCCGCTCTTTTCATCTGGGAGGGATGTGGGTTCCTAAAGATGCATGTGTGGAAAACATTTCACTTCCCAGGCACTCACGACCTTCAGGAGGCCACACCCCTCCAAGGGGAAACTAGAGGAGATAGTAATACTTTTGAATGCCGCATTTGCCTTGTATCTAATCAGACTCGAGTCTCCTTGGCCATGAAAGCACGCAACTCCATGGATATCACTGCACTGTGGTTAGAGTTCATCCTTCAACAAATGTAAAAATATACTGGCAATGACCATGCAAAGGCATGCTAGCTATTGGCAAACTTATCTAAGAGGTGAGTAATTCTCTGGCTTTCCAGAGCTATGTTTATGCATATTGAGACAGTATTGGAGTGAAGGTGGCGTGAGCCGTGCTTTGGTGTTTAACAAAGCTCTTCAGCAATTGATGTGATAATTTCAAAGCTGCCTGAAGTCCTGCAAGAAACGCTGCATACAATTACGACAAGAAGGATATGAGTCATGAACGCGTGAGCTCACACAGAAGTTCCATGTTGATAACAGGTACAGTACTTGAAAAACGTCAAGAACGACGGAGTAGTTGGTACAGAGCACATAGAGATGCAGAGTTACCTGGCCGTGACTGTCGCCGAGCATCCAATCTAGTGATCATCATCGATGAGCATCTTTCGAAGGTGCTTCATGTGTAGAAGACATTATAACACTTCTAAATGGACGCCGCACCCCTCCAAAAGAAAACCAGAGGACATTAAACTTTCTAAGACCTCATCTGCTATGTCTCCCCATGGCAGGCTCATCTTACTTCAGCTATGCTTATAATCATAGCAGAGTCCAGGTTGAGCAATCAACAATTTAAACTATGAACGAACATCTCAGTCATGAGCTAGCCATGTTGCACAAAAGCACATGATTATGTCTTGATCAAGAATAGCCATATTCATAAAAAATGGCCAGTCCCGTTTATATCGGCGGCCACAACACTAATCTAATAAAGTGAGAAAATGAACTCAAAGTCACACTATTTGAGCGGCAAATATAAACAGGATTGGCCAATTTGATGAATATGGCGATAAGAGTCCAGAGCTGATTGCATTTCGAAGACGGGATTCATGCCGGCGTTTAGTATCTTCTCTCTGTTGCTTCGGAGAAGTGGCTTCCTGGAAGGTGCTTGATAGAGAACTGACAGTTCCCATGTACTCATCGGCCTCCAGGAAGTCGCACTCCTCCGAAGCTAAAGAGAGGAGATGAAATGTCACATGTTGCATTTGCCGTGTCTCCTCGTCCATGAAGAATGACTGCACACTTGTTCACGGTTAAAAGACGTACTTAAAAATGATTCAACGTCGGCCATGAGTGCACAAACGCATGCTTACGTTATGGTCAAGAGTCAAGAGCTAATCTTCTCTCATTTCCCGGGGGCATGCAAGTGCTTCAGACATATGGCATGCGCAGTGTGAGGGTGAATTCAGATCCTCACTTCTAACCTCAAGAATTCGCATGCCTCCGAAGAAAACGAGAGAAGTGGAGCTCTTCACATGTTTACTGTTCTTCTCATCACAAGCGCCTGCCTTCCAATCCAACATGCCTTCCCTTCACTACAATACATGTTCACTCTACACTCGACCACAAAGGCCTCTGTTTTCATGTACACAGGACTTGAAAATCCACGCAGTAGTTAAGCAAAAAACTGATAGATCCGTAGAATACTGTAGATGCTCTAGCACAACCTCACTCATCTGAAGAGTTATTTCTTACCAACACTTTCAAGCTCTTGGGTTAGATTCTCTGCCATCACTGCTCGAAATCGGACCAAGACCACATTTCTGAACTCTTGCGAGCTGATGAATATCATTCACAGTTCTGGATCAAAACAACTACATGATACTCAGAATCCTCAGACAAGGAATGTGACTCAAACCCCTCCAGAAAAAGGAATGTGGAACTAAGCCACCTCAGAAAAAGGAATGTGGCAGCTGAGCCGCCTCAGACAAGGAATGTAGCCACCTCCAGAGTCCTCTCCCCTGCTGCAAAGTCATGGGAGCATGATTCGTTATGATTACAAGCAGCTGCCCACTTGGGTATTTATTCTGGAGCCCAACAGTAACTCCTGTACACCATAGAATATGTTTCCTCCATCTCGGCGGTGTACACACCGGCAAGGGGACACAGACCTATGTACCATGCTACCATTTTAGCCTGTCCACAGTGCAATCTCACACCTCGCTCATCACCGGAAAACCAAGATTATATTCCAGATGCTTTTACCGATTATTCGTGACTGGCCATGGTCCACGCACAGTGCGTAGATGAGGTTGTAGCACGAATCAAGTACACAACCCATCTCATGCCCATGCTGTAGAAACCTTGAATATTTCTGCCATAAGCTACAACTTTGAAGCCTACATCTTGCATTTGTCCTTCAATATGTTTCAAACTCAATAACACTTCCTAGATGTTGAAGGGTGCAATATCCAAGCACAGTCATTTGCAGAAAGATATGTGTATTCACAGCTTTGACCTGGAAACTTGCACTTCAGTTTCCCCGAACAACTGTGCATCCAGCAACTTGAAAGTTGAGCCTTCTAGATTTCCTTTTTAGAGTGGCCCCGAGACTGATCTTTACTAGTTTTCAATAATTTTGTTCTCAGTTTTTTGTGCAATCTTCAAGGTCTCATGCCTACCAATTTGGCGTGATGAGTTATCGACACACGCCACCACACGCCCATATGGATAGATATCGATCCCTTGGTGCTCTCAAAAACAGTTTTTCAGCAATGCAGGGATCAGTTTGCACCACCGCCGAGATCTTGGTCTTCGTTACTCAACGACTAATCATTATATGGTGGATTGTCACAGTGCCAAGTGGTTGCCTCGATTGTGTGAAGTCGCAGCAACATCTATCATATTTGAAGGTACAAATTACCAAAAGAGTACTAGAAAATGGCAACTAGATTTATACCTTTCTGTAAGTTATTTGAACCCAGCTCTTGTCCAAAATCTTGTGTAGATTTTGAATTCCTATGCATTGGAGTGCAAAGACAGATTTGGTCTGAGTTTACATTATATCTTCTTATTCCATTCCATTGTGGATGAACATTATCGAATTAAAAACTTGAAAAAATTAAGATCATACAACTCATAGATATTTGGCTAAAAATATGAGTGTCTTGTAATTAATAGTCAATTTGGTTTTATCAATAGCTTTTATTACATTGAGTTTGTTGTGTTGGTTTCCATTTTCTAGTTGAGTGTGCTACATTTATTTCAAAGATGATAATAATGGTAAAGAATAAAAAAATGAAAATATTTCATGGCCATAGAAGATCTGGAAATCTTAATAATAACTTACATGGTTTATACACTTCTTCATTTATTTTCAAAAATGTATGTATCTAGAAGAATCTATATTCTTCTAGAGATATCTATTTGCTACAACTTGACACGTTCACCTCTATCTAGTTATTATATAACTCAAAATTAACTCTTATAGTTTTTTTTACGTGATTTACCCACTTCTTCATTTTCTCCTACTAGATTTTTTATCTCAACCATCTATCTACGAGAATCTATATCGAGCTAAAAGAATGTGCACAAAAGAATGTGCACAAGCGGTGCTGACTCGGGTATTCTGAATAATATTAAGTTATGCGCTTTGCTTTCCCACAACATGATGGCTCAGAGATTGGCTGTTTAATTAATCTAAGCAGTGCAAAATCCTTACAGAAGATCACTCAGCTCACTCATTAGTTGAGACTCTGAATTATTGGTGACTGTTCCGAAATCTCATCAGCACAGTCGACCATGGCATGCATGGCCCAGGCGTCTAACAACCAAGCTTGCACAATTTACTGGGTGCACAGCAACCCGATGCTCTCTCCCACTTAGCGTGTTTGGAATACCTTCTGGCACAAAAAAACACAAAGAGCTTTATCCACGTGTTCTGCAACTTTGGCACTAATATTGAGGTGATACATGTATCATAGCAATGCCCATAGCAATGCTTTGATGGTTGAATTTGGTCAAAGTGTAGTAAAAGTTTTAGCATTGCAATGCTTTAGTTTCAAAACCAAGATTTTAACCCCTAAATGTCTAAAAAACTAAAAATTGGTTGATCTCATTCTTTCAAGCTCTATAGCTTTCATTCAAGTCCAAAACATCAATATCTTGTAGTGTATTCAAAATTTTCTAACTACATACAATTAAAACAAGGTAGTAGAATGAGAGTGCATCGTTGGAAGTGCACATAGGCGGAATCTAGACTGATTCTGTTGGAGAATAGCCTGCCAACAGTGCTGCGTAGTGCCTCTCTGCTGCATTCCAAGATGACTGTACAGTACACACAAGATGAACGGGGAACGAATTGTCACACTGAAGCTAGAACCTTGGAACTCACTCGTTTTATTTATTTTAATTTTTTTATATATTGAATAATTTAATTAGTAAATATTATAATAAAAACATTTAAAATTGGCTTGTATAAATTTAACTATTATATTCGTGATTTTCTAATAATCAAAAACTAATTTTATTGATTGAGTTAAATGAATATTTTTTGATAAATGAATTTGTATAAATGTTTTTTTGCATCTTAATTTTTTGATTTTGATTAATTTGAGATTTATTTATTTTTAGCATTATTCGGATGAATATAGGGGCTATAAAACCAAAAATCCAATGAGATTAACCGTAGTTACCCGGTGATCGTTGTTTTGAGTGAACCCTAAAATTACTTAACGGGCAACGGGTCCTACCGGACTCATCGCCCTAATTCAAACCCTTCTTGCTCCGCTTGATGGATTTGAAGAGCCTTATATTTCTCAGATAATTTAACGAGAAATATATAATTTATTTTTTAAAACTCAATTTAATATATTAATTAAATCATTTCTTAAAATTTTCCTCAATGAAGCAGCGACAAGGCACAATTTAAAACTGTATATTTCAATCAACCCTGCATGAATGTCGGTTTACATCCCCTGCCATCCCCTGCCATTACAAGGTTTATGAATTCTAATCTGGCAGTTGACAGACTAGGCGCATGCACTCTCGGAAGCTGTCCTCGATTAAAACACAACATTGACTATGGGGATGATCTTTTTGCATTTGAGGCAAATCAATAAAATGTAACCTAATAAATTTAAGTTTTAGTCCAATTTGAAATTTTATGAAATTCTTAAATTGAGTGATTTATAGTTAGTATGAGTTGAAGGGATATCAGTGTGCCTACTAATTAATTTTCCATGGTTTTAGGCTCTATAATCATATTTGAATTAAAACATATTTTTTATCAAGGTAACTTATATAAGGTTCTTGATTGTTATGTACATATATAGTACATATTTTATCAATTTTTAGTATAACTCATATTCGGTTTGAATTGTTCTTGCTTGTTTTGATTTGAAAATTTATATTAACCACATATTGAAACCGTTTATTTTGACAACATTAATATTTGTAAATAACATATAAATTCATGTAGGAAAAATCAAAAATCCATATTTTTCCTTCATTATAGTAGTTAAATAGAGCATCTATAGTTGAAGCTTGTTTTTGTGGTCATAGGCTTATGCATTTTGGGTTTAAGAATCTTAGCATACACACATTGGTCAACAAATTTTTTATCCATCCCTTTTGTACACATGTGATCATAAAAATTTCATAAATTAGAATTTCAGTTTAAATTATTGTATAGAATAAATCAGAAATGTTGTACTACTTAATCTTTCATAAATATCAAAATATTTAAAGTATTTTTATATCATTTAAAAATTTGTGTTTTCAATTATTTTTCAAATGTTTACAATTTTTTATATGAACTAAAGAGAAATTTGTACCAATCTGTACCACATAGATTCATTTTCCATATAAAAAAACATGGCCTTCTGAGTGCTAGATGAAGTAATTGTAAAGATGAGATGATTAGTTTGGTATTGTAATTGGGTATCTAGTTTGTTTAAAAGTATTTCTAAAATTCAAAAAATGGAAAAATCTTAGGATAGATAAACAAAGATAAAATTAAAAGTTTTTGGTGATATTTCGTTCTTTTTGAGCCCATCCGAAACTGTTTTTGGTGATTTACTTTGTTCTGAATAAACTAATTTTTTTTCCAAAAAAATTGTGTTTGGAGGTGCACAAATCAGCTACCTAACTATTATCATGTAACTTAAACAATGGTTATATAATTACATAACAAGTTGTACGGTTATATATTTAGTTCAATAGAGGCAAAGCTTTCTGAACAAATATTCTTTAGATGAATAGACTTGAAATCACTTATTAAGTTATTCTTTAAGTGCATAACTGGACTTTAATCAAAGGGTGTCTTGGTAGTACAAAGGGATAAAAAAAATCAGACTAAGAGTCCAATCACTATTGGTCCACATGGATCAAATAATCCAATGAACAATCTCTCAAATGCCAAATACATTCTACTTGTACACACAACGCCTACACCAGCTTTAGAATTCATATAATGTCATATGGAGCCAATGCATCATCTATTATTCTACATGTGCGTACATCCATATGAATGTTTCCATAATAATTATTCATTTAGAGACTTTTACATGTATGAATAATAAACTTAAATTTGAATAATTCAGGTTTTATATTATGTAAATCTTGGAAGCAACAATCATTAAACTCCAAGTAATTTTTGTCTGAAGACATAAAAATAGATTGCAAAAGACAAAAATCTATAGTTCTTCATGGACTTTAAATTACACACAAATCCCAAGAACTTTAAAACGTTATTGTTTACTTTGGTAAAACTTGTAGGTTTAAAATTAGGAGAAAATTGAATGAATTTTTTTAAAGAAAATAAAACTTAGAATCTAATATGTATTGTTTTGCTTCAACATTGACAAAAATGTTCTACAGCACAAAGAGTCAGTGTACAATTATAGTGTTTGCATCATCAAAAGTCAACAATGATTATGCATCTCTACATTGGTTTTGAAAATGGTGTTCAAAGTTTGTACACTTTCTTTGTAAACATAAACACTGCCTCACTATTGGCCTGAGATTACCGCCTGCAAAGATGCCGTCGGTATATGAGGTTTGCCTAGGAAATATCCAACCCACAAGTTACAACTGAAAAGCTGACTGAGCCACTTGTAGCTTAGGCGGCTGTGACAGTGTGACCATGCATGACATTGAATAAATCATTGTCTAAGGGTTGGTTTCTACCAATAAAACATTTGGTTTGGAGTCCAAAGAAATGGAGAGATTTTGTTGATAAATAGTTTTGGTATGTAAGGTAGAGAAACCAAAAACCGCGAATGTCCTCAAGGCGTGTAGAAGAGTTGTTGTAAAAGAGTGAGGTGGTATATTGAAAACAAAGAATTTTTGCATGACCAGCCATGATTAGGTGGATTAACCAGGTTTTGCGACATAAGGTAGTAATACCATAAACCGAGACCCCCCCATAACTTGTGCAGTAGACTTGTGCTGAAACCGCACCAATAGGAATCAAGATCCTTGATTTTGGGTAAGTTAGTATATACCTTGACAAGCCTTGAGAAGCGTTGATGCACCTGACAAGCGTTGAGATCTTATATCGGTTTTGGGTAGAGCTGCTTTTGGAATTGTGCCTATGCTAGTAGCAGACTTTATGAAGTCTACAACACAAGAAATGGGGTGGACAAACTTTTCAGCTAAAATATTTCTAAGAAATTGTATTTTTATCAGAAAATTATGAAAACAACTTCTATCATTCTGTTTTCAATTTGTCTACGTACTTGCAATAATTCCCTGAGAAAATGATAGTTCAAATTGCTCAAAACTCCTTATTCTATCGGTTTATGGTATTACTACCTTAATGCTAAGTTGTGGTTTTTTTAGTAGTCTTACTTCCAGTTTTTCATGATATTAACTAATGGTTTTAGGACACCATCACGTCTGGTTCAAGAAGAGTGTAATATATAAGAAGAGGGTGTAACAAACTTCTCACATTCAAAAATTCTAGACAATTATTTATGAGAAATAAAAATACAAAACATGCTGCATTCTTTATCATTTCTTCTTTTTCATCTCAAAAAAATTCAGAGAATTTATATCTCCATTGTTTCTCATCAAATCACTTTATTTTCATAGTTTTTGATTTCTTTATCTTAGCTTTTGGATTTATACCAAGAGAAAGTTAGGTTGGAGTCCATGTCATTTTCTAAAATTTAGTTGGAAACCTACATGGTAAAAGTGGATAATGTTTTCTTTGGGCTCTAATCCACTAAGTTATTAACAATATTAACCTCATGGTACTTGCTACCCTTTATGTCTAATAGAACACAACTCTCTTATTTCAAGGATGATAATTTGCTTACAATATTCCCATCCAAAATGGGTACTACTTGTATTTTTGAATTGAAACCTAATTTTTTGACAAAACCATATTTAAAGGTAGAAATGCCATAAATAATAAAAAGTAAAGACATCTGTATATGAGGAATAGGATTTTTTTGAAGACTTAATTTTTGTATGTATAGAAGAAGTAGAAATCATGATAAGGTAAAATGATTTCATATTTTTTATTCCTTGTAGATGTTTTTAAGAATTTTATAAGCAACAAAGTTTGCCAAACTTTCTAGTGGTTAAATTGGATTATCTAGAATTAGTACTAAGGCTAATCCAAAGCTAGTATATGAGCTTTAACGTGGATAGAGAAAATATTAAAAGTCCATTGATTACTACTAGATTCTTTGAAACTGGTTTAAAGCCATGTACGAAACTAATTTAATAATAGTTTAAAAAACATCTAAAGGATAATTTTCAATTATGGTGTTTTTAGCTTAAAGAAATAGATGTGCTATGCTTTTCTTGCAAAGGCCATCAACATATTGTGGTGTGTGCCAATGTTTCAAATGGTACAAGAAGGATGAGATTTAGTCACCCTTGTAACTTACAACTGCTTGAGTCAAATTCATACAAAGTGATATTATATCATACATTACAGTATGACAGATCAAAAGATAAGAAGTGAATAAAATCAACTTCTTTTAACCCCTAAAGTTGAAAGGCCTCAAAACTGCCAAAAACCCTAATAAAATAGACTCTTTCAATACAAGCTGTAAGTTTTTAAGTTTTGATGTATTTTGGAGAAAATAACCGTAAGATCTAGTACCTTACTTGTACATGTATATGTACCCCAAATATAAGATTCAAACTCCTCACTGATCGTGAGATCATAACGTTCTAAGTTGAAAGAATTTTTTTTCCCCTTATTGCAAAATGGGTTTCAAGTGTTTTGTGAGCCAAAAAAAACCAATCACAAAAGCAAATTGGATGTAAGGCTCTTCAAATTCTTGTTGCTAGATGAGTTAGGAATATGTCCATGCACTTTTTTCCCCATACGACCAACAAAATCTAAAGAAATGCTTGATTTTTCACATGGAGGTTTGCTGAAATTCAAATGCAAAGGCTGGTCTATGATAGTAGTAAAGACATACGAAAGAATATTGGATTGAAAATCCGAGCCACGAGATTATGCCTTCAAATTTTATTTACATGTTTTAAAAACAAAACTTGAAAAAAAGTAAAATCTCAAATTTTGGTGAATTTTTGAAGTTTCTGTGGTCTAATTAATTTTGGGCAAATTTTGAGTATAAACTATAGTTTTGGATAGATTTCAGCATGCCCAAATAATGTTTTCGAATTTTGACTGCAGGTATCTTCTAAAGTATGAGGAATTTTGAAGCATGAATGATCTTGTTAGAAAGATATGAAAATTTCCCATGTTGTGCCAAAGTTACAGCCTCATCCAGTAAAATTTGACTAATAAGCCTGCCGGACCCTAAATTATACCAAAACTGCTGAGTTGATGCTTTAGGGGTTAAACAATGGATGAAAGTCATTATGATTCCAAGTTTTCTTTTTTGGCTACAAAGCATGAAGCTTTATTACCACATGCAATTATTGAAAAACAACATCAACACTCAGATGAGACTCATGAGAGAGGAGTAACACACCAAATTTCTATGGGCTTGTTCACGCTATGACTAGGTTGAGTGCGTGATTGTTGTAATTTTAATCTAAATGAAGGTAAGTCCAAAGTATTAGGCTCAAAGAATACATTGGAATATACAAAATAAAGCCGCAATGTGTAATGTATGTGTAAAGTAATGTATATAATGTTTACGTAAATTAAGTAAAGGTGGTGATTTAAGGGTAATTAGATTGACTCCACTATCTTTGTACATGTGGAGTTGATTACCTAATTGTAGACCATTGTTTTAAATGTTTAAGGTTGTACAAATTTTGATGAGAATAGCCATATTTCATCACAATAAGATATGTGTCTTCTATAAATAAAAATTGTACTCCTATGATATTGTAGTTGTCTGTACGCACATCGAATAGACTTATTGTTATTGTGAATAGAATCCAATGTTATATTGTATCTAAAATTAAAAATTATACTAATGTATTTTATTGAATGAAGTATAAATCAACGGCTATGAACTAAAACCTTCACAATTGGACAATCTGGGATTGTTGGATGACGAGTGAATTCAATGTTTTTATCAAAATGCTAACAATTTACTTTTCACCAACAAAATGTGCTATAAAAAAAGAGAATGCCAAGTTCCAACAATTGGCATACAAAATAATATAGGCAAACCATTGGCAGTGGATAGAGATATAAAAGAGTGAGTTTTGTTACAAAGGTTATCCTTTTAATCAGCCTCCAATTAAAAGATCCGGATAAAGATCAAAACACATGGGCCTTTTGGAATTGCCAATTACTTTAGTTATTTGATTCAATATATGAGATTTTGATCATTATTTAGCTCGTGTATAATCACATGGAACTATTTTTGCATAATGTATGAGGGAGATTATATGGTTGTTGTAGATGTAACAAACAAGACCTGTTGAATCATGTTTCAACTTTTATATACAACTATCAATTTAGTATATTGAATATGTATAAGAACGGGTTTGATTATTAGAATATTGCATAATTTCATTGTTCATATTTCATCTCTACTATTTCTCAAAACCAATAAAGGCAATTATCAAATGGCACATGAAATGTAACCTTACAATAAAGGTGAGGCTATTATTTTTTTAGTCATTGATGTCTGATCAATCTTAATGGCATACGGATGGTCAGCCAAAATCCCAAGTTCATGTATCCTTGACATATTGATATATGCATGGCAATTTCATAGGTATACTTGTTGGTCTCCCAATTTCATAGGTATACCAGTTCATAGGTATACTTGTTGGTCGCCCAAGACTATCTTTACACTAGAATTTTGGAGAACAAAATCCATTTATCATGTTTATATTTGTGGTTTTTTGAAGACATTGTAGCAGTATTTATGATGCAAGGATCAATAGAGTCAACTCAAATATGGAAACAATATTTTTAATTCCATATCTCCATTGTATTTCACTTAGTTGAACTTAATTAAGTACATGAGAGAAGAAGAAATTGCTTAACATGTAAAGCTCCAAAGTCTTTTCTTTTTTTAAAAATCTAAAACCGAAGGTTTTGGTATAAAAAGCCATCTATTTCAATACTATTTTTAACATTGCCAAAATAAAAAGTGTTATAAGATACTTAACCCCGCTTAAATCAAGCAAATGAGACATCAATCTTATATAGCCCTTGTTATGTCATTTCCAATGAGCCATAAACATCAATGTACAACCAATATTAAAGAAGATATAGAATTTTATAAACCAAAAAATAATATTGTTGACATCTTGCTCAAAGACATCCTTTATCTTACTTGTGAAATTAACAGGTTGTAGTTTTCTCCAAGATTTTTCAAATGATCATAAGATCAAATGCTAACTTCAAACATTAAATGAGATATGGACAATTAAACTTGGTCATTATGAATTTAGGTGTTCATAGTAATATCAAATTGAAATGAAATCACTTCACACACCTTTATAATTGCCAAAAATATGGGGTTTAAGTAATTAGAATTTATTTTGATATATTGTCAGATTAAAATGATACCTCATGATATATTCTAGGTTTCAACTATATAAACAATTTTAAGATACGACATATTTACATAATAAAGAAGTCTTTGAAATAGATGAATTTAAATATATAATTAAATTTTACATCAATTAATTTACACTCAAACACTTTAATGTTCAAATTAAGAACTTTAACTTCTTTTTAAAATTTTTAATTTAAAAAATAAATAAATTATTGAAAAATTATTAATAAATAATTTTACTATATATTCATTAATTATTTTAATTATATGGGCATAATTAAATATTTTTTAAAATTTATTAGTATTTTTTATTAAATTTAATATAATATAATATTAAATTATTTAATTTAACTATTTGAAAAGCTCTAATTTTTAAATTTTTAAATAAGTATATAAATAAATTTAAGTATAAAGAATGATGCATTCCTTTTACGAACATATTTAATATCATTATAGTATCAAATTTAATAAAATAAATTTCAATGTTGCATGAAGATTAATGAAAATTTCTAATATTTTAATAATTCTAGTATTTCCAAAAAGTAATAAAGTCATATATCACAATAAATGTCATATATAACAATATTTTAATCATGTTATAATACCTTTATTCTACAAATACTTCCCTAGCACAAGTATCTGAAGCTAGAATTTGAATTGCAATAGCTCCAAAACTCTCAAAATTGACAACATTATTGCACATACCTTAAAAAGATGTCCGGTATTGACGATGAAAGTAGTTCTATTGCATAACACATTCTAGTGGCAACTCATCTGATATTGTGAGTGACGGTACCTCGCGACAAAATAAAGAGACTTTGCACACTTAAACTGTGACGCACATCCGTCAGAGAATACAATGTGTTCAACGGAGAAAAGAAAAAATTGTTCTATCAAGAAGTCTTTATGAAGCCTAAAGCAGTACTATACGAAGTTGTTGTCATGCAATTTGTCATCGCTAATATAGAAGTGATACTCAGTAAGAATCTTATTATTAGGATCTAAACCACTCAGGATGAACTTGAAAGGTGATATGAACTAAAACGGTGACCTGGAAGGCTCGAAATTAAACCAATGTTGCGACTGCAGCTCGTTCTGCCACTTGAAGGCATAATTTTCTGCAGGATCTTTCAAGAGCCCAAAACTCTCCAATCTCTTTGCAGCTTTTAGTGGGACCTTGATCCTATGTAGATTATCAAGTGTAAGCTTCATGGACGGAGATTAACTCATTCTCCAACAGAGCAATGATTGTATCCCGTTGCATTAGGACTTATTATGACGGACACAATTGCATTAGGACTTAGATTTCCCATGCATGCCTTGAATTGCTGATTCTCCCACTTTGCCTTGAAATTGTGCATCAGGAACTCTTCTAAGTGGGACCGCAAATCAGCGACCAACTCAGAGGGTGTCACATCAATATGTAGCCTACAAGGAGATGCTACAATATTGAAACTAAAGAAGACACAATTTGGCAGTCACCTTTTTGGCGATTGGTAGGCACTGCAAGAAAAAGAATTTCTTGCACTTTCCGATGCAAATACTTCTCCCGGTGAGTTAGTATAAAATTATTTATTCTAAGTCACCTTTGATACAATGCCTTTTATCCTATAAGTTTTTTAAGAAAAAATCAAAACCAAGTCTTCAAAATCAACCTAATGAAAGTCATGTTTTTTTCAATTTCATATTGATGACATTTTTTATAATTAGATTGAAAGAGAATAACTAATGGTTTTATATTTGAGGTTTTTCACAAACTTAACAAAATTGTTTATTAAATAATACTCAAGGTGAACCTAAGCAATGGCTTAAGTAGTTTTAAAATGAGTTACATGGTCTTGCACCATCAATTTTATTTCTCAAAGAGTAATAAAATTTGATGAAGAACCGCTGCGCTAGTGGTCGCCTTTGAACGATGAGCTCTTGGATTTGTGAATATGACCTACTCATGACGTGTCTTCTCTGAGCACTCCTAGAGACTCTTACAGAATGGGATTCTGTGGGCTCCGTCGTTTTTTTTCTAGGCGCCAAGTTTATTAGGGAATACAATTGAAAATATCCACGAAGTCTAATTGCATTTGTAGCACTACTAAAGGCACATTAACTGCGCCACTTATAAGAGGTTCTCTACAATAAGGAAATACAATGTTAAAAATTAATATGGTGTTTCTCACTTTAATCCCATCTTTCATAATAGTATTAATTGCGTTTTTAAGCAATATAGAAATTTACCATATACCATAAATCTTATTGACTAAATTACATTTTCATCACGGTATGCAAGTATTAATATATAAATGATAGATAACTAAGCATATAAAAAAATAATTATAAAGTTATCATGTAAATTGTTTTATTTCTTATCTGATTAAATATTTAATATAAAAAATTTAATTTATTTTTGAATAATAAAAGGAAAAAAATAGAAGAAGCTTTATTGACAATCAAATAAGATTGAAGCATTTCATGATAGAATAACATAGTAATTTTTGGAGGTTTAACAAATTTATAGAGTTTTAAATTAATTTTAAAATTGAATACTACAGTAACTTAAAAAGTAATTTAGTGATTCTATAAAATATCTAATAAATATTCTAGAATACTTTTAAAAGACTTTGAAAAGTTAAAAAATACCACATTAAAAAAGAAATACTTCTCCTTAATATTATTTATTAAAAAGTTTTTAAGACATATTTACATCAAATATAATAATAGTAGCTTGACAATCATTTTTATATTTAAAGATTTTTATATGAACTTCATTTAAACTAAGTTTTAAGTGAAAACATCATAAGACATTAAAAAATGAGAGCATAAAAGCTATTATCTCAAAATGATTTCTTTTAAATATTTAGATTGTGATTCAATTTTATTAATGAATTTAAAGAATTTGAAAATGAGTTTTTTTTCATATAAAATAATATTTGATATATAAAAACTGGTCCAAAGAAGGTGTACTTTTGAAAAGAACAATGAAAATATCATATCTTATGTGATTAATTAATGTTACTACATTTTAACGCTAATTATTATTCTTTTAAGATATTTCTTTTATAAACATATATGTCAAATAACGTCATTTGTTTCATTCAAAGTCCATAGGACCATATGCACTTAAATATTCTAAATATTTTATTCACAGACATCATTTTCTTTATCTAAATAGGTTAGCATTAATGCAATAAACTAATGAATTGTATACTAATGAATTGTAGCTTGACAACTCTATTTTTCAGTTGAATTTAAATTTTTTAAATTCACTTATTGTAAATAATTCTAAATATTAATATACATATTTCTATCCTATATAATTCTATCTTTTATGGAATTTGAGAATATTTGTCTAGAGATATAAGTGATAAACCAAAAATCCAGTTTAATTTTGCATATTGAAGAAGATCAACTACATATTGCCAGTACCTTCATTTATTACTCTAGCACGATCCATAAAGAAACCATTTTCTATAGTAATAGATATTTTTCTGATGGTGTAATACTTCTACTTCTAAGCCTTTTAACACGTACATATTTATAAGTAGGATTAGAAGTATTAGCCCTACTTATTATCTTTTAATATAAAATCCATTACAAATGGTGTAATACGGTAATACCTTGTTCTTGCACATGTATCCATCCGCGTTGAATACAATTTTTTAATCTTAATTGGGTGTAGAATTGATAATATTTTCATTCATTGAATTGCACATGTATCCATCCGCGTTGAATACAATTTTTTAATCTTAATTGGATGTAGAATTGATAATATTTTCATTCATTGAATTGCAACTCTAAAAGAAGTTTCATGAACTTGAGGCGTACTAGAACCTTTTTTCACTTGATTCTTGACAACAATAAATTGTTGTTCATTTCTTCTTGTTTATTTGGAATGTCTATTGATTGATGAATCTTCTTCTTTATTCATACAACCATTATCATCTTTGGAAGATTCTTCTGTTTCTTCCTACAAGCTGTTAATAATACTTGTTTGACCTTGGCTACTAAATGTCAAATCGTGACGGATGCCATTTCCATTATAATGTCGTGACGTCACGACAAGTATTCATCACCACATTATGACTTATCTTGCCTTTATTGTGACGAATTAAAAAATAACCAGATTTTGGATGTAATTACATTACTCCAATTTGAAAACATAGGATAATAGATTTCTACATGTGTTGACATGTCAACAAATTACAGAAAATGTAAAGAAAAATTTACAAGGAATACGTTCTCAATGCTTGGGAACAAGGAGCGGAAGGCAAGGAACAAGGGAGGCGGACAACAACTTTCAAAGAATCTAACAGCCTTATTTTGGATCTAAATCTTGATTTCAAGAACATTTTAGACATCCTCATAAAATGTAGACGTCGAAAATGTTGTCAAACTCTAGAAACGGGCAAAAAATGAGGAAGATATAGCCCCTGCAAGCTGAAAGGGTCAAATTGAGGTGGACGACAAGGAACAAAGGGACGGACGATCGGGAACACATTCCCAATGGATGGAAACAAAGAACGGACGATAGAGAATATGGGGAGGACGGGATGGAGCAAGTTCCTAATGCTTGGAAACATAGGGCTGACGGTAGTCCCACACTTTTATTTTGTACTAAATCACATGTATAGTAGAGCGTCCAATAATGGCGCAAATTTCAGCATGGAGAATCTGAGTGAGTTTTAGGCGTTGTAGCAATTTTAGTTGATGAGCAAGGCACCAAGGAGTCAAGTGGTTCAAGAATTGAATTTTTTGAGCAAAGGATGAATTATCTACAATTAAAAGAAGGAAAGGTAGTAGAGTCCCACATGTGGTGCATAGGGTCCATGCGTAAGCAATAAGAGAGAGTTTAGGTAGAAGACAAAACTAGTTCCAAAATGGAGCAAATGACTCACTGGAAAAGAACAAACGAGATCCTAAATCTAAGGGAGAAGAACTCCCTTTGTGCTAAAAAGGAGTCTTGAAGTAAGCATTTAGTTCCCATGTAGAGAACATTATTGTCCTATTAGAACTCCTTTTTGTTCCCATGATGTGCACCTAGCCACATGCAAGAGCACGATCTGTTGACTATCATGGTGCACCAAAAATTCAGGAATGACCTTGCTGGCAAGCAACATTGGCGCGCTTTTTTTGCTTATTCTATCTTGGGTTACCGTTGCTTTCAGATCCAGTGAAGGGTGCCGTTGTGGGGGGGAAGAAGGGAGTCATAAGCATCGGATTGTAGAACATGGGTGGTGGAGACGGCCACACATTTGAAGTGGGTGGTCGGAATGGAGTTGATGAGGTTGCATGCGACATGTGTGGGTGGAGGTGGGCTGGACGTTGTACATCTCTGCCGAAGGTGGAGAATGCTGTGCCTGCTCCTCGTTGCAAATCTACTGCGGAGTTGGTTGCACATCTGCCTGCTGCGGCGTTGCACATCAGCTCAGCTGTAGTGCCGCTGCCCCAAACCCCCTGCGGCCCGCCACCTTGTATCATCTCCGCTGCTCTGGCGTCCCATCCCTCCGCCCCTGTAGGGTTCTGTAGCGACGCACAGCTCCCTGCGAAGGTGCTGCTCCCGGCAAGGTTGCTTTGTGGGTTGTGCCGCCTTCCTCGTCCTCCCCCCGCAGCCCTCCTCTCAGCTTGAAGGCGCTCCTTTTCCAGCCGCTTGGCTGCACGTTCAGCCTTCCTTTGATTCACAGCTGCGATGCGCTCCTCTTTTTCTCTCCTTCGAGTTTCTTTGTTTGCAGCTCTCTCTTCAGCTTTGCGCTTTGCTGCTTCTTCATTCTCTTGTCGCTTTGCTAGAAGTTGCTCACATGCAGAGATGTAGTCTTCTGAGGTCAAGATATGGGATTTTGTGAAATCCAATAGTGGTTGCTGACGCTTTCTTTTTCGAGCTGGAATAACCTCTGGAAGGGCTAGAAATGAGCTGAAATTCTGATCTTCATTTCGCTCTTGCAGGGTCGACTCAAAATCTGGATCAATGTTCACAGCCCTGTCTTCCACTTCGTAAGTACTTTCCTCTGCATTAGGAACATTCACATAGTACCTAGGTTCTCGATCTTGCTCTACATTGGCATTGACGTCATTGCTCGCTGCTGCAGATGGGCCCTCACCGAAGTCTCCCGCAGCAAAAGCGTTGCCTGCTGTGCCGGTACCTAAACCCCATCCCAAACCCTCAGTCGTCACATGTTAGGATTTGCGCAGAGCCTGCTTTGCTGCAGCCGTCGTTATTGTCATTTTTGCAGTTAACATCGAAGTAATTAGCAGTCAGAAGTAATTAGTAGTGCCCTAAGTTTTTGTTTCATTCGACCCAATTCATGAAAAGACATAAAAGTCCAACCATGTTTCAACACTCCATCGATGCCAGTGCGTTAATTTCGATATTAGACGCATCGATTACCCAACCAATCGGAAACAGAGTATCGAATGGCAACCGAAATGGATCAAAGACACATGCTAAAACACCTATGAATTAATCACGTAGGATACTCTGGATGTAAGCATTCACGATGAGTAGCCGACCGACATATCTTCAACCACGTGAAGTGTTCGAATACAGCTTGGATTCTCATCGAACATCATGTATCACACATATACACGAACTGGGGATTCTGGATTTTGCAGGTAATACCTGCATTTGTGGACCCTGAAAAGTGAAGAAATGCTACTTCTATTTCATATGTGGACCACTAAAAATTAGTGTCCAAGTTCGATACTAACTGCGCTTTGGTATTTCTGCCAACAGGTATGCCCACCTATCCCAACTTGTATGCAGATGACTTTGTGGACACTCTGAAGGAGAAGGCTGCAGCTGGAACCTACAAAGAATTTGTAATAGAATCACTTCATATTCTTTCTTCTGTATCACGTTATTGTGCTCTGACCTAATTTTATTTATTCTCATATTCATGTATCAGCAGGTGAATAAGACTTACTAACATATGATGGTTTTTGATTAAATGCTGCAGGTGATTTACCTTGAGGCTTGCGAGAGTGGCAGTATTTTTGAGGGGCTACTACTAGAAGGTCTGAATATCTACGTCACAACTGCTTCTAATATCTGGCCAGATTCTTCCTCTGGAATTCAGTAATCGATTCTGGGCCACCTCATGGTTTTGGTTACTAAGACTTAGGGTTCTCGTGAATATGCAGGTGCCTGTGTTTTAAAGGCTTCAAATGCAGATTCTGACGAGTATGCTACTGTAGTTTTGATCTGGATGCACTTAATTAGACTCCTTGAGTATGGCTATTAAATTTTTGTTTTCTTTCAAGTTCAACTCCAGTATGATAGATTGCTTGAATAGCACTTTTTACGCCGCTCTATTTCTTGTACATACCGTTTGTTAGAGTTGATTTAGTTTCACTTATCGATAACGCTACTGTCTGTGCCAGGCTTCTGTAGCTACACCACCCGCCTCACCACCGAAGGCGGGAACTTCATTAGTAGGCGCAAGCGCTCATATCCCTATCGACCTTGACGAGTCACCTGTCGCTGAAATCAAGCGGACATCTAAACGGAGTAGGCAGCATGAGACTCTCAGTGCAGAGCCTGGTGGAAATACCGAATTGATCGGTGGAAACACTGAACTGATCTATGACAACAACGCTAAACGTCAGAAGGTGATCCGCGAAGAAAGGGTCACAGAGACCCTTTCAAATGCAGATTCTGACGAGTATGCTACTGTAGATTCCAAGTCGCTGGAAATTTTCTTGGATGGCCAGCCCTCTCTGTACCGGTATGTTTAATTTCAATTAGTTGCGTCTTTGTTTCGTTTGTACACTACATTTCAACCAAGTCACAATGGTTCTATAGTCACCCTCTATAATGACTCTAGATTCACAGGTCGAAGTTGACTTCTTTTCTCTCCTGCTGGTTCAATTGCTGGTTTCACTATCTGTGTCATTCTTTCATGCTGTCGTTGATGAACTGTTTAATAATATGTTATTCATTGACTGTCAAGTAGAAGAGTCCCGTTAGTCTCACACAACTAATAAGATTAAATTACAAATAATGTTACATGTATCTGTAATAAAATCCGCTAAGTACTTCAATGCGGCTTTGAAGTCGGAGTGAAAGAACGGTGTTTAATTACATGCATGCTGATAGATTGGGTGGGATGTACTGATCGCAGAAACTATGCTCCCCATTCCGACGACAACCAGAGGTGTTGTAACATTCTACCCCAAAAGTCAGATTCAGGTCCTTCAATCATTGCCATTTTTTGAGTTATGTTCTTTAGAAAGCTTCGTGACAGAAACTGGTTATTCAGATCTCTTAACGCCGTCTGGACTAATATAGTTTTTCAAGGTTTTCAAGTTTCTTACCTCTGGCTCCAATTGCTGCAACCTGCTCATCGTCCTCACCTTGCTCGCTGTCGTCTCCATCAGAGGCGGAGGATCCCTCTTCAGCTCCAGCTTGGAAATTAGCCGATGGGCCCATATCCCCTGCCAACGCGCCCTTGTCGAGGGGCCAGATTCCTGTCCGCCTGAAGCCTGCTTTGATGTTGTTTACTGTGAGTGCCTGTCCGAGAGCTTGAGCGGTCCACTCGCACAGTAAGGTCTTCTCCACCTTCTTGTTTGTTTGACCCCTCATCCAGTTGTCTCGGATCCTTCTAAATGCCGCTTTAAAAGGTGCGAAGCAACTCTTGTCCAGAGGTTGCAAAGCATGCGACGTGTGTGATGGTAGAGTTATAACGTCAATGCCGTGTTGCATGCAAGTTTTTGCGACTTCCATTGTAACATGTGATGTGTGGCCGTCAACTATGAGCAGATGCCTGTTCACAGGTGAAACCCCAGGACCATCCTCCAATTTTTTCAGAAAGTGAGCAATCCAGCTTTCAAAGAGGAACTTCGTCATCCACGCATTGTGTTGAACTCCCATGAGAGCTCCAGGTTCGCATCTCTCAACCACGTTTGATGTAAAATTTTTGCCCTTTACAATGTAAAAATTGGGAATCTTTCCACCTGCTGCGTTGATACATGAAAGTACTGAAATGTGCTCCCTTTGATCAGGTGTGATGGAATTCACTAACTTGCTGCCCTTCTTTGCCAAGACCATTGCTCCACCGTTCTTTGCCCCTTGGACACCAGACTCGTCACAGTTCCAGATATGGGACTGTGGATAATTGTGAGTTGAGTACAGGTATTCTAGATTAGCATAAAAGCCTTCTACAATTTCAGGACACAAGCCTCGAGCACGGGCAACTGCAAGCTCTTGAGACTTACGGAGTGAAAGTTCAGGATGCCGATTTCGAAAGCTTCTCAACCAGCCGCTGCCAGGTAGGCCCTTTGCAGTCCAAGGTGTTTGTCGCGCTTGAGTAGCTTGTGCTACTTTAACTCTCAAATCTGTAGGTGTCAATGGATTACCAAGCTCTTGCATTTTGAAGATGAACTCCACTAATTTCCCTTCTTCATCTTGTTTCAAGGTTGGGCGTATACCTCTCTGTCGCCCAGATGTCGTCCCCCACAAGTGGTTGCGGAGCGATGTGGCAGGTATGTTAAACATTCTTGCAGCCTCCCGAATTTTCAGCCCATCGTCTTGAATTGCTGATAGTGCTTGCTCCAACTGCGCATCTGTCCAATTTCCGTTCTTCTTGAGTTTTAACGGCCTGGTGCTTGCTGATGCAGGCGCCCTGCTCCGGAGCTCACCGCCACCCCTACAGCCAGATGTTGCCCTCTGTCGAATCCGACCAACCTGCAATATAAACCTAGGTACACATCAGTTTAATTCTAATTCTGAACATCGAAGTAATTAGCAGTCAAAAAAGTACTAGCACACATGTTCCAACTGGATTGTCTGATGGAGGATCACTCGGGCTGGCAAATTGTGTTTGTTGACAACGAGAACGACACACTTCTTCTCGGTGACCATCCCTGGGAGTGAGTCCTCACATCCAGAAACTGGATTTAATGACCTTCATTTAGGCTTCGTTTAAATCACATGAGTATTACTTGAGTGGTCATTCATCATATCCGTGTCTTTTTCCATTGACAAATTTCGATGCAAGTGCAACTTTACCTCTGTTGACTAACCTGCGCATATTTTTTCCGAATCATGCAGAGAGTTTCTAAATTTCTAAGTTTCTGTCAATATCCTGTCAACCGCGGAAGTGGCTCAAATGAGCCAGGAGAGCCTAAACATGGAGGTAACCAGCTACACTCGTGGACGTCGGCAACAACAACTACTTCTTCACCCTGGCCTCTGCTGACCACAAGCCCTACGGCATTGACAGGGCTGATAAAGTTGCTACTGGCAGATTCTGCAACGGAAAAATCATCCCAGATCTAGTCAGTAAGTTCGAATGATTATTCCTTAGTCCCAGCTACATTGTTTTTGCATCATATGGGTCGATATAGCACTTGCATGTATTCCGAAACTTAAATGATTCAGTTACAACATGTCTTTTGTTACAGTTGGATTCATTTTTTGCTTGCTGTGCAGATGACTACCTCGGGACTCCTTACCCTCTTCCAGTCCTTGCTCCAGAAGCTACAGGAGGTAACCTTCTACATGGGGTGAACTATGCTTCTGCTGGAGCAGGCATTCAAGAAGAAACCGGCCAAGTCTTTGTAAGGATCAACCTGTGACATTCTTTTCTTCTGATTACTATGTTTGCTTCAAAAGACCACCGTAGAAGAATATGACAATGTGAGTTGTATTTCCTGGCTGTGATGGCTAACGCTGTGGATTCGTGTTCAGATCGGCCGTGTTACAATGTCACAGCAATTTGATCACTTCACGAAAACGAAGCAGCAGATTGCTCTGATGGTTGGACAACAAGGGATGGAAGAACTGATTCACAACGGCATCTACTCTTTCACAGTTGGAGGTAACGATTACATCAACAACCACATGGCTCTCACATCCAACACCAAAAACATGTACACACTTCCTCAATACCTAGACCGACTAATCACTCTCTTCAGAGGGCAGGTTCAGTTACAATATTCAATCACCTTCAATCACCTGCTCACTGTTTTTAAGTACCATGTCGAGGATTCGATCGTCGCTTATGAGACAATGAATCTAAGCTGTAAAAATGACAATCTGCTTGCAGACAGCATCTGGTTCGGGATGAGAAAATTCATTATTTCCACGATGGGCCTATCGGTTGCGCACCTTCTGTGCTCTCCACAAGAAGCAAGAATGGGGAGTGCGTCCAAGTGGTGAACGACTACGCCATCAACTTCAACAATGCCTTGAAGCCCATGTTGGAGAGCGTTCAAACTGAGCTTCCAGGCTCTGTGATTTTCTACGCTAACGCTTTTGGTGTCGTCAAGTCGATCATTGACAACCCCTTGAAATATGGTAAAGTTTATACTTTCAGATACTAGCTTAATGCTATTTCAGAACTCTAATGCTAGCAGCGAAGAAGAAGTGTCGAGTATTCTCTGAGAAATTTACAGAACGAAGTCTCTGTGTCCTAATAGTTTTGTAAATTGATAGCAGTAGTTGCCGGTTTAAGTTAGAAATGCTGTACCTGGTGCTGTGTTGAAGCTTGTTGACGGCAACTAAGTGGTTGCTCACCGAGTTCTTCATGTTCCCCTTCCTGTCCATCAGCTTCCTCGCTCTGGGATTGTGCAGGCTCTTGCGGTTGCTGTCCACACATGGATGGGTACCCTTGAGATTGAATCTCCTCATGTGGTCCTCGATGCTCATCTTCCTCTCTAGTATGTAATCGCAGTGAAGGAATTCGACCTCTTCGCCTTTGTCTACTGCTACTTGCCCTCTGTGACATTAGTTCATCAAAACTCAGATTATCATCATCCTCCATTTCTGAAACTATGTGTGTGCATAATCTGTTTACAATCTGAAGTTGCAAATGAAGCACTCTAAACTCATCAAACTAAACAAGTCGAAACCAATTTGTGAACAATGAGAATTGAAATATGAATGGAAAACAATTGGAAATCGTGCACTACATTTCAAATTAATGCACAAGCCGCACATTGGTTTATGAGTGGGCCGCCACTATTAACCAACTAATTTTACTGAATAATCTGTTTTGCATCAAGTAATAAATGCCCCACACTTGTTTCATAACTACCCAGCCAATCATCCAAAAAGTGCCATACCACTTTTGTAGAAATGCATGATGTCATCCAAAACTTGTATAGTTCCATTCAAAAATGGCGCAATTTTCATCCACGGCTACAAGCCGTCACTTTTTACACATTAACTGATCACTTCTTGAACACCCTACGTTGTTACTAGAGCTCCATTTTCGGCACTGCGCCATTTTTGGACGTTCTACGATAAAAGGGTGAAGACAAAGAGGATAATTCCATGTCATACTCCACTACCACCTCGATTGCCAACTAGGATCCCACGTCCACAACCAAGTAAATTTTTTACCTTCACTAGTTGCTAAGCCGAAGTTGACCCTAGGCAGATCATATTAAGTCAGGACGTCACAACATAGGTCGTCACTGTAGAAAATCATACATTTCTCGAGACAATTTATCAATCGTACACCAAAACCTTCCAACCATAAGCAACCATGAGTCAAAACTTATAAAAAATCCCTGAAAATTTTATCAAGAAATTGGAAAGTGTCCAAGTGATTTGGTACAGAGAATACAACATTTCTCATAACCTATGTCTCTCGGAGATTGATGTGAGAATCAACATGATCTACAATCCATACCAGCACAAACGTAAACATGAAAAACATCCTCAACAACAGCCATACTCACCTCAACAAGCCCCATACCCATGTGCTCACAACCCTGTAGACATAACAGTTAGAAACCACAATTCCAGATTAGTGTGAAAAACACCGAAAGACATGAAGTTTGTACAGATCGAGAACTCTCGCTCAAACGATGCTTCTCTTGCAAATTGTGAGAAATCCAAAAGCTCGCATTGGCTCTGTATGTTCTGCACAAACGAAATCCAGGAAAAATCTACAACCAAGTTATTGAAGCTGTTACGTGTTTTTTGCCGTGTTTTTTGGCAGAAAACATGTGGCTCTAACAGAGTTGGATTACTCTGTTTGCTCCAAAGCTTGCTTAAGGAATATGTTCCAGAAGATGTTCACCAGTTAGTTGGTAAATATACCGAAATACTTGCAGAATGAGCAGTGCGCAATTGGAAAATCCGAAGTATAACGTTTATAACTCGAACAAAGGAAGCTAAGTCAATTTACAGCTGAATCACCGTGCAATTGCTTCGAGTTCGCTGTCGTGGTCCGGTAGTTGTTCACCCTTCAGCGTGATATCTAGAAACCAGTATGATTGACACTCAAAACCTTCCTCGCACTAGTGGAATAAGCCTGCATTCCATCTTCTTGCAACAACTTCTCATATTTCACATTTCTCTCAAAGTATATCTCCTCTACTGTCAACCGATTCACTCATTTTCTGATCACATATGGAGCGTTGCCTCCCCAACATCAACCAACATCAATCATATTGAAATGTGTGAGAAAGACGGACGACGGTAACCTACAGATTACAGGCTAGTGCAATCAAGGTTCAAACCAGCAGAGAGGAAGGAATGAGCTAGCCCAGACCATCGTCCATGTGCCATCGCCGTCGTCCGATACTAGCAAGGGAGTTACTACATGTCTCTCCAGGCACTCCTACAAAGAGATATCCCAACGAAGCTAAACTCTATTTCACATTTCTTTAATCATATGTGGGTTGGGCTGCAAGCCCAACGAGAAATAGGGCCCCATTATTTCCCCTCCTCCATGGAGAGGTATCAACTTGAAAGGGGATGGAGACGAAATCCCGCCAACCGCATAATTCAACATGCTAAAAAAAGGATTTGCGTGAGAACTGGGTTTAAGGATGTATTTGCACATTGTGTCCAAAATTTGGAGGCTTTCAACGCAGACAACAGTGGAAAACACAAGGACTCCAGAGAGACGCAAATAGAATCTTTATGTATTTACGCACTGTACATAAAACAGAGACACCATTTACATCACCGATTATTTACCCAAGGACGCTAAAAAAAACTAGCGTATCCTCAAATGCGTAACGTCTCTCCCACTCTACTGGTTCGTGAACTTAGACTCGTCAATCTCACGTCCAGCAGCATCGGCGGCCTCTCCACCAGACATGTCATTGGTGGCAGACCCTCCCTTCTTGCCCATCTCCACGTACCCTTCGTGCCCCAGCTGCTCAGCGCGGGTCTGGCCACCCTTGCTCCGCCCTGCATTGCAAGCGATCATCAACTAAATCAGTTCCTCAAACACTCGAACATAATTTATTACACCCGCAATCGACAAGCTCAACAGTAGACACATTACCATTCAACTCACGATTACATTGCGAAGATCAGAACATACATGAAATAAAGACACAAGGAGAACATGACTTACCCTCAGCGAGGTGCTGCTGAGCCTCCAAACTCTTGCCTCCAGTTCCTCCCGGCACGACTGTCTCGCCAGCGGCGGCGCGGGCGTCCAACTCCTGAGTGTCCTGGCCCGACATTGTCGATGCTGAGATGGGAAGATACAACTGAGACTGAAAAACTCCGACTGAACACCGTCAAGTTAAAAACTGAGAATTGCGCAGTGATGCAAGTATGGAATTCGATGCGTTGAAATTGAAGACCTGGGTGATGGCCTTCTTATAGTCGGAGGGTGCCACAGCCGTAGTGCACAGCTCCTCATTCATCCATATCCAGTGATGCATCATGCAAAGACAGAAGATTGACAAGTGGTAAATTGTAATGGGTGGACTAATAAGAGAAACCAGTTTTGTTGTTTCGCTAAACATGTTCCACTTGTCATGCTGCATTCTAACGTCAGTTTATTAAGCAGGTGATTTAGTGTTCAGTACAGGGCTCATTGACGGCGCTGTGACTTCATTAGTGCTCCTTTACCATGTTAGCCATTTGTCTTCCACTCCAGCAAACTGCAACCACGTTTCTCACACGCTACAGCTAGGAAAATTATGTCTACACTTGGTGAAAATTTCAAGGTCCACGAGGGCCGTGGTTGAATTTTGAATGTTGCTGCTTGAGATTGCCTGAGATCTCTGTGC
Organism: Ceratodon purpureus; assembly: GCA_014871385.1. Lineage (NCBI taxonomy): Eukaryota > Viridiplantae > Streptophyta > Bryopsida > Pseudoditrichales > Ditrichaceae > Ceratodon > Ceratodon purpureus. The sequence continues at coordinate 17,178,184 of CM026423.1, read as the reverse complement.
AGAGAGATGTGTAAGTTACAGAGCACACATGGTGTAAGTGCTATTAACAAAATTAGCCTTGGGCTAGCTCTGAACACGAAGAATTTCAAAATCATTTGTACAGTACATCTTCAAAGTCATACTTTTAAGAGTCTGTGTACAGTCATTTTTATCCTTCTTCATTGAATTGATTGAATAGTAGAAGAAGGCTGAGATTGGGCTACTAAGCGTAAGGTTATGGAACAAATTTCACCGCGGACTATTCACGATATATTATGCTTACTGATTGGTCACATTTGGAGGCTTACAGCAGGGTTGATAGTGTTCCAGGAAATATGACAATGGATGAAGCTTACAGCGAAATGATTATAAATGTTTAAGTTGCAATTTTAATATCACCTGAAGTTTGGCAATTTCAATCTGAATATTAGAAACTGGAACTTTTTTTTAATCCGAAAACAGGACTCAATGTTTCAATTTTCTCGAAGATAGAATGTAATGCATTCATTGTGCAGACAACATAACTGGCAGATCATATTATGCCAGGACGTCACAACAAGGGTCATCACTGTTGAAACCGATAATCAAACCATGCATTTCTCGAGACAATTTATCAACCGTATACCAAAACCCTTCAACCATAAGCATCTATATTAAGCAACCATGACTCAAAACTTATAAAATCCCTGAAAATTTTATCAAGAAATTGAAAAGTGTCCAAGTGATTTGGTACAGAGAATACAACATTTCTCATATCCTATGTCTCTCGGAGATTGATATTGTGAGGATCAACATCTACATATCAGCACAGACGTAATCATGAAAAACATCCTCGACAACAGCCATACTCACCTCAACAAGCCCCATGCGCTCACAACCCTGAAGACACAAAAGTTAGAAACCACAATTCCAGATTAGTGAAAAACACCGAAAGACATGCACTTTGCATAGGTCGAGAACTCTCGCTCAAATGATGCTTCTCTTGCAAATTGTGAGAAATCCAAAAGCTCGCATATATTGGCAGGGGCTTACACATCGCTCTGTATGTTCTGCACAAACGAATTCTGGGAAAAATCTGCAAACAAGTTATTGAAGCTGTTCCGAGTTTTTTGGCACAAAATATGTGGATGTATACGGGTCATACGACATAGTGGAATTATTCTGTTCGCTCCAAAGCTTGCTTAAGGAATATGGAACCAAAGATGTTCACCAGTTTGATAGTAAGTATACTGAAATTCTTGCAGGATGAGCAGTGCGCAATACGAATACCCAAAATATAACGCTCAAAACTCGGAACAAAAAAAACTTAGACCATCTATACCTGAGTCACCTTGCAATTGTTTCGAATTCGCTGTCGTCCGGCAGTTGCTCACCCTTCAACATGATAATTAAAAAATCAAATTGAATTCCTCGCACTAATAACTTAAACTTGCAGTCTACCTTCGTGCAACATCTTCACATTTTTCACATTCCTCTACTGTCATACAATTCACTCATTCTCTGATCACATATGGAGCGTTGCCTCCCCAACATCAATCATAATCAAATGTGCAAGAAAGACGGACGATAGTATCCTACAGCTTACAGGCTAGCGCAATTCCAACAGAGAGGAAGGAATGAGCTAGCTTATGCCATCATCCATACGCCTTCGCTGTCGTCGGATACTAGCAGGAGAGTTAGCAAATGACACTCCATAATGATGTCCCAATAAAACTCTCTATTTCATATTTCTTTAATCATATGTATTATGTGAGCTGGGCTGCAAGCCGAACGGGAAACAGGCCCCAAATAATTTCCATTCTTCATGGAGAGGTATCAACTTGAAAGGGAATCAAGACAAGCTGCCAACCGCCTAGTTAAACATGGTCAAGAAATTAAGGATGTCCGTGAGAACTCCCAGGAACCGGGATTAGTCATATGTTTGCACATTGCGTCTAATTTTTGTAGGCAACAGTGAAGAATACAAGGACTCCAGAGAGACGCAAATAGAATCTTTATGTATTTACGCACTGTACATAAAACAGAGACACCATTTACATCACCGATTATTTACCCAAGGATTCTAAAACATACTAGCATATCCTCAAATGCGTAACGTCTCTCCCATTCTACTGGTTGGTGAACTTGGACTCGTCAATCTCACGTCCAGCAGCATCGGCGGCCTCTCCACCAGACATATCATTGGTGGCAGAGCCTCCCTTCTTGCCCATCTCCACATACCCTTCGTGTCCCAGCTGCTCAGCGCGGGTCTGGCCACCCTTGCTCCGCCCTGCATTGCAAGTGATCGTCAACTAATAAGTTCCACAAACACTCAAACATAATTTATTACACCCGCCATCGACAAGCTCAACAGTAGACACATTACCATTCAACTCATGATCACATTGCGAAGATCAGAACAGACATGAAATAAGACACAAGGAGAACATGACTTACCCTCAGCGAGGTGCTGCTGAGCCTCCAAACTCTTGCCTCCAGTTCCTCCCGGCACGACTGTCTCGCCAGCGGCGGCGCGGGCGTCCAACTCCTGAGTGTCCTGGCCCGACATTATCGATGCTGAGATGGGAAGATACAACTGAGACTGAAAAACTCCGACTGAATACTACCAAGTTAGAAACTGAGAATTGCGCAGTGATGCAAATATGGAATTCGATGCGTTGAGATTGAAGACCTGGGTGATGGCCTTCTTATAGTCGGAGGGTGCCACAGCCGTAGTGCAAAGCTCCCCATTCATCCATATCCAGTGATGGCATCATGCAACGACAGAACATCGACAAGTGGTAAACTCTGAAGGGGGTGGACTAATAAGAGAAACTAGTTTTGTTGTTTCGCTAAACATGTTCCACTTGTCATGCTGCATTAGAACGTCAGTTTATTAACCAGGTGATGTAGTGTTCAGTACAGGGCTAATTGACGGCACTGTGAGGGCCACCCGATGACCGCCATCACAGTGTTGTGAGTCCTGCTTTCTGTGACCCAGCCGACCTGTTCTTGTGGACGACCTCTGCAAAATGACTCAAAGGAGGACTTTCTTCCAAACTTTTATCTGATTTATGCATTCTGTCCTCTCTTCGGTCTTGTTGCGATGCTGCTTTCCGGGGAGTTTGTTCTTGAAAGTGGAAGTTCAGTTTATTCTACATGGTTTCAGGACATTCAGAGTTGGAGAGGTGGCTTAACCCCTAAAGGTTCAAGCCGTTTTTGGGCCTCCAAAACCAGAAACTGTGATTTTTGACAACCTTGTAGAAGTTGAAGTATGATTCTTAACTTTTTATCTTTTTGATACATCCAACCGTAAGATCTTAAACCTTCCTACCTGCACTAATACCTTGTCAAATTTCAACGGTTGGATCTTTACCATTTGTGAGATTATAACGTTCAAAGCTTACTGTTTTTTTTTTTTGGCTTTGCGCAAAAGACATACTCTAAATGGTGCAAAGGGAGACTTGATTATTGTTACCTCAAACATTTTGCTCATATTTTTTTCCACATAGGTAACTAAGTTGGGCACCTCCATGAAAAAGTTTAGAGTCTTATTACACTTTTTTGGCCTTCATGCAAATTATTTTTGAGAAGAAGGTACAAAAACCACAATCTGGTAAAACTTAAATGACGTGAAATGCTTTTGGTTTTTAAGAAAAGTAAACGGTCAAAAGTTACTTCCATGAGTTTTTGAATTTTCGGAAAAAAAAAATTTTGAAAAATTCCTAAATCTCAAATTTTGACAAATTTTGAAAGAAAAAATTGTAAAATTACCAAAAACTGTGAAGGTTGTTTCTGTGATTTTTGGAGGCTGCCCTTGTAGAATTGGTAAGCTTTTTGACTTAGGTCACTTTGGATTTTGAGTAGTGAATTGGTTATGAACACATTTCTAAAAAAACAATTCTAAAAAAACCTAATTTTAAACTGCCCGTTTTGGACTTGAAACCTAAAATTTCTAGATGAAGGTTCTAAAAGTGAAATTTGGCTTTGAAAATTTTACCACATACACTTTGCAGTGTAAGGAGCATCCAGTAAAATTCTTAAGCAAAAATATTACTTTTAACCCCTTCATCTAGGCTGCCCGAAACAGCTAAGAGCCATTTTGGATTTCCAGAACCTTTAGGGGTTAACCCTGAAACGTCAGACCCAGCCCCTCGGGCTGGGTTTAAAGGAATCATTGGAGACAGAAGATTCATTTCTCAACCAAATCAAACGAGACTTGTTGCGTTTGAAAGCTACTGAAAAAGCGATCTAAATTCCAAATTTTCGCTTCATTTGAGAGATTGTGGAATCGTTGGTAAGCAATCAAAGTTATCAAGTTGAACAAGTTTTGAGGTTGGGGCAGCTAAAGTTCAGGAGTGCCGCAGGTGCTACAGTGCTACAGTACCGCAGACCGCAGTGCTACAGTGCTAAAGATTCTCTGCGGGCTGCCCCCCAGGCCCTAAAATGACGTTTAAGGGTTAAACACTTGGGCGCAACGAGTCCCAAGTACCGAGTCTTTGTTCTCCCTGTTCCTGGTGGGGAAATGTGTTTCATCGGGTTACATTGCGAATACTTTTGGAGTCTGGATTTGTTACTTCAGCATCGCAGGTTCCACCTTTGGATGTAGGAGTCGTCGTATTGTTCCTGGTGGTCTGAGCTCTATGTCCCGCTTCTAGAGCTTTATACGAAGGCTGCACAGCTCTCCATGAGCTTCTCTTGGCTAGGCATATACTCTGCGGTGAAAACTCTTGGGCTGTTATCCTTTTGTTGTTCGTAGGGCATTCAGCATATTCTGCAATGTCATGCAGCTTGAAACGCACTGTCGACCACGAACCATAACGAGATATATCCAACATAGTTTCCAAGTAGATAATGTAGCTGCAAGATAGGATCAGGTGTTTTTGTACGGGGATTTTTCTTAGGATTACTCTTCCAGGCTTGCTCAGGAAGCTGACTTGGAAACATGTGAATCGATTGAAAAGCAAGACTGGTTTTACTTGGGAGGAATTGAATGCTTGAACGTTGGTGATCTTCGGTTCTGACCGTGAATTGTGTTCAATAGGTAGCATGTTCTATGTTGCTTCATGAGACATTTAGTTTGTTCAATTAGATGTACCCTACGGAGCTTGTGCAAAGATCTCTGACCCTCTTTTAAATGCATATGCTCAAGGATGGGCTGAACATCTTCACTTCCCATAAAGGAGCTGTCTGCTTGTATGCTCCTCCCGAACTGGAGCTATTTTCCTTTTCTTTGCAAATCAACAAGCTGATGATGTGTGCACATGTGTCGAGCTAGAGAAGCACAATTCCTGAACCAGTTCCAAGTTTCTTCATCGCCATGGAGATTCCTGAAACAGCTAAGACTCCAAAATAATTTCTTGTAATTTATGAAACCATTGTTGTACTGTTTTTGCAGGTTTGTTGGTGTATTACCGAACTCGTTCTTAGTCTCATTCACCCATAAATTCCACCTTGAATTCCTAACCTCCACCTCTACTGCAATCCAAAGAACTAACCCTAGCGAAGATCAGCATCATATTGACGAAGCGCAATACAGACCTCCTCCGACCACAGCGTCCAATTGTGTAAATCCATAGACCGTGTGTATAAGTATCGTATAACATGTACAGTTCACTTAATTGAAACCTTCCCAGATGCAGGTGTATAGCTAGCTAGTTCCTGCACCTGATTTCTCAGAAAAGTCTCATTGAGCTGCGCCAGTGGACCGTTCATTGTGGGAAACGCAGGACTTGGAAACGCAGGACTTGGAATATTTAGGCAATATTGCGCAATATTGTGGTCCAGGAGGCAATTAAGTTCCGGCACCACTGTGATCACATTTCAAGAGCTCTACAACTTGGAGGCTCCTTGATCAGATAGCTAGGTGGAGTCGATGAGTCGGACTCATCTGGAAGGCCGGTGGCTGTAGCTCTCGACTAGTGATCAGGGCGACATTGCTTTACGGTAGATGGAGCCTCATTGTGACACCATCACACGGTACACGGCTGTGATCCCAAGTACGAGCAAAGAGTGCTGAAGATCAGTCCGGTACGTGGCAAATGTTTTCGGAGGAACCAGCACAGGAAAGGAGCTGACCGACTTAATTGGAAAAACTCAGTATGTATTTGGTGCGAGCGAACTTGGTGGTTGCTTAATTGAAGGAATATTAATTTGGCCATTGTTGCATACTGTAGTTGCAGTGTTTCTGATGTTAGAGTGAAAGTCACCTTGGTGATTACAGTCGATGTTGCAGTGTTTCTGATGTTAGAGTGAAAGTCACCAGGTGATGCACATATATTTAACCAGCCTTGCAGGATGCGAGGATCAGTGACTGCAGGGTCCTAGTTTAGAGTAACCGGATCATTCTGCGGTGTGGGCAGGCTCTATCCTTTGCATGGTGCAGGGAGAGAGAGAGAGGAGAAGGAGACATACTTTTGTAAGGTTTCGGTGAGTGGTTAAAACATACTTTTGTGAGGGTTTAGAATTTGGGTTGAGTCAAGGGTTAAATTGGGTTTGGTTTGGTTGGATATTATAGAGCATGCATGTGGTGGTGGGATGCTCTTGTGGATGGAGGAGTAGGAAGGTTTTGTGGCGAAGATGTAATTGAATTCGATGGTGAAGCATGTCGGTTTCTGTGTGGTGATGAGTTGAATTGGGGATTTCGAGGGGTGCCCATGTTGCTCACTATGACTATGATGTCCGTTTTGGATTGCTGGGAAGAGATTGTTAAGTGAAGGTCTGGATTTGTGCTATGTGGATGGAGTGGCAGGTTTGGGCAACGAGGCATTTAGGGACGATTGCAGCTCAGCTTTAAGGGTCAGAGGCTGGTTATTGCGAGGAGAAAGCGTTTTTTGTGTCTTTGTGACGCGTTGAAGGGCGCTGCCAGTTTTGGAGTTGTGAAGGAGCCTTGCGAGCTGGAGCTTTGGAGTTGGGTGTCAAGAAGGCACAGTGTGATTTTTGCGGGAAGTGGGTGGTTGGTGTTCTCTGCGTTTCTTTTACTTGGCTGAATTTGGCGCCTTCCGGTGAATGGTTTCCATAGGGTTTAGGATTTTTTTCCTGCCAAGATCTCAAACTGCTGTCAAAGTAGTGAATCAAGCGCCGGCCACATAGTAGTGCTCTTCCACGGCAATCGCAGCAACGGCAATCGCAGCAATGGCAAAGGAAGGCTATATCGACGCATTATGTAGGGTTAATCAGGTGATTCAGAAACTGAAAGGCTGCTCGGCGGAGTTAAACGAGATAGAGAGGATCGTGACAGAGCTGAAAACTGATGCACATAGTAGCTCTGAGCATATCGACGAGAGGCATGGCCTTCTCTTGGTTGCGGAGAGTGTGCGCGACATGTTGAATATTGTGAAAACGGGTCTGGAGGGAATTCCAGGTAATCAGAGAATGCAAGTGGGTATCGAAGAAATGAATTCAACAGTGGACCGTGAGGAAGACAATGCTAGGTCGAAGCGGACCAGACTCTTAACTCAAACAGAACCAAGCAGTGTATGTCGAACTTTCAGCAAAGAAACAAGTCTGGTAACAAAGACAGCTGCATGGAATGATTCAGAAATATGTGCGCACTTCTGTACTTATCATCCACAGATAGTCAATCCCGGAACATGGAGCAAGTTAACGGAGGATTTGGTTGTCCAGATCTTTTCACGGCTGCCCATACCTCGAATCAATGGGCTTCGGAAGTGCTCGGAGGCCTGGTCCGCCATGTCAGATTCGTCCAGCTTCAAAGGGGCCTTTGCGGAGGCGAATCCCATATTGTTCGGTCTCTTGGGGTGGGATGGCGATTTGGACAAGTTTCGTACCAGATTTTTTGACGTCACTTCCAAAGAGTGGCATGGTATTGAGGTGGATAGTCCCAAGGCGATCTGTTTCGAGGGGATCATTCCAGAGAGAGACTCGTTGTTTGCGTGCGATGGGGGCTTGGTTTGTTTCGTGACGGTATCGAAGAGATCAAACTTTTTACTAAATATAGATTCCGTCCTTGTCTGTAATCCTCTAAGAAACTGTCGGAAAGAGCTTCTTTCAATTGGACGTATCCCTGGTTCTGAGCTTCTTTCAAAGAAACGTATCCCTCCCGGTTCTATGTTAGTCCCCATTTTCGTAGAGCTGGTGACTGAAGGGGATGGCGATTGTTACAGAGTACTTTTGGTTTATAGTCAGGATTATGTCGTAGTTGGGAGTGTGATATCTTTCGGAGCATTTATGTACGACTCCAAAACTGGGTCATGGAGCATAATGAACTCTGGCTTAGTTTATGGAATTCGTAACACGCTCTCGGGTGACAAAAATGAACCTCTAGTTTTTGATTGCGCAAGGAAAAGGATGATTCATCTTAAGGGTTGCCCTTCTCTTCAAGATCTTATGGTGTCACGGTACTCGATTATGAAGGATCGTCTGTTTGTGCTTCACAGTCCACGGCATAACTGGACTGAAAGGTTAGTAATCTCGGAGTACACCTGGGAGAGCAGCACGTCAGATCTAAGGAAGGTGAACGACTACGAGGTCGCCTCAATGGATTTTGAAAATTATCGAAGAAATGTGTGTCGGGAGGACTTGGCGATCTTCACTTGCTCAGAGTTTATTATTTTGACTTGCGACACCCGTTCTGATGATGGGAGTGTTCGCAAACTCGTCAATGTTTATGACATTTCTGGTGGTCAATGGTATGAGCTTCCTCCGTCGACTGCAGGCGTTCATGTGTGTGAGCTTCGATGGGATGCCATTCCATGAGCAACTCAATGTAAGTAAAGAGTGCCAGTGATTGTATATAGCATTTCAAGCTTTCGGAAGGTTCCTGTGTAGCTACTATTGATCTTCAACGTTGGAGTTGCTGCATTGGATCACATGGGTTTTATCCTTGTATTCTGATGTGCATGGTATCGTATGGCAGTACAGCCGATAAGATCTTCGAAGACCATCTCACTTGTTGGTGTTTTGTTTAAGCGATAAGATCTTCGAAGACCATCTCACTTGTTGGTGATTTGTTTAAGCGACGGTTTTATCATTTTATTTTAGGCTGTTGAAAAACATGACAGCACTGCCATCAATTGCATATGCAAAACTGTATCTTCAGTTAAATAAGGAACTTAGAAAAAGTTTTACAGAAATACTCTTCATGTCATTGACCTGCATTTATTAAAGTTTTCCACTTCATTCATATGCCAGACATCCAGCGGGTCAAGGACTGTTCATTTCACCATCCCAAAGTCCAGAGGACTTTCGATCATTACCATCGTCCATACGCTAGCAATGTCGTCGGATACTAACAGAAAAGTTGGCAAATAACACTCAGCTTCTAAGTAGCGATATCTGTATAGGAGGGAAGCACAATAAAGTGTACCACAAAAGTGCCTAGCTCATTGCCAATTTCAGCCATTGTTGTAAACACTAAGAAAAGTGACATATAATTTGATGAGATGTTGGAAGGGGCTTTGGGTATACAAAATAGACTTGCTCATCTTGAGTCTACAAAATTTTGGAACCGATGCGTGGCTTCTACAATGCCTTACGAGCCACAGAAAGTGCGACAAAGTGAAATGGTATGATTTGAAGAAGTGGACAGAAAACAGTGCCCGGATGTCAGAAATCACTTTTGACTGCACTGTACCCCCCGATTGTTAGCTGCGATTTATGAAATGGGCCTGAGTGGTTAGTTCAGAAGTTTGTACGGGCGAAAAGTTTCGTTCTGATGTTTTCGGGGACCTCTTTTCCACGAAACTTTTTGTCACTTTTTTTTCACCGAACATTGTTTTTTGAATTGGGAAAAACATCCTCTAAAGACAATAGACGGCCCCAAATGAAGAAATTAAGACTTTGGAAAAGTTCATTTTCATGTTTTAGAACTAGCGGTCAAATTAAGTTTCAATTGAAGATGTTTTTTTTATAAAGATGCCTCTAAAATACCTTGTGACACCTAAAAAAGTGACTAAAATGCTCAAAAACTACACCAAAATGCTCAAAATCAGCTTTGAGTAATAAAAAACAGCACACTTCATATTCACTTCCTAGTGGTCACATTTTGCACTTTTTGGTACACTTTATTGTGCTTCCCCCCTATACCACATTCCTTTAATCAAATATGCGTTGGGCTGCAAGTTTATCGAGAAATAAACACCCAGTAATTCCCCTTCTTCATGGAGAGATATCAACTTGAAGAGGGATTAGAGACGAGGTCCCAGTAACCGCATAATTCAACATGCTCAAAAAATTAAGGATTTGCGTGAGAACTGCCAGGAGCCGAGATTTAACATGTCTTTGCACATTATAGCCAATATATATATTTATTTATTTATATATTTGTAGACTTTCAACGCAAGCAACAGACTAACAGTAAAAAATACAAGGACTCCAGTGAGACGCAAATAGAATCTTTATGTATTTACGCACTGTACATAAAACAGAGACACCATTTACATCACCGATTATTTACCCAAGGATGCTAAAACATACTAGCATATATATCCTCAAATGCGTAACGACTCTCCCACTCTACTGGTTCGTGAACTTGGACTCGTCAATCTCACGTCCAGCAGCATCAGCGGCCTCTCCACCAGACATGTCATTCGTGGCAGAGCCTCCCTTCTTGCCCATCTCCACATACCCTTCGTGCCCCAGCTGCTCAGCGCGGGTCTGGCCTCCCTTGCTCCGCCCTGCATTGCAAGTGATCGTCAACTAATAAGTTCCACAAACACTCAAACATAATTTATTACACCCGCCATCGACAAGCTCAACAGTAGACACATTACCATTCAACTCATGATCACATTGCGAAGATCAGAACAGACATGAAATAAGACACAAGGAGAACATGACTTACCCTCAGCGAGGTGCTGCTGAGCCTCCAAACTCTTGCCTCCAGTTCCTCCCGGCACGACTGTCTCGCCAGCGGCGGCGCGGGCGTCCAACTCCTGAGTGTCCTGGCCCGACATTGTCGATGCTGAGATGGGATGATACAACTGAGACTGAAAAACTCCGACTGAATACTACCAAGTTAGAAACTGAGAATTGCGCAGTGATGCAAATATGGAATTCGATGCGTTGTGATTGAAGACCTGGGTGATGGCCTTCTTATAGTCGGAGGGTGCCACAGCCGTAGTGCAAAGCTCCTCATTCATCCATATCCAGTGATGGCATCATGCAATGACAGAACATCGACAAGTGGTAAACTCTGAGGGGGTGGACCAATAAGAGAAACTAGTTTTGTTGTTTCGCTAAACATGTTCCACTTGTCATGCTGCATTAGAACGTCAGTCTATTAACCAGGTGATGTAGTGTTCAGTCCAGGGCTAATTGACGGCGCTGTGACTTCATTAGTGCTGCTTTACCATGTTAGCCATTTGTCTTCCACTCCAGGAAACTGCTACCACGTTTCTAAATTCTCACACGCTGCAGCTGGGAATAATTTTGAATGTTGCTGCTTGAGATTGCCTGAGATCTCTGTGCAGAGAGATGTGTAAGTTGCAGAGCACACTATGGTGTGAGTAAGGTAATGCGCCCAAAAACCGTCCCGGCCCAAAAACCGAATTAGGCTCGGTCTAGCTCTGAACACGAAGAATTTGAAAATTATTTGTACAGTAAGTTTTTGAAGTCATACTTCTAAAAGTCTGTTTACAGTGATTTTCACCCTTCTTCATTTGATTGACAGAGTTACAAAAAAAGGCTGCAGACGGGCCTAGCAAGTGTAAGATTAAGCTTACTAGTTGATGAAATGCTCACATTTGGAGACTTAGAGCAGGGTCGATGGTGTTCCAGGAAATCTGATAATGGTCCATGGATGAAGCTTGTAGCGAAATGACTGTGAAGGTGTGAGTTGCAAATTATGAATTCAAGTGAAGTTTGGCAATTTCAATCAAAAGGTTAGCCTGAGCTGGAAGTCTCTTGTTTGATCTGAACGACAGGACTCAATGTTTCAATTTTCTCTGAGATGAAATGTAATGTGTTCAGTATGCAATATAATGTAGAAAATAGGACCTGGATTCCATGGTGAAATTCTACGAACAGCTTCACTGTATCCATCGCTGCAAAATTCATCCACAATCATACCGCAATACGGATGTTCGAAGTGTATTCAACATAACGAGTACATGGACGAGACGAATACTTTGTGAAGCATAGGTTGAAGCCTTGAAGGTGAGAGGTGTGGACACAGAATACGATCGACAGATGGTGAAGCTCCAAATGGTGTTTGTTACATCTCTTGCTTGGTTTGCTTCGGTTCAGAGGTTTTTTTTTGGACCTCTGTCCTCCATGCTGGCTTCGTTGCAGTTGCCAGTTTTTGGAGGGACTAAGTTAAGGTAGAATGTCCTTAAACCACGCACCGCCCCAAAACCAACCGGTAGATTCCCCAATACCGATCAGGCCTAATTCCTAGATTTTGGAATTCAGATGTTCTTCATTCGTACATAAGAGCATGGTGGGTGGTTTTAGGTCTCGGACACTTTTCACTTACAAAATTCATATTTAATTGGTTTTTTGCTATCTAATTTTGGAAAAAACTGCCTTCGGCATCATTGTTGTTTTGCCTTCCATGAAAAATTTCAGAGAATGCATACGACTTCTACAAACTTCGGAATCACCTTAAGTTGGTGGTTTTAGAGCATTCAACTTTAGAGAGGCCAATTTTTTACAGTCTTGCAAAATTTCGCCAAAAAAAAAAAAAAAAACCCTTCTTCGGTTGATCGAGGAAGTGCCCGTTTCGTAATTTTGGAATTCAATATTCCTCCTTTGTAGAAACAATTAAGGTTGAGTGTCCTATTATCACCAAAATAAGCGACCTGACCTATTTTTAGCAGTAGTAAATTCGAAATAAAAATATGATCACATTCGAAATAGGTTTTCACGAGGATTGAAAAAAATTTGCAACATGTAATTTGCATTTCTGAAGTTTATACAAAATTCCAAACTGCTAAGTAAGTTTTCACCTATTTACGATATATACAAATGAGGTACATCTGTCCTTTCACAAATCAAGAGATTAGGACAGCGCCATTTTGGGTCATGGGGCGCTTATAGGTAGTCTAACCTTAGCGGGGGGAAGCACAATAAAGTGTACCACAAAAGTGCTTAGCTCATTGCCAATTTCAGCCATTGTTGTATACACTAAGAAAAGTGACATATAATTTGATGAGATGTTGGAAGGGGCTTTGGGTATAGAAAATAGACTCGGGCATCTTGAGTCTACAAAATTTTCGAACCGATGTGTGCCTTTTACGAAGCCTTACGAGTCACGGCAAGTGATCCAAAGTGAATGCTGTCATTTGAAGAAGTGGACAAAAAAGAATGCACAAATGTTAGAAATCACTTTTGACTGCGCTGTACCCTCCGATTGTAAATTGCGGTTTCAAAAATGAGCCTAAGCAATTCCTTTGGAAGTTTGTACAGCCAAAAAGTTTCGTTGGGACGTTTTTGAGGAGCCGTTTTCGACGAAACTTTTTGAGAGGTTTTTTTCACCGAACATTGTTTTTTAAATTGGAAAAAACATCCTCTAAAGACAATAGAGGGCCTCAAATGAAGAAATTAAGACTTTGGAAAAGTTCATTTTCATGATTTAGAACTAGCGGTCAAATTAAGTTTCAATTGAAGATGTTTTTCTTATGGAGAAGCCTGTAAGATACCTTGTGACACCTTAAAAAGTGACTAAAATGCTCAAAAACTACACCAAAATGCTCAAAATTAGCTTTGAGCAATAAAAAACAGCACACTTCATATTCACTTCCTAGTGATCACATGTTGCACTTTGTGGTACACTTTATTGTGCTCTCCCCCTAGCATCCAATTCTAGTACTACTCTTGCTCAGGGCCACTTCACATTATTGACCATGAAGATTGACAAAAGAGAATCCATTTATTTCAATTTGTTTTTATTTATTTCCATTTTATTTCCATTTTATTTCCATATTCATTGCTTTTGGTCTAGAGGTATGAGCATGAAAAATCATAAACCAATTATTTAGGGCTTTGGGTATTTTCCATATTATGGAGTGGATTTGGATCAATGAATATGGATTGATTTTTTAAAATCTTGGGGCACTTGATTTCCGTTGAGTTGTCTTCTTTAGGTCAACTTTGACTTATAAAGTGATCCTCAAAGTGTACATGTTGGACACGAGATTGAATTTGTGTATTGCACGGTCATTGTATTATAGTCGTAGAAGAGGTTACAAAAGAAGATAGCATGTGAATTTCTATGATTGATCAAAAAAATTTGACACCTTTCCTAAATCTTTAATGCTTTTAGGCGTATTATATCACAAAAGCATCAAAGTTCTAAAGTTTTTAATGAATTTCTTGAGTAGCTAAAAGCAGAAAGCATAATAATATTAATAATATGCCATAGTTGTTTAGACTGAACAAAGGTTTCAAAATCAGATATTCTACTATCTATAAGTTTTAAATTAGATGTTGGAAAAACATAATTAGTCTAGACATCAATCCAGAAACATTGAATGTTGAAAATTCTTTATATTCTAAATGAACATATAGGTGTGCAATTTTGTGACAATTCCCAAATTTACCAAATTTAAGCTCATATTAAATTCAACATTGATTTGTCTAAAAAATGAATAGCTCGGAAAGTTAAAGATTACAAATGACAACAAGTTGGTATAGAATACCATCAAAGGATATATATATATATATATACATATACATATACATATACATATGTATGTGTGTGTGTGTGAAATTAGGTGAAAATGACCGGCAAAAAAGAAAATTAAGATTTTTTAAAGAAGACAATAATAATGATAATTTATATGCAACAATATACAATATTATAGGAGATTTATATTAAGCCATTAGATACCCTTTATTGCATAAACACTTTCATGATAAATTTCAACATCTTTCATCTTAAAAACTTATGTACCAAAATCCAAGGTTTACGCAAAAGCCATCATTCTTATGATTCCTTGCAATTCCAAGTTAAGAAAGTCAATTGAAATGGACCTCATTAGAAATCATTAGCATCAATGTTCAACATAAATCTCCTACCAAAACCGCTCATGCTTAAAGAATAACATTGCCATCACCCTCTTGATTTCTTCCAAATCTTATTACGACCAAAATATAACAATAATATTTATATCTTTAGTAAAATTAATGAATTTTATACTTATTGAATTGTAATTTAAACTTTTTTATTAATTTTAATAGATTTATCAATTACTAGAATACACTTTGAAATGACAAGAATTTCTTAATTAAAGTACTTTATAATTAGATTTTGTATTTTTTCCTTAATCAAAGTACGGCTTGATTGTCTTCAATTTCAAAATTAAAATCTTTAATAGTCTCTAAAAATTTGATATGTCAAAAGACTTTCTTAACCAACTATTTATTCATAATGATATGATAATCATAATATGAGAAAGAAAAAATAATTATTTGCTTTTATTTTGATATATTATCATGTTAAGATGGGATTTAAGAATATATTCTTAATTTCAACTACATAATTTATTTTAAATATCACAATTTTACATGATGAAGAAGTATGTGAAATAGATAAATTTAAATATACAGTTAAATAGCATATCAACATGTTTTTACTCAAATACTTTCAAATTTAACACAAGAACTTTTAATTCTTCATTTTTTTTTTGGTAATTTATATATTGAAATTACAATAAAGAAAACTATTGAATATTCATAAATTACTTCAAAACATTTATGAGTTTAATAAATTATTTACAAAACAACTTTATATTAAATGAAACAAGAATTTAGCATAATTAATCAAATATTAAACTAGAAATAAAGCTCATTCAATAATTTATTTTCATTATTTGAAAAAAATTAATATTCAAATTTGAAATAAATTTAACTATAAAAATTTATACATTTAATGCAATAAAAATATGTTACAATAGGAATATAAATTTATATGCAATATAAAAAAATTAAAGGCATTTAAAAATTAGTAATTTTTTTCAATATCGCATTATTTTTGGGATTTTTAAAAAGTTAAAAGGTCATATTTGTACAAGAAAGAATAATTGGATAAATCAATAAGTACAATATCATTTGCGTGAGGGTGCATCCTTTATATACAACCAAAGATTGTTAATTTAAATTTTGAATGTAAATCTTGTTGGGCAATTCATGATAATTTAGATGTCAAGTAATTCATCTCAATTCATAGTTAATGACAAAAAATAGATTTGTTATAACAAACAACATTATTTTACATACCTTGAGCAAATCACCATAATCTAATACCTTAATAATGTAATAAATTAAACATTATTCTAAACATTATCTAAGAATAATTCATTCTTTATAGAGTTTTTATTGATGAGGTATCTAATAATTATTGCAATTTGTAGAATCTTCTCAAATGCATATTTTATTCAAATGTGACTTTTTAATTTAATTGAATAAAGTTTTATTTAAAGCTAAATCATATACTTGTGTAAATAAAATTATTAGTGATACAATAAAATTATTTTTTGGAACTTAATTTCTTAGATGTAAATAATGTTTGTATTAGATGCTCAAAAACATATATCCCTGTAAGATAAGAACTTGTAGAGCCAAACTTGCTTGGACTCAAAACGTTTTGGACGTTCCTTAGGTTATATGATTCAGCAAGGAGCCTCTTACTTCATGGATATTCAGAGTATGAAGTGCTATTAAAGTATCATATATATCATCATTAGTTAAAAAGGTATTGATTTTTGCTTTAATGTTGTTGAATTGATGTCTATAAAAACCATTCATGCAATCAAATATGAGCTATAATTAGATCCATTCCCAGAGTTGAAACCAGATTTGTTATCTAAGCTTGTATTAGTAG
Organism: Ceratodon purpureus; assembly: GCA_014871385.1. Lineage (NCBI taxonomy): Eukaryota > Viridiplantae > Streptophyta > Bryopsida > Pseudoditrichales > Ditrichaceae > Ceratodon > Ceratodon purpureus. The sequence goes on along the minus strand of CM026423.1, from coordinate 17,161,443 downwards.
AATCATCTATATCAATTGGAATCATATTTGTTTTCTGATCTAAGCTTGTATTAATAAAAGCATGTACATCAAAGAGTTGAATTTTACTATCACTATCACTATTTCTGCAACTACATGTTTTTAGAACCGTGAAATTATTCGTGATACAATAAAACTATTTTGTCAAAATGACCATGATTATTCTATTCCAATTTTGATATAATTTTTTTCTTGCTATGTAATTCTTCTTTATATTGAAGACTAAATATTGAAAATCAATCTAGATGAAGTCATGTTTTTTATTTTGATTGAAATTTTGTTAAAAACATTTAAATCCAAAATAATTTTAGTTTTTTTCTACTTGTGAAAAAAAAATCGTGATATAATGAAATTATTTTTTGCCAAAATGACCATGATTATCCCATTTCAATTTAGATATAATTTTTTTTATAACATATAAGTCCTCTTTATAAAAACTAAATATTGGAGATAAATCTAGATGAATTCATGTTTTTTTCAATTTGTTATTCTTGTTATTCCTTCCAATATTAGACTCCTTGAGTTTTTTCCAAGACTTAATAAAAGATTAATTTTTCATCAAGTGCATGTTTAAACAATGTAGGAGAATACCGTATACCATAAAAAATTGCAACTAAATTTCATTTTAATTGTAATCAATTAGTGCAAATATACAAATGATTAATAACTAATTAAATAAAAAAAATTGTAATATCAAAATGTAAAAAAAATTAAATCATTTATCTAATTTAATGCATGTTTCAAAACAATTTGAAAATTAAACGGTAAAAATGAAAAAATAAAGTAAATTAACATTTGGACAAGGACAAAGTCATTTCATGATAAAATATTATCTTAATTTTTGGTGGTTTTAAGAATTTAAAGAGTTTTAAAGAAATATTTAAAATAAAAATTACATAAACATTAATTAAATATTTAAATAAAAATTCTGAAATATTTCTAAAAGACTTTGAAAATTTTCAAAGTGTTGATAAAGATAATGAATGTATTTTTTCTTATATTATTTAATTGAATTGTTTTAAAACATATTCACATTGATGAAAAATAACAATAGCCTGACAACCATTAATATATTCAAAGATCTTAATATTTAATTCAAATTGAAACCAAGTTTAAAGAAAATATATTAAAAGAATGTACCAAAAAACATTCTAAAATTATTATCTGTAAGTTATTTATTTTAAATTTTTATATTGTACTTTCATTTATTTTTATTGAATTTAAAGAGTTTAAAATATTTTTTTTGAAATATGAAACCATCTTTGATATCTAAATAATGATTCAAAAAAATAGTATCTTTCAAAAAGAAAATGGAAACATCAAATCTTATTTGATGGAATAATGTTATCTCAGCGCTAATAATCATCCCATTGCCAATATATTTTTACAAAAGATTTGTGCCAAATATCATCATTTGTCTTGTCAAGAAGTGAATATGATCATATGCGTTAAAGTATTTTAAACATTTAATTTAAAAATATTATTTCATAACAAAAAAACATTTTTTAATGCAATAATTACTTTCATTAAATCGATTGAAATGTAGTTCATCTACACGATTGTTAATCCAAAAATTCACCTGCATAATTATTTTAATTTTTTTATGATGTTTTTGGAAAAACAAAATATATTGGGTTGAACTAGCATGGATGAAGACAATGAAGGCAATAGAGTAATATCGCAAAACAACTGATGCAAGCCTTGTCTTGTTCGGAGCCGATCGCAGTGCGCAATGATGAAATTTTGCCATCGTCATTGTATGTATCACACTAGTAGAGAACCTGACGTTTTCCATTTCAAAAGTGTCGCTTCTCACTTGCAGAAACGCCGAAAAGCGCTCTTTTTCTCGTCCTATGTGACCAACTCTACTCAACAGTGTTCATAATCCTGAAAATAGTAAATGGAAAACGTCAGGTTCTCTACTAGTGTCACCTCGTTCATGTCAACTTCTTCATGACAGGATTCTCACATAATTTCCTCTCCTTCCGGTCGAAATGTTGAGATACAAGCCAGCTTCCGTTGGGACGTCCTTCAGTATATTACAGGAAGGTGATCAATGACGGTGATGGCGTTTGGACCACGGCGCCATGGCCGGCTCATCGCTTTGGTTTGTTTGTGTGCTGTAGCTTACAATGTTGCGTCTTTCTTTGCACATCTGATGGTTTGTGTTGGTTGGCAAGCTGGGTGACTGTAGTGCTGCTGGACGATGCAGTAGTCTAAGAAAGGGTGAAGTGGTTGGTGGTAGAGGCAATGAACTTGAAACAGAAGTTTTGAACGTGTGGAGATTGTAAGAAGGTAAGGTACAATGGAGGATATTCAATCCACTGGTGCTAGACTCGTTGCGGAAATCAGTTGTACTAGTTTCTAGAGTCGTTGGCTGCAGGGTGAGCAGCTACCGCATGATAACGGATTCGAGGCAATTGCAAGATGAAGCTGTGAACTGTGCCTAGTTTGAATTCTTTGTTTCGGATTTGGAGCTCTGTCCTCATTAGGGTTAGGGGTTTTCTTAGTGCGCACTGCCACACCTGTGAGAGTTTTAGTGTATCTACAATCAAACTGGTTAATGCGGATGCTTAGGAATTGATCTTCACCTTTTTATGTTCATTTGATCTTGCCTCTACTGTATGCTCAGCGAACGTCACGAAATGCATGTAGTAAATCGAATGACTTCTAAGATACATGCGGACATTCATGGTAAGTAGTGTAAGAGACGCTTGCACCGGTATCAATGTACGTTGCAGCACATCTATAATACCAATGGTTTCGACTTGTGTCACTCATGATGCTGGACTAAAGCCATCACATGGTCAGTAAAATGGTAGACTCATTGCAATGCGATAAGTGGGTGGTTACCATTTTGGTGACGATGTGGTGGCTTTGGTTCGGCATGTTTGCGATGCCAATGGGGGTTTGCGATCCAGAATACAGACGGACTACGGTATTGCCTCCAGATATATGTTGGGTGATCAAACCCTAGCTGTCGAAAGAGGCATCGTAGTGGCCCATTAGTGAGAGTATAGGATCGGAGGAGAAGCGATTGCGAGCAATTCGATGATGCGATGAGAGTTCGAGCTTGCCATTGCAATGCGATGAGTGGGTAGGCAACATGATCCCCTTCGAAGAGACGCTGCTGCCCAGGAACAAAGTCTACAACATGGTGGAGTCCGTAATGGGAACCGTTATAAGGCCATGGAGGGAGGGAGCGAGGGGAGGGGAAGAGTGTTGCAAGGAAAGAACATTTCTGGGTGGAACATGCTAAGCGTGCCTTAACTGCCGCTTCTTCCCTTGTTTCCCGCCTCACTCCGTTTTCCTGCCTTTGGACCCCTCACCGGGCCTACCCTCGATCGCAATCCACCCACCTTCTTCGCCGATCGATCGATGCCACAGACTTCTTGCGCTGCACGCACTCCCATCGCATCCGGTTGTCCCCAGGTTTGTCAACATCGTCACTTCGTCCCACTTGAAGTGCCCAATTTCGTGCATCACTTGTCCAAACCTCCCCCAAGTTGGTCTGCTTCTCACCGGGCTGCCAATCTCTCCGCCAGATCATTGCATGGGTACGTAACTTCAGCCCAATTCTCATAAATGTCATTTCTAGTTGGCGTTTACCCATCTCAGACCTGCAATAGCTGGAGATTTGTGGTTTTGTCTACGTATGGCAAGAATAGGGCGCAAAGGGCGGTCGACCACCAGGTCTTGTCACTGATAAGTTTCGGTTTGTGCAGCTGTTTCATGCCTGCAATGTAGGATGTGTTAAGACCGATGGTTCCAGGTTTTTTATTTGCTGGACTGCTCTACATCTGTTCATACTCTGAAGTTTGAGGTTGGGGTTTGAGGCTGCGGACTTGCACAGGTAATTCTCGAGAATTTCAGTTTTGGTTGATGCGTCAGATATTCTGCTCGTTGGGCTCGTTGGATTGGGGTCGTTATGGTTTCTCGGGCATTTGTCTTCGGTTGATGTCATGTGGCGTTCGATGCTTGAGACTTGAAGAATATGTCTCTTAGGCTTTGATTGAGTGTTTTGAAAGGCTCAGAGTTGTATCTGAATGAATTGTTCATAGAATATGGATGTGCACATGAGTCTTTTTCGTTCTACGAACTTCCAAATTACTGTCTCTCTTCTGTGTCTGGTAATTTTTCTTAAATGTTGTCCTTCATCAGGGACTTCTCCCAAGGTAATGTGGTTAATTGTGCGTCCACATTTCAAACTTCTCCTTGATGGCGTTCACTGCATTACAGTAGCACTCCGTGCTGCGATTTTGTAGGTTTTCCAATTGTTATATCGATAATACTTTTGGCATTACTCCATCTGGAAGTCTTTCAGATAATTAGGCTGTATGAATCCAGTAGTCGGTGCGATCAATTTTCGTGTTGCTTTATGACTACTTTATCTTACCAAATACTTGCCGTCCTTATTCTACCTATTGAACTATCTCGCATTTGTGTCGACACTGGACCGGAATTTTATCCATATCGTATTACCTTTTATGATAACTTGATTTCCTTGGTTTCAGGCAATTTTCGCTACCACGCAGTAACTTGGAAGAGCTAGAGTATTGAGCGTTACGTACTTAAATGCTACCACCAGGTATTCATTGGTCCTGACACTACTTAGTGAAGTAAATGTTCCTTAGACTCATTGAGTAGGCGCACAGATTTCTGCGGAATTGGAACGCTTGTGCTAGTTAGAGACTTTTGATGTGGACGATGGGGCGTCGAAGCTGAGAAATCTGGTTGTACACGAAATGTTTTGGTGAAATTAGACGGCAGCATTCAAAATCAATGTGTATGACATGCCAAAAGGAAAATAATGACATTGTACTCCACTGTTCACCGTTTTTGGTTTTAGGTTAAGCAGAACTCCGAGGGAACGTTTGAGTATGCTCGAATGTTCCATCAGCTTTCCAAAGTGAAGAAAAAGAGGTCCAAGGATGAAGGATCACTCGAGCAGGAGCTAAACCTGTCCTGTTACAGTTCCTCTAAGTCTTCCGAGGTTCTGATGACTAGCCCTTATGTCTATTGCCATTTGAGTAGTGACTGAAAGATTTTATGTTAAATTACCACATGACTTCTAATGATTTAAAACTATATTCGTTGCCCTACTTCTGCGTATTGACAGAGACTCGAGTTACTGGCAGATGGATGTGGTTATTTTGCTGGTAGTTAGGTTTGTGGTGTTTACCTTAAGTCACGATTGATCGGTACGTTGGTTCAATTGGTCAGGGAAGGAGCCGGATGGGGTTTGAAGTGGAGGACTATGGAAAATTGGGTGGGATGGAGAGCACTTCCACTCTATTTGAGAAGGTTGTTCCTGTTCGAGTAACGAAGGCTAACGCGGAAGACAGGCACATGGATCTTACTGCAAGGTTCATAATGGGGTTGAGTAAAGTGCATCGCTCCACTAAGGTACCGACTTTACTTGCATGGTGTGGCTTTCCATGTGTTGCAATGATTAGTTATCAAGCGGCCCATCGATTTGGGTTAATGATGGAAGGCCATTTAAATAGAGGCAACCAGGACACTGGAGGCTGGACACTTAATCAAAATGTGTGCGAAGTTATATCTTCGACCAGCTTATATGACTGCAAAAACATGTACTTAAGATACAAATCAAGAATAATTTGCGAGAACGGTTTGTGTGATAATATCATCACCATGAGAATTATCATGACTCTGGCAGACTCTTGCATTTCTACCCTGAGGGAGAAGGCTTCTGACATCTTACGCTTAATAGCCCCAGGTTGACAATTGTTATGAGGCACCGTCGAAGTACGCCTTAATGACACGCACACTTTGATATGGGCTAACACTACTTTCCCATCTATTAAGTGATCACAACATCCACAGAGATTCCACATAGTAACACTTCTTGCACCAGGTTCTTCAAGTGCAAATTACAAACGAGTTGGATCCTTTTTTCTTCTACTCTTTGGAAGTCAATGAAGACGACTTTCAGAGCCTCAAAGTGGAACAATGCATACTTGTGGATTTTGCGACGTTTCCTTACAAGTTCATTGAATTGCTGGAGCAGTGTATTGTTTCCTCCTGTACTGATAACCCGAGGTTTGTAATGCATCCTTCTCTGAGTTTTGGCCTCGTCATGTCTGCACATGCATAAGATTTACTGATGTGCTGTAATTTGTAGTTCACTTGTTGACTTGAGCTCCTGCTGTGTGGGATAACGAAGTTGTTCTGGAATTTGCATAGCAGGGGTACTGGCAGGTTCCTAGCAGTATTACACCTACGCACTGGGGACTCGACGTTAACCGTGGTGGAGACAAATCAGTTCAAGCATCTTAGCCATCTATCCCTTGTGTTTCGGCAGGGCAGTGACACCGTCATCAAACAATTTCTTGCAGGCCGGCTTGCTGAGTACAAGGTAAGCGAAGGGAATGCTTCAAATTTTGTGCAGCGTTTTCAAACGTCAATACATAAGCGATCCTTTGAGTTGATACTTAGAATACGGTATTGTAAACCGTTGTGGACCTCTTTCACAATAATTGTCTAACAAAACACGAATTCTCTGTGGCGGAGCAGGCTATCAATAGTGACATGCACGAAAAACTACGGCGAACCCTGCATTCTTTAGAGAAAGCTCTTCGTGATGCTAACAATTTAAGCAGGTAATAACCCAGGAGTCCATGTAAGTCACGGGCATCTTACCTGCTAATTCATTGGCCGCTAAGTTGTACAAATTAGTCTTGAACATAATCAAATCTTCAAAGGCAGCGCATGCAATCTTTGACGTACTGTATTAATTTTTTGTAAAAAGTCACCTGAGATTTTACAAGCGAATCTGATGCAGCTCTAAATCACTTGAACAGTCTTTCGAAGATATTTAGCTAGTGGCTTAATGAAGGAAGCCAACATATTCCAAAAAGCTCATAATTAACAACTTACAGTCTCAGAAAACAGCAATGTTAAACCTTAAATTTCATGCAGTGAACTCGGTGAGCTGAAGGACAACCAGTGCAGAAACATCAGTGAACTGAAAGCTGAGTTCACCCTGGAGCTTGCTCATGAGAAGGAAAAGGTTCGCCATAGAAGGGAACATAATATCTGTAAATAAAAACGTATAAGTAAAGAGTCTTAATAAACCGGGGGGGGGGGGGGGGGGGGGGGGGGGGGTGGCGGATATAGAGAATTTATGGTTTCCAACAAATCTTTTAGTATGGTTTACGAAGACCAAATCGATGGTATTTCCTCTGAAGAACATGTTTCACTGGTTTCCTCAGAGCTGATAACTATTAACAAGGAAACCGGAAACGATGGGATGCTCTGAATGTGAATATCGTTGAAGTCCTGTCTATCATAGTGTTGAAATACAAAGCTGGTGAACATTTGAAGCCAGTGACCTGATTCTGTATCTGGTTCTCAACAACAGGCCATGCAAGAGACAGCAGAGCTCAAGGAAAGGCTTGAAAAGGATCGCATAGAGTTGGAGAGCCGTCTCCGACAGCAGATTGATCATCAACAACAGCGGGCTTCTGATTTAGATACTCAGGTTCATAACTTTATTGAAGTACATGCCGTATGAACACTTTGATTCTGTGGACCTCACAAATCGAATTTTGTATTGTTTCGGGAGAAGCAGTAGTTACAAGCTTGGTTGTGTGTGGAGTGCAGGTGCGGTCTTTACTGGATGCGAAGTACAAGACTGATAACAAGATTACAGAGCTGAAAAGCAAGTGCGCCTCCCTTGAAAAAGAGTTGGAGGAAATGACACAAGTATGTCCACTTGCAAAAAGAGAGCAGGCGTAACTTAATGAACTACTTGAACTTGCATTAACCCTTTCGATTACAGTTCCCACTTCGACATGTGCGCAACAGAATCTTAGCTTCACTTGCTAATTGTGTCCGTTTTGCAAAACCAGGAAGGCGACCGCTTAAGAAAAGAGAAACGTAACCTAGAAACAGATAAGAACGAAGCAGAAAAGGAATGCAACCGTCATCTTATTCGACTTAGTGCCCTAGAACAGGAGGTAACTCTAACCATCTTACTCTTTCGTTATCATGTATGGGATTACTAAGTGCTGCACGATGATCTTGGCCATTAACGGAATATATGTACATTTATGGGTTCAGGTTTCAGATAAAAACCAGTCTCTATCTAAAATGACGCAGCAGGTCGAAGCACAGTCTTCACAAAGGTAGGTTCACTTAAATCTGTACTTTATGCACAAATTAGTAAATTGGTAATGGAACTCTGTCACATATAGATGGATGGCTCTTCAGATGTTTGCTTCTTGCCCATCAAAATCTCTATATAAAGTTTACTGATAGCAACTAATTGGAAATCGCTTGTGGTCCAAATGCAGGGTAGCATTAGAAACATCAAGGAAAGAGGCACAGGCGGCAGCTGACCGTGCAGAGGAGCGAGCTAGTGCAAATGCCGCCGAACTTAGCAAGTCTTATCAAATAATTGAGAAACTACAGGCATGGCGGCGACTATCTGGCTTCCCCTTCTTGGATTGTTTTTTACATATCATTTTTGAAACTTACTAACTAGCATACTTAGATTGATACAAGCGCACTGATTAACCTTTACTAAATTGTTGTTCTCATCCTTGCTCATGCAGGTCGAATTGCGGGCTTCGAAGCAGAAAGTGAAGCTCAAAGGCCAGGTCACGTGTCAGCAGGACAATCTACTTAACGAACGACAGTCTACTATCGAGAAGGTTCAAGCAGATAACGCTACTTTACGTAACGAGTTGACAACTCTAAAAGCCGACATGGAGGAGAAGAAGAAGAAGGTAGCTGCTGAGGACTTAATATCTATTCATTCATGTAAAATAAAAATTCATACTCCTCGAGTTGATTCAGGGAAAATTGTTGGTTGACGAAGATCTACAAAATGCATCTCACAATATTGAAAATATGGTATATAATGGACAGACGGAGGAACTCACCACCAAACTAGAAGAAGCCCAAAACATGCTGCAATCCAACCAGCAAATGATCCAGTATGTTGCTCACAAGTGTCTTCCATTTTCTTGGCCTTGCCTTTTGCATCGTTATCTGTGATTATCATGTGTAGTATTTAGAGAATCTGCTTATGCACAACTTTGCCCACAGAAAGATTGTGCCTTTGGCTTCATCATGAAAGGACGAAAGGAACATAAGAAAATCTTAATTCGTCTTTGCAATTCTATGAGCTTATAATGAATCATCTCGTCGGATTTTCTAGAAATACAATAGGTGTATAAATAACTTGTGGAGCTTCCAATGAAGAACCGGTCGACATTGATAATAATATTCTCCTTTGCACTTTATTAAGTACACAAACCTGGCTGCTCGGTTTTGTATCTGGCGTTTTTCAATGTCCGTCTTGAATTAGAGATGTAATTAATCTATGAACTTAAATTCTAGATGCACTGACCGCGCATTGTATGAACACAGGTGGTTGAATCAGCAATTGACCGAGGCTCAATTAGGCAAGCTACCGGTAGTATCAGCCTCCTCCCGTTTCAACACATTCAACCGACCCAATACAAGCGGACTGGCTTATTCTTGCCTCACGTCGAATAACAGACCTGGCGAAGCAACGACACCCCTATCCTCCAATAGTGCAAACTCTGGATCTACAGCATTCAAGAACCAGTTTCCAATGTCTTCTCCCTATTTGTCATCCACGGGTACACCGATTACAGGCATGCCGTTTCTTCAGAGCAAGCCTCAGCCAAGTGGTATGCAAAGTGGTTTGGGAGTGTTCAATACAAATCCGTCTTTAGCAGGAAGCCAACGCTCCATGTATGTACCAGTTACAAAGATTGCTGTACAAGCAGCTCAAAAAGTTCAATACAAGTCCAAAGGAATGACAGCAGGCCCCTACACAGCGGGTCAGATTCCAATAGACGAAACCGCGCTGCTGAACACATGGGAGGATCCTGCTTCCTGGGGAGCGAAGCATACTACACTTCCCCGCCCACAACTTTCATTTGCAGATAGGTCAACATCTATCTCTTACATGCTTCTTAACTTCCCTTCAATAGACAATGCTTTGATACTTTGTTATGGTAGAGTCTATGGAGCTGTTCTATCGTAAATTATCGTTAACTTAAGTAAAGTTGAGCAACTCTAGTATCATATGCAACCTTGTTCAATAACAAGGATGATGGATTCTTTTCACCATGATTACTATTCTGAGTCTACAAGTTTCTGACAATTGTTTACATTTTTTTCATTAAGCAGGTCAGCATATTCCAATCACACAAAAAGCTCTATAACTCTCGGCAGGCCCATGAGTAATCTTACGGCACCAGATGGATGCCAGAGCAACTGCTCTCGGCCTCAATCTCCTTCCGGACGGCAGTCACCTTCCTTGATGCCCACGAGTGATCGGAGTGAGTTGAAGACAGGAACGTCCGGCGGTCGCATTCAGAATGCTGGAGGAGAGACTGCCAGTAGAACACCAAGCAATGAGGCTGATGACCACCGGGCACCGTCACCAAAAGCCACCAGTCGTTCACAGGCTTCACCAGCACGGCTGCCGAATCCGAAGGTACATGGAGACAGGGAGAACCCCTCTCCTGCTCGTACCAAAGCCATTAAGACCCCACCCAACCGCTCTCCGCAAAAGAGTCATTTCTCTCGTAGGTAACATTAGTTAGTGGTATTCATGATATGAATCTGTGCTTGAGGCAATGAGAGCTTACTCTTTACAGGATCCTGTTTCCGGGTTTCTCATCTATACACGGTAGAGGTTGTGGCATGAATGAGTCAGGCATGTTGAGAGGTTTCTCAATGTTCTTGTAAGTGATTAATTAGGTGTACATATAATTGATCTTTGTCCACCGGAGGAGTCACGTTGCAGCTGCAGCGTAAACGAGTATGATCTATTTTTAGGTGGCATGTTCCGGCATTGCTGATGCTTTCATCCTTCTTCCCACTGCATATCTAAGGGGTGGCCTAGTGTGACGGTATACTTTGTTTTCTGACTTGCGTATGAGCATTGTTACTCTTGCTCACTTGGTTGCCGCTGTCAAGTTGAAGAATCTGGTAGCTGGTGGAAGTTCTGAAAATTGTACTCAATTTTGCTTCTTCTACCAATGAATAACATGAGGTAGGAATAGAAACGTCATATGTAGTAGTGCATCAACTGCAGGCCTGTATAAAGTAACTTAATCGTTCCCTAATGCATTACAGAGATGAGAGGTATTCTTGGTCCTTTTGATGGACTTCGTTTGCTCGCCGTACGTCGTTTGATAGAGTTAGATTGGTTCAGTGCACTTGGCAATATTAATGTACTCGATGGAGCTTGCAAAGGAGCAAGGTCAGTTATTTTATTTGTAGCTAGTTGACTACAATTCATGAGGAAATGAAATACACAACCCAGCAGTACTTAATCGACACATAACCGGAACTCCTCACGTAAGGTGCATTTCCATCCAGTTTCTGAAGATTGGGCTTCTTGGGGTCAATGGCTGTCGGTGAGTAGAAGCGCTGCTAAAGTTGTGTAACTCGTAGATGGTGTTACGTGAGGATGTACATTTCTTACGAGCCTGTCCAGAAATAATGAAAGACGGATACAACAAAATCTAAATGTAAACCAAAAACCTCATGACAAATCAAATAGTAACCGTTAAAAACATTCAAAAGTCCAACGTGAAGGAGTAGAAGTGACAGAGAACGATGTTGCACAAATGAAGTGAATTCTATACACAAAGTATATACAAGATTGAAATCAAGGGACCTTATCGTCGCTTGCCACAACCCTCATGGCTACACTATTTGTTCTTTTTTACTCTTACATTTTCAGAATTTTTTTGGCTTTTCTTCTTCGAAGTAACACCTACAATCTCATGATCAAGCACGTTAGCCTCCCATCCAGCTTATTCAACATTGAATTACCTCCGATACCTTCCTATAGGGCTTTCTTTTTTCCCAGATTTTTTCTACACCATTTTAAACCAAGGAAGGGGGCTGGCTGGCTTTATTTTACACCCAATAAACTGCATTAACCTTCGGATTATGTCACCAGTGCGCACGTCAAAATGCTGCAACTCCCACCTACGAGTCATCTTCACCAGTCCCAACACAGACTGCTGTTGGATCAACAAGTGCCACATATAACTCCGGTCGAGAGTTTCGCTGGAACAATTCCCACATACGGTAGGCATCTTTGGCAACCTTGAAATAGGGGCGCCTAATGTTGTCAGATAAAGCAGAGCTAAGTACCATTCGTCTATGTCCCAACCAGCGTTTTGGCCTCAAAAAAGGCATACAGCCTGCAAAGTCCAAACGAAATAATAAAGGGAGCAACCTTCACCAAGAACATGGCATGAGCCAGGTCACCGGGCAATCGAGCCTGATCCAATAATAAACAGGCCAGAATGGAAGGACCTCCCCCAGCAGCCTAGCAATCTGTTCCAAAACCAAACCACTTATGATCAAAACTCTGATATGATCCAGATAGGTAACTTGTTGCCTTTATTATCAAACACTCCATAAAAGATTCACACCACAACCTAAAGATACACTAAAAAGTAGGCTCTAGTGGCAAGTTCAAACCTCAACAATATGCAAATATAAAGTCATGCTCAGAGCTGCTCACTCACCTTCTTCACAAAATGGAAACATTGAGCCCTCCCATACGTCCTCCCCTTGCTCTCCATTCTCGTTCTCTTCGCTTTTGCTGTGGGTTCCCTCTGTATCCTCACTCTCAGCATCCTCAGCGGTCCCACTTATGTCTCCATGGGCAGGACTTCCATCCAAGGGACTATCACTCATAACAACACTGCTTCCATGGTTTCTATAGTGATCCATGATAAACGCAGCTTCAAAGTTTTTTGGGTTCAAAACAGACACAGTCGTTGGGGCATCCGCAGGCTGCATCCCATGGGTAAGGGACCCATTCGCCATCACCTGACCAGTTGCCACAGCCCCAGAATGTATGTGCTGCATACCACCATTTTCTTGCAAAATCAAATTCTCAAATTGCCTATTCGTAGCAGCCACAGAATCGCTATTCATTGGAATGGATCCAAGTTGTCCAATAGGTTGACCCAGATGACCATCCAAAGGCCTTGAGGATCCTTCACCAACACTTGCACCATCAAGCTCGTGATCACCGTTCACATCTCCACCACTGCCGGAAGCAGGGAACCCAGCAGCTACAGCAGGCTTGATATAACCTGTAAACATACCTATATCCCTCTGATCTGACCTCGGAATGTTGATAGGAGACCCTATCACAGCTGCACCTGGATCCGCAGAGAATGCTTCGGGAGCAAAACTGGCCTGGTACAACTCAGACCTGCCTCTCTCTAACCCTTGCTGGGTTTGATGAAAATATGGAGGGGAGCCAAATGATGAAGGAGGGGTGTCGATTGCTCCTACCCCTGGCAAATCTGCATCAGTCGACCATCAATAGGATCAAAATAATAACAAAACAGCTTCCGAAAAACTGACATCTCTGTACGTGATTTGCATTGAGGTATAAACAGAGCCCACGTGGCATATGCAACAAAATGGCTCTTCATTCATGTCTGGTCTATTTCCGGCCTCTTCATGGAGCAAATCTTCTGTTCAAGGAAACTCTATGTTCAATGATTCATGACCATTTGATTTATGGTAACATACATCCAAGGATCACCTCAAATTTTATATGAAATAATTAAGAATAATTTATTCAATTAAGTACAAATTAAAAAGTAAAATGGCATACGTTCATACACTAACTAATAATTGCAAATAAGTTGCTTTGTGTTAACTATTTGTGTATTATCTTCGGTGTTACAAAATGAATTTCTGTTTATTGAAGAAATATACAGGTGAAGGACCTTGCTCCGGAAGTGACTTCCTTATACCAAAATTAACGGAAATTCTAAACATGCGCCTTTAATTTTCTGTGTGAAAAGGAAGGTATAATCCACTTCCAATCAGAACCAAATTTGGCAAATGGAGCCAAACCTCGCAATCGACACATTCAGTGCCCACGATAGACTCAAAACTCGCACACTGTACTACGTTCAAAGCAAGATGGTACTTCAGCAGGACAAACCTTGGTAACCATGATGATAACCATTCATACCACCTCCACTGCCAGCAAATGGAGGACCTTCTGAACCAAAGCTACTGCAACTGCTGGCGCGCTGGATAGGCATGCCCCTCAAACCTCCGTCTATAAGCCCATCATGTAGACCCTCATCTCCAAGGAGCTGATCGTGAGCATTGGACACTGCAGGTAAAGTATCTGATACCATGATATCCCTGCACAAAATGTAATTGGAAATAAGCTGACGAATCTGATCACAGATTAACAGCCGAAAGGGATATATGCTGATTAACAAATGATACACTCACGAACTTTATTCCAGATTAAACCCCTTGAAAATAGACTGACAAACAGAAACTGCTTAGTGAGTGTATACCCATCAATGCTACAACTTAGACATTGCAGAAGTACGTAAGGAAATTATCTCACCGAGCACCCTGTACTTTCGTAAATTTCTGGAGCCTTTCAATAACAGGCACCAGATCTTTTCTTCGTACTTCAACAATACGAGTAGAAATTCTCTCTATCTCAATTTCTCCCCCTTCTTCATAGAGACGGTCGTCAACCTCACGCTCCTTCGGTGTCCCCGGGAGCATCACATGGAATTGTATCTGAAAAGGAGTGCCGTCCAAATAAGAATCTGACATCCGAGGTAGAATGGGGAGAGAACTGGGAACCAAAGTGACCTTCAAGACTGGGAACAAAATTGAAAGCAGAAGTTCTCAAGCACCCGTTTGAGAAACACAAGGTACATACTTTTCCTGACGTGCACAAAGAGGTAAAATAAGATACGATATAACACAAAAGGTTCAAGTTTTTGAAATGGCAGGGGCTACAGGTCGCAAGTGCAGCAGAAAGTAATCATTTTTTTTCTTTTTTTGTAAAAAGGAGAAATGACAAACAAATACCTTAGATTTTGCCCAGATAGGCACAGGTCTGGCCTGATGCATCTGCACTTCAGCATTAGACATAAACCAGCGTTGCATTTCCTCGGTTGTCGTACCTTCCTTCGCTACTGCACCTACAGAGGTCCCTGTGCTTCCTGAACTGGCCAGTACTCCACCTTCTTCATGATGTGCACCTGGAGCCTCAAGTCTCTCTTCTCGCTCCACCCAGTTCGGTCGACGAGCAATATCCCACCTCTCTACAGGTTCAACAACAACCTTCAACTCTTGTGGTAGGCCAGGGCTTCCTGGTGTGCCTATTCCGGCCATTTGTGGCAAGCCATTGGTGTAACCACCGTCACCTCCAACAGAAGGACGCAGCAAGTACCGAAGAAGATGCCCTGTAGGGCACAAGATCCAGAGTTGGTCTTTTAATGTCCCAACACCTACATCCGACTCCACACCTGTTCCACCACCATCATGAAAAACAGCAGCCACAGCACCTGCAAGAACATTAGGTCTGCCGGCCGCTGTCACTGCAGCACTAGTCATAGTGCCCCGCCATCCACCATTCCCATTCTTTATTCTACTAACTACATTCAGGGTTATGGCGGGAGGAGGGGGATAAAGCGCTTGCTGATTCAGGCTGAGAGGTCCTGTACTAGACCACCAAGGGAATACTGGAGCCGGAGTTAAAGTCGGCCCAATCAACCCATCAATAGGTACTGTTCCGTGCGTTTGCGGCCCCACTACTCCGCCGAAGGGAGATATAGCAAACAAGTGGTTGGTCCCCCTTGTAGAGCTGACAGAAATCCAATGGCTGTCAGAGCTGAAAGTGATGTCCTGGATAACCTGTAACAATGACAGTAATCGAACAAAAAACAAATCAGACTTTGATCGGATACTACTATTCTGAAACCTGAGGTCAAGAAAATGGAAAAATTGAAGAACACTCACCGCATTAGTGACCCCACGAGAGAGTTTGTAGAGATGCACAAAAGTTGTGTTGGTATCTCCACCCGTCCCGTTACCACCAGCGATTGAAGATGGTGGAGTGAGCCGGAACACATTGAGGTTGTGGCCATACACAGATGCAGTGGCTAGAAGAGTGCCACTCGGATCAAAAGCGAGGGCTGACAATGGACTTGAGTGTGCTCTAAATTGCGCGACTACATTCTTGCTCACAATATCGCGAATTATCACCTGAAATCGATCAAACAATACTCCAACTATTAAAATTACGTTCCAAGAACTATGCAGTCAATGAGGAAAGGAGTTATGACTATTAAGAATAAAGACATTAGTATTCCTAGCATGTAGGAGATGCAAAATAAGGTAACGCTGAGGTGAGAATCTCGCTTAATGATCAAGGATGAACTAAACTTACAGTGCCAGCAAACTCTGGTTCAGGAGCAGGGCTTCCTTGCCAAGGGCTGTGGCCATTGGTGCCATTCTTCCAATTGGGACTACCTACTCCAATTGGAGAGGCATTGCCACCATCCGGATTAAGGTCTGAGTAGTATTTTTTAAATTTATTATAACCGATATCACTCAAGGTCACCACTCCTGCTACGATGTGTTTGGTAGACTCCATGGCATAATGAGCCACTAAGCTGCCGTTGGCTGGTGAGGTTGATGGGCTCGCCCCTGGAGATGGAGTCAAGTGCTGTGGAGACACACGGCCAGTTGTCGCCACAAGAGGCTGGTTGCCTGCATACGCTAACCACCGAGGTCCAACTGCCATCGCACCATATCCATAATGACCCGACCCTGGGGGTGATACTGGGGATGGATAGGTCAGCACACTATACATATTCTGAAGTGTCCCTGCATCAAAACAATATATCTGCAAAATAACGAGGATACAGCTTTTCAGTTCAAAGCTATCTTCGTCAACTAAGTGAAATGTAAATAATGAAACGCTAATTTCACAAGGGTGGGCTCCCAGTACAAAGCACAACACGCCTGAGTTCTCATATTCAAAAGTCTCAAAGAAAAGCTTTAGCCCCACTTGAGATACTCAAACTCGACGACTGCTGAGAATTATAATTAAAGCAGAGTGTGGCGCACACAACGAATAACAAGGAACACTTTGTGCAATTAAAAAATTATGAACCTAATTACCTGGGTAGACAAAGCCACGGCAACGACGCGAGAGCTACAGCGCACTGCATGAATTCCCGTGCGGAATCTCAGAGTATGCACGTAAGAATGATTGCGAAGTGAATAAAACCGGACGATGGTTGGGACAAAGTGGGAGACTCCTAAACCCAGAGTGTTGCCTCCACCACTGGCACCATAGCCACCAGGGAAACCTGCAGCACCTGAACCCCCAGAGCCTGCTGCATCCGAGGTCACAACTAACAGCAAAGGATGTGCTCCCCTGAAATCCTCCACCCCATCAATTGGCGCTTGAAGTACCGGTTTCGGCTGAAGACGCAGGAATGCGACGGGTCCATCACGACGTGACACCAATTCATGTACATTACTCGCGTCTTGGACGTCCCAAACTTGAAATCCATTTAAATAAGTCAACAAGAGCACTTGTCGAATCTCGCCTGAGCTGAGCTCTAGCTTGTCAAAGTTCGACCACTGGACCTGGACATTCCCAAAAAAAACGCAACTCCAAATTAGTACAAAAGACTCAAAATGATTTGTCACAAGTCCTAGCATGCTCTCCAGCATCCCACTGAATATTGCCCTGAAAGTGACAGCATGCTAACTGCAAAAACGTAAATAACAAACGAGATGGAAAGGCATCCATCGACAAGTAGTACTGTCCCATTCCTTGGGTCGACACAGTGTATGGAAATACAAGCATTACCTGTTCCCGCTGACGATCATCTTCATGATTGAGCGATCCACTGGAAGCTGCTGATACAGCAGCCTGGCGTACAGTAGATGCGGCAATACTGCTCGCATTTGCGGAGACACTGCGCAGATAGTTGGATATAGTGCGAATTGATGCCGGGAATGAACTGAATTTGCCCCCACGGGGACTACGCACATGATAGTCGGCATCGTTCCTCATCCCACTCTATGCCTTGCTTTACAAAAAATAATAGCCCTTCTATGCGCATGCCCACACTACGTTCCTGTGCACCCACAGCCCTGACAGAAGCAGCATCAATACAAGGGACATAGGAGCCTAGAGCCAGACTGCTTCTCTACAGCTCAAATTAGCAGAGTACTCCCTCGATACGGAAGCCCAGCATCGTTATCCAATAAGTGTGAATACCATGGTCACAGGAACTTGTATCAAAAAACATCTGTGTATGGCGAATTATTTCGAACATATAACGAATCATTCCACAGACTTTGTTCGAATCCAGATACATTGGTGCCCGAATCATTCTAAAAAAAGAACACAAGTCTCATCCTAATCCATGTGCTCAATCGATCTGCTTTACATTGGCGAAGTGCACTAAGAGGAAATTACTATAGCTCCCCACTTACTCAACCTAATTCCACAATACGTATACATGACTATAAATAAACAAATCAACTAAAATTACAGTTGAGGCACCCCGATCACAAAGAGGAATAAGATCGCATGATTAAAGCCTGATTAAGAGCAAATACCTGGCAAAGACTGACGAGTTTTGTCAGCCCATTGCCTCCTCAGAAACCTGCGATAGCCATAATTGCAATTAAGTTACTGTCTCCAGTCGCACTGTGCTGTTAGGTCGACAACCGACCTTTGTACAAGATGATTTCCAACTTCAGGTGTCGACCGAGAATAAAATCTCCTTACCCTGCACGCCCCAGAGAGACAGAATTCAAAGACAGGAAGTATATTACACACCAAAGAACTCCCTCTCTCACACAACCCTGACAAACCAAACGATACACAAATTCGATTCAAAAGCATGCAAGTAAACACGCTAAGTTCGCAGACTATGACACCAAAACACGACATCCTCTAAAAAGCATCCCACACTTTTTTGCCACGACCAGTAACTTTAAAACATCGCCCACTTTTCTGCCACGAACTCACTCCACCTTTTAAACCTCCACAAGAATCCTAAACTTCCAAGTCATTGACCTTCACATCGCAAGAAAAATTCTCCCACGCTTCCACAACCCCAAACTCACACAAACACAAAAAACACAATCATCAACGAAAACGAAACCCCCGGAACGCTCATCGCCAAACCTCCACACCAGATACACCCCACGCTCTCCACACAAAAACCAAAACACTCTCACAGACGCCTCCCCTTCCTCCCACTCCAAAAACCGAAACAATAATCGAGCAACCGAACCGCATCTTGGCGTGGCGCCATGCACACGCCTCCCATTCACTCACACTTCCGCAACGCACAACTTACCCCACCACACCACAACACACCACAACACACCATCACAAACCCCCGCCAGACATCAAAATCCTCAACCAGCACCAGAATCTCCTCACTCCCGGGTACGAAATTCCCTCCAGATCACACCACCCTAAATTCCTCACGACCAAAACACCATCTCCAAGACCACAACCTCCTCTCTCTCTCCCTCACCTCCCTAATCACGTCACCATCTCCATCACCACCACCATCTCCATCACCAACACCATCACCATCATAATCACCATCACCATACCCTCGCTACTCACTCTCCCCCTCCCAACCGCTGCGACGCATCATCAACATCATCAACATCGTCCACACCACATCATGTGCTCATTCCCTCGCTCGCTCGCTCGCTCACCTCCCGAATTAGCTCGATGCAACACGAAGCGTACACGCAACAGCCATGCGACGTACCTGAGTCCATGATCCAGAGAGAGAGCTCGCGAACTCCGTCGTCCTCCCCAATCCGAATCAACTCGACGACACACTTCCCAGCACCGGAAACCGAAAATGAAATCGAGAAAATAATAATACAATGGGACGACTACGGCCGTGCGTGGTCCATTACCGTGGAAATTTGTGGGCCGATGTGGGGCTGCTCTGCTCGACGGGTGGAGTTTCCCACACTCCCACTCGCGATGCCTAACTTAGTACTGCCGGGGTCCCACCCGCCCCCGCCCCGGTGGGGTTGCCTGGCCCCAGTCTCTCCCTCCTTCTCCGTCCAAAGCAACCCACACTAACTTAGCGGGCCGGCGTAATTGGTGTGGGCTTACCTTTGGGAGTCGGTGCAGTGCGGCGCTACTTTGGTGGGGCTTTTGGTAAAGGCAGTGCGGGGGTGGGGTGTGGGGTTTGGCGTTTCGTTTGCCCGGGCCGGTATTCGGGAGGATGATGAATTTGTTCGGGTTCGGCTTGCTAGTCAAGTTGTTTTTTTGCGATTGTGGATGGGTTTGGATTTTGGGGATGAATGAGGGGGCGTCTCTGTTGGTTGAGGTTGCGAGTTTCGTTTTTTTGGATGGATGTTTTTTGGTTTTCGGGTGCCGTTCGTGCGTTTGTGGAGGCTTTGATTGTGCCAGTGCCTGGCAGACTGCGCAACTTGCATCTCAAGTTACACTGCACCGATCAGGGCAATAACTTTCTACCCACGGTGGAATTATTAAATTCTTTTTGCAATGGTATCATTCAATTGAGGTGAATGTTATGAGTATCCTTATCATTTAGGAGAAAATTTTTAATATTTTTTGTTTTTCCTTTTATTTTTACTATTTTGGAAATTTTGAACTCCCAAAAAAAATCAAAATTTGGTTAGTCCAATTTTTTTTCGATTGTTGATTCATGGTGAGTTATTTTCATGCAAATTGTGCTATTTAACCAGTGAAAAAGGCTCTGAAAGTGGCTATTATTGGAGCTTCTAAGATGCATGAAAGAGAAGTTTTTTTATTTTTTTATTTTTATTTTTTGGAAGCCAATGGTGACTTTATTCCATTGCGAACACAAAATAAACACACCGCCCTGCAACCAGGCAAGGGAGCCCAAGGTTTGAATTGAGTCTCTATAACCCTTTTTGTCTTTCTCTTTTTTTTTTGGGTCAGGGATGAGGCACCCCCAGTGCCCTCAATAACTCAGCATAGAGGAGGCCCTCATACCAGGATTATCAAGATTAACGAATCAACCACTTTCACACAAAAATCATAAGTAATATACCCTAGTACCCAATCATATTCACCATCCCTTTGTAGTGCAATATAATTATTACTCTTGTATCAACAAATGAAAAAATTAATTATAAGTGCTTTTTCCTTTAAAAAAATTACAACATCTTCTCGTGCAAAAATGGCCTCTCTCATGATCATGTTGGATGAATAGTGGATGAATGTCGGTTCGTTTCCCAACCACTAGATCTTGAGTAACTTGATGAAGGAGTTGGAAATGCGCATTCTTCCGTTATGAACGGGAACTGGGAGTTGCATTGATGGTTGCACACGGGTTTCTGGAAGACTCACTTATTACTGGGCTGGGATTGCAGAATTTACTGAGCCGCCGGAATTACTGCAGCCTGCACGTTCTTGAAACCCTGCACTTCTTGCAGCAAGCTTGACATGGGAACTTGGAAGGAAGTTACGTAGTGGTGTATTTGTAAGTAATAGTATTGGAGTAATTAGTTTGAATAACTTGTGGTTGCATTCACGTCTTTTTTTTCTAGTCTTTCTGTTTCTGGCAATGGTAGACTTGCATTGCAAGGAGGAGATAGAGCATGTTGTAGTTGTCTGTACACTCACTCGATGTGTTACATGTGATCTTATATTATTCTTCAATTTATTCATACTAGAGTAAACACGCGGTCTCTCAAAAAAGAGTGGAGTTTTTTGTTTTTTATTTCTTGTAATTAAAGCACTTGCTTCAATGCCATATGTTTTGACTCGTTTGATGGGAGTGCGTATTTCAATGGAAAATTTTAGGTTCTTTGCTTAAAGCACTTTAAGTTTGAAAATAACTCAATTGTGGTAAAAGGATGTGTTAGAGTTTTGGTGAAACAAATTGTTCTATTTTGTATCCAAAATGTATACTCTTTGAAATTTGCAAATTTTTTAAAGAATCTATATTGGAAAATTTATAATCTTGAGAGTCATCACAAAAGTTTCAATAAATAGTTTTAAGAAAACAATTGTATATGATAGTTTTAACAGACCTTTTGAAGCATGAAGTAGTGTCCTTATGTCATATTTATAAGTCGTTATGATTGAATAGAAGTGAGTCAATCAGATAGTTTGTTTGATTTACAATTTTAATATAAAGCTAGCTGCATCATCATATAAAATCATATAAAAGAATGAAGGACTATTTAAACCTTGAAAGTATTTGGAAAAATGGGAAGAAACAAAACATCAAAAATTAAAGGTGGTAACATTTGTTCATCATGGCCATAGAACCATTGCTATGTTTAATAATAATAGGATACCCTAAAATATAATACACTAGACTTTCAACTATTTGAACTGTTAATTTCAGGAACACTAGACCTTGTGTAAGACTTATTGCATATAAACATATTAATATCAGAAAGATTCTGATCGTAGTGATTTTTTATGAATTCTCTTAAATTTCAGAATTATTTCCATCATTCTTGAGTAATTTTGGTTAATTCGTCTGTCATCACTTTTTTGGTTATCGGACATTTTCCCATCCATAGTTCTAAGTTCCTAAACATGCGATTTTTTTCATAGCAACAATAATTCCATGCTTAAACCTGGTGTAAAGCACAGCAGGCGAATGACAGTCACACGATACCCTGTTGTCATCATTGCGGCTGGATGTGTCTATCTCCTCCTGAGGAGGCCTAACTTATGGCAACATGACACACCCAACATCCGCATACTTGACCAACCTGACTTTCATCTCATTCGCTGCCTTTGAGATCCCCTCTCTAGAAAGCTGGACTCGTGAGTTGTGAGTTTTAAAATAATGGTTTTCAAGATAATTTTTTGTCTAATTCCCTTGGCTGAGAAACCTTTTTTTTATGTGAAAAAAATTATTTAATGATTTGCACATGGTTTTGAGCACTTTTCATGGTACTTACTGTAGTTACGTGAGTATACACCATACTGTGAGCTATATGATGGGTGAAATGGTGAACTATGAGTCACAGCTGATGACCTGGCAAATTAGGGTGCGAATGCCACATGTGCCACAAGGATAACATTGATCCGAGCAAGCATGCAGATGTGGCGGCAGAGGTTGTACAGTTGAATCAAGATGTGCAGCATATGCTAAAGAAATCATACTATGATATCATCTTGCATAGAAAGGCCTTTTTGAAAAAGCAAGCAAATTCCAATGACAACATGTGACCAAATGCCCGAGTCCTGATACCCTGGTATCTGCACAGATTATTATTATTCTCTTCTTTGAAATAACCAGACACAATGTAAATTTCAGTAGTCCAATGGTCAATATAAAGACAAACAAAAATTTGTGGCCTTGAAAGTTGAGAATGTTCAGGGACAAATGGGTGATGGAAGTTGGCAATAGAGATGTGCCAAGTTATCTTGGGCTTTGCACCAGTACAGAGTTATGTTCACTTGGATGTTTTTCCCAGATATTCCTTATGCTCTGACCAAGTAGTTTACAGGTTAAACCCAGAGTCTAAGTATATAATGCGGAGATAATATGTTTCATTTGAAACCCGACTCCTTAGAGCATCGCCACCCGTGGCTCCCAACGCCACCGGTGGCGACCTCTCTGGCGGGGCTATTTTTAGCCCCGCGGCACTTGGCCCGCCCATTCCCCCACCCAGCCCCGGCCCTCCCTCCCGCCCTCACTAACTTCTAGTACCATTTTAAGCCCATGCTTCATTGCACAAACCTCGAAATTGTCCTTCTCTGTACTTCATCTCTCCCATTTGAACTTCAATACAAGAAGGAAACACAAAACAATCATTACTTGCAGAATATGAGGCGCCCTGTGAGGAGAGGACAGGCACGGCATGCTGCCGGGTAGGAGCACTTGAGCGTCGTGGCCGTAGAGGCAGGGACCGGTGAACGGGGAGCAGTGGGAAAAGGTAGGCTCCGGCCCCGGCGCTGGCACCGTTTGGCTCACCGGCCTGCGAGCCGGTGGCCATGCTCTTACCTCTCTCTACTCGGGTCTTTTTATAAAGATAGTCCGCCTATTCTTGAGACCCATCCTATTTCCGAGCCCTACTAACCCAGATTAAACCGAGCATAATTCTACCGAAAGTGGAGCTCCTAATTGCTTGCCTTACACTTGCTAAGTGCCATTCTCTCATTGGGTGATTCTTGTTCACGTATAGGTGTGCATGTGATGGAGAATGAGAAGGAAAGTTAACAGTTTCATGCCCCACCTACGTCCCATAATAGGCATCTACTTGTCCTCCACTTTGAAAATTCATAATAAATGGAGGAATACTTAGAAAATTTTGATTCAACTTAGAATAATTTTCCCACTGCATTTGCCAATGTAAAGAAAAAAATTCATGTTGTCCATTTGTAAATAACTATTTGAATCCTTTAAATGTTGGGAAATAGACACACTGACCTTAATTCTTAATGAGTGTTGCACCAAAATCTCACGCTTGATTGGGTCCATTTTTTGGCCCTGCCT
Source organism: Ceratodon purpureus (assembly GCA_014871385.1). Classification (NCBI taxonomy): domain Eukaryota; kingdom Viridiplantae; phylum Streptophyta; class Bryopsida; order Pseudoditrichales; family Ditrichaceae; genus Ceratodon; species Ceratodon purpureus. The sequence continues at coordinate 17,137,084 of CM026423.1, read as the reverse complement.
TCATTTGAACTACAAGAGATTTAATTATTTATTTTTTGGTGAATTTGGATATGTAGCCTCAAATTATCCACTTAAAGACCCCCTTAAGATCAAGTAAGGCTCCACTCAAACATTATAGTAGAGGTAGGGTTTTATCCTACTTCTTCCACATCCTTCCAAACATGTACTATGAACCAGGCTCGGAGGAGGTTTTTGAACAAATCCTTTTTACTCTTAATCTACATGTCAAAATAACATTAAATTACTATATAGAGTAACTTTTCTTTATAAAAAAATAAGACCTCATGCTTACAATTTAACCAAGGTAACAATATTAATGACTATGAAGAACCACATGTTCAACTCTAAGTGCATGAATAATTGGGAATAGCATAAACCAACAAGGGATAGTATAGAAGTAACTTAAATCAACATGGCTCTTTGATTTTTGAGTTATTAACAAAAGATTTTGATGTCTTTTGGTATTCTTCATTAAAACTTTTTCTTTTGGACCTTCAATAATTCAATGAATATTCAATTAAACTACAAAAATATTTGATTATTTTTTCCATATTGCATCATGATCGAATATTGGTACTTTCATATATGTTGAATTAATATATACAATCAAAATGCAATTTTATTGAATGATACTGCACTATTGAAATGTTGCAAGGCCCTTTGTAGTGATGTCCTTTTTTTTTGGATATGACCACATTTTAATTTACAATGTTACCGAAAACGGATAGAAATTTATTTCCATCAAAGTCATAGCATACATTTCATCCATTTATACTATTATATGTCATTCTTCATTGATTATTAAAGTTGGCGACATAAAATTAAGTTTTTTACATATAAGAACTAAAATTTGGATTTTTGAAAATCAATAAAGCCACTTGGCTTTGTATAGTCAACAAAAAATTGGTATTATTAATCTATTGATGTTTGATTTCATTTGATTTCAGTTGCATTTGTTTTAAAATGTGGATTTTCATACGATTTGTCTAATGATTAGATGTGACCAAAAATAGAATGATTGCAAATTTACCAACACTTGTATCATTTTTTATTCTTAATTATTGATGATGACTTCACAGACATAGAATGAAATAAATAAAGGAGTTTAATTTAAATAATCAATCCTTCAAGGTCTTGTTTCTTTTACTCAAGATACATCCTTATTACTTTTTGAATGCCATAAGTGTAATTGAAAGTAGTATATGGATATTCTAGTTGTATAATCTTGTGGTAAACTTCTTATAGATGATTAGGATTGAATTTGACTTTACAAAGCTTGATAGGTTGGAAAATAATAATGCTTTTGTTAGATTTTCTTTATAAATTTTCGTTATTTGCACTCTAAAGTTTATATTTTACAGCTAAATTTTTACCAATCGAATATTCTTCATTTACAAAGTTTTCTACCATCATTTTAAGGATATAATGGCACCAAAATTCACGAATAAAATTTATAAATTTATAAATGGCCTTGAGATGTTAAAAAACAACTCAAATTATACAAAGCAAAAAGAGTTCAAAATTAGACCATCCTATATACTAAAATGTTTGCCAAATATTTACAATCTTGAAATAAGCTAATAAGTTTTTTACATAACCTAGACTTAAATTTAAATTTAATTCATCAGATATTTATTGAATTCAAATTATAGATGAAGGAGAAATAGCCCTTTGAAGATTTAATCATCAAAAGCGGTCAAAATTGAAATTTGCTATGATTATATTAAGTGAATGACACGTGTAGGGGAGATTTAATTGTTAAAGGATACAAGTTGTCTTCAAATTGAATGATTTGGAAAAATCATCATTAAGTCTTATTAGAAATATGTTTTAAATCTTGTCCAATAGTAAATGTTGTAAATTTGAATCTTAGTTTCTATTTATGTGATTAAATTTATGAATGAGATAACTAGGACTACGCAATGCTACGTACAACTATCAGCAAAAATCATAATTTTTTTATTTTAGTATAAAAAATGAAAGTTGTTCATGTAAAAATGAGATAAAATAAAATTTATACAAAATTTATGAAATCGAGCTTTGCTTTTGTTTTTAAAATACGAATTGATTTTAAAATATTGTTTGAAACAACTTTTGCAATAACCTTTTGAATAGCCAAAGGACATGACGACGACGGTCACTACAACAACTACGACTATCCAAGTTCCTCGTCGACGTCATGAATATTTTAATATAAAATTTGAAACTTAAATCTAATTTATTGTTATAAGTTTAACAATTTAAAAAAAAAATTGAATTTTGGAAGTAAATTTTAAACAAAGTTTTGAATTTGAATACTCTTGATTTGTTGATTTTTAAGATTTTCTTCTTTGCTTAGATACATTGTTTTCATTTTTGTAGAGAAATTTGTTCACTAATGTTAATGAAAATCTTACTTTGTCAAATTTTACGTTGTTTTATTTTTGTAATTTTAGTACAACATTTATTAACATAACACTATTGAGCTATTTAATTGTTTGAATGGAACTATATATTAGTGGAAAATTTTATGAAAAAATAAGTGAGAAGAAAATAAATTTGCAAAAGACCTTGAACAAGTTGAAAGTAAATTTAACTTCTAAATGTCCAATCATGCAAATTTGCACAAACCATTCATTTAAGTGTGGAGTTGTTGTTGAAAGTAAATTTAACCTCTAAATGTCTAATCATGCAAATTTGCACAAACCATTCATTTAAGTGTGTGTTTTTTGTTTCTTATACACAATTGTAGAAATTCTTGTAAATTGAGACATGATTTGGATTTTTGCTCTTGAATTTAAACTTATTGAAATTGTATAAGATACTTTGGATTTAAAATTTAGGCTTCAGATAACTTACAAAGCAAGCCTTAATAAGTCATGGATCAAGGTAGAGACTTATGTCTGAATGTCATGTTAGTCATTTATCCCAAATCCTATTGTATCACACTGGAAGTAGCTTCCCAAACGTGGAAAAAATACAAAGAATAAATTCAAAGATGTATAATGGAAATATCAAACATAGCTACAAAAGTTCCATAAATGCATTTAAAATGTGCATTGTTTGAAGATATACAAAATTGTGTAAATAAGGGGATTGTGTTGAAAATATACATTGAAAATGATTGAAGAATTATAAACGACAAACATATAATCCTTTAAGTAATTAAAAAGGTTGCATATTTTTAAAAGACGCATTAATTAGGTTTTATGTCAGGGTTTTTGTTGAATTGATTTGTGACAGACATACATAGAAACATTGTTATTATATAGTACAAAAGACAAATAAGAACTTTAAATTTTATGATGCTATTGTATAGTATTTTAGTTTTTTATAATTCTACTTGAAATTAAAATCACCTCAAAGCTACAACTCTTTTATAAATGCAAATAGACTTTGTTATAGTGGATGTAGAAGAATTTTTTAATGTGTAGATTTCTAATGACTTATAAAAATGATTAATATTGATGCATTTTAGGCGCTACATTTATGGTGCTAATAGGCCATTACATAATCTAGTATATATACATATTTTACTTGCAATTGTTAAAATGAAACTAAATTAAAAAACAAATTTCTTTCAAACTATTTAAACAAAATTCAATAAAGTTTGAAGTTAAGCCTGATTTTTAAATAATCATTGCAATTCTTAAGGTTTTGTATATAATTAATGTATACATAATGATGTGATAACATGACATAGTGAAAAGCAAATATACTATTTATCATGTATAATTTTTCTAATAGTCACAATATACGGTTATAGAAGGAAATATGGATTAAACTTTTGTGGATGCTTTACATTATTACATGTAAAAGAATCAAGTATATAAAAATTACTTTACATAAATACTTATATCCTTGGCATTCTAACTGAAGTTGGATAGTTGTACAAGCAAAAAGAAAAATAAGCTAGAAATTATGGTGTTGCCTACTTATTTTTGAGTGTTGCATTACAGACATGTAAGTACTACATCAAAAATAATTTGTTTGTTCAGTAAAAAAAGGTATCTTGTGTTGTTTGAAATATTGTGATTAGAATGCTTCTTCGATGGTATTAAAATCTCTCATTTTAATGAACATTTGTAGAAGCATTTAATACTTAAAATGCTTGAATATCATTTTTCATTTTTGAAGATGGATCATGTAATACACATATTGGACAGTCTTTAAAACTATAGTTGTGTTGTTTATGTTAATGGTGTCTAAAAAAATGCATGGTTCATTGATTCCACCAAATACTCTATTGATATCGAGATATAGATGGGCTTGTCATTTACCGGATAATTAACCGATGAATCATTCCGGTTATTTTAGTGGCCTGCATATTTGTATGCCTTTTCTTTTAATTATATTTACCCGGAAATGTAAGCAATTATCTCATTTCGATTGGTTAAACGTACTTTGGCTATCCTGCATCCATCTCATTGGGAGCATCAGCAATGGTATGATTACTGAATGTAATCAAAAAGTTTTCTGATTTTCCCTGGTATTTTTCTGCTAGGACGTTTTCTTCTATGGTGCCTTCGTTTGTGGTGTCTACGACTGCGGTGTTTTCGTCTATGGTGCCTTCGTCTACGGTGCTTGCGCCGGTGGTGTCTCCGTCTATGATGCCTACGCTTGTGGTGCCTTCGCCTATGATGTCTGCGGTTGTGGTGCCTTCGCCTATGATGTCTGCGGTTGTGGTGCCTTCGCCTATGATGTCTGCGACTATGGTGCCTTCGCCTATGATGTCTGCGACTGTGGTGCCTTCGTCTATGATGATTGCCGCTATGGTGTTTCATGTGGCCAACATCATCAGGACAACGTCTCCGTCCATCATGAGCATGAGGTCCGTATGGATGTCCATGTTTTGGACATCTATGTCGTTTCAAAGTATCACTGTATCATTTTCAAAATGTATAAATTAATTAATTTCAACAATTTTATTTATGATTTATTTTTTTCAGTTTTTCTACTCTATCATTATCAAATCTGTAAAATTGAAGTCTTCATTAAATTTTTCTACTTGTATAAGTGGAAAATATAGATTTTTGTTTTAGTGTATGCAACAATGAACAAGATTTAAAGATTCATTAATAATTTTAAGAAGGAATTGTGTTAACATTAGAATAGCATTCAATTAATAACATACCTTTTGCACTTGCGTACTAATTTATAGTGGTGGCTTCCAAATCTTTTTATACATTTTGTTCTAACCAACCTTTTAATAGCTCTATTTATCCTTTCATAATGGTATTTAAAGTTAATACCTCGCCCACCATAAATGTGTGCAACTTTCTTTGCAATTGCTTTTGGAGTACATCCTTTTTTGTTCTTGATATAGCACATGGCAGCTTTGACCATGCACATGTACAAGGGATGACGCATGCGCCTCTTCTTTGATCGCCTTCTTCGTCTTCGAGCCATTTTGTATTTTTAATTTTTAAATCTACAATACTTTGATAATCCCTTTCAACAAACATTTGATACGGTAATTAAGTATTTACTTTAAAATCAAATTGAACATGCGATTCTATTAAACATCCACAAATACAAAAGTTTTAGTAAATGATTAAAAAAAAATTTAAATGATCAAAGAGAAATATTAGTGATGCTTGATAATTGAAATGATACCTTTTAGATGAAAGGTTTGCACCTTTTTACCTTGATAACATAATTTTGTAAATAATTAAATAGAAGTATGAAAATTTCTTAATTAAAAATTGTAACTTTCTACCTTACCAATGGCAAATGTAACGTTTCTAAACCTTATGATTGTTTATACAACATGTCATTTAGCTAGAAATATATTTATTTTACGTCCAATAGAAATTTGGATAGTCGGAATGTACTTGTGCATTAGTTATAGTGGTTTTGTGACCATTGTTGTTTTATATCATTCAACCGTCTACACTCACAAGTTTTAAAACAAGTTAAATTTGTAAAGAAATTACATTCACAAGTTTTAAACAAGTTAAATTTAATAATTTTTCTATAAAGTCCTTAATAGTGCATTAGAATCTATACATGAATCAAAAATGAATTTTGTAAAAGTGAAAATAATATTGTCAACGGCATATAAAAAAACAAATCTAAGAATATTTCAGAAAATCTATGTTGAGTGGTGGTCTATTCATTTGTATAAACCAGTCCATGACTCTAATGTAAATGCATTTTCACAATCTAATATAAATTCATTCAAGAAAATTTCATAATTACATCCATTTGTTGATGGTATTTTTTGTGTTAATTGCAATAGTCGTAGTCTTTACAAAATTTACATTATAATAAAAAAAATGAATTTATGATCATTTTTCATTATAAATTTTCATAATTTAGAAAACATAATTACATGCAATTCAGGATGTAAATTTTTTGGAGGAACAAAAGATACATATGAACATGGATTGTGTAAAAATAAAAATAAAAAATTTAAAAATGTAGAAAAAAGATTGAGAAAGCAATGTACAAAATATTGGGAAATTGGTATTTTTTATTTCTCAATATTATTTACTAATTTCTGAGATGACATTATTTTGTGTTAGATAGACTAGAATACAAGCATCGTATTACAAATGAAAATTGAAATGTACATTATTTATTAATTTCTCAATATTGTTAATATTTTGTTTCAACTACTATATATATTCTTTAAATAATCAACATCCTATTTCAAAATTAGTGAAAAGTCTCAATAGAAGAAATATGGTGTTGCAGTTAGACATGGAGATTTATTGGAATATTATGAAAGAAGTGAACAAATATCTATTGAGATTATTATTATGGACTACTTTATTTGCAAAGAATGATATTTTTTCATTGTGCAATTTTGTTTTTATTTTTATAAGAATCATGTTATCGCATATCAAGGTATAAAAGTTTTTGCATCACAATCATTATTTTTTATTTAAACAAAATCTAACACTAATCTAGATATGTTTAAACAATGATATATTTTGAATAATGCTTTCAAATAAAATTATTTCTTTTTATATAGTTTTTTCATACATCAAACTAAACTTTTATGTTTTTTTAATTTATGAATGACATCATCATTTAATTTAAATTGATTTTGTGAAAGAATATTTATAAACAATTTTAAGATTGTGTTGATTGTACAAAGTGCTCTTAACGTATTTAGATTCAAATCGACGTTCAACCTCATATTGATTATTTATATTTTAAAATTTATCTTATTTTAGAAAATTTGATTTATTTAATATTTTATTTATCCTTAAAATAAATCTTAAAAGATGTTGAAAAATAACATAAATTAAAATTCCATACATATAGAATCTGACAATCTTTAATGTATGAAATTTGAAAGGTTTCACTAAAAAATGTAGGTTTGATTAAAGCTCTTTTAAATCCAAATATTTATAATTTATCAAGCTTCAAAACAAACCTTTTAAACTTTTGAAAATGGATTCTATTTTATACCATTCAACCCATTTAAACACTTGAAACACCATATTCGTTATATTGAGACTTTTCAAAGTCTCAATTTAATGCTTGACTATAGCTATTTCATTGATTTCTTGATTGATTCTATATTTGTCAAAAACTTTTTGACTATATATGGGAAGATTATCCTCGAGTCGATAATCTATAATTAGAAAGTCAAAAAAAAGTTCAAATTGTCTAAAAACAATTGCTGAAATTGTAGGCAAAAAGTCTCAAAGTTCTGAAATTGTCTCAAAATAACGAATATGGTCATTTGACCTTTACTTTGATTGACTCTAAATTACAATTTGAATCAAAATGACAAACTTCAACAACCATCTTACATTTAAAGAATGAAATAGAGGTTGTCATTACATAGCCTATGCATTTAAAATTCAAAAATTATGTGCTAATTTGCATCAGTCTAAAATCAAAGTTCTACCATCAAATTTTTAGATTGATTCATGAAAAGAGTCCATAGTTTTTGGGCTGTCATAGTGTAAAGCTTTAGAGTCACAAGTCTAAATTCCAATATTCATGAGTTTAATACTTGAAAACATAAATTTAATTGAAGAATACAATTAAACAAAGAATTTTTTTACACAAATGAAGAACTTGTAGAGATAATAAATAAATTATAGATTTACTATTGTGGTTGATTGAAATTTGACTTATTTTAAATCAATATAACTCTATTTTCAATGATAATGAAAGGGCCAATGAAAACAAAATAACAAGGCTTGTGAACATGATTGTCATTTTATAGCCTAATAACCTTTTGTTCTCTTGTATCTTTTAACAAAAAACACTGAAATAATCTTCAGAGATAATTAAGTCTTCATTCCAACTCAATCCCCCTTTTTTTTTTTTTTGAGAAATCATTGTCTTGGTATCAAAAAGCACAAATTTAAATGCTCTTACATAGACACTTTCAAGGGAAACAAACTTTAGGCTTTGAATTCTATTGCAAAGCAAAGTGGTCAATTCTTTTTTTTTGCAATTTAATTGATGAACTTTAATCTTGTAAACCAACTCAAAGCCATTGATTGTCAACTTGTATTTCTTCATCCTTAAAATATTTGTTTTTGTAAACATAGTAAAAAGTACTTATATTACAGGTTATTTAAAGTCATTATATTGTAATTTAATGGTTTAAAGTCATTTTACCTTAACTGGATAGTTTTTATGCATACAAAACTATCTTTTTCAATATGAAGGCATGGAAATTATAGTTATTTTTATTCAAACATTTACATGATAAAATTATATCTAACTATGGCTTTTCATTTACCTTTTCATTACAACCATCCTAATAATGTAAAATATTGCAATAAAGCTACAAATTTCATATACATGAACACACTTTAAACATAATATATTTACATCGATATTCTAAAATTATATCTAACTAAATTGGCAATATCATTCAATACACGTGACTTCTATCTAAGAACACTATAGTTTTAAGCTACTAATTCCTTTGTTTTCAATGCTTCAGTCATTATTTCTGTTTTTATTTTTTAACATATATTTTTAGTTTTGAAATCTTTTAATACTAGAAATATATATAATCAGGTTTTTTAAAGTTTAAAATGTCAAAATAGTATGATTCAAGAAGACAAAGATTGAATGCAATGTCACATGTATTTACTTGTGTCCAATAGAAAATTGAGTAAAATTAAAAGTTAATAAGTTCATAAGCTTTAAGCTTCAAAGCAAATTCGAAGGTTAAATGCAATTTAATGATGTCACGATTCAAGTTACAATCAATGAAAAGATCATAACTACTTGTTTGATAGATAATGAAGATTGGAGAGAGTATTTTCTTTAGAATTCATACTAAAAGATTATTATCAAACATCTTATTCTCAAGTGAATATACCATTTGTTTATTTTATGTGCATTTATTAAAAAAATCTTTTGTTCTATAAGACTAATCAAATGGCGTTGTTTAAAATTGATTTCCATGTTAAATTGTTCAATAATTTCTTTAAAATATTCTCTTATAAATACACAAATTATTCAACAACACATAACATTGAGATCAAAGATTGCACATGTTTGATTTCAATGTGAAGATTTTTTCAACTGAATCTTCATTAAAAAGGTATTTTGTATGCAATGTTTTTTTTAATAAAGTGCATATTTCAAGTATTTAAAATTTTCCATACTTGATTAAGTTTTATTTATCAATGTGAAATCTTAAACAATTCATCCATTTAAAAAAAAAATGTCATGTCATCAACAACTCTTAAATTGTATTTTATTTATTTATTTATTTATTTCGTTCTCAAAATAGTTTTTAATCCCTCGTTTCATGAAACTTAAATTATTTATTTTTTAAAGTATGTAACAGTTTTAGTTACTTGAAGGTTATTTATATGTTGTATAAATTTTTTAATAATTTTCAATATATATTTCAATAAATTCTTCTTATTACAAGCTTTTGCATATTATCTTGAGAAGATGAACATTATAAACGCATTCACAGTTTTTTTTAAATCTTAAATATATAAATCATTAAACAACTACCTTAAATTTGTATATTTTGAAAATGTGAAAATTAATTTAAAATTAATTATTCAATGCAAAAATAAAATTATATATATATATATATATATATATATATATATATATATATTTATATATATATATAATAATAAAATATGAGTATGTATTCACAGAATTTGCATTTTAACATGCAATTTCCTAACACCAATTTTTTATATTAAGTAAGATCGAATTCATAACATTACAATTTGATCATAGTATAAACTATTTTGAGTATACTAATATTTTTTCAATCCAAAAAATCCTCGAAAGAACAATATTTTTAGTTTTTTTAATTGAGTTGCTTTATAATGACTTATAGAAATGAATTTGCACTGGCGCGGTAGGTGTAAATCAATTGGTGCAATTCACTTTTGGACCATTCTTTTATACAAAGGAAGAAATTTGGTTTGTTGATAAAGACTTACACATTAATCACTAAAATTATGATAAATCATATTTCAATAATCTACATTTTTTCCTCAAAACAAAGAAAAGGTGTAGAAGCTTGGTGGTTTAAGCGAAGTTGGTGGTATTTATTTATTCTATTTAAAGCTTGGCCACATTAAAGTACAATTTCAAAAAAATTGTTTATTGAAAAGAATTTTGTTCGCACCATAACTAATATATTTTGCGCAATCTAATTTCGTAAGTTAGATGATCTACAAAATATATTAAGGACATGTTACAAGCTGAAGGGCAATTTGAAAGTAGCAATGTCTATCTTCTATGAGAAGATCACAAATGTGTTCCATTTCAACATCTGATTCCTGTCCACCATCCAATACAACCTTGGCCCTTCTTCAAAGTTTAGCAACTACACCTCCAAGATCTACAACCACCAAATGTGTATATGTATAATGTATCTTACTTGATTTTCTCATATTATAAAAGTCTCATATCTATTCGATTCATTATGTATTTATATGCAAAAATCAATGATTTGAAATTGAAAAAGTTAAGGATAGAAAAACTTCTAGATGCTTCACTAATCTTATTTTGTCATGTTACCATCTTGTAGATATTATACATGTATTGATTAATCAATAGTCATTAGCAAGTGACAAACAATACTTCTATAGACCTTGTTTTTGATAAATAGACCTCATAATATACAATGGGTATTTGAAGCCATTAGTCAGTGATAACAAGAAAGAAGAAAGACAAATCTACATAAGAGTCAATAGATGAAGTCCATCACAAAAAGCCAAATCTAATCTATAATGAACTTAAATAGGTCTATTGTAAAGATATTTGGAGCTTATTATTACCAAACAACCAAAGCAAATAAAGATCATGGATGCAGAAGAGCACATAGTGCTACCCTCGGCATGTCTCACCCTCCATGGAAAAACCAACATGGTTAAAAGTAGAATTTTGGGACCCTATCATCAAAATTGTAGTCTACTCGTAAAACTAAATTTCTGAAATTCAAAAATTTATTTTTAACCAATTTGGTTTTTCCATGGAGGGTGAGATGTGAGATGCCATACCATGAGTGATGATGAAGGTCATAGGAATTGAGCCATTTTGCAATGGTACAAACGCTTTAACAAATGCAGATTTCAAGAATGTTAAAGACTATTGAGAAGACATTGGTACAAGCAAAGTTAATAGAGCTTAGAACTTATACTTTGCTGGAATGTTAATGGAATTTTCTTCTTAGGCACTACAAAGAGATGAATAGGTTTCTGACAATTCATTCCATCTATGTTTCTTGTACCATATGCAACAATCAAAATCCACACAATATAAAGAAAAATTAATGAAGAAGAATCTTGACGAGGTATCAGAGACTAGACAAGCTACAAATAAAGAGCTTGAGTTTGAAGATGATTATATTATTAGTCATATTCTTTCCTCACTGTAAGCTAATCAAATTTGGGCTAAAAGAGCCACTTACGTAGGAGAAGGATCTTCATAAGCCACATCTTCTTTCAAGTTAGTTGAAATAATATCAAATGTGTATATAAGTTTTACAAGACCATTGAGACATAAAGCTCAAAGCCAATTAGATATGCAGATATCAAACATCTATGGCTGCATCCTTCAAAATTAGATAGAAGTTTCTTTAACAACTACTTCTATATGCATTTTCTATACAAGAATAAGCCTCACGTACAATACCATAAAGCTTTGCAGAGTGTAGCTTGTGGAGCATGCTGATGACATTGAGCAATAACCACAGAAAAGTTGTACAAAGCATTAAGAAAATATATGAAGTCACTTCAAAATTTGGTTTCAAAAATTGAAGACAATAAAGGCAAAGACTTCATAGATGATTTGCAACAAACAAACCAAACACTTCTAAGTGAGGAACACAACCATCAACAATACTCAAAAAAACTTATGAGAGCCTTTCTCAAGCTTATAACAATGTTAGAACAATGTAGTAGAGGAATTGAAGATTACAAATTTGTTTAATAAATTAAGGCCATTATTGTCATGAGATTCCTCGTCATCCTTGTCCTCCTATGCACAAAAATATGACTTGATGGTGGAAGGACTATAAAGATTATGACAATGCATGAAGCGAGGACTTTTTAAATAGCTAAGTCTTTGACAACAAACGTCTCAATCTTTGTGAACAAGACGCAATGGAATGAACACTATAAAGACAATTGCTTCAACAAAATCTACATTTTATTGGTCTATATGTAAAAACATATAGACGCAAAAATAAAAGAGAGAATTGACTCATCATACCTAGAGTATGTGGTCGACCAGAAATTTGCAATATTTTTTTTCATTCATCATGATGATTAAGTTCATAATATACAATAAGCCTATTACAATTCTCCTTCACAATTTTTTGTCCAAACTCTAGGTCATGATTATGTTCTTTAAGCTCTAGTTTATGGAAAACAAACTTGTGATGTCTCCTTTTACACCAAGCATTGTCCTCTGCTTCAAAGGTTATCATCCCCAGTAATTCTTGTAAGCCAACATCCTTATCTTTTAAAAAATATAATATCCAAGATAACACATTAGTATATCATATCTAGGACAAGATTGTAATAAAAATTGACCTCTTTTTATTATAAAGAATATGCATGCTTCAAAATTTCAAATGTGTTTTCTACGAGACATCAACCTTCCAAAAGCTACCAATCAAAAAACCTTTGGAAGATTGTCAATTGCCATTTGTTCAACATTTAAAAGTCATTTTTAACTAATAGAGTGGTACAATTGAGACTTTTGAAACACTTGCATATCACTAGCGGGGCCAATGAGTCCAATATTAAGATCAATGAAATATTTGTTTGAATCTACAATTGCTTCTATGACAAGAAAATATCAAAATTGACTCAAAAAAATAATAATCTTTTGAATATTGCTTTGATTCAACTATAGATGTATGTGTGTTGTTTATGACATCACAAAGACAAGGAGAATGATTAAAGAGGTGTTTAAACTCTAATATGTTAGATCGCATTTTTTGCTTAATTGGTCAACTAGTGAGGTTACAATAAACAACATTGATAGCATAACATACATCTATCATACATAAAACAACAATGTTGAAACCAATAGCAAACTTTTCAGCATATTTTATACAAGCACAATAGTGTGCAAGTTTATAAATAGAGTGAGCTACACAATACTTGACAACAACTCTTTCTTTGTACTTAGTTTATTTTAAGATCAGAGGATGCAAATTGGTACAAACGTCCAAAAAAGTTTCATTTGACATACAAACAAAAAACATACCATTTCAGTTAAAGATTATTGATTAGAAGGTTCAATGTCGATTAGTGATTGTACAATGTTGCGTGCTCACAACAACTTGAATGGTGCCTATGATCACTATCCACATTTAAGGTTGACATAGCAAATTATTCATCAAGATCATACTAATAGTTTTAAAATATAAGTTGATGATATAAAGAACTACAACAATAATCGAATTGAATTCTATATTGTTCACTATGAAGATCTTCAGGACCAAAAACGATTCGATGAAGGATAATGACAAGATTAAAAAGAATCAGAAAGTCATGATTTGATAGTAAGCTAGAAAAAGAAACATGTATTAAAAGATATAACTTCAAAGAGAATTAGAGCTAATAGTTGGATTTGAAAACAAGATAAATTACCTTCAATATGAAGTGCTTACATGTTACATGTGCAATTGTCCTTCACATATAAAGCAACGTGTAAAAAGCTATATAAACAATGTCTTGTCCATTCTTCAATCCAATGTACCCACAATAAGTCCCATCAACTATAAAATCTACCTTCAATTATGAGGAGTTCTTGCCACAATTTCCACTAAAAATCCCAAAATTTTCTTATTCCACCTAAATCGGTGCTACCCTAAGTTGACAACAAGTTCATTTTCCTCAAAACAAATATTTTCTTTCTGAAAGAAAAAGTTTGTTCATCAAAAAATTAATTCATGGACTTTTTTATTTCAAAAGATACTAAAAATAGACATAAATATATAGAAATAAGAAAAAATCAAAAAATAATTTCTCATATTTTTATTTATTTATTCTTAAATTTTCCGATTTTGTATTTTCTTAATTTAAAATCATTTATGAACAAACCTGCTAGGAACGTACCATATTCACAACAGCAGCGGCATAACCAGAACCAAAACAACAAACCCCAAAACCCTAATTGATCAAATTAATATCATCAATCACGAAACAGTACTCGACTTCACTTCACTTCACTTCAATCACCTTCGATTAGGGTTCCACCGAGCCTAGTCGACAGGCGCGGTACCGAAGCGAGCACCCGAGGCTGCCCTTAGGGTTAAAACACCCGCCCGAAGCTGGGTGCCAGGTCCGGAGCCGAACCGGGGGCGGGAGGGTCGGATAGGGTTTGGGGGGGAGGGGACAAGGGGAGGAGCGGCGGAAGGATCGATCCTTTTCTGACGAGCGAGCGCTGCTTGCAGAGCTTGAGCGGGGGTTTGCGCATCGCACTCGGAGCCATGGCGGAGCGAGGGGGAGAGCGTGGAGGCTTCGGCCGGGGGTTCGGGCGGGGCGACAGAGGCGACAGGGGCGACAGCCGCGGAGGGCGCGGCGACAGAGGCCGTGGGGATCGCCGGGGGGGGCGACGGGGCGCCAAGCGCGACGAGGAGGAGAAGTGGGTGCCCGTGACGAAGCTCGGGCGTTTGGTGAAGGACGGGAAGATTAAGTCGCTGGAGCAGATTTACCTCTTCTCGTTGCCGATTAAGGAACACCAGATTGTGGAGTTTTTCCTCGGGGCCGCGCTCAAGGATGAGGTCATGAAGATCATGCCCGTGCAGAAGCAGACCCGTGCCGGACAGCGGACTAGGTTCAAAGCTTTTGTTGTGGTTGGTGACAACAATGGCCATGTCGGTCTGGGAGTTAAGTGCAGCAAGGAGGTGGCGACTGCTATTAGGGGTGCTATCATCTTGGCTAAGCTTTCGGTTATCCCTGTCCGTAGAGGATACTGGGGTAACAAGATTGGAAAGCCCCATACAGTTCCCTGCAAGGTCACCGGCAAGTGTGGCTCCGTCACCGTGAGGTTGGTTCCTGCTCCCAGGGGTTCCGGTATTGTGGCTGCCCGTGTGCCCAAGAAGGTTTTGCAGTTCGCCGGTATTGAGGATGTGTTTACGTCTTCTCGCGGCTCGACCAAGACTCTTGGTAACTTCGTCAAGGTGAGCTCGCTTGGTTGAAACCCTAAAGTGGATTTTCGGATTGATGTTTTGGGTGACCTAATTTTGGGCTAGGGTTTTGAAGCATCATGGTAAGGTTAGCCCCGAAAATTTTATATCTTCTGGGCGGTGCATATCTGCTGCGGATTTGCAGCGTGGATTCGGACATTATACTTTTGTGCACTGCGATGAAATGATCGATAATTTAGCAGCACTTTCGCTTTTGGCGGTAGACAAGCACAATGCTATTAGACATGTGTAATTAGCTCTTAGGTTTAGGTTTATCATTGAGTATGTCTTAGCTTTGTCGTCCGTTTGAACATGTTTGTGATGAGGCATTCGTACTTTTTATAAGATAGTCTCTCCCGCATTGTTCTTGTAGTTTCTTCTAACTGATAATTTCAAACGCAGGCTACTTTCGAGTGTCTTCTGAAGACCTACGGATTCTTGACTCCTGACCTATGGAGGGAGACCAAGTTCTCGAAGTCGCCGTTCCAGGAATTTACTGACTTCCTTGCTAAGCCACACAAGATTAGCGTGCTGGAGGATGTAGAGAAGACCCCAGTATACTGAGAAGCTGCTAGACTATTTGTGCAGGCATCCTGATCGTCCAGGAATGATTTCCTACTAGGATGTGGCTCACTTTGGGAAAGTAAAGCTACATTTTTCAAGCATACACTTCTCTCTGGAATTCAGCTTGTGCATGGGTGTGACGAAAGTGTTTTTGAGGTGTTCAGCCTCTTCTTCTCGCCCTAGATTGTGACGTTAGTGTCTCGTGCGACTTATCTGCTGTTGCGTTCACGTCAACACTCTAGCCCATCAAATTGACTTCATCAACACTCGAGTGTCCTCTGAAGTCAATTTGTTGAGCTAGGTGATCATTCTATACCCTCATTAGAGATTGTCTACGTCGCATGTGTTATTCCCGTAGTTGCCTGAACCACAGCGAAACCTCCGTTTACCGGGTGCCTATTGGTGGTAACCTAGTTTATGATCATGGGAATGTGACTGTTCTTGTTCATTCAACTCGTGGTGTAATGATGGATTTAGGTGACTTGTGCTGTTCTTGTCTGAAGTTGGTCGATTTGAGGGAGACGGAGGTTTTTGACGGAAGCAAGTGTACATCATGGATCTTGCAGAATCGCACGTTTTCACAATGTTTCGGATTGTTTATTGTACTGACACATCAGACACCCGTATGATGTGGGTGGCGCAAACAGGGATCGAAGTCCTGCGTCCAATACGTTGGAGCAACAGGACTGTGCTCTAAAGCAGGTTCGTGTAGAGCATGCACTGAACCTACCGTGCAGAACTCTTTTAACTACTGTAGCTACGGGCAACAGTTTATTTCAGATTATTTCTGGCACTACCGCATGTGAACTCCCTCTTTCCAAGTGTATACTCTGTGTACGGGCGAACGCTCAGAACTCCCTTTTCAGCGTTCTTCCTTGCTGTATGGCTGTTACTAGTTGTTAAATTAGCACACCTGGGCGTGCTATCTTTCCCTTTCACATTGACAGGTGCAGGTGTTTGATCACTGATGGCGCAAAGGTTGAGAACAGCTGTGATACGGACGCAACGAGAACAGGGACCTGTATATTTTCTTGTAGGCTGGATCACTTTTGACTATGGCTGTTCTCACAGATTAAATCGGGAGTAATGGCGCCCATTTCGATGCCCATAGGAAAGGCAGTCCATGTAGTGAGATGTTTTGTGGGAGGCTGAGAGCTTAATGAGTAGGGAAGAAGGGTAACAGGATTAGGGTTTCAAACAAAGATGGGTTATCTCTCCTTTGTATTCACTCTGTTTAAGTCAATGAGAATGGGAGTGTTTGTTCGATCAATTACTTCGAGTGATCTTTGTTGTGCTCTTGAACATGGAGCCCTAAATTTTGGTGACGAATTCAGCCAAATGGAATATTGTGTATCTCCTGGAGATGAATTGTGCAGAGCGGTGAACTTGACTTAGAGCGGCATACTTGCACATGCACCAAGCTCTTGCGCTGCAATGCAAAACCATGGAAGTTATGGTCAATACCGAGTTGAGTTTCGGAACATTTATAATCCTAGTTGTTGCAAGATATTTCCATTCAAAAGAAGCACATCAAAAGAAAGCTCGTGGGGTGATCATAAACTCTGTTTAATGAGACAAATTATGACATGAAGTCTCATTTTTCCATGGCATTCCATTACAGAAGGGTCTCAAGTTTCAAGATAACCCCGGTGGGGAATTCACGGTCTCGAGTCTCAAGATTACAAAATTGGAAGAAATGTGATTGTTCAAATTAAAATATTGAGATAATTTGGAGTTTTGAACAACAATACCAAAATAACAAAGAATGAAGTTTAAGTATGTTTTAGGTTATTTTTATAATTGTCCATGTTTTTCAAAAAAATGTATCTTGAGAGTCAACAGAAATAGTGTTCCAATTAAAGAATGCTTGATTACACCTAAACATGGTGTAATTTCTCCATTTATGGGGACACATATTTTACTGATTATCAAAGTATTTTTGAAAGGTTTTTGATGCATTATTTTTTCTTTTAATGAAATGATGATACAATTGAAGAATTCAAAGCTTGTATATTGAATTCACCATGACCTTTCTAAAGACATTTAAAAAGTGGCTGCATCATGTTAGAAAGAGGAGTAATAATAGAAGTTTCTATCCATTAAGGTTTGGTAGTGTGGGGTCAGTAAGTTCCGTAAGGCGCTTTGGACTTAGAGAAGAAGAAATTTCAACAACTGATTTACATGCTGCAATTGCATTTGGTGAATATACAACTGTAAGCCATCTTTTAATCCTTCCAAATATAGATGCATCAATACCAGGTCAAGATGGAAAGACTCCTTTAGAAACAGCTATAGAGTATGGCCGTGTTGAAATTGTTAAATTACTTTTAAAAGTACATACTGTAAATCCGCATGCAGTATTTGATGTATATAATCGAACTCCTTTACATTTAGCATGTTTGAAAGGACATGAAGCCATTGTTGAACTTCTTTTAGCAACGAGACCTAAACAAGGCATAATGGATATTTTACCAGATGATGATGATGATCTAGAACCCTATCAAAGTCTCGAAGGTTTGAGTTTATCAAACAATAAAGAATTAGAACATGAAGATCATGAAAGTTCAAATATTAAAAACAACAAGAATATTGAAACATTGGGAACCAAAACATCTGATATTACCTTAAATGGAGGACAACAATCCAAAAACGAATTGAATATGGATGATGCTTCTAAAACGTAAGTTTTAATATTTTATTTTTCATATTGAATTCAAATATAAATAAAATTTATGTTTTAGATGTTTTATATATCAATATTTTAAAAATTATTTACTATAACTTTTACATTATAGTTCATAAAATATAAATCATTTAAAAAATTTTAAACTCAAACAATATAAAAATATATCATTGGAATATAAAATTGATGGGAATTTCATAATCACACATTTAATGGAAACTATTTTTCAAATTTCCAAAATGCAATTATTTTTTGAAATTCTAGTCATAAAAGGTTTTTTTTGGCAAATGAAAAATTTCCAAAAGATGTTTTAATTGCATTGCAAACTCAAGTATTTGGAAGCTTATATAATAATGGATGTAATAATTATTCAAAGTTGTATCAACAATGTACAATGTTCAACACCGTATTTTGCTCACCACCCTTTCACATACAAATGGTGATTAATACTTTATAAACAAGAATTCTCGTGCATAATTTTATACAAACATGGTGAACCATGATATCCATCATTTTTTGTAGAAAGTAATAGAAGTATTTTACTTATTTCAAGTGAAATGAAAGGTTCCTATATTTGACAATTTTTAAAATGATATAAAGCCAATAAAAATCAATTCTTGTGTTGATACAAAATACACCATCCATCAAGTAACATTAATAATTTTTTTTATTATGAAGTTTTTTTGATAAAAATCTATCTTCATAAAAATAGATTTTTAACTAGTACATTCCTTTTAGTTTTCATTTCCTCGTTCATTAAATTCTTAAAAAAAATTTAAAAAAAAACTCTAAAATATAATAGTATACATGCATGATATTTTTTAATGATTTATGAAGATTTTTCATATAAACTATGGAAAAAATAAGAATTAATAATCGAATTTAAGCTTTAGTGAGATTTTTTCAAAAAAATCTTAAAATTCATGATTTCCTTAAGCTCATCATTTGAGAAAGATTTTGAAATCTTTTACAAATCAAAATAATAAATTTTTACACCCATAGAAAAAATATTTTTGAGTCCATATTTTTATTTGCTTAATGATAAGTCTAATTTTATTTTTTGAATTTGAATTCAAAACATTATTCAATGAAGAGTATGCCTTTGTATTACTATATGTTTAAATTTTACTTTATGATTCAATCATTCATTTAAATATGGCAACTTACAACACAAACAAAAATTTCTACTAAACTTTAATGCTTCTTTGGCTAAATTGAATTCAAATAACTCTGTGTTTTGAAAATATTTTTTTGCAATAGAATCGTGACTTCAACATCAAATCTTCCAACTTCAACATCAAATCTTCCAACTTCAACATCAAATCTTCCAACTTCAACACCAGATCTTCTTGCTTCAAAATCCGATTCTCCAATTTTGACATCAGATCTTCCTTCATATAAACCTCTTCCTTATGTAGACATCAATGCTAAAGCGCGTGAAAATTTTGAAGAATCAAAAGAAGGAGAAACAAATACATCTATGAAAGAAGAATGGTTGGCAAAAGGATTTACCCCTTTGCATTTTGCTGCATGGAAAGGAAGTGAAAGATGTGTTAAATTGCTTTTAGCAGAACCAGATTTAATTATGGATGTTGAAACAATTGAAGGATTTACACCTCTTCATATGGCTGCTGATCAAGGACATGAAGATGTTATACATCTCATTCTCCAAGAATTTATAAATCGCAAGCATGAACGTCAAATGATATATGATGAAAATTTAATTAAAGACAGAGATATGATATATATGAATCATGAAAGAGATCAAAGAATGCTCAAATTTCAAGATGCATCAATAAATTTAAAAGGAAATGGGCCTATAAATGTTGTTGATTGTATGGGTAGAACTCCTTTACATTATGCTGCACAAAATGGACGTTTGTTAACTGTGAGGGAATTGTTATTATGGGATGATACATATGTAAATATACCTGATGCAAATGGAATGTTGGCTATTCATATGGCTGCACGTCAAGGTCATGCTGAAGTTGTTGGGTTATTACTTTATGAATATCATTGGGGTCCTACAATATTAAAGAGCCATAAACAAACAATGGTAACAAAGCCTATGCTTACTCGTCCTTTTCCAATGTTTCAAGGATTGGTTCTAGAAATTCTTCCACGACCAAGCCTTAGAAATGCATTTGATTCTATTATTGAAGGTTCCACACCATTACATTTGAGTGCTATTGAAGGGCACATTGAAGTTGCTCTTAAACTTCTTAAATATGTTGATCCTACAATCCTCAATGGTAAAAAACAAACTCCTTTAGATACTGTATTACAACAAATCATCATTAAAAAATGGATTGATTCTTTACAATTAATTGAAATGTTTAAGCTTCTTCTTGTGGCGATGCCAAAAGTCACAATAATGTCTGAAAATGATGTTCGACTTATTGAAACTTTGAGGCTTGAAAGAAATTCAGGGCGTGAAAGTTTACTTTGGAAATTAGATGCAATCCATGCTACACATGCAACTCTTCTCCATTGGGCGGCTGCTAAAGGAAGTGCATATCTTGTGCAACTTTTATTGTATCAACCTGGAATAGACATCAATCAAGTAAGTAGTGAATCTGAAAAATTCACATCTTTACACATGGCTGCGAAAGCAGGTCATACAGCAGTAATACGTTTGTTAGTTGCAGAGAAAGAAAAATTGCGTGCTAATGAAGAAGATTACATGGGTCGTACGGCTCTTCAAATTGCTGCAGAGCGCAATTTTGCTTCAAAACATAAAGGTCGTAATGGATTGTGGACATTGTCACAAAGTGTTTATAAAAAAAACCCTTTAGAAGGAATTATTGAAATAAGTTGGAGGGATTGCGAACAATTATTACTTGGTCGTGAAGATGTAAAAGGATACTTGGATTTGTTATATAGAGATAGACAAGTATTTGTAGATGCTGCTAATGCTATCTTAGTAGGATCAGCTCTCATTGCCACTGTAACTTATAATGGCTGGATTACTCCACCTTTAGGTTATATTACATATTATGGATCACAGGTTATTTATATACAAAATTTACTTATTGTTGTATTTTGTAACATTAAACTTACAATTTTAATAAACCATAAAAAAAATCTATAATATTATATAAATTAACATTTAAGACCTAAAATTTATATTCACTTTTTTCAACATTACAAATGAATGTTTTAAAATGATTGAAAAATGATTTTTGAAAATTTGTATATCTAACAGTGGGAACTTCCGGAACCTGCTCCTCCATATACATTTCCTCAATATGTTGGAATTGAACAATATCCAAGTATTCGAGCTTTTTGGATCTTTAATAGTCTATCTTTTTTTTTTAGCATGGCATCAGTTATAGCTAGTGCTGAAGGAATACTACCGGTACAAGGTAAATTTATTAAAGAAGCAGTTCAAGATGCTAGAAGAGCAGTTGCTTATGCTTCATCATTGTTAGTTATTGCTGTTGTATTTACATTAGGATCTTTTTGTTCTTGTGGATTTGCAGTTCTTCCTCCAATTAAAAAATGGGAAAACTATATGACAATTACAATTTGTTGTGGTGGTATAGTAACATTAGCATTTACTGTGCGTTTTATTTTGCCTGTAACTAGAATGATAAAGCCTCAATATAACACTCAACTTCAAATAGCAAAATTACAAAAATTTAAATGGTAAATCAACCTTTAAGTCATCACTTTCTTACACATCACATACTTGCAAATAATAGTTCGTCTCTTATAAAAACTATTGGACATGAATTGGCTATTACATTGATTTTTACTTACAATGCATGTTACAATACAAAGATAAACAATTCTATTAGTTTTTATCAAAGATGAGTAATCTTACCAAAAATGATGTTTACATATCATTTTCAAAAAATCAAAGAACATCTACATTTATAAACTTGAAGAATTATTAACAAAATTAACAATGGTCTTATGTGACAATATCTTAATATCCATTTTCAATGAATAGTAATGTAGTTCAATAATAACTCAAAAAGTTTTAATAAAAACATGTAAGTGCTTACTTGCCTTTAGAAATTATTACTATTGTATATCAATTCAAGTATATTTTAGGATTTAAAATCTTAAAAAATAATTGATTTTGGAAGATTATCAAAAAAAAAAAAAAGTTTTCATAAAGTAATTAAAATTTTAAAAAATCAAAAAATTAACGCATCCTATATAACTTATTTTGTATTAAGAATAGTGATTTTAGATCCATGATTTTTTCTACGCTATGGTAGAGGTCATTTGTATGGAACAAATTATTTGTATATCTTTAAATCAAAATTTTCTTTCTAACATTAAAAAGGTGAATCACAAAATTTATTATTAGACTTATGATTCTACTAACTATTAATATAAAGATTTACAAAAACCAAACTTTAAAATCTTTAGATGTTTTCTACATTCAATTTTGATACAATTTAAATTTTATATGTTTCTGTATATTTTCACACAAGTGCATTTTAAATGTTTCATGTCTTGGTCAAAAAAATTAGAGCTTGGGTGCAGAGGATTTTCAAGATCGTAACTTACTAACATTTCAAAAGTTTTTTCCGCCGTCAAGCATTTCTAAAAGGTTTCTTCCTGATTAAAAAAATCTCACTCCAACATTTTCATATACTTATTTGTATTATGAAAAACCTCTAAAACGAACAAATCAAATGTGTTCAAAGAACCATGAGAATATGAGTTTGCAATGAAGGTGAGATTTAGTTTACATACAATGAGAAGAGCATTTTTTGAAGGTCATTCTAAAATCCAAAAAACTAGAAATGTTGAAAGCAAATGGTTGGATTTTTTTAATGGTGTAATTTGAAATGTTAGAGAAAAAAGAAATCATAAACTC
Source organism: Ceratodon purpureus (assembly GCA_014871385.1). Lineage (NCBI taxonomy): Eukaryota > Viridiplantae > Streptophyta > Bryopsida > Pseudoditrichales > Ditrichaceae > Ceratodon > Ceratodon purpureus. The sequence goes on along the minus strand of CM026423.1, from coordinate 17,113,408 downwards.
AATTTAATGATAAAGCCATGGATTCCAAATCAAAACCTAAATTTGAAACATATTTATGGAGAAATTGATAATAAAAGATCCTCCATTTTCAAGTCTTAGATGGGGCAAACTTATTTGGACAAAACCTTCAAATAATTTTAGATGTTATACTTGCACCTCAATGGCTATAGATTATTTTGCGCACTAGTAGAGTTTTTTAGGCCATAGCACTCCATACAAAGGAGTTATTTGTAAAGGCATGTGGTATTTGACCTAGATACCATAATTTTTGATTAAATATAATATTATTTTATACTTTAAACAACTAATAGACATTAAAGAGCTTAGTGGTCTCTCCACATTAAATGTATATAAGCTTAGTGGTCTTTAAATCTCAAGAAAACTAGTTTTTAAGGATGGAACAACAACAAAAATAGTTTAATATAGTTCACTTTGCAGGTTTTGCATTTGTAAAAGGATACTAATTTTATCTTATAAAAAATGGAAGTTATTGATAATAACCAATTGTTTTGATTGTTGTATGGTATTGATTTTGCATTGCAAAATAGTGCATCCCTCCAGTACTCTTATAGTCATAATAAAGATTACATCCACAACCACTTTATCTTTGAAAATTGAAACCGAAAGTTTGTTTATATAAAGTAATAATACTCTTTCCTCATTTTGAATCCTAATTTTATGACTCCTCTCCACCTTTCTTAGAGCTCTCTCTTCCATCATATATCCAATCAACCTATTTTTTACCTACAAAATGGAATAACTCCAAAGTAAATTCATTTTTCACCTCAAACTTCTCCTTTAAACCAAGACTCCCCTCTGTATAAAGCAAAGATATACTTTATCCATTTGTAATCCTAATTTTGTGCCTTCTCTCTATGTCTCTCAAAGCTCTTTTTCAACCACATTACAAGTCAAGCATTTTTTGAATTGTCAATGGAGTAACTTAATGTCTTCACATCGGACTTCCCCTTTAAATAGTGTAGATAGCCATCATCATATTATAGCATACTAGAATTCAACCACTTGACTTGCAGGTTCCATCAAAACACAAGTAGTTCTACTAAGGCAAACCTTAACCCCTTTAAGCTGAAAGGTGCTGGTTGAGTGAATAGTACATTTTGTATTCTGGAGCTACCTCCTCGTACAACAGTGCATTTCTGGAGTTCGGTGTTTGTTTTTGTTTTTTTTTTTTTTTAATCTGGTGCCCCTTGAAGTGTGTAAGAGAAGTGTCCAAAAAAATTCCGAAAATGCCATACGGAGAATATTAGAGAAATTCCAGAGTCCGAGGGGGGTGCAATCTGCTGTGAAATTGTAATACAGTAGGTGTAGAGTACATAAGTACGTGTGACAGTGGCCAGTGACAGAGTCTGGCGTTGTCCTCGAGGACAAGGTGACCCGCGCTTGTAAGTGAACAATTTAGGTGAGTAACCGGTAGAACCGGTCGCCGGGTGAGTCAGAGAGGAGTGGGCAGAGTCTGACCAATGGAACCACGAGCACGGTGAAGGGTGGAACTTCTGGCGGGGTGTCATGGGACACATGACAGTGCAACCGTCTTCTTCGCTGCTGAGAGGTTAGGCAGGAGGGGAAGGGGGTTGTAACAGAACACATAGACAGGAAAAATTCAAAGAATTGTACAGATTGAGGTTTAGGGTGTGTGAGGGGGGTTAGAACACCATGAAAGAACCTAGAGTTACAAACTGGAATCACCAATGCTCGGCACAGCAATCAGAGGAACACTGAATCCAAACCCGACAAGAAAACCACTAATCTCTAACAACGAACCAGCACAGGTGAACTGACAAACACACATCCAGATAAACAGGAACCGGAACCGCAGGCACTACCTTCAACAGCACACCGAAATGACAAGAAGCTAGACATTATCCCAGATCAAAAAAAAAAGGAAGATTCAAAACTCTGGAAACTCACAACATACTGTTGCAAAAATGAACTCACCATCACTACTTCAATGCCCTACATCCACAACCAACACGATAGTACACGAGGCTAAAAGAATTCAGATCAAAACGAAACTATGAGACAGTGCATGGTTAGCCGAAAAGAAAAGTAAAATTCAGAATGCAACATGTTGCACCAAGCTTACATAGTCAAAAGAAGCATCCTCAGAGTTCAAACTGTCTGCGCTACCAAGAGGAAAATACATCAAAACCTTGCGGTGTCAAGTCTGAGAACATAGCTATAAGGACGGTGTCTCCAGTAACATAGCATGGGAAACAAGGAATATTTACAGGGAAGGAAATCCAGTAGTGCCACTCTAGTTGGAGTTGCTAATGGTCACCTGGAAACCACATGGGCCCCTCTTCAGAAAATTCACCGTGTCCCCTAGCTTCAGCTTGTTGAGGACGCAGAATTCGAACCAGCCTGAAGTGAAGAAGCAGAAGCTCTGCCGCCCTGTCTCGTGGAGTGCACTCTTCACGCAGCTTTCCTTCAGTGGGCCTTCGAGTGTATAGAGGCGGCCATTGAACTTGTCTTTGCCGTGTTTCCTCCAGTACTGTGTTGGGATGTCCTGTGTAGAGGACAGGCCGAGAGAATGAGTGTTACAGTAGTCTAAATGGATACAATTACTCTAACACTCACAGGCCGGGAAAGGTGACGGGGGGGCAAGGCAATGGCATCAGAATGCGACCCCATCAATGAAAAAAAAAAAAAACAGAGAAATGTGGGGTAGATGCTTACAATTCGGGCGGTCTTGTTGGGGCGAACATGTGAAGCACGGAGCGTCTTCTGGAACTGCTCGCGCGGCCTAGAGGGGCGTGATGGACCAGCACCGTCGCTAAGGGCTGCAGGAGTCTCGTTTCGCGGCTTCTTTTTGGGGCTCCGCTTGTGGATGGTGGCAACAAGGCAGTTCCCATTCACCCACTCCAGGATTAGTAGGTCGCCGATGCTCATCTTCTGGTCCGCACAGAATTTAGCAAACCCCAGGCCGATGCTGTAGGCCGAGAGCTTGGATCGCGATGCTGAGCCCACGCGCCGAAGTTTAACGGGCCACTCGACTGGCGCGGTAATGGAGGTAACCAACACAATGTGAGTGGTCTCGGGCCAGCCGCACTTGGAGGTGAACGTCTTCGGGACCGCCTGCACCAACATTGACCACCCAACACCATAAATCAGAGCCAGATGGGAACGAAGCGAAAATTGGAGCAAAATCTGCGATCACGAAGGTGGACAGAAGGCTTACCAGGACGCGAAGGTCGTTGCGTGACTCCATGCGCTGGGCGAAGTAGAAGGCGCGGCAGTCTTCAAGCTCCCGAATTGCCTGGTCCTGCTCGTTATCCAGCACCTCCCCCTCTTCGATGTCAGCCATGGCGAATTGGATGGTAGATACAGAGTTGTCCACGACAAGGAACGGGAGGAGTTGGATAGAAGACAGACACAGAGGGGGGCAATGCATGCAAGAAGCGAGGAGGGTAATGCAGAAGACACACGGACCGGGAGAGGGGATTCATTGCGAGGCGCCGGCGGGTGGGGGTCGGCGCCATTACTCTCCGTGAACCCTAGGTTTGCTGGGGAGCCATCACCAGCAACGATCACCAGCAACGATCACCAGCAACGATCACCGAAGTTCGATCACCAGCGACGATCACCAGCCGCAGTCCCCAGCGGCACCAGTCGGCAGCGGCTATCACCAGCAGCAGTCACCAGTCCCCAGTCGGCCCGATCACCAGTCCCCAGCGGCGATCACCAGCCGCAGTCCCCAGCAGCGATCAGCAGGAGCAGTCCACAGTCCTGGGGATTTTCAGTAAGCAAAAGGGGAAGATCGACTACATGCGAGAAAATGTCAGTACTCGCTCAGGAGTCTGCCTCTCACAAGCTTTATGCTCACATTGCTCAGCCAGATGCTGCCTGAAAGACGAGGAGAGCACATTGCGGAAATTCCCCCCTCCCGACAAGAAGCCATCGGTAACATCTCACAAATGGACGGGGGGGGGGGGGGGGCAAGAAATCACAAATCAAAAGGTAAGAAAGGGGTACCTCTACAGGCTCATAGTCCCGTCCACGTGAAAACCGAGCACCGAGCGACAACGAATCCGGGTCTGCGAACAAATCTTCCGAGGTTTCTTCACATCCCCTGCACAAAATGACCACCAAATCAGAATGTATTGTCACTGAGGAGTAGGAACACATGTTTCCCAAAAAAATCCTAGCATGGTGAATATTCGCACAAAGATCAGATGTAAGAGAGGCATGTATAAATTCGAAACTTCAAAGCGTAGCTGAATGCAATGGAATAGGTTTAGAGATAGTTAGGGACATTACCGCTGCCATGCCCAAGATAGGAATAGAGATCATGCTTCTGCAGGCCATGGCCATACCCAGCGATGGTTGGTACTTCGGCTGCCTTTACCCTCCCACCCTTCCACCCCAGCCCGTTTACCCTCCCCCCTTGACAATCTGAACATTGACTCGAAGCACAAAAAGCAGGCAACAGATAACACACACACGACAATAGCTCCTTCCTTACACTTCTTGATCAACGTTCTCTTTCCAGCGGTTGAAGGCTCCGTGAATCAAGGCTTCGCCATCAACTTCTTTCAAATCCTCTCGCCACAGTCCGGGTTGTAAGGACAATTTGAACTACTTCCAGCCCTCTCTGAAAGATGCTTTTCACCATCGAGAAGCGGACTTGCTGGCAGTAGGACTGTTAACGACCCATCAGCGAACGAGTATTGAGTGCTAAGAACCCACACCAAAATCTCGGCTAACTTCGGGCCACCCGAAAGCTTTCTCTGTTTCAAAAGAGCAGCCTGCTCCCTTTCCACAAGACTGACACAGCATAGGATGTTGCTAGGAAGGCCCTTCACTAATTCTCTAATAGATAGACCTTCTGTCCGAAGTTCCAGTGGCGCCACGACAAGGGCATTTTGCATTTCCGATTCGCATTTCTGGAGAGCGAAAGGTTGAGGTCCCTCTATCCCGGAGGCAAGGCTCAGCAATTCTGAATCCAACACAGCCAGATGCTGCTGTCTACTTCCGGGCACCAATTGAGACCTGATGGAAGAAGGCAGCTCGTTCCCTCATACAAGAAGAGTCTAGGTTGTGAAGCAGGCCAAGACCCCCGCATGCAATTGGCACATGAAGAATCGAAAGTAGTCTTGAAATCTTGCTAAGGAGGGGAGGTACTTCAGTAGAGAGACTGTAAGCATGAACAAGCCAGTACCTTCTCCAAGACGTTTTCCATGTAAATACCATCGCCTCCATTGGACTGAAGCTTTGGAATTTGGAGAAGGCTCTTGCGGTAGAGTAGTGCAGCTTCATCAATTGGGGAGACGCTTTTAGCTTGGTCCATGAAGGAATAGGATGCATAATCCGTACACAGTATTAGCAGGCCGAACTGAATTCCAAGTAAAAACGAAGCATGCTCAAACATCTCGACCACCTTATCAAGATTTCCCGCTTCTACATGGAACTTTTCCAATCTGAACATTGACTCGAGCCAGCTGCTGGTGGCAATGTTTGACCCACTTGCATGCTGTCCAATTATCCATCGAAGCACCAAAAGCTTGTCTGACAACACACGACATTAGCTCCTTCCTGCACGAAATAAAACTCGCGCCAGCGTCCTGTGTATCCACCTCAGCAGGAACTATGCCATCTTGCTTGGAGCCCGCAAATGAAACATCAACAAGAACGCTTTCCTGTTCCTCGACCTTACACTTCTTGATCAACGTTCTCTTTCTAGCGATTTTCCCTGGTTTCACCGCTGGAGCAACTTCTATTGATGCATCAGGTTGCGTAATGTCGTGCTCCTATTTCTTAGGTTTCCTACTCCTGGTTGAAGGCTTCGCCAGCAACTTCTTGGGCTCAACGGGAATGGTATCATGGATAGGATTTCGCCTACTATTCCTCCTCACTGGAATACTGCCCCGCCCATGACCATCACAAGGTTCACGACCATCGCAAGTTTTCAAATTCTCCTTCAGCACAAATCAGTTCACTGTCAGCAGTTTCCCAATGAAGCCGCTTACGCCGAACCTCGCCTGCAAAAACCGTAATGAGAAGTAGATAAACTTTCCATATGGCAGAAGGTCAGCATTATCGAAAAAAGTGACAACGAATTTTATGGGTTCACGTGAGAGGAATCAAGGTAGACAAAGCGATCAAGTACATAAACATACAATGCGCATTTCTGGTGAAAGAAGAATACACAACGAAAAACTCATTGCTAACACAAAAATGGAAAGAGATCTTACCCACGCAAACTAGTAAACTGCCTGGACAGTTCCACCTGCAGTCGAGGCTCCTACGAATCCTGCCATAACAGAGATCAAGTAACATTATCTGAAAAACATCTTACTCTTAAAAACATAAAATTTAAATCTAAAACAAAAGAAAAAAAAATTGCTACAATCACGTGAACAGTGCCATGCACTTGACGGGTACATCACCTTACAGGAAAACGAGCAGCAAGGCAATCAACTGATGGCCAAAACAGGCAGCAGGGAGAGGAGTGTAGAATCCAGCCACCGCTTGAACCCCTGCAACACACTATCTCCCAAACAGGGGAACCACCGAGCCAAGCCAGACTATGCAACTCGCCCCTCTCCAAATTAAATCACTAAATGAGCGCATCTCACCGAGACTTGTAGAGACCTGGAAGAACAACATGCTCAACGCCTAAACAAAATCCTGCGACTAAAGAGCAGAATAACCAAGCGAAAATCATCCGAGTTCGTGCTTGTAAGCAGCATCATGAAAGTAATAAACAAAGGTAAACAGTGGTCCCAAAAAATTTATCCACCATCACAAGGTTCGTAGATTCAGAAAAAAAAAGGTGGTCAGAGCATCATATCCTTCAAAAAAGGGGGGATTCTATTAGACAAAAAACAAAAAACAATGCGGGTGTCTAACTGCACCCAGGCTCGGTGGCCACGCATGGGCCACAACTATAGCATTCGATGTAGAACTTCAAATCCGAAGAAGGGCTGAGGTAGTCCATGCTCAGGAGATCAGGACCATGGCATCCTTTAGTCTCAGCACGTGTGACGAGTTGCTGGAATAGCGTTAAGGCTTCGGGGCGGTGTGCAGAAGGCCGCGCTTGTATCCCATCCCATGCCGATCGAAGGAGGCGCCAACACCTGAACTCGGAACTCCCAAAACAGAGCACGCAACAAAAGAAAGCACCGATTAGAGAATCACAGGAGCCGTGAGTGAACTAGATGGTAACAATCCTGGGGACACATCCACTGATCCCCGCATGCGGAGCAGTGCCACCGTCCCACATGTCCACACACAACACACCTACGGCGGAGATTAGACTGCCAGAGGCAATGGACGGGGGGGGGCCTTCTCGGTTTTACAGGGGGGCGAGTTGCTCTTCGAGGCCTCGCAGCTAGCCAGTCCTTGACCAAACTCTTCCCCACTGCAATTTTGAATTGCATGTGGGACCTAACCCGCAACCCCAAAGTCTCCATCTGCGAGCAGTACACTACATACGCATTGACCATACTCTGATCCAGAATAAAAAAAAACAGTTTGTGCCACCATTTGTGACTCTTCAACTGGGCTGAGTAATTGGCCCGAATCTGATCTGATACGTCCACTCCCCTCATGTATTCTTGGTATTGAGTGTGTATGGGAGAGGATGGTACCACCAGCTGCCCACGCATGCCCTTCATCTTGCGAAGCACACTCACACCCGGCTCCCAAGGGCTCGCAGCTGTGCTGAGGAGTGTGACAAGACACTTGTCTTGCCATGAGACCACCCCCATCTGCCTATGGTCGTGGGTGCAAATCCGCATAGAACCCCGGACAAGGTTGTCGGTCTCTCGCCACAGTCCGTTGGGCAGGTTCTTACTTGTGCGGCGTACTGTCCCAGTTGCCCACATGCCCAACACCATAAGCTCATGGAACAGGTTCACGCTTGCGAACAAGTTGTCCACGACAAGGCAATGCCATCGATGCTCAAGCCCGGCGATCATTCGGAGTACAACATGGTATCCTAGTCCATGTGGCCCTAGACCCGTACCTTCTCCGAAATACACTTCGACGTTAGAAACAAACCGGGATTTCGAGCTAGCTAGCAGCCAACACTTGATTCCGAATCTGATAGGTTTATCAGGCATAAATTGCCTGATAAAACAGTATTTTCCCTTGTAAGGGATCACGCACTCGTCAACAGTAAGCTCGCGCTCCAGATTGTAAATCTGTTTTGAGACAGTGACGAACATATCAATCACCCAACGTGTCTTTGCTATTCGATCGAAGTGGACAGATCTCTCATCTCGCACAACCTCCCCGTTATTCACCAGATGCAGGCACCTCAGAATCTCCTCCCAGCGATCCCGGCTCATCACACTTGAAATCAAACTACAGTAGATGAAGCCCTCTGACCGCATCCAGTAGTGCCGAACAGAGGGCAATCTCTTCACCCCCATCAAAATGCAAATCCCAAGCCATGCACGGAGCTCAGGAACACACACATCGACCCACTTCGGACCTCCCTTTGTGTGTGGATTAGCCGCTCCTCCTTGACACTCTCTAGCGTACCTGTTGGTCTCACAGACAATTCGACCAAGGGTCTCATCGGACCAGTACAGGTAAAAGACATCCTCTGGCTGCGGCAAGGCCGACTTCCAGGGAAGCCTAAATCCAGGAGCTGGTCCACAAAAATTGTCCCTGCTCCCCAAAAGAGAGACACTATCGCTGTTCCAAGCCTCCGCCCTGTAGAAGGCTTGTAGTTGGTCCATGTTCAGCCGGAATGGGCGGAATGAGGCCTCGGACTGGCACCAATCCTCAAAGTCTTTACTCACCCTGAGTCGGGGGGGGACGTAATCAGCCCCCTCGTCCCCGGAGCTGTCCACACAGTCCTCAAAATCTGGTATCCACTCCTCCCCCGATGAAGCTGCATCCTCGGCCCGAGGCTCTGCCCCCGTTTCCAAGCCCCCCTGCACGTCACCGCCCAAACGCATATATTCAGGGAGGTTAGTGCTCACCTTAGGGAAAGTGCTCCGTGCCGTGGAGTCCTGCGTTCCGGTTGCCCCGTCCTCTAGCTCAGATGGCTCTCTGTAATCGCTGATTGGTCGCTCCCTGAACCTGCACCGACCTGCTGCAGTCTCCCCTACACCCTCCGCCTCACCGCCCACGCCACTCCCAGTCTCTACGCCTGAGCTCAGAATGCGACCCCCAGCCCCCCCTTGCACTGCCCTGTTGATGGGGAAGTTATGCTTCCTCTTGCTCCATCCGTAACCATGTCCGCCTTCGCTGCCTTGTGCTCGCATGTCTGGGCCAAGGGCCATGCGAACATCCACAGCTGCGAAGTGCATGTGGTGCTGAAAACCGCCTAATTCACAAACCACCATCGCCACTGCAGTAACCGCATGCGTATATTCTCCCACGACGTCCCCCATTGTCCATGACGGAGTATATCCTGTGTGGAAAGAAGCATCCGAGAGGAACCTGTTTGGAATTAGAACCGCCCATCCCGCATGCTCCACGTTCCAGGTGTCTCCATGCGCCATGCTCCTTTCCACCTCCACTAGTGTAGCTTTACTGGGACTCCCATTGCCTCCGCCCGCCCTGGGTGTTGTTGCCCCCCAGTTGGGCTCCTGGAACTCCGGCTCTTCGAACTCCCGCTCCTCAAACTCCAAGTTCGCAGTAGCCATACTGTCTCCGATGTCCTCGGACTCCTGTCCGTCATAGAAGTCTAGCACCTCCCAGATGGCCGCATCTGCATCCGCCACCTCCTTCACCTGGAAGTCCAGAATTCTTCGCGCCCTTGTGGAGACCCCAATTGCAGGTCTCGGCCGAATTTCGGTAGGCGGCTTCCACTTCACCGGTTTCCGTGGCTGCTGCTTCGACTTCCCTTTCTCCTCTTTCGTGAACCTCTTCTGTCTTCGCCCTGCCCCGCTCACGACCACATCCGAGAAGAATCAGTATTGATCCCCTGTACAACTTCTCTTTTAAACCAGCAAAATAAATTCAGAAAAAGGTGATCAGAGTGCAATCACATTGCGGCTTACCTCGACGTTGTTCACCTGCGGGTAGCGCAGGAGCCCCCGAATCCTCTACATCTGCTGCCTCTCCGTTGGCACCTACTCCCGGGATCCTGTGCTGCCTCTTCGCGTTTGCACCAATCCTCCTGCACTGCCCAGATGTCGGATCTCCCTCGCCTGCATCCCCTGTTACTGCCGGCCCCCCCTTCCGTTTCCTCGGCCCCCGCGGCTGAGGTTGTCTTTCCCCCCCCCCCGCTTCCGCCCCAGCCCCCTCCTCCGCTCCCTTTTTTTTAATCGCCCTTGGCTTCCGCAGTTTCTTCTCCTTCCCCCCTCCCGCTCCCACAGCAGCCCCCTCCTCATCTCCCATTTTTTTGACCGCCCTTGGCTTCCGCGGTTTCTTCTCTTTCCCTCCTCCCGCTTCCACCCCAGCCCCCTCCTCATCTCCCATTTTTTTGACCGCCCTTGGCTTCCGCGGTTTCTTCTCTTTCCCTCCTCCCGCTTCCACCCCAGCCCCCTCCTGTTCGCTCAGAATTTTTCTGCTCACCCGAGGCTTCCGAGGTTTCTTCACCTTCCCCCCTCCTGCTTCCACCCCGGCCCCCTCCTGTTCGCTCACAATTTTTCTGCTCACCCGAGGCTTCCGAGGTTTCTTCTCCTTCCCCCCTCCCGCTTCCACCCCACCCCCCCCCTGTTCTCCTCCCTTCTTCGTCGCCCTTGGTTTCCTCGGCTTTTTTTCCTTCTCCCCCTGTGCTTCCACCTCGAACCCCTCCTGCTCCCCCACCTTCTTCGTAGTCCTTGGTTTTCTCGGTCTCTTCTCCTTCTCCCTCCCTGCCTCGACCACACGAAGGCCCTGCTCACCCTGTTTTTTGCCTCTTGCCTGCTGCTCCTCCCCCCCTTCCAATGCTGTGAACACCGGGAGAACAGTGGGTGATCCTTCCACTCTGGCAGAGGCCCCCAGCACTTCCCCCTCCTTCCTCCTCGGTGCAGCTTTCTTCTTCGACTGACGAGGGGCTGGAGCACCCCTTCCCCACCCCACGGCGCCTCCGTCCTTGAATCCAGGGCTCATCCTTCCCATCACAGTCCCCAGCGGCTCTACCTCTTCCTGACATTGTAGTAATTCCACCGTCACCTGCACACCACAAAATGCATCAGACACACACTCTGAGCTTCCCGAAAATAATCCAAGCCCATGCCTCAGCAGTCTCTCACATATTCACTTTGCAAACAGCATGCCCGGCACTCCACAATCCTGAGACACTGCGCATGGACAGCACATACCCTTGCCCCCGTCATCACACAGCCATTGGACAACCACATTCCTTACTTCACAAAAATCAAACACGGCAATCATCCGACACACGATTTGCATATTCCACCATACATGCAACTCCGCATCCAAGAAGCAGCATATGACAGAATTCATACAGGCAACACTCTGAGCCACCAATGCTCGACATACATATAAATTAACCAACATACACATAAATTCCACCACACACAAAGACCACATCCACAAATCACTACAAAGTTAAATTTATACAAACAACAGAAACAACCACCAATGCTTGAGCCGAATAGAAACAGGGGAACCCTCGGCTACAATTCTCAACCACTTTGCCACTAATCAAACTCCCACACACGCCGACTTGGAAATACAGATCACCACGGACAATTCCCCGAAGACTTTGTGAAACCACGCAATCCCCTAACCCCTCCATGGGAACTGGACATTCACAAATGGAGCATAAACCCTAGGCAAGAACCCTGCTTACCTGGTCCGGGAAGAGCACCACCCCTTCCATGTCTGGCGTAGCCCTCGCTACGGCATTCGCTGGTGGTGCCGACGCCCCCACCCAAATCGACTCCGGGGACTGGATCGACCTTGCCCTTGCTGCCTGTTTCATCGACACCTTCAGGACGCCCTCCATTGCTTGGAAAAATTCGAAACTTCAACAACGTCGTTACAAACTCTGGGAATTGTTGCCTGTCCCGCCACCCGAGGAGACGCGCTGCGTGACGGTACCACAAGTACCTGCAGCTCTCGTCGTGGGCGAATTTTCCTCTTCGATTCCACGCTCTCGGTCGCGGCTCTAGGAGCAGGCGTTCTGAATCTAACAATGCCACAACCTTTGTGGCAGTGGCCTCTGATCGCCCCTGCGACCTCACCCAACTCCAAAGAGCACCGACGGCGTCCTCACAATTCAGCGCATTCTCAGTCTGTGCTATTCCCTGTGCATTCTCCATCAATCGATCCCAGAGTCGCACTGCACGAAACTGCAAAACCCTCGAATTGCCTCCCTCTAAAGCAAACAGCGCCCGTTTTCTCTCAAACCCCCCCGTGAATCCCAACACCCCTCCTTCATTCAAGACACCCAGTTGAAGAGTAGCCGCCATCGTGAACCCCAACATCCTCCTGCCGTCGCTCCTGGACCATGAAATGAATTCACAGCTCTCTGAAGCTAATGCGAATCTCTACTCTTGAAGCCCAAAACCCAAATGACTGTTGGATCCAATGCTTCCCGTGGAGTGACATTAGAGTAGGCTATCTGATTCTGACTTCCTGAACCGGTCACCATGTCTGCGTCCACCTAAAGCCGTGTCAGGTACCCACTGTGCGTATAACTGGGATGACGAAGGTACGTATATCCATGGGATGCACAGAATACCTGATTTCGGGTGATCCACAGGGCAGAATTTTCACATTTTTAATTTTTAAAAATTACAGTGACCAACCTTAGGACAATGCCCCCACTTTCTCTTCCAGGTATGTAGGCAAATACATTCACCAAGCCCCTCGAAACACTGGAATACGTCACTAAACATGCTCAAAATGCATGCAACAGCTTAAAGGGGTTAAGAGTTGCACAAAGAAACATCTAGAAACAGACCTTGGCCGCCTCCTAACAACCTTTGATTCACTCACTCTAATCACTCTAATCCCAGATTCATTGTATTGATCCTCCAAGCTGGACTTCTTAACTGCATTCTCCAGAGGTTGAAGAAGAGAAAAGAACACAACTGATGCCACTTAAACCAGGGTACATGTATAGAAAGCGGTAATCAACCTATGTCATTTGTAACCCTAATCATATAAAGACTCTCCATCTCTCTTGGATCTCTCTCTCAATCACATAAATAGTCGAGCTTCTTTTCACCTCTGAATAAAATAACCCTAAGCAACTCCTTGTCTACACTCCAAACTTCCGCTTTAAGGCCAACAAAAACCCGGATACCAAAGAGAAAAATTCAGTCTCATCGTATTTTTTGAAAAAAATTGTGAAAAGAAATTTCTATGCAAATTTATGTAGCCCTCCAGACAATGTCACTCGGAAGGCAAGAGAAGGTCAACAGAAAAACGAAAAAAAGTTACCGGGTGCGTCGTTCGTTCATTCGTCGCCTAAGAGATTCGAACTCTTGCGGGGAAACCCCATGTACTTAGCAGGCACACGCCTTAACCACTCGGCCAAAGCGACGCGGATCCCGGTATATTCCCTCTCCCGAAATTCCCGCAGGATGCCGGAGCCAGAGGTGATGTCGCAGCATCAGCTTTTTTTGCTCCCAAAATCTGTTGGCAACCTCAACGCTCAGTTGTGAAAATGTGAGTAGGATGTGAATACGCTCTCCGCCCATCGGCGCCCGCGGAATGGGCGGGCAGGACGTTCGTCTGGCAAATTCTTGTTCAATCCCGGAGAGATTGGCACTCGAGGCTGCGGCAATCGCGGTCAGGACGGGGAGCATCTTCCGGGTAGAAGATATCGGATGGAGCAACCGGATATTCTTCTGTGATATCTGCACGTTGCTGTCTACTGAGATTGCTGTCTGATCACGGTAAAAGCACATGCGAGAGAGGGAACACAGCAACCAATGCATCTGTGGTTTATTCTTGCAAGCACGCAACCCGGACGTGCACGGCTTGATCGGTGCTGGGAGTGGGAGGGGGCGGCGGCTGGAAGTAAAGCAGGCGAGTGTGCGAGCAGATTGAATAGCGCAAGAGGACGATTAGAGCCGTTTTTTGTTGCGTCGTACGACAGTTCTAGACGCTGTAAGGTTTGTGAAATGGACTGTTTTTGAAGGACATGGCTTCATTTTGAAGTTGCTGGAATTACACAAAGTTGTTTGAGTTTCCACACTGTTCTGGATCTGCGAAGTATCCTTTTCTGTACAGAGAACTGACTAAGTGCACAGTACATCAGCTAAGTCGAGGAATTCGTCCAACTACATTATGTTCACCCAGCTCCCGCAAGCAACCTCGATCAGATCATTCATGTTGTGTAACTTTCCAGACCTCTTTGAAGAAAGGAGTAATGAAGTGCTTAAATTCATGAAGAGGTGAGGCTCTCTACTACTCATAGCAACATGAAAATATCCATTCAAGCTCGAGCAAACTTATCGTGAACAGAATTATTGCGGCATATTCGTTGCAATAAAAGCTGATTTCACGAGGATTTCACTCCTGTGACGAGGTCGAAGTGGTAATACCAGTACTCAAATGATAAGTTGCAAAACCAGTGCTCAAACAATAGGTACTCGTTCACAACTTGTTTTTCTCAATACAGGCCGACTACATGCAATACCCTTGGCACGAACGTAATTGATAGGTTGTAAAAATGCAGGCGTCGTTTGTCAATGCTAAGCATCTCTACAAGTAAACCAGACCTCAAATTTCAAGCCAACGTACAGAATGGACGGACTGCACAAAGTATTATGCCCGAATCCTTAAGCAACTATAAGCAACTAGCAATGTGATCATAAGCAACTATGATCATAACGCATCACACCATAAGCAACTAGCTTTGTGATGTATGGTTCAACTTCCAAGATTTGACCTTCAATGATTCCGTCTCCAAGTGATCTGATTCAGAATAATTCACAAGGGCCAAAAAATGTATTTCACAATAATTAACAAGGTGAACTGAAAAGCCGCACCGGATAACAAATCCGAATGATCCACAACCCCAGCTCATTTGATTTCGGGGAGTGGTAAAAATATAGTTTTCGATGATAACAATGTCTGCACTGAAGAAGAAACACGATCAAACCGCAAAATAGAGCTCCCGTATAAAAGTTGAGACACGCAGAGCCAATCATTCATAGACGAAGAGAGCTCTCCATCATGTATCTCGTTCTCGCTTTCTTGGAGTCAAACCAGGAGACTCCAACTCCAAGCTTCGGTTAGGCATGAGCTCATCGCCTTCTGGCACGCTCTGAATCATAGCCTAGAATGATCCACACCTCGTGGTCAGGAACATAGGCAGATTTATGGAAGGAACTAACAAGCTCGTCGTTAACGGTTATATTATCTTTCCGAATCCTAATCTTGCATAGAGCAACGAAAGAAGAAGAAAACTATAAACCTTGAAAATGTCTTAATGTCTCACCTCCCAACAATTTTTGTCCATCCGGAAGACAAATTGAGTGTTTTTCGCCTCCCCACAAGCACGAGCCTCAGCTGTCGGAGCATTCTTGGGAGCTGCAACGCGATAGAATTAAGTCATTACAAAGATATTACAATATTTTGATAAACAACACTTCCTTATAACAGTATGTTTGAACAACAAAAAATTAAAAAGAACCTGCACACGTTCCATGTCTTGAACTAAGTAATTGTTAGAAATCAAGCAATCATCTCTTTCCAAGTTGAGGAAAGCATTACCAACAATGTGCTCTCCATCCTCGTCGTAAGTTATTGAAACCCTGCCATCCTTCACAAGAAATGATAAAGAGAAAATGTTCTCCACTGTTTGTGAGAATGATCTTCGATTCAATACGAGAACATCTAACCGAGCTTGCTTGACAGCCCTCAATTTTCTAAACATAGTCTCCATATTTGCATCAGTTTGAGCATTGCTCTCCTCTTGGCTTCGGTCCTTGACCTGAACAGCACCAGTTCACCGAACACATTAACTTCATTATATGATAAGAATAATACTTCTGAACTCATCGATTTCTCGAACAAAATAAAATTGAAAATTAAAAACCAAAAAAAATTTAAAAACTGAAAAAGGAGCTTAAACCTGCATACGGTGCTATCTGTTCAATATCTTCCGATGATTAAAAATAAACTCTATCTGACATGTGCAACCACAAAAGAAAAGTACAATACCTCCTCAGCTTGAGTGAATTGAGTAGGCCTGACTCTGGATCGCCGAACTCCACTTTTCCGAGATTTGGGCTCAATGTCCATGGGTCCGAGCCTACAACAAGCCAAAAAACAAATAATCAGATCATCAGTTCGCATACTTTCGCCAACATATGGATGTATTGTCTAAAAACTTAGACTACATAAGTAGGGTTTCAGAAGGCTTACATGGTGCTTAGACCTGGTGCAAAATTGAAGATGCCACAACCCGCAATCCCCAACTTCCCCCAATCAATAACATATGGAGCATCATCATTACGATCAGTCGTTGGAACGCTAAATCCCCTGATAATGTGTCCCACAAATGTGGCGGGACTAACTCCACCCTTACGCCTCGCGTCTTTCATGCATTCCACGAAATGCCTCGTAACGCCCAGAACAGCTTCGGCGTCAGCAATCTGCTCTCGAGGTTTTCTAACTGCGGATTGCAACATCAAACTCAGTCAATACGAAAGATTTAAGGATCCTTTCAAACCAACATACTCACAACAGAGCAAGGTAAAGCAAACTAAACACACCATCGCAGGACTGGAAGATCATCTTCACCACAAAGGCGATCATTTCGAGGAAGTCACCACAAGCAGCTAGCAGACACCTAGCAGCTCCTACGCCAAACCTAACTCGCAAAATGAACCTCATTTGTACTTCCAAAGAATAACATGCATAAACATTTTAGTTTTTAATAAGTTTCGACCACCTCCAGAATAACATTTGAGAAAATCATCATAACCATCGCCTCTCACCGACTTCAGACCCGCATGCACGTTCCCTACCACGACAACCAAACTCAGCAGAAAAAACAACTTCTCACCTTTATGATGGAGCTCGTCCATCTTCGAAACGATATCCATAAACTTCGTCGTGTCAGCGCTGCCAATTGCCTCTTTATCCACTGAACGCATTTAAAAACACCCCAACCCGCCATCACACAATTAAAAAAACACCGACAACTCACAGACAACCACTCCTCCAAACCAAAAAAACACAACAAACAAAAAACTCACTCCACAAAGAGCCACACACCATGGATGCTATGCTGAAGCTCCCGGTACTCAGCCCGCAACCTCCTCCGCTCCGCATTGTCATCCTCCTGACTCGCACTCCCGCCACCACCTTCCCCCTCCGCCCGTCGCCGTCGAACACTCCGCGGCCGACTATTCATCTCGACACACACACACACCTCACTCCTCCAATCACTCCTCCAACAAAAACTCAAACCCCATGCACAACGCCAATTCCCATAACCTCACTCCCACACCCCGAAAACCTCACCAATTCCCACACAACGAAGACCCTCCGCCTCACCAACAACAACCACCCCCTCACCACCGCAAAATCCCGCCTCCAAACCCCAAACAAGCTCCCACAACCCCCGCACACGAAAATCACCACAACCCCAGGCTCATACAGACACCTCACGCCATGGAATTAAGCGCTGTAAAATTCAGAAGCGGATCGCAGAGCAGGTTCCCGGGCGAGGAAGAGGCGATCGAGCGAGGAGGGGGCGAGGATCGGAGACGGCGCGAGCTCACGACGCTCTGCGAAGAATAGCGCCTCTTGTGTTGTGCGCTGAGAGTATATAAGTTAAGTTGTCTGTGCGAGTGCAGGTCACTCTGTCTTCGCCGTCAAGCTTTCTCGACGCTGGTTACCGACTGGCGGCTGTTGTGCTGGTGGGAGGTTCATCCGCTGTTTTTCATCCGGTTCGGGGATGTTTGGGGGAGATTTAGTGTTGATGATTGCATGCTGTGTTGTGTTAGGCGCCTGGTACTGTACGCTTGTGTGGGCTTTGAGTGTTGGCATGCGTAAGGGTGATTGGAGTTGATGAGGGATTGTGATTGTTTTAGGGGGGAGTTTTGGGGTTTTGGGGGGAAGGTGGAGGAGTTAATTTTGTTGTTTGGTTATGGTGTTAATTTTGTTGTTTGGATTTGTTGTTTGAATTTGGTGTAATAGGAATTTAGGCCGTGATCATTGTTTTTATTGATTGTTTTTGAATTGAGTATCAATGAAGAAAATTGATGGCATAATTATATATTTAATATTGGCGGTTTTAGAATTTTACTTTTATTCTTTAATTTGTTTTTTTACTTTTTAACATTGATTTCTTTTACTATGTGATATTTTATAAAGTGATTTTTTCTTTTTACAAATACCACATTTGGTAGAATAGTTTTTACTGGTGTTTGTTTTTTAAATGTGCTAATGTGTACAATTACCTTGGTATATATCAATGGGCAATTCTCTTATGACACTTCCACAAATTTGTCCTTTGTAACTATCTTTGGTATTCCATTTAATTAAAAATATTTATTAAACTTAGTCACATTCTACAAAAAATGTTAGTGATGAAAAGATAAAGATAGAGACATGGAGAAGATAGAAATATGGATAGAGACAGGGAGGGGAACACAAATATGGAACAGAGATATAGATATGGAACAAAGATATAAATAGAGAAAGAGATATAAATAGGGACACATAGAGGAACAGAGAGATACAATATGGATAGGTACAGGGATGGGAACATAGATATGGAACAGAGATACAGATAGGGACAGAGAGATGAACGGGGAATATGTAGACAAATATATGATTACAATCAAGTGGAACAAGTCCGAAGGATTCCCAATAATTGTTTTGATGTTGGATCAATACCACACAATTGTACAATCTAGAGTCACACTCAGCAAGTCTCTATCTACACTATCTTGCAACAAGAGGTGAATACATTGATATATCAACATTTATGACTATATTCACTGTACCCAATGATGTGTTCATTTGCATTCATGACTATCAGAGTGATGATCGACTTGAATCAATTATTGGAGGATCAATGAGGATGAGACTTTGGATAATAATTCTAGTTGTTGAAGTATGTAGATTGATGATGGACTTGAATCAATCATTAAAGGATCAATCAAGATGAGACTTTGGATAATAATTCTACTTGTTGAAGTATGTAGTGGTCACTGTTTGGGAAGGTTTCTGAGCCAACCAGCCTATGTCCTCTATTTTCAAAAAGCAGCCGGTTTTTTTAGATTATACCCAGTATATCATGTCTATGAATACTAAATATAATTATTTTTCAATCATTTGATCCGGTGATTTGCCTCTATTCTTGAAAATCTACCAGCTATTTTCAAAATCCATCCGGTAGCCTTGTAACTAACCGCCGGCTCTTCCCGGACGATGGTAGTGGTCTATATGACCTGAACAAAGTACAGTAACATGAAGATCACCATGTTTACACTATACAACCATGTAAGATTGATTGCTGAAGTAGAATGTTATGATTTAAGAATTATGTAGTCATTTTTGTACGTTTTTTGGAGATGATGATATGGGCATGGTTGGCGGAATATTGGAAGGCAAGGAGGATGACAGAATAACTGGTTAGCAATGTTTAGTGCACTTTTGATGAATTTGGTGGGATTAGAGTGGTAGATTTTTAAGTAGTATGGATTCATTAGAGTGGTAGATTTTTAAATAGTATGGATTCATTAGAGTGGTACCATTAGGTTGGGTTATTTGCTCTAATTTTATTATATAGTATAATAGTAGTTCTTGTAGTAATTTAACCCCTAAAGGACAAACAGCCCCTTAGGGGCTTTTTTAGACTTTGGGCATGTATCTATGACTTCAATTAAGATCTAAATTTTTTGAAACTTTCTGTGAATGTTTGCCGTAACAAGGACTTTTAGGAAATCTATTTTTTCTTTCAGTTAGACATTTAAAAAAATAGTATCGGTACCCAAAGTGAAATTTTCTGATTGGTGGGCAATTTGGGCAGCCATGCTAAATACATATGTTATCTTTGAGATTATTTCTATAAATACCTAGTTTT
Organism: Ceratodon purpureus; assembly: GCA_014871385.1. Taxonomy (NCBI): domain Eukaryota; kingdom Viridiplantae; phylum Streptophyta; class Bryopsida; order Pseudoditrichales; family Ditrichaceae; genus Ceratodon; species Ceratodon purpureus. The sequence continues at coordinate 17,093,475 of CM026423.1, read as the reverse complement.
GTAATCTTTGAGATTTCCCAAAAAAAACTTCTTTCAATACAAAGTGTTTACTCTACAAAATATCAAAGTTTTCTCACCATTTTGGGCAATGTACTAAAAAAACTCTTATTTCTTCCATAAAAGTTGGAAATTTTGTTTTTTTAGGTTTTTTCTATTTTTTATTCAAATGATAGACATCAATCTTTACTTTGACCGTTAGGATTGGGACTTTATAACATAATGGAATTTCTAGGAAAGCAATATGAATTAACATTCTTTTGTATACAACTTGATAAAAATATTGTTTTCAATGTGCTACACTTGTCTTTTGTGTGTAGTTTTTTTTATACAATTAACTAACTTAGTTGTCTTTGTCATGCACCAAAATCTCCAAAATCCATAATGCAAAAAACCTAAGGAAAAAAAAAGTTAGAGTTTATCAACCTATTCAAAAATTGTGTTAAAAAAGTTTGTTTTTAAATTTCAATCGCTATAATCTTCTAATGTCTATGGTCGATTTTGATGAAATTTATTGATCTATCTACTACAATAATCTTATTGAAGATCTTACGGTTAAAAGTAGAAAATAATAGGTTTTTAGTCATTCATGCATTTTACATTGGAAATGGCTGTTTTGAAGCGTTTTTGTGTGAAACGTAGTCAAGGAACTTTAGGGATTAAGTGAGGTTTTGGGATTTAGACCATGTTAGTTTTGGGATTCTCTCATTGAATAATTTTCAAGTGGGAATGGATTTAATAAGAAGTTATTTATTGTACATATTTGGTGGACTTTGGCTTCATGTTTGAGTAGAAATAATGTTATGGTGATAAGCGATCTAACACAATGATGGTATTTAGTGTGGGTTATTTCTTCAAAGCCCTCAAATTTTGCAAGTATAAATTGTATCAAGCCGTAGTAGATTTTTCCAAGTTTACTCTTGTCATTAAGGGCGTGTTGTAGTTGTTCTCCAGTACATAATAAATGGGCATTTTTAGTGAGAATGCTTCAATTCCAAATAATCATGTAGGAATTGTGTAGTATTATTAGATGTGCATTTTGATAGTCCGCACATTGTTTTATGGAGGGCTATCATCTTTTTATCAAGTTTTTTGATAACCGGTAAGAGTACGGTACTGCATAAAAGTTGTATGCTATTTTAGCACGTATGATTATATCTGCCATGTTAATTATTATTTTGTTTGTAGCTGGGCAGCATGTGAGGACTTGGCATTGTTTGATGACTTCATTTGTAGTGGTGTTTATTTGTGTTTTCCGTTTGAGTGATGCAAAAAGATTTATTCCAAGGTATGTGTATAGCCATGTTGGTTTAAAATTGGTAGTGGTTAGTTTCTATAGTTTATATAGGTAGCTTGGATATGGGCTTTGAATGCTATGGGATCCATTTTGGATTTATTTGGGCATTTAGTCATTACAGATTTGGTTATTCCAAAATCCATTCACGCTTATTAGCAAAATTTGTTTACCTCAAGTTTAATTGTATTTGTAGAGATTTTAATTTATTGACATGCTGCTAGGTCATCTACATATGCTGCTAATAAAATTCCAGTGACGACCTAAGTCGGATCTGGTTTAGCATGGCTGGGAGGGTCGTTCGTCAACATGACAATTATTTCGTCACCCACGACAGTTCCATTTCGGCACCCACGACAGTTCCATTTCGTCACCCACGACAATTCCATTTCGTCACCCACGACAGTTCCATTTCGTCACCCACGACAGTTCCAACATTGTTCCCGATACTTGGGTTCCCAGTAATCGCGTTCCCGGCGTTCCGACGTTCCCGGTAGTGGATCGCTTACAGCGTTACGGATTCTGCGTTGCAGTCCAGGAGTGAGCGGGACTTATATACGGAGGGAGTGTCGTTTGGTGTGCAATTGTTGTGGGTTATGTAGTCGTAATACATGCTAGTGCTGGAAGTCGTCTTTGAGTGCGGGAGTAACCTTGGGGAGAGTTTCGGATTCTGGCTCTGTTGGAAGAGAGGACGAGAGAATGCTGGTTCAGGGACTAGCGTGTATCGAGAATTTTGTTGGGTTTGGTGGGATTTGTGATTCCCTCTTGTATTGTGAGGGGGAGAGGGGAGAGGTGGCATGGAGTCCGGGCGCAGTCGAGTGTGACGACGGAGGCGGCCGGGAGGAGTTATCTGAGTGCGGAGCAGAAGGTGCTGGAGGTCGTGGCGAAGCAGGCGGCTATGGTGGATGAGCAACAGCGGCGGAGCGGGATTTCGACGTTGCAGGATGTGCGCCCGGACTTGACTGCTGGCAGCGCCGCGGAGTTGCTGGACGAGGCGTATGTTCATTACTTGGTCTTCATTATTGATCTCGAGGCTCATTTGTTTTTGATTTTTATATATTTTTATGATGGGTGGTTGCTTTTCTAGGGTTTGTTTAATTGTATTGCAAATGCAGCATTGGTCCTGTCTCATGTATCACAGTAGGTGCTACGGTACTTAGTACAAAATGCTTTGCAGTAGACCAACAATGAGCACCATGTTTTCCTATTGAGGAAGGTCTGAATTACTCGACTGGATATGCTGCTGGTTTGATGAGCTTGTTCGTGATTAATGTTTTGTGCAGCACACTTACGAATCCGGTGTCTTTCGAGAAATGCTTAATAGCTATCAAAGAGAAGGCATTTTCCTCTTCGGAATATCCAGTGTGTGTCACCCTTGAGGATCATCTTACAAGCGATTTGCAAGCCAAAGTTGCAGAGGTTTGTGATGTGGCTTGTCAACTGAAAACATTTTTAGGACGTCAATCGTATTATCAGTGTCTTTCTGGTTCCTCAGTTCTTGGATATGAAATGGATTCAAGAGTAGTCGTCTACATTGTTGTGTTTCGATCAGAGAGTCCCAATTTCACGAGCATCTTTGTTTTTCATTATTTGTTTATTTCATATAATGACCTAATTTTGTCGTTGAGCCTGCACAGATGTTGACACGAATCTTGGGAGAATCTCTGTTCTATCCAAAAACATCCGATCCATTAACTGAATTTCCCTCGCCGGAGTCATTGAAGAAGCGAATCATTGTATCCACAAAACCCCCGAAAGAATACCTTGAAGCATCAGCTGCTGCGAAGACGGCGTTGAAAGACAAAGGTGAAGGAGCTCAAGAAAGAAGATGCGGAGCAGAAAACATCAAAAGCTCCAGTTAAGCATGAGGGTTTAAGCGACAAGGTCGCAACCGTACTAGTCAACGAGGTATTTCCAAAGGCCCTTTGGTTTTTATATTTGGTAACTTATTGATTTCCTTGTTATGTCTTAGATTATAGTCCTTTGAAGAAGCTGAAGAGCCGTTCTCTTTGTCATATTTAGGATGTACCAGGAGCTGCAATGCCCGACCCAACAAGTCCCTCTCCTAAGCAAGTGGCCGCAGAGGACAGCGGAAGCGATGATGATGATTCTAAAAAAAATCCCCACTATGCTCGTCTAATTACTATCCGACAAGTGAAGCCCGTCAAGGGAACTTCAACAAAAGATCGGCTGAAAGTTGAAGAGACTGTGAAACGGATCAGTCTTGCAGAGTCGAAGCTCAAAGACGTATGTGAAGAATTTCCCAAAGAAGTGGTCAAGTAAGGCAATTTTTCTTTTCATATTAGAAATGTTTCATAGTAGGGACTTTTCATGATGTACTACTCGTTTTTACCTGAATTTATTTTCAGAGATGGCACGATCGGTCTTCTGAAGAAGCTGAATCACCTCGTTTCCTTATGTATATGGTCCGTATTGAAGTAACGTGAAGTATTTTTGAACACCACCACTTTGTTAAACGATTTCTTTTTTTTTTGCCAGATTCACTCAACTGAACATTTTTCGTGTGTACCCTGCTGGCTCTTGAGTAGACTCGTCCAACTACAACCCTATTATGGCTTGGAACCATGGAGCTCAAATGGTGGCCCAGAACATGCAGGTAAGATCCTTTTACTCTGTTTACAGTGTCAGAAATTCACAGTGACAACTGGTTACTTGTTGTACTCAAGTTATTTATTCATTTGGTGAGCATATTCTACCTCGAGGTTCCGACTATTTTGAAAGTGTATTTTGATGTGTTCCAGGGTTTAGGCAAAGAGCTTTGGCAAGCGCATGGCAAGTTCAGGGGAAATGGGGGTTGCGGATATATTTTAAAACCAAAATTTCTCTTGGAAAATTCGCCTACTGGCGAAGTTTTTAATCCTTTGAAGTTTAAGCAACCGGAGATAAAAGGTGAGTTTTTCTGAACCATTCTACCAAGAACCTTGAATCTAGCCTTATTTAGATAGGAGCGAGTGAGCTGAAATAACGCACAGAAAATACTTATCAACGATTCTGAGGTAAGCTTCTGGTACTTCATTTTATTACTGCCAAGAGTTGATCACGAACTCAAGTTTCAATTGAACTGAATTATTATAGGTGAAGGCGATGATGACCTTGGGCTGGGATAAAGCGTTTGGAAAACGGCATTTTGACCTTTTCTCACCACCCGATTTCTTCACCAGGGTGAGACTGTTGTTTAACGCTTTCTTTTGTGTTATGTTCCCACAATTTTTATTGTAATGTAGGGTAGATCATTTTAGACAGTTCTCTTTCCAATCTCCCTCGTGTCAATCATAGATGCCGGTGCATTTTAGTTTTATTTCTGACTATAGACATTGTAGTATGATTGGAATGTTGTAAGTGTGGAGAGATTCTTGCATATCTTACGTTAGGAGCTGTTGACTTGATGACCTTCGAGCGTGGGGATAGCAAAATTGGGAGTGCTGGAACGCTAACCCATTGTCCACCAGAGCCGTTAAACCTAAGGAATCATTCCTTGTAGTCCTGACGATATGCTCATGGAAATACTGGAATTGAACTGGCAGGTGCTTGTCTCCGGAGTGCCTGTTGATGTGCAAAAGTGGAAAACCTCGGTGGTAGATGACACATGGGTTCCCCACTGGAACGAGGAGCACGTGTTTAAACTGAAAGTGCCTGAACTAGCACTCCTGCGTCTCGTAGTCAGAGATCACGACGAAGAAAGTCAAGATGAGTTTGAAGGCCAGACGTGCCTTCCAATCCATGAAATCAGAGACGGCTATGGATGCGTGCACTATATACCTATCCACCATTACCTACACATACCTATCAATCATAAAATACCAATCGTCACTGGTAATGCGGAGAGCAGCGAAGCCCTAGTTTTTACTTTGGATGTTCCAAAGTTGTATACATTATCTTCTTGTTGTAGCCATGTAAGAATGGGTTCTAGGAATATAAAAAACAAGTATGGATGTATCGATTGAGAGAGTCTCCTTGTATTGTACCTCTTTGAATAGAAATTGGTTGAATTTTACCAAAATGTTTTCCAAAAAATATAGTAATTATCATATTAGCTAATGCAATTGGTCTATAATTTATAAGTTGTGATGGATCGCCTTTTTGTATAATAAAACCATTAGACTAATTTTCCACAACGTAGAGATTTGTTTTTTTAATAGCAATGTTTAAAAAATAAGTAAAGTAGTTTGTGAAAGCAAGGTGACATGCTTTTTAGGACTGAAGTAGGGATTTTATTAGGCCGCGGGCTTTGTTGTTTTCTAGGTTTTTGAGACAAATATCCTCTGTCTCTTTATCAGAATATGCGTGGAGTGGAGTTTGGGATTCTCCTTGTTGGTTGATCGTAAATCTATCTAAATTATACTATATTTATTGTCTTACACTACGTGTGCAGTATGAGAGGTGTTGATTGATGATGGCATGTGGATATTGACATATTGTGGGGCGGTTGCTAATTGATTTTTGTACATATATGTCTTGTACAATGGCTTCAAGGCTAGTTAAAATTTTATTTTGTATGTCAATTATGGAATCAAAAGGTGAGTTTTCTAAGTTTTTGAAAACTTTTCTATTCACTTTATTGGGGCTTTTTGTATGGCTATCAGTATTTTGATACGACTTTTAGGGTACATTCCTTAATATATTTTGTGGTTAGTTTTCTAGTTTCTTTATTGGCGGTTTTTGCAATAGTAGCTATGATGTCAATTTTGTCATTTTGTGAGATCTCTATTGTTAGTAGATAGGAAATTTGGACATCCTCGTGACTACATATATCATTCAAAATAGGATGTATTTGCCAGTGCGGGTCATTTTTTGTAATGTATATAGTTTTATTGATTAGGTGATATGTGGTTATCTATGTATTTGTCATTCTTTAGCTAATTTGCGTGGTCGGAAGCCACCTTGCTGCACTATTCTATTTGTGAGGTGTGGTAGTTAGGTTGCTTTGCAGGTTTTTTCAATGGTTTCAGAGATCTTTTCTACTAGGTTGTCTAATAATGTACATACATCTTGCCATTGGGTAGAGACAAGATGGTTGTGATTCTCCAGAAATTTGATTAATTTATTTAGTTGTGTAGGATTACCTTTAGAAAATTCTATATTATATTTTTCTAAGTTTTTTGGTGGTATAGAGTTTAAAATTCTTATTTATGTACGGGGTGGAGGTCTAGCTAGTAATATATTTTGTGGGATGTGTAATGTGACTTGGATGATGATCTAAGCTTAGATTCATATTTATGTTTGTTATAGATGTGTATTGACTATTGTCTAGTGAATTGATAGAAAAGCCGTCTATTAAATTGGTTGATGTGTAATTATAGCCGCATTTTTTAGAAAAAATAGTATTTGTTGGAACGTATTGTAGATTTAAGAATTTGATAAAGCTATTCTATTGGATGTCTTCTACCTCTGGTGGTGTATGTTAACTGGGGATTTAAGGTAGTAGAATAGAGGGGCAGTAAAACTGTAGGGGAGCAGTAAAACTGCAGTTACTGGGGGGGGCAGTAAACTGTTAAGTTACTGTCCTGCCCTGTAGTAACTCTGTTGGATGAAAACTGCCTGTTTTGGATGAAAACTGCCAGATGGATGAAAACTGTCAGATGGATGAAATCTGGTGGTTGGATGAAATCTGGTGGTCGGATGAAAACTGTTGGCAGTTAGGGTTTTGGGGGTGGCGGCTAGGGTTTTGGATGGGGTTGTGGGAGAGGGGGCTGTGAAGCTCATTCTCTCTCTCTCCCTCTCAGTTCAGAGCTCTCAGATGGTAGTTTGTGTGTAGGACATGTTGTAGGATTGTAGGAGGATGCTGTTAGAGCAGTTTTCAGGATCCTGGGGGGTCCAGATAGTGATATCAGTAGGGAGCAGAATCATGTACGGATTTACAGTGAGTAAAGGGAAGGAATTGATTACATTGGGTGTAAATGTCTGAAATTGCAGTTATGAGTGCTTGAGGGACCAGGTTAGTGGATTCACCTGGTGGGTCCAGTAGATCTGGTGTTTAAATGAGTGGGTATTGTAGATCAGACCAAGGAGAGTAGAAAAATGTATCAGATCTAGGAAAATACCATCAGGATTTGAGTAGATCTAAGTTGGCAGTTTCAGATCTAGGACCCGGATTTTGGACAGTTTCAGGGCAGTTTCAGGGGCAGTACAGAATTTTTTGCAGGATTTTAGAGAGCTTTAGGATAGTATTCATTTTTGAAGGAGTAAGAAAAATATTCCTTTCACATTGGCGACCATGCAACAGTTCAAACCATGTGGCTCTAGCTGCACACACCAGGACAGTACCAGATCCGTACTGTTCTAGGGGTGACAGGTACAGTGGCGATCCAGGGTCTGGAGGGAGCAGATTTGACAGTTCGAGGGAGCAGATCTGCACCAGTGGCAGTCAGAGTGACCAGATTTGTGACAGTCAGGTTACTGTGACCAGATCTGGAACAGTACGAGTTTTTGAAGCAGTCATGGGAGGCGTCTCATCCGTGGCACCAGGAGCAGTGCAGTCCAGACCAGTAGGGAGCAGTCAACAGCCAGCTGGAGAGGCGCATCTCTGGAGCTGAGGACAGCTCTACAGCAAAAGGGGGATAGTCAGCCAGGACCAGGTAAGTTGCTGTTTCCCACTGATTTGAGGTTGCATTGCAAGGAACAGTAGGCTGAATGTATGACCAGTAGTAAAAAACGGAGCAGTCAATAAAAAACAGTCATAGATCTACTGTCTACGTAAATGGGCAGACAGTAAAAATGTCGCAGTAAAAAAAAAAAAAAAAAAAAAAAAAAAAAAAAAAAAAAAAAAATTTAAAAAAATGGTACAGTAAAAAATTAAGGTAAAAATGGGGCAGTAAAAATTAAGGTAAAAAGGTGGCAGTAAAAATGAACACCAGGAAAAAGGAAGGAAGGGAACCTAGGGACCAGTGAATAGGAGTCTGGGAAGGAAACTGGACCTAAAAATCACTAGATCTAGGAAAAAACAGTCAAACTGGACCAGGACAGTGAAAAACTGGACCAGTTTCACTGAAAACTGTAAAGGCAGTACTGGAGGGTCCAGGACAGACCTTTTGGAAAACACTGTAAAACTGTATTGCTAAGAAATCTGGTATAATTCTAGACTAAGGATAACCTTGAAAACCTAAAAGGCAGTTAGGACCAACCTAAGTAGGAGCAGTAGCTACTGACAGATCCACAAAGGACCAGACTGGGGTGGCAGACGGCTGTACTGACAGGGACCAGGAGTACGAAGGACTAGTACCGGCAGGGACCAGAGGAGGACTGGGACAGAGATCCACAGTACCTACCCAAGAGATCACCTGGAGGGGCAGACTCGACTTACTGGAAGAGCAGACAGACCAGAAGACCACCAGCAGGAAGGACCAGGAGGGAGGAGCAGTAACTGCCCTATCATGGAAGGCGACTACCAAGGATGGGACAAGGAAGAGTTGGCTAGAAGACAGGCAGCAGAGAGGCTGGCCAGATACGAGCTCAGGGAGCAGCAAAGAGCAGCAGTTGAACCAGGCAGGAACATGGGGGGGCAGCCCAGTTCTGAGGAGAGCATTGCCAAAGGAAAGACCAGGGACTTGATTGACATGGACCTGGTGGGCGAAAATTCAAGCCAGGAGACACTGCTTGGAGTGAGCAGGAGGACCGGATCAGCTAAGGGCGAACCTGGTCCCAGTTTCAAGAACTGGCAGGAGGATGAAGAGATCAGGAAGTATGATGGTACAATGCCATCACCAAGGACCAGCAGAAGGGAGTTTCCAAGACCAGGAGGTGGAGACGTCCATCACAGTTGGAACCCTCAACTGGAGACAGCAGTAGCATACGACCAGTTTCAAGAGGAGCAGAGGAGAAACACCAGCCGACCTAATACACCAAGACCAAGAATACAGACACCCGGAGACTTGGGGGAGACGCTAGAGACACTGAGGAAGAAACTGGACCAGGTCAGGAGTGAAGACAGGGCCTCAGGAGAGGCAGTACCCAATTCAGACCCGACCAGGACCAGCAGACAAGGACAGCAGACCACCAGGAAGCAGACAGTCCAGTTCGTCCAGGACCAGTTCCAAGGACCAGAGCAGGATGAAGAAGAAGAAGATAGGAGACAGCTGGAGCAGATTAAGGCCAGGCAGCAGGCCAGGAGGCAGGCAGAGCAGGCCAGAAGGGACCAGCAGACCATGGAAGAGGTGTACAGACACCAGATGGAGGAGCTCGGACAAGCCACCAGGTTCAAGGAAACCATGCAGGCTTGGGAGCAGAAGAACAGGGAAGAAATTCAAATGAAGGAAGCCATGAAGCTATGGCAGGAGATCAAGAGGATAGAGGAGCAGGACCAGGAGAGACAGAGGCAGGAAGCCCTTAGATCCTGGCAGGAGGCTCAAAGGAGGGAAGAAATCAAGCAGGCAGCAGAGAAGCAGGAGGCCATGCAGCAGGACCTGCTACGCCAGGAGGCCATGCGTCTATGGCAGGAGGCCCAGAGACTGGAGGACCAGAAGAAAAAAGAGGAAGAGAGACAAGAAGCAACCCGCCAGTCTACCATGTACAGGTGGCAGGAGGTGTTGAGGGAGGAAAGTCAGAAACTACAGGCCCAGCAGAAGGACATGTGGCCAGGATATGAACAATGTGAGGTACCAGGTGGAAGATCGGGTCCAGCAAAATCAGCAGAAGTGATGGGGGTACCAGTACCAGCAATTGCTATACCCCAGGGACCAGTAGAGAGCCATTTCCACCACCAGACAAGACCAGCAGGTCCATCGGGAGGAGGAGCAGCATCATCAACCTATGTGGACCACCTGACTGGTGATCTATACCAGCCAGAGGCACCCCAGTTAGTGTACTGGCCAGGTGGGGGAGCAGATGTGGGAGCAGGAGCCATCAATTCAGGGACAGGATTCCGAAGACCAGCTGAGGCAGTTGGAGGAACATCATATGGGTCCAGACCACCAGTGGGGGGTGGAGTACCAGTAGCAACAGCAGCCAGCAGTTATCCAGACCGGCCGGTACCACCAGTCTACCCACCAGTTGGAAGGCCAGGTATACCACCAGTATACCCACTAGTTGGAAGGCCAGGTATACCACCAGTATACCCACCAGATGGAAGGCCAGGTATAGGACCAGTGTACCCACCAGTTGGAGGACCAGTGTACCCACCAGTTGGAGGACCAGTGTACCCAGCACCTACAGGACCAGGCTACCCACCAGCTACAGGACCAGTATACCCACCGGCTACAGGATCGGGCTACCCACCAGCTACAGGACCAGTATACCCACCAGTTGGAGGACCGGTCGGACTACCAGCATCAGGACCAGTAAGTATGGCACATAGGAAGCCACTGCCATACTCCAAGTACAAAGAAGGTACAAATCCTGATGCTCATATTCGTCAGTTTGAGCGCACTTTGTGGCACAATGGGGAAACTGATGAGCAGGTTATCATTAACCTGATGGGTACCACCTTACTGGATAAGGTCGGGGCCTGGTATGAGAATTTTCTGGAGAGTCACCTTTACTGCTCATGGGAAGAAGTCAAGGCAGCCTTCAGGAGAAGGTACAGGGACCAGACAACCGATGAAGCAGTTTACAGGGAGTTGAAGTCCTTCAAGCAGGCAGATAGGGAAAAGGTGCAGGATTACTATGACAGGTTTATGACCCTGATCCAGTGTCTGCAGTCTGATCCTGGAGAAGGATTTCGAATTACAAATTTCAGGGCAGGTTTACTGGAGTACATCAAGATTACGACCAGTATTGCACCAGTGAAGACCCTGACAGAACTGGTGGATGCTGCTCTGAGGTGTGAAGAAAACTGCACAGATTCAAGTGGCAAGCCAACCAAGATTGAAGTCAAGAAAGTGGAGACCACCAGCAAGCCAGCAACTGTGACCAGGAAGGAACCAGGCCAGGATGCTCCTAGGCGAATCTGTGGCACATGCAAGAAACTGGGCCATGAAGATCGTGACTGCTGGTACAACCCAGCAAATCAGAGGGGTCCAGGTATGAAGAAAGAAGGAGAGGAACCAGTAGGGGTGAATGAAGTGTCTGCCCCAAAGCCAACAGCCACCTACAACAGTAACTACAACCAGGGGTACCAGCGGTCATCTAACACCAGGGCAGGTAATGGCCAGCAAGGTAGTTTTGGAGACAAGCCTGAATGTTGTTATTTGTGTGGTGGAACAGGGCATAGGAGCTGGAACTGCCCTCTGAAGGCCCAGTGGGACCAGTTCCGGACACAAGGGGACCAGGGAACCAAGAAACCGGACCACCAGGTAAACAACGTAGAGATTGAGTTACTGGAGGATCCGGAGGACCAGGTAAACGTGGCCAGTATGACCAGGGCCCAGAGGCGGAAGGCAGGACTGCCTCCAATTGAAGACCAGTCAAAGGTACCAGAACCAAGGAAGGTCAGGACCAGAGAAGACTGGCAGGAGGAGGAACGACTCAGGAACTCTATGATAGAGACCCTGAAGGAAATTCAACTCAAAGAGGAAGAGGAGGCCAGAGCAGCAGAGCAGGCAAAACCAGTTCAACCACCAGCAGATAAGGACACAGCTGAAGGAAATTTACTGGACAATGATTGGGCAGGATTTCCGGATTCTGATGCCCTTGATTACAGTATGAAGACTGAGCAACCTGGACCAGCAGTACCGGCAGGGACCAGTACAGAGGGGGACCAGGGGCAGTACTACACAAAACTGGTGGGCAGGAAGATACTGGACAGTCCAGTTACAGTGTCTTTGGGGCAGTTACTGAAGGTAGCTCCCAATATCACTGATTATGTCAAGGCACACCTGTTCCCAGAATTGGGACCAGACAAGAATTCTGGACCAGACCCGACACCAGCAGTGAAGTCAAGGACCAGTACACCAGGTAAGCCGGATTTAATTAGCAGTTTGGCTATAGATGTTGACAGGGAACTGCCGGTGTTGACTGTGCAGGTTGGCAACGGGACTCTGGACAATGTACTGCTGGATGGTGGATCTGGTGTCAACCTGATTACTGAAGAGGAGCGTAAGCGATTGGGATTGAAGAACCCCCAGCCTGCACCCTTCAGATTGAGAATGGCAGACCAGACAGTGGTAGATCCGGTGGGGCTGATTCGAAATGTGAAGATCCACATTCATGGTATCCCTTACCTTATCACCTTGACTGTAATTAAAAACAAGGAGGTCAATGAAGCATATAGTATGCTGTTAGGTCGCCCTTGGTTAATTGATGCTAAGGTAAATCATGACTGGGGTAATAATCTGGTTACAATCAGAGGTAATGGGACAGTAAAAACTGTCTCAGTCAGTCAGAGGAAGGGGCCCAGGCCAAAACTGCCTGAGGTCCTGGTCTGTTATAATTTCACCGAAGGACTAACAGACGAGGAGGAAGCAAGATGGTTGGCTACAGAGCAGGATCTAATGGCCATCGGGACAGTCACTATACCACGACTGGACCAGGACCCGGACCAGTACAAGGCCAAGGACCAGGACCAGTTCAAGGCCAAGGACCAGGACCAGTCTAAGTTAAAGGACCAGGGGCAGGACCAGTACAAGCCCCAACACCAGGATCGGGACCAGTTCAAGCCCAAGGATCAAGATCAGGACCAGTTAAAAGTAAAGGACCAGAAGAGGGACCAGTTCAAGGCCAGGTCCAAGGACCAGGATCAGTCTAAGGCGCACGACCAGGACCAGGACCAGTGCAAGGCCCAGAGCCAAAAGAAGGACCAGTCCAAGGACCAGGACCAGAGCCAGGACCAGTCAGAGCACCAGGAGGGGGGACCAGGTCGAGCCTATCCAGACCAGTTCTACACCTTTGAGGAGGGGGATATTGAGGTAGATGAGACACCAGCCAGGGAGAAGGTGTTGAAATTGAAGATCGCTGCCTGGACCCTACCGGAGTCGGAGCAGTTAAGGAAGATGAATCTGGGGACAGAGGAGGACCCCCAGTATGTGCGAATTAATGCCCATATCAGTCCAGAGCAGGCCCGGGAAGCAGAGGCCCTGTTCAGGGAATACAAGGATGTGTTTGCCTGGACCTACAAGGACCTGAAGGGTATCCCGCCATCGATTGCACAGCACAGGATAGAACTGGAGAAGGACATACCACCAGCACACCAGGCCAGATATCGGATGAATCCAAACTACGCCAGTATTGTGAAGCAGGATCTGGACAAACTGCTCCAGGCCGGGTTCATAGCACCAGTGGAGGATGCCACCTGGTTATCACCCATTGTTATTGTGCCTAAGAAAAATGGAAAATTGAGAATTTGCATTGATTTTCGAAAGTTGAATGCTGCTACTAAAAAGGATCCTTACCCACTGCCATTTACTGAGGAGGTGTTGGATTCTGTGGCAGGACATGAGCAGTATTCATTTCTGGACGGGTACTCCGGGTACCACCAGATTCAGATAGCACCAGAGGACCGGTACAAGACTGCCTTTGTGACTGACTGGGGGGCCTTTGTCTGGGTGGTGATGCCATTCGGGCTAAAGAATGCTCCACCGACCTACCAGAGGGCAGTAAACCGTGCTTTTCGTGATTTTATTGGTGAATTCATGAAACTGTTTTTGGATGATTTCAGTGTTTACAGTGACATAATCAGTCATCTGGTCAAGTTGAGGCAGTGTTTCCAGAAATGTAGGGAATATGGCATAAGCCTGAACCCGGAAAAATGTGCTTTACTGGTGTTTTCGGGTATCATCCTGGGCCATATTGTGTCCCAGGAAGGTAAGTTTCCGGACCCCAAGAAAATTGAGGCCATTGAAAAAATGCCTAGACCCCAGAAACCGGTTGATATCCAGGTTTTTAACGGTTTTGCCCAGTTTAACAGGTGTTACATCAAGGCCTATGCCCAGATCATGGAGCCCATCACCAGACTGATGAGGAAGACTGAGGACTTTATCTGGTCCCACCAGTGTGAGCAGGCCTGGTTGAAGATCAAGGAGCAGTACCAGAATGCACCGATCCTGATTGCCCCCAGATGGGACCTGGAGTTTCATGTGCATACTGATGCCTCGAACATTGCAGTCGGGGTGATGCTGGCCCAGAACCCAACAGGGAAGTGTGACCAGCCGATTTCTTATGCCAGCAGACTTTTGAATTCTGCTGAGAAAAATTACAGTACTACTGAAAGAGAGGCCTTAGCTATGGTTTATGCTCTGAACAAGTATAGACATTATTTGCTGGGCAATAAATTTATTTTTTATGTTGACCATATGGCACTGGTGTATCTGGTCAACAAACCGCAGGTATCGGGCAGGATTGCGAGGTGGCTGCTGCTGTTTCAGGAGTTTGAGTTCACTGTGGTGTATAAGCCAGGGAAGAACCATGGAGTAGCAGATGCACTGTCCAGACTGCCCAATGGAGAACCAGCAACCGGTGTTGAGGACCAGACCAGTGATGCTAGTTTGTTTTATGTGAAGCCGGAATGGTTAGAAGATGTCAATTCTTACCTTAAAACTGGTGTTGTACGGCAGGACCTGACCAGGGAGGAGCAGCGGAAACTGGTCCTCAAGGCACTGCCATACACCCGGATCCGGGGGGTACTGCACAAGAGGGGCCAGGATCTGGTCCTCAGGAGGGTACTGGACCCGGTTGAGGCCGAAACAGTGATGAAGGAGATGCATTATGGAGCGGCTGGTGGTCATTTTTCACAGGAGATAACCACCAGGAAAATATTGGATGCCGGGTACTGGTGGCCCGCAGTACACAGAGATGTTTCTGAGTACTGTAAGGCCTGTGACCGGTGTCAGAGGGTTGGAGGCATGGCGAATACTGGACTGGCCACCCTAGTGACCAGTATGCCAGCAGAGCCATTCATGAAATGGGGGCTGGATTTTATAGGACCAGTCAAGCCTATGGCTGCCCGGTCAGGTAACAGGTACATACTGGTGGCTACAGATTATGCTACCAAGTGGGTGGAGGCCCGGGCGTTAAGGACAAATTCGGCAGCAGTAACTGCTAAGTTCCTGTATGAGCAGATACTCACCAGGTACGGGTGTCCATTGACACTGGTCAGTGACCAGGGCTCTCATTTCATCAATGAGGCAATTGAGCACCTGGTGGAGCATTTTCTGCTCCAGCACCGGACTTCTACGACCTACTACCCCCAGGGTAATGGCCAGGCAGAGTCGACCAATAAGGTAATTGGCCAACTGCTCAGCAAACTGGTCAATGAGAAGAGGACAGATTGGGATGAACACCTGCCTACAGTGTTGTTTTCCTACAGGACTGCTTTCAAGGTGACCACCGGGTATACACCATTTCAACTGGTGTATGGGCTCCATCCATTGATGCCCACGGAATACTTAGTTCCGACCAGGAGGACCAGTATGGAGACTGATTATACACCAGCCAGAGTACTACAGGCCAGGATAGCAGACCTGGAGCAGATGGATACCACCAGACAGGATGCACAGGAGCAGGCAGGGACCCGACAGTGGAGCAGGTCACTCTGGAGCCAGCAGCATTACAAGAGGAAGGATTTTCAAATTGGGGACTATGTACTCTGGTACCCCAAGGGGCACAAGGAGCATGTGGGCAAATTCAAGAGCAGGTGGTTTGGACCGTACAGGGTCCAGTACAAGCTGCCTAACAACACTGCTCTTTTGGTTTCAGTGCAGAATTTCGAGCCGGACCCGGTGATTGTCAACATCAACAAGCTGAAGCCTTACAGGTTCTATGACCAGGACCAGCTTGTTACCGTAACACCAGGTGATTCGACCAAGGGACTGGTCGAACAGCAAAAGGGGGATAGTGTGCAAGCAAGCCAGGGTGGGCCCAGTTCGGGTGACCAAGCAGGCCAGGAAGGGACCAGTTTGAGTGACCAGGACAGTACCTGCACCAGGCAGCGACATACACCAGGAACACAGGACCAGGACATCAGACACACCAGGGACCAGGACAAACGACAAGACCAGCAAGACAGGACCAGACAGGACCAGAACAGACATCAAGACCAGCAAGACAGGACCAGACAAGACCAGCAAGACAAGACCAGACAGGACCAGGACAGACGTCAAGACCATCAAGACAGGACCAGACAGGACCAGGACAGAACAAATGAAGAGGGGCAGGAAGAAGTCCCACAGCAGCAGAGCAAATTGAAGAGGGACCAGGAAGTAGACAAAGGGGCTGAGGGCGAAATTAGTGGAAAAAATAAAGAAAAAAGAGGAAATAATCAAAAAGAAAAAAATAATGAAAAAGAGGAAGCAATCAAAAAAGGAGCAGAAGAGAAAGAAAGGAAGCAGCCAGCAGTACTATGTGGAGTAATGGAGGTCATCCCAGTCCAAGAGCGACACGTGGCAGAGGCGATGTTACAGCTAGGGGGGCGGCCAATAAAGGAAGAGGATGAAGAAAATTCATCCAGTCAACAGATTTCATCCACAGTGGATGAAAACAGGCGGCTAACCCTAAACAGCAGTTTTAGGTATTGGCTGTGCAGGGTGAACAGATATAAGCCGGGAGCTGAAGGGAGCTGGAGCCAAGTTAGTTGGGACCAGTTAGATAGGGAAGTAGGAAGGGCCAGCAGCGACTGCCAAGGAGTAGGGATGGACCAGAGACCGCAACAGCCTACAGTTAGGCCAGGGTTTCATCCATCGGGCCAGGGCAGTTCATCCCTGAGGGATGAACAAGGGCAGCAAAGGAGTCGGCCAGGGGAGGTCTTCCTCAGCTCGCCCCAAGACCAAGGTCTTTTTGAAGTCGGAATCGGGGGAGCACCAAGGGAGTCGGGCCGGGGCTCTCAGGTGGAGTTGGGCTACAGTAGCAGCAGAGGGCGAGAGCCTTGGAGAGCGGAGGGCGCCACGCAAGGAGGTAGGCAGAGCCGAGAGCAGCAGCAAGCAGCGCCGCAGGACCAAGGGAGCCGTGGAGGCAGGGCGATTGGTGACTGCTGGGATTGCCACCAGCCACAAGCGGAGCCAAGCAGTCGAGACGGCCGAGAAGAAGGGTTACGAGGCGGCAGCCAGCGCCGACAGCAGCAGCCGACGCCAGGCAGTGGAGGGAGACAGGAGTTTTTAGGGCGGCAGGGGTTAGCTGAGGGCAGACACGCGCACCACACCCAACACCGACAGCAGTCGGAGGAGAGAGAGGGCGCCCGAAGCAGGGTAGGCGGTGGCGGACCGCAGTGGATTATCGCCGGAGGAGCACCAGCCAGCGAAGGAGAGAGGCAGTCAGCAGCGAGCGGTGCTCAGCAGCAGAAGGCAGCGGTGGGTGGCGCTCGGGAGAAAGAGGAGGATACGGGAGCAGCCGAACACCAAGAAGCAAGAAGGATAGTTAGGCGACAGTCGACAGCGGCCACAGCCGAGCAGTGGGAGTCTGGCGGGGCGACCAAGCACCAGTCGGCGAGCGGAGAGATTGAGTGCCGGTCTGCAGGTGCCGCTAGTCATCGAAGGGCAACCAGGGCGGCTCAAGAGCAATCAGCAGCGACTGCACACCCGAAGCACAAAGGAAGAGACACGGCTAGGCAGCAGTTGACGGAGGCTGCAGACCGACAGGAGGAAGGAAGCGAGACGACCAGGCGGCAATCGGCGGAGATCACAGAGCGACTGCAAAGGAAGGACGGCGGAGCACACCAGCAGTCGGTAAGCGGAGGAGCTCGGCGATCAGTTCTAGGCGGAGGGCAGCAACAGTTAGGGCAAGACGCTACACACCGGACCAGGTCAGTACAGACACAAGGGTTACAGTGGGCGGGGAGTGTTGGGGAGCCGAGGTCGGAGACAAGGGAGCAGGAGATAGGGGTTGGCGGTGAGGGACTGTTCGGGGGAGGACAGCAGCTACGAACCAACACCCAGCAGTTTGGAGGGAGAAAGGAGCACGGCGGAAGCAGTGGACTAACCGGACAGCCACAAGCCGACCAGCAGGTATTTCCTTCACTAAACTCACCCAACAGAGCTTTTGAGCTCATAGGAGGGATAAAGGTGATAGGGCAGGGGCAGTTAGAAGGGAAGAGGAGCGGCTTAACAGCCCATAACCAAGAAGATAGAGAGGCAGGGGACAGAGGAGAGCAAGCCAGGGGGAAAAACAGGGACAAAGACCAGGTTGATGGAATAAGCGGAACATCAGTCCTAACTTTCAGGGACTGGGGGGAAGGGGAAAACTCGGAAGAGGAGGTCCAGAGGAAAAACATAAGGGAACCTAACAAAAAATTAAAAACAAAAGAAAAAATAAAAATGAATAGAAATGAGCTAAGAGAGGGGGCAGGTGGGGGCAGCAACCAGGGTGCAGGACCAGGTAACCAGCAGAAGTATATTCAGGGAAGGAGACCAGCAGTCAAGGGGGATCTTAGAGCATACCTGCAGGGACCAGAGGTAGCGCCCCACCAGGAGGAGATGGACCTAGAGCAGATGGAGGGGCAGGAACCTCCACAGCCGACACAGCAGGGACCAGGGCCAGCACCAGGGCAGCCGGGACCAGGACCAGCACCAGGGCAGCAGGGACCAGGACCAGCACCAGGGCAGCAGGAACCAGGGCCAGCACCAGGGCAGCAGGGACCAGGGCAAGCACCAGGGCAGCAGGGACCAGGACCAGCACCAGGACAGCAGGGACCAGGACCAGCATCAGGGGAGCAGGGACCAGGGCCAGCACCAGGGGAGCAGGGACCAGGGCCAGCATCAGGGGAGCAGGGACCAGGACCAGGAAACACCACCAGGAGGAAGTTCACCAACCCCATGGCCAGAGTTCCTAGGAGGACCAGAGTTGAGAGGAAGGTAGACAGAGCCATTCAGCTCACCTTTCTTCCCTTGAAGCATTGGCAGGGATGGAGAGACCTTCAGGATAGTGACTGGGCAGAGCAGGTGGGTCTGGGGTCTTTTTATGAGTACACCTGGCCAGCACCACGCACAGAGCTGGTAGCAGACCTGGTGGAGGGGTTCCAGTACACCAAGGGGGAGAAGATTGAGTATTCCATGCCGATTCGGGCCACAGTGAGGGGTATTCCAGTGGAGATTACAGCATGGACCATACAGCAGGCTTTGGGGATTGAGGGGACCAGGACACCACCAGTTCCGAAGGGCGGCACTACCCTGGAGAAGAAGTATATGACCATGTTTGGGTTGACCAGGGCAGACCACACCACTGATGGGACCAAGATCAGGGGGTTTGATGAGCAGTACCAGGAGCGGGTCAAGGCACTGGTGGAGATCATGTGTGTGAAGAAGACTTCCCAGTATGCCAGCAATGAGCTGCTGGAGAACTTGTACCAGGCTGTGAGGAAGGGAGACCACAACTGGGCCCCCCTTATACTTTCCAGCTTGAGGAGGCTACTTATCCGGATCCACACCAGCCAGACCAGAGAGATCAAGGGGGCAGAGTTGATGGATGCACTGCTCCGAAACTGGTTCCCGGATGATGAGGAGTATGTGGATCCAGCCCCCCAGGTGAGCTCCAGTGAGGAGGAGGATGACAGTGCTGGACCACCAGATGTGACACCAGACAGACCAGCAGGACTGCTACCACCAGATGTGGCCAGTGGAGAGGGATTTGAGACTCAGCTGACCAGGCAGGAGGAGGACCAGGCTACTTCAGTGGAGCGCCAGTCTTCATCTTCACCCGGGCAGAGGAAGGGCAAGAGGAAGGCTGTAGTATCACCAGGACCAGGAGAGCAGCCGGGCAGGTTCAAGAGGCTGAGGAGGATGGGTAACAACCCCAGATACCGGGAGACCAGTCCAGACTCCTTAGAGCAGGGGGAGAGGTGTGTCACAACACCAGGAGGAGCCGGAGGACATCATGGCAGGAGGATGAGGGGCCAGGTAAGCAGTCCAGTACTGATCTCCAGTAGTCCAGAGTTGGTGTTGGTAGCGACACCCACCAGGGAGCAGCCAGTTTCAGAGGGCCAGCACCAGGACCAGTACCAGGACCAGCCCCAGGAGCAGCCTCAGGAGCAGCACCAGGACCAGGATGTGGGGGACCAGGTACAGGAGCAGGATCCCATGGACCACCAAGAGGAGCCAGTTGTGGATTTTCCCACAGGCTCGGTAGGGACCAGGATTCAGCCAGGACCAGCAGGGCTGGGGGACCAGGAGGATATCACCAAGGAGGTGGACCAGTTGGTCCAGCAGTTGCAGGTGGCATTGGCCCAAGCATCTAGGGTGCAGATGTTTCAGGAGCAGGAGGATAGGTCTGGACCGACTTACCAAGTGTTGTTGACCACCAGACAGGCCCAGGAGGAGCAGATCCAGCAGTTGACTGACCAGCTGCAGCAGGCCCAGCACCAGCTGGTAGTACTCCAGGAGGACCAGGACAGGGAGAGGCAGACTTGGGTGGATCAGGGGGTCCAGGCAGAGGCAGTCAGGGCCCGGAGATTGGAGTTGGAGGCCAGGACCAGTGCCAGGTTCAAGGATTTTGATCGGCTGGCCAGGGAGAACCAGCAGCTGAGGCAGAGGGTGGAGTTGGCTGAGACCAGTTCTACTCAGGCTTCTAGGGGGTTGACCAGGCATCTGCTGTCTACCACCAAGAAGCAGGTACTGGACCAGATTCAGGCCTATTCAGAGGACCAGGCCAGGTACTCCAGGTATTTGATGAGGTTTGCTGAGGCTTACCCATCTTTTGTGTACTGGTCTGAGGATGACCAGGATGAGGGGGACCCGGAGATGCCTGATGGGGGGCAGTTTGCGGATGATGGAGGGGCTTCCAGTAGTGGCCTTGGGACCACTTCTGGTATTGGATCTCAGTCAGGTGATGGACCAGCAGGTACCGCTCCTGCTGTACCACCAGTACCAGCACCACCAGGACCAGAGGCAGCACCAGGAGGACCAGCATCAACAGCAGGAGGGGCGGCACCAGTTAGTGGCTAGACAGTAGGTGTAGGCCAGATTACTGGTAGGACCAGTAGGACTATCTTTTTGATTTTTTTTGATACCTTAGTTTTTTTTGGTTAACCCCATAAAACTTAAAACCGAGCATCTGAGGGCAGATGCAGACTAAAAGGGGGATAATGTTAACTGGGGATTTAAGGTAGTAGAATAGAGGGGCAGTAAAACTGTAGGGGAGCAGTAAAACTGCAGTTACTGGGGGGGGCAGTAAACTGTTAAGTTACTGTCCTGCCCTGTAGTAACTCTGTTGGATGAAAACTGCCTGTTTTGGATGAAAACTGCCAGATGGATGAAAACTGTCAGATGGATGAAATCTGGTGGTTGGATGAAATCTGGTGGTCGGATGAAAACTGTTGGCAGTTAGGGTTTTGGGGGTGGCGGCTAGGGTTTTGGATGGGGTTGTGGGAGAGGGGGCTGTGAAGCTCATTCTCTCTCTCTCCCTCTCAGTTCAGAGCTCTCAGATGGTAGTTTGTGTGTAGGACATGTTGTAGGATTGTAGGAGGATGCTGTTAGAGCAGTTTTCAGGATCCTGGGGGGTCCAGATAGTGATATCAGTAGGGAGCAGAATCATGTACGGATTTACAGTGAGTAAAGGGAAGGAATTGATTACATTGGGTGTAAATGTCTGAAATTGCAGTTATGAGTGCTTGAGGGACCAGGTTAGTGGATTCACCTGGTGGGTCCAGTAGATCTGGTGTTTAAATGAGTGGGTATTGTAGATCAGACCAAGGAGAGTAGAAAAATGTATCAGATCTAGGAAAATACCATCAGGATTTGAGTAGATCTAAGTTGGCAGTTTCAGATCTAGGACCCGGATTTTGGACAGTTTCAGGGCAGTTTCAGGGGCAGTACAGAATTTTTTGCAGGATTTTAGAGAGCTTTAGGATAGTATTCATTTTTGAAGGAGTAAGAAAAATATTCCTTTCACAGTGTATTAATGTTATCATTTTTTCTTCCACCAAGTGCAATATCCCGGTTAAAGTCAATACATAGGATGTATATGTGCTTTGGATGTATTGTGATTTGATTGGTGATTGCAGTTTGATGTAAGGAATGAAGCGGATGTCTTCTTCATGTTGGGCATGTATATGTGTATGATTAGCCATGGTAATAATGGATGGTTATTTATTCATATTATTTATAGGTACAATGAGATATTTGCGGGTGTGAAGACTTTGGTGATGTTTATGAGAAAAGTGTATTTGTTGTATATGAGTATAAGTAGACAGCCTCTACGAGGATTGTAGAACATTCTTTATTGGATACATCTTGTGAGCGCATGTGTATAATTAAAAATGATTTTGTATTCAATGTTCAATAGAATTTGTATATATTTTGTAGATTTGGTTGCTGTGAGTTTAGTTTCTTACATATTTATGATTGCCGTATTTGTTTTTAAGGAATTGTTTATTAGACTTTCTAAGTTTGATAGGGCCGTGTTAGGAGCTGATGCATTCCAAGTTATTATATTTGTTTCAAAATTGGTGTTGATGTTTATTCTTGTTGCTGGTGCGAAAATGTTTATAAGTGAGGGTGGATGTGAGTATATATTTATATTTTGAAAGCATCGGAGTGATTCAATAATTAGTTTTTTAGGTGGAAAAGAGAATTTTCTTTGGAGCGTGATTGGGATAGGTGGAGTTTCTTAGTTATGAATGTAATTATATAATTCTTTATGTATTGAGTCTTTGAGGTGTATTATATCTTGGTTTGTTTCAATGAATTTGGTGTATGGATGTTGTATTAATATGTGTCTTTTGAAGGGTTATTAAGATTGGCTAGTCTAATAATAATCGTGTTTGTCCATATAATGTCAAAGTAGTAGATATGGAGCCAAGATTGGCATCTGGTACGTAAGGTCAAAAATGTATCGGCCGCTAATATTTTCACCCACATTTGAAGACTACCACCCCTCTGCTGAGCTAAGAGAGCACATGCAAGCACCAAAATGTTAATCTCACAAACCTTTTTATCTATGTCACATCTATCTTAGATAGATCTCTACCCAAAATGACCAGTATTGATGAAATTTCATCCATTAGTGGGAACTTTACCAATTCAATTAAATCCGACACTATCCATCATCACGTTGAAGTAGATCAATTGGATATCCTTAGGATTATTTCTCAAGATATCCTTAGGAGTATTTCTCAAACCCGATAACCACTTCTCATAACGGCTAAATATGGTCTCATAACGGCTAAATATGGTGTTTTCTCTTACGTTATTTCAAATTTACACTGCTCGAAGTGTTAAGGTTGCAAAATTTGTGCCATTTGTGTTGCTGATTTAATTGTTGCTCATTAAGCACCGCTTCTCTAAGATTTGTCGTCTATCAGAGACAATCCTGATAATACTCACAACCGAGCCATATAAATCAGAGTAGCTTCGTTGCAAGAATAGTCCACGACTATCTGACGCCACTTCCAAGAAGGATAGACGCGGAATCGCATCCAGTGGGAAAAAATTTCAATGGTATTAAGCTAGAACCCTCACAAAATGAGATATCATGCAAAACCCATGTTATACAACGCAACAAACAAACTTCAAAACAAGCGCTTCTTGATTCAGGTGATAAGTGTATGATACTTGAAAGAATGGATACTAGAACATTCTCGTACTCGGCGGTTGGGGGATCCCTCTAATCAGTTAGTCATCAGAGCTTTCATCACCGCAAATCCTAAGAATTCTAAATCATCGTTTGATAATGACTGCCATGCAAAGGCGAGCAAGCTAAAAATACAGTGCTATTACAGTATTGTTACAAAGTCCCTACTATATCGTCATACTCTGCACAGTGCCAATGATAAAATAATGCATGTAAAGTACACTAAAACTAGATAAAATGCACCGCTCTCGATCAAAGAACATTGAGGCTCATCCGTCCATGCGTCTGCGGGTAGAGCTCTAAAAGAAGCCTTGCAACAAGTTCAATTGCATGCCCACACTCCTTCAATGCAAGATCTACGAATTGACAATGGAGATTTGTAACTACCTAGAGAGGAGCCTTGCCTCTGATTCGTCACCCACTGTTGGCGACGATGAATCAGAATTATGAGCGACTGGCAAAGCATCCACTAGCTTTGGATCAACAAAATCCATCAACTGATTAGCCTTTGCATACTGAAGAAGAGGATAAGTCAGGAAACCAAGAATCAAAAGTCCACAGCTTATGACTTTGGTATTCCATGATGCATAACACATCACCAAGAGCAAAAGGCCGGTCGCTGGTATTGACATTATAGTGACACCGATAGTGTCAAGAGGTACTCGGTACGGCCGCACTAGGTTGGGCTGCGACCATCGCAACCACACAAAAGCAGCAAACTCGAGAAGCATGCCGATGCAATATAAAGAGTTCAGAAACTCCACAATCTCTTGGAAGCTAATCCAAGAGAGAAAAATTACTCCTAATGCTGAGAAGAGGATTCCAAAGATAGCAGTCCCATACTTGAACCGCTTTGCAAACATCTTGGGCAGCATTCCAGCCTCTCCCATTCCCAGAAGCTGAAAAGAATCGCTACTCATTTCGGCCTCAAACAAACCCATGTTGGATAACAGAGCCGAGGCTTCAATCCATCACTTGAGGAATGACCCCCCAATTGCTAGCCCCACATCTGCAAAGTATCCATCCTCCCATTTTGAATCATCCGACTTGATGGCACCCGTACCAGCCAGTAACGGCACCACGTAGCTCACAATCACCAACAAAATCGCCCATATAAGAGCCTTTGGGAAGGTTTTCTGAGGGTTGTCGACTTCACTTGCCAATGTGCTCGCAAAATCCCAATAATTCAAGTTCCAAAACAGAGTGTTGAAATATGTCCGCCAATTTACCTTATCAAGGTGAACCACAGTCCATCTCTGCGGGCGTATTTTAGGAATCGCCATTATAGATAGAACTAGAAATGGCATGAAGGAGAAGCTTGTTAGAATCACGGCTGTGATGCCCACAATAGTCAATCCTCTATAATTCAAGTACGTAAGCAAGGCTATTATAACAAGCATGGCGATCATGCGTTCAGGTCCATCTGTAAACATGGGAACTGCACGTTTGAAATAGTCCAAAAACAAAAGAGGTACAATGCATTGTCTGCAACTTTGCTGATCCATTTACACCAGCCCTCTTAAAACCCCCAAAAATCTCCAAACGCGGCTGAGATCCACAAAACATAGCCTCCATTCTCTGGAAATGCTGTTGCAAACTCCGCAGTGATCACAGCCTCTGGAATACTCCAAATGAAAGGAAACACCAAGAAGCCAACGATTGCGATAAGAGGTCATCCTGCCTGGACTGAATCTTCCATACCGAACGGACCACCTGAAACTTTGTAGAATATAAATGCCACTAACGGCAACCATCCCAGCTTTGGCCCGTGGTTCTTCCCATGTAGGTCGCTTATCATCAACTTGGAGGTCTTGGGAGACTCAGACTTCACCTCTCGCAATGTCGGAGAAGAGTCCCCCATTGGAATTCTTTGTCTACCTATCTCGCATGGGTGATTCACACAGCTTAACCCTAGTTCCATCCCTTCAATTTGCCTCTTAGTCTTGCTAGCTCTTCACCATGGCTCCCTCCATTTGAGCACTCCGACTCTCTCCGATCACGATAGCGATAAGAAGCCTACTACCTACATGCACAATATGACGCAGTAATTAAACATACCATCCTCTAATCAACAAACCAAAAACAGAAATGACAACAAAAGTTACATCCTACCATGCCGTGCATCGAACCACCATCATTGCGTCAGTAGTAAGCACCAGGATGGTCAGTTTGTTACACTCGTACACATCATGCTACAATATCACCTCTACTTCCTTCGCCCTTCTTCCAAGTTGGAAAACCCTGGATCTGAGCTCCTCCTCGCACATCCGAGACCTAATTGTTTGCCCATTCAGCCATGGCTCAATGAAATCCAACCCACGCCAATCACGCACTCTAAACCAAGGCCGTAAATATAAATCCGAAACCTAAATCTCTGATGCTCCAAAAAACAACCCCTACGAGCATCTCTTAAATAATTTGTTGACTTATGAAAATAAATTGGAATGCAACCCCCGTGATCTTCAAAAAGGAAAAAAAAAAAAAAAAAAAAAAAAAAAAAACCCACAGTTTCCAGATCCACTCAGCACCATAGCTGCTTCTCATAACAAGTTTTTGAGCCAATACACAAGTGTTTGGTTCCATTACATCATATCCTCTACACTCACAAAAAAACCAAACAAACACACCAACATGATCCTACTCCTTACCGCAGTTGAGTACCTCCAATTGAAAACTCGTACATAAAACTTTTCAAATGGCGTGATGTCTCTTCCTCCACAATCGTTCAGGTCATGTTGCGTTGCGTGTGGATCGAGAAGCCCTTCACTTGATCACGTGCACATACGAGGTGATTAAAATATCCAACAAGTCCAGAATTAGCATGACATAGAAATTCCATGTAGCTCTTCAAAGTTTGAAACGGAGGTGGCTTTCCATGAGAGGATCTATTGGATACAAGTTGCATAAGTCAATGTTGGTTGCTCTAGAATCTTTTGATGCTGGAAACTCCAATCTAGAGTGTTTTGTATCAATTCGAACACCCTCCTTGACCAACCGATGCAAATTTATTCTCTAACATTATAGATGATGTATACAAAATTTCCTTCCCTATTTTGGTGATATCTTTGCAATGCCATGTTCCTAGACATGCGCAAACCATGCGCAAAAGTAAAGCAATACAATATTTAGTGTCCTAATACATGTAACGGTAGATTTTATTGCTGCAACACGGCTTCTGCAACCAAGAGTTCCTTACAAAGCGTTCCTTACAATACAAATACTAACCTTTGTAGGACATGTCATCCCATTTGTAATTTTTGTCAGTGATTCACGACAATTTATTTTAATAAGGCGTTCTAATTGTGTTATGTCACGCTCTGTCAATATTTGAGGCCTACTCGATGACTTTCGTGACACTACGGTTCCTCGTTTTTTAAGACTTTTTATAACACTATAAATAGTGGAAGATGGTATCCATAATTCTCTTGCTATCTCCACACCTTTGCTTCCACCTTTGTGCATTCTAATCATTTATCAATTTTTAGCATTTGTCAACGCTCTAGTCTTCATCTTTCTCAAAAGATTATGCCACTCAACCTATCCACAACACCAAACAAACTTATTTCAACAAGAATAATACACCTCACGCTAAACAAAGTCATGCTAACACATACAATCATCTCAAAAGTTAGCCCTACAACTTACAACGCAATCACAACTCAATATACATATCTTCTTAAAAAACAATAGTCCAAAATATTGTTATACAATAATGAAGCCTAATAATAGCAAGTGCATGAAAAATGTATGAACACATTATAGATAGTGCAATGAAGAACCATTACTTTACATGAATTTTTTCTATAATTAGCCATACACAATTTATTTTTCATAACCTTATTCATATTTCTAATAATAGATACGGTAACAATTACAAGGCAATTACTCAGAAACTGAACTTATAGTGGTCACTTGAAGTTCATTATTTGTACTCTAGTTTACTTGGAGTTAAAGTAAAAATCACTCAATTTACACATATTCATTGTATTTGATATGACAATACTAGGCAATGTCCAACTTTAGCCAAATTTTTAGGAGAATCTAAAATGGGATCTGAAGATGTGGAATTGTTCATCTTGTCTCTAGAATTATCCTAATTGATTGACACATTTTCTAAGATACTACGTTTTTGTTCTTACAAATATTTACAAGAGTTCTTGCACATGATCTTGTTTAGCTTTAGTCAACGTTAATAATCTAATGAAGTGAAAAAACATTATTTTAAAAAAAAAAGTCCAAGTGCAACTACGAGAAGTTGAATAAAACAATTAGTAGTGAAACACCTTACAGGACAAGTTTTGTAGTAGTGTCAATGCAATTAGGAAATTGCAACCATGTAAAATGTGATTATCCTACAATCAAACTAATATACAATATTCTATAAAAAGGATTAATATTATATTTTTTCATTAACTTAAGTAAATTTTATTTCAACAAGGCGAATATGCCCAAAAAATTTAATTTTTATTGCTTTTCTTACATCAATATTTGAATAATTCAATGTGCAATTACTCTTCAATGAAATTTTGGTCAAATTGATTTTGTATTGTTACATAAAAATAAGACAAAGTTTACGGGCTTTTGGAACTCAAGTAATTTGGACCAATCAAAGGCTATCTTTAAAGCACAATTGTCTTGCAAGAGGCTTTTGGAAATAGAGACAAGATCCTTAAAAGTCAATTTTGTATGTGTTTTTTTGATTTTTTTAATTTTTTTTTATATATGTGACAAATTCTAAAAGTTTTATTGGGATAATCTTTTTTGTACAAACACCAAAAAACAATTTACAGTGTCCTGAGTGTTTTTTTACAAGGCGGACATTCATGGTAGCTATTTGATATACAAGTTTTGATTTACTATAAAATTATTGTTTGCTTAAAATAGATGGGAGGCATAGAAGAACTTTGTGATCTAATTGTATTTGGTACATAAGAGTTCAATGGTCTCCAAACTTATAAATAATTAATTTTGTTGTCATTCCATCCTTAAAATCTAATTTTCTTTGAATTGAAAAACCACCTAGTTTTTCTAGACTAAATATAAAAAAAAACCACCAAGCTCTTTTAGCTATTTAATCCCTAAAGTTCCTTGACTATGTTTTATCAAAAAATGCTCCAAAATCGCCATTTTTAATGTAAAAAGCATGAATGATTAAAAAAATCATTATTTTCCAACTTCAACTATAAGATCTTCAAGTAGATTATTGTAGTAGATAGTTCAAAAAAAATCATCATAATGGACCAAAGGAATGAGAAGATTTCAACCATTGAAATTTGAAAAGAGATTTTTAAAGTATGATTTTAAACTACATTGACAGACACTAACTTATTTTTTCTTAGGTTTTGAGGTAAGCATTACAAAGGTTTAGGCTGCAATGAATTAGAAAATTAAAAATATTATTGACTTCTTGAAATGATGTGGTTTGGCAATAAATTTAATCATGCTACTCCAATCTTTTTCATATTTCTTCTATTTGTAAAGGTGTAACACTTCTTTCCATGTTCTAGTGACTTTGATGTTGCTTTAAAAAAAATTGTCATTGTATCAACAAAATTCTTGAAATTATGCAAATTGTATGTTTAGAGAACTTCAAAAAATTGTGCTCAATGTATTTATTCCAAGAAAGTCCTCTAGTTTTTCTACATTTTTATGACCATAAAAAGAAGAAGACAATATTGAAGTGATAATTTTGTATTAACTCTCTTTCAGTTTTATTACAAACAAATTCAATTTTTTAAATCCAAAATTTACATTTAAATAGATAGTGCTTATTACTTTCAAATATAGATTCTTTCAAGTTTTTGTTTTTTGTTGTTTCTCAAAAAAATTTAAAAAATCTAGATCTTCAAGTTTTAATAAATTTTTAGAGTAATTATTATTTAAACATAATGCAAGATACATCAAAAGATATTTACATATTATTCATGTCTTGCCAGACCATTGCCAAACCACTAAGTCTTTATATTTTTATTTTATGTTTTTTGAAGACATAAAAATTTTAATTTTAAAACTTTGATTATACACACAAAATTTAAATATAAGAAATTAACTAAATTTAAAGATCAATACAAATTTAATAGAATTTTATTAAAAATTTATAATGAATATTATTTAAAAAAATCTAAAGCTATCCACAAGCCTCTTGTAGTGGCATAACCATAAAAACCATGTACATAAGCCACAAAGATCAACGAGGGAATGTAAATGAAGTAATTTATATATGATGAAATTAATATGGCAAGTAATGCAATGCTTGTGCAAGACTTCATTCATCTTTAAAAATTGGTTTCTCGAGACATTTTTGCTTTAAACGCATATGATGCTCGCATTTTCATGTACTTTAAGGTTAAAGTTCAAGGCCACTCATATAATCATTAAAAAAATATTTATTTAAATAATGAATTAAACTTATCATCTGTTCTCAGCTAGCTAAAAAATCCAAAACTATTGCTATGTTCGTTGTGAGCACTCAAATTGCTCACTTTTATCTTTGCATTCTAAAATCCCTTTGTTTAGTAAGAATTTATATTTTTAAAATAAAAAATAACCAAACCTAGACTAATTAGGCCTTTAAATACTAATGACCTTCTTCCTCTTAATTTCAACTTTTCTTTAATTTTAATTTTTATCTATTTTTAAATTTCTCTTAAAATCTAATTTTTGTTTAAGTACAAATTTCTCCAATGTGCATATACTTGGGAGTGGGTTCTTGAGTGCGACAAAGTGTGGTTTTGTGCGTTGAACTCAAGGCGACTGCATTAATACAACCGCCAAAATTCACGGACAACCGGCGCAAGTAAAAAATGAGCTATTGCTCATGAGCAAGAAATTTAGTTTTGAAGAGCGGGAATTGACACGATGAGGATCCTAGTTTAGAACTTGAAAAGTTATAGTGGTTAAGAATTGGGAGATTTAGCAGTTAGTGATAAAATAGCTAAGTGAAATTATTTAATTATTGATTTGGTTTAGCAATTTATGATAATAGGATAAAGTGAATTTATTTATATTTTTAATAAATTTACTTCCGTAAATTTTAATTTTTTATAGAAAATAATTAAATTTTTATCCTAGATATGTAAGCCTAAGTCAATTATTTAGGTTTGCACTATTTCGTTTTACATTTGTCAAAGTGTGAAAAACAAGAATAATCTATTGTTATACACATTGTCGTGAATGGTCCAACACCAACTCTTGCAATATTTCAAAAATTACTGAAAAAAATATCGATTATAACTTCACACACATATTAAAGTAGCTTTTATTGGATTTGCAAAATGTAAGCATTGTGATGTCTTTATGTAATAATGAGCTTCTTGACATTTGCATCCGTAATATAAATGTATGACACATCTTGAGGACTCAGTGGACGTGGCAAAGAATGCGCTCTATGCAAACAGTCCAAATGCTCCACTTTTAATTGTTTGCTAAAATTGTGTTGCTTTAGTGATAATTCATACTTTTTAGTTTCAAAAATTTCATACTTTTTTAGTTTTACCAGCACATGCTACATAGATATTGACTCTTGTTTGAATTACAAATACATGTGATCTGAAATAATAGCGAGATATAATAATTTATTAACCAAAATATCTAATTAACTTATAACATATGCAAAAAAATGGTACTATTATTATATATATTTTTAATCACATATAATATTGTATATAGTAATAAAACAAATTCAAATTCTTTAGTTAAATGCCCTTACATACAAACAACTTCACATCATTTGGTTAAATAGTTATATATTCTATGCATATTTTAACTTTCATCTTGAATATTTATTTGGTTAAAATAGTGTTTGTTACAAATACACTTTTGAGATGGTAATCATGAAAAAGTAAATTCTCACTTCATATCCTTCAGGATGATCGCAAATATATGCAAATAATAATAGAAAGACAAATCTTGCAACTCCGAAAGGATTCACCAAAGTCAAGCCGCTGTGACATTTTTCGTGTATATACAAATTAAAATTAGCATATACTTTTTTTCTCAAAGTAATTCCAATGTCCAATAATTTTACAAAAACAAATCATTGTACTAGTTTGATGAATGTATTCATGAACTTACAATAAAATTGTGTATCATACATGTAACTTGCATTTTTTTAAAGGTGGCAATATTATTTTCAGGCATGCATGAAAATATTGTATTTTAATAATGCTCTCTACACGTAATCCATTACAATAAAAATTACAATTTATTACTAATAATACATAGTTAAATTAAAATCTATTATTTCTATTGATAATATTAGATATAAATAAATATTTTAAGCATATGAATATTATCATTAACACTCTTATTGTTGAATACATGCATCATGATTACATTGATTTTTAAAATATAATTACAATGAAATCTTCATTTTCAAGATCCATTATTACAAATATATGGGTTATATAACTCTTTCGCCTCGAAGAATTGATAATATAGCTAGTAAAACACGGCCTTCTAGTCCTTGTCTTTTTTTGCTTGAAATGTTTCATAACGTCAAAACTAAAGGGTAATCGCTAACACACATGTTTCCAAATAAAATAGTTTGATCTCTGTAAAATATTAGAGGAGCAATGACACTGTCATCACAGTCTACAACTTTCTGCACACAAATATATAAATTTTCGTACAATCACTTCAAAAAATCATACTGATATCAAATTTTAAATGAAGTATCTGAAAAATTCATGATTTGTAGTAAACATGTTATTCATATATTAAAAATATGAATTTGAATATTTGTATTATTTTTAGTAGTAAAATTAAATGTTGTTTCCTATTGCTCAACATAGTCAGATGGCAATAATTCAACCACCTTTGACAACAAAAATAGAACTTTGAAGAAAGAAGGCTACTAGCTCTTCAATGTTGAGAGCTGCTAGGTGAAATGGCATTAATTGCCATTTTCTAAACCCTAATTTGTGTGCGTTTCAATGCAACCTGAGTCCTAGGCAATCTATTACTTGATTGGTATTCTAACTTAGGACATTAATTCTTCATATTTTTTTGCAGCCTCTCTACAACTTTGTGTGCATTGTCAGAAGCAGACTGTGTTTCTTCAGTTATGTAGCGTAACTATCTTTTCGTTTGCAGTGCAATAAACAAATCCTTGTGGAGCATTTTAGGTAATTGGGAGCCATGAGTAACATGAAGCACGCCCATTTGTTGTTGAAAGTGTTCCAAAAGGCGCCACAAATACGGTGTTTTCATTAGCCACAGTCATTTGCCCCAAAAAGAAGAAATTTGTCTATCTTTCTCATGAGATTGAACAACACAAAACTCCTTGCTCCCCTCTCAAAGGTTTATTTGAACTTTTCTGTTTCTTTCGTGGTTAGTGCATTATATGTAGCAATTCTTCGTAAACCCTAAGCCTTAGTAATCTACGAGGATTAATTGGCATTTTGTAGACCTAATTTGTGAAATTTAATGGCATTTGAAGAAGAGACGAGGACCATCCGTTCTCGTAACCCTAATTTGTGCATTTTGTTTGAGTTATATGCGTGTGTGTTTGCAATGCAAGTGTTCTTTTTCTAATAAAAAAAGTGATGGTGAGCAGTCTATTACATTCCGCAAGAAGACTTGAAGATGGAATTTGTGAAGAAGGCAACGGGGAGCTTGTTCTGCTAGTGGAAAGGAAACGCAACCTAACGGAATGTGCAGGTGGATGGCTAGAGCGTAGAGAAAAGGGAATGGAGCTACGAGAGTTCCACAGTGGGGTTCCGCCCCATCAAGTCCCACATGGCCTTGTAGGCGGCTTTCATAGACGCATGCTATGTCGGCGACGAGCACCCGTAACCGCAATCTCGCGGCTTCTATGGCAGTTGAGTGACGTCCAAAGTTGCCGGCCCTTTCAAAGGCGGCTCTGGCTCTCGGAAATGGTAACAATATTCTCCTGCACCTTTTTGAGGATTTTACTTGGTGGATCGATAAGTTTATCTTTCCCTTATTCAGTTGATATTATTAATACCAAGTCCCGTGCTTGATGGGGTAGGAGGTTTTGCGAGTTAGTCCAAATTAGGGTTTGCTAGTTTACTCGCGAAGCATGGCGGGTGTGCGATGTGAAGGAAATGCCATGTGCCCATTGATGAAATGAAAGAGAGATAAAGGACTAATTAAACTAAAATTGTATAATTAAACTAAAATTAAGCCTTCTTTTAAAAATTTTGAATTGCAACTGGACACAAAAATACCTGGGAATACCATTATTTTTCATATCACCATATTGTTCCCCATTCGACTTCTACCTTCTACCAAATATTTGGATCCATAGCAGCTATTGGATACCATATATGATTTTTTATTTTTTAAACAAAGGCCCAAAAGTTAACAAATTAGCTTTATTTCATAAACGGTTCATTTCTAACATACCAAATTTTGCCCAAAAATGCTTTATGTCCAAACTATGGTACATGCAAAATTTCATGGTAAACATCCTATTGTAGTGAGTGTGATAAATGGTTTAGTGTGAGGTTTGAAAGTGGGGTTGCAACACTTGTTACAGGGTACTGTACATGTTATATGAAATTTGTATAAAATACTATCATGTAACTTCTGCATAAAATTCTCGTGGCATTTATAAGTCAATTGCTTTTGTAACATCCACATAAATTTCATGTAACAATCTTATAACTGTTTTTGTAGAACATCTATATGAACATTATGTAGAAATTATATAAAACAATCCTAAATTTTTTGTAACATTTATTCACAAAACATTTATATAATAATTACAATGGAAAGCACACATGAAAGTTACAAGCGTAACATTCATGTAACTATTATATAACACACGTTATTGCAAGTTACAATGTGTAAAATTATGTAGATATTACATGAAAGTTACTTCAAATTTTTTTGAGATGAGAAACTCATGACTATGGCGGCCATGGCGGCCATGGCAATGGTAAATGACAGATCAAGTCTGCTCACTCTTGTTGCAAAACTCGCCACAATGCATTTACTTCCACATTCATTTGCCTCAAACTGGACTTTTCCGGAAATAAATCACACAATTCGAGACCCTTGCTGGCAGCTGCACAATTCCACACTCTGCACATCATTGTCATTTTGCAATTTCGTCCTGTGTCACGAACACTGAAATCGCGTCTGGAAAACTCCACAAATGTGGAACTGATCGATTCCGTGAACGTTGCATGATTGGAAAACATATATTAAGCTCAGGACATACACATGCAAGCATATGTCCTCCAGATAAATACTTGCTTGATCTCATTTAATTCATGACATCTGAAGCAGCTTCATTCTACCATCTAGTTCTACTTAGCTAGTGGTACCTTGCAACAAATTTTCTGCTCGATGGAAAGCTTGCATTGACTTCCTTCATGCCGAGTTAGTGATCCTCAAATTCCTGGTACAGTTTCCACTTCGATGAACCTCTTCCACCAAGCTAAGGTGTCCTCAGAGCACGACAGAGCTGCTTCCCCCCGCCTCGTTCTTCAAAATGACAGCCGTTCCACGTCCGTCTATTCGTGAGCAGCTTCCTTTCACATTGCGCTACTTTCGTGCCGTGAATTATAAATTTGGGTCACGCTTGTAATGACTCGCAGTCGGTTACTCTACAAACTACAACCGAAAGCACATTCGCTTCCCGGTGAATGGACAACATGTACCGAAACCTTTGGCGGCATGAATGCGGTGTACATGCAAGCCCACGCATCTCATGGGCCGCCTTGTGCAGGTTGCAGCCTCGATCCGAAGTCAACTTTGTAATTTGTCGACATCCCAATTCCAGGCCAGTCCCGAAAATGAAACTTCAAACCTGGAACGAAGCGTGTGAGCAACACGACGCTCCGAAAGTTGTTCACGAAACAATTCTCACATGGTGGCTGCGATTGAAAGAACTGGATCCAGTTCTCATTCCAAAGTGTAACAAAACAATAAAACAGAAAAGAAGAGAACGAATTTAGCTCGAATTTTACTCATCTCAAGCAACGGATTGGTCGACAAAAGAGCATCTCACTTCATGAATTTATGTTAAAAAGGAAGAAGAAAAGGAGCATCAGAGGAAAGAATAAATGAGCCCCAGACTTTGTGGAGTCTTTTTGATTTACCAGCTCTAAAATTACTGGGCCTCAAGGTAAGCGATTAATTCTGAGAGGTCCAGCTGCCAGCAAGTTGGCCAAGGTGCTCTCTGGGAGTCACTGCTGACTCAGCCCGGGTTTACCGCAATCTCTTACTGAGAAAGTTGTGATTTGATCAGCAACTAAACTGCACTTGTTAATCATATCGCTTCTATCTGAATCCTTGCAATTTGTTACTTAAGGTACCATCACACCTGGCTGTAAGTAACATCCGAAGAGCGGTAGTAAGGTAGAAATTTGTGAAGCGGTTCACACCAGCGGTCTTTTGTAATCGCCGAACCTAGGTGGCATCCCTCGTGGCAGGAAGATAACAGCGGTAGTTAGTGGCTGTGAGAAAAGCAGTCAGCACTTAAGTAGGGGATAAGAGCAAGTGTCAACTTAAACAAGAATCTAGGAAATCGAAGATATTTGAGAGAAAACCGTGTTCTTAATTAAATGAGCTCCTGCTGTCCCAGTAACAAAGAGCGGTGTCTATTTTTTGCTCCTAAAGGTCCGCAGTGGGAACGGCAATCCATGAAATCATGCGATTTAACTGTAGAACCATGCAGAAACTTTCGGCACAGATCGTCGACACAAACACCTTACAAAAGCCTCGACGTAAACATGAAAATTCCTCTACAGTTTCAACTCTGACGTACCTGGAGTGAAGGCCGAGACATTGCGCACTGATTTCGAGGTAGAAGCTGAACTGATTGCAGCCTTGAGGAAGGTGTAGCAATTTCGTAATTTTTTTTTTTTTTTTTTTTAATTGAAGTTGTCGTCGCACTGACTAGGTACTGCTTGTGCGAGACGATCAGCTGAGTGTGTCGACGTTGTGTTCTAATTCTGTACTCATCTCTGTAGTGTCTGCGATGGAGAACAATGGCGGTTCACCTGGATTTCGAGCTGAAAGGCGTCCAGCACCGCAGCATCCTGAAGGTACGTTCTTCTCATGTGTGAATCTGTGAATCCACCTTGACCTGCACACAACACACACACACTCCAATGCCAAAGTGAGTATTTTTATAGAGAAAACAAATGTTAAGTCTTTCATGGCAAAACTGACATCGACTCACAATCGACAGGTTCGGTAGTCACTGGAATCACAGTGCCGGTGCGTAACAGTGGGGTCGGCAGAGGACTCATTGGAATGCCGAGAGCCGCACCTCCGAGCTCTGCGCCCATCTGTAGTAGCCAAGCCAAACGAGCAAGGAGAGATAGGGGCCCGAATTGGTTACCTCAGGAGATCTTCGTCCTCATTGCAGCAAAAAGAGAACAGTACCTCCAAGAGTTGGATGCGATTGACGGTAGGGACTTGATGACCCCAGATACAAGTAAATGGATGCGGATTTCCCAACTGGTTATGCAGGCTGGATTCTCTCCATGCATTAGAGACGGTCCAGCTTGCAAAACCAAGTGGAACCAACTCATTCCCGATTACAAGCGTATCGCAGATTACTTGAGTAGGACAGGAAGAAACGTACAGGACTATTGGGAGCTATCAGCGACAGAGCGCAAGACCGATGGGCTGCCAAGGCAATTTGCCCAAGACGTGTTTGATGCTATTCATGAATGGTTCGGCAATAGGCCGATGATTCAGCCTCCTCATGTACGTGATTTATTGTCCCCTCAGGATGCAAATTATAGGACAATGAGAGGGGAGAGCCATGAGCAGGTCGAGGAGTGTGAAAGCGAGCCCGAGACAGAGGACCCCCTCGACATGACACAGCCAGAGGCGGTAGACACGACGGAGGAGTCAACCCCGCCTCGGTCACCCCGACGTCCCATGGTCACCCCCGGTAGAGGCATAGGGCAGGGGGATGCGGGAGGGAGCCCAAGCACAAGGCTCTTCACAGGGATCCCTGTAGGGGTAACTCCACATGTTCTGAGCTCCTCCGACACTAGCCAATTCTCCGGGCAGAGGCGCCCAGGGAATACACCTGTGCGAAGGAAAAGTATGAGTGGACACACCGTGATAGCAGAAGCCACCAAGGCTACAGGGGCCGTGATGGCAGCCCAAATGCAAGAGATTGCCAATGCAAGTAGGGATCTCGAGCGGTCAAAAATTGAAGTTCAGTTGAAGTTATTTTCGGAGCAAATGGAGTATCAACGTGAAAAAGACATGAGAATGTACGAAAATTCGGTGGCTGCAAATGAGAATGCGAGGCTTGCTATTATGAAGCAAGGTGAGATGGTGTCCTGCCTGGCACAACTTTCAACCGTGCTCAGCCAAGGAATGACCATGACACCTGATACAACATCATCACATGGAGGGATTTTCTCAAAGCCGGCTACTGTGCCCCATACCCCGACCCAGTACACGGTGCCTCTGAGTACACCAGGCTCCCATCCCGGCAATCAGCACCAAGTGCAGCACCCCCAACCCCCGATCACCGATGGACTCCCCACTACGACTCCACATGAGGACTACCCTGCCCCAACCCGCTACCCCACTGGATTCCCACAGCCCACGCACCCTATGCCCCAACCCGCTACAACGACGACTGGTTTGGCTGCATCGTATTCCGAAACCGCCTTCACTTCCACAAACAGGTTGCCATGAAGAAGCCCGGAAGATAGATCTGCGTAGAAGTCCAAGTGTTAGTGCGAATTTCGTCATGCTATTATGATGGCAATTCAGTCTGATGTTTGTTTGCATGAAGCGATTTAAATTCATCAAGTAATAAAAAAAAAAAAAAAAAAAAAAAAAAAAAAACATTTGGACACATGAGAGACTGTCCCGATTCTAACATAGAGTTTGTAGGCTGCATTGAAAGTGACTGTGGGAGGGGTTGGTGAGTGAACTTACAGCCGCATGCATGCTACGGTTGATGATGGCGTTGAGTCGTGAGGTAAACGCCTAGCTGCGTTCTCTTAGCACTCCCGAGAGCCGCTGCTTCATGGTCCCCGATCACATCTCCAGCCTCCGGCACTACGACATCGTCATTGACGACCTCCCCTTGCAAACCCTCCCGTCGTAGTACAGTCAGTAGCTCCTCCACCTCCTCATGCGACTGTCCAAGTAATATATTGTGTAGAATAGCGCAACACATGACCACATCCGGAACAAACGTGACTGACAGGTCTGATTTCCCCATCAACTGCCGAAAGGTTTGTTTCAAGATACCAAACGCGTTTTCTACTACACAACGACCTCGGCGCAGTCTACGATTGAACAAAGTCTCAGCCAAGCTAAGGTGATTCTGTGTCCTGTGAGGCACCATAAGCCAAGGAAGGAGGGGGTATCCCAAGTCCCCCACAATGTAGGGTGTAAAACCGTCCACAGACTGTGCAGGGTCCATCAGCGTCCCATGCATAGCAAGTTGGTACAAACTAGATCGTCTCAGCATGCGAGAGTCGTTAGTTGAGCCCGGCATGCCTACATACAGATCAAGAAACCGTTTCTCGCTATCCACTACAGCCTGACAGTTTATGGTGTAACCTCCGGACTTGAAATAGTAATAGTCAGCACGTACAAATTCAGGTTTCTTAATTGAAACATGCATCCCGTCAACTGCCCCGACTACACCAGGCAAGCCACAGAGATCAAAAAACTTAGCCTGCTTTTCCCGTAGTCGTTCGCCCGAGGGCCAAAGGATCTCATGTCTGAGGCTATCGTTAATTGCGTGCACCACTTCCCGAATGACCTTATGGACAGTGCTCCGTCCAATCGCGAACATTTCGCTGCACACAGTGAAATTAGCACCATGTGTTAGTTTAAACAAAGTGCAAGCAACGCGAATGAGGACCGGAATGGCAAGTCTGAACTTCGTGTCTTGTTTCTGCACATGCGGGCGCAGGACATCGGCCAATGCAAACACGGCTGGCTTGGTCATTCGAAACATCTGAACCCATCTTGTGTTGTCATATTGATCTACAAGGAACTGGGAGAACCAAGTTGTCGACCTTGGTTTCACCCAGTACCCCAGATCGTCATCAAGGTATGAGAAAGGTGTACATAGTCTGAAATTGTGTAGTGCTGAACTGATGAAGCTTGCGTAATCAAAGTGTGCGAAATCGAAACTGTGCAGCATTTCCTGGAGCGGGTCCTCTCCTTCTACATCAGCCTCGATCATCGGGGGAGCCTCAAGCGACTGATGTATGCGGAGCAACAGCAACAGCATCCAAGATGTAATTGCCAAGCTCCCGGATGCATTAGTCAGTGGTTCCATTCGAGCATGCCCAGCATACACCCCCTCTGATCACGTTTACCTGCATTCCACACATTGCAACCATCATGTGAGTTCATCCTCTGTCATGGAAAATAAACACCCTAATGTCACCTTAATAAATACTACGCATAAAAACAAACCACAAATCGTAACCGGACATTGGACACGCCCCTACGGGACTGACTTTGAGACCGCCACTGTCCACAAGAAAAGAAAAAAATTAAAAAAAAACCAAACCTTCTTCGATCAATTCACAGTGCAGAGTATACAAAGAACCTGGAAACTGAAAAGGGGAAGGTGATATCACAGTAAACTCACGTCTGCAGTGGTCGACTCCCAGACCGGTTCGGCATCAGCGACGAGTTCAGAAAACACTCCGATGCCCAGCGCTTAACATGAAAGAACCGAAATACACCCCAGTGAACCAAGTAAACCCTATGAACCCACACAAACCCCAAACCCCGACGCTTTGGAATTGATCGGCAGAAATCCCCACTCCGTGAACGTAATATCCCGCCCCTTCCCCCCCCACTGCAATCACTGGGGAAAAAAAAACCTGAACTTCCGATGCCTCTCTGTAACCACAATGATCACCTTCCGCAAGGAAACCCCACTCTCCCCCTTACCGCTCTCCAAAACTCTCTTCACAATCCAAATGAAAAGCGGAGCAACCGCATAAACCCCGGAGCCCCCCCCCCCCCTCCCTCGAGAACCCCAACACAAATTAGACGCTGCCAGAAAGCATCTGCTTGGCGCAGCTCATCCCTTCCAGAAGGAAACGGTGCATGCGAAGGCGGAACAAGACGAAGGCGAAGGCGAAAATGAAGCGCACAGGGAGGGACCAGAGCACAAGGAGAAAAAAGGAGAAAGACAACCAGACAATGTCACCACAACGTGAAAGGTGACAAAAGTGAAATTGACAACATAACACCGCCCCCCACTCCGGCTCCGGTGTGACCCGCCACTCAAAAATTTCATCATTACCCACTGAGGTGGCACTTACAATCGATAAGACCCCATCAGGTCTGAACGCGGCCCAGGTAATCAGTACCCCATAACCCGGAACATTACCCCATAACCATGGCCCAGTGGGAAACCGGTTACAAAAAATCCACTTCGGGTCTTAGGCCATGTAGTTAATTCTTATGTAGTGCCAGGTGTGATGGTACCTTTAGGCCTATTATCGTGGGTGACTTAGTGACAGATTTACAATTTGAATCTGTAGTTCTCGACTAAGTGGGGAATTTTACTCCATGTAGTAGGTCAAAGTAGTTTGACTCGTAATTGTGAGGAGGTTGAAGTGGAGAGGATCTATAGAATTAGGATATCATATGGAAAAAATTGTTATTTCCGCTTTATACACGTGTATGTGAACACTTGATTTAAACACAGGTACATTTATATAAAGCGGGAATGGGCCTTCTCAATTGTAACCCTAATCTTGTGAGGGCTCTTCACCTCTCTTGGAGCTCACTTCCAATCATAGGAGTAGTAGTCAAGCTTCTTTTTACCTCCGAATATAGTAACACCCAGATTACCTTGCCTGTGCACGGTCTATGGCCCCAGACTTAGTTTAACCACGAGGTGATGTTATTGTTGTGGATTTTCTAATACATCAGGCGCATTTCAAAAACTAGTAAAGCAAAGACTCTCCTAATAGAGTCAGCAAGAGTTCTGCAGTAGCAAGCAAGAATCTCCCATGAACAGACTTTTCTACAGCCTAGACATTCTATGCCACCGAATCCACCTTTAGCCTGATTCTAGAATCTAGATAATTCCTTTCAAAGTTGGATTTTTCCATTATTTCTTGGAATTAAAAAAAAAAAAGCATTTAAAAGCTATAAAATATAATATATGAAGTTTGGCTGGAAACTGTCATGTGCAGATGGACTCACGCTAAGGTTATTGCAAACGGTTGAGAGGATCTCGTTGGCAGCAAGGTGTGGAGATGCAATTGGTGGTATGAGGCTTTCAATTCATAGTATCTCGTATTCTGTTCACTTCCAAGTTGATCAGAAGAAGCACTGGAAGGAGATATTATCTAAGGAAGCACGACGTCATGACTCACGCGAGAGACAAAACTCGCACACGAACAGGGAATTTTTCAACGTGAAGAACTGTTCAATACAGTTAGTCATGGCGCGTGAGCTGTAACGTATTGCGGTTCGCCCTTTTTGTTTTGACACAAGTGAAAGGCACCTCTCATTGCAGAGAGAAACAGCACAAAAACGGAGCCCAAAGACCTCGGCCAGACAAGGACCAAGACTCAGGAACATTACGGTTTAACTAATCATATTGTAATATCTGCCTCGAGCGCTACGAATGATTATCCGAATTACAGCTCGATTATTACTCCTTCGAAGTGCACTCGACTCGAGTCCGAAGTGCACTGTTGTGTACAGTAGGAGTTTTAGAAAACTTGCATAGTTGCACTGGTTGGTAACTGCACTCTGATAAGCCGAGACTCAGGTGGAAAGTAAAGTTCCGGAGGTCCAGGCGGAGCTCCGAGAGGACAAAGAATAAGAATGTACTGGTTTACTGTGCCCTATCCGGAGAATGTACTGGTTTACCCATGCCCTATCCTAGTTTCGATGGGAATGATATAGTGCACATAGGTGGTCATGAAATCAATGCAAGACGTGCCCAGGATCGACCGGCGTAACTGTGGCGTTATGATTTACCGGTAAATTTTCGTTTTTGGCTATCATAGCATGGGATGCACAGTGGGGAGACACAGAAAGCACTTCTCCGGCGTTGGTAGATGTGCACTCTACATCGCGATGTCAACGATATTCTAAGCGTGGCAATCGAGCTGTAACAATTCAACGGAGGTGCCCACGCGTGATCCAGCAAGGCTACCGTTCCACGCGACGCAGCAAGACTCCGCATGATCAATCATGCAATATTGGAATCATGTAATCAAAGTTAAGCCCCAGAATTACAACTCCAGCGTGCAGAACACACCCGCTAAACCAACGCAAGGGACTCACAAACCACTTATTCGTGCCAGAAAAGAAAGAAGAAACATACTCCACACCCCCTCGAAAAAATTCACAACCTGTCGAAGATAGATCCATGTACACTCATATGCCAATCGCCAGGAATTAATCACACAACCCGAATCGTAGCTCGCTGCGCTGGGCCCTGCTGCCGTGGTCGGGTTGGATTGGGCCTTATCGGCATTTTGTTGCAAAAAATAAAAATAAAAATTATAAAACCCGAAACCAATTGGAGTAAACCACTCGGAACTCCCAGCCGCATTTGCTAAAGAAAGCATCCTCACAGGAGTTACTCCCCGGAGTAAAACCAAAACCATAAAGCTCGACACGCCGGGCCCATACCCCTAATTAACGCAGACAATCTTAATAAAAACGCCGCATTAGCAAACACGGTAGACTTCATCGAGTCAGGTTTCCGGAAAAGCCACAGCGAGGACAAGTAAGAAAATCCTCAGAATCCCCGGACTCGTCCTGGAATTGCAGAGAATTTTAACGTATTTCCCGAAGGAAATGCTGACAAGCAGATGAAATCTCTGGCGGCGTGACGAGATCACGTGTGAAATGAATACAAATTTTGCTCGCAAAGGCAACGAGCAGTGGGTGACGGGACCGGTTAGAATCGGAACGGGACATGCAGGAAGATATAGCGGCTCTAGCGAGCCACAACGGGGACGGAGAGATGGTTCGACGGGCCCGCCGCATATTGAGCGAAGTGGCGGGCGCTTTTAAGTCACGACAGTTGGAAGCGCACAAGAGTTGGGCTTCGTGATGCGGAGCAGCGTGCGCAGTTTTACTAGACTGAATTTTCAATTATATACTTTGGAGATGGGATGCGATGAGATGGAATGGTAAAGCTGCGCAGCTGGACAGCATCATGGAGGGCGATGGAGGTCGCGCGCGGCGGGAGGCACATGGATCTGGTGAGTTGAAAGACTAGCTAGCTTTGAGGGTGATTGAGGAATCGCTAGCACGGGATTCCGGGACTCGGACGACACTTGTGAAGGTGGTGATGTGCCGTGTCTGGATTGCGAATGAATCAGCTTTGCGAGGTGCTGGGAGCGGACCTGGTGAAGGTGGTGTGTTGGGATGAGCGGTGGCGTTGCAATGTCCCTTCTTTTGAGGATTAATGATCGGGGGAAGGTTTGAGAGCTTTGTGTGAGGAATTGAGCTCCGGAAGGATATCTGGTTGATGGAGATTCTGGAGTTTTGTGTTCTGGAGCTTTGGTTTTAGAGGTTCGGTGACGGAGGAGATGGTGTGGAAGTGGTGAGGTGCAGATGCAGATGGAGTACTAAGACGCAGGGCGTCTGTAGTTTAGTTTCGTAGTTCTGGAAGGTGTGTGTTTGCGGGGGATGAGAGCGGACTCGGCTTCGGGGAGGATGGTGATGTTTGTTGGAATGTGGTGAGAGGTGAGGTGGGTCTGTGAGCTCTGGTGGTTTTGACAATTCGAAGGTTGTGTGAGCTTTTTCAGTTGCGGTGTTGGTCTCGTGAAGGTATTTAAGTTAGGTGTGTCAACGGAGTTTGTGTGTTGGGTACAGTGGTGAGGGGTCAATGTCGGAGCTCGAATTCAATGAAGAAGTAAAGGAATGCTCTTAAGTCTCGATCGCTTAGTGGTATAGAAGTGTAGACGGTTAGCAATTCAGTTGCTACTGACGGCGTTGGAACACGTGTGTGACCACGCCTAATTCTCTCTTTTCTTGGCTGGAGCAGAACGAGAAACTATTCTTGAAAATTGAAATCTGTCTCTCAATGTTTGAATTTGAATATTTGTGATTTATTGCTGTGGATGTTGCGATGGCGTCGCTGTGTAGTATCCCAAGAAGGAGAAGGAGAAGAAGAAGACGAGGAGGGAGCCGAAATTCTGAAATCTCTTTATCTAGAAAGATTCAGCGAAATGGCGCCCAGGATGACGGTGTTTCAAAGGAGGAATGCAAGCTCTCGGCCTCATCAGGGGCGGCTATCTGGGTACAAATTTCA
Organism: Ceratodon purpureus; assembly: GCA_014871385.1. Lineage (NCBI taxonomy): Eukaryota > Viridiplantae > Streptophyta > Bryopsida > Pseudoditrichales > Ditrichaceae > Ceratodon > Ceratodon purpureus. Next base: position 17,048,578 of record CM026423.1, on the reverse strand, counting down.
TACATGAACATGTCGACAAACTTTGTGTCTCGTCGTGTCAAAACCCTTCCTCCACCCTCTGCAACAGAGCATGATATTATTTTATTCAAAATAAAAGAACCCTGAACCTTCGTAACTAACCCTCCGACCCGCCATATTTCATTATGAATCTGTATTCCTTTGCTGGACTTGTTGTGAATTGCAGCTATTTTCAGGAGATTGTTTGAAATTGAGTATTCATTGGTCATGGCCATATTGTTCCTCTGAGCTGCAGTGTTTTTCTGCCAATTCTTACTGCTTTGAATCCCTACATTCATTGAGGATGATTTGATAGACTCATAAGTTGTACCTTCTATGTTGTTGACAAAAGAATTAATTGTAATGTTTTTGGTGGCCTATTTTTTGTCGGGGTTTTCGTGCAGTCTTAAAATGCACTCACCATTGTGAGTTGTTTTTGTCACTGTCTCTTGACCTGAACTTCCTTGAGCGAGGGGACTTCAGTAATTTTTGCAACTAATTTCAATTCATGGTGATAATTGCAGTAGGAGACGAACTATGAATCGTCCAGTCAGTAGTGACCCTCTCGAAATTTCAGTGCCTTCGGTGTATGAGTTCACCGACCAAGCTCATTCTCCATATCAACGCAGGTATGGTGTCATTACCTACAGCTCATGGTTTTCAAACCATGGTCAATTTTTAGGTCCCTTCTTTTTATGCAACTGGTCCATGCTCCTATCCATGTACCAGCTTTTAGTTCTTTCGTGAAGGATTGCAGATCCATATCGAGCTGGACACGCCTCATCCCATTCCATTGGTCTTGATAATCATACTCCATGAATGTGAATTTCGCTTTGTGTTATATTTGTTACTGACCTTCGCCTTGCAAATAATTTGCAGGTTAAGGATCTCAGCAGGTGGCCAGTGCACACCAATGCACGAAGACGGAGAGTCGAGCAGTGAAGGTGGGGTGGAGGTAGAGCAGGTTCTGTATGATGAAGCAAGATCAACTAGTGGACGCATGAAGTTCGGGATTGCCAAATTCGGGTTAGCAGATCTCATGCATGAAATGTTTTTGTGGCTCATAAAACAGTCCAAGGGCAAGGACATCAAAGCTTCTAAGGTACTCTATACATTGTTCGCTAGAAATTCCTTTCATACTTTGATTTTCTTACACTTCATATCATCGACCGTACTGATAGCTGATGACACTGCTGATGAATGTGCCAGCTTCTCCTCGGCAGAAAAATTTGTAAGTTTGAATATCTTGTTGGATTCCTTACCTTCAAGTGTTTAATAGCTTGTGAATTTTGGCATATAGGGTGTGTTGGCGATGTATCACGACTTATTTCTATATGGTGAAGTACCATTTACAATAAAAGTGCGAACAGCTCTTCGGGCGTGGCCAATACGCCCTATACTTATATGGGTATGACTACTGATTACCTTTTCTTGAAGCTATGTGGAATGTGTTCTTCGAGTTCTTACGCTCAAATACAAAAGAAAATCTCATCTTGCTGAAGTCGGCCTTGTAAAATCGCTTATCTGTGCAAAATAATGATCGTCACATCAGTTTTCCTGTACGCTCGCTGGACAAAAAAGATTGTGTTAGCTGCGGTCTTAAATAGTGGCAATTCCGACATGATTTGCAGATGGAGTTTTTTGCGGCTGTCATGTCCGTGACCATATATATTATATGTTCGTAAGTCCAGCCTTCCCCATGCTCCTCGTTTCTGTGCATAGGGTTCATGTTCGAGAAGGTTTCTCTTGTACTGGAGCCCATCATAACTCTGTGCTTTTGGCAGCATTTGCAGTACTTTGTCATGTTAGAGGCCTTGTCATCAGGTTTATTTTTTCTGCAGATACCAAACGGATACATCTCATCGAGAACCGTGGCAGCGGCTTACGGAAATTGCTTGCGGCCTCTTTTTTGTGATTGATTACATTTTGAATGTCTACAGGTGTGTTTCGTTCCAAAACATCACTTACCTGATTAGTACATGAATATTCTCTGCATGTTACATTTGCATATACTTGTGAAATTACGATTCTCTGAGTTTTTCAATGATCATTTCAAGAATTAGCAGTTTAATTGTTGTTTCAGAATTACTATTAGAAAGTTGACCATAATTTACCGCGTTCTCAAATTGCAATTATTCTATGATCGCAGTGCTCCGGTGAGGCTCTACTATATCTTTTCGTTTCGTGGAGTAATCGACCTTGTTTGCTGTGTTCCTATCGCTCTGTATTGGAGGTAAAGTTGGATGTAGTGTTTAATTCTGACTCAAATTCCTGCTGTAAAAGCTCATTTTGGTTAATACTTCAGGTGCTCTGGTCTTTCTAAGTGCATTGAAATGAAATGAAAGGGCCGGTAAGGTGGCTAATACATGTATCCTTTTTAACTTGACATGTGCAGCCCTGTGGACAATGGTGCGGCCGCTATATTGCTCTTCTTTCGGGTGTTGAGGTGAGGTGGTTCTGGGCCGGAAGAAAGCAGTTTTCATTACTATCCATAACCTTTAAGAAATTTAACTGACCATTTCTATGTTTCGATACAGGATCATGCCTTTTATCGCCCACGTAGGGGGACTGACAGGCGGTGCCATCCAGGAGCAGATTTTTATACTTGCCATGTACACGTTTGGAGTCGGTTGGTGCATCATCCTCTTATTCAATTATCAAGATTCCTGATGATTAGTGTAACGTGTACTGCTCCAGATGAACTTTGCCTATTCATGATCGTCCTGGAAAAATTTGTTTCATGGTTGTAAACAATTGGAAAAACACCCTCACAGTTCTGGATTTTTGTACGCATGCTTGCAGTATTTATTGCTGCGGGAATTTTGCAATGGGTTGACAACAAGGCGACTAAACCAAGTGTGAAAGAAGCTCTTGGTTGTAGTCCAGATGGCTGCTTATCATTCTTTGATTCCCTCTGGTTCATGATTGTTACGGTGGGTTCACAAACTTCATTGTTGATTTACTCCAGTTTTCTGTTGAAACTGGAGGATATAGAATGTAGTGCCGCAACACTTGTTCTTTCAACTGTTACTCTAGCTTGACTGTTTGTTCACCTGGCAGATGTCGACAGTGGGCTATGGCGATATCACACCCAAGTCAAACTGGGGAAGGGCTGTTGTGTTGTGCGTGATTATTAGTGCCTTGGTGATTCTACCTCCTCAGATCAACCGTATTTTGGGTCTTGCATCACGAAGGTGCGTTCTTCTGTAATAGAGCATGGTAATGTCCTCTGAATACATGTGGCAGGAGATTTTAAATTGATTATGTGTTATACTTTGTGCTGTTGAGATGTTTTCCAAATCCGTGATTTTATCAGAAGTTATACGACATGGTCCAGACAATTGAAACAACTAAGCAGTTGATTTTTACACTTAGTATATGATGAATTGCTTTTGAAAGTGCAGGCCTTACGGAGGAGTTTTTGAAGTGCGCAAAGTCGTAGGTTCACGTTTTATTATAGTCAGTGGCAACCTGTCATACAGGACAGTTCAAGATTTTCTGGCCGAATTTTATCACCCTGCTCACGATAAAGGTAAGTCAGCATGACCAGCTTCAAACTTAGGTGCTCATGTGGACCTCGTGCTGGTGTCTCGGATCTTTGCGGTGGTAATGCGGCTTCCACAGAGTGGTCATTAGCAATTTTACGTGGAAGGATTTTAATAGTGGTGTCATAATCAGTTTGAAAACTAGGTTGGCATTTGCGAATTAGTGCTATTGGCCTTTCTTTTGAGAATCACGTTGAGGTATGTGAAGTATTTAGCCACCTTTGCTCATTGGCGGCATTGCTGGGGACTTGTTGCAGACATGTGGGCATTTCCTGTACGAGTGGTCATCATGGCTCCTTTCAAGCCTTCGTAAGCACATCCACACTTCCATACGGTAGTAGCTCTTATGTTTGACATTCTCCTAACAAATCTACAATCAGATGCATCAAAATCATACAGAAACACTTGTGCCTACAAGTGGGATGCTGAAGTGGGAGATGAGGGTCTACAGGTTTGAATTGAAGACATTGTTGATGCACTACAAGGATAGAGTGGAGTTCATCCAGGGCACCCCTGTTAAGGACTCTGACCTTGACCGTGTCAGTGCCAAAGTAGCATCCGCAGTTTATCTCCTTGCTGACGCCCAAGCCAAGGTATGAAAGCATCTATTATTCAGACCTCACCTTCCATAATTGATGTATTGGGATAAGTCAGTCGGAGAGCCGTCTATTGGATTGCAGCCATTTTAATTGAAAATTTACAATGCAAAGCCCATGTTGCAACTGTTGGTCACAGTCTACAAGATCATGATCGTGAGAGAAAACCTTGTGAATTCTACTTGCGAGTCTATAAATTTTGTAATCTGCAGGATCCAGAAGCAGAAGACGCTGCTCAAATTGTGAGAACACTGACTGTGCATCGCCATTGCGGTTCCAAAGTCCGTGTGATTGTGGAGTTGCTCCAACCTGAAAGGGCTGCAGGTGCCATTTGGGACGATACCGAGCATGGCATTGAGATCATTTGCCTCGACCAAATCCGATTTAAACTTCTAGCCCGCAGGTTGTTTTTCATCCGCTTTACGCCTTTAAGTATGATGTACTGTTTTTGTTGACCGTTTTTCGTTTAATTCTACAAGGTAGACTACTAATACACAGCTTTGTCGTGTAATAAAACAGCTGCCATATCAGAGGCCTTTCAACATTTTTAGTCAATCTATTCCGCTCTGGAATAGACATTTCAAAACCGCTGAAAGGTCACTGGATGATGAAATACATGCACGGTCTCCACCAGGAAGTCTTCCCAGTGATTTTACCGGAGTTTTTTTTCAATGAACACCTAACTTTTGAGCAGGTATGTTTCGGTAATGTGCCTACGTCCCGTATTTTTTTCGTGTACAATAATACACTTAGTAGTTCTAAAGTTTTGAGATAATGTACAAGAATAGTATCTCTAACTAATGAGCGCTTTCTAACTGCAGGCCGCAGAGTTGGTATACCGAAAATTCAATATCGTACTATTTGGACTCGATATTGCACGCGAAGAGCTCGGCGACGATCATGACGAAGTGTTTCGCGACGTTTTGTTGTACCCAAAAGGAAGGATAATAACTTCATCAGATGTAGGCTTAGTGATAGCCAAGAATCTCCAAGCAGCTGAAGAGATTTCCAAGCTCGATTTAATCATGCACCCACCTTGTTCGGGATTGCGCAAGTTGTGCTGCTCTCCTTGCATCCAGTTCGGGTTGACGAAGGCTCCACGTCCCGAGGAGTTGCGTGAGCTTCTACACATAGTGAGGGAAGGGAACTCTCCAGATGTTGGTTCAAATGATACGCTACAGTTCTCTTATGAACACAAAATTGCAATCATCGAAGAAGAGAAAGAGGCCAGTGATCTTGATGGATCCGTTTCAAAGGTTGAAGCACGAAAAATTGACACTGCTACGAGTCGGCACCATGGTCTCACATCTCACTCGTGTTTAGTGAAGGGTGATAAAGATGGGAGCCTCCATGGTAAACATCGGAAGCAAGGCATTGTTTCACAAGTCTCCATAGGGAAGTCAGACTTGAAAGAGATGGCCAAACCTCATGTCAAGCCGGCTCCACGAAAGGAACTAAAGCCGTTGGAGATCCCGGATTCACCTCGAGACAGCAATCATCGGTCGCATTTTCCGGATGCCACGACTCCCGATACTCCACGCAAAGTGGTTATTAGTCTCGAAGAAGCCATCGATATGGCGATGTGCTGGCCTCCTTTGCATCAGAACGACAAGCCTGATCCGGCAATTTTAGAGCGTCGTGCAGGTGAAATCGCAGAAAACCTTCAACACCGGACGATGAACGTTGTTGTGAAGCTCCAAACTCCTCACGTCCTAGTATGCATACAAGGAAAATGGCCTTGTAGTCTGTTTTATTTTGTCTCGCATCTTAGAACGCCTGGGTTACCGAACCCACCTATAGTAATTCTGCACCCGAATTTGCCAGCTGCATTGGAGTGGGGTACCGTTGGTTTCTTCGAACATGTTTACTTTGTGAAGGGTTCTCCGAGCTATGAGCTTGACCTTGTAAGGGCAGGAGTTCTTCAAGCGGAGAAGGTAGTCATTCTAACGCAGGGCATCCAGTTGGATCAATCCAGTGGCGATCAGGCTAACGACGAGGAGCGTCTCATGCCTTCAAACGCCTTCACGCTTGATGTCAACAATGTCTTCATTGCAGCCACGGTGAGTTGCTTTCCTATCCAAAATTGCCTTCGAACGTTTAATGTCGCGCTCTAGCAAATAGTTCTTCAAAGTCTTGGGCTCATTTTCTTAGTGGTGCCGATAAGATCGGTGATGTGTTTTAGTTTTGATATCATTGTACACTGAAGCATTGAAGCTGTACTTGCAGGTGGAGAGGTTGCTGCGGCCGGCCAAGGATCGTGTAATAGTTGAACTCCAGCAAGAAACAGAAATCCAATACCTTCAACCACGACTGGTATTTGATCGCCGTATCTTTGACAGTGAAATGTATCAGCGCAACCGATCTGCTACATTCCAGTTTGCTCCTCCATACATTGATGGAAAGGCATTCTGTCCGGCCGCTCTTGGATTCCTCATGTGAGTACCGACCATGATGCACAAGCACAACCTGCATGTGGGTTCACTTTTGTTACTTAATTTTGTTGCTCTGAATTTTGATTACAACGTCCCGGAGTACATAAACGTGAATGGATGGGATGTGCAGGTACTCCTCGTTTTACAATTGTCAAACACTCGCAATTGTGGATCAGCTCATTTGTGGAGGCCAAGTTCTTGAGACGGACGAAGAGACACATGTGGAGCACTCCTCTGACCGTCTAGTTCGAGAGCTTGACCAGATCCCTGTGCCCAAATCCTACGTTGATCGTACTTTCCAAGAGCTCTTCATCGGGTTGCTGCGAGACCACGGAGCTTTGGTCCTAGGTCTCTACCGAACAACAGGAACGAATCACGAAGGCCTTGGCTTTGTGTACACTAATCCCATTCCAACTGAGGTTGTTGAAGCCTCAGACCTTGTTTATATCTTGCATTGATCGATTCCGTTGGGAGACACCTCGCCCAAATTCAGTCATGCTGCATAGAAGTGGGGCACAATCCTACAGCTGAATGTACTGAATGGGCGCTCTCCTCTGTAAGTTTAAGCCTCTTGTACTCCAAACAGCTGCCATAGCTTACAACTTGGCACTATATTTTTCTGTAGGTAGCTAGCACAGGAAATTTATTAATTACGAGCTGTAATGTTGAAAGCGCCGAAGATCCAACAGAAATATATAAATTTGGTTTCTTCGTGAGATACTGTATTACAAATTACAAAGTTGAGTTCGGGCCGAGGCTACAACCTGCACAAGGCGGCCCATGAGATGCGTATTCATGCCGCCAACGGTTTCGGTACATGTTGTCCATTCACCGGGAAGCGAATGTGCTTTCGGTTGTAGTCTGTAGAGTAACCGACTGAGAGTCAATACAAGCGTGATCCAAATTTATCATTCACTGCACGAAAGTAGCGCAATGTGAAAGAAAGCAGCTCACGTTTAGACGGACGTGGCATGGCTGTCATTTTGAAGAATGAGGCGGGGGAGAAGTAGCTCTGTCGTGCTCTGATGACACCTTAGCTAAGTGGAAGAGGTACATTGAAGTGGAAACTGTACCAGGAATTTGAGGATCACTAACTCGGCACGAAGGAAGTCAATACAAGCTTTCCATCGAGCGGAAAATTTGCTGCAAGTTACTACTAGCTAAGCATATCTAGATGGTGGAATGAAGTTGCTGCAGATGTCATGGATTAAATGAGATCAAGCAAGTATTTATCTCAAGGACATATGCTTGCATGTGTATGTCCCGAGCTTATATGTTTTCCAATTATGCAACGTTCACGGAATGAGTTCCATATCGACTCCTGTGCATGTTACATTGTGGAGTTTTTCAGACGCGAATTCAGCGTCCGTGACACAGGACGAAATTATAAAATAACAATGATGTGCAGAGTGTGGCGAATTGTGCAGCAAGGGTCACGAATTGAATGATTTATTTCCGGTAATTTCGATTTACTCCAGTTTGATGCAAATCAGTATGTGGAGTTAAAAGCATTGTGGCGAGGTTGGCAACAAGAGTGAGCAGACTTGATCTGTCTTTGACGATCGCCAAGGGCGTCAGGGGCGACATAGCCATGAGATTCTGGTCGAAGAATTAGTGTTCAATTGGTGTTCTGCTGAAACCTTCATAGTGGTAGATAGTGGAGTGAATTAATGTAGGCTCGTGGTACATAATGATGAGATAACTTATGACGTCATTTCAGAGGAGTGTCAAGTACCGGTACTGGCACGATACACTACTGTACAGTACAGTACACTGCAAGCGAAGTTACAATTAGGGTCACTTTATTTCCCCCAACGAGCGTGGCTTGGTTACCATGTTAGGTTGGGGTCAATTTTTTGCCCCTATCCGTTTTTGTCTTTTTTTTGGTTTTTTTTTTTTTTTTTTTTTTTTTTTTTTTTTTTTTTTTTTTTTTTTTTGCTAATTTCAGGACTGCAAGCCTCAAGTTACAATATTTAGGTCCTCTGATATCAATAAGGCCTCATTCAAGCATAATAATAGGGGTAGAGATTTGCCCCCACCTCTCTCAAATTTGGGCTCTAAACCACGCTCGTGAGGAATATTTTGGCCCAAACCACACGAGAGCCAGAGAGAACTAAAGGAAGCTTCACAACTTCTTCCAACATGGCACTTTGCTTTTGAAAAGTCTCCTTTTCGTTATTTTTCTGCTTATATTGTAGAACTTCCAAGCACTAGTACCCGGTAATATTGAACTACGTTTATTGTGCCATGTTACTCTACTTTATTGTCAAGTAGATCCTAAAGCAATATCCAAAGCTAAAAAGTTATTCCATGTCATTGTTGCCATTCCCCATACTTCCTCTCAAGTGGCGACCACTTGCTCATTTGAACCAATGCTATTCATTCAACTCACTGCCATTCATGCAAGTTTCCTCCCGTGTGGTTCGGCCCTTAGACAATTCCCTACAATTGATGGGACAATAGAAGTGACAAGTAGGCTTCGACTTCTCATGATTACCTTAGGCTGGAACAGACTCAAAGTTTAACTATGCTCCAAAATTTTGAGAGAGAGCAAAATCTTCTCATGTAAGAGCTGTGAAGCGGATTCTCAAGTACTTCAAAAGTTCCTCAGGTTTGCGCATTACTTATATTGCTCCGTAAAGCAATGCCAATCCATTGGTAGCATATTTGTGATGCTATCTATGTAGCTGATATAGATGATTGGAAGAGAAAATCTTGTTACATATTGATGCTTAATTGTGGTCCAGTTTTAGGGTGCAGCCGTGCATCGCCACAAGTACTACCAAAGTAGAATCTATTGCTGCTCATCTGGGCATCCAAGAGATAATATGGCATCTTCGACAATACACTATCTCCGTTATTTTCAAACGGGTCCCATGATCTTGTATAGCAATAACCAAGTTGCCATCCGCTTGGTATATAATCCAAAATTTTGAAGACCAAGCACATCGACATTAAATTTTACGAGATCCGTAAAGCAGAAGCACTAAGAGAAATACGAATGCACAAAGGTAAATATAAATCAATTATACCAATACAACTAACTATATCGCAAATGTCTTTACAAAGACATTGCTTAAATACATTGCTTAGAGACATGAAGAATCTGCATGGCCTCATCGAATTTAACATTAGCCATTCAACCTTTTCTCGAGTAAGAGTAATATTGATGGAATTACCTTAGATCACATACAGTACGGTATGAGGTTGGTTAAAGCATCTTCAATCGGGCCGTTTTCGCCCACGCCAACGGTAAGTAGCGGAGGCAGCATCTCGCAGCGCGGGCAAGTAGGTACGCTTTCCTGTCCGTTACTACATGACTCCTTGCAAACCAGCTCCCCCTCTCGTCACATTTTTCCTCTTTGGCGTGAGAAAGAGTCGTCCCGGTAGAGTACTCACAGGGGCCACCATGGCACATGTAGAGGTGGCAAAGACACGCAAGGGCAGAATTTTCAGTGCTCAGGAGGAGAGAAGCTTGTGTAGGAGTTTTCTTGCAATTTCGCAGGACCCAATTTGTAGCAATGGTCAACGCAATTCTGCGTTTTGGGATAGTATCACTGCTTACTTCAATTAGAACAAACCACGCACAAATCTTGTGGGCCCAACTTGGTCTCTAGAGAAAAAAATGGGGTCATATTAAGCATGATGTTGCCAAGTTTTGTGGGGCGTACAAGCAGGTGTTTGATATTAGAGAATTTGGGACGTTGCTTGATGATGATGTTGTTGAGAAATCGTTGCAGTTATACAGAGATCGACATCCCAAGCAGCAAGCTTTTGTTTACTTGCATGGTTGGCAAGTTTTGAAGGATGTTCCAAGGTGGTGGGATTCGCCTGTGGATGTGCAAAGGCAATCAGCAGCTAGGGAGAGTGGCGCAAGGGTTGTAGCCATGGGGAAGTGATCAACGACTGCAATCCCTCCTACAGTAGCCCCGGAGGAGGCAATGGATTGTACTTGTTCAGGTAGCGCCTCGGAGGACGACGTCGCTGAGGTGAGCCCGTCGGGGTTCACGAAGAGACCCACGAGGCCGTAGGGGTCCAAGGTGGCGAAGTCAGATCTCTTGGCGCAGAAGAAGTGCGATAAGATATTGCAGGCGCATGCCCGTGCGACGGAAACCATGGCGGAGGCAAGCCTTTGGAAGGCCAACGCCCTCCAGGACCAGTGCGCCATGTCGTTGTTCAATATGCCAGACCAAGACGCCATGAGCGACGAGGCGAAGAAGTACTTTGCTCTCTGTCGCCAAGAGGAGATCCACCGGCTGGAGCGGCGCATGCAGGCAGAGAAGCGGCAAGCGGAGGTAGAAGAGCTGGAGCATGCAAAGCTGCTCAATGAACGGAACCTAGAGAAGGTCGCCGCAAAGAAACCTTGCGCTGGTACACCTTCTTCGAGAACAACAACTACTGGCTCGCCTGCGCCTGCAGTCACCACTGCTCCGCCGACTGCACCCTCGCCAACCGGGATGGATTCAACTGTTACCGAAGTAGGTACGTCTTTTGCACCCGCCACTCCTCCATTTTTATTTTTTTATTTTTTTATTTTTTTTATCTATGTCGATGTTGAAGTTGGAGCTGAGAAGCTCATTTTTTTTTTCCCCTATTGATCTTGAAGTGGGAGCTCAAAAGCTCCATTGTTTATTTGAATGATTGTTGACGTTCAAGTTGTAGCTGAGAAGCTCCAATTCATTTTTTAATCTTTGTCAAGGTTCAAGTCGGACCTAAAAAGCTCCATTTGTATTTTTTATTTTTGTGACAATTTTGGGGTTGGAGCTCAAAAGCTCCATTATCGACATCAATTTATTGTCAAGGTTCAAGACGGAGCTGAAAAGCTCCATTTCTCTTTTAATCTCTGTCGATGTTAATGTTGGAGCTGAAAAGCTCTATTTTTTTTTTGATGTTTGCAGATCACCATCAACTTGGGAGCTCAGAAGCTCCATTTGTTTACAGTTCCTCCGTCGATGTTCAAGTGCTCTGCTCCAAATCCGCTCATGTTTATATTTTATTCGTTGTCCATGTTGATATCAGAGCAGAGGAGCTCCATTTTTTTTTAATGCTTCATAGCACTTGAATTCAACGAGTGACTTGTGCATAGACACTCCTACGCGTGCACATCACATTGAAAGGAGATAGGCATGACATGTTCATGACTAAAAATTTGGTTAGGGCTTGGGGTACCCCAGTCAAGTGGCTTGGGGTCCCCAGTCCAGTGGCAGCTTGAGGTCCCAGATGTAGTGACTTGGTGTCTAAGTTTCAGTTTTAGTTTTAGTTCCACTTCAATTCCACTTCAGTTGACATGTTCTAGTTCAGTTGGCATGTGAACATGGATGGCATAGATAGCGTGTGAGCATGTGAGCATGGACCCATGGATGGCATGTGAGCATGGAGGCATGGATGGCATAGTTGACTGCAACCTCTGCTCCTCCTCATCAACAGTTCATTTTTTTTTCCTTCTTAAATCTCTCTTCCTCTCTGTATTCGGTGTCTGCTTTCATTGCATTTGCTGCTACCCCTCCTCCTGAGGTTCAATTTTTTGTCTTTCATTATTTCAATCCTGCTTTTAAAATGCTCCATGTCGAAGGTGGAGCTGAGCAATGCCTTTTTTTTTTTTTTTTTAAAATCCTGTCCATATCATTTCGGGATCTCCTTTTCCAATTATCCAACTCCCTGTTTGTATTTGAATTCTGCAATCCCCTTCATCGTCATTTCCTTGTTTTCTTTTTTTAACACTCTGCTTTCATTGTATATTTTTTTATTTTTTTTGAAGCAAAATCAATTGCAGGAAAGAAATAATACAAGCCCTCATCAGGCAAACGCCCAGGGCAGGAACAGAGTCACCAGAACACTAAAGGCTGATTAGAAGGGAAAGGTTTCCAAACGACAGAGAGACCACTACGAGTACAAAACAACTCATGCTGCAGCCAAATAGAATCGAACTCATCTAAAGCTTGTGCAGCTTTCTCAGGGGTCTTTGCCTATTTAATTTTGCGCAACACCTTAGTCCAGTCAACCCGCCCATATTCGAGGAGGGAATCCCAAACATAAAAGTGGATCTTGGTAGAAGACCAGATAGATCCTTCGAAAACTGCTTCGTTTCGGAGTATCCAGGTACCCCAAACCACGATACCTCTGAGGTATGCCCAGATACGAATGAATCCCATCTTGCGAAGGCGGACTTTCTTGCCAAAGAGACATTGATCCAGGGTAAATGAACGAGCAGGACCAAGATTGCGAGGGCCTTTGGCTAGCCAGTGAATGATCAAGAAAGCCATTGCCCACATCTTTCGAGAGTAGGGGCAGTGAAAGAACCTGTGCACATAGTTTTCTGGGGTGCGGACAGGGCAAATCGGGCAAGCCGGGTCAGCGTTAATGTTGAATTTATTCCTCCATGTGTTGGTGGCTACGGCCTGGTGCCAGACTGACCATAAGAATGCTGCTTCTTTCTGAGACCTGCGTTTCCAAAGCTCGCGCCAGTCCAGCTGAAAATTGAGGACTTTTTCATGACGCCACTTGTGAGCTATTGGGGTTTTGAGTTGATTCCTCTTGGTGATGAATTCCTTGCCAATCTTCGCGCTATACATAGTGAACGGGGTATTGTTTCGCCAACGCCATAATTGTGGATCGAACTCTGGAAGCCTGCCAACAATCCCATAGTAAACATGAGCTTGGTTCTTGATAGATTTGCCCATCGGAGAAACTCTGGCCATGCGGGTGATCCCTCTCCAATGTCTGGCTACAAACTCCAAATGTCTTGAGCTATCGTGTATCAAGGCTCTGGATTGGCTTCCGACTGAATAGGTCAGATACATAGGAGGGATGCTGGAAAGGAAATCCTTGGATTCAATTGAGGCCGGGCACCAACTCCTCCCGGTTTGCAGCAGGAACACCGGAGTGACGTCTTCAGGGCTTGAGTAACCGCCGACCCACATACCAGGTCTAAGAGACTTGGGGTCAGAATTTAGCGGGGAGCTATATTGCTGAATGACCTGCAATCTCAGAGCCTCAATCCCTTGCAGTTCGTGCTGGTGCAGGTTAAATTCTACCATAAGCGAGTTGAGTGGCTTGAAACATCGGGCCTGAGAGTTCCAAAGGTTACCAACTGTCTTGAGCCCTCGACTGTAGAGGGAGAGAGCATCTCTGTAAGAAATGTTGTGCTGGCCATCTTTATAGTTCACTCCCCACCAGAGGGAGACTTGAGTGGCTTCGGCTTCTGTTGAAGGGGGAGCTTCACGCAGGTGCAGGCTCATGCGCTTTCGAGCATGCTGAACCTTACCCCATGTTTTGGAGCCAGCTACAGGGGCATGGTGCGGTACCAGAACCCAGCATGCATGGCTTGGCCATTTGTTCCTCTTATCTGGGCTGGTTCTCCTAAGTTTGTTCCTCAGCAGGAGTTGTAAGTTTGATTCACCTTCATTGTATATATTCGCTGTTACCCCTCCTCCTAAGCTTCTTGCCTTCATCTTGATTTTTCCCTTTTTGTTTTTCTAACTTCACTTATCTATGTTCGTTGCCTTCGATTCTGTTCTTTTTCAATTTTATTTTCTTTTCTCGACATTGACGTCTCTATCGTGGCTGATTTGTCTATAGTTCTCGTCATTCCATTCTCCCTTGATGTTGGCTATAGTACCCTCTCTTCATCTCTTCATGTTTGCCGTAGCCTCATTTTTATTTTTATTTTTTTTCTTTCTTCTTCATGTCTGTATTCAATGCTAGGCCGGTTCTCTTCATCGTCACTTCCCGGTTTTTTTTTTTTTTAATCTAGCTTCATGTCTTCCATTTGATTCATTTCATTTTCAGTTCTTGAGCTGCCTTCGCTGCTTGCAGAGTCTTGACTGATTTGATTCATTTTTTTCTTTTGGTTCTCTGTCATGCTTGCTTTAGGTTGCTCCGACTACCTTAGCTGTTTTCTCACTTCTAATTTTCGGGTTATGCAGGAGGTGAAGAGAACTCTAAATGGGAGGACATGGACTGTGTCGTAGACACCCAAGTTGAAGCTGAAGAATCACAGCCTGATCTTACTTTTGGTGGCAGCAACTCCTTAGGATTTGTAGTTTGTAGTCAAGTTAGGAATTTTAGATGAGCTTTTAGTTCAGAAATGCCACATCCTGATTACGTGTGTAGCCCTGGAAACTCTTTTGAACAGACAAATTCCATGTATGGAGGACATAGAGCAGCTGTAAGTCCAATTCAGAGACGCTTTACTGAAAATCCAATGAATGGTTACAAAAATGGAGGCCACAGTTTTAACATGAATGCTCAATTCTACTAAAAATGAAGGTATTTTCATGTCATGTCAATCTAAATTTGCAACCCTCCTTTCTGTCTCCACAAGTGCTCCATGAGATCATTGCGCAAAGCAAAGTGTGCTTCGAAATTCTCAAACTCTTTAGTATCGTCCTACAAGTTGCAACTCTCTAAATGATAGAGGATGCATCACCTGCTCAACCCGAAGTCCCCAATCTGCGAATGCCTCTAAAGAGAGGCCCTGCTCATCTTCTTTAATCATATTGTGCATGATTGTGCAAGCATGCATAATGTCCTCAATTGTGGCAAGATCCCACTGCACGAAGTTCAACCATGTTGGGAAAAATACTGTCTGCAAGAAGGTAGAATCGAGGATAGACATGTCCATTTACCTAGACGTTTAAATCACTGCCTTCTCCTCGCAAGATGTTGGATTCAAGAGTTGATCTATCCAAAACATTGATGTCGTAATTTCCACTTGGAAGCCCAAAAAATGCATGCCATATGTATCCACAAACTCTGATCAGCAACAACTTCTAGGATAAGAGAGCGGTTCTTGTCCTTGTCATGGTATTGCCCTTGCCAAGCAACCGGGCAATTTTTCCATGCCCAATGCATAGAGTCAAAACTACCAAACATACTAGGCAAACCTTGTGCCTCGTTGATGGTTGTTTGGCGCTCAAAATTTTCACGTGTGGAATGTCTGAGATAGATAGACTCAAAACAGCCCCTCACAGCCTTCACAAACCGCTTCATGCACTCAGAGGCTGTAGACTCCCCCAATCTACGGTACTCATCGCATGCATCCGCGTGCAATCCATAACCAAGCATCCTATTTGCTGCAATGCATTTCTGCAACATGCTCAAACCTACTCTACCAACGGCATCCTTATCCTGAACAAACCATGGATCAAAGTTTGCCACAGCATCCATAATGCACACGAACAATTCACGTCTCATTCTATAATACCTACGGAATTTAACAAGACCATAGGTAGGGTTCTCCGCAAAGTAATCTTGGTACAAGCGGTGATGGTCACGAAAAATGCTCCTCCTCCCAGCTGTACTACTACCAGGCTTCCTTCTCACTGGCGCTTCACCTTCCACCTCCTCCATAACCGCTCCAACCATAGCTGAAAAAAAACCTTCTTCATATTCCTCATCATCTTCATCACTCTCTAATGCCCTCTCAATGGACGCTTGAACCTCCTTCTTCCATGCATCCATATCTACTACACTCAAGTTGGTGCTCCAAACAATTACAAGGGACTGAACACTGACATGAAAACAATAACAGAGAGTTGTGACTTTGAAGCTGACCCCCTCACATCAAAATCATCTCTGACGAGAGCCCTAACCCTGCGCCACGGTGTTTGACTTGTTGGCTCGCTCGCGCCATGTGGCAGCCCGCTTGACAGCGAAAAGCCGTTTCTCGGGAAAGGTGGCGGGCGACCCACTGGACCCCGGTCACGACACTTGCGCCCGCTCCATTGCGGGCCTCCCTTCAAATGCCCATGTCAGGACCCTTCGGCGGGGCCCAACTGAGGATGCTCTTAATATATACAAGTTCCTATTACTATATAGAGATTGATAAGTTTATGTTTCATAGTGATTCATGATAAGTTTTGGCACACTTCTAAGCATACGCAAATCTTGGCAAGTTACTAGGGAGTTTAGTACTAAAGGGCCAAATCCTGATGATATTCAATCATTTGTCTGTAAGCAAATCACGTGAGCCTAGCCATGTTGCACAAGTATTGAATATATAATGATTTATTCTCTTTTTCTATGATTGTGTAGACAATGTCTAAATTGCATGCATATAGTTATGTAGTAAGCTCTCTTTCATTTCATCTTAGTACTTGTTTGATCAAATGTTTAACGTAAATATTGGTCACTCATCCAATTTTGACATAATACCTATAAGACAAGACACAAATATAAAATCTAGGGCTGCTGAAAGAAATTCACTACATGCATGTTATTTAGAGGTGGCTCTCTCCACCTATTTTTTATACCATCACAAGGACCAAAGATTTTTTTATATTGTCATATTATTGTTGAGATACCATGCTATTGAGTGATGCCCTTTATATAATACAAACTTTTTTAAAGAATTCATTTTAAACACTTTCAATAAAACATTCAAGGAATTAAATAGCTATCTTCTAGTTTAATCTCCCTTTAGCACAATATTAGACAAACTCAACTTTTTTTTTTGGTTGAAAGTAACGGTGTTCATAAAGAAGAAAAAAGAACAAGGGGGATCAACCCAGATCCCAAGATTGGGAAGACAGATCGGAGTGAGAGGGGGAGAGCTTCCACTTGGAGAAGTTCAGACCTCCAGTACAAAAAACCTCATTGATGCACCAAGTGGAGAGAAACTCACGTTCCAGTTTCCCTACGAGCATCACTACACTTACCAATGAAACTCTAGTAATGTGGGCCCTGAAGGCCATACCGGCAAAAATGGTTTCCCTCCAAGCTAACTGACTAACTAGAAAAACATCGAAAGGAGTATCAGAGAAGACCTGACGGCACCTCGCACACCAGATCCGCCAAAGAATTGACGAGCGCCAAACATCACCTGCAATGCCAGGAGTGAGACAATTAACTCAACTTAGCAATCCAACAAGATGAATTCACTACCATTCAACAAAGCTTGAGAACCCCTAATGCTATCTTGGACATAAGGAGCTTGAAGTTTGAACTGATGCTCCTCATAATGTCAGAAAGCACATGATTCCAAGAGGATGAGAAGGAAAGCATCTGACTCCAAGTGGATGAGAAGGAAAATTATTTTTTATTTGTTTCTGAAGACAACAGTGAAAGGAATAATATGGGTACAAGAGCGGAATGAGCTCGAAGAATAAGTTAGGTTGAATTCGATTCCTCTTGCCAAATCTTGCAAACGGCTGTATGGCTTCGTAACTTATATGCTGTCTGTTTGATTCGGTTTTCAATGAAATTTAGTCACATTAGCATAAAATTTTATTTTATATTCAAATCAATTTGATATCAAATACTTAAAAATTCAAATACAATTTAAGGAAATGAGTCACATGGTTATTGAACACAGCTGCTGAATGAGGAAGCTCCAGCTTCTGAGGAGGATTTAGAGCCCAAAAGATTACTCCACCTAAACTTTAAAGCAAAGCCTTTAAAACATTGAATGGCAGTAGTTAAGCTCGTAGTTGTGACGGCCTAACTATAATCATTGAAGACTCTCTCGGCTGGACCTCGGCTGGACCACGACAGCTGCAACATTCAGTGGTGCATATGATAAATTTGAAAGTTAATCAACATCCATTAGCAGCTTAATATCTAAAATGGGATTCAAAAAAAAAACAAAAAAAAATTAAAAAATCTAAAATGGTTTGGTCCAGCCTAGAACCTTCAGACAATATCTTTAAATTAATTAATGCTGAAACTTTACTTTTGATAAGCTTCCTGTTTTAGAGATGGAGTACAGTAGTACATGCCTAGAAGTGGAAGTGGAGAAATTGATGTGGAGCTACGCGGAAGAGGTGAGGAAGTTGTGTTGTGATGATTTCCAGGAGAATTTACATCTAGTTGTGTTTAATAAAAACAAAAAGCTGGAAGAAACAAAGGCGGCCGGCTGCTTGCTGAGAGGATCATCGGCTGTGACAAGCGCCGAGTAACTTTTTTTCGTGAGGAAGTGCTCATTGCTATTAAATGTAGGAGTTTGAAGAGTCCGACAAGAGCAGGCTTAGGATGGTAGTGAGTAATCAACAGAGGAATGCCATCTTTGTCTGGCGCCGAGTATTTGTGTAGAATTTTACAGTGGCACAACGCCCGATTTGTGCCAAAAAGAACGTAAAGAGTACCATATCCTGTGAAGTATATCCGTTTGCAAGGATTTGGCTGTGGCGTAGAAAGTGGAATTTGGTAGTTTTGATTTTGATGTGTTCGAGTGCTGTATATGTAAAGTGGTGTCTACAACAGCATACATGAGAGGCAGTGAACACAGGTCTTTTACATGATGATTCAACTGGGCTTCGATCTAATCTGCGATGCGGGGCTCATTCTCGTCCCACAGCTTCACCATTTAATCAGCAGAAGGTGCACATTTCATGACAGAAGAAATAACTAGTTTATTTTCCAGTATAACAGCAGCGACAGTCTTATTGCATTTTAAATGTACAATTTAACTTGAATATCCTTCACTCAGAGCACACGATAGCCTTCATCCTCATTCGGAATTCAGGCATAAAAATACAGTCATATGGGTTTTATGAGCTATCAATTAGCTACCTATCTCAAGATCAGTCTAATCATGAAGGGCATGAGAAAAATTTAGCTCCTAGAAACATGCTCCTATCAGAAAAATAATGAGGGCAATGGCCATTATGTGACAAGAACCCTCAGGGACTAGAGCACGCACAGCTTCGCCTGCAGGCTTACCAACTCCCCTATCCCAACGGACGATCCACGCTTGTCACGGAATGGCCACTACCTAGTAAGTAATACTGGATTCAATGATGCTCTCTGGCATGCTGAAGATGTGGTTGTGCCCTCGCTCAGGCACTACGAAGCTGGAACCTGGCATTTGATTCAAATGATTCAATCCATCTGACAGTGCACTGGTGGTTCCAGTTACGGTCATATTCTGAACGGATCCTATGGAGTTCGCTAAAACACGAGGAGCAGGCTGGGATTTGCAAATTCGTCGATGACGCTCCATTTCATGCTGTCGGGCGAATTTGCTTTGACAGAAGGGACATGAAATGTGCCAGTCTTCTCTCCTTTGATGAGCTAGGGAATACTTCCGGTGGTATGATAGCACTCCCGAGTGAATCGTCTCGAACCGGCACATCAATCCGTTAACCGTTGGTTGGTTGCATACCAGGAATCGAGCATTGTCCGAGTGCTTTTGCAAAACATGTCGACGAAGGGTCTTGCTAGACTTGAATGATTTGTTACATCCTGCAATCTTGCAAACCAGCATCTCCGACTGCCCCTGTATCAGAAAAATACCCCAAGTGTGTCAGTTATCGATTGACCATCTTCACTAGAAGCTTCAAGTGGATTCCCTGTGTGTATTCCCTGTGTGAATTTCGTTACACAGGGAATTTGTAAAGAGTACACAGGAAAGAACAAAGACACACAGGGAATATTGAGACACACAGGGAAAACTGAGTGTTCCTTGTGTCTCATTTTTCCCTTTGTGTCTCAGTTTTCCCTGTGTGTCTTTGTTCTTCCCCTTTGTCTTTTTACAAATTCCCTGTGTATGTCGGGAAAACGTCACAGGGAATCGCATATGAGACCCTGGTGCTTCGTATTAGATTTTGAGTCTATTTGGCACCTCACGGCCGAATCGCCTACTTGTTAAGGCAGGGTCTCTACCATGTAGACCCTAGGGAGAAGCTAGGAACAATTTAATGTTCCAAGATAAGGAGGAATTAAATGGCAAGTGGACCGTCATAAAGAGAAGAATGTTCACCTCATTAAAGTAGTCGTGCCGGATGGTGGAAGTGACGATGTCGGAGTCGGCCTCCTCGCACGTTCCGTCAAGTGCCACTAATGCATGATCTCGTAGCAATTGCTCGAGTTCCACGACTCTCTGCTCCGCCCGAGTCGTACGCGTGTTGAGTTCATTCAGCTTCAGTAGCACCAAGGATCGTTCATTTTCCCAATCATCCTGGGAAAACAGGAAAAATATTAAGGATAAATCAAGAAACTCAGTAATTTCGATTTAGAGATCGTGGTCGCACTCTTCGATGTAAGCCACAGTACTGCCAACAATTATATTCTGAAAGCCGAACCATTACTCATGCTTGGTTCGAGCCGCCATCTTCCATGGTGCATTAAGTAATCTAGTTGCAATTCTTGTCGACATACAGCACGATGAAGACACAGTTCTAATAACAGTAAGGCATCAATGAAATGAAGATGCTACAAATGGCGTAGGTTAGAATTAGAGATACAGTTGCCATATATACATACCACGCCATATTTTCTCTTTCGGCTGTACTGGTCTGCAAGGGATGTTGAAGTTCTAGACTCGAAGTACTGGTCCACTGGCTTGAAGCTTACATCCGCCCACGAGTTTTCGTCAGCCCACTTCTCCTTCATCTCTAACGAGTATGTCAACTCCTTCTCCAGAGTTGCACAGTACTTGCACCACCCTTGATCATGTCTGTCATGCCCAATTTCGAATTAGCCACATATAGAGTTAACACTCATAAATACATACAACTTGTACGAAAAGATCAAATAATGTCAGGTTCGATTGTTTAGAATTCAGTGCAACGGCCAAGCATTTAACGTACCTGCCAGGGCGTCTGCAGGTACCAGGAGGCAGAGCGTCGTCTATAATGCTCTGGAAGTAAATCAGGTCAGTGGCTGCAATTTGGTTGGTACTGTTGACGTTCATGGTCGACCATGGACACGACTGGCTACGCACGACCACTTGTCCCCCCTCTATGGAAGCCTCAGATGCAAGCTTTGATTCCGCTGCCGGCATGCCGTTCTTGTTGAGCTGGAATGACCACTCCTTGGCAACGTCAGACTGTATACCGTAGCACCACAACCCTCTGGATCTCGACATCCCGTAGTTGGAGGAGTCCAACTGCGGCACTAAACCCTCACTCAATAATCCATACTGCTGAAAGTCTTGCGCCATCATGCCTGGAGAAAATGTACAACAGTTAACATCAAGACACAAACGACCCAATATATTGCAACATCAATCACCTAATCAGAAACGACTCGAAGAAGAGAGAAGAGACAGAGAGTCCATCCATAGGGGCTGCAGTTGCAACAAACACAAGCTGAAAATCTTTGATCTCTGGGTAACGACTTAGGGAGGAAGTCAGAGCTCCGTGTCTCACGAGCATGAGATCGTGCTACTGTCGTGCTGAAAAAACGTGAAAATTACTCACTATGTACACTAGTAGAAAATCGAGCCTGAACCAACACAAAATCAAGAGCCTTCTATTGACACTAACACGATTGGGCTGATTCGAAGGTCGGTTTGTCCTGGGGTTGGGCCGGCTGAACCAACAAAAACCAGGACGCCCCATTTGATAAATTAATTTTCAGGGTTTGGATCGGCAGAGGGGGTTCTTTTGAGTATTCGTGCATGATGGAAAACGATCTAGGTAATACAGTCAGATTTCCGTGCAATGCAAATGAAAATATTTTTGTGCCCGATGCACAAGACTTAACGTTCCCTACTAATAACCTGCAACAATTGCATACCTGGCTGAGATGCTCAAGGCAATGTCCGAAACTGCTGTTGATGCGACAGCCACACAATGACTGCGAGAATCATGAAATTTCTTCGTTTCCGTTTCTACCAACCTGCTCCAACATGTAAGTGTACAACCAAGATGGATTTACAGAAGTGCTCTGCAAGTTGGACGAGCGTGAGCACGACGACAACAAATAAGCCTGTCGCAATGCCCGCAATCGCTCCCACACTCAGATTCAGCTTGTTCTTCTCCTTCGAAGACGTTATTGCAATTAGTGCACCAGCCTCGGCAAACGTAAGCACTAGGGCAATGGGAGCAAGCGCAGGCGGTGGAGCGTACAAACATCGCTTCGTCGTCTACGGGTCACAAGGCCCATCATTCCCACCACAGCTCGAGGTTTGAAAATCTCTGCAACAACTCTACAATGGGACCTTCAAGGTTGTTGTCAGTTACTGAGAATTGCAACAAGTTAACAAAGTTCAACTGTAAACGCTTCCCTGAGAACGTAATGCACTGCAGGTCAAGCACGGCTGGGTGCGTTGATAGAGGCGGAGGTCTCCCCGTTCAAGCTGTTGAACCCCGCATTAAAGTGGCTCTTGCCTGGCCATTGTCCAGTGAAATCTGGAAGGGGACAAAAATAGACTCGAGATGATGAGCTCGCTTAATTTGCTCTTACCTTGGGGAAAGTCACAAGTGGAATGCCAGAAGAATTGCTAAGAGCGCAGCGATGGAAATTCTAGGCTTTACAAGCGCACATCCCGGCAGCCAACCCACTGATTGCCCACTTGCACATTCATCCATGCATTGGGATCTGGCGTGTCTCGTAGCGCCCCTCGCCCTTCGCATCAGTCTGATCTGCCACCGGGAGGATGTCCAAGCTGCCCGCCATCAACGTGACGCTCAGTGCTTCTCTAGTGAGCTCACCTCTTCCATTATACTTCTCCTCCACCGTTCCATCCAGGTGTTTTGGATTACGCATTTTCTAAGAATATCCATACTCGTTGGCTGTGTAGTAGTTTTCAGAGATCTCGGAGGGACCCAACGATTGCAGCCAGTTCTACAAAGGCGTACAGATCACGATCAAATACACAACAACCTTCCCATGGTAGTTTGTAGTGAGCCAGCTGGACTTCAAACTTGACGAGTGGTTTCAACTCAAAAGGAGCTTCGATGTTTGTTAATCTCAACGATCACACCTGTTTAAATGTTTGTTGCAGTAAGTCGAACACGCATGCATAGCAACACTACTCCTGGTCATACGAGTTTAGGGACCAGTACTTGACAGGATTGAGGTAACCAAGTACGTACGTTCTCACTAATCAGACCAATGCTTCTTCGCATACAGCGTTGTCCGATTCGGCAGATCCTTGCTACAGATGAGCTGTGGAAGTGAAAATCTCAATTAAGTCATCTGGATTAAACTGTAGTCACTCTGCAGTATTGGCGCACAAGAGCGCGAAATCACGTCCCCATGCGGAGGAGCACGTCTCGGCAGGATCCTCAGGGAAATCTCGTGAAGTGACACCATATCACGGTGACATCGTGTTCTTAACCTTACCACCATACTCGAGCATTGCAAAGTCTTGGACACTGTAGGCCCAGGATTCGCACACGATTGCAAGTACAGTCGTCCTTCAAGTTGCAGTCTAGCATCGACTCCACATTCGCGACAAAACTCGAATCAGCATCGCGAAGATGCCAAGGACGTTCAGCATGCCGCAATGCTGACACCCGAGGCAGTACGAGCCAGAGTCACTCTCCGCCGACCCACGGGCCGCGACACAGAATCAAATGAGTCAAATTTCCAAATGGCTCTCCTGGTGGGGTCAGCGAACCAGAACCATGAACCTCGTGTGCGTCCTACGCGATAGGTATGTGGTGAAAAACTCTAGTTCAATCCCGCGGAAAAAGAGTAGGTGAACTAGAGTAGAGGGAAATGCGTGGGGTCCGCAGGCCGAATGATTCACGAGAGCAGTTTATAGTAAGGAATCGAGATCTAAATCTGGAAGGTCGGGTCACGTAGAGAGCAATGTGGCACGACTGCGAAAAGCAGACGTACGGGGGAGGGCCCACTGGGAATAGCAATTCTGAGCCAGGGCTAACGGTTTGGTCAAATCTCAAGTGCGAGGAGGCTACTACTACTACCCTATCGATGCTTCTGCGGCATGAATCTCCGCTGTCCATCGGGCAGGTGTCAGGCAATGTCAGCTTGCAACTCCCGCCTGCGAAGCCATCGATGATTCGATGCCAACGAAGCCAAATGAAGCCGACGTGCAAACGGTGAGGGGCAAAAATCCGAAATCTGAAACCCACCTCGATCGGGAGCGAGTGGATAGCCCTGGGCCACACCATTCCCGAATTGAGAGCCTGGAGTTGACCTGCAACTTTCACCTGGCCTGAGCGATATTTCCCTACAATTTCGACGCGGGTGACACCAAAAACGACAGAATTTAATCCTGCTTCCGCGAAAACGATGGCGGCATCGCGGACGCAATCAAGGTTTTCAACGCTTTCCGTGAGCATGTCTTACGACGAGGGGTGTGAGTTCTTTTCGGTTCTAAAACAGGGGCTTCGGCAATGAGAGCCTTGATCGTTGGCCCCCACCGTCCAGCTCCAAAGGCAGCTCCACTGGAGGATTGCTCTTGAGTCTCATAAGGGCCAAATGGCCACCACCCAATCCTGCCAGCGAGCTGCTTTCATGGTCACATCAGGCACCAGGCCTCACGGGCAACATCCGCCCTGCTCGAGGTGCAGCTTATCCGCGACGACAGCAGTGTCGAAACGGGCAAGCAAGCTCGCGACGACTGTGGCATCTTTACTCATATATAGCACTGGGGCAATCACTCTCCTGCCCCGTCTCGGAATAGGATTTTCGAATATAAAATCCCATCCCAATGCACCGCGAGCCCGCGTCCTCATGGAATCCCGCGCATATTTGTCCGCCCATGTAAGCCTTCCGGCCAGAATAGCAGATCGCTCATTGAGCTCCAGCTTTCCGCGTTTCTTACACCCCTGAATGGCATCTTTCTCCAGTTCCGAAACGGCCAGACGCTGTCGGTGCCTGTACGATCCTCCAGTCCCCCTCCTCGACACGCCTTCCGAGAACAGATCGCTTGGCGTGAATTCTGCAACCAGAAGTGCGGCATCGAGCGCAAGGACACAGGCTTCACACTGCTCCGCTGCTCCAGTGCTCCCAGATGGTATCACTGTTTCATGCAACTGTTTCCCCAGTTTGTTCTCTTCCCGGCAAAGCAATCATCACCAGTTTGGAGCTGCGAAAGTAGTGGGCATGTCAGTGGACAGGAATAATATCACACTGTGTGTCTACAGTGCAGGGGCTATTTCATAATGTAGCCCCCTTGGAGAGGGGGAGAGAGAGGTAGAAACTTCTATTCTACAGGGTTATGCAATTTAGAAGAGTCTATGTTTACAGGGACAGAAACTAAATTGTTAGAATCTCATTGACTTAAGCCCCATATTCATGAAAATTGGTCAATGGCGTTTACATAGGGTTGGTAGAGTAATCTAATTAAGAGAGAAATGGAATGAAGTCACACTATTTGCGCGGCCAATATAAGTAGGATTGGACAATTGTTGAATGAGTATTAAGATTTAAGGATTTTTACTTGTGGAGATAAATAGAGTGTTTTTTCTTATTTGTGAATCTTTGGTAGGTGGTGGGCATATGCTAGATGAAGTTGGTGTGGGTTGTGAGGGTGTTTGTATGTTAATAGAATAAAAAATCTATGATCTCATTTGTTCAAGATTGAAAATTGAAAGGGACAATGAATTATCTTTTAACGACCTAGTAAGAGGGATTCTTGGAGTACTCAATGCATAGTATGCTCCATATATTGTAAAGGGAGGGGCCTGCCTTGGAGGGACTCACGGGTTGGGAGGAACCTCAAGACGTAGGGCAATGGTGTAGCTCGACTGGAGCTGTAGGGGTCGCTTCCAACCTATGAGCCCATCTAGGGCGGGCCTCTCTTTGCGTAACCCCCCGCCATGAATTTTAAAATATGTTGTCGGCCATTACGACATGCAAAACTCCAATATGATTAAGTGTTCAATTGTCATCATGGAGGTCGTGGGTTTGAAGCTTGTTTTGTGCATGTGAGCCCGCTGACACTATGTGAGTATGAGGGCACAAGCGGGCATGAGCCTTGAACATCCGTCTCTGAGCATGTGGCCCGACATGCTAACTGGGTATGAGAAGTTAATCTCTACATGGATTGTAAGGGCATGCTCAAAAAAAATTATAACAGACCGGATTTCTTGGCAGGCAGGTTTTTTCGCGGGGCAAGAATTCCGCCCAAAAACTCGGGAGGCCATTCGTCGGGGTTATTCTACTACGGAAGGTGTATCGAGTCGAATGGAAAAATTTCTAGGCGGGAGTTATGCTCATGAGAGAAGCACTTCGTAGTAAGAAAGTCAATTTGCTCATGCTCCAAGGACACAAATGGATTATGTGCAGAAACTTATACATGGTTAGGACAATATATGAGAAATAGTCAAAAGAGCGGCAAGTACTCTAAAAATGAGAGAGTTTCAAACTTGGTTTGTTTAAAGGTCACATGTAGGTGTAAGATTCTTCTTTTTCAAACACTTGATGATGTACATGTGGAATAATTGTAGCTTGATTATGGATTTTTGTAAATATATTAAGCCTACCTTTGGATCATAAATAAAAATAAAATCATATGATTCAAAAGTCCATAGGACAAGGGGTGTTATTGGGTGGAGCTACATAATGGTTAATAGTATTAATTTAAAAAAATGGATTCATAAATCTTCTAAAGAATTGGAGGCCTACAATATTTTCTAGGAGTATGTATAAGATGTTTGTAAATGTGCTAGAGAAAAGGCTTCAACCCATTTTGATGGAATTTATAAGTTCTAATCTATTAGTATTCTGGCCAATGCACTTCATCCTTGACAAAATATTCCTAATTCAAGAGACTGTTCTTCACGCCAAGAAAACCTTTTAGTCCTTATTGTTTCTTAAACTTGATATTCTTAAAGGATAGGAATAAAGATAATTTAAATTCATTCTTCTAATCTTTAAGAAGACTAGGCTTTTTCCATGAATTCATACTAATGATGCAATTGTTATTTAGAAAGGCGAAAGCATGTGTAAGTGTCAATGGAAGTCCGATAAAAAAAAAATTAGATTAGCTAAAGAGTATGCCAAGCTTGTTTTAAGCCCCATAGTCATTTTTAATGGTGGTTAAGGCTCTAAATATGTTAGTTGAATTGGAAGCACAAGCTGGATTCATCTAAGGAATCTTATTGTGAAGATTGACGGAGCAACAATCCATAACTCATTATGATGGTGACACACCTATGATGTGAACTTGCCATAAAGGAAATAGTAGGTTGGACTTTCTTAACATTGGATTTGTTTAAGATGGTTTGTAGCCAGCTTGTCATCAACAAATTTGACAAAATAATGGACTATTGATGGCCTCCCACCCTAAAGTGGGGAATTTACAGAATAGATGATGAGACTTAAAATCCAATGAAATCAATCAGGCAACATTCCAATTTTTTTTTATTTGCCCTTTGATCACTCTCTCACAATTCATCCAATGTTAAAAAAATCATTGTGGGGTTGAGTAGATAAACAAGAGAAATATTGAACCATGAATAAAATCAATACTAAAGGCAAAGCTCAAATTGGCAACAAAATATTAATCTCTACAATAATTTTCTTTCCATGACACTAAAGTCAACACGACCTAAGCTACAACAAAATTGAAAAACTATATTTTGATTGATACAATAATAATAGATAACTTTTACATGGAGAGCATGGCAGACATGCTGCTTACAGTATCAGTATCACATTTCAAAAAACCAAAAATCATTTCAAACATAGATTGTCAACATCTTATGTGTAATTAAATAAAAAAGAGGTAATGTTTTTTATTTTTTATTCTATACAAAAATATTGGTAATATTGTATTAACATAGCAAGGTCGCCCAAAAATAATTCTTATATCAAGCTCGAATTGGTCGTTCTAATTGTATTTTATAAAAAAACTAGTGAGACCCGTGCCGTTGAGCACATTGACTGCACCTCGGTTTGTCTCCTCGACGGATTCCAAAGTGGAACCGTCGTGTGAGACAACCATGCTCAATTGTAAGATAGATTGCAATTCTTTAAATCTTGACAAATTTTAGATGCTTTGAGGACTAATTACTTGACAATAAGATATATCATGGGACACATTTTAGACAAATGACAAAAGCTTGAATGGCATCACATAACAAAATAACTAAATAGAATGCTATCTAATATACATATACAATGTCTATTATATAAATAAAATAATCATATTATATCACTCATCACCTTACTATACACCTTAAAATTTTGAAAAAATTTCATAACATTTTTATAATTGTTTTTTGAAATAATAAATAACCAACTCAACTATTTCATTTAGAAATATAAATTATATTATGGAACATTTTTGATACATGCAAAGTTCCAATGACATCAAGTAATCAAAGAACTAAATATAGTGTTACTTCAAAAGTCTACTAAACATTCATTTTTTGAGTTACAATAAATAAATAAATTATTTATAAAGTTATAAATAGATATCATAAAATATAACCTTTTACATGAGATTTAAATAAATCAAGAGCTTTCTCTCCGGTTAGGGGGTTCTAGTTTTATTTAATTGTAAATATGCCAAAATAATGAGAAAATACAAATGTTTGAAGATATAAAGAGATTGTAAATTTTATTGTTTTTGTAAATTTTATTAAAAGTTTAAGGGGTAACATATGTAGATTACTATCAATTGATCTTGATTATGTACATTTGTTGAATGAATTTACTTGATTTCTCTTTATTCTATTTTTTTTTTTAAACTTTCTCTTAATTTAATTGTGCTTGTTTAGTAGATTGTAATTCCTCACTATCTTCAACAATGTCTCTAATGTACCATAAACTATCTCTATAACTATTTATTCCTTCTGCATTTATTAATTGATTTTTCAATCTTGTGATTAACCATGATTTATTGACCAAAGCTATACCAATTTTATATTTTTTTTCACTCAAAGTGATTTCATTAAATCTAAGAGTACCATTAGTCACATTTTTACTTCTCATATATATTCTTGCTGCATTACTTGTTTTTAAAGTATAAAAAAGATGATGCAACCCAAAGTTTTCTCCATTTGGAAAACCTTGTGTACACCATGTTATGATACATGATGTCATATCATCGGAGGGGTCACTCTTAAGGGAGTGATGTATATCACATGCGGCCAGGGAGAATATTTTAAGGGTTATTTTGATGGGTTGCACTAATTAAATGGACCCTTCAATTACCTAATTTTCTAATTGACTTTGTTTTCTTGTAATTTCAGAAGGGGCCTAATTTTACAGCCCCTAAATTTATTGTAACAAAATAAAGTAAATACAAAAAAGTAAATTTTAAAGATTAAAAACAAAATTTTACAACTATGATATAAAAGTGCATAAAAACCAGGGTATCAATCAAACAACAATTATACAAGGGTATTAATCAAACATTCATTATACAAGGGTGCATAAAAACCAGGGTATCAATTACAGAATATGTTTAGACCGTGTTAAAACAAGAATTCACTATGCAATACATTCAGAGGTTACCACTGCTTCAGCTATGAGCAGACAAAAACATAACATGCATGCAAGACGACTAAAAACAATCCAAAAGAAATACATGTGCATTAGGTGGTGCATTTACAAACACAATTTCCATACAGTTCAAGGTCACAACTGAGTTCTTAATACAAGACTATTGTATTGTACTAATCGATATATCATGGCAAAATTTGAGTACATAACATATACTCCTGGAAGAGGCTATGCCAAAACTGATGCCATTGAACCAAAATTCACGAAGACAACATTAATGTTAGTGTACAAAAAACCAACAAGTAAACCTACGGTGTTGACAGTTAGTCACATAGGGACGGGGTGACCCAGACGAGCTCCGTTTTCTCTCAATCCGCGCCCTTGGACACCGTGGCCTCCACACCCCAACCTTCCGACAACTTTAGAACCAACTTGTCGAGCTCCACAGTTGACAGCTCCGAGAGGGGTGTAGTGCGAAGTCGATGCGGCATTGGCTTCTGAAGCTCCTACGACTTCGTGAGCTTGGACATGTTGTCGTCAAACTTGCCTACAACGAACTCGTCAGCACTGGTCGAATGAGGAAGTGTAGCTCGAGTGAGCTCGTACTCAGCCAAACAGAGCGCTGCATACTCTGTCTTCGTGGAGAGCATATCCCGCCATTTTCTGCAGGTGGCTACAACAAAGGATAATGTCCTTAGACTAGAAACTCAAGTCTCGACGTCCTCACAACGGTCACCATCAGCACAAGAGTTTCGAGCAAAGAACGGGACTAAATGAGCAAACGGTATTTCCTCTACGCTAGTTGTCCTAGACTCGTAGAATGCATTGAGGTCTACCCCGTTGTAACCATCACTCTGCTGCGTCCCTGCCATCTCTGCTAATTTAACCTCAGAGATCCCACAACTCGACAACTTGAACCTATTTTCCATTCATCTCTACAAAGATTGCAAAGTAATAATTGGCTCTAAAAAAAATGCATTCCTCATATCATTATCTTGGGAGGTATTTTAGAAAAAAATTAAAATGAATATGACCCATTATTTATCTCTGTATATTATTTATAATTGAGTGTCAAGCCATTTGTACACTCAATATTACCTCAAAGATATTTCTAAATTTTAGACACCATGATTTAAAACCTCACTGTATAATGCCGCACGTTGTTTAATAAAATTTCTAAGTGACCCCTCCAAGGTCATATCCGATTTATCAATATGGGGTTGAATGAAAGAATTTTTGGAAACATGCATTTAGTGTACATTAATTTAAAATTGTCCAATACTAATGCAAAACATCCAATTGGATAAAATTGTTGAACAAAAAATGAACTAACAAGCTTTCCAAATTTGGAAATGTTTGCCGAAATACTTGAGGCAATACTATCTCATAATCCACAATATGCATGTTAGAGTTCCAAACTTAGTTTACTTTTATTATACATAACAATATCGCTTTCTGATTCTTACCGAGCGTGTGTAGAATATTCATGTGCTTTTGACACATATTCTCCTCTTAAAGAATTAGGTCCTGTTTTGCCATCATAAGACACAACCATAAAATATGCACTGACTTCAGTATTCACTTTGCTATATCCTAATCCTTCTAAATAATTTGTGATATAGATTAAAAATATATATTCAAATAATATATCTTCCAAACTATTAATGTTGTTATTAAAAATAAATAATCCATTCAAAATCATCATATTTTGATTAATATGTGTAATAACAATATTGTCAAGAAAAAATGATATTCCCAAGCCTTTATATATTTTTGGTCTTTCCAACAGAGCAAAGGTCGAAAAAATTCATCTCCATTTTTTTATTCTAAAGGGATTGTTGAATAACAAATGTGTATATTAATAATTTCATTTAAATCAAATTTTGATTTTAATTCTATTTTCATTTGTGATTTTCCTTTTATCACACATTGGACCACCATAAAAAGAAATTTTACATCTTGTGAGGATGTATAAGCTTTGCAACCTAGAATAATAGTATGAAATTCTTCAATACTTGATATCACAAATTTTTGGCATAACCAAAAATTCATAAATCCTTTGCAATGCTCAAAGTAATCCAAAGTTCACTTTTGCTTACATATTTGACATACAATAGGTTGTCCACTTTTTGTAATAGTTTATAGACACTCATTGCATATTCTATGACAAAAAAAATTATAAATATTTTTTGGAGCCACAATTTAATTTATCTTTTGTTTTTTTTCACAAATAATTTCAATAAATACCTTTGAGTTAACATGTACACACATCGAATTGCATAAAGAGTTTTGAATTGTTTATGATCACTCTCTAGTTTACTATAGCATAGCTTCTTTGGTCGTTGAATCCCGCAGTTCCTTCCACCAATTAAACACCAATATTTCCTCTCAAGTACTTGTAAAGTGGAAATTCGCAAAACAACACCCAAGCCCAATAAAATCTAAGTTCGCTCTACGGAAGGGTCAAGTTCGTCTAAGTTTGGTATATGTCTAAGGTTTGAGTAGGTAAAGGAAGGTATTAAGGTAAATGTCTTAAGTCCATCTCTTATCTTTGAGTTGTAAGACACTCTGCCACTTCAGACTTAAGATCTTACTAACAACCCCAGGAAATTGGTATATACATTTAAGTCTTACAAAAGATAAATGTTAAATCTTATGACCACATCAATTAACTTTTATCCTCAAGCCATCTGGCCATGGAGTTCCTCCATTTGGTTCACTCCATCACTCATTGCTTGTTCCTTAATTAAAGTGAATTAATAAAGCACTATTTACCTCATGCAATTATTATGCTCCAAACTCCATAACTCCAAGCACTCCTTTCTTGCACTTGAAAGATCACTTGAGTTAGTAAATCATATACTTAAGATTTCATTAATTGTAAGGTTTCCAACACAATGCATTACATGTATGCTTTATGCTCTCATGAATTCTATATACAAATTCTTATCTCATTCAATGCTCACAATGCATGAAGTCCTTTTATTCTTTTCTTGAGCCTTAATTCACTCAAGCTATAATCACTTTGTTACTCACTCACAAATCCAAGTACTCACAATTACTTCTTCAACTCACAATCTTTATCACAATTCAACAATTGCAATCACTCTTTAAACAATTGAGGTATTTCCTTAATTCTCCATGAAGTACTATGTAACTTTTAAGTAATATAATGCTAAAACATTACTCTTCTCAAGTCAATGTTCAAAGCATTCAAACTACAAACACACATACAACACTTTCTTACACAATTTCCTTATACAAACTCAAAGAATTCACTCATTCTTTATTGCAAAGGCTAGCTCCAAGCTAGGACACACATAGTTCGTCATGTGGTGTTTAACACCTTGGGGGAGAAGGGAATATAGTCCAAATCTTAAGGGCTACACCCTTTCTCAAGGGGTGCGCCTTTAAGTTGGCACCTCCTCTTAAGGTTGCGACTCTTTATAAGGTCGTACCCTTTAAAAAGGGTACATCCCTTTATAAAGGTGCACCTTTTGCTACGTTCACATGTAACTTATTTTCTTAAGCGTTTATTCTTAAGCTATTTACTTATTCTAGTGTGAACTAAGTTTCTTTAAGCCTTTTCACATTCTAAGGATTTCTCCTTACTTAAAGCACTTAGACTTTAGTTTCTAATTTTTTGAAGTTTTTATTGCTACATTTTCTTATTTTTAAGAATTAAGGCTTAAAACTAAAAAGTAGCTCTACAGTACTAAAATATCCAAAAAAGAACATCCATATTAAATTTATTTATCTGAGATTTAATATATGAATTTTTGAAATGTGCATTTGATGCACTTTTGTGAGAAATCTTTCTATTCTATAGCAACAAAAGAAACTTGGTCATGAAAAAATTGTTGAATTTAATCCAAACTGATCCAAGTGTTGCCAAATTGAAGAGGCAAGACTATTATCAAGGTCATAAAAGCTTTCTAGTACAATTTCTGATATATTTTTTGTATGTTATTTCACTGCATTACCTTTTGATCCTAAACCACCATGTGCATGGTAACCATAGCTAGCGGATTTATATTTACCTCACTTTGGATCTTTTTTATTAAGTTTGGCCTTATATAGAGATATTTCATAATAATGATTGGCCTGTAATAAATCATTACTACAAAAAAGCTTATTCTGCCACATGTTGGCCCATATATCAATAAAACTTGATCAAAATTCAAGGTTTTAATATTCATGATGTTTTTTTGAATAATATGAAATTCATTTAATACTGATAAATTTTTTCTTATCAATGGGAATAAATTATTATGATCAAATAGTTGTTGCCAATTCTCTTGATAACTTTCTTTCTTTCAAAAAATAACTTGTGAGTTGAATTAGAATTCACTTCATTTAGTATATTTGAATAAGAAATCATGACCTCCATTTTGGTATCAATACCAAATGTTTGTAAAATTTGATTTTCACAAACTCTATTTTCTTCAAATTTGCAATTGAAGACCATGAACGGAGATTGCGTGGGTTTACCTTTTGATGAAGTAGGGCTCAAGTTACTTTTTATATGAAGAGTAATACTTTTATATAAATTATGGAAATCCTCAAAACTCTTTATCTTCAAATTTTGAGTGATTGATAAATTATAAATCGACTTTGTGTGATTATCAAAATTTATAATTTTGAAACTACACAAGGGACAGTTTGATGAATTTGAATTGAATAAGCAAAGTTGACATACCTTATGATAATAGTGGATGTAGTACTATTGTCTCAAAGATGCCTTCAACTCCGTATCTATGGATGTATTTAAGAATATATTTAAAAAATATATACAGAGGTCAATGTTTTTGCACAAGGCAAAATATACAATTTTGAAAATCGTTTTTTCTTTCTTGCACCCTTCATTACATCCAACTCCACCATGCTTGTCATAACTAATTTCAATAGCATTTAGACCCTTCAAAAATCTGCTTTGTATCACCTACTGAATTTCCTGTTTAGATTTTTGTTTTTTAACTACCTGTAAACTAGATTTTTGCCACAGAGAATTATATATCAAAATCAAAATATATAGTGAACTTATAAAAGATAAAATCAATGAACTGTAGTATAAGCAACCACCTTGAACCAAGATTCTATAGTGTCAAAAAATAACAATGGCTTTTACTAATAACAATTCGATATAAGGCTAGATTTTTTTTGGCTCCTAGGCTATTCTTTGAAATCCATTTAATGAAAAGCATGGAAGTATGATGGCTTTCTTATGCACGATAACACTGAATAGCAATCAATAACAAAGCACTGCTATAAAAATTCAAAGTTTAATAGGGCTTATTTTATTTTATTTATTTATTTATTTTTTATTTTTTTTGGTTTTGAAGAGCATGGCTTGTGATATGTAGGATTTTTCTAATTCATTTTTTTAAGCGTCTCTCAGTTTCTCAATAAATATCTTTGTTTGGTCGTACATTGTACAAATTATCATTAGTTATCATATCTTGAAGCAATGAAGCATTTGAATAAACACCATGTACATTTTATGTTTTTTATATATTAAAATTTTGAGATGATGAAATGATGACGTGGCCCTATTATGTAGATCATATCATGGCCATTGAAAAATAATTTGAAAGTGTAACAACAATTATATCAAATGTTTAATTAATTGATGTTGTCTATTTTAAACCCTTAATGAGATATAAATTGTTAACATCTTATATAGTGTGTTGTATATAGCTTTTCTTGTTGGACTCTTCTGTAGCGAATGCATTACATGATACCTGCTTAAAGAAAAATAAAAAAAAACATATGTGATGCTTTTTTCCTTTGTTTACTAATTTGCCAAAGTAGACAAGGATAATCACATCTAGCGTACACAAGAATTTGTAATAGATGACATAATCTAAGTTGGAAATAGCCACACCCCTTGTAGCCTCCTCAATTTCAATATGTGAGATGCGTGTGATCAACTTCTGAACAACCAACTTCACGTTATAAAATCACTATTAATAACCATGACTAACTAGGACAAAATACACTAATGCATTTACCAAACCATACTTGTGGCTTTTGAAAAGAAGCTACTGCTTTATTCTTGACCACCTAAAATACTCCATACAAGAGTGTATTTTTATTGTTTGTGCATCAAACTCATCTTGCAAATTACTTTTTCATATGGTCTTCTTCTTTTATTCCTCAGTAACCACAATAATTTTTTAAATCAAGATATAAGTACAATCAAATAATAACCTCAAAAGCGAGAAGATATAAATTGCTTGATAAGTAATACTAGTAGAAGAAGCTCAAAGAGTTCATGATTCATGTTATATGCTCTTTAAAGGTTGGAAGCCTTTGACATGAACTAGTCTTGTTTCCTAGAAGTCTTTACCTATGTTTCAGCAGACCTTTGACATGGAGTGCTTCTTCCTTGTAGAGAACATACACCAAGACTGGATTACTCTAAAAATCAGAAGGATGTCAAGGCTTCAAACAATTTAAAACAATGGAATTAATGCCTGGTTCAAACGGCCGGTTGATCAGAAAATTATTCGCATGCCATTGCAACATCTGTCTCAACTAAGGTGTTTCTCCATTCCAAGAGCTAACATTCATGGATGGAAATATAAACCCACGCTTGCCCCTTCCAGAGCATATGTAGCACAGCAAATCCTAGAAAGGAAGACCCATTTTGAGCAGTTACATAAGATGTGATTTCATGTTTATTAATCCATACTGCTCTCGGTAACTCAAAACTCTCTATTGCGAATAATTGCACTCGGATGGACACCGTAAAGAACGATATATTTTCTAATTAAGTAAACAGGATGCATTGAAATGATAGGCAATTTCTTTTGTACACCATGATCTGATAGACAAATATGTTCGTGGTTCTTGGATGACGTGCAAGCTCTGTAGGCTGGATATTACACAAACAGACCCATACCTCCACAAACAAATCCACACATGCAGTTTCAACTTCACGAATAACTTGTGACTGCTCAGGTTTGATCCAAATAAAATACAGATTCATGACACATGCCAACGTAAACCGTTTCAGGTGACAGAGGCGTTCATGAGTTGTTGGAGACGCTAGCTGGAGCTTCTCATCAGGGCTCTGCAGATTCCGCAACCACGAATTGTGAGTGGATCTCTCCACCTGTTGTATGATCGGTATACTGTATGGTGTTGGTCGGTCCAAGATCGCTCGATCGCAGGGCTTATTGATCTGCCTCCTCTTGGGAGGATATTCCACAGCCATGACCTGATTCTGGTTTCTTGCATTGATCAGTTTCTCATAGGTGAGTTGGAAATAGAAAGGCTACGAGCAAGTATCCATCTTGTGATCGAATCAACTGGGATTCATGGTCTGATCGGACAGAGCGACCTTGAGAGAATATCCCCGTCCAGCACGGTTTTCTTCCTCCGTTTCATACTCCAAACTTCCTGTGCGATTGGAGGCCTCCCTCACCTGAAGAGGAGTAGCTCTAAGTTTGTGCTCTTCGCAGCATTGATCAAAAACTAAAACGTGCACCAATTTGATGCTTGTCAGGCCCCACCGAGATTCGAACTCGGGTTTTTGGATTCAAAGTCCAAAGTCGTAACCACTGGACTATGGGGCCGGAGAATACCGTCATTTTCTCTTGGCGGAAGACTCAGAAGATCAGCAATCTCGCGCACGGCAAATTATTGCAGGAAAAACAAAGAACTACTCTCTCAACTGTTTGTAATGATTACTGACCGCTCATGTTTGCATGGGATTACTGTATATTTTAATATTTTCTAGGGTAGGTGTCTTCCAAGGAACCTCCTTTATTTGGGAACTCACATTATTTAAGTGTCTATTAGGTCTGCAACTTATACCCGTGCGCGCTCATTTTTAAAACTGCACATTGCAAGCATGCAAATGTTCCTTTTTCACACTAGCGAGGCCCTAAGAGAGCTTGGACCGACTAACACCATACGGTATACCGATCACATCAGGTGGAGAGATCCATTCACAATTCGCGGTTGCGTAATCTGCAGAGCCCTGATGAGAAGCTCCAGCTAGCGTCTCCAACAACTCATGAACGCCTGTCACCTGAAACGGTTTACGTTGGTATGTGTCATGTTTCTGAGCATCCTTAACAGGAAATGTTTCTGCAGCAGTGCCTCCAGGAAGCCATAAATCTGGCACACAAAATTTTCGATCTGACAACTCTTAGTAGTTTGTTGGAAATGAAATTCAGGTCAAGTTTTATCTTAGATGGAATAGCCTGATTTAATGAGTGAATTTGGGGAGCTGGGCCCACGATAAATAGCTTGGAATGGTTGCCTTCATTTGTTTAGTCCTGGAGGGTCGTTGATCGTCCATACTCCCCATCTCTTGGGACAGAATCTGCAGATTGAATAAATAAAGGATGAGGTTACTACCAGAAGGATTTTGCAACACATTGCGTTCACGCAGATGTACTTGCATGACCCTAAATTGTCCATCTAGATAATGGAGCAAGCATCTTACATTTGCCCCTTGTTGAATTTGGAATTGTATTGGTCCAGGAGTGAGTCTAGTACCTGAGCCAGTGTGGAGATATTAGTCAACAGAATGAATTTGCACATTCTGCCTCGACAATGCATCTCCTCCGCGGTGCCGTACCTCCAAAAAATATCTTTGATGAGGAACATAAATAAAGGCCAGAGCTACAGCAACCTAATGAACGACCTGCTCTGCTAGAAGTTTTTTCTTGTGCGTCTGTAGCTTTGCTTATAACAACTTGCAGAAGCGTATTATAGTCTTTAATCCACCATCCAGCACATGGATAGTACCAAGTCGTCGTCAAGAAACATGTCCACAAATTTAAGTTTGGGAATCTAGAGTTTCAAACTGAAGAGCACAACTGCATTATTTTGGAACTCCTATGTTTCCAGGTGCGAGATAAATATCAAGTTGTCATCGTGTTGCAAACTTTATAGCGCATGTGTCAAAACGAATACGAAGACCGAAAACTACAAGGCAATGAATGATTTGTGTTCGTGTAGAACAAAAACTAACCTTAACCGTCTACATGGAAACATGACTAGTGCCAAAAACGAAAATACCTAGACCGTTCAATGTAACCACCTCTCAAAAGAATTGATTATCTTAAACATGAAAGTCACTCCAATCACATAAATAACCTCAACACAAAACCGCTACATCGACTTAGTAAAAGCGGCCTAAATCAGTGGCCACGTAACACAAAACACATGTTTTCCGTGTCTGTAGATAATTCACTACATTCCCATCCCTTTCAACAACATATACTCTCAAAACTTGACAACATAATTAAGCCTGTCACATTCAGCAAAATCTCATCCAGACGCAAAACCCTTTCAAATCAACAGCCGCAAATGCCATAAGACCTAGTCTATCTAACGAAGAGAGAACTACATAGCAATGTTTAAATCGTGACCATATCACAAAACTCATGAGAATTCACATACCTCGAGGATCCACAGCCAAAACTGTCGCCACCAATGATAACCTTATGTACTCAGTCATCATCTTCTCCTCTTTTTTTCTTTTTTTTTCAAGGCGACGGATAACTCACATTTTATTCCCAGTTCACTATCATACAAGGATGGCTGCAACTACAAAATTAAATAAAAGAACGTTGATCACCAATATTATGCAAAAGACTGCCATGATCAGGACAAAATCTGATGTCCTCGATTCTTGCTTACTTGAACTAAATCAAAGAAGAACAGGAGCCAGAGAGCCAATGGAATTCCATCAACCTTATATTCGTCATGGAGCATAAACAGAAGAAATGAAGCTACCATGCAATGAGTATGCAAAGAAATGAGTCACCATGCATAGGCATGTTGCATACATTGTACAGGAAAAAACAAATCTGCATTTATCATCTCAACCATTGATACGGTTGCAACAAATCCTGCTTGGAAAGCGCAAACCTGGCCATGGTGACGCCAATGCACGCATCCACGAAGTCCTTCGTGACGAAATCCTCCGATAATATCTGTATCTGATCTCCAAGGCCCAGCCTAAACGTCTCAGCAAGAAATAACCGGGCATAGCCCCGGATGCGGTTAGTCACAGGGTACACACACCAAATTCCGGTGTTCTGAGGAGTGGTCGTATTCTCCACACGATAGAAGTAGGGCCGAGTTGCATTCGGTGCTTGTTTCTTCAGATATTCCAAGTTGGAGATGAACTTCGTGAGGGGAAGGTCGGTATCAATCCAATTATCCAGCAAATGATCACCGGTCCAGAGAGGACTACCTGGAGCTGGCGCGGTGGCGATACTGGGCTTCCACACGCAAAACACCCGTCCAGGTAGAAGTTCACGCAGCGGCTTATCCAAGAGCTGCTCGTCCTGTGGAATTAGATAATCGCCCAGCTGCGAGATAAGATACTCGTCGAACCTCAAGGGGTCAAACCGCTTCCACTCCGTCCTCAATTCAAGGATAACAAATTCTAGCGAGGTCTTGTCAAGAAACCTCTTCACATCGTTGATGACAATGTCAACACTATAGGTGCAGAGAACTCCATGACACACCTTCCGGTCCTGCTGAACACGGATGTCAAACACACGCACTCCCTTCTCAAGCTGCTCGTAGATTGAATACTTCTGGCACTGAAAGAAGGGGCGGGTGAAAAATGGGATGCCAATCCTATCAGTTGCCGAATTGTGAGTCCCCGGCCACACCACCTCACGAGCCGTGATCTCGCCCAAATCCAACGTTCCCATCCATTCCTTATGATTCGGGTGCTTGATATTGGAACCAGGAAACGACGTCCCCCGAGACTCTTCCAAGCTCTGGAGCTCCTGCTCCTCCAACACAACCTGAATTTGCCTAGATATCTGTGCTCCCATGATTCTAACCGCAATACAGCTGACTCAATCCCCAACTCCACCACTCTCCGAACCCCTCTTCCTACTACCAATTACCACCTATCTCCTACAATGCGACCCACACCCCACAATCCGCCATTCTAAAACCGCCATGGCTATCCTACACTAATCAACTCCCAATCCTACACTCCTAAATGTCCTCCCTCAAGATAACTTCAACAGTGAACACTCCACTTAATCTTAAACAATACTAACTTAATATGTCCCTGACGAAATATACCACCAAACCAAACATAAATAGAGTAACGAAAATCGTAACAAAGGTATATATGTCTCATGCTGATAACACCACAAAAAACATGACAACCAAGGTCTGAAGAAAGAACCAAATCTGCAAACTGCAATCTGATGAACCCCAGCTGAATTGTCCTTGTCCTTCTCAGACTCCCCTTCTCACCCACTAATCTTTTGACCAAAAGCTCCGACCTTTATGAGTAACAATCACTCACATACTACTCCTGCGTCGATGAAGACCCACCCAATTGCACAGAATGGAAATGGCGCATCACAATTGCTGCCGAGATGGCGAGGCAGAGCCTGGAATCCTAATTCTGTTGGTCCTCATCTTCCCCTCTTCAATAAACATGCCCCATTCCTCGCAAGTCCAATCATCGCATAACTCCCGAGCTTCTCATGTACTCTTCCGGCTTGGAAGACACCAGAGTCAGACACTCAGTCGGAATGATCTGGTCCGTGTCAATGTTATCCCCCACAGCAAAGCAGCGTCAGTAAATCATCCGACAACCTCGCTCATCTTTTGCTAAGCCACATTTGTACTCAGCACTATGATCGAACAGAGTCAATCGTGATTCACCAAATCAGAAGCTCCAGCATGGATTCCACATCCTAGACGACCTCCAGACACATCCCAAAACATCGCAAACAGCTTTCCTGCAACAATATAATTGTGTGCCCAAATCAGTTGTCTCTAAAATCATGACAATCATCGCATCGGCTTTTTCCAGATGCTTTTTTCCAATGCGAAGGAGATCGTTGTTCAAAAGAGCAACGCCTATTCACTTCAGTGTATTATCTTCTATTGCGAGCTGTGTGCAACATGGCTTGGTGTTTCCAGATTATATGTCAGGTGAGATAACAGGTCACAGTGAGACTTCCGTTCATCAGCTTCATCAATTTCTGTAAAATAGGTGCCAGTACCCATCAATTAGCATACATACATGTATAGGGTGAGCCCCGGCCGGAGGGTCTCACGTCACGGGAGATACCCGACGCATATGGGCAATGGCGAAAATGGTATTCACCAAAGTTGGGCGGGTATACGGGAATGAACCCGGGTAACATCTCGAATAATGGTATCAATAGTAGGTACCCTACCTGCCATGGTATAAGGGTTTTGAAATACCCGTGTCCAACCCTACCTAGGGGGTCTTAGGGTTTAGGGATACCATGCAAAATACCCGACTACGCGGGTGCCGTTTGGAGCTGCTCTTGCGGGATACCCGTATTCAAAAATTTCGGTGATTGCAACCTAGGTAATTAGTGACAGTATTGAAGAAGCTCTGTAGTGGCACATCTAGGCTTCTCACGTAGTTAGGTTTGTTGCAGCTTCCCGGTAGTATGTAAAAGAATTCACGAACTCAACACTGAGAGATAGATAGAGGAGAAAAATAGTGTACAAGAATGGGAATATTTTCTTTGAGTTGAGGTGCGCGAGCAAGAGAGAGAGAGATGGAAGGAATGGATAGCGGTTTTTTGTAAGCAGTTGAAAGGGGATTTCCTGTTATTGATGTTGTGTGAATGCTTCACCCTATTTATGTGTGCGGATCTAGGAGGGAGAGATCACAAAATAAACAGCGTAGGTTATCTCTTTAATCAGATACTGAAACACTCTGTGCACTCAAGTTGATCAAACTCAACCTAAATTTTGTTCAGACTGTGGAGAAATTTGGTCAGATTGTAATACCCGACCATTATATAGGGTTGCACTGGTATTAAAATTCTACTACCATGGTATAGCTACCTGGATGTCAAAAAAAATCAGAACTGTAATTGATACAAGGCGGATATATGAAATTCAAAAAAACCAATTTATATGTATACCCTTATTTCCATGATTTTGTATTCATCCATTATATCCACACCCGTGAGTATGACAAAAAACCAATACCCGCCCAACTCTGGTATTCACCATGATTCAAACATTATACCTTAGCTTCTTACAATCTCCACATCTTCAAAACTTCTCTTTCAAGTTCATTGCCTCTACCACCAACCACTTCGTCCTTTCTTAGACTACTGCATCGTCCAGCAGCACTACTGTCACCCTTGCCAATCAAGACAAGTCATCAGATGTGCAAAGAAAGACGCAACATTGTAAGCTACAGCTCACAAACCAACAGAAGGGAAGCGATGAGCCGGCCCATGCCGTGGTCCATACACCATCACCATCATTGATGACCTTCCTCTACATCGAAGGCCGTCCCAACGGAAGCTGGCTTCTATCTCAACAGTTCGATTGGAAGAAGAGGAAATGTGAGAATTATGAAGTGGAAAGAGGAAAGAGGAAATGTCATGAAGAAGTTGAGATGAACGAGGTGATACATACAATAGACCATGGAAGATCCGAACGAAAGAAGGCTTGCATCATTTGCTTTGCGATGCTCTAAACACCATATTCATTATATAGGAAAAATTTCATGATTTTGATCTAGTGCACATTCATCTTTATCCAATCCAAATCTTCATTGTATGTACATTTTAGAGCTCAAGGGCAAGACACGTATTAAAATTAAAGGTTCATAATCTCCCAATATAATGAATATGGTGTTTAAATTATGGTTTCATTGACTTCATCTATGCGAGTTCAACCCAATATATTTTGTTTTTCAAAGAGCATAATAAAAATTAAAAAATAATTATGTATGTGAATTTTTGGATTAATATTCATGTAGATGAACCACATTTCAATCGATTCAATGAAATAAATTATTGCATTAAAAATGTTTTTCATTACAAAAAGATAGTTTTAAATAAAATAATTAAAATACTTCAATGTATATGGTCATATATAATTTTGACAAAACAAATGATGATATTGGACACAAATCTTTTGTAGAAACATATTGGCAACCAGATAATTATTAGTGCTAAAATAACATTATTCCATCAAACAAGCTTTGATATTTTCATTGTTTTTTTTCAAAGATACAACTTATTTGAATCATTATTTAGATATCAAAGATGGCTTTACATTTTTTTTAAATAATTTTTAAATCTTTAAATTCAATAATAAATAAAACTACAATATTAAAACTTAAAATATATCACTTATAAATAATGAGGTTAGAATCCTCATTTTTTAAATGTCTTTTAATATATTTTCTTCAAATTCAGTTTTAATCTGAATTAAATATTAAGATCTTTCAGTATATTAATTATTGTCAAGCTATTAATATTTGTCATTGATGTGATTATGTATTAGAAAATTTCAAATAAATATTATAAGAAGAAATACATTTGTAATCTTTTTACCTTTATCAGCTCTTTGAAAATTTTCAAAATCTTTTATAAATTTTTTTGAATTTTCATTAAATATATATTTAAATATTAATTTTGTGTTTAAGTAATATTTATTTAAATTTCTTTAAATTTTTAAAACCACCAAAAATCAAGATAATATATCTTACAACTCTCATTTAGGCCAATTTGCAAATTTGGAGAAATATCTTAAAGATTCATCAACCAAGAGTCCTTCATTGCTCTAGGGAGATTGCAAACTGCAAGAGGCTCACTGGCACATACTGAAACCATATTGAAGTCGCCTAAGGCGTCAGCAATTAGCGAAGTGAAGAGCTTAGTGAATTGAACAAATAGCACTTATGCAATGACTTTGTCCTTGTTCAAATGTCAATACTTTATTTTTTCATTTTTTATCTTTTTATTACTCTTCTGCATCTTTGCTAAGTTGTTTCTCTTATTCTGTAGTGTCTAGCACCTTCGTAATTTGTTT
The DNA here is from genome assembly GCA_014871385.1 of Ceratodon purpureus. Taxonomy (NCBI): domain Eukaryota; kingdom Viridiplantae; phylum Streptophyta; class Bryopsida; order Pseudoditrichales; family Ditrichaceae; genus Ceratodon; species Ceratodon purpureus. The sequence goes on along the minus strand of CM026423.1, from coordinate 17,004,094 downwards.
GATTTTCAAATTATTTTGAAACATGTATTAAATTAGATAAATTATATAATTTTTTTCACGTTTTGATATTGCAATTTTTTTTTTATTTAACTAGTTATTAACTACTTCTATATTTGCACTAATTAGAAGGGAAGGGGGGGGGGGGGGAGGATACCGAATTGTTGATGCGGACCTAGCATGCTTTATACTAGGATCCGGTTTTGTTTCGCTGAAAAACCCTTCCGTATTCAACAAATATGGAAATAAATATTTAAAATAATAATTTGTTGAAAAAGGTTTTGAGCGGCAATTACAGTGCAAGAATAAATAAAAAATCTTGTCGCGCAAAGACCCTTAGCTTGCAGCTTTCGGAAAATATGGCATGAAAAGTTGTGAAGCTGGTCGTATCTCATATCAAGCAATTGAAGCAGCAAAAGGCGTCCCGACCTTGCCGCTAAAAAAATAACATGTTTGCTATGCCCTATCACGTAATATGCAACCTGCATTTCCTGAAAAAACTCGCAGCAAAATTTTTTTTGAATATGTGAAGCGAGAGCTTACGGCCCGGCTGGCCTGCCAGTTTTACTGGAACTTAATAGGAATTATCCCGTTCCCTGGTTAAATTTTTGGATGTGAGATTTACTCCACGAGTTTTTTAATTAGAATATGATTTAATTAAAAAAATTATGATATATAATACTCTAATATAGTGCTTGAAGTCGCTCTTGAGGAAAAACTGATTTTTTCGTAAGTCCTAGAAAGAACTCCAGGAGTGAATTATTTGAAAATAATAACAAGTATAACAAATTGAAAAAATATGAATTCATCTAAATTGATCATCAATACTTAGTCTTCATAAAGAAGGCTTGTATGGTATAAGAAGAATTATATTTATTTTTGGAATGGTATAATCATGGTCATTTTGGCAAAAAATAATTTTATTATATCACGAGTTTTTTACATAAGTGGGAAAACTAAAACTATTTAAGATTTAAATGTTTTTAACAAGTTTTCAATCGAAATAAAAAATTATTCTCAAAGAGCGTTAAATCAAATTTAATTTAATTAAATTTTAAAAAAATCACATTTGAATAAAATGCATATTCGATATAATTCTACAAGTTGTAATAGCTATTAAATACCTCATCAATAAAAACTCTATAATAAATAAAATATTCTTAAAAAAGTTTTGAATATCAAATTATGTTTGATTCATTATATTGCAAAAATATTAGATTACAGTGATTTTCTCAAAGTATGTACAATAATATTGTTTGTTTTAAATTTTTTGCATTATTGTAATTTTGGACAAATTGGTGCTAAAGAAGTATTTGTTAAATGCTTATATTATAACAAAATTATTTTTTATCATTAGTTATGGATTTTGATGAATTATTTAACATGTAAACTTTCATGAATTGCCCGACGCGATTTAAATTGACAATCTGTGATTGCATATACATAAAGCTTCCTCATGCAAATGACATTCTACTTATTATTTTATCAAGTTACACATTCTTCTCCAAATATAACTTTTTAAAAAATTTAGAAATACTAAAAATAATGAGGTTTTGAATATATATGAGGTTCGTGATGATGATCCTATTTGTATCTAATCTTTACAAACCAAAACATCACTCGCATAGAGGAATCCTTCAAAAACTAAAGGTGGACTTTTCTAAGAAACCATCGAAGAAAACCCGAGGAAGTAAATCAATAGCAACCACTTCTTTCCCAAAACTATCTAAAAAATCTAAATTTTTTGTCTAATTGCTGAAAGAAATTGGTGAATCAAAACGCCTTCATGGTGAGAAGAACCTCCCAGCAAAAAATGAATGGCAAAAGCAGAATATGTAGTTGCAAAGGGAGGAGTTGGTAATTCGTAAAAAAAATTAAAAAATAAAATAAAAATCAAATTTAATAGCAAGAATTGATCTTGAGGCAAAAATAAGCTAATAATCGAAATCTTTAGGTGCAGTTGCATTTGGCAAATTAAATACCAAAAATGAGCCGAGTATCCAAAGGTTGGCATCTATTTTCGTGGTTTCAAAGTGCAATTTAGTTTTTGGTGGTCTAAAAGGATGCCTTATGATTTAAAGTAAAACTTTTAGTGACTCCTTATCTTCACTAATTTTTATATGCCATTAAATTTTTTTATTGCATCTAAATTTATACTCTTATTACAACAAATTTTTATTGCATGAATGTATAGTTTTTTATACTTAAATATAACTCAAATTTGAATATTAATTTTTTAAAATAATCTAAATAAATTATTGAATGAGCTTTATTTCTAATTTAATATATAGTTAATTATGCTAAGTTTTTATTTTGTTTAATATAAAGTTGTTTTTAAAAAAAAATATTAAACTTATTTATTATTTATTTTTAATTGTTAATTGATTTCTAAATTTTTTAAATTAAAATTTTGAGATCTTTATGAAAAAAATTAAAAAATATATATCAACAACATACCATCTGTGTATTAATATCACTTGAGAAAATTGATTTAGGATTTTTGGGTTTAGGGTTTAGGTTTGGGATTTAAATATGTAATAATAATTTTTAAAAAATACCTTCTAGGTAGTTTAAATTGTAATATGATTATAAAATTTAGAGATTTTCATTTTTTTATTTTTCTCAATATTAACATTATACTACAATCATATTGAAGTAAAAACATGTTATATTTAGATAACAACCATTAAGCATTGACTACATCAGTTTTGGATTAAAATTTCATATTGTATTTTAAAAGTTTTTAACAAGTATTAATTTCTTAAATTTTGAGGTTTTGAAGATTTTGAAAGAAATCACGAATGCATGATTTTGTTTTACAGTACAAAGGCTTATAAAAATAACTATGTATTGGTACTAAAGATGCCAATAACTTGGAATAGCCACTGCACAATCTAGTTGGGACAAAAGAGTTTGGTTTAAAAGGTATAAAGTCCATCTTATCTAAAATGCTAAAAAATGATTATTTTTTAAATTGTTTTGAACAATTCAAATGATAAACCATGGTGAACTTCATGGTATCTCTTTTCCCATGTACACACGTAAGAACATGTTTCAAACAAGAGTATAGAGCCATCCAAAGGAATTAACTATGAGACACCCCTACAAAAAATTAAAAAAAATAAAAAAAAATAAAAAAAAGCACACCCCTAGGAGCGCTAGGAACAAGCAAAAGGCATCCGGAAAGCAGCCACCTGGTCTCCACCGAAGCCCCTCCCCCGCACGCCAAGTGGAGCCCCGTCGCCAAATCCACCCCTCTGCTAGATCCCTCCCCCAACGCCATGACGTCCCCTTCTTATCCGTCTCCAGTTGTCCTCCCCCTTTCCCACCTCCCCCCCAAACTCCCACACCTCCCAAACAAACTCACACCAACATCTACCCCCTTGAAACATCCACCTCAATAAAATCCACAAAATTCTTAGACACCATCACCATTTCCAAACACCGCGGCCTCGTCAGCACATCTTTTTCCCCCTAAAACCGTCATAGCACCCAAAAACCAATATAATCTCAGACGAAGCAAATTATTAGTTCTAAAATCTAGAAAAACCATGGATTGTGATGGTTTAAGATTTACGTCCTGTTGCGGCGTGACTAAGTTGCGGGCGAGGGAGTCAAAACTCCGCATACTGAAAACCGTCATGGTACCTGAAAACCAACATCATCTACCATTTTTGTAGTTATCCTAATTCAGATCTACGTGTTTAATGGATATTGGGGGATTTGTGAGATGGTGACGGGTTAAAGTGCGCGCTCAGTTGCGGCGTGACTAAGTTGCAGGCGAGGGAGATGCGCTGCTGTGGCGATGTTTTTCTCGCAGACTGCGCCGGCGATCATTTGATGCAGCTGGTTTGCGCTTCTGGGATCCGAGGGGCATCTTCTCCGTGATTTTCTGTTAATTTTCCGGCGTTTTTTGCGGTCATTTCGAGGGGTTTTGCGGGGATTTTCGGATTGTGAAACGGTGGATTGAGGGGGGAATTTGGTGGTGATCGAGTTGCGGCCCGAGCGGCGATTCTGGCGAAGGATCGAGGTGCGTTTTTTGCTTGGATTTTGTGGTTTTGATTGCGGAGTAGCTTAGCTGTGTTGTTTTCAGCGAGAGTTCGAGCATGGAGCGTTCTTCTGGTCGAGCTCGTTTGGGAATTGGTGTTTAGGTTTTGGTTTCCTCTGGTGAGAAGGATGCTTTGAAATGGTGTTGATACTGGGAGTGTTTTTTTGTTGAGGTGACTATGTAGTCCAGGAGTTTTGGAGCTGAATTGGAGCCTTGGGGGCCGAGTTCGGAATTTCAGAGAGTTTGTGTGGGGTGAATTACGAGGTCATTGTGTTGATTTGAACAGAGATGATAAAATGGGTAGAGTGCAATGCTTGTGAGTGCCAATTTTTAGAGAGTAGTAGTCAGTGCAAGCTTTTGAGAGAAGGTTTTTCTTCGGGGAGGTCAACAATTACGTTACCTCGTTAGGTGGTTGGATTTGAGTAGGTATTCTTATTCTCTATGTGGCGATTGGGGTTTCAGCTCTAAAGGTTGTGGAGTGACCTTGTCTCTGGTTTACTCTTTCTGTTGAAGACGTAGTGAATAAGTTAGGGTTAGACGAGTTGTCGTTTACGAGGATTTCCGTGTCTCTCTTTTGGTCTTCCATTAGGGCTTCCGGCCGTGGATCATGTTCTGGATATTTGAATCCTCCTGGTCATTATCGACACGAAAATGGTTTAGTGAATGTCTGACAGTTCACGGGGAGCTTGCTTTTTACTTTACCTGCGGGAGTGATCGATGGAATGGTTTATCATCTGGAAGCCATGCCAGAGGCTTCTGGAAGCCATGCCAGAGGCTTCTCGAAGCCTAAAAGTGGACGTCGTTCGCCTGTTTCTAATGGCTCGTGTTCATGTCGTGAAAGTTTAGAAAATTTGGATGGTGCTCCTCCTATCATGAGTATTTCAATTGTTCTGCAGTAGCTCCGCTTTTAGCAGAGTAATATATTCTCCTCGTGTTGTCTAAACGTAACTATGGGCAGCTTGTGTTTCTGTGTGATAGCTTTTTAACCGTCTCTTTCTATTGGTACGAGCATGGTTCCCAGATTTTGATAGAATGATCAATATAGGCTTACTGGGGATATCATTGTTACTTGGAGAGTCAGTGACAGCATGAGTTTCCATGAGGTCACTACTGCTCTGGCTCCGCTTCCTACCTATTGGGGATCTTGCGATTAGTTTTTTGTAAAGATCATGGCTATTTTGCTTGATCAAATCTGCGCTTTAGTTTTTTTGTTCTCTGAGTGTAAGAAATTTATGTGGACGCAGGACTGCTTCATCCAAGTTGTATGGGAGTTCAGTTGCTACCAGGGACATCATATCACTATATGATTTGGATGGAATCAAGCATCAGGGCTTCATGGTGAGAATTGCTGCTGCAAAGTGATATTGGGAAATGAGGCTTCCAAGGGATACTGACTACAATGCAGATTCCTCAGTGGTTGACATCGCTGCAGCGGCAGTTTGAAGTGCGGGTGCAGCAACAGCAGCAGCAGCGAACACGTCATGATAGGGGTGTAGCGGCTGCTGTGGCTGGTCTGCAGTGGCCAGACTGGCACTGGAACTGGAGATGGCCATGGCAGGACAAGAAAGCATCATCATCAAACCGAGAAGCAGGAGAAGAGTACAAGAAGAAAGTGACAGCATTGTGCGCTGCCCTAAAGGTAGAAAATGCGACAGACTTGCAAGATCTGTTGGGAGCAATGGTTCTCTCAGAATGCGTGTACAAACGACCTGAATCTGAGGTGATCAGGGCTGTCAATAAATTTAAGGAAGATTTTGGAGGCCAACTTGTCGGCGTAAATTGTATTCAAACATCATTGGAGCATGTTCCTCACAGGTATTTGCTTGCCGAAGCTGGCAACACACTCTTTGTTTCCTTCATTGGCACCAAACACTTGCAGGATGTGGTGGCCGATGTCAATTTCTTACAACGAACTATGTTTGGAGAGGATATTGAAGACGATGATATTGAAGGCGAGGATCAACAGAAGTTGGCCATGGACAGTGTTTTGGCACATCCGTCGACCGTTGGTAATGGTGTGCAGAAGGGTTTAGGGTTGAACAACGAGTTGCCGCCTCGCGCAGCTAAGGCAGTCAAGGTAAAACCAGCTGCACATAGGGGTTTTCTCGCACGAGCGAAGGGGGTGCCAGCCACAGAACTGTACAGATTAGCCCAACGAAAAGACCGCCGGTTGGTCTTGTGTGGACATTCACTTGGAGGAGCAGTAGCCGTGCTTGCCACAGTGGCAATACTTCGGGCTTTTGCAACTAAGTCTATATCCAGAGCAGCAAATAAGGTTCAGGTCAAGTGTATCACCTTTTCACAGCCTCCCGTTGGCAACCCAGCTCTCCGAGACTACGTTCACAAGAAAGGATGGCAACATCATTTTCGGACGTATTGCATCCCGGAAGATGTCATACCTCGCATTTTGTCACCTGCTTATTTTCAGCATTTTCGCTCTCAGATAGCGGAGCCTTCAGTTTCGGTGCAGCAAAACGGTGTCCCGAAGGATGAGGTGGACAAGAAGCAGTCCGGCCAGATTGTGCAAGAATCGAAGACTGGAGCAGAGCCATTGGTTGTAGGTGTTGGTCCTACTCCCCCAAATCCTTTCTGGAGGATTTCTAGGCTCGCACCCCTTGCAGGTGCAGGCGTGCAAACATCAATGCAATGGTTCAAGGGAAAGCGAAAGGAGGACATCAATGGTCAACTTGATGCCCCAGCTAGTGGAGAAGGGAATGTGGCTACTAGTTCGGGCTCTATACAAGCGCTCAAGATACACGAAGACAGCGAGGGAGTTGCTTTAATGGAAGGCGAAGCGAAATTGCCATCTGGTGATGGAAAGCCTGAGGTGAAATCCGGTGGAGTTGCGGCTGAGTGGCTGGAAAGAGTTCCGTCTTTGCCATCCCTACCGTCATATGTACCGTTTGGTGAGCTTTATTTGCTGGAGAAGCTTTCTGTTCAACAACTCTCTGCTCTAGAATATACTCAGCTATCCACTGTGCAGTCAGTATTGCTGGAGTTGAGAGAACGGTGTCATTCCCACTCTATGAAATCGTACCGAGCTCGGTTCCAACAGATCTACAACTCGTGCATGTCAAAAGATGTGCCAATTAGTAACATTGAGAATTTTCCTCTCTTGCCGCACCTGCAACAATGGCTGAGTAGTCTAGGAGGGCAGATGGCTGAAGCTGGAAGAATCTCTGATCCCATTAGTATCAGACTAGCAACAGCTATGGTGCCATTAGGGTGGACAGGCCTGATAGGAGAGAAAAAGGGATGCCGTCCGTTGAAGGTGGACATTCTGGGCCACGGCTTACATTTGTGTACACTAGTCCGCGCAAGGGTGAATGGACGATGGTGTTCCACATCTATAGAAATTTCTCCACCTACCCCATCGTTATTGGATATAGGAAGAAAATCCAAAAGGCTGCAGAGAATGCGGATTCGTATTGGGGATCCTCTTCAACAATCATCTTCCGAGCAAGAAAGATCAGCATTACTAACCTCAGAACAAACCATGAACGAGGTCATCGACGGATCTAGCGGCAGCTTGTATGATATGGGTGAGGGGAGCAGAAGCAGTAGCTTTGAAGTCGATGGATTAGGCGAAGTAACCATATTTTGCAGCACAGATTTCATGACCACCTCAAGAGAAGTTGCAATGAGGCTTCGGCGTGTACGCTTGATGGGTTTTGAAGGAGCAGGCAAGACCTCGTTGTACTTCGCACTTTTGGGAGGAGAAGGGATGATGTTGGCTCACAACTTCGGAGGTATGCTACCTGATTTGGACTGGCGAGAAGGGGTAGTCGGAGGTGTCAGCTATATCGATGGACCTGGAGTGAACCTTCAGGATTTACCCGGGGATGCTCAGCGGCTGCAGAAAGAGCTGGCCGTGAAGGTAGGTCCTAACTCCAAAAAAATAGATATGGTAATCCTGGTTCACAATTTAGCGCACAAGATCCCTCAAATGCGAGCCTCCTCTCGACCTGCTCTTGCTCTGCTCATGGATGAAGTGACCGCTGCTGGAGTCCCCTTCATTCTCACCATCACGAACAAGTTTGCAGTCAGTGCCGATAGACGGCAGATCGCAACCCAGGGGGTCCTGGATACCTACCAAGTGCCACCGACCCGGAGTGTGGTGGTGAATTCATGTCCACATGTTGTCCATGGAGTGGTCACCGACACATTGGTTGAGAACGAGGGTGGAGGTTGGCAACCTCAGCGCCTCATAACAGGTTCAATGAACCTTGTACAGAGACCATTCCGGAAGAAAGAGGTGGTGCAACCTTCCCAAGGGATCGAAAACTTGCAGGCTCTTGTGCATAGTGTGTTGCTGGAGCAAGAGGAAGCTGCTATGAAGGAGTTTTCAAAGCAAGTTTTGGCTTACGAGGATGCCAAAGAGATGGATAAGCTGGAGGCCTTTAGTCAGGGGCGTGATAGGTTTGCAGGTGCAACCACTGCTGCAGGTATTGGAGCAGGTTTTGGATTGGTTATTGCATTTGTGGTGGGCGCTGCCAACAGTCTACGTAAGCCGTAAATTTATCCATGTCAATGTCAAATGAGTTTGCTACTGCCATTTTGAGCTGTTGGAACCAACTTTGGAGTCTTCTGAGTGGGTTAGTTGCAAACAGAGCTAGGGTCTCTTTCAATGACATAATTTATCCTAATATTTAACTCGAGTTGAGCGAACCCTTGAAGACTTAGTTTTGGGGAAGCGTGTTGAAGGCAAAAAGACAAGCCACTGTACAAAGATGCACTTGGAGATTGAGTAACAAGGCTTAGCCCTCAGCGCACACAGCAGTTGGATCCTTGGATATCAGTTAGTATGTACACTGAATCATACGATTCTTTACGTTGGGATGGACAAACGTTTCAAGCCACTCTGACTTCAGTGTTGTTTTAAGCTGGCAAATTTCTGCACATTGGTCGAAATTGACAAGGAAGTATCTCTTGGTTTGATTCACAGCAGTTGCATCGCCACCTTTGTAATGTGTATCATATCTTCTTATAATTGTGTCATTCCCAAAATTTTAAGAGTTTCCGTTGTAACTCAGTCAGCTTTGCCACATGCTCTCCTCCTAATTCTTCAAATTTGGACTACTCTGACACCACCTTTTGGACTATCTGCCCAGCATCTATTGTACGCAACAAAATGCAGCGGGTGAAGCTCGAGATGAAGTATGAGTGCAATGACTTTGTAGCCGGAACACTATTGTTGTGAAACTTATTTATGTACAACTCATTGAGACAAAGGACTTCCATGTGGCTGTAAGGCTGAGACTTGGGTCAACCATGTGACGTTACCTTAGGCGACTTGTTCGTGTTTGTTTTCCGGGTGTCATTCTCACAGTTTGTCAGCACGTCAAGAACTGGGTTGAAGTTGGGACCCATTTTCTGCACATAATGAGGGCGCTTTCCACCTGAGAGAATCACTCATATTGGGGCCACACCTGACCAGGCAAGTTTGCTGAACTCGGCTTGTCAAGTGTGGCCTGTGTATCAATTCACCAAGATTTGACTAAAATTACTCACTGAGCGTGGCTTAGAGGGAAGGCTTGGGAGGGATGGAGCAAAACCTTGTCCCTATTATTATTGTGTTGGAGTGGGGTCCTATTCGATTTTGGGGGTTTTTATAAGGGAATTTGGAGTTGTAGGCCCCAAAATCAGAAAGAAAAAAAAACAAAACAAAATAAAATCCTCAAAACTCCAAAATAGGCATGGTAAAAAAATTAATCCAATTGTGTATGGGCTCATAGCCACACTTGTTAGGGGAGAATAAATAGACCCAATCAACCAATTTTATAAACTACCCTATAGTGAGTTTGTCAAATTTGGCACAATATAGTTGGCTGATCACTCATGGATTATTATTCATAATTTTGTACCTTCTTCTTTAATCCATAAATGCCTAAATGACAAAAAATTGGTCAATTTCATTCTTTCACCGTCCACTATTGTTGTCCTCTATGCTTTTTTTCATCCATCAATTCATATGAAGAATCCTAGAACTAACAAATTACAATTACAAAAAAAAGAATGTCAACTATTACACATGTTTATACAGTTCATAGTCACAACTTCACTTAACTCTTAAAGGCCCTTGAGACCATATTTGGGTGGCAGCACTTCTGGACAGGCTATTCTAAGGTTTTAGAATTGATTATTTTCTGAAATTTTTACTCCATGTAGCTTTCAACGGTGGTTTTCCAATGGCGCAAACTTCAAAGTATTTGGAGTTACGATGAAAAAGTTATGCATTTTAGAAGAATTTGCTCTAAATCGAGGCAGTCAATAACCAATCAGAATCTTCCATTTTTTGCCCAAGTTGCCCATTATTCACAAGGGCAGAAAGTCACAAGATAAAATTTCAAAGGCTAGGCACTTGCAAAATGATGGGCCCAATATTTTTCATCTAACTAACTGTTTTCATCTAAAGATGTTGCTGATTTTATTCATCCAAATGATAATTATCATCAAGAGCTTAGTTTTCATCCAAAATCCCTTTTCATCTTTATAAATAATTCATTTAATATTCATATTTCATCCAAAATTAATAAATTTCATCCAATCTCTATGACGTGGCAAGGGTTCCATCCACATGACCTTTTACCAAAACTATCTTTTGAAACAAAAAAAATAAAAATACACAATTTATACTTCAAAAAATTCTACAAATTTCAGATCTACTTCGATTGCAATGAATTTTTTTGATGTTCTTTCCCTTATTGACTTCAACATATTAATTGTTCGGATTTTCAATTGGACATTTTTAGATTACTCTTTAAGTAGTTTCAATTTTGGAGAATGTAAGGCAATTTCAACACACTTCTTTTCACAAAATCAAGGATTATTTCCACTTCCTGAGCATATATGAGGCTCAAACTTTGTAAACTTATACCTAAATTTCATACCTAAAGGAATTGATGATCCTTCATATATCAAATGTGTTTGCAAAGTATAGTTTTTGGACATCAAAACTTAGGTATACTCTGGAGGTAGTGTAAAAAAAAACTTTTACAGTGACTTCACACGTTATAATCTCGCAATCTGTGCGGTGGATTGTTTTCAAAATTGGTATACACCTTTTTGGATAAACAAGATCCTAAGGTTATATATTCTACATCAAGTCTAAATTTAGAAAAAATATATTTTTATCAATTTAGATATGTTTTTGGCAGTTTTGGCTCCAAAAATACCAAGGGCCTTAAACACTTTAACCCTGAAACACTTAAAAAACACTAAAGGCGGGGTTAAAGTGTGATTCAAGAAGGAGTGTATTTGAAACAATACCTTCACACAACTAAATCTTTTTGAAGTCAAATAAGTAAATTATCTTATTCTTTGTGAGGAAGAACACAAATAATATCAACTGCAAGTGACCATTAAAGACGTCAAAGAGAGAAGGGAAGAATCAGATAACATCACCTATAATTAGTATTAATGTAACAATATTTTTTCTTGGTAATATTTAGTATTGATTGAATTCTATAATAAAAACTAATGTTCAAGCAAACAAAAAAATTCTCTACCAACTTTTGGCCTTGTACCAAACAAGAACGGTAAAAAATAGTATCCATTATATGTTTTACTATCATTATCATTAGTGTGGTCATATAAATAAGATAGTTCAAAATCAATATGGAACTCAAAAAACACGAGTGTCAATCAATATGGAACTCAAAAAACAATAGTGTCAATGTGTAAGTTGTTATTTTCTTAGATACAATTGCTTTCTGTAATTTTCAAACTACTGTGGTCCATACTAATGCATATGAAAGTGTTGTCCTTTGTGTCTCAATGTGTCTGGACTCTACATGTGCTGCTGTAGTGGAGTCATACAAGTCAAAGAGATCAACTGGTATTGACTTGAAGTTTCAAAGAAAACTGAGTCAAAGCTAACAAGGAGGCCACATAACATATTTAGAAACATTCTAGTCTGCGTCATCCGGCTTCTACTTGAAAATTTTGGATACAATGTGTAGATTACAGAACTCATTATACTGGAAGGAAATTTCAGTATGATGACACCTGTATCAACTATGGTCAAAGTAAAATTTTCTCGTGGCTTGTGTTTCTCATTATTATTGTTTTAGTGCTACTGTAGTATCCGTAGAGTATAATAGGGTTGAACAGAGTCCAGACGTCCAGACTCTTGACTTATGATTGTTGAAGTTCTCCTTTGTTTGAAAGTCCACTACCCACTGTTTCAGATGTCAACTTGGCTGCACAGTTTAGCAACTTTTGTCGAACTTTCCGGTATTGCCATACACAGTACCTCTGTGAGTCTGTAGTATACGAGAACAATCAATTCATCAGAGGATTGTATTGAGGGCATGTGGCATGAGCAAATTGGCAAACTGCTGCGGTAACCCTGTGCACTTGGTTGAAGACATGGTAAAATGTTGAATATCCTTCAATGCTTCTTGTTGCTCAAACTCAACATTCCACTGAGGTGAATTTGGAGCCCGTTAGAAACATGCAGGACTTTGACCTGGCTCCAACTTTGAGCTTGCACTTGGCTGGGACAGTGTGTGATGAGTCTGCTGATGCTCAGAGGGTAAGCGAATTTGTCCTCATGGTAATGGTGGTTGATGCTCAACAATATAACAATATTGGTGGGTGATGACTAAGAGCATGATGCGGATGGCAGGAGACGAACAATGTCAAAAGTATTAAATGGTATCCTACAGTGATGAAGTATTCACACTGCGCCATGCATAACTCTGGAATTATCTCATAGGTTACTTCTTCACTAGTTCTCATGCCTTTGACTCCGGCATATGCACAACAGTAAAACTGTGGATGGAATACGTCATTGACTACATTTCACATCCAATTTAAGCCAACCACTGTTTAAAAAAATGTTCCCATTTCACACCTAGCACAGTCTAAAAATATGAAATATCCAAGTTCGCCACCTCAAATTGTCTAACCATGTAGATGTTTTCCAGTAAAATTCCTGTGAATATTTACCTAAAAAGCACTAGTAAATATATCTCTTGTGTTTAATTTAATTTAATTAAAAAAAATCTGTTTTAAGAAGGGGCTCTAGGGCTGTTTGGGGAAACCCAGCAGGAGTTCCTTTTTAAGGAATGGAATATCCAGTACTCTCTTGTTGTTCGGAAAAAAAGGAAAAGCTAAGGAGCTCCATGTGATTTTACCTTCTTTGATGTAGTGTAAACAGTGGTACTCTATTGTAGATATTGATAAACCAGTAGAACTCACTAACATACTACCGCAATGTGAAACCGTGTTGTGAAATGGGATGTATTAGGTCAGGACATACAGTAGTATGTAACCAGTTTTTTTATCACAATGAAATATGTCCTCCATAAATGGACAGGGCCCAACAAATGGAACTCTAACCACAGCGCATGAAATGGGAAGCTGAGTGTGAAGCACAATGGTGAGAAACTCGCAAACAGAACAGAGATGTCTTTGAGTGGAGCCCCACTGGAAGGGTCAGTGTCAATCACATTTTAGTCCACTTTGGTACACTCATACAAATAGACATTACAAACCAAAAAGCTGATACTTTAGATATAGACCCTTGGGAAAAGGTACTTCCGCAGGAACCTTCATATTTTCCTGCCGGGCCAAATGCACAAATTTCTAAGTTGAATGATTACTCTGAATTCCAGAAAACATAAAGTTGAATGATTTCTGAAATGTTGAAATCTCCTGCAGATAGTGCCGCTCTTTTGGATTTCAAACCCCCAATCATATAAAAATTGAAAAATTCCTGGAACACCTGAGTAAGACAAATTCAGTGACACAGGCTTTTCACAATTCATGGAGGAGAAATATTGTAAAACAAACAGGAAAAACCCACATGTTTTCTTTTTCTGAGAAGCAATCCTCACAGTGGGGAAAGGGAAAGATAAAAATAAATATGTTTCTATTACAACTGAACAAGAAAGAATTATTAGAGTTATTTGTAAAGTCCTTCAAAACCTGAGTTCTTGACCTCATTGTAGACATAGAATAGAGTACTAGATAGATTGAAATTTTTATTCATAAAAATTTGGAGGGAGGGAGAAGAATTGGGTAAAAGGGTGGAACAATGAGGATGAAGAGGAATGGTACTAGCTTTGATCCATGAAAAAAGGAGGACAAAAGACTAGATGCCTTTACAAATAACTCTATTGCTTAGGAAAAAAGAAAGGGTAAAGACAAAAAGGAAACATTAAAAAGAAGAAACTCATTAAATTTCCATCGTGCATTGGTAGCGTATGAAGGATTTTGTTTTATTTATTTTTCATCCCAACTCAAACAAATCAAGGATCTCAAAAGTTTTATACACTCTTCAAAGTTGAGATCCAAAAAACATTACAAAGATTGATATCATTTCTACAATGTTGAAACCAATGCCGTAGTTTTGAAACAACTTTTTCATAAATAGATAAAAATAAATGATATATATATATATATATATATATATATATATATATATATATATATATATATATATATATATATATATATATATATATATGGAAAATTAAACTTCAAGGTTTTCGGAACAAAAACAAATTACAACAAAATACGTAAAACAACAAATCAAACATTCACAACAAAGGTCCAGACACAACTCTAAGTCATTAGTACATGTGTTCATATGACTCCAGTACCTGATGAAATTAGGGAAGCTAAGTTAACATTAGGAAAAATAAAAAAATGCTCAGCCGCCACTCTTTGATAAATACTTTATAAAAGGGCCATTAAATTTGAACTGTATTTTGGACAAGAATCAAACCTACATGTATTTATTTTGGAGGTACCAGACATAAATAATTAAATACTCAACAAGGCAGGGACAAAGCTGCATGTAAAATACAGCAGCAAAAGTATCTCCAATCCTTCAAAACATGTCACCACACTCTTGTTGAAAATCCACCAAGACACACTCTACTCATAGTCTCTGGTACACATAGCAATTGCACCTATATTTCTGATCTCCACATCCTTGGAAAATATTCTAGCCACCACACTCTTGTTGACCGTTGAAATGCACCACCACACAAGGTACTTGCAAGAATATAGTGTCCCCAGTCTCTCCGAAAGCGATCAATCAGAGTAGAAAAAAGACTCCCAAAAAGCAGCCGGAAGAAGTTACCCAAACTCCAATGACCACTGCACACACACACACTGCCAGCGCCACCGCTTTGGGAGCCGACTCACACAAACACTTGCATCTAACTCTGCATTGAAAATGCATCAAATAAAAGTAAAGAAAATGAACAGTTTGTATGGAAAATGCAAGAAAAAAGTAAAGAAAATGAACAGGTTGTCGGACACTGCTACGGATGAACTGGGTCAACTCGGTTGAAAATTGCTCTCCGGGTCGTTGTTTTCATCGGCTCCTTTCGTCACCATGGCATCGTCTTCTCAAGCTCTCCGGAGTTCTTATAAGAGCAGCAGGGAGTCATAAGGGAGCCACTCTTCTCGATCAGATCGTCGGCGTCATCGATCATCGTCTTCTCAAGCTCACAGGTGTGTGGTGTTTCTCGATAATATCATGAGTCGGTTTACTAGCTTTTGTTGGGATGTGGTGAAGGAGAAGATAAAGTGTCATGAAAGTGGAGGTGTCCGAGATATTTTTTCGTTTGGCATGCATGAGATGGTCTTTTCGTGGAGTTTTGTGGAGTTGGTGGAGGTGGGGGTGTTTGTCGATGTCGGTTTTGGAAAGGAGATGTGGATGAGGAGAAGTTGTGGTCTTTGAGTGCGACAGTAGATGGATCAAGGAATAATATGTGAAGTGTGTGTTCGAGTTGAGGTGAGGAGCGAGTTGACTTGGGTTGGCATCCCGGATGGTTTTTTGTTCCGGGAGTTTATGCGTTTCTTGAGGTGTGTGTTGTTAGCTGATTTGACATAGGAATTATCGAGGAGCGGTTTTGTCTGTTTGGGAGTGATTAAAGAGTGGCTTACATGAAGAAATGTTGAAAGTGTGCGACCGAGTGAACTTGACGAAGAGGGGTTCAATGTGTGCTGCCATCGGATGGATTTTCAGGTTGCATGGGTTTTGTAAATTTTTAGAGCTGAAGTTTGTTGGTGGATGTTGATGTTGTACAGAGAGTATCGAAGAAAGGACATTGCGGTGTTCGAAAACCTGACTCGGAAGATTTGTATACGAAAGAGGATTGTTCTAGTCATCCAAGGATGGCGGGTCTCAAGGGAAGAGGCAGTGCAGGCCGTGTGGCCCTGGTAACGATCCTGGTGGCTGTAGGGCTGCTGGCGTTGGCGCCTGGAGCTTATGCAGCGACTTACAATGTTGGAGGGAGTACGCAAGATTGGACTTACGCAGGCAACGGTTTTACTTACGACAGTAATTGGGTTCCGCTGCAGACCTTTCACGTCGGTGATGTCTTAAGTGAGGCTCGATACCTTCTCTTGTCTTTACCATTAAGTGTTAGGACGCGTTTTTTCTCTTCCAGATTGTGAGGAAAACCATCTATGCTACAGTAACTCAAGAAAACAGAGTACCAAGTACCAGTGATCTGAGATGACTCTTGTCTGGGACTCTCTGATCGTCTACATCCGCTCTGGCGCGTCCTATCTATTTTCCACGCTTCAAATAATTTGTTCAGGACTGCTATGTCCTAAAAGACATGAATTTCAACCTCGCCATGAATATACACAGCGATGCCAGTGGCTTCTTCTGTCAGCTGGCTGCATTTTTCTGCTTTGAAGCTCTCACCAATTGGTACATCATAAGAATTTTTAAACGGAACTAGTATCAGACTAGGAACCAGTGTAATCTGCGCTTCGATTCGAAACAAGCATGTGTGAACGTTTTTTTGGACCGTCATCTAACCAATATTTCGTGTGATCTTGTGCGATTGCAGATTTCAAGTACTCTGCCGCCCAACACGATGTTGTGGAATTCGCCACCAAGGCAGAGTATGATGCTTGTGCGGGAACAACCGTGACCAAATGGCAGACCGGCAATGACTTGATTACCTTGAACTCCACAGGCACGAAGTACTACATCTGCAGTATACCTGGGCATTGCCAACTAGGCATGAAGGTCGCTGTCCCCGTGGTGGCTGCCTCCGTAGCTCCCGGTGTTGCACCGGCTTCTCCTCCAACTACTACTCCCTCCCCGCCTGGCGTGGTCTCCCCGCCTCCTCCACCTGCTGTCGCCACTCCGCCAGGAGGCGCTGCCAGCTCAGGGCCAATGGTGTCCATGGCAGGGCTTCTGGCCGCTGCATTGGTCGCCGGTTACGCATACCTAGTATGAGAATTTAGTGAAATTATCTCTTCGGAAGATAATCTCATTGACGTTGAGATCGGATTCCAACAGCTTCTTATGCATCCGGTGCTGATGGCAACCAGTGGATTAATTTCGTGCACTTCAAACTTAAGCAGTGCACCATTGTGGGAGGTGAATCAAGGATGGTTTTCGAGTGGATTGGTGTTTGATAGCTGGGCAAATTGAGGAAGCTCCACAACGTTGGCTGCAGATCGAGCTAGCGAGGATTAACTGATTGACGGCTGGTACATGTAGATGTAGTGTTTAAATTACGGCTCGAAGGGTTGATATTGTAGCTCGGCCGGGTTAGTATTTTGTATAGGTGCATGCATTTGGAGTTTCTGCTTACCTTCATAGGGTACGATCTTTTGGTGTCCCTTGATCTAGTATTCATTTCGAAGACTGATTTTAATTTGTTTCACCAGTGACGTACACTGAAGGTGAACATTAATTTCATTAAAATGTTTCTTTCTCTTTTTCATTAGAATTCTCTTGAACTGCAACGAGCTGGTTCGTACGATAATTCTAAATTATTACCTGTGAAAAAGTAGTCGAAGTAAAACAGCACGAGTGTGTTCTTTGCCTAAATGTTGTGGGCCAAACGCAGGAAAGTCCTCCTTGATCTGAAAGTTGCCGTGTCGCGTGAACGTCGTAAACGGAGTCGATGGCACATGTCAAGTCCAGTCTTTACTCTGTTAGAAGCTGGTAGAACATGACAGTACCTAGGTAGGGACTATGTGTGTACAATGCCAAGCAAGGGAGGAAATTGCTGAGGAAAGTACTTTTGATGGCAATAATCGAGCTCGTTGCTACCAAAGTATGTACAATTACACATGTATGGACTCATTGACCCCCATTGACCGCCGTGATTTCAATAAATTCTGCGAAGGAGATTCCTGTCCAGGAGAGTAAACAACTCCTCTCGGGCTCCTGCTTGGTCCTCACAATAACTTCAGGGTTTAAGGCCAATTAACTAACATATCAAAGCACGTACATTCCGTACATTTCTAGCCTAAAAGCTGCCCCAGTACTTCGAAAATGATGTTGCATCCGGAAGGTGGTAACCAGTCGTTCTCGGAACGAAAGGACAACTTGGACATCAGCGTGACTCTCGTCTGGAAGTGACAGGCAGTACATGGCCTGCGGGGCCTGCCAAAGCAACTTAGTCCATGCCAGTTTCATGGCGATATCAACATGCTCTTGTTGCGGTGTCGTTTGCAGATGAGGAGGATTTCCCTGCTTTCGGTTCACAACAGTGGTGCGAAGGATCCGCCACAAGAACATGGCCGGGGTGTCCCACCAGCGGATTAGCACGCAGTTAATTAGACAAATAAGGCTAGAGCATCAAATTCAGGTTTTCAGAAGCTTTATTAAGCGGCTCGCGCTTCAAAGACATCTGAGTTTATCAACCATAGGTAACTTATATAAAGTAAATATTTGAGGGGATGGGAGGTGACCAACAATTGAGGGTGGGTCATGCATTGATAGCCTAAGTCAGCCACTTTAAAAATGGTCAAGACATGGATTCATGGCTTTTTGGATTCGAGATTCAACCTCCCAAGAGTTACTGTAGCAATATAGCCTCTAGTAGTGGTGACACTGCACATGCAGATGATCTGTTTCCCGCTGATTCAAGAAGGGATTCATTTCTGAAACCAGTTATGAAATCGGTCAAATTTTGGTTGCCGATGCATTGCAAATTTTACTCTGTTGCTGATATGAGACGTCGGCGAGTAAAGTGGGGCCATATATTGACACATCCAATGGGTGAAGTTCGTTCTGAGAATATCAAATATCCTTGCATCTGTCCGTTTCAGAAACTGGTCGCTGCAACCAACCAGGTAGACATCGAACAACTTCAAACGAGGCTTTCATGGTCTGATGACTACTTCGCACTAAATTATTGACAGGCACATGATAAGCCCAATAACGTCATAATCAGCCTTAAGACTTGATGACAAATTTACTCATGAAAATGGGCTAAGTCTTTTGCATCAGACTTCCAAAACATTCAAAGACGGTACTGCCCGAAGTGAATAAATAATACATAGAACCTAAAACCATGTTATTCTAGCAGATAGGCTCCAGTGGAACGATCTAGAACGATGGAAGGATAGATCTAACGCCAGATTTTTATGAGTCGAAACGGGACGGCCAGAGACCCACCACAGATTGTACTAGAAGACCATGGGCCTCCAATTCCCAAATCCTATCTGTCCAATCTATGCAAATGAAAATGATTTTAGGGGCTGAGGCTGAGAGCTGGAACGCATGGCGTCTTAGCCAAGGCAGATTTTTGCCCGTCGTTGCCTGAGTCAAAAATTAAAAATCCACGTGGAAGCCAACCAATCCCAGTGGCCGTCCAGCTTGGTAGAGGGGGGGTTCAAAAGGATGGGACCCAAAATGGTTACATGGCAACCGCTAATTGTAGATCTCATCACTTGCATCCCCTTTAAATTGCGCCTCCAGACAACACTCAAATCATATTTGTAAATACGTTCTCACAAAAACTACCAAATCTGTCGCCCTCACCTTTGCTGTCTGCTACCATTCTACACTCACTCATCTCTGTCATCAGTACTCGTCTCTTTCATAGTTTAGCGTTGTTTGTACAAAGTCCGGATCTGTACAAAGTTTGAAGAGTTTTTGTAGTTTGTAGTTTATTTGTGTCGATCGACGTCGTCGACGTCTGGAGATCTGTTTGCCGGACCCGAAGTAGACAGGTGCTTGGGAAATCAAATCAGTGAGATCTCTGGTAAGAATTGGTTGTCAATCGTTGCTGCAGCTTCATCGACAAATCTAATCCGCAGCGATGCCGATCAACCTCATGAGCATGGAAGATGTAAGCTGCCTAACTCTCGTTCATCTCGATTCTCTTCTCTGTCTCTTCAAATGAATCTCATGCCTGCTATGTTGTTTCATGAACTGAATTAATGTTCATGACTAAATCTCACTTGGATTAGGTTATCCTTTCATAAAATATTCTACTGATATTAAACAAGATAACCTGTATGTTAACGTTCTGTATGCTAAAATTTAGCAAAGGCCATGTGAAAATTCGTTTGAACGTTCTTTAAAATTATAAACTGCAGAAGACTGTTGCGATACTTTGATAAACTCTTTCTTGTGATCATATTGATGACATTACTGAAGAATCTTTTGTAGGTTTGGAGCTGTAGTTGAACTAATTATATATGAACATTGGGTGTCTGCATGCAGTTATTCTACGGACCACCGGAGACCACATACATTATACCAACACCTGAAGAAGCACCCCCGCGCCGATACATCGAGCGAGAGATCAGGGAACGAGAGATCATAGAGCCACCTCGCCGATTGTACCAACCCGAGCCTCCTCGCCCCGTTGCGCGTTACATCGAGCCACCATCCCCACCCGCTGCCGATCGCGAGATTCGCCCAATTGAGCGGCTAGCGCGTGTCCACACGGTGCCTGAGCCGGTGGCAATACGCGCTCCGCACGAAGAGATTCGCAAGGTTGTGGAAGTGCCGGTGCCCGTCGTTGATCGCGAGATTCGCCCTATTGAGCGGCTCGCGCGTATCCATACGGTGCCTGAGCCGGTGCCTGTGCGCGCACCACACGAAGAGATTCGCAAAGTTGTGGAAGTGCCAGTTCCCGTCCCTGTTGAAGTGCCTGTTCGTGTTGAAGCACCACCCCGCATTATCGAGCGCGTTGTGCACGTTCCGGCCCCTGCGCCACCCACCCCTGTCGTTGAAGTCGTCAAGCGGAGCATCACACCACCTATTCAGCGTCCCGTCGTTTATCATGTAAGTCCTCATTTTCTGATTTCATCTGCAACTACTCAATCCTGCAAGTTGCTAGCGATGGACATCACTGACATCCTCATTCATGTCCCTCGACGATCGCCATTGCTGTTACTCTTAGGACAAAAGATCCGAGTTAAATATGCTTCACATTTCTGCGAGTTGCTGTTGTTTGCCTCATGAATGCTGACAGATAATTTTGGAATATTTTTTGTTGCAGCCAATCGAGCTGAAGGTGCCGATGTGCTGCGAGAAGTGTGCGAAGAAGGTGAAAGACCGGCTTCTCGACTTGGAAGGAGTGGAGAATGTAGTAACCGATCAATACAACCAGAAGGTGACTGTCTACGGACACGTCGATCCCGCGCGAGTACTCAACCGGGTGAAGCTCGTCAAGAAGCGGTCCGCCTTCTGGGACATGACCGTGGACTACAGCAAGGAGTACCGCCGGTTCCGTGAAGCACAAGCGGAGGCGGCGAGAGCCGACGCAGCCAGAGTGGAAGCCGCCAAAGCCAAAGCGCATGCGAAAGCAGTAGAGACGCATGCTAAGGCGATGGTGGCATCCTCCTCGCCGGTTACTGTCGTCGTGAACTTGCCGCAGGAGCACCACGGGCCCAAGGTGACGGCCATCTTGCCTGGCACGAAGGAGCGCGCCATGCCATACGCTGTGAGTTCCAGGACTCACAGCCACCGGTATGTGAGCCCGCCCAGAGCTTACAGGCAGGAGTTCTACAACGGACGGCATGCAGATTCCTACTTCTAGTATTTAGACAATCTTTTCTGTTGTACAGCTATTTGTGGAGTCACAAGAGCAGGGCGAGGGGATGCGTTCTGCGTCCGTCTCGATCGTCGCTCGCCAATTTTGCAGTGGTCACTTGTTCATTGCTCTCGCTGTGGTGCGAGTCGTGACAAGCGTGTTTTTTGTATTTTTAGCAGGGTTGTAGAACTTTTGCGCCATTTTTTGAATAAATATCTGTATATTTTGTATAGTAAACAAGGTGTATGTCGACGAGTCCAATCATTTGTGTAAGTGTGTTTTATCAGATGAGCTCCCGCTGCATGTGTATATTGACTAGCTGTGAGATGGTCATCAAAGTCGCTTCTGATTCAGCAATTAGCTCTTTGAGAAACTCGTAATTTGAATGTACATATAAAATTATTTGCAAACCCAGGTCCTGTGACATCTTGTCACTTAGTTGATAGTTCTGATCGTCTTCATGTGCGGAGCTGGAAATTCGGAAAGTGAGTGACATCTACGCTGGTGAAGACAACAAAGAAGCGGAAATGATACAACGCAGATAAATGAAAACAAGATTTGGAACTCTCTAGAATTACATTTGGTCCTGACTCACAAGAAAATGGAAAACACGCCGATCTAATAATTAGATGATCAACACCATACTCTAGCTTCGAAGCAGTTCTCTGTATTGATGATTGTCCAGCATATCATCTTCGGGTCTACTCTGCCGGAGATTCCTGGTTCATTCGCCTCTTCACCCATGTATCCGAAGATTTCCAAGATGCCCAAATGATCTGGTACCATGTTCAGTATCAAAAGATGCCCCATATCCAACCTTCCCAAGGATACATTTTACCAAAATCCCTCCAACATCCCTCCAAAAACCTTCGATTTTATAACATTCAAGAACCAGGTTCCTTAAATATTTCACAATCCCATTCAAATCGGGTCTAAGCTCAATTCCAAGGAAAACCACCTCCAAGTTTCTCAGAACTTCAAAAGACTCTGGGAAGCTTTTCACTCAAAGTTCGTGAAAGATTCAAAGCTCACAGATATCCCAATGCCCCAAATGAATTTGATGCCACAACAAGGTTTCTTCCCACCAATCCAGCTCCTAGTCCTCCAAAGGACTCGACCAAGCTCTCCACTACAGACCATGAAAGATTCAACACCCTCAGACTTCCAAGAGTCTCATTAAAATCAGGTAGTGAACTTAGTTGGAAACATCTGCATAGATTCGATTCTTCCAGCTTCATTAGCGTTCCAAAAGGTTCAGCGAAAATCCTTATGTCAGAGTCATTGAGATTCGTAACCATCAGCCTTTTGTTTCGAGGTGGTGCAGAAAAAAATAAAATTGCAGTACTGTGCTTTTGTTCAATTAGTAGTTGCCGACCGAACCAGCGCAAGCTTTCTGGAAGTGGTGTTGTCACGTTTTAGTACTATCGCATATCAATATACGCAATCTTTTCATCTGCGACAGGCCAAGGTTAATTATAGAATTGACACTCCCATAAATATCACCAATTTTTTGGAAATGGCCAAAGTTTAAGCCAAATCTGACAATGCCTGCACGAACACGCCAGATAGATGGATTTAGGGTGTTCTTGCATGTTGAAACAATTATGACTGACCTGACGAGCAAAAAGACAAGCATTGCCGGAGTCTGCACATGTTGAATCAATACCTGCGAAGCAATTCACGAATGCAAGGCCCACTTGGAATATACGTGCCTTTCAACGATGCATTCAGCAGGAAATTAAAATGTACTGGGAGCCTAAAAGGCAAATGATTCGTATCACTTCCTTCTTGCGTGACGGCCTGTTTGAAGTAACAGCGCAACATTGCTTGATAGCGATTTCAGTTTGTCCCTTTCACTTGAGTGTGCTCGTCAGGATTGTCTTATCTGTTCACAAGAAGTGACAGCCTTTGTTCCATAACATTATTAACAAACACTCAATTTCAGCACAAAGATCGAACCTTACAAACAGCAATGAAGAACAGGGAGAACAAGACAATAGTTTCACTTCTTAGAGTTATCATAATCAATATGGACACTGTACACTATTGCAGTAACAAAATCACATTGGCAATTTGAAATATCGTACATGGATTCACAAACCAGATTGTCTTTCCAGTTGCGGCAAAGGCATGTTCCAGCCGACAAACTGAATATGTAAATCCATTTGAGTAATCAGGTATCCGCGTTTGATTACACTAACAAAGCCTGTGGCCACAATACTTCGCTCCAGATCTGCAGTCGTTGTTCGTTTGTAAGGCTATTTACAATGAGATCTGCATTCTCAGAAGTGAAAGCGCCTAGAAGATTGGGATCATCATCATTACATCCCATAGCGTCTTCACTTTGCTCGTGATCCATTGAGACGCAGGGATGTTGTTGGCAACCAAGCCCAAAAACCTCACCATCGCTAGAGTTGCCATCTGCGAGACATAGCCACTGGGCTTAGTAATGGTGTGAATTAAAACTGAACGAACCGCAAGCATCTAACAAATAGGTTTTCCTCCCACAGGCAAATTTCGTCGAATTCACATAACTTACACCAAAGATAAGTTTGCCCACACAATCACGACAATGGAGATATAGTACATAAAAGGCATTGGCAGCGAACAGTGAGCGAGTATATATGTGAATAACATACCACTTTCCACTGCCGTTCAAAGAAAGCGTGAAGCTCCTCCCACAACTTCCCTTTCAAGGTGGCCAGTTTTTGAAAGTCCGTGGGATCTACTTGGAGAATACCAAGAATTGGCTTTCGAAGGTTATAGGCCAACCACGCCACGGTAAGAGGATCCATGGCATTTGTAGCTTGCCCTAATTTTCTAAGTTTCGCAGGATTGGTGGAAAATGCTGCCAAAATAGCCTCCAGCACTCGCACCCAGCCAAAAAATGCGAAAGCAAAAACAAGGTAGTTAAGGTCAGTGGCAATTCGCACTAGCTGATTGTGCTGCATTGTGAGCTCAGTTGCGGTCCATTGACTTAATGCCGTCTTGCCATCTTTCGATTCGTAACTAGAAGCTTCAAATGCTACGAGCTCAGGCTGCTTCTTATTCTTATCCTTCTTGAAGATGCCGACCACACCGCCAACAGTGTTCACCACAAACTGCTTGCCACCATCTCCGATTTTGAAAACTAATTTCTGTAATGTTTTCACCGAATACAGAGAATCCCCAATTTCCTCCACTTCTGTGTCATCCCCTGATAATTGAACCTCAGTAACTACTTCCTTATTCAACTCATTGGACTCTTCTCCAGAACCCATATTAGGATCCAATGGAAACTCTGCTCCTGCACTGCCTGCGGCAGCTATAGCTAATCCTTTGCCTCTGTAAGCCCTCGACATTGCATAGCCCTGTCCTCCGAGAATGCATGATTTTTCCGCTTGCCGAGTTCTTAAGTTCACCCGTGGTGACACCCTCATTGCCAAAGCAAGAGGTGATGCAACAAACGATCGGTTACTTCTGCGGCTTGAGTTCCTATCAATAGAGTTCGAGAAGACTAATGTTACACCAGCACCTGAACCTTGGCGTGACACTTCTATTGAACTGGAGAGATTCACAGACAAAATGCGTGTCTGCTCTACAGAGACTAAATTTACTACCCCTAACGCCATGATACAAGTATTGACACCACCTACACTCAAATATATATATATATATATAAATACTCAATGCAAGCTACACTACCCTAAGCCGAGAATGTTGAAACCCCACTCAAGTAGTGATTCCTACAGCACACAGATGTCGCAAACACTCGTCGTTCCTCAAACCAGAAGACTAAGTAAAACCACCTAGGAAACATCAATTCCAGCTCCAATTTCCAGAGCAAGCATCACCCCTCCCTGCATCACCAAACACCATACATTACTCCACATAAGGGTAAAACCCGCGGACAAAACAAGTGACACTCTCACCCCAATCAAAACCAGCCGAACTTCACCAAACCAACCTCACCACCACCAGCACCGCAGAACAACACCAGCATTCCCAAAATCTTCATCTAGACAAAAGAAACAGAACACCAACATCCCACCCATCTAGTTCCTCAAAAACCTGATCCAGAAACTGAAGACAACTACCAGGTGCCACACATTCCCACCCTCTCCAAAACACGCAACCCACCCTCACCCAACACCCTCACATCAGAATCAAAGCAAACCTGAGCTCATCGATCAGCTCCCGGCGACAGCAATTCAGAAACGTGAAATCTAGACAATAGTATCGATCGAAAGAGAGCCCACCTGGTGACCGGTACCCGTGGCCCACAGAGTACTGCAAGTAGCGATGATGGACCTGGAACAATGCACGGGGAGAACCGGCAGCTAGTTACAGATCAGCCGACCAGAATTGAGGTTTTACCGGTTGAACTTGAATGTCTTAGGCAAACTTCCAATTGAAAAAACTAAAAATCATCCATGTATTACATGAGTATCAGACAAGTATCACCCAGATATTGTCAAATTATCATCCAGGTATCATCTCCCTGAACCGAATGAGTTAAGAAAAGAGAGGATATTAGCTGGGTTGAGTCCAAAATCTCCCCGATAGTTGACCTGGAAGCTGGACTCCGGAGTCCAGTCAAGTGATGAATCTAGACTCGGTAGAAGGGAGTCTACTGTAGTGGGTTGCAGTGGCGCCGACAGCAGAGCGAGGCCGGGAGAGAAGAGTGGTCGCTGGTGAGGCGTCCAAGGATGGATGGATAGATAGCTTGGCCCCAGTGACTAATAGTAGTACTCTTGTGTTGCTGTGAGAGTGGGCGCTACAGTCTTGTATAGTTTCTGGCAGAGAGTGTTTTTTGGATCTTCTATGTTCTCTTGTGACTTCTCCACCATCGACGAGTTTTGGAGGATAGGTTTTTTTGGGTTGTTGTAGTGGAGTCCGGGGTTAAGGTTAGGCGTTAGATGGAGAGAATTGGAAGTTTTGTGTAGGATTAAATCGGAAGTTCTTGAGCCTATCCGTGTTCAATGTCGATGTTACATGAGTATTTCTTAATTCGAAGGTCAACAGAACTTGACTACTATTGTGATTTGCAGAGAGCTTCAATAGATGTGGAGAGCCCTCACAGTTTAGGGTTATAAATGGAGGAGAGTGTGTCCCCGTTTTACATACCAGGACCCCCAGTTTAAGCCCTGGCATGAGTTCGTGACAGGGCATTAACTCTAGGAGGGTGGGATTGTTCGAGTGCAATTCATGTTCCGGCATGCACAAGTGTTGGGGATTTAGCTCGAATAAAACTCGGGGCGGATGGGTACTATGTGGTTTTCCTTGGAAGACGTGGGTTCAAATCGAGTTAGCTACCCAATTCAATCGTGCATTGCACTGTTAAACTTTGCGGGCCCATGCGAGCCTGATTTCTTACTCAACTAAGTGTATAGATTTGTATAAGAACCAAGCCCGACACGACTTAACGAGCGTCCATTGCCTTCAAATTCATATGGAATAACAATCTTGCAAGAAACAATGAAGTATAATGGATATTTATTGACGGCTTATTTTTTTTCTTTGTTTCCAATCATCACTTGCACTATTTTTTATTGGTAGATTTGTAGGTGTTACATTTGTCTATATAGAATTATAGATATTGATTTCTCTTATAATAAGATTTTTATCATATTATTTAAAACTTGTTCAAAATAGCTTCACTTAAAAGCATAAAACCATCCAAAAAGGTATCTTTCAAGTAAATAATAATTGCAAAGTATTATGGATGGAATCACTTTAAATGTGTTCATTTCGCTGTAATCAAATTTTTAATATTTTTCCTCAATCACTATTGGAGAGTTTCATGAATTCTTTATTGCTATACAACTCACAATTTTAGCAATTAAATTTCTAATAATTTTTTTTTGAGGATATGTGACTTAAATAAATTTTGAATATTAGCCGCCGGTAGCCAAAATTTATGAAATTGTAATGAATTGTTATGGAGGTATACATTGCTGTTACAAACAAGCTCACATGGACAGTGGGTGGGAATAAATGAATTTATACTGTTAAGCCATCTTCCTTCTCGTTTTCCGCTTGAGTCGTCACCGGCATGAATTTTGCACCGAAGCAATTGGCGCAATTTGTCTAATTAATCGGTCCTGTTCCAAGTTTATGATCGATGATAACAAATCTTTAACCAATATTCTCGAGAGTGGTGCAGTGATCCTTTTCATGACTTTGATCAGTGCTGCTCAGGTGAAGATGGATACATTATGAAGAGTTCATGGAGCCATTCCCGTTTGCAGGTACATCAAACCAGGTTGGACCGAGAAGAAGCAGTGGACTACGCAATCGCTCTCTTCGTCTTCAGTAATCCGTACCAGGCTCAACACAGACACCCAATATACCAGCATTTACTTGGCCGAAGGAGAGTAGACTTCAATTGTACTGTACATCATTCGATCCCAATCTCTTAGTGCAGAATTCTCTCATATTTGAGATATGTTTTGAATTTTTTATGTTGGTCATGTCATGATATCTGGATTTTGTTTCGACATCTGCTTCCCACATACGGAGTAGTTCAGTTCTCTTGCAATGACTCATGCAACGATAGGTACCTTCCACCAAGGCATTGCTTGCTCCAAATCGATACAAATGCATGACACCTCCACATGAAACTGTGGCTTGACCATTGAGAATTGAAATCCGATCTTAACATGCTGATGAAAATAAAAGAGAGTCAGGTAGCCCTTGGGGATTGTGAACCAGTGTGAGTTGTCCACCATGTCCACATCTCATTGATCTTTTCTTCTATCACACGGCCTCCTTCACGACGCACCGTCTCCATCTTCTCCTCAAACTCCGCTCTCATCCTTTCCTGCCCTGGACACACCAAATCCAAAGAAAACTTCGCATAAGCACATCCTGTAACCTGTTAGATTTGTTTGACATGAATACAAAACTTGAAACTCAAAGGTGAGGCTCTAAGGGCGTAGGAAACTTAGATAACAAACCAGCGGCCGAGAGAATGGTTTCCGAGACACTGATGACCACCCAGTTTCCGAGGATCCCGAACAATGTCACGTATTGAGTTATTGTAGTGATCCGAGCAATCGAGAAGAGTGCCAGATCTCGTGTTTGGACATGAACGACTGTTGCAGTTGGATCCAGCTGCCACAGCATAACACACGAAGCTGCGTTCAAAAACATATCTGTGAAGATCGAATATGAGGGTGATTCTCAGATGTGTCAACTCTCGTAATTGCAAGCTTGGCAGTTTCGATTCTTACAGATACGTCGCAAAGAAAGGAATGAAGGTAGCCGGTTTGCCATCCTTCCAATGGGGTTGGATTCGAATCCACAGCAGAGAAACTCATGTACCGAATATGATCACGAGGCCTCTCTAGCAATCGTCTCCTCACGAAGTCTTCCATTCTATTCTGCAAGAAAGCCAGCACACCATGGCCATCATTCTCTGAACCAAGCTTTTCAACTATTAAGAAAAGCAGTGACATAGGTAAGAACCAGCTTTCAGAAGAGGATTTCTCATACCTTTGCAATCCATGCGTAGATGGAAGCAAAATTAGGGTTTGTGTTCCATAAGAGGAAGAGGAAGAGAATTGCACTGTAGGGAGGATACTGCTCTCGCGTGAGCACTGTTACTAACAGTAGCGAAGGAACCCAGAGATACTTGATGCTATACAGGAAAGTTGATCCTCTGCTCTCTCCAAGATCGACCACATCGAAGCTCTCTTGTAGTGGCATCCTGCAGTTCCCCCCTCTACCTGCCAAGCAACAAAATGGCAGCACATTTCAATTTACCAAGACATAGGAATTAATAGCCGGAGGTATTCCATCTCAATTAACACAGGCAACATGCATTGGGACCCTAGGCCGAATTGCAGCTTCATGTCACAAAGATTGAATGTATCAATTCTGCACATAAACTTACTCCATCCAAGGCTGTCGAAATTTTACCAACCTCGTCAAGCCCACCCACATTGAAATTAACTCTACTTCAACATCGTGATTACTCATCTGAAAGATTCTGACTGCTAGCCACATCCACAAACCAGACACCAGAAACCGAGAACATAACAATTTGAAGTATGAAAAAGGAACACCATGACCATCAAAACAAAATCGTCTGGCAAGACATCCACTGAGTTACTACAGCCCTCCTCCCAACCCACAAAACACAGTCCCACAAGTAAATTTGAAGCTCAACCCCAGCCGCACTACCAATCTCCAATAAAACAATCAAACATTGAGCACTAAGAGTGCAACCTTGCAAGCAGAATCAAACCACCCTCATATTGAATCCACCAGGCCTAACACAGACAAAAAAACTCATCAGCAGTGAAGAACTTAAGATAATCTCATGTCCTTAAGCCCTAAATTCGCTTCCTTATTATAAGAAAATCCCTCTCCACTGCAGCGGCTGTGTGAACAACCCTCGGCAAACCCCAAAAGATCGTACATTCTACGCTGCATGAAGTACAAAATGTGTACCTGGTAACCTGGCAGGGAGGCACCGACCCATAAGGAGGTGATTCCGGGCCGCTGAGCGGTCCTGCCATCCGTCGATGCGATGCAATTAGACGCGTGGAAGATCTTAGTCGGTCGATCTCCAGAGCGAGCATCGTTGCTGGTTCCTTGAAAGGATTCGCACATCTGAAGAGCTTGTGAGTCTGATATTCAGTGGATTTGCGACTTAAATGTGAAGAAAGTTCAGAGTTTCTGCAACTAGTTTGAAGGCAAGGCGGAGGGAGGCACAGACTGATCAGTAGTTGAAGCTTTGTTTGGGATTTTGCGTTTGTTGGGAAGAGTTTGATCAGGTGTGAGTGTGGAGAGTCGGAAATGGATGCTCTGAGGAGGGCGGATGCGCATGTTGCACATGCCACACATCCGCGCAGGAACCTGAAATGGCGCTTGAATCGGTGAGCGTTGAGCAATGTTGCTGTGAGGATTGTGTTGTTGTTTGTTTGGGTGTTGGTTGGGATTAGGTTGTTGTGGTTTCTGTTTTTGTTCGATGGTGGCAGCTGGGTTTTGTTTAGGTGGGGATGGGAGTATATGCCTGAGCAGTCTAGTATGATATGTGAGAAGTTGAAGTTCCATTAGGTGTTGGAAATTTTGTTGTTCATTTCTCAAGTTAGGAGTTTGCCTTGCACCCTCGTCTGTTTCACAAGCTCCATGTCTCATTTGTGCGTGGGATAGAGTGAAATATTGTGGAATAGGCTGCTGATGTATGTGTTTCACTCTTGCTGGTGTGAGTGTGGGATGGGCTGCAAATGTGCGGAATAGCTGCAAAGGAGAGGTGGAGTTTCGGATCTGAGGTTTTTTTTTGAAGTACATATAGCTTGTTCCCTGCATTTTCGTTGCTGGTTAAGTAACTAAATCTTTGGTTTGTTGCAGGTATAACCCCATGCACAGATGGAACATGAAGAAGAACAAGGTGATGCACCCTGTGGACCATCAGAAGCGGGTGATGAGGAGGAAGATCAATTACATTAATCCCCTCTTCTACTTGCGCCGCATCAAGAGAAATTTGTGTGGAATCGGAGGCCATCACAAACACTGAGATATATCAGCATGGCGTGTGAGTCACCATAAAAACATTAGGCTGTAGAGAAGTATGGTAATCTTGGGTACTCATGAGTCTGAGGATCAAATTGAGATGTACAGGGTCTCCGTTTGGCGTAGATATTTCATTTTTGCTGTGAGCATCTTGCATTGTAAAGCAACCTAGACTAACGGTGCGTGTTTCTTCTTTGACCTAATAGAGTCGTAGAGGACATAGACGTGCACTGCCACTTAGTCATGTTCTCTCCTAGACAGGGTTTAGATTGCAAGCAGACTTGTGCTCAGATAACCAACACTGGATGTAATTTTTCTCACTGAAATATTTGTCTCATGAATTTGTATACATCACCAATTTTATCCCACGACTCCGTGTTGTAATTCCCATTTGACCAAGTTTGGCCTAAGTTCTGCTTGTAGCTCGTCTGCTGCTTTGAGATGCACTGAAAAAATGGCAGACACTCCTGCTCTGACTGTGTCAACAGATTGCGAAGTTTAACAGAAGTTCAACTTTTCTGATGATCTGCCACCATCTCAGCTGCTCATGGTCGGTTCAATGGTTCATGTTGGCAAAATCCCTCATGTGGGTTCCACTGTTGGTATGATCCGTCCTTGCATATGATGCATGCGCCCAGGAGTTGCTCCGAGCTGTCACTCAAAGCTTGACACTGTCAACAAAGTCCCGCCAACAAATCCAAATAAAATAATCTATCAATCCCACCACCGAAGTAACCAAAGATTTGCCCCAGTATGCCTCGGTGTAAAAACTTATGCAACCAGGCATCTCGAACTTAACACAAGGTTTCTGTCAGTGTTTAGAAGCTGACAACAGCACCTGTCAAATGTTGTTTCCATATCAAGCAAATGGGTTCATGCCCTCCTCAAATCACGCAAGGTTATGTTCGATCATTTCCAAAGTTATCATAATGTCGGCGCACTTAGAATAAGTTATTATAACAGAAGGATGAGCAAGTTTGCACAGTGTTTAAGTAAAAGAGAGCGGACCCATGAAGCGCTAGCCAGGCTCCGACGCCATCGCTGCACTTGCCACTTGCCGGATTCGCAAACACTCGCTCGGATGCAGCGCACAGTGCCACATGACGACCCATTCCACGCTCCATC
The DNA here is from genome assembly GCA_014871385.1 of Ceratodon purpureus. NCBI lineage: Eukaryota > Viridiplantae > Streptophyta > Bryopsida > Pseudoditrichales > Ditrichaceae > Ceratodon > Ceratodon purpureus. The sequence goes on along the minus strand of CM026423.1, from coordinate 16,971,655 downwards.
GCCCTTCCTTTCCCCTGAGCCATGGCTTTTGCGCTCTGCGAGGCTCCCCTTCCGCGTCGGTGACAGCAGCGTCGTTGCGTCCTCCGATCCGATTGCACTCAATTAAACTGTAGTCCTGTGCATCGAGGTTGACCCTACTCCAGATATCATCTCGAAGATTTGAGTGTTTTGAGTAGATTTTATCTACATTCGTGTGCTATAATATCTTCGACTATGTTCTGAAGTTCTGCAGTTCATTTTGATTCTAATGCTGTGTAGCAAGTAGAGAGAAAGGGAGGGAGTGTCGGTCTCTGTTTGGCTTTGTGAGAGGGATTGGACTTAAGAGTTGATCGTTGCTTGTCTTGTGGGCCTAGTGTTGAAGTTTTTGTGTATGTTGTAGCAGCTGAGTTGCTGGAGGTGTGAGAGGTGATATATTTGGTGTTTGCGGCATTTCGTCACAAGCAAAATGGACGCGTTGCGGAGGGCAGACAACGAGACTGCATACGCTGCGGGCCGATGGCGATACTTCTTGTACAAGCTGCGGCATCCTTTTCGGAACCAGGAATGGAGGATTCGGCACAGGCTCAACTACATCAATCCCTTCTACTACTTGGGACACATCAAGAACAACATCAAGTATATGATCACAGGCCATTACTAAGGGAGTCCGCCATTTAGAAGGACTGTCGGTCTATGGTTCGGCCTCTCAGTTGGAGCTTGAATTTGGTTGCGCAGGTGCTAGTGTGCAAACTAAAATGCTGGAATGTCTTTCTGCACTTTGTATTCAGAAAGCATATTTATTAGTAGAATAAACTGCATGACAAAAGACTGACTCTTGTTTGTCAGTTACTGTAAGTATGATACAATACTTCTAGTTCATCGTATCTAAAGGCTTTGTGTTCTACATTTGCCCCGCGGTGTATATTATTTCTAATTAAGTATCTGTTTCCTTTTCACAAATTCCTCTTCTTGCAACAGACTACGTAATTCCATCTTCGAGATGGATTACGGTGGGTAGAGGTACTGGCGTACCTACCCACCGAGTGCGGTAGCACGAGGTGGGTAGGTACGCCAGTACCTCAGCCCACCGTAATCCATCGAGAAGATGGAATTACGTTTCGTGAAAAACTGTCCCGACCGTCGAGCGCGTTCCACACGGATTCACATAGGTTGCTGAGATTGTTTCCGAGAGGTTCTGAGTTCGATCCCTCGCTCAATCACTTCAGCGATATAAAAAATTTGTGTGTATTTTTGCGATTCGTGACCAGTTTTCTTCGGTTGCAATTGAACTTCGTTTACTGACTTTCAAATTAGCTCAGTGCGCAGACGTTTCCAATTTTATGGTGATGGTGATGGTGGTGTGGATGGTAGCAGGGGCGATACCCATGACACATCACTCAAATCGATTAAAAGTTTTTACTGATCTACAATTTTTTTAAGTGGTCCCACTAACCCACTACTATGAATCAGTATCAAGGCCGTAATCCTCCACTACCCCATCCAGTCTGATGGGAGCAGAAATTCGCATCACCATGCATGGTGGCTGCTTCATTTGGCTCAGCTGGAGTTTACAAAAACACACATTTATGTTATAATGGCAATGGTGGTGGCGGTGGGTTAATGAGTGGCTTGCAACTCTTTCGCGGCGAGGACAGAGATCCCTTAGCACGGACACTGAGTGGTGAAGCTCAGTTTTGAGTCCCTCTACGTCCGCATAGGCTTTCGGGGATTGGACTCGCAGGTTGAGAGTTCGATTCTCAGCTGCAACATGTTCTATCTCACTCTGCTGTGTGCTCGGAGACTCAGCAGATCACTTTGTCTACTTTTCCCCCCCGCCACGGGTTTCGGTCCCGCCACGGACACAGGCTCTCCTTTGCACGGACATAGGGTGGTATGCCAGGGTTTCTGGAACTTTCGATGTATCTTCTTCTCCGTGGTGTTCTTCTTCGATTTTGTGTTTTTTCTCTCATTTTCTGTTTTGCATGCGGGATGTGCTCGTTCTGCATGCAGTCTGTCGTGTGAGTTTCTGATCCTTTGCGGTTTTCTTCTGGACTCAAGTTTTCTTGCTGCATGTTTAAGTGCGGGGGTTGGCAGTCGAGGAGTTTTGGAGGTAGTAGTGTTCGTTGTAGGTAGTAGTGTTCGTGCTCCCCTCTCTCGGTGATTGTGGATGACACTGGAATTGGCCGAACGTGCTGTGTCTATGTGGTTTGAGGAGGGAGCTAGGTGTAGTGGTTCCGGATGTGGTTCAATTGCGGGGGATAGTGTAGTGGTGACGACGTCAAGAGGTTTAGGATTGGTTTTCTTTTTTGTTCTTCTTTTCTGGTTAGTTTGTTGCTGGTGTTCAGTAAGAGGAGGTCAGGGAAGAGTGTTGATATAGTTTAGGAGAGACAGAGAAGGTTATCAGGTCGTCTTGAGGTGTTTGTATTGATTGGATGAGGTTGATTTAGGTTATGCGCATTGCACCGGGAGCGGCTATCTTCCTGTTTAACTTTAGAACGAAATGTATGCACGGTATCTTTGAGGCGACATCTCATGGAGGCGTGCACATAATACGAGAAGCTTTTGGTGGAAAATATGAAGCTCAGGTTTCTTCTCTCTACCCGCTTTTCGAGATCTTAGGAGGTGCTGATATGTGAATTTTGCGACCTGGTTTGTGTGAGCGTTTGTGCTGGTTTAGCCGACTGTGTTGAGCTGGCTGTGTTATGATCTTTGTGCCTGCCGCAGTGGCCCTAGATTCTTGTTCTTTACTCGAGGCTCTTTGGTCCGTCCTTATTCACAGTGGCTGCACATTCTTGTTGCTGGCCGTCAATGCACAGTGCCAGTGCAAGTGTGTTGGATATATGGGACTCTCATTCTTACTGTGGATGTGAGTCAGCGATGAAGTCAGTTGGAGGCATCAATTTTAAAATGTAAAAGACAGGAGCCCTTTTACTTTACTATGGAGGGGCATAAAGAGGATAAAAAGAGAAGACAGGAGCCCTTTTACTTTACTATGGAGGGGCATAAAGAGGATAAAAAGGGGAAGATTCAAGTGAAGAAGAAACATAAAGTTTCTAGGTTGGTGGAAGGTGCCCTTGGCACAGTGGAGACACTCGATTCGTCTGAGGTTCGACAGGCTCTTTCCGAAATTTCTCCCAACAAGAGTAGGGTAAGACCATTAGGCAGAGACACCATTTTTTCCTCCCAACAGTCATCATATGTTGAGTTGGAATGTGGATCCAATCCAATGTCAGAAATGAAGGAAACCTTGGACACTTTCATGGCTACGTATGACAAGAAGCTTAAAGAGGTTGGTACCGATGCTGACAAGAAACTGAAGCATGCTTTGAGGGTTCAAGAAGAGCTCTTTGAGGCGAAATTTGAGAAAGAGATGGCTTCTTTCAAAGCAAGCCAGCAAGACATGTATTCCAGGGTGATTGAGAATGTGAAGACCCAAAGGATCAAATTGGAAGCGGAACAAGCCTCTTTAGAGAATAGGCTCCGGAAGGTTTTTGGGCTACTGGCAGATTCTTCATTCAACATTGCTTTAAGGGCCTTCTTCGACAAATTCTTGGAGGCCTTTTATATCGCAGCCGGCGTTCAACATTTCGACACTAAGCAAAAGTCGTTATGGTTGGCGTCTCCAGAACCACAATCTTATGTTTCAAATGGATTGGTTATGTTTCCTTTTGGGCGGAGGATGGAGGTGACAACAACCTTATTGGAGACTATGAAGAACTTCAAGCGTCTTTCCAGCGATGTCTCACGAAACACAGCTCATACTTCAAACCCTGTGAAAGTAGCTTATTGCATGGCACTTGATCCGTCCTTGAAAGGATATTGGGGCATTTTCCAACACTGTTTTTTGTTGGACCCAAAACATATGGTAGACTTGTATGAGAGCAATTCATTGGACCAGAGCTACTTGGCCAACTTTTCTCTTAACCAGTAGGGTAGCAAAGGGAGCAATTCATTTTACCAGTTAGATTGACCATTTTACGTCTTTGGACTGTTTCTTTACTAGTAGAAGCAACTCTGCAATGACCGACCAATTCCAGCGTTGTGATAATTGATCACATTAGCCGATTGAAATCTCATACCCTGCGCACATGTTGTTAAGCTGTCACTCTTGTTGGCTGCAGTAGCAGCAATAGCATGTTTGAAGTTCTTTAACACCTCACTTGTTTTCCTTGTTTTCTTTATATTGAAGTTTAGAATTGCCAGTTCCTGTCATTGTGTTTGAGAAAGCCTTACTTGAACTGGCTTTGTAGATGGTACAACCATCTGGAATTGTGCTTGGTTGTTGTGACTCAATTGTCGGTTTCTGGGGAGAGTGAAAGTGTGTTGGATATATGGAACATGAAGAAGAACAAGGTGATGCACCCTGTGGACCATCAGAAGCGGGTGATGAGGAGGAAGATCAATTACATTAATCCCCTCTTCTACTTGCGCCGCATCAAGAGAAATTTGTGTGGAATCGGAGGCCATCACAAACACTGAGATATATCAGCATGGCGTGTGAGTCACCATAAAAACATTAGGCTGTAGAGAAGTATGGTAATCTTGGGTACTCATGAGTCTGAGGATCAAATTGAGATGTACAGGGTCTCCGTTTGGCGTAGATATTTCATTTTTGCTGTGAGCATCTTGCATTGTAAAGCAACCTAGACTAACGGTGCGTGTTTCTTCTTTGACCTAATAGAGTCGTAGAGGACATAGACGTGCACTGCCACTTAGTCATGTTCTCTCCTAGACAGGGTTTAGATTGCAAGCAGACTTGTGCTCAGATAACCAACACTGGATGTAATTTTTCTCACTGAAATATTTGTCTCATGAATTTGTATACATCACCAATTTTATCCCACGACTCCGTGTTGTAATTCCCATTTGACCAAGTTTGGCCTAAGTTCTGCTTGTAGCTCGTCTGCTGCTTTGAGATGCACTGAAAAAATGGCAGACACTCCTGCTCTGACTGTGTCAACAGATTGCGAAGTTTAACAGAAGTTCAACTTTTCTGATGATCTGCCACCATCTCAGCTGCTCATGGTCGGTTCAATGGTTCATGTTGGCAAAATCCCTCATGTGGGTTCCACTGTTGGTATGATCCGTCCTTGCATATGATGCATGCGCCCAGGAGTTGCTCCGAGCTGTCACTCAAAGCTTGACACTGTCAACAAAGTCCCGCCAACAAATCCAAATAAAATAATCTATCAATCCCACCACCGAAGTAACCAAAGATTTGCCCCAGTATGCCTCGGTGTAAAAACTTATGCAACCAGGCATCTCGAACTTAACACAAGGTTTCTGTCAGTGTTTAGAAGCTGACAACAGCACCTGTCAAATGTTGTTTCCATATCAAGCAAATGGGTTCATGCCCTCCTCAAATCACGCAAGGTTATGTTCGATCATTTCCAAAGTTATCATAATGTCGGCGCACTTAGAATAAGTTATTATAACAGAAGGATGAGCAAGTTTGCACAGTGTTTAAGTAAAAGAGAGCGGACCCATGAAGCGCTAGCCAGGCTCCGACGCCATCGCTGCACTTGCCACTTGCCGGATTCGCAAACACTCGCTCGGATGCAGCGCACAGTGCCACATGACGACCCATTCCACGCTCCATCGCCCTTCCTTTCCCCTGAGCCATGGCTTTTGCGCTCTGCGAGGCTCCCCTTCCGCGTCGGTGACAGCAGCGTCGTTGCGTCCTCCGATCCGATTGCACTCAATTAAACTGTAGTCCTGTGCATCGAGGTTGACCCTACTCCAGATATCATCTCGAAGATTTGAGTGTTTTGAGTAGATTTTATCTACATTCGTGTGCTATAATATCTTCGACTATGTTCTGAAGTTCTGCAGTTCATTTTGATTCTAATGCTGTGTAGCAAGTAGAGAGAAAGGGAGGGAGTGTCGGTCTCTGTTTGGCTTTGTGAGAGGGATTGGACTTAAGAGTTGATCGTTGCTTGTCTTGTGGGCCTAGTGTTGAAGTTTTTGTGTATGTTGTAGCAGCTGAGTTGCTGGAGGTGTGAGAGGTGATATATTTGGTGTTTGCGGCATTTCGTCACAAGCAAAATGGACGCGTTGCGGAGGGCAGACAACGAGACTGCATACGCTGCGGGCCGATGGCGATACTTCTTGTACAAGCTGCGGCATCCTTTTCGGAACCAGGAATGGAGGATTCGGCACAGGCTCAACTACATCAATCCCTTCTACTACTTGGGACACATCAAGAACAACATCAAGTATATGATCACAGGCCATTACTAAGGGAGTCCGCCATTTAGAAGGACTGTCGGTCTATGGTTCGGCCTCTCAGTTGGAGCTTGAATTTGGTTGCGCAGGTGCTAGTGTGCAAACTAAAATGCTGGAATGTCTTTCTGCACTTTGTATTCAGAAAGCATATTTATTAGTAGAATAAACTGCATGACAAAAGACTGACTCTTGTTTGTCAGTTACTGTAAGTATGATACAATACTTCTAGTTCATCGTATCTAAAGGCTTTGTGTTCTACATTTGCCCCGCGGTGTATATTATTTCTAATTAAGTATCTGTTTCCTTTTCACAAATTCCTCTTCTTGCAACGGAGCCATGGAATACTCTTCTCTATCTTGTTGTTCGAATGTAATGCCGGAGTTTGACATGCATGCCATTGTGTTTTCTAGTGTGATTCTGTTTGCAGTTTCTATTCCTTCAAGTAAAGCTATGTGTTCAGCTCCGATCTTTTCAACCTGTTATCGTCTAATGTTGCACCGGGGTTTGCCTTTTATGCCACGACTTTTGTCCTTGATTTGATACTATACTCATGTGCTGAAATTGAGTGAGACTTCAATCCTTGGTTCGGGATAAGTTCGCACTCCCTAACCTCATTGAAGCATTCTCGTGAGTTCAAATTCATTTCATTACAAGAAAATATCAATAGATAGAATCTGGTGAACTTAACAATTTCATTGATCTGATATCAACTGATATTACAGAAGCTTTCTAAGACTTCTCTGCTGCTCAGAGCGGACAATGGCACATCTGTGCATCACTTTATCCGAGAACTCACTACTATACCAAGTTATTACCTCGATTTTGGTCCCGAAACGAGAACATCCTCCACAAACAAAACTATTTCATCAAACCTATCAAGTAGGATCCTGTACTCCCTACTTCAAACCTTTTGAAGAAATGGCCATCAAACTATGGTACACTTTCCACAACCCACAAACTTTTTCGTGGGATGAGTTCGCCCTGATGCACACAAAACACAAGGAAAAGACCCGAACAAATACAGCATGTAAAGAGAGCGCAAATTCTAGAACAGAAAGTAGTTCTGAGTCAAGGGCAGCGATTGCGCAGGCTCGCAGACGAGCGGCACTTTGTCGGCTGTGACGTGATACGACTCGGGATCCACTTCAATGACGGGCGTTGCGTCATTGAGCTTCATGTTTGCCTTGCCGATGTTGCGGACATTCTGCACTGATTCCACTCGCTTCGCCAGTCCATAGGAGGCTTTGACACCCGCCTCAAGTGCAGCCTGCAAATGATTAATACACCATCAACCAATGCATCAGAACAAACTGAGGAACTGAAGATTCAGCAGAGAGATCGTTAGAAAGCATCTTGGAAATTGAACTCCGGACTTTAGATTACCTTGCTGACGAAAGCGATGGACTGTGCACTGCATGCCTTGCCAAGAGCTCCAAACATTGGTTGCATGAGTTTCTGTTCAGGAACAAACATCCGAGTCACTAAAAGAGGTGTTTAAAGGATGAACCGGAGGATAGAACTCTTGCTAAAATATAATGCATGTTGAACTGGGGTGGAAGTGCGTGATGAAGTACCGGTTCGGGAGTAGGGATACTGGCGTTTGCATCTCCCATCTGTGCCCAAGCGATGAATCCGCCCTTGAGAACCATTTCAGGCTTTGCTCCAAATTGTCCCGGTTGCCACAGGACTAGATCAGCAAACTTGCCCACCTGTGAGACCCACAACATACCATCAGCAATATAGAAAGGGGAAATCATCTTCAGCGTCTATACACGCTAGTCATAGGCTTCAGATCAAGTGTAGAAGCAAGAAATGTTATCACAGCATGAGATTTTGGTGCATGAAGTAAGCTCACCTCAACAGAACCGACGAGGTGAGAAATCCCGTGAGCAATGGCGGGGTTGATAGTATATTTAGCAATGTAACGTCGGATGCGCAGATTGTCATTCTCTGCATTCTTCACTTCGGGGAGCTGCTTGCGCTGCATTTTCATCTTGTGGGCTGTTTGCCAGGTGCGTGTTATGACCTCGCCAATCCGTCCCATCGCTTGAGAGTCAGATGACATCATGCTGATGGCTCCCATGTCATGGAGAATGTCCTCAGCAGCGATTGTCTCGCCCCGAATTCGAGACTCTGCGAAGGAAACATCCTCCGAAATATTCCTGTTGAGATGATGACACACCATCTGGCAGAGAACCACATTATTAGAATCAAGTGTGAATAAACCAAAATACATCTTAGCATCACATTCAGCACCTAGTAGGCATCTCAGCATCTCCAACTCTTTGGAAAAGTTAATCACATGATCAAACAAGCAATACACGTTCTCAACACTACTAAAGGGAAAGATAATTGTCTAGAACGAGTACCAGCATATCAAGATGTTCATCTATGGTATTGACAGTGTAAGGCCTTGTAGGGTTTGTCGAAGATGGCAGAACATTTGGCAAGCCACAAACTTTGATGATGTCGGGTGCATGACCACCACCTGCACCCTCACTGTCATCCAACAAAATACTCAGTCAGCATGAGTACTCAGGTTATGAATTTCATCAATATCAACCTGCATCCCTCGCCTCAGCAAATAAAATGGGTGTAACGTAGGAACCTGTGGTAAGTATGAATCGTCCGGCCTCCAAATGCCTCAATCGACTGCTCAACGCATCCTGATTCATTCAGTGTGTCTGTATGGATGGTCACCTGCAGAAACATGCGGTGATGCAATATGTAAGGGAATGTGGTAACACAATAGTATACTACTAAGGTGCAGCCATGAAACACATGGAATTGTTAAAGTGGCACTAAAGAGGATGGATTCTGCTTACGAGCAAATGAGATCTATCCTCGACCCTTCTATTCTGGAGGAAAGTTCTATAGGTTAATCAATTGGGCTGAGAACCAGGCAAATATGTTACCTGTATGTCATATTCATCAGCAACATTAAGACAGTTTCTAATCGCAGCTGGCGTGGTTCCCCAATCTTCGTGAAGTTTCAATCCTACAGCACCAGCTCGTATTATATCCGGCAGACCTTCCACATCAGATGTGTTCCCCTGTAGAAAGAAATGGAAGCAAGAGCTGCAAATTATTAGTATACGTGCCTTCCAATAACATGTATCAAAGTCCCTGAACCTGATAGGAGGGGACAAACATCGAAATCTGCAAAAGGGGTTAAGACTCCAGAGCTCCTCCAAAGCCCTGATGACCAAAGTCCATATTCTTACAGCCATATCCAAAATCGTCCACCAAGATTCTCTTTCCTCGTGCGTACTCACTAGACAGAAATCTCATTTCTTCGTATGAACAACTATTTCCCTTGATAGAGATTGATTCTATTGCGGCTAGGAGTCCTCACCAAAGCCCATAGATGTTTAATGTGAAACAAAATTATACCTTGCCAGTAAAGCCAATGTTGAGAGGAAGTTCATCTGTAGCTTGCAACATGAGACGCATATGCTCTGGAGATGGGGTGCAGGTTGTAGCTAAAGTACCATGGGCTGGCCCTGTCCCGCCTCCTATCAGCGTCGTAACACCTGATGGTAGTTTCCGGATATTAGTACTGCTTCAAAAACAATCTGATCCATGGGAACCTGTTTCTATTCCTAAAAAGAAGACCCCCAAGCAGACCTGAATAAATGCTCAAAAGGTAGAATCAAGGGAAGGATGAAATGAAAAGAAGAGAGAAACTCAAATTGATGTAAAACATAATCCTCCAATTCCTAAGACAAATATTGAAGTGTTAAACATCTCCAAAGTAGCGAAAATGGCAATGGACTATAGCATTCGTTTCCATAGAGGAAGAGAAAAGAAGTACCAGCGGCTATGGCTTCATCTGCGAGTTGTGGACATATGAAGTGGATATGAGTATCCACTCCACCAGCTGTGAGGATCATTCCTTCTCCGGCAATCGCTTCTGTGTTAACCTTGCAAAAGAAATGAAACCGTTTCAACTCACATCACAAACAAGCCAGCGAATAAACAAGAAGGAATTGCTAAATTTCCAAGCTGAGGTCACTTACCCCAACAATCATGCCTTCAGTAACGCCGTCCATGACATCCGGATTCCCAGCTTTGCCGATGCCAACTATTATACTTCCTTTGATACCAATATCAGCCTTGTAGATACCACTCCAATCAATAACCAGCGCGTTGGTAATCACAGTATCTAAGGTCTCGTTCTCGCTGTAACCACTAGCCTGCCCCATACCATCTCGAAGAACTTTTCCACCTCCAAACTTACACTCGTCACCAAAGGTGGTAAAATCCTTCTCGACTTCCGCATACAAGTCTGTGTCCCCAAGTTGCACCTTATCACCAGTTGTAGGTCCAAAAATATGTGCATAATGCTCCTTGGCAACTTTGCAAGTCAGCCTACTATTCTCCCCAGAAACCCCCGTCCTGTTTCAAACCAGAAAACCCTCAAAATCGTAAACACCATCCTGCTTTTCACAAAATTTAAGAGGATTTTGGATGTCATTTCATCATCATCTAACCTCTTCAAAAATGACAAACCCAGATAGAAGACGATCAAAACCTATAAATCTAATGCCAACTCCCATTTGCTGTCAGGTCAAAGCTAGCAAAGTCCATCATCATACATGATCTTGCTCAATTTATGCAATTGTTTTAGATTGGCAATGGACGTACAGTGCATTGGGCTCATGAGCATGCAGAAACTTCTTGGCTAGAATACTCTCCATGATTACTGGAAGACGAGAGGGGTCTACTGGACCCGAGGCCAAGCCGTTTCCTCCTTTGATGACCTTCCTTCCGCCAATGCTGACAAGGGTTACTGTCTTGGTATCACCTGGCTAATATTTAACATGCAACACCGAAGTATCAGACACTCAGAAGTAAGACCCTAGCACTTTCGAATTAGCTGCATAAGAGGACAACAATTACAGTATTAGCTGAAACAATAAATGGTAAATTCACTGGCAAAAACAAGTATCAGTCATATTTTTACCTCAAATCTGACTGCTGTGCCCGCAAGAATATTGAGCCTCATGCCATAAGCTTTCTCTCGATCAAAAATGAGGTAAGGATTGGTTTCGATGAAGTGGTAGTGACTACCGATCTGTAAACAAGTACAACCTGTCACTTAAAAGAAGAGCATGAAACACGTATACGGATAGTATTTCAATCCCATAACAGTGAGAAGCGATTGGTTGGAGAAGCGAATGAATACTAGTTTGGTGGAAGCACAAACCTGAATTGGTCGATCTGCACGATTGCTAACTGTCAGTATAACAGCTCGTCGACCTTGATTGATGATGATTTCACCTGGCGCAGCAATCAGTTTTCCTGGCTCTACTGCATCCATGTGAACATGGAAGGCGCCCAAAGGTGGCACTGTAAAACAGACACCAATATTTACAGTGTGAGCATTTCAATGATACTAAATTCACAACTCATCTGTGGGCGTTTGTCTGTGATCTCCCACAGACTGAGGCAATGTGATAAACCCCAAACAGATACCAACAAATGTCGCTCGTTCATTCAAGCTTTACATCGAATAAGGCCTCCGACCTCTGGCATTCAATAATTTCAGAATCCATGGCCACTCTGACCCCGCTCTAGTGATCAGGAACCTCAAAATAGAGAAAAACCTCACTTGGAAGCCTCCATTTTTCCCTAAACAATCTATGCATAGAATCATGCAATAACTGCAATTTTTAGACTAACATGTTTTACAGCGCACCTGGGAGAAACGAGCCATGTAATGCCAATGCTAAATCTCCATCTTCTGATGAAAAAGGATCATGTATTGTAACAAGCTTTGTCCCATCACGGAATGTTCCTTCAACCTGTCATGGATCCTCGATTTTTAAGAAGACCCTCGTTGTGCAATAAGTAGATTGAAAACTTACAGATCAATATTGAGACTTCAAAATTAAGAAGGTGAAGGGCCCTAACCTGAACTGATTCCACGAGGTATGGAACAGCAGGTAGCACTTGTCGCCTGCATCAAAACATAGTATTCGAAAGCTCTGAAACAAGTAATTGAAAATCACAAACCTAAAACAAAAATAAAAACTAGAGCTAAGCTTTTAGAGGTCCAATGCGGTAAGAATTGCTTCAAAGTAGAACTCATAGAGTTGCCAAAATGTACTTATTTAAAAGCATTCTAAGGTAATCATATAAAAAGCAATCGTCTGCCATGACTTCCACCCTCCTTGATTGACGATAAAAGTTCGTCAGCATGAGAAACTTGAAAAGAGAGAAGATCTTTGTGACCTACTTTCCCAACATGTGCTTTCCAAGATCCATCAGCTCTGCAACCGATTTGCCTTCCCTGATGAACTCCAACACCTGTTCCAAAGTCCGACCGAAAAACCCCGATTACGAGAAATCGACTACATCAGCGTAACATCTCATTACGCGTCAGGTCAAAAAACTGAAAGAAACTTTTAAATAGAATTTGCAATTACTTTTAAGTAGAAACTTGTGGAGAATTTACATATGGGCTAACCCCAGGTCCTGAATCCTAAAACCAAACGAAAAATCACTCTAACCTGAGTGGCGATCAAGGCGACAGCTTCAGGGTGGTTGAGGCGAAGCCCACGAGCCAGCCTCTTCTGAGCGAGCACTCCCGCTCCATGAAGGACGAGCTTGTTCACCTCCCTCGGCGACAACTTCATGGTGCCAACCCCGACGTCTCAATTCCCACACACACTGCCAATCACTGAATCTCCTCTACCCCGGATCATCAATCCCTGTCAACCCAAACCCATCCCATCCACAGCTCCCCAAAAGTCACTCCCACCAACTGATCCCCGAATCCAAAACCTCCCTGATCAACATTTCCTTTTCACTTTTCAAACTAAATTAACACTTCTCCTCAAAAACTCATTCCACCATCCTCAACTCCACAACCCAAACGAATGCCAAAACTGCTCCAAACTCTCCACCACCTCAGGGATGATCAAAGACTGAATTCTCCTCCAACTCTCACTTGCCATTACCCAAATCAAAAACTGCAGCTGTTGAGCACTGGAACCAAAAACTGCGACTTTGGAAACCAAACCTGGGGAGATGGAAGATGCGCAACCGATCCAGAGCGTGGGAATCCACGAAGCAGAGCATGTGGGAGATAAACCGAAGCGCATGCACTTGTACCCACAAGAGAGTAGTCCTCGAGATGGCGAGTGGAACATGTGAGGATCATTTGGGGTCTTTTTTCCACAACTATTTGCGATAAATTTGCACGAATCTGGCACTGCACCTACTCTTGCTGCCTATTTTTGCATCATCCTCGCACTGTTGGGCCATTTTTTCCTCGCATTCCACTGTTCCAGATTCCCTTCAAAGCACATTCCTCGCGCTTCTTCGTCCGTGTCAGTCGGTTTTCGTAACGTCTCGTCGATTATCGGAGATGTTCGTCGTGTTTCGTTGGGTTTTGGAAGTTTTCGTCTTGGTTTCATCCGGGTTCGTTTGGCGTTCGTCGAGGGTTCGACGGAGGGTTGTCTTGGACGTGGATTTAGTTTTCGTTTCTGTTTCGTCGGGGTTTCGTTCAGGTTTCGTTGGATGGTGTTCGCCGCGTCCCTTCTGGGAAGCGGTATACGGAGTTAATAAAGAGGCGTTGATTATTACTGGAATTTTGTACGAACGGGGATAGGGCCGTTGCATGCACGGAGATCTGCATTGTACTTCTGTACCTGCCTCATAACCGCTCATGGATATTTGTGCTCAAGGCTTAAGGGTGCAAGGCGGGTCTGTCTATTTACCCCCGACGAGCGGTGCTTGGGGGGTGGGTCGGAGGCCAGGCTCGGGGTAGGGAGGGAAGGGGGCAAATCTCTGCCCCTATTATTTGCCTTGAGTGGGGGTCCTAGTGATCTCATAAGGACCTCCCTAGGGTAAATTGGGGCCTACGACCCTAAATTTGTAAAAAAAAAATCCAAAAAAGACTCCAAGACCCCAAAACGGGGAGGGGCAGAAAAATGGAACCCACCGAGCCTAGCAACCAAACCAGCGGTTGTGGTTTGGTTGCACCTCTCGTCGGGGGTAAATAAAGAAACCCGTGCAAGGTGGAATGATTTTTAGGATTGAAATGGAATTAAAGAATGGAGTGATTTGACCCACAAATTGTTTGCGGCCTACTTAACCTAATTGATATGTACATACAATCCATTGCAAATCTTGACGATGAAAACTGATGGATATAAATTCAAGGAAGGCAAATAAAAAGGAATTGCATTTAATGAGTCTCGGATGTGAGATTCACCGTGAGGGGAAGAAACTAAGCAGCTAATAAAGCAATGTATATTGCACGTTGAAGTAGAAGATATGTCAAAAATGTGAAAAACACTAGGAGCTTGTAGATTAGATAACCATATAGATATACATATTATCCATCTTTTAGTACAACAAAACAATTCAAAAACAAAATATTTAAGATGTCAAACGGATTCTATAAAGCCTTAAGCTACAATTAACATACTGGTATTGAATAAATCTGATAATCTCTTACCATTGGAAAATTTCAATAAACCCTTAAACTTTTCAAAATAGATCAAAGATTCTATTACATCATTTCATAGGAGTTTCCTTCAAATCTTATTCCTCATTTTAATGTTTCACATTCTACTCTTTTTCAAAATTTTCAATGATTTGTTTTGTGCTGTGAATTGCATTTACCACCCTTTCGTTGAACCATTTAGTGTACTTTTAAATTTTCCACTTCATATTCTAAAGTTCTACAGTGATGGTAATATTCAACAAATGCTAAACACATTGTTTAAATTCATCTTATCTTATCACTTTCTATCTTTAATATTTTTTTTTGAAGATTTTTAATTGTATAATCTTCTAAAAAATTTAAAAAATAAAATAAAAATTAATTGCCATCCAACAACTCAAACTTCAATAATCTTCAAAATCATTAATAATAATTTGTTGTTGTTTCATTTGTATGACTTTAATAAGACAATTTTCTAGTTATATTCCATGTATGAAAAGGGAAAATATTGCTTCTCAATGCTTGCGATAAATGATTCAATTATAACTCTTCAATGATCAAATTGAAGTCATGCTTTAATCAATCAATTACAGTAGAAAAAAAATAAAAAAAAATAGAAGTGTAATGTAGCATGCAAGCATAGTTTAATATATGTTTACCTATTAAAGTTTTTGAAATCATCAATTTTAAATAAGTTTTATTGACTTACAATAAAGATTTTGAAATTATTGATCTTTACTATAAAATTGTGGTCTATAGTACAAATGTATAGTTTGTTATCATTCAATATTTATTGATCAATATTGAAATAAAAAAGAATAAATTTAGATACTTAAAATGAAATACAAAAAATATAAGCTTTTGAAAGTTAAAGTCAACAACAAAGAACTGAATTTGAATTACAAAAAATCATGTATAGACATGTTTAAAAACTTTTAAATTTACTAAAGATGATTTCATCATTTGCAACCAAAACTTTAAAATAGTATTCTATTATATTTGGATAAAAAAATTATTGTTGTGTCTTATAAAGTGGTGAGTTATTCAATGTATTGGCATTGAAATCATACTTGAACTAAATTTGGACTTTTTTTGGTTTTTTGTTTGAAAGAAGATTGACTTTACAAATAATTCGTTGTATAAATCAATATCAAAATCATACACATTCAATATTGACGAGTGCAACCTTTAATCTTAATATATATCTTTTTTTATAAATTAAAATAATAAAAATATTGTAGAAGTATCTTTATAATTTTTTGTATTTTCCATTTTTTTAGCAAAAAATCAAGCTTTATATCAAGATCTAAATGGATTTAGTACAAAAATGTATGATTAAAAGGCGGAATTGCAAGGAATTAGAAAGAACTATAACTTTTGACTACGGGCACGATTCTCGCATTTTAAAAACTATTAGTGAGAGATGATCTATTATAGAACCAACACCTTTTTAAGTTTGAAGAAGTGTGGATCTTAGCTTAAGTTTTGAAGCTCGTTTATTCTAGAACTATATAATTCAAACTTGTATAGAAGTTGGATATATATTTGATGAAGTATTGATTTTATGATCATATATGTATAAAACGCTTTTTGTTTGTTGATTGAGGTTATAAGAGGTATTGCCTCATTAAGAAACAATTTGAAATAAAAGTGTGCATTTCAATTAGATCTATAGAAGTATATGTAAAAACAACAAATTTGAATGTTTTAACAATTTATGGAAGCACTTATATCTTGAAAGCGATGGCAAGAAACATCAATGTAGAGTGTATAAAATCATATAGTAGTAATTTATAATTTTATAACTATCACGATTCTCCAGTCACAAAATTGTTGATTTTTAGTATGTTTGCAAAAACACGATAATGAGCATTTCAAAGAAAGTAAGGACAAATTACAATAAGAATATAGAAATAAAATACATGTCCATAAAAATTAATGAGCCATTGTTTGTATTGAAAAGAATGTATGTATAAAATTGTAATTTATAAGAATTCTTGTTAATATAAAACATATCTTTAAAAATTCATCCTTATAGGATTTGACGATAGATTATAAACTTTTTCCTACAATTATTGTGTTTCAATTAAGTCTATATAAAATTTGTATATGCCACACAAAATCTACACTTATATTAGTAATCCAATTTAATGATCTACACTTAAAATGGATGCATCTATAGATCCATAATAAGGATGAAATCACCTAGGTAATAATAAAGTCTATACATCATCTTCTATTTAAGATAATACTATCAATAATAATTTACACTTGCACATATTTTTGATATAATTTCAAGGCAAAATCATCAAGTGTTTAACTTAGTATTTTAAAGGAATAATGCTCGTTTAAGTAAATAATTTGTGTTCATGTGCTGAGGCGTTTAATTGCCTAAACACGAGGAGACCGGTGCACAATATCTGTATACACTGTACACTCTGAGTACAAGTAGTACACCATTTGTACATTAATGGACCGTTGCACTGCTTGGTAAGAGACAAGACTCTGTTCAATCGAACTTGATTGACTTCAAAACCAAAATACCAGACATCAAAATTCGAGTCTTGCAAAAATCTGAGATAGTTTGAGTGAAGTGCGAAAATTGAAATAACAGGAGTGTAGTGCGATACACTTGTGCGAGAGAGAGAAGCATTGAATCCAGTATGCGGCATTTGCGAAATCCATTATGCGAATTCCAATATGCGCATCCATTATTTTTTTTGGAGCAAATGAGACAAGACGTCAGATTGCTCTGTATATGAATCATAGTCCCACTTTGCCAACCTCAAGCAAGCGTATTCAGGACTATTATCAATTTCTCTTTTCCAAGTTGAAGAAACTGCACGAGCATTCTCAATGTCTTGAAATGTAATTGTTGCTGGTGGAGTATAAGATGGAGAACAAGCCACTTGATCCCACGGGTCGTTTCCATTTGACATACGGTTGAGTAGATTTTGTAAAATGGTCTCACAAGCAACAACCTCCAACGAATTGGACATCCTCTTCAAATTTCATTAAATTATATTAAAGATTACTTACTTTTCTCTAAACCATGGTAGCAAAGTCATTTACTTGTAATTCTGAAATGCTTTCAAATATTTTTTGTATTACAAGAATAATTATAATATAGATATTGAAATCTGAGTAAATAGTTTTCTCAAGCTTCAAAGGTATATACCAATATAATATAAATAAGTGTTTTTAAATTTTTATTAAAACAAAGTAAAAAAGTACAGTGAAGGAACCTACTCTTCAATAATTCAATTCGAGTAGTGTACAATATAAAGAGCAAGTTCGAAGATTCCACAAAACAGCGTTGGCGGCACACTTTCGCAAATGCCGCATACTGGATTCAATGCTTCTCTCTCTCGCACAAGTGTATCGCACTACACTCCTGTTATTTCAATTTTCGCACTTCACTCAAACTATCTCAGATTTTTGCAAGACTCGAATTTTGATGTCTGGTATTTTGGTTTTGAAGTCAATCAAGTTCGATTGAACAGAGTCTTGTCTCTTACCAAGCAGTGCAACGGTCCATTAATGTACAAATGGTGTACTACTTGTACTCAGAGTGTACAGTGTATACAGATATTGTGCACCGGTCTCCTCGTGTTTAGGCAATTAAACGCCTCAGCACATGAACACAAATTATTTACTTAAACGAGCATTATTCCTTTAAAATACTAAGTTAAACACTTGATGATTTTGCCTTGAAATTATATCAAAAATATGTGCAAGTGTAAATTATTATTGATAGTATTATCTTAAATAGAAGATGATGTATAGACTTTATTATTACCTAGGTGATTTCATCCTTATTATGGATCTATAGATGCATCCATTTTAAGTGTAGATCATTAAATTGGATTACTAATATAAGTGTAGATTTTGTGTGGCATATACAAATTTTATATAGACTTAATTGAAACACAATAATTGTAGGAAAAAGTTTATAATCTATCGTCAAATCCTATAAGGATGAATTTTTAAAGATATGTTTTATATTAACAAGAATTCTTATAAATTACAATTTTATACATACATTCTTTTCAATACAAACAATGGCTCATTAATTTTTATGGACATGTATTTTATTTCTATATTCTTATTGTAATTTGTCCTTACTTTCTTTGAAATGCTCATTATCGTGTTTTTGCAAACATACTAAAAATCAACAATTTTGTGACTGGAGAATCGTGATAGTTATAAAATTATAAATTACTACTATATGATTTTATACACTCTACATTGATGTTTCTTGCCATCGCTTTCAAGATATAAGTGCTTCCATAAATTGTTAAAACATTCAAATTTGTTGTTTTTACATATACTTCTATAGATCTAATTGAAATGCACACTTTTATTTCAAATTGTTTCTTAATGAGGCAATACCTCTTATAACCTCAATCAACAAACAAAAAGCGTTTTATACATATATGATCATAAAATCAATACTTCATCAAATATATATCCAACTTCTATACAAGTTTGAATTATATAGTTCTAGAATAAACGAGCTTCAAAACTTAAGCTAAGATCCACACTTCTTCAAACTTAAAAAGGTGTTGGTTCTATAATAGATCATCTCTCACTAATAGTTTTTAAAATGCGAGAATCGTGCCCGTAGTCAAAAGTTATAGTTCTTTCTAATTCCTTGCAATTCCGCCTTTTAATCATACATTTTTGTACTAAATCCATTTAGATCTTGATATAAAGCTTGATTTTTTGCTAAAAAAATGGAAAATACAAAAAATTATAAAGATACTTCTACAATATTTTTATTATTTTAATTTATAAAAAAAGATATATATTAAGATTAAAGGTTGCACTCGTCAATATTGAATGTGTATGATTTTGATATTGATTTATACAACGAATTATTTGTAAAGTCAATCTTCTTTCAAACAAAAAACCAAAAAAAGTCCAAATTTAGTTCAAGTATGATTTCAATGCCAATACATTGAATAACTCACCACTTTATAAGACACAACAATAATTTTTTTATCCAAATATAATAGAATACTATTTTAAAGTTTTGGTTGCAAATGATGAAATCATCTTTAGTAAATTTAAAAGTTTTTAAACATGTCTATACATGATTTTTTGTAATTCAAATTCAGTTCTTTGTTGTTGACTTTAACTTTCAAAAGCTTATATTTTTTGTATTTCATTTTAAGTATCTAAATTTATTCTTTTTTATTTCAATATTGATCAATAAATATTGAATGATAACAAACTATACATTTGTACTATAGACCACAATTTTATAGTAAAGATCAATAATTTCAAAATCTTTATTGTAAGTCAATAAAACTTATTTAAAATTGATGATTTCAAAAACTTTAATAGGTAAACATATATTAAACTATGCTTGCATGCTACATTACACTTCTATTTTTTTTTATTTTTTTTCTACTGTAATTGATTGATTAAAGCATGACTTCAATTTGATCATTGAAGAGTTATAATTGAATCATTTATCGCAAGCATTGAGAAGCAATATTTTCCCTTTTCATACATGGAATATAACTAGAAAATTGTCTTATTAAAGTCATACAAATGAAACAACAACAAATTATTATTAATGATTTTGAAGATTATTGAAGTTTGAGTTGTTGGATGGCAATTAATTTTTATTTTATTTTTTAAATTTTTTAGAAGATTATACAATTAAAAATCTTCAAAAAAAAATATTAAAGATAGAAAGTGATAAGATAAGATGAATTTAAACAATGTGTTTAGCATTTGTTGAATATTACCATCAATGTAGAACTTTAGAATATGAAGTGGAAAATTTAAAAGTACACTAAATGGTTCAACGAAAGGGTGGTAAATGCAATTCACAGCACAAAACAAATCATTGAAAATTTTGAAAAAGAGTAGAATGTGAAACATTAAAATGAGGAATAAGATTTAAAGGAAACTCCTATGAAATGATGTAATAGTACTTAAGTAACATAAATAAGATAAAAGATAGAAATAAGTCAACACTAGGAAGAGTTTTGTAGTAGCCTACATGACGATATGGATACGAAAATTTCAAATATTTATAGTATTTTGTAATTAAGAATTATATATGCTTAACAAAATTACAATTTATTAAAAGGGATTTGATTATACAGTAGAATGTAGTATATCGAAGGCTTTTCAAGTAGTATAAGTGAGATTTTATCAAAATCTTAAAACTCTAATTATTTTAAGTTTTTCTGAAAAAGAAAAATTTTCTTTAAATATTTTAAATTATTTTTGATGTTTCGACCAAAGATTCATGAATTTAATCAAGATATGTGTATGAAAAACAAATAAAGATATTATCAATCGTCTAAAAATGAAATTTATCGATTTAAAATAAGTGAAGCATTTAATTTTTTTTAAAGTTAATGGACCTACGATTGTTGATGTCATTTCGATTATTATTAGTGCATGCAAAGTTCACTATCATATTCATGTGTAAAAATTATTTTCGAATAATTAAGTGCATTATTTTTAATTTTACCTCAAATTCTTTACACACATTTTACCTCAAATTCTTTACACAAATTGTTTAGTTTAATTTTTGCTTTAATTTTTATAGAATAAACGCATTAAAAATGATTGAATATTAAATTTTGATAAGATAAAGGTATACATAAATGAACGTTTTCAAAACTTTAAAATTTCTTGTTCAAGAATCAAAGAAATATGTAAATATATCTTTTATGATAATTTTATAAGAAATCTTGTAAAGTTTTAGAGGATTCAACAAAATAACATATAAATCACCCAAAAAACTATTTTTTAAAGCTTTATTCCTTGTGAAATATTAGAGGGGTATAAAAGGTAGAATATAAAATCCTTGATCATAGATATTTATGAAAGTTCTGTTGAAAATGAAAAAAAATTGAATTTTGACTCAAAATTCTTAATACACTTTTATATTTCAATTCTTTGATATTAATTGACGATCTTAAAAATTTAATTACAAATTAGCACTTTAAAATCAAGGTTTCCTAAATAAATTATATTTTCTATTAAAATTTTATTTAACTACAAAATTGTCTAATCACAAAATTCATTGAAAAGTATGTAATTTGGATGAAGTGCTGGAAGTACAATTTAAAACTTTATGTAAAAAAAACTATTGCTTAAATTATACTCCCTCCGTCCCAAAATGATCTTCCTCTTTGATAAAATGATCTGGATTAAGGTTGAAAATGACAATTTTGAAATCATTTTTGAGCTAGAAGTAGAGTTTGGTGCACTCTTTTATTCCTGAAAATTTGAGTTTCAAAATCCTTTCAAAAGTGCAGATTTGGAGCATTGAAAAGTGGGATTTTTTGGCCATTTTTGAGGAGCACCGGTAGCCACTCATTTCCTTAGCTCCTCTGGTTCTTCTTGGAACATTCATCCATGTTATCCAAATGTTCATCCAAAATGTTCCAATTTTCATCCGATTTTCTAAAAATCATCCAATAAATTCCATCCATCCACCAGGAAGATCATTTTGGGACAGGAAATGCAAGCCAACAGGAAGATCATTTTGGGACAGAGGGAGTATCTACTGAATTAATATTTTAAAAGAATTTATGACTTATATGTTAAATTATTGTCTATTGTAAACATTGTTGTTAGGAATAGAACCATTAACATGACTAACTATGGTTTCCATACTAATTACGGTTAGAGTTAGGGAGTAAAGGAATTTGAGTAGTTTAAGAGGTTGGGGAGTTAGGGGGTTTGGGTGGTTACCAAGGGTTAACCGCACTAGTAGCTTAGAGTACTTGGGAAGGTGGGGAAGGGGTCTCCCTTCACTCTTCCTCTTATATTTTGCAAATCCAGTTTTAAAAGGGGTCACAAATTTAGAGCGTCCACAGGAATCTTGTCCTAACAATTATACTTATAATAATTTATACATAGGTTGCAAATGTGCTAATATATTTCGGATTTTTATTTAAGATTTTTTCACTGGAGTTGTAGATGTTGTTGTTTGACCATGTTTTTTTTTAAAAGATGTTGATTTGAATTTTGATACATCTAAATTTTGAAAAGATGTTGTTATGAATTTTTTGAAGTTTACAAGGTGAATTTCAATGGTTAGAACAAGATGAAAATTAAAGAGTGGATGTAAGATTTGATGTTGATGATAAATGAAAATTGGATGAAAGCTAAAATTTGGATGGTAATTGTCATTTGGATTAGAAAATTTAGCAACTTCTTTAGATGGAAATTGTTAGTTAGATAAAATTGTTAATTGTATGAAAATTGTCATGAATGTATGTGGATGAGAAAATGTTGGGTCATCATTTTGCAAGTGCCCACCCTTTGGAGTTTTGTCTTGTCACTCTCTGCTCTTATGAATGACGCGCAACTTAGTCAAATAATGATAGATTATGATTGTTTATTGGCTACTCGGATTTAGAGTAGATTCTTATAAAATCCATAATTTTTGCATTGTAACTCCAAATGCTATGAAGTTTGCACCAATGGAAAGCTTCTGATGAAAAATATGTATAGTAAAAATTTAAGAAAATTCAAAAAATGTGGGAGCTAAAAATAGCTTGCCTAGAAGTGTTGCGACCACAATGTGGTCTCAAAGGCCTTTAGGGGTTAAGTAGATACAAAAGACTTTTTTGCTCAACAATTTGTTACATCTCTGCTATAGCTGATGCAAGGATGGTTTAAATATCAAACATTTTTTGCTTCAATTTTTTTTTCAAATCATTCGCATATCGTTATGCATCTATTCCTATGCTTTCCTTAAATACTTTCCATTCAATGTGAATCTCTTATCTCAATTTCGTATTATCATTTTCAATGGCCCTTTTCAAATTCAAAAGAAGTTCCTCGTTAGCCGTATTAGATTTCTCTCTCGATTGCTTTTCAATTGTGTTTACCGTATTAACCAACACATTGTTTATATCATCAAAATTAAAGTTCATGACTTTCTCTTTTAGAAGTTTTGTTGTTCATTTCCAAGCTTCTCTTATGTGCTACAAATTCTACAAAATAAGCCTCAATCTTTTTCATTTTATTGAAAAAACCTTATACACAAATGGATTGATGCACTCAACACTGGCCCTTTTGTTGTGTCTAAATTCATTATCCTTATGACACCATATGAAAATCACATTTTCCTCTGTAATTCTATATTTAAATATATATGATATATCTTCCAGGTGCATAAGTAGAGGGAGTTGATGAAGGATGTGAGCAGAAGTAATGTTTGACTTGTTGTAGTACAAAAGCAACAATAAAATATATTTATTATAAATGTCCTTTTCTACTTCAATGATTTCATAATTGTGCCCTTTCTAGAAGCTATTGTTTAACAAACTTGTAAAGACACCATAAGGTGGAACTCCAATGAGATTAAGACTTGAGATTTTCATTAAGAGATCATTGTTTTTTGAATTCAAATGATAAAATTTATAAATTTTATTTACTGTACCTTCTCTTGACTTGGAATCGAGTTGAAGGATAAAGGACTTTAAGCCCTTAAAACATATTAATTTTGTCTTTCTTTAATTTTAGAAGATGTAATTTGATGATTCCGCCCAAACACTCCTCTTTTAACCTCTTTTCATGCTCATGCATAAACTTAAGATGAATTTAATTAGGTAAGTGTAGAATTAGTATTTTTACTTTATTGAAATAATTCCAATAAAATTAGGTTCGTTCACTAGGGAGACTATTTGTAGGTTATTAGTTAGGTTGTCATCATTAATTCTCAGTTACCCTATGGGAAGATGAAGAAAGGCTATTATATTTTCCTACAAACACCCAGTCAAGACTGCAAACTTATTACACCAAGTTGAGAACTTATCTCTCTGTATTCGATTGCCCAATTGGCATCTTCAATTTATAAAAAGCTCCAAGGCTCCATTAATATTTCTCCATCCATATCTTTACTGCATGCAAACTGTTCACTGCTTTTCCAATTGGCAATATTTTATTAATTTCCCTCTGCTTACTACAACGACACACCTCTCTTCAATCAGTCCATATTCTGAATTAATTCCTTCTCATTACTAACTCCAATAGTCATAATCCGATTTCCTAACTCAATAACTACTCAATTTCCAATTGGCATTTTTAGCATTCATAATCCACTCCTTCTATCTATTCACCATTGTCCATTATCACATCCTCCATCACTACTACTGTCTCATTTCCTGAATTCAGTTTCTCCAATAGGCTGATTGCAATTTAATAATTTACACACACACCACACATTCAATGACTCAATCCAATTGTCCACAACAACTATTCAACTTCCGATTGTCAACACAACATTCATTTAATATCGTATTATATTATCTCCAATTGTTCACAGTACATAAACCAGTCTTCACAGTCTCCAATGCTCTTCCACTACTTGCTACTCCTCTAACTACTACACTCCAAATTGGCTAACACATAAACTTCCACCCAGGGAAGGAGCCTTCTACAAAAGGACTGACAATCGTCTCCAAAACCTGACCCTAAGTAGCAAAAGAAAGGTCATACAGTTATAACTATTTGGCATGCTAACCATTCATATCCTTTGATTAAATGCCTATTGGAATCAGAGTGGTAACTAAGCCCCTTTTACACTATGGTCATTGTTTCAAACAGCTAAAGGGTCCATTAAATCCCGAAACTTAGCCAATTGGTTTTTCTGAATTATCTTTCCTGTCCATAGTAAGTACTTAGGTATATGTTTATAAGTCCAAGCCTTTATGAGACAAACTTTTTCACATCATGGTGCAATAAAGGAACCTTTGGTAACTGAAAATAAATGACAATGTCATATCAAGAGAAAAATAAGTAATGGAATAAATGAAAATGCCACTAGAAATTTGGGTCAAAATAAGGTGGTGGTCATTAATCAGCAATGTAAACTTTCTCTGATACCTTATTTTGAGGTATCAGAGAAAGTTTACATTGCTGATTGGTGACACATTGTGTGTGCTTGGGTCATGGGAGTGTTGACTTAGAGTGGGTTGATTTGCAGTGAGTTGATTTGAAGCGTGTAGATGTCTTGTATCAAGGTGAAGTCCTACAATAAACAATTTCTTTGTTATTTTTGCCTCTTTATATGAATGAGTAATGAATTGATGTCATTGAATGTGAAATTGATGTCCTTTGGAGTTAAATTGATATTTGTATGCAATCATGTCATATAAATGTAACAATGAAGATTGTGAATACTCAAAAGTTGAAGAAGCTATCTATATCATAGTAATGTGTGGAAAGTGAATTAGATCTAGATAATAGATGCTTAGAGGATATTTAATCCTAACATCATATTGGCAAGATCATGATTGTGTGTATATACTGGAATAACCAAGACATGCAATTTTGTTAATGAATTTAGAAATGTTAACTATAGTTGGATGTGCGTTGTTGAATCTTGTACTTTGTTTTTTTTTTTTTTTTTTTGATTGATATTACTATGTTGAAGTGGATCAAAGTACGGTTGTCGCTTCCATAGTGTTGTAAAGTACTATTTATGATTCATAAAAGTCACAAATCATCTTGATACAAACATATCTAGTGTAAATTCTAGTTGGCCTATTCTTTTAACACATTTTGTTGTAGTATTGTATTGAAGTTTATTCAAATCCAAAGTGCTCTTTGTCTTTCTTAGATCTACTTTCATAATCTTAGTGAAGCTCCTTTTTCAAATTTACCCAACTTCCAATTATTATAAAGATTTGCAAAGCTTTTAGAACCACACTACTTGCAAATTTCAACATTTACTTGCCATCAGTGATTACATAACACATAGATTTTATCGTAAGCCATTTCATCTGATTCATTTTTTAATGTTTTTACCATTCAATGATTTTCTTCATGTAATTAAATGTTTACTAATTTTTCTTTGTACTCTAAATTTTTAAATAGAACTTCTATTTTTCAGTAATTTAAATCTATTTTTAAAAACCCCACTCAAATTACCATTTGAATATCAAAATATCAAAATTAATAAAGATGATCATGTTTTTTAGTCAAAAGCATTCTACATAGTTTAGTATTGATTTCTACTGTGTGACATTCAAGTCCTTGAATTTTTAATCAAACGTCTTGTTTCTCATGCTAATGTAAAAATTCAAATTAATAACTTTGCCGATGAGTGTCCAAGGTCAACTTTCCTAAAATCAACCTCCTTAATGAATAATAACTAGCTATATCTTTGCAAGACTTTCTTAGATCTCAACTTTCTAAGAAAGTTTAGATTGATTTGCGCCTTTCGTTTCTTTTTTTTCCAAAAGATCATATTTATGTCTTTCATTTATTTTTTTACTTAATTTCTTTTAGAGTGGCTTTTTGTTTGGCATTATTGTCAATTCATGAAAAATACAATAGATGATTTCTAATTTCCACTGAACAATCTATAATTAGCTACACGTTCTCTCCATTCATAAAAAGATGTCTAGACAATGAATCATATACAAAAGGTTGCTTTAGAAAAGGAATTATCTCTATGGATATAAAAGTCTTTAGAAGAAAAATTAGCCTTGCAAATTTTTGAGATACTGAAATTTACCGTCAAATCCTAGTGCAGTAAAAAGAAAACTACGACCAAAGTAGCATTTTTTTCACACCAACTTTGCCATTTACCAGTAGAAAGGGCTCCAAAAGTGGCACTTTTTACCGCTGCTACCTTAAAAAAGAAACTACAAATCCTGGCAAGGATTAAACCCGCCCCCATCCAAGCACCCCCACCCACACCCGCGAACACCACCCCCCATCCCCGCGTGCATTCAAACCCCCCAACGGCTCTCCCCGTACAGCGCCCGATACCCTGCCACACCCGCCCACCAAGCCCATTATACCCTCCAATACCACCCCAGTACCCGCCAAAACCCTCCCATACCCGCTACCCCGCCTGCGTCGCAACGACTCTTCACAGAACACCTCCGCTCGCGTTCTCATCTCCCATTCTCGAATCGATTACTCGATCAGAAGCATAGATCATATAATCACCATCACCGCACTGCAGGCTCAATCACACACAGACACCAGTTTTCAAGCATTCGGAGTTTTCCTCAGGCGTGGCCACCAAGTGCATAATCAGAGTGGTGAGTCTCGTTTCTCATCATCAGTTTTGGAGCTCAATCGATGTGGCGTGGTTGATCTGGGTTGAGGAGTCACTGGGTTTGGGTTTGGGTTTGGGTGGAGGTTTTGGAGTGGATGGTGTGCATGGAGGTCTAGTTTTGAAGTGACGGTGAGCAGGGTTTTGGGTTGGGTTGGTGTTTGGGCGTGTTTTACGAGATGAGGGAGGAGTTTTGGAGTTTTGGGTTGGGGAGTGTGGGTTGGGATTGAGTTTCGAGGGATGGTTTGTTGAAGGGTTGGATTGTGGAAGTGGGTGAGTGTGGGTGTTGAATTGGCCTGGGTTTGTGGGATAGGGGGTGGAGGGGATGCTCTGTGCAGATTGGGGGAGTGAGGTTTTCTTTTCAGTGTGATCGTTTCAGTTTGATTGGGTTCATTCTGTTGTTACGGAATGTGTTTGCGTTCCTAGATCGATCAGAGCTGGGCTGCACTTGTTCCCTGTGAATGTGGTGAGAATTGGTTGGTTGCGGGGATTTGGACAAGAGGATGGTGAGAAATTAGTCCTCACCTGGTAGTCTCTGTCCGTGAATTGTTGAGATTTTTTCGCTAGAGGGGTGTGACGTGGGTGTATAGGGCAGAGTAAAGGATTCATGTGGTTGGAGAGCCCGTAACGGGGCATGAGTGAGAGTACAGGGGCTTTCGAGTGATCTGCAAGAGATTGGAAGGAAATACGGCGTGCTAGATGTTTTATGGGAGAATTCTATGGACGCCCTATGTCTACGTCCACAACAGGAGCTCAAGGTTTTTATTTTGCAGATTCGCTGAGTATGTGTTGAGCTCTGAAGTCAAGCATGGAATGGGAATTGAGCAAGGAGAATGTCCAGCCGTTGCGCAAGGGGCGCAAGGTCGAAGTCCTGAACGAAACTCTTCGAGCTAAAGAGGAGAGCCCGGCTGCACCCAAGATATGCGAGAGACAGCGCAGGTTTAATTATGCAGCTTCGCGGAACAGATTTGATCATATTCTGCTCCTCAGGAGTGTAAATATTAGTGGAAATGTAAATGGAATATTGTCTACTCTTAAGTAGCGAGTTTGGCAATTGAAAAGTCTGGACATCATGGTGGCCAATAGGATGTTTTTTCCGTCAGTTTCAGAAGTGAATTGTGGCATTACTTTCCAGTTAACTTGTGCCTTATTGATCATTGCAGATTAATGGTTGAGGCTATCGACAACTACGAAGGAGATGACCCACTGCAGCCATGGCTCCAGTATGTTAACTCCTTACTCGATTGTAATTATCATGAATTTTCCGCATCATGTACCCTAGCTGTATGACATCAGCAGCTTGTACAACCGTTTCTACATTCCTGTAGTCTATTACAGGAGGCGATTTATCTTTGACCAATCACTGATAAACCACACCGGCTACTGCAATCTCGAAGTCAGATTATCTCCTCTCTGTTTTCGAGATATGAAGTATGTAAAAAATCGACTTATGCTGGTGGTTCTCTTGGCCAGGTTGATAAGATGGGTGAAAGACACATACCCCGCCGGGGGTCATCAGTCCGAGCTCTTACCGGTGGTAGAGGCCTGCACTCGCACATTTCAGGACGACGAGCGGTACAAGTCTGATATTCGCTACTTACGAGTTTGGGTGCTTTACGTGAGTTTATCCCTTTATATTGCTAATGTTTTGCTTGTCAGCACTTGGCTATGTTGAGTCCCGTTGATGAAATAGTCCTCATTGCCTAAAGTAATGTTTTCTTACAGGGAGAGATAGCATTTAACCCTTTTGGGTCAGGGTCCGTGATGGGGAAAATGAACTAGCAACTTCGAAATTCTCATGTCACTTACTCGTTGGGTGATTGCGCTGGTTGCAGGCCGATTTATGCAAAGAGCCGCAAGAGATCTATCAGTTTCTTGAAGCACGCTCTATTGGGCAAGACCATGCTCTTTTCTACGAGGCATATGCCACCTACAAAGAAATCTGCAAAAGTCACAGCAAAGCGAATGAGATCTACGAGCTCGGCCTGCGAAGGTAATGCTGAACACGTCAAAGCTTGATAAAGATAGTGTCCATAAAAGTCTAATGCCGTGCTTGATTTAAACAAATTAGTGGTCTAATTGAAGCTAGCCTTTTTCCTGGCAGAGGTGCTCAGCCTACCACGAGATTGCAGGGCATGTACCAGAGCTTTCTGAAGCGAATGATGCAACGAAATGAGCGAAAACTTCAAGAAGTAAGTTCTAAGTCTGTGAACAGGATGTCTGAACGAAAATTCACACGTTTTTTCTTGAGATATTTAATTAGTACGTCTACGAGTCTTCCTTAAGTCAGTTGGTTCTGCTGGCACTTGCAGGATCAAGAGGACTCTTTTGAGCCAGATAAGGTGCGGCATTTTGGAGAGATTAAAACTTCTCAAACCCGTGAGTACTCCTTACCTCAGCGCCTATTGCTGCACATGTATTTCAGCTCATAATTAATAGTGTTGATATCTTTTATTCAACATTGAACTCGAGCTCATACTGTCTAAACAATGCAGTCAAATATTTCAATTATAGCTAATGAATAACGTGCATGACCAGGTTCTTCAGCGAGAAATCCTTCGATTGTGCAAGATCAACAAAGACGGAAAATCCAGCAACCTCAAGTGCCGAGGTGCGTGAACTTCGTAGCTTTTGAGGCTGCTCGAGTGCCCGATATGTTGTCATATTGGACTAATTTTTATTATAACCTATTTTGACCAGTACAATTATTTTTAAGGGTGATCTAGTAAAGTTCGCTGGCTGGTCACGAATGACGCACTCAACTTGCTTACCAACTTTTCCTCTGTCCTAGCAGGTCTGGAATTGGAATATTCGTGGATGATGAGTTTAGCTCAGGAGCTCGTCCGTCTTCTGTTGCACAAGCTACGAGCGTGCGTGCCCCTGCCAGTACCACTTGGAAGAATTTAGGGACCCAGAAAGAAATTAAGAAAGAGAATGACCAGCTACCTTCGAAATGGACCGAGACTAAACTGCCTCGGGTGGGAAAAGTACTAAAGCATGTGGAGGCGCACCCTCCTATAGAAGTTTTTGTCGATGAGGAGTGTGAAGAAGCACAAGCCAGGATGAAAGCTAAGAATGCGGCAGTGTCATCAACAACTCTTAGACAACGAGTTGATGGAGTATGTGACCTTCGCAGGTTTGTTGATTTCCATTTGAACCGTCATCTCATCCGCTTACATATCTTGAAATTTTGCGTTCGCAAAACCCTTTTGAATTTATTCAATTTTTTTTGTTTTTATGGCAGTAGAGGCTCATAGTTGTACTGATCTACCGGTCTTGATTGCAGAGACCAAGAGGCGTTGCAAAAGAACCCTCTTCTGCATTTCACAGAGAGTGAAAAGCCATCCACTGCTTCTCTTCTCCGGAGAGATCCCCGTGGAAATGCCCGTGAGCAAGGTGGGCTTTAACATGAACTTCCTTTTACAGCTCAATGAAACTGTATCTGTTAGCATTAATTTATGCTGCTATTCGCGATTTCTTCATTGCCTCTCACAAGTGGATGCATTTATGATTCACATCTAGGCATCACCTTTTGGAGTCACATCACAATCTCTGAATCTCCTCTTGCTAGCTCCCTTCTCTTTACAGTACAATACTAATCATACATCTGGTTTTTATTCAGCGTCAGATGGATCAGAGAATGGTGATCATCTGCAGTTGGTAGGGTCTGAAATTTACAAGTCGGTAGAGGACGGGCACGAATCGAGTTTTGAAGAAGCCAGGCTCTCCAGATGGAAAGCGCCTCTTCATTCTCTCAATCACAATTCAGTGTCGTCACCTCGAAGCTCAGCTGAGAAGGCAAAGTTGATTGAGAAATCCTTAAACATGTTCCAATCGAAGAGTGGCAGGCAACAGTCTCCATCATCTAACCTGAGCGATAAGGAGCCATCGAGAGCATCTCGAGGCAACTCTCATCGAGTTTCCGCTGATGACTCTGTTGCGAATTTCATGCCACCTCAATCGAACAAATCTTCCATTTCCAGAGTAAGCTCTGCAAGCTCTATGGATGAGCCTCCAGCATTTGCTTGTACGATGCCCATCTCTCAGTTCTCTATAAACGGGGAAGAGACTGTGGCAATCAAGAAATATGCCGAGGAGCTTATCATAAATGGAGGAAGAAGCAACGAACTTCATCATGGGCTGATCGACCAGACCATGACATCGAAGGAGTGCCTTCAAGACATCCTCTCAATGTTCAACCGGCCGCTCTCCTGTGAGAAACCGGCTCAGCGCAAAGCCAGGGTTACCAATCCCTCACGGTCTGGTCCAATTAACTCAAATGCAGGATTTGAGGTCTTTGTCGACGATCTTGACGATGGATTTGACATCCCTCGTCCTCAGAAGACCACTGTCAACAAGAACAAAGCAGCGTTCCAGGTCTTCAACGATGAGGAAAACGACCCTAACCAAGGGAAAAAGGGAGGCTTTGAGGTATTCGTAGATGAAGAACTGAGCGCTCCTCCTCCTAGGAATAACTCTAAGCTTCAGAAGAACAGTAAGCCTTTCGAGATTTTTCAAGACGAAGAACTACCTCCCAAGAAACCAGCGAAGGGAGGCTTCGAAGTGTTCGTCGATGAAGATGTCAAGGTTGCAAGGCCACCAACACGGAAGCCCTCATCTGGGCCAGCTCGTGGATCATTCGATGTCTTTGTAGATGATGATCTCGACATCCAGGGATTGAAAACTTCCCAAGACACCGGATTCTCCAAACCTTCCTCCAAGGGGTCATCATCAGGGGCACCGAAGGGCAGTTTCCAGGTCTACACAGATGAAGAAGCGGCGCCAGCTCCAAGAAACGTAGAGAGACGTATCCCGAAAACCAAACCTGTAAGCAAGCCGACCAGTGGGTTCTCCATCTTCGTAGACGACGACGTCGCCAGTCAACCAGTTCGCAAGCCGAGCATTAGAAGGTGACCAATAGTTGATTTTGATTTTAGAGGCATAATCCTCGTATGCTTATTGCGTAGACACTAGACACCAGATACTTGGTGGATCAGGCGTGATATTGTTTTTTTTTTATAGCAGCTGAAGATGTGTCCTGGTACATCTTAAGTCATGTTTCTAGCCTCAGTTTGCAGGCAGTATGAAACGTATTACCGTATGTAATATTTACACTATGTAATCGAGTTTTGTTTCACCACTTCTTGTACTTGTGAATCTGTGAGTGTATCTGCACCAGATGCTCCATGAATTCTGCAGCCAAATGTGCACTTGCATACAGCGCCGGTCCGGTGACCAGTCGTGTCAGTCTGGGACGTGGTGAATCAACCAAGCAGTGTCGTACTCTGAACTTGACCAAGTCTAGGATCAAATTCCTGTTCAGACTTGACAAGGTCTCCGTTCCAGCTGACAAATCACTTACTCTGTAAACAAGAAATTGTAACTGTACTACTCACAGAAACATGAAGGTACCGTTGCAGGTTAGTCCAAAAATAATTCTAGAAATGGATGAATAAAATAAAATAGATTAGGTTTGTAAGTTATTGTTATTTTGGAGCCATTCGATCTCATGATTTTCTAATTTTTATGTTTTGATTTTTAAAATTATTTTTGGGCGAACCTGCTATGGTGCTATAGTAGCAGATGAGAAACAAATATTTTGAAACCGTGAACTCGAAGACAGCTAGAGCAAAGTTGGTGTACAAAGTATTAGTTTCTATGCCGTTACTAGCATTTTTCCTGATGATAAAATCTGGAAAGAAGTGATGTCCTGCTTGGTACAAAATTGTGGTTAATCCTAAACAGTATGAAAGAGTTTGTGAAAGCACCAGATTCCGTCACTTTGAGAGCTTTTTGGCTGGGATCTGGGCAAGAGATCTGGGAAAATACACAAAAATCCGGGAAAAAGGAGAATGTTCTCTTTTTATATGAATTTTTGGCTAAACCATGTACAAGTGAACCAAAAAGTGAACCAAAAACCAAAGAGTCCAAAAACCAAGAACAAAAAGAGGCCAAAAACCAAAGAGTCCTGAAAATTTGAGTTCCTGCCACTTGTTGATGTATATGCTAATGTGTGCTACTTCCACATGCTACTCCCACTCATTGGTGCCCAGAGGCTCAACAGATGTCCTTCCCAGTTGTTGGTGCTTCCTTAGATCAGACAATTACCAGACAGTAGATACATTGGAAGTGAAAACTACGTTATTGTTGGCACCTAAGAGACTACTGAGGGACTTGTTCAACTTGTTCAACTTGTTCAAAGGTACTGCAGAAAGAGTTACTCCGAAAGAAATTCTCAAGCCAATCATATTTTCAACTCTAAATCAAATGTTATTAGATGTAGAGTAGCTTTAACCCACTAAGAAACAATAGGCGTTGGTCTATAACAATACACTGTCGTGGTCTTGAGCTATCAGTTGTATGCAACAGGCTTCTTGTTAGGAATGGACAGGCTGGTCTTTGATGGAGAAGATGCACCTGCATCAAACAGAGTATTCCAACATTAAGCGCTTGCAAAACATACGCAAGTCTAACCACATGCATAGATCAGTACCCATTACATTCTTCATGTAGACCACTGACCTCGCCCTTGCCTCGATACCAAGAAATCGTCCCATTACCCTCTTCTCCATACATTGTGGAATATGAATAAATCCACTGTAGCAAAAACCTCAACCAGCCTCTTGAGAATGTTATGTTCAAGATCAAAGGAGGTCATCACATACGGGATAAATGATAGCAAAAGCAATTACTGTGCATTTCAAAAGAAATCTGAAATTACACTTCACTCGCTAGAAAAAAAATTAAATGGAACCACGTCCTTTTGAATAAAAATAGTGGAACACAGTAAGGGCAACTTGCCCAACCTACTACTTAATAATCGACTTTGAGATGCCAGTGTTTTACAAAACCTGCACAAAAGTATCGGCAAAAAAGGACTGCAAATATGTGGACTCCATCGTTGTGAACAATTTATTCCTAATTACTAAATGTGAATAAAAATTTCAGCCCTACTGTGCCTACCAGTACATATCAAAAGCTGCTTGCATGACCGAGGACAACCAAGTAAACTGTGCCCATACCCATGCCCACCAACATCGAGTCCTGGATGCATGCTAGCACAGGTATCGGAAAAAACCTCCCCTAACTCTGTACCATAGATACAATATAACCTATTCCAGAAACAAGGAGAGCAGGGCTTCCCCCACCAACCTCCTGATACCCATACACGTTTGAGTCAGCTAAAAGATGCTCCTGCTTGGTAATTAAATTTGCGCACATTACCTTGAGCAAGTTGTAGGTCTAACCTCCAAGAAGATAGCCTATCAACATGCCCAATAGGCCAACGATCATAACAAACAAAAATGAAAATCCAGCCTGCGACTTATGATCTTTTAACGCTACACCAGCTCTTGGGTTCCCACTCTTGTAGACTTGCTGCAAACAAGATACAAAAATCAGTATAAGATATCTGAAGCATCTACAAGCAACTATACTTGACAACATGAAAACCGAATAATAAAACCAGAAAGCATCAGCACATTTAAAATCCGATAATACGAAAACAATGACGCAATTCAATACTAACCAACTCTTGCTGAAAGCTCCGACTTTGCTGCACGGCTTGATTCCGCTCTTCTGTCAGCGCATTTAAGGCCGCCTTTGCCTGTTGGAATCCATGTAAACACTGAGCTCTTGAACGTCTTAATCTCAAGATTTAAAGCATTGCTAACTGTGCGCATAGAAAAAGCACTCCCATATGCGAAAAAAATGAAAGCGAGAGCCTACCTCATTTAGCTTGAACTTCCACTCGCTCTCGGTCTTTGCAGACTGCTACAAGTGAAAAACAAGAGTCAGCCCATGTCTTTCCAAAGTAATCCTCAATGAAAGACACTCCACCTCTCCGTAGTAAGCTAGAAACTTCTGAACAAGAGTAGGTAGAATGCTAAATTACCGGATCAGCGAGCAAGTGATGCCGTTCACCGTTATCTACCACTGGGGTTGCCTTCGGCGAAAGGCCCTCTTCCTCATTAGATTCTGTAATAGGTGATGGTGGTTGAGGTGGTGAGACATA
This sequence comes from Ceratodon purpureus, assembly GCA_014871385.1. NCBI lineage: Eukaryota > Viridiplantae > Streptophyta > Bryopsida > Pseudoditrichales > Ditrichaceae > Ceratodon > Ceratodon purpureus. Next base: position 16,935,922 of record CM026423.1, on the reverse strand, counting down.
CAGAACTTTCAGCTTAGCCTCGTGCACGTCCTTCCCCTCTTCCTTATTGAACTGCAGAAGTAAATGGAATGTAAATAATCCCCCGAAATAGCCGTCACAATTCAAGATGAAACTGGTAAAACATACGGCAGAGAAATAACAAGTACCGCTCATATAACTTATATTTCAGATTAAGAGCTCATAACTATAGAACCTAATAGAAAATGAGTTCGAATGTAAAACGAAAGCAAATTTTAGATTGACTAGATTAAATCCCTAATTATAAATTACAAATGCACCAATTGGAACAAAAAGTGCAATACGTACAAACGGAAGTCCAAAGTTAGACCAGCCTATTCTTTCATGAGTACTATGTAGCACTAAAGAACAAACAGTAATATCAACATGACGAGAGCAACAGGACTCCAAAATACAGGGAAGAAATCATACCAGTTCTTGGGAAACCTCCTTAGATGAGGGAGCTATGACACTCTGGACGAGAAATTTGTCCTTACATTGCATGTCTGGGGGAGCTTCTCGCTGTGCTTGCATGGTGACTGCGAACACGAAACCACCACATTGAGCTCTATTCAATGATCTAGTTCAAAATAAAACTCCCAAATGTTAAGTCTTAGTATTTAACAACTGATTCAAGACAGTTTATATCACGACTTTCTGTGTCAAAAATCAGAATCAACACAATCTTTAAAGAGAGGTTTCCAGAACGGTGTGATAGGGGACCAAATTGTTACCGGTAACATCTGCACTGCTGTGTGGTTGGACAATGCCCGTGTTGGGACGCACACAATACTTCTTAGGAGAAGTCGTCTTGACCTGAGGATGTATATTGAAGTGTTATTTAAGGCAAGAAAGTAATTAGAACTTGAACACTTGGATTCCTAAATGCCCGCTGTTACTCGATCTTGAAAGAGATCCACTAAGAATCTAAAAATTACAGAACAAAGTGACAATGATATTCTTCTATGAAACTTCGGACCTCCATAACCTGAGTACATAACCTCTTCGACAATAAAAGATGCCGATGCCAACGTTTTGACTAGAATATTTAAAACTGTTGCGTTCAAACTTGTGGAGAAATGAAGGTTTGAAGTCTGAGCACTATCAATCACCTTGAAGGCCACATAATTGTCAGTAGAGTTGACCAGCCGAAGTGAAGATGATATCTGCTTCTTCAACTCAACTGTTGCATGAAACATTAAACGTTTATCGCCAGCAAATAAATTGAAATCAGCATGAAATAAATGGCCAAAGAAACCCTACTCATAGCTCAACATCAAAATTCTAGTGTAGATGCAATTGTAGAATCGCTAAGCGCCCAAATGAAGATTACTCGAACATTATGACTTGCATGCTGCGTTTTGAGGCTCAAATTCAATGTAACACGTACGTTACGAGCTTGCTACCTGTACAATGACACTCTAAAAGCACGAAATCATATTGCTGAGAACCTGATGATCAAGCTTTCCCAGAACATACGTTTGATCGCACGAACAAGGTCTAGTATTAAAAAGGATTTCCTTACGGACGCTACCTAGGGTAAAATCTGAATGCCATTAAAACCCTTGGACCTACACACTTCCCAAGCGAGTACCGCAGTTTTGTATTCGATGATGAAACATCAGAGAATGGGTGGCGTTGCCCAGTCAGCGCAGAATTGCTTCCATCAGACACTATCCATCTATAGTAAAGACATCATACACGGTAAAGTATATATCAATGTTAGGTGACAAAAGAGCGTACATGGAAACTTCAGCTCCCCAGGCTGGATGCTGAGAAGTTCGGTGGGCATGACTGCTCCCTCTGATATGACCCTGTTCTTCAAGAAAAGTGAACCCCTAGTCCGTCGTCACGATGCGCAGAATACGAGCATACACCACCCTCCTTGCTCTCAAGGAAACGCCACTGCAGTAACCACAGCAAACAGATAAAAATTCTGCATCAAAAAAAATCACGAATACCCGATATCTCTATCCCGCCTGAAGAGCCGCGCGGCCAAGCGGGAAACGCAAAACAAACACCACACACGCGAATAAGCAATCAAACTCGGTTACCAAATCCAACGGCCCAACCTATACTCCCCAAAAAATCACCTCAGAAATCCTTCCTTTCCACGCCCTCCGCTACGGCAATGTTCCAAGCCACTCCTACCAAGAGAAAAATCCGACCAGCACACGAACCTAGGGCAGATTGCAAGGGGAGTAAACAACCACAAGATCGGACTCCCTAAACTCACAGATCAAGCAATACTAAACCACTACCCGACGAAAACTCTCCGCGACTCCTTAGTTTAATAATATCCCTCACACGCACCCTGACTCCCGACAGACTAAGCATATACCACAAAGACCGCAACAACCTGCACGATATCCCAAACCAGTCAAACCAGTCTCCACCAGCGTCACCATTCTCCATGCCACTACGTCACGTCCTCGAAACACCACTCAACGACTCCCCCTAGGGTACCAAAACACTCAACCAAGAATCTCCAACTCCCCACAATGGCACGCGCACCAGGGAGAACCACAACACCTACACATGCAAATGCCAGAACCCGAAACAAAACCGCAATTCCTCCCACGCAAATCCCGCATCCCAGGGTTACAACCAGAGACAGCCCTGGCTCCAAAAACCGCAGCAGAGGCTCAAAAGCGACCCCCCGCGGCTCAAAAGAAAGAGAAATTCAGGAGGACTGCAACGGCAGGGACAAGAAGCGCAAGTAACAAACCTGGAGGCGGAGCGCGAGGGCGGAGTGGCGATCGCAGCAGCAGCAACAGCAGCAACAAGTCGAAAAACTGGCGACCAAACGCAAGATGAAGCCCTTCTCTCTCTCCCTTCTCTCTCTCTCTCTCTCCCCCCGAATGTGTTCCCGGTCATAAGTGCCCCCGCTGGTCGGACCCTCGACCGTGGTACCGTCCCCTCACAGATGGTAAATGCAGCCTACTCATGGAGTTTTTCTTTGATTGCTTTCAATGGTGTACTTTACATCCACGGAGCTTAGGAGCGAATGATTGGAAACTTTCGTCAACTGGGTGCGTACTTTTGGTAGACTCTCATCAGCTAAATGTTCTTAAAATGTAGATGATGGCGGTTTAGGGGAGTGACGGTTTTGAGTTGATCGGTTGAGTGTTTGAACTTGGCTTTGGCGGGCGTTGGGAACGGATGCTTGAACCGTCACTTTGACTAGGTGTGTGATTTGGGTAGATTTGATTCTCTGGAGTCTAGGATTTGGTGGAATTTAGAACCGTGAGATGAAGGCCGGGTCCTCGTCCGAGTCACCTTGCCGGGAGACCCGGCCCGGCCTCGCTAATTTGGTTGCTTATTCATAACTTAGCTGTGTCAGGGTGGCTTTCTGGATTGTGGTTGGCTCATTTTATTTTATTTTAGGGGTAGTTGGGTATTAATGGTGTGTTTGTTGATCTGGTTTTGCTGGGCAAGGACATATTGCATTGACCCTGTGTGTGTGCTCTTGAAGGTTTCCAAGGCTGCGGTGCTAGTGGGGGTGTGAGATAAAGTGCATTTTGTGAAGTGGTGGGGTACTTTTAGTCTTGTCATTTGCAATTTTTGAAACAAATGAGATAAATCATGACACTATCATTACATTTGGGTTTCAAAAAAATTTACTTAAATAAATGTATGAAGTTCTAATAAATATATATTCACCGAAAAATTTACTTCTAAGACCAATGTTTGAATTCTATATATTAATTATTAGATTATTCAAAGAAAATGATTCCATCCATTTGGTCATAACAAGGATGTTAATTTAAAAGTATCTACTCTCTATTTGGGATATATTAGTTTAACATATTGACTAGTCGTCATCAAAAGACGTCAATGTCGAAAATGTATAATTTGGATTAGACCAAGATGCTAAAAACTTGAGTTAGTGTTAAATAACACGAAGTTCAAATTTTACTTAACACATGCAACATATGACTATGGAAAAGTTCAAGTAAAACTACGTCCATTATGTTCCAAGTATAAATCATGATTTGATTAAATTCAAATGCTACAAACATGAGTTACAATTACACTGTCCAATATTGTAGCCACATGTTGTAAAGATGAGAGATATCAAGTCTAAGGTTAGATCCAATGTGCTGCAAAAGTACCAACATAAATTGTAGTCACAACTTATGCCAAAGATTGGATCCAAATGCTGAAAAGATTGCGTTGAGTCAAACTACAACCATGATGTTACAAGTCTAAATTATGGTATGATTGAATCTACATGCCGCAAACATGAAATACTGACATACTATGCCATAGATTTTAGCCATGTGTAGCAAAGATGAGACACACTACCACTCAGATTGGATCTAAATGCTAAAAAAATGAGACTGAATCAGAGTAATCCCAAGATGCTACAAGGTAATGAGATGACTAAAAGACTAATTAATACTTTGGTCAATGCAAAAGACTAAAATAATTTTATTGATTCAAAATTACTTCATTTGAAGTTAGTATTAGAAATTTAACATTCATACTTTAATAGTAAACCTTAAATTACAATGGATGATTAGTACTTTGTCCATTTTTTTAAAATCACAACTTGTATGTTTAAGTTTCTCGCAAACTTATTCTTCAGTTTTTATTTTTATTTTTATTTATTTTTCTCTTTTTGTATATGTGATATTTTCTCAATTGTCCAAACATTCCAAAACATGGATGTTTTAAAGCAATTTTGTTTTTACTAGAGTTTAGTGTCTTTGTTGGCTTTTAATTTTTTTTTGAAGAAATAAACTTTCAATCAAAAATTCCTTGAGACTTCATTTAAAATGATGACATAATGATAGCATATTTTCATCTACCTTTCTATTTAATTTTATATTTTAAATTAATTTTTAATCATTCATAGTTCTAATGTCAAGACTTCTTGAGTGGTTATAATTGTAGCTGATTCAATGTCATCAACTAAAGTTTTTGTACAATTTAATTAAAATTTTCCAAAGAGGCTAAAAACAAGTATAAGCATAAGAAACATCAAACTAGGAGGAAGAGACAAAGAATGAAAAATAGACAAAAAGAGATACAAAAATAAAAATAAGGAGTTAAAGAAGATACTAGATGAAATATAGTGGGATGTGTATGAAATTTAAAGAAAACTTCATGCTTTAAATCAGATCAGTACCGTACGTACCCAGTAAATTCATTCGTAGATAATTCTATAATTAAAAAACAAAAAAAAATTTGAAAATTTTAAGGATGAAACGAAAATATGAAAAATTATTTTTTAGTGATATTTGTCTATTTTAAAGCCGTCTTAGATTTCTTTTAGTGGTTTTTCTTATGAAAAAAAAATAAAAATAATTTTTTTTTTAGAAGATGAACCTTATTTTTCAAAAAAATATGTTTGTTCAGGTGAACAAACTTGCTATCGACGCATGGTAGAGAACATGAATAACATGTCTTTGATCAAGATTTACGTGAGACATTTCATCATTGACACCACCCATGAGTTTCAAAATTGGCTGAAGACTGTTGCCACAGTTTGCAACGGTAACAAGGAACCTTCAACTTGTTCGCAAAATGAGTTTTGGTTTGATGAAGTTAAGTTAGCAGTCACCAACAACAATGGTGACATTGAAATGCATATTGTAAGGTTTTAGTGACAGAGAATGGACAACTTATTCTAAAGTTGCTGTGCAGAGTATACAGCTGTTGACATACTCATTGAAGTGCACCCTCAGCTGCGAATTGAGCTGGAGAAACAAATTCGCCGATGGAGAAGCTCAATCACGAGAGTTCAGAATGGTGAACGTTCTAGAAGACAAGTCCAAGAGTCTCAACAAATACAACAAATACAACAAATTGACAAAAAGAAAAAGATCCATGAAGTTATCGATACAGGTTTTGTAATTCTGTCATCTATTCTTAATAAACCTTCCGGACACTAGATAGAGGCAAACCACAGATCATGAGGTAACAGACACAGATCATTGAGAACAGCACAATGCAAAGCAAGAATTAATAACATGGGAAGAACTAGGTTGCTATCAGAGTTTGCAGTTTCATGAAGTAGATCGCGTAGACATCCCCAACGAGACGTTTCTTGCATGATTCTTAAAGCAAATGGAACCCTGAATTTCAAGTTAAGATTCCACCTGGTGAAACGACGAAACGCAAAAAATATGATCAAGTTTGAAGCCAGATCAGACAGCTTTGGCATTATTGAATGCTTAAAATCTGTTCAGATTTCAGGCCTGAAAGCTCAGGCGCTCAATAGGCCATCGTCACTTCGCAATCACAACATGTGCTGGACAACACTTATTCAACCTAAAATGCGGCCACGGAGACCTGAAGCGTGTCTACAACCTACATCTTCAACCTACAAAAAGACTTGTGAGTGTAGAACTTGGCTGAAAGCTAAGAATCACTACCCAACTACCAGCTTGGGAAACCTGACTGGACCTTTCAGCCGCTTCAGGTGGAGTCAAATGCTCACCCAATCTAACCGCTTCCTCAACCGATCAACAGCTTGGTCTCCTCTGTGAACTTGTACTCTGGCACTTCCAGGTTGTATGGAGCTGGACCCTTCCGGATGCGCCCCGAGATGTCGTAGTGGGAACCGTGGCATGGGCAGAACCAGCCTCCGTAGTCCCCTGCGTTCGGCAACGGCACGCATCCCAAGTGGGTGCACACTCCCACCACCACCAACCACTCTGGGTTCTGCACCCTCACGGAGTCCTCTTCAGGGTCCCGCAGCTCGTTCATCGGCGTCGAGTTCGCTAGCTGGATGTCATGCTCCGTCCTGTGCCGCACGAACACCGGCTTGCCACGCCACTTCACCGTCACTGTGGAGCCGGGCTCGATGCTAGCGATGTCGACCTCCAGGGAGGCCATAGCCAGCACGTCTCGACTGGCGGACATCGACAGAATGACCTTCAGGGCCAGGACTCGGAGAGCTGATGCGTAGATGAATCGCCCACCTGTGAGGACCAGGTAAGTAAAGGCCTTCTTGGTGGGATCTCCTGGAGTAATCCGGTCGTGCGTGTGAAAGTCGTACGTGATCTCATTGGAAATGTTCTTCAATGCTTGTGTTGTGGCTGGCACTGCGGCTGTGCCAGAAGCGGTCCCAGCCAACGCATCTGAGGCGAATCCTGGAAGATAGCAACCGGAGAACTTGGTACGTTACTTTCAAAGTGATTTGATCCGTCTGCAAGTTGAAGACTTAGACCATCCAGAACAATCAAGCAAAGTACTGCAATCACTTCGTAAAATGTAAGCTCCATCGTTATCCATGTGTGTTCAGGCACACATTGAACTGCCATATAACTTTAATCTAAAAGCCAGATTTCTAATATCCATTCTAGAAAACACACAACTCAACTGCTCGCCACTAAGAAGTGTCTGCTCCGAACTGCTCACATATGCTTAGATACAACACAAGCTACGAATGAATAATTTGTGAAGTAGTGAAGCTTGGTAACCTAACCCTTCACTCTCTTGCATAAAGGGACTCCGATAAATAAGCTCATCTAGGCTACATTGCAAGTCATCTTATTCCCGAAACTATCAATGCACTTAACCTATTCAAAGCATAATTCATCATTCCTTCACAATGGAATGGTCCAGGAATGTGAATTTTCATTCAGCATCAAGTAATCACCTTCTCACAAATCCATGCAAAACGAAAAGCCTCAAACCATCTATCAGAAAAACCACCTGATCAGGAACCCTAAGAAAACCCGCAAGTTTCTAACGCCAGACACTGGAAACATACAAGACTACCACCACAACCAAAAGGAAGAAAATGGCATCTCAAGCCCTAAACCGACCCAAAACTTCCTTCACCAGGGCCAGCTTCCAAATTCTAGCCAGCAACTAAGCCACTTCCAAACCCTACAACCCAACAAGCTCCAAAACAAACGCAAATTCCCACCGTGCCCTAAAATTCACAGCTCGCAAAACGCATTCATGAAACACGCAGAAAATCGATCCAGTTGCGAGACGTACCGCGCGAGAAGTGCCACGATCGGAGCGGGGTGGCGCCAGGAAGCGCGGCACCGGCGTCAGTGACGCGATCGTCCTTGGCGGAGACGGTGGCGTCGAAGAGCGCGGCAGAGGAGGTGTGCGCAGGCGCTCCGAGGCGAGCGAGTGCGGGCAGCCTCCGCCCCAACCCCCGCGCCAACATGGTGCCTGACTCTACACCACTAAAAGGGATGCACGAAGCGGAAGACGAAGGTGGTGAAAGCAAGCAGCCTGAGGAAGAAACTGATGCTGCACAGTGCGCAGCAGCGGAGGCGAATGAAGGCCAAGCCCGGTGCCCTGCCCAGGGACTCTAGGGCCACCCCAACACTCGCGCACCGCAACGCTCGCCACAATCAACCTCAAAGTCCGCTTCTCTTTCGGGATCCTGGACCTTAGTGGCATGGTAGCATGTCCACCGCCGGGTACCGGGGCCTGTACAAGGTGATGTTTGTTCTCTGGAGGTTTGGTATCCAGGCTTGCTCAGTTTGCTTACTGCAACAGTAATGCAGGGCTTCGCATTCCACCACATTCTCAGAGCTTTTGGGATTTGGGTCACACTTCATGTTCAGGACGATTTCAGATCATAGCCTTTCGTTGGGTGTGTGTAGTTTGTGTATGGTATGTCAGTTTTCTTCTGAGAGATCTGAATCTGGAGAACTGGTTTCAAGGTAATCACACGGGTTGTGTTTTCCCGTGTTTGCTTCTTTCGGGTATGGGATGTGTTTTTGATGGTTTGAATGTCTTGTTCGCAGTTTTGTTTCTTTGACACTTGGATTACCTGGGAAGCTGGACATTTTTCCTTCTCTAATTTGACTGGTGTAGTTAATGCAGAATCCGTTATGGTTCTCTGTCATCTTGCTTTGTGCAGTTGTGTTTTCTCGGTGTTGGGAACTGGAGGTGGGAGGACATTTGGGTGGGATGCATGCAATGCTATTTTATTGATGGGAATGTAGTAGAAAGGAAGGTGAAGTAGGTTTAAGAGTGGGAACTTATGTAGGTTATTATCCCGGCTTCAAAGCAGGGGATACAGGTGCTTGAATCATCAGCAGTTGCAGATTTCTGCTTGATGGTTTTTGGCAATGGAAGAAGTGTTTGACGTCTGTGCTTTTGTGTTGTAGGGTTTTGGGTTTACTCTGTGTAGCATTTTTTTTTCTCTCGAGTTGCAACCGTCTTGCTGTGCGAGCGATCGATCGTAGATCGTGTTGTGGAGATGGTGGGCCGCTATGGAGGCGCGTGGGGCGTCGGGGCAGTGTTGGCCATCGTTGTAGGCTGGGTGTTTCTGCTGGGATCGGTGCTCCTGCCTTCCAACCAGCCCCTCTTCTTCGTTGGCGTCGGGCTCTGCTCGCTAGGGTTTGTCATGGAGTTTTTCCTCCGCTCGCCGCCCATGAAAGCCACCCACTGATTAGCAGTTGGGTTGAGGACGGAGATAGTGCTGAGTGCGATGGTGGCGATGGTGGGAGGCGGAGGGTTGCGGGTACCGGATGATGATGATGACGACGTTGCGGATGTGTTTGATGAGGAGTTCCTGCAGCATATTGAGGCACTGAAGCAAGGCTGCCTGATGATGCCGGCGCTGAGGCGAGTTTGACGAAAGTCGGTTACCGCTGGTTGTCCACGACCCTAATTTTTCTTCAAATAATGGGACTAAGGTTCCAGAAGGTGTGCATGCAGTTACAGAAGCGTTGTTGAAAATGGGCTAGCAGTAGCGAAGGGAAGTTCTTCGCCAAGTGGAGTTGAAGTTGCATGCGAGCAGGGAGATGCAAAGACGTGCGGTATCTTTAGTTAAGTATGAGAAAGCTTGTACTCGCAAATTCTATTGTTTTACAGAGATAGCGAATTTGGCTGTGGAGCTTATTGACACGAAATCTATATCTAAGAAGAAAGGAGGGGAGTTCAAGGTTAAGGTGCCTCCAGAAAATTCAGATGTTGAAGTATATAGACAGTTGCAGAGCCAACTTCCAGCGTGAAGAAATGTGAAGAAATGGACGAAGAAGGAAACTCAGGCCCTGGCCAAGGGAGTCCGGCAACAGTTGCAGGAGATTTGCGTCGTGCGATGATGGAAAGCTGGGACTCTGATGAGGCAGGTCAGGATTCTAATAAGCAGATGAGAAGCATAGGAGAGAGTGAAGAAGAGTTGAGGAAGGGCTCGTCATCTATTGATTGGAATGAGGTTGCAAGAAGGTACGTCAGTGGGCGGTCAGCTTGGGAGTGCAATCTGCAGTGGGAATACAACGAGGATCCTTGTTTGAACTCTAAACCTTGGACCAAAGCTGGAAAACTGCTTCCCATTGTCCATTCACGCGATATGGTAGAGTAGGCCGCGATTGCTGAGGAGCTGGGCATATAGAGAACTCCAGCGCAGTGTGCCATTCGGTTTTAGTGGAGTCTGAATGCATCAATTTTTGCGTAGTAACTGGACTCGCGAAGAGGATGAGCAGCTCCAGGCAGCAATGGAGAGTTTTGGAGAAAAAAGATTCACAGTCTGTTGCAGCCTGCATAGAAGGCCAGTTGGGTTCCCAATGCATGTCTGGGTTGACAAAGGTCTTGCATCCAGACTATCATTAACAAGGCCGTTGGTTTGCCTAGGAGGACACTTGATTGAAGTGTGCTGTTTCTGTATATGTCCTCGAGATCGGAAGAAGATTACTTCCCATCTTCCAGGACATGCAGACGTCCAATTCCGGAAGCGCTGGTGCAATGTGCTTCGATCACTTCAGTGAAAATCGATGAGTGGACTTCGGAGGAGGATGACCAGAGCTTGGATTTCAGGATTTCCTTCCACATAAGGAGACACAGAAATAAGTTAACACTTTCCATTTGACATAGGTCTCTATTTTGACAACATTCTGAGCGACTGCTTGTTCTCTATCCAAGTTTTATTTTTTTTCGTTGTAGAGCTTAGGTCATTTCATCGTTATACATTTCTGTGTCCGTTTGAAGCTGTAAAACTAAAATCAAAACTAGTGCTAATTCTCACCATTGCAGAGTTTGTGTCAATCCCGCTCCAGTTTTGTCCATCGTCAACCTTTCTCTGCCGTTGTATGTTTTCTTACCCTAGTGCTTCTTCTACTTTCGCACTCACATCATCAGGGGATTGCTTGGGTTGTATGGCCTCTCCTAAGTTGCACAAATCATCATTTGGTGACTCCCCTCCTGGACTGGAAATGTATGTTATTAGGTGCATGAAAGACATTCTGCGTTGCTCACATGTACTTAGGGCCAGTTTATACTTTAGGCTTGATTAAGGGCTGGCCCATGCTCTTCAAATTTCAACAAATAGGATGACTGGATTCTTTCAAATCGGGTCCAAGGGCTTTATACTAGGGCTGGACTGGAACTTCAGTTTATCTTATGTGAGATCCTAGATGGCACTGTGTTGGTGCTAAACTATTTGGGCCGAATTGATGCAATTGGGACAAGGTTTTATTTGACCTAAACTTGGGGCCGGATTGGAGGCTAAAAACGACCAATCTGGCCCACCCTCGGCCAACCTCAGACTGAGTATAAAATGGGCCTAAGTGTGACTTTGTTGATTTGCATCAAGCCAAAACCAAACTCCACATGTGATTTAGCACTATATAATGCCATAATTATATACTACGCAACTATTGTCTTTGTTGGAGAAAAAGGAAAAAAAAGAGAAAAAAAAAACCCTCTTACAAGTTCAAGAACTCATTAGAAGGAGATCACAATGAATGAACTCTTCAGCCACCATCTTCCGTATATTCCTCTTAGCATAAATATACAATAAATTGTAAATGACACTCTAGTTGTTTTCTAGACTACCGTTGAAAAAATTAAGAGTGTGACGATAAATAGTTTTTAGAAGATTAGTGTTGACCAATAGGCTTCTTGTTTTTCCTCTATTTTAGATGGAATGGTCAATTAGTGCATGTATTGCCTCCGAATTGCCTTAGAATTAAATTGTGATAAGCTCATGTAACAATAAGAGGGCTTCAAATATTTTCGATGCTAAAAAATTACAAAAATTACTAATATTGAATAAAAATATGAAACCACTTTTCATTTCACTGTGTCTTATTTTATTAATGTAGAAAAATTAAACTCTAAAATACACTTTTATTTCTAATATCCAAACTTTATTTTCAGAGTTTCTGGTATTTCCATGCTACTCTTACCATAACACCATTGCCACCTAGCACACAAATATGTGTTTCTTTTGAAAAAATGAGATTCACCTTTCAAAAATTTGTTTATCAATTTTCTTTTATAATAAAAAATCACTAAAAATGATCTCAAATGACTTAGAAATAACAAATATTACAAAGAAAAAATTAATTAGTTAATTGATTAATTTTTTGTCTTCACAACTGTCTATTTTTACTTGTTCTATTTTAAATATTATTTTGGGTACTACGATGTCACTCATATCACAGAAAGAACAGGATGCCGTCATAGAAGACGATATAGGAGGATACCAACATAAAAGGAGATACCGGAGGGTATCAACAGTGAAGAAGATATCGGAGGGTATAAACATTGATGAGGATATCGGAGGGTATCAGCAGCGGAGGCTCAACAAGGAATGCTGCTTAGGAAATTGATGCGGATGGAGAAGAGGGTGTGGTGGCGACGCGAGAGAGACGAAGTGGAAGAGAGGCACCGCCCTAGACACCAACTCGGAGCACGGACTGGACAGTGTTGCGCTTCGGGGGAAGCGTGGCTGCCGGCATCACCTCAATCACCTCGCTTCGCACGGCTGCTTCGACCAGCTTCTTCTTCTTCTTCTTCGTCGTCGTTGTCGTTGTCTTGTTTGTGGATTTGCTTTTTGTGGTGACCAGGCAGGCACCATGTTGGCGCGGGGGTTGGGGCGGAGGCTGCCGGCACTCGCTCGCCTCGCAGCGCCTGCGCACTCCTCCTCGGGCGCGCTCTTCGACGCCACCATCTCCGCCAAGGAAGATCGCGTCACTGACGCCGGTGCCGCGCTTCCTGGCGCCACCCCGCTCACTCGATCGTGGAACTTCTCGCGCGGTAGGTCTTGGGGCTGGACTTGTTTCGCTTTTCCTGTGGCTTGAGGGGGCGGCGATGTTGTGTTCGGTTGGCTGTTGATTTGGATTTTTATCGAGAATGTAGTCCTTGCGAGGGTTTGGTCTCAGGTTCACAACTTGAATTTCGATCTTGATGGTCAATTTAGGGCACGGTTGCATCCTGCGTGTTGGAGCATGGGGTTTTGGATTTGTTCTGTTTTTTAGTTTCTGAAACCTAAGCGTATTGTGAAGTAAGTGGTGAGTGACATAGAGGAGTCCGTGGGAGGAGCTAGGGAGGTTAAGGGCATAAACTAGTAGGTTTTGTATATTTTCTTCCTGTAGATTGTTCCTGACCACTATGCTTATGATCTAGTTGTAGTACAATTTCGGTCGTATTTGAATGAGATTGGCTCTTCTTCGTTTCTTCTTAGCTTGCAAATATACACATGGAGAACGACAATTTTTCAGAGTGGCTCAAATATTTAATTGGAATACGGGAAGAGTTGGGAGATTGTGATCGACAATCCCTATCGTAATTTGTTAACGGGATTATACTGGGAAAGTTTATTCATGATTACAAGGACACATAATTCTCTTTACGTTAGAATCTTCTCGTTTTGAGGTTTCGCTTTAATTCGTAATTCTTGTGCCCAGTCGCATCATGAGTGATCTTGTAGGGGGTTTCATCACTACTTCGCTGTTTGCTGGTTCGGGGACAGGGATATTTCCAGACACCTAGCTTAGATCCAATTCATGTTTCTTGCGAACGTATTGAAGTTCTGGAAACGCATTCTTTATAGACGGAAGGTTTGATATCTCTTCTAACTTAACATGTCATTGGTTGCCACATCGCAGGATTCGCCTCAGATGCGTTGGCTGGGACCGCTTCTGGCACAGCCGCAGTGCCAGCCACAACACAAGCATTGAAGAACATTTCCAATGAGATCACGTACGACTTTCACACGCATGACCGGATTACTCCAGGAGATCCCACCAAGAAGGCCTTTACTTACCTGGTCCTCACAGGTGGGCGATTCATCTACGCATCAGCTCTCCGAATCCTGGCCCTGAAGGTCATTCTGTCGATGTCTGCCAGTCGAGACGTGCTGGCTATGGCCTCCCTGGAGGTCGACATCGCTAGCATCGAGCCCGGCTCCACAGTGACGGTGAAGTGGCGTGGCAAGCCGGTGTTCGTGCGGCACAGGACGGAGCATGACATCCAGCTAGCGAACTCGACGCCGATGAAAGAGCTGCGGGACCCTGAAGAGGACTCCGTGAGGGTGCAGAACCCGGAGTGGCTGGTGGTGGTGGGAGTGTGCACCCACTTGGGATGCGTGCCGCTGCCGAACGCAGGGGACTACGGAGGCTGGTTCTGCCCATGCCACGGTTCCCACTACGACATCTCGGGGCGCATCCGGAAGGGTCCAGCTCCATACAACCTGGAAGTGCCAGAGTACAAGTTCACAGAGGAGACCAAGCTGTTGATCGGTTGAGGAAGCAGTTAGATTGGGTGAGCATTCGGTGATGATGTTAGAGACGATGAAGATGGCGACGAGATTTAACTGTCATTTAATTTAAAGAGTTCAAATTAAAAATGCTAAACTGGTGTTATTGTATGTATCAATCAACGATGGAGTGAAAGGCGACTTGTTTATTGCTGATGTGATTGAATTAAAGGAAATGTATTTAATCTGGTGTTGTGAGTGGATGAGGATGGGCAGGTTGGTTTTCTACTATCATCTTGTAACGTTAATGGCAGGCGGTGTTGAATGTGGAATGTAGCAATTTAGTAGAGTATGTTTTGAATGCTTTGTTTATGCTTCTCACTTACAGGTACTGGACGCTTTTGGATTCTTTTTACAGGATTAGAGAAAATTAGAATCCAATCTTTAAATTAGATTATATTCCAATCTTCAAATTAGTCGTCACTAAGCTTCTAAATAGAGCCTATTGTATTCTGGTTACATCAAGTGAAATATGATGATTAGAGTTGCCACTTCTGTCTAGCTCAATGCTGTTTGTAAAACGCTTTAACCTCGCTTTAACCCCAAATGCCTACCACGGAAATAGACTTGACTTTGGATGCTCTATTTTGCAACTATTAATAATTTTAAATTTGATTTTAAATTTTTTCTTACCTAAATACACATGTTATCTACAAGCAAATTTTTAATCAAAATTGATGGTTTCATTATGTAATTAATATAAATTTACATATCAAAACAATAAAAAAAAATTCATATCAAATACTCCTATAAGTTATATTAAAAATTACAAAATATTTACTATAGATGTATATAACAACCAAGAACCTTATACTACTTACCGTGCTGAAAAATTATATTTTAATGCAAAATTATGATGAAAAAACCTAAAACCGTGGAAAATCAAGTATTAGCCACGGTTATACCCCTTCATCTTATACCAGCTATAAATCATTCAATTTTAGGTATTTTTTGAAATTTTAAACTGTACTGGAAAATAAAAATTTTCAAGTTATATTTCATTAGTTTTCCTCAAATGTAAAAAAGATCATCCCAATAGTCAAAATTGTATTTCAGCTATCTGTATTAAAGTTTTTTTGAATACAAATACAATATTGATATTTTGAACTTTAAGGAGGCACCAAAATTCATGATATTATTATTTTGAGAATCCATTAATGAGTTTAGATAGATTTCTCACAAATTTACAACATGAAAAAATAGGATGAAAATTTGTCATTTGGATGACAGTTATGAAACTTGAAAGAATGAGATCATTGACTAGTATCTGGTTGTTTAGGCGTTAGGGGTTAATAGTGCCATTGATACAATACTGAGTAAGTTAGCCGTCATTATTTTTTTTATTATACAATAATAATTCAGGTACAAGCTCTTGTTATCTCCAACGCAACTCAGAAGTATCAAGGTCCAGAATCTGGAATAAGAAAGTTACTTCCAAAGTTACTCAAAAAGGACCTTATTACTTCTTCATGGACCTCAATATTTAATTTAAATTTAGTGTCTTCGCTAATCAATGTTCAACTACCATTCGAAACAGTTCACTATCACAAAAATTCATGAAGAACTATAACATTTTGCATGGTTGAAATAGTTCTGGCAATGGTATGTCCTCTTTACAGGAGCAACGGCTTCTATTCGAGGGGGCGCAGGCTTCTCTGAAATAGGTGCATCATCTAACTAGATACTCTTGCTATTTCTGTATTCAGAGGTACTTAGTTGTACTACGTCTGTTATATCTCACCTTTCTAAGTTTTCTCTTGATACGATTTGCTTATGTGTTGTGGTGTGCGTATTTCACTAATGGTGTCTGTGCGCACAGCATGCGGGAAATTTGCATTGAGAGCGCTAGCACAGTCTTTGGCTAGGGAGTATCAACCCCAAGGCATTCATGCTGCCCATATAATTGTTGATGGCCGAATTGGCAGGTGCGTGATCGAGTTTTCCCTTGCAGAGATAAAATGTTGAGTGAACGTTAATCTGCTTTTCTATTCTGCTGTTTTCGCCATGGAGCAAGGAGTTATCTCACCCAAGTGAATGTGAGTCATAAGCAACTTCAACTACAAGCTCATAATTGGCTGTCAAAGTCAAGGTTAAGAGAAACTACTATAACATAAAATGTATTTCAATCTTGCAAGGACTCTGGTTGGTGTCTCAGTCCCTTTCTAAACCTTGAGCTGATCCATTGATTGTCGTTTTGTTTTAAAGGCGTATCAACTTTTAAATTACTTGGACAATGAGTGGCAGGAACCAAGACACACAGGAGGATACAACAATGAACCCAGATGCTATAGCTGAGGCTTATTGGCAGGTGCATAAGCAACATAGAAGTGCGTGGACACAGGAGCTGGACCTTCGCCCATTTTCAGAGAAGTTCTAAATGTAAGAACAAGAAGCAGACAATGATTCGCTAGATTAGGGATCGTCCAATAATGTTACAGTCAAGTGTTGAGTATTAGATGTGGATGTAAAACCTGTTGCAAATTTGATAGATCAGGTATGCATCGATTCCAATTTCACTCTTTACTTTTTAGAAAGCTTCCCTTCGTGTTCCCTTTCTGCAATTCATAATGTACAGTGTCCTACGTTCAAGATTTATGACTCTACGGTTTAGTACCAGTATTGAGTTCATGGGGTTATCACTACGGCATTCAAGCTGGGCACCTTGTGCAAGAGCTCTTGACACGCAACTGGTTTTAATTGGCTATCTTCATCTTTTTTAGTCAATCTGCATTTGGGAAGCAGAGATCGTTTCATCTTACTCACATTTAGGATGTTTTTTCATTGATACATGCTTTGTCACTAAGCATTCTTATTACAAGAAATTGCCAGGAATACTGGTTTGTACGGATATATCATTCTATCTGTTCTTGAAAGAAAGTGCAATGGCGTCAACGATGGCAAGATGATCTACTATTGAATTGTTCTTTCGCGTCCAACTCAGTCAAGGAATAGTGAAACTATTACTGTCTTGAGCACATTCATAAGCAACGGAAGCCCAACTGATACAAACAAAGCTTGGAGTGTTCACACTGTATTCCGAAGTCGTTTCGAAAGCTCAGTATAGATAAAATGCGAGAATCTGTCCACCCATCACTGGTGGACCCAGAGAATTCCGCTGCCACGGATGAGATGCACTTTACTTACAGTAAAAAGAATGTTCTGCTGGGCACCAGCGAGGACCAGCCAGCAATGAGGGACGTTGGCAACACTCTAAAATGTCTTGCTCAGATAGTAAAGCCGAGAAGACGAACGGGGATGCGAAGGAGATGTAATAGGAAAATGGCATGAACAAAGAGCTAACCAATACCACCGCACCACATTTTTTATTTTCGACGACACGATCGACACATTCGGTACTTGGATTTAATTATGCAAACAGTTACTTAACTGATCAATCACTCGAAGCCCAGTGTGCAAAGTATATAGAATCATCCAACCACCGCATTATCGAGCCACACATCTCACTGGACAGCACACAATGCCACATATGTGGACTGCGCTAATTTGCATCATCGAATGAGGAATTCATCGAGACACGCAAGTTGACCAAAGTACCTGCCAGATGATATTAAAGATGAGTATGTAGATACTCTTTATTAATCAAGCAAATCTGCTCGACAACAGAAACTTCCGATTGATACAAAATTTACAATAAACACCGCCTAAAGAGTCATGTATTGAAAACGATCAACAGAAGCTGAAGTCTAAAGCAAGACAACTAGGATAAGGATTCCATCACCACCTTCGCTTTTGGAGAAGGCCTAGGCTTCTGAAAATCTGTGGAGCAGTCGATGCCCGAGTTCTAATGCTTGAAGTCGCAAGGTGGTACCCCTAGGGGCGTCAGGGGAGCTAGGGTCATAGCAGTCCCAGTTGGGAATTCCACTGGGAACATCCTTGCACGACGGAAGCTCCATCTGGACGCGAGCGCTCAGCATCCGAGCACCGTGGGCGCCATGCCAAATGGGCAAAGGCAGAAGCACGCAGACGCTTAGCCTGGCAAACATAAGTACACGCTCCATACTGCAGGAACTCTCGATGGATCGATACCAACATGCACATGCACCACACATGAAAACGGGTCCGAATTGAGATTCGATCACAGGTTAATTCACACCATAACACTTGATGCTCCTGATGCACCAAGTTACAGCTATTCACGAAAAACCAATTCAAGAATATCCACAATTCCAGGACGGCATAAACAGTACGAAACATCCACAATGCTCAACAAAAAAATAATACCACGCAACGCAACATGAAACTAGAATTCTAACAGTAGCACAAGATTGCTTGCATCAGGTAGAGGACGTGCCTCCAGGGCCTTTCAATATGTTAACGGAACCAACGATACTACGAGCGAGCGTAGCCCGAGTCTCAGCGCGATATCGTGCACTGTGAGGGCAAACAATGGTGCAGCAAAGCGATACCCTTGCTCTCAACACCCGTGCAAGTGGACGGCGTTGCGAGGTATATAATGCACATGCCCTACAAGACGACTCATTGATTTCCACACCAAATTGGGGCGGATTAAGATGAAGTTCGACTCGCCCGTGGGAACTAATCTCCATACCATCACATTCCAAGTGTCTTGAAAACTCCTTCTGGCGATACTTCAACTCCTTGCGGGCCTTGAAAGACTCTACCTATCCGCCAGGATAAGCCATGACATGCTTGTCTTTGCAAGAGTTCATCTTCCTGATTTCTCAAGGTTGCTTGAATGAGTGGCCTTCAATTATCAAGTTCTGTACAGAAGGTCGTTTATATTGAGTTCTCACAAAACAGATCGATAACAAAGAACGCACACAACCTTTCAACAGAAGTGCACCCTCCTGAATCCTGATTGAGTTCTATGTATTTCCAAACAAACTGTAAAATGAAATTAAAATTATCAGAAGTTCGGAGCTGCCGAGGCTATCCATAGCTACCGAGGTTCCAAGCTACCGAGGTTCCAAGCTACCGAGGCTACCGAGGCTACCGAGGCTGTCTGCGAACCCTCCCTCCTGTCGCCATTTGCATCCTCCTCTCGGATCCCTCCGCGCCATCGCTGTTGCAGGTATATCATCTGGAGTTGCGCAAGGATCATGTTCCAATTCAATTGAAGGTCGCCCAAGCTCTCCGAAACTTGTCGGGTCCAGGCTCCAGCTTCGAGCATTCATCTGAAGTCGAAGTCTGGAGCAATACAGCAGGTC
This sequence comes from Ceratodon purpureus, assembly GCA_014871385.1. Taxonomy (NCBI): domain Eukaryota; kingdom Viridiplantae; phylum Streptophyta; class Bryopsida; order Pseudoditrichales; family Ditrichaceae; genus Ceratodon; species Ceratodon purpureus. Next base: position 16,916,269 of record CM026423.1, on the reverse strand, counting down.
CTTGGTGTTACATTAGGTCTACTCCATTTCGGTAAGGTTTCCTCTATCTATCTGTGAACTAGGTTGTTTCCATGTACACCATCGATGGTGTACATAAGAAGCTCACATGCACATTGTTTCTAACCAGTTCGGTGATTCCGACTTCGTGCAGGTCTACAAAAACGGTGTTGATTGCGCTTTCATTACTACAAAATTAGCCTGTGCATCTCTCTCGACAATCTTATCAGAACGCACTCACGTTCAGCTTGCGAAGTTGCTACCTGGTGCGATCTTCTACCTGATTTGTCTACTTTTAATTTCGTTTCATTGACAGCTCGGACACATCGTGTTTGGTTTTCGTTGTGTATATTATGTATGTTTCAGGAACCATCGAGTTATTCCTTAGACATTGGAGTGTAGAACTTAGTGTTTGATTAGTTGCCGTCACCTGAGCGTATTTCGTTTCCCCCGAAAGCACTTGCTTCTGTATTATGTCTTTTGTGCATCTTGCTTATGTATTATGTCGTTTGTGCATCTTGCTTCTGTATTATCTCTTTTGTGCATCTTGGTACTGGTGTTTAGAGGTAGCTTCTTTATTAGCATAGCATAATTGATGGCTCTAGTAATACACCGCTCTCATGTGTTAGCCGGGGGTTTGCAATTTATGTTAAGATGCGGTCACCTGAGCGCATTTCGTTTCCCCCGAAAGCACTTGCTTCTGTATTATGTCTTTTGTGCATCTTGCTTCTGTATTATGTCGTTGTGCATCTTGCTTCTGTATTATGTCTTTTGTGCATCTTGCTTCTGTATTATGTCGTTTGTGCATCTTGGTACTGGTGTTTAGAAGTAGCTTCTTTGTTAGCATAGCATATAATTGATAAAGAATTATTAGCTTAATTCATGTGTTAGCCGGGGGTTTGCAATTTATGATAAGATGGTACTCTATGTTACAACCCTAGGGCTTAATGGGCTCTACGGTCGAGTTGTGGGAGTCACACTTCCGCAACGACGGCAACGTATTCACCTTGGATGAAATCCAAGAAGCTCAAATGGTCATGCCAGCAACACCTCCGGTGCGAAACGAAGCCGACATATTCACCTGGGATGAACTTTTCGAAGCTGATCAGCTCATGCCAGCAGCACCTGATCCGGTGTATGATGAAGGCGAAATATTTACAGTCGAAGAATTCCTAGAAGCTCAGAATCAGAGCCTCGACTTGCCAGCACCAGCTCCGGGACGAAACGAGAATGTGGTTGAACTGGACAATACTGTAGACGCGGCGCAAGCTGGACCATCTCAAGGGCGCCGACCCTGGCCAGTCCTGGAGCCCGGTCACAAGAAAGGCGTAGGAGTTCGGGCTGGCGATGGGAAGTCGTGGGAGGCGCACATCTGGTTGAGTGATGTTGATATTGAGCGAGAGAAGAGCAAGAAGGGAATGCAATGCTTTCTGGGCAGTTTTGCAACGGAAGAGGAGGCCAAGAGGGCGCATGACAAGGCGGCGATCATCCTTGACGTGCGTGTGAGTAAGAACGGTACGTTGTACTCTCTAAACTACCCCGAGAAAGAGTACGCGGATTTCATTGCGGAACATGCTCAGAGTAGCCGGCGGGCGGTCTTGTGGGAGATCAGACGAGAGAGTCTTGGAAAGTTCAGCAAGGGAGAATGTGCACTAAAAGGAGTGAAGCGGAAGAAATCTGGGAAGCCTGGGTATACGGCTACGATAGCTCTGACATCGCAGGTTGACGGGAAATCGAAGAAGACCACTATGAGCATCGGACACTTTGCCACTGAAGAGGACGCCGGTCGGGAGTACGACCGAGCTCTCCTCTTCATTAAGGGTACGCACGACCTAGGATGCATTACCAACTTCCAGCCGGAGAGCTACACCGCTACGGAGATTGAAAGAGTTGGGAGGAAGTTGGCATCGTGTCATCCAGAGATAGATTTTAGTGGACTGAAACGGAAGCGCTCTGGAGTATTCGGATGATGGTGATCACAATCTGCAAATCGCTAGTCGACGATGAGAGCTACAATTCAACCTGGATCCAATATTTTGTATATACAGATCTTAGATCGGTAGCTTGTTTAGGTTTTTCACTATGAACAAGAACTACTATGTACACTCAATTACACCAACATACTTCATTAAATAATAATACAACCTTAGTTTACCTAGCTCTATTCCCAAGCTCAAACATCGTCTGCATTGTTTGCATGTACCAGAGCATGTTGTTGCAGTCTCAGCATGCGGTCTTGACTCTTTATAAGTAGATATCCGGTTTTTGAAAGGCAACATTTGTGGAAGGTAGATTCGTAGGAAATCAGAATACTATCTTTTGGCATTGAGTTTCCAAGTGTACAACTCCAAGTGTTCAATTAGTGATCACCGAAATGGAGACCAGGCCGCCCCTTCCTCATTGTGCCATGCAACTGATGCAATTTACAGAACCACCGTTTGAAGAAGTTAAGGCATTCAGCAACCAGAGTGCTATGTGCTTACAAAGTGAAAATCTAATGAGACTTCTTTCCTTATACACTTTTACAAGGTAGTGCGAGTACCCAGATGTGAATTAATCTTGTTTGGGATTTTTTTTTGCAATCCATAACATGAAACTATTCCAAAATCGTTTTTGAAATATTATTCAAGGATAGTATAGATGTCAAGAACATGTATAGCAGTCAAGAACAAATTTTCAAATTTGTCTTACCAACAATGTGTAATGCAAAATTAATTTAACAAAATGATCCAACTTAATTGTTTATAGTTCTAGTCAAGGGGAAGAGCCTTCTTAAGAGTCAAAAATTTAAAATGTGGATAATCCAGTTTAATATTATAAAAATCTGGATTATTTTTTTGAGATCAAATTCTATCGAGTTCTTGGTAGAAATAATATATTTGTTCACATAATAGTATAATTACTAGTTAGTGGAGTTTAACGCCATTTTAACCCCCTTACAAAGGTTTTAAGAAATCGCAATTTTTTTGTCTAAACCTATGTTTTAGCCGTCACAATCGCACATCTTGGTTGGACTTAAGTTTGAGACTTCAACCCCTGCTATTAGAGATTCTATTGCCCTAGACTATCTGGTACTATTTTGGCTCCATTAAACTTTTATATGATGGCATGGGCTAATGTCTGCATCACACAACAAATAAGAAAAAGAACCAAATTTCGAGAACTAGTGGCAAGAAAACCACTTGTGTCTTAATAATATTGAAATTCATGGTAGGTAGAAATACATCATTAAAGTAGTTTTAACTTTTAATGTAATCCTACATTATGCCTTACATAGTATTGCCTAACGTAATCACCAAAATTAAGTGGAATTGAAATACTACTCTATAAGTTTTGAAGGGGCCATACCCACCCCATGTTTCCAACTCTTGAGAACTTATTCCTTTTCATCCACCCCATGTTCCCTATAGTCCGCCACGGCGCCACTTGTTCACATTGATTGGAAACGTATTTGGTGTAAATGTTTCTTAACATTTATTGTAATTTGCTAACATGTCATGACACATGGACGTCTTCCATCCTACGTGTTCAAATTCGGGTAATGCAAATATATCCAAAACCTAGTTATTTTTGAGTCCGTCACGGTAAAGCCTAAAGGCATGATTCGTCATAATTTGAAAAAGTCGCTATAAAAGAATAAAAAATATCTAAAAATCACTTTTAATTAAGTGGTGCCCTTCGTATGTTTAAGAAGTATTCTGAAATAGTCAATTCATATACTCATTGATTGATTTAGGGTTCCAACTTCCAAAAGTACCGCAAGGATGTTTTTTAAGAGGGTCACTTCTGCGATATTTTTTGCGCGTTTGGTTTTCACCGAACTTTGTTTTTTAAATTGAAAAAAAACATTCTCTAAAGACAATAAAGGGCACCAAATGAAGAAATCAAGACTTTAGAAAAGTTCATTTTCATGATTAAGAACCAGTAGTCAAATTTAGTTTCAATTCAGGATGTTCTTCTTAAGAAGATGCGTGGAAGATACCTTATGACACCCTAGAAAGGGGTGTAAGCATGGTAAAGTGGACCAAAAAAGTGCTTATCTATTTGTCAATTTCAGTCCTTTTAAAAAAACTGCACAAAAGTGATGGAAAGATGTAATTGAAGTCAATTTGTTTTGCTAATATAGATTCTCAACTTGTTTTTGTACAACTTCAATGGAAAAGTTTCATGCAAAGTAGACACTCTAAGGTTATTGTATGAGGGCTTCAAACCCAAGCAAAGTGAATGTAGTCATTTGAAAAAGTGACTAGAAAAGAATAAAAAACTATATAAAAATCACTTTTGATGAAGTGGTGCACTCTATATGTTTAAGATGTATTCTAAAATAGGCAATTCATATACTCATTGTTTGATTTAGGGTTCTAAAAGTGCCGAAAGAATGTTTTTTAGGAGGGTCACTAAGTCACTTCCAAGTTCCGCGATACTTTTTGTGAGTTTTTTTTCACCGGATATTGTATTTTAAATTGAAAAAAGATCCTCTAAAGACAATACTACACCAAAATGTTTATAACTAGTAATCACATATTGCACTTTGTGGTCCACTTTATTGTGCTCTCCCAAAAAATGTGATCAATAAGAAGTGAATATAAAGTGTGCTATTTTTCAAAGCTCAAAGCTGATTTTGAGCATTTTGGTGTAGTTTTATGAGCATTTTAGTCACTTTCTAGGGTGTCATAGGGTATCTTAAATGCATTTTCCTAAAAAAAACATCCTAAATTGAAACTAAATTTGACCACTAGTTCTAAATCATGAAAATGAACTTTTCCAAGGTCTTGATTTCATCATTTGGTGCCCTCTATTATCTTTAGAGGACGTTTTTTTCAATTTAAGAAACAATGTCCAGTGAAAAAAACCCCCAAAAAGTTTTGCGGAAAACTGGGTTTCAAAAACGTCCTTGCGGTACTTCTCGTCTAGTGCCGACGTCCACCCAAACTTTCATTCGAAGTGGTCATTGTCATTTCTACAACCGCAATTCACAAACGGAGGGCACCATGGAATCAAAAGTGATTTCCGACAACATTTGACAAACAACATTTGACAGATGTTCTTATCACTTTTTCAAATGACTGCATTCACTTTGTCGGACTTAAGGTTCTCGTTCGGCATTATAGACGACGCAAATTTGTACCATATTCTCCCACACTTTAGATAATCAACTCTATTTTCTATACCAAAACTTCTTCCCATCATATCAACAACCGAGATGCCACTTTCTTAAGTCTTTGCGATAGGGGCTGAAATTGGCAATGAGCTAAGCACTTTTGTGGTACACAGTACACTTTATTGTGCTTCCCCCCTTTTGCACTTTGTGGTCCACTTTATTGTGCTCTCCCTCAAGATTACATTAAAACTAGTAAATAACATGTACTTCTATCTACCATGAATTACAATATTATTAAAACACATAATTTTTCTGCCACTAGTTCTAAATTGGTTCTTTTTCTTATTTCTCACCCTCCATGGACAAACCAAACAGTTTAAAAATAGAATTCCTGGACCCTATCATCAAAAATTTAGTTTAATAGTATAACTCAATCTATGAGTGATTTAGAAAATGCAGCCCAAATTCTATTTATAACCAATTTTGTTTTTCCATGGGGGGTGAGATTTGTTGATTCATCCAAGTGGCAATGTGGCATGAAAGCATTGCAAAATGTACTAATTTAAAAATAAATAAATTAAAGGTCCCAGTTTTGTGATGAAGACATTAGCTCGTGCCATCATACAAAAGTTTAATGGAGCCAAAATAGTACCAGATAGCCTAGGGCAAGACAATCTCTAATAGTAGGGGTTGAAGTTTCAAACTTGGGCCTGGCCAAGGTGTGCGGTTTTATGGGCTAAAACATAGGTTTAGACAAAAAATCTACGATTTCTTAAAACCTTTGTAAGGGGGGCCAAAATGGAGTCAAAATCCAATAACCAATAATTATACTAATATGTGAACAAATCTAATATTTCTATTAAGAATTTGATACATTTTCATCTCAAAGAAAAAAAAACTAGAGATGTTTATAAAATTAATGATGATTATTCACAATCAAAATTATTCACTGTTATGAAGGCTCTTGCCCTCAGCAACTTTCAGCTTGTAAAGAGTTAATTAAGATTCTTTGTTGGTTTATTTTGGATAACACATAGTTGGTAAGACAAATTTGAAAATTTGTTCTTGACTGTTATACATGTTCTTGATACCTATACTATCCTTGTATGATATTTCAAAATAGTTTTTGAAATTCAAATTAATGTTATGAATTGCGAAAAAAAATCCCAAACAAGTTTAATTATTCGGGAGTTGCCACCCGGGTGAAGAATCTCCCACTGTCTGATGAAATGTAATCATCTGGGTACTCGCACTACCTTGTAAAAGTGTATAAGGAAAGAAGTCTCATTAGATTTTCACTTTGTAAGCACATAGCACTCTGGTTGCTGAATGCCTTAACTTCTTCAAACGGTGGTTCTGTAAATTGCATCAGTTGCATGGCACAATGAGGAAGGGGCGGCCTGGTCTCCATTTCGGTGATCACTAATTGAACACTTGGAGTTGTACACTTGGAAACTCAATGCCAAAAGATAGTATTCTGATTTCCTACGAATCTACCTTCCACAAATGTTGCCTTTCAAAAACCGGATATCTACTTATAAAGAGTCAAGACCGCATGCTGAGACTGCAACAACATGCTCTGGTACATGCAAACAATGCAGACGATGTTTGAGCTTGGGAATAGAGCTAGGTAAACTAAGGTTGTATTATTATTTAATGAAGTATGTTGGTGTAATTGAGTGTACATAGTAGTTCTTGTTCATAGTGAAAAACCTAAACAAGCTACCGATCTAAGATCTGTATATACAAAATATTGGATCCAGGTTGAATTGTAGCTCTCATCGTCGACTAGCGATTTGCAGATTGTGATCACCATCATCCGAATACTCCAGAGCGCTTCCGTTTCAGTCCACTAAAATCTATCTCTGGATGACACGATGCCAACTTCCTCCCAACTCTTTCAATCTCCGTAGCGGTGTAGCTCTCCGGCTGGAAGTTGGTAATGCATCCTAGGTCGTGCGTACCCTTAATGAAGAGGAGAGCTCGGTCGTACTCCCGACCGGCGTCCTCTTCAGTGGCAAAGTGTCCGATGCTCATAGTGGTCTTCTTCGATTTCCCGTCAACCTGCGATGTCAGAGCTATCGTAGCCGTATACCCAGGCTTCCCAGATTTCTTCCGCTTCACTCCTTTTAGTGCACATTCTCCCTTGCTGAACTTTCCAAGACTCTCTCGTCTGATCTCCCACAAGACCGCCCGCCGGCTACTCTGAGCATGTTCCGCAATGAAATCCGCGTACTCTTTCTCGGGGTAGTTTAGAGAGTACAACGTACCGTTCTTACTCACACGCACGTCAAGGATGATCGCCGCCTTGTCATGCGCCCTCTTGGCCTCCTCTTCCGTTGCAAAACTGCCCAGAAAGCATTGCATTCCCTTCTTGCTCTTCTCTCGCTCAATATCAACATCACTCAACCAGATGTGCGCCTCCCACGACTTCCCATCGCCAGCCCGAACTCCTACGCCTTTCTTGTGACCGGGCTCCAGGACTGGCCAGGGTCGGCGCCCTTGAGATGGTCCAGCTTGCGCCGCGTCTACAGTATTGTCCAGTTCAACCACATTCTCGTTTCGTCCCGGAGCTGGTGCTGGCAAGTCGAGGCTCTGATTCTGAGCTTCTAGGAATTCTTCGACTGTAAATATTTCGCCTTCATCATACACCGGATCAGGTGCTGCTGGCATGAGCTGATCAGCTTCGAAAAGTTCATCCCAGGTGAATATGTCGGCTTCGTTTCGCACCGGAGGTGTTGCTGGCATGACCATTTGAGCTTCTTGGATTTCATCCAAGGTGAATACGTTGCCGTCGTTGCGGAAGTGTGACTCCCACAACTCGACCGTAGAGCCCATTAAGCCCTAGGGTTGTAACATAGAGTACCATCTTATCATAAATTGCAAACCCCCGGCTAACACATGAATTAAGCTAATAATTCTTTATCAATTATATGCTATGCTAACAAAGAAGCTACTTCTAAACACCAGTACCAAGATGCACAAACGACATAATACAGAAGCAAGATGCACAAAAGACATAATACAGAAGCAAGATGCACAACGACATAATACAGAAGCAAGATGCACAAAAGACATAATACAGAAGCAAGTGCTTTCGGGGGAAACGAAATGCGCTCAGGTGACCGCATCTTAACATAAATTGCAAACCCCCGGCTAACACATGAGAGCGGTGTATTACTAGAGCCATCAATTATGCTATGCTAATAAAGAAGCTACCTCTAAACACCAGTACCAAGATGCACAAAAGAGATAATACAGAAGCAAGATGCACAAACGACATAATACATAAGCAAGATGCACAAAAGACATAATACAGAAGCAAGTGCTTTCGGGGGAAACGAAATACGCTCAGGTGACGGCAACTAATCAAACACTAAGTTCTACACTCCAATGTCTAAGGAATAACTCGATGGTTCCTGAAACATACATAATATACACAACGAAAACCAAACACGATGTGTCCGAGCTGTCAATGAAACGAAATTAAAAGTAGACAAATCAGGTAGAAGATCGCACCAGGTAGCAACTTCGCAAGCTGAACGTGAGTGCGTTCTGATAAGATTGTCGAGAGAGATGCACAGGCTAATTTTGTAGTAATGAAAGCGCAATCAACACCGTTTTTGTAGACCTGCACGAAGTCGGAATCACCGAACTGGTTAGAAACAATGTGCATGTGAGCTTCTTATGTACACCATCGATGACAAAACTCCAACTTGTGTCTTCGTAACTTGGATAGCTTGCAACCATACATGGAAACAACCTACTTCACAGATAGATAGAGGAAACCTTACCGAAATGGAGTAGACCTAATGTAACACCAAGGACCTGCTGTATTGCTCCAGACTTGGACTTCAGATGAATGCTCGAAGCTGGAGCCTGGACCCGACAAGTTTCGGAGAGCTTGGGCGACCTTCAATCGAACTGGAACATGATCCTTGCGCAACTCCAGATGATATACCTGCAACAGCGATGGCGCGGAGGGATCCGAGAGGAGGATGCAAATGGCGACAGGAGGGAGGGTTCGCAGACAGATGGGTGCAGGTTCGCCTCGGTAGCTGTTTCACCTCGCTCGGACAGGCTCGAGAGGAGGGGACTTGCATGAGTATACAGATACTGAATACGTACATTTGGACAGCCTCGGTAGCTCGGAACTTCTTCGATAATTGTAATTTCATTTTATAGTTTGTTTGGAAATATATATAACTCAATTAGGATTCAGGAGGGTGCACTTCTGTTGAAAGGTTGTGTGCGTTCTTTGTTATCGATCTCTTTTGTAAGAACTCAATATAAATGACCTGTTATTTGGTTTAATTAATGAGGCATGTATAGGATACAGCAATCTCCTTCAATCTAGACATTACCATTTTGGAATTTAGATATGGCCCATTTTCAGACGTATTTATTTCAAAATCAGATTTCATTATGTGATTAAAAGTACGGTAGTCAAATTGTTTCTCGTTTTCATTTTTGATAATGAACTTTGGTTGTTGTGTGGCACTCCATAGCCTAAGTATGCTTATACAGTGTCTATCATGCTATTACTTAGTTACTATTTGAACTTCTTAAAGCCTACGAACTTACGAAGGTAGAGATACCAAAAACCGTGAAAATAAGTTGATTTGACTAGATGGAATGGAGTTACAAATTAGATGTAAATTTTCTTAGATGAAGAAGAAGAGATGATGAAGAATGGAAGTTGATTGTCTTTTTATTCCCCGTAAATAATTATCTATAATTTTTCAAAGTGGGAAGTTTGTCAGACCCCAAGTTCTTGTATACTAGACTCTTCCTGAACTAAATGTGATGGTGTTCTAAAACCGTTACCTAATATCACGGAAAACTGGATGTAAGACTACTAGAAAAACTTGAATGTGACATTATGTAGGAAAACTTGAGTGGTCCACCAAAACCTGGCTAGTCCACCAAAACCATGCAGAATTTCTTGGTTTTCAACTTAACACTTCTTTGATTTTGGAAAACTCTACTGCACGCCTTGAATGAATTCACGGTGTGTTGGTTTCTCTACCTTTAAATATGAACCAAATTACTTCAAAGTTCAAACAAGGGTTAGAGCAAAATACTCTAACAAGAAATAATATTATTTCAATTTTAATATTACACTTAGATTTGTTATACCTTAAAATTTATGATCGAGAATAACTACAATATAAAATAATTTCTTTATTATGGTTCTATCTTTAATCCGTTTACCAATATTTAAATCCTTTTCCTATACAAAAATTGATAATTAGAGGCCACTCATAGTCTCATACAAGCAACCTTGAAAAATGAGAAGGATGAACTCTTGCAAAGGCAAGCAAGTCAAGACTCCTCCTGAAAGACATAGTAAAGTCTTTGAAGCCCCACAAGGAGTTGAAGTCTTGCCAGAAGGAGCCTTCAAGACACCAGGTCCTGGAATGTGATGGTATGGAGATTAGTTCCTACAGACAGGACGTGCTTCATCTTCATCCGCCCCAATTTGGTGTGCAAATCAATGACTCTCTCTTGTAGGGCAGGTGCATTACATACCTCGCAACGCTATCCACTTGCACGGGTATAGAGAGCAAGGGTATCGCTTTGCTGCATCATTGTTTGCCCTCCCAGTTCAGGAGATCGCGATGAAACTCGGCTACGCTCTAGCTTAGTGTCGTTGGTTCCGTTGATATACTGTGACATCCATTAGAGTTTTTTCCATTATAAACAAAAGAACCTCCTATCGCGGAATTGGACACGAACGGGACCTACCGGGTTTTCTTGCGGAATTCCCGCTTTGCAAACAAATCCGCCCCGCAGAAAACTCACGCATCTCACTTGTTTTTGAGAATTTTGATTGAAAAAAAAGGGAAAAAATAATGTTGTTATTAACCCCTAAAGTTCCTTGACTATGTTTCACCAAAACAACGCTTCAAAGCTGCCATTTCCAATGCAAAAAGCATGAATGACTAAAACATCATTATTTTTCTAATTCTAACCGTAAGATCTTCAAATAGATTATTGTGGTAGATAGCTCAATAAATTTCATCATAATCAACCGTAGATATCAGTAAATTATAGATTATACTTATCACATTTTGTACTTTGTGGTTTCTTTATTGTGCTCACACCATATGGCTAATAATTTCACGAATCTTTGCTCTGTAAGGGTTTCCCCTTAATATCATCGTATTCCACAACAATATTATCACGTTTACCATAATATTACTCTTGAACATACAACCCTTGAGGATGAGTACTGAAGGTACATTGTAACATTAATGGTACTATCGAATTCGGATAAATGATGCCTTAAATATGTCCACACTACATTAGAAGCTTGTAGGTTAGAATTTCTTTTTTGGACTCATCATTATGCCTTAAGAATTTGCAATTTCACTACAAAATGAATGAGGGGCTTGTTTGAACATTTTCATCAACTTATACGCTTTTTTAATTGATAATGTTGTAAGGCAACAATTAACGTGCCATTCAGGACATTGCACCAACTAGGTGTGACAATTACCTTCTAAATGCACTAGAGGACTATGAATTTGAACCAAAACTCTCTTACCTTTTTCTATACCATGAACCTCCAATGAAATGCATAGTTGAATTTTGTGAAATAATCAATGAGTGGTATTCTTTTCAAATGTAGCTTCTACATTCTTTCGATTTACGTTGATGTTGTTGTACTTTTTAACTTCCCTTTCATACGGAAAGCACCATAATACATCCAAATGGCCAAATTGTAAAACATTGTCTTAGATGTGTGCAACACTTACTACATGCTCTATAGGTCTTCCATTTGGACCATCAATGGTTCCAAAAGATTTTACCATTTTTGTAGTAATTTTTGTATAACTTGTAGGTCATCAACATTTTGACCTTTTCCCACTAGTCCGATTAAAAATAAAATGACCAATATCAACAAGTAAACGCCCTATCAGAAAACTATGTCTAAAGAAAATTTATATCTATTGGAATCCAATTCGCTCAAGAGAATAGGCAACATCCACATTATAAAATAGTAGCATTTTTCTATAGTGTAATTTTGATGGTCATTGATGGGGTCATATAGTCATTGTCCTTGTTTTAGTTCACATGTACGAGCTTCTGCGACATTGATGCAACACTTTGTATCAATAAGGTCTAGTAGGGCATTTGCGTAAATTCAGATGTTGGTGGATGTCTTCCAAAAAATTTGATAATAAAATTCTTGAATAAGTTGAGATTTAATACATGCATAACATTGTAGACCAAATTCTTTGATAAGTCAAACCCATTCAAATAATACAATTGCCATATTTGTAAATCTCCAGATATGCTCGATTGCATTCTATATATATTCATCCGTTGTTTTTTTCTTGTTCTTCAATCTTATAAAAATATCTACACTAGGTCGTAATTCCTTAGCCATTTGCCTTTTTTGAGGGTGCACATTGCACTTGATTTTGATCATAGACATATAGGCCATCAACTAGCTCTAAATGCATTATGCATCTTCAACAAGTTGCTTTTCCCAAAGACTTTAAATTGAATATTTTACATTGGACGGGATGGTCACTACTCATAAACATGAAGATTGCTCATAAGTTAACCCCTAAGCGTCCTCACCTATGTCCAATTTGGGCAATTTTGCAAAGATGCATTATTGAATGCAACTTATATGAATATTTGAAACTTGATGTACAAATGAAAGTTATACATTTTGAAATTTAGATTCAATCTATATGGTAGGTCTTTGATTGCTATCACTGGTTTTATTTTAATTTTTAATTTTGAAACATAAAATAAAATATTATTTTGTAATTTGATTACGAATAAGATATTGACTGAATGGGGATGAAATTTGTTGTGATGGCTTATAATGTAGTACTCTAGGAGAAGCGATTTTGAGAGATTTTGTGGATATTTGATTTTATGAGTTTATTTTTTCAAGAACACTTTTAGACTAAAATCTTCAAAATTATGGGTGAAACAATGCAACATAAAATCAAGCATAATTTCTTCAAAAATTGTTTCCTCTTCAATTGGAGACACATACATGAAGCTAACTTCCCATAGAAAATTCAATAAAAAATCACACTAAAAAAAAGTGCATGATGGATGAGAAATTGTAGATGAAAACTTTACATCAAGCAAAATATGCATGGTTAGCCAGTTAGGGCTTAATCATTTCATGTTGAGATAAAAAGTTGCTTATTTTGCTAGTTAGATAGTTGAATTTACAATGCATTCCATAACAAACAAAGCTTCCAATTATTTTATAAAAGGGATTATGAAAGCGGAGTAATTTTTTTTTATGCCTATCACAATGTATAGAGGATTGCCACCTAAAGGAATGTACAATACATGCAACAATATTAAGCTTTATGATGGATGTGCATTAAGTACATCAATTTCCTTAAGCCAACATCCTCGTTGTTTCTTTGTAGAGACTTGAACTTCCCATCCTAGTGGCCACCCAAAGCTCGAGCGTCTCCTTGTACAAATTTTTTTGAAAGCCACTACCAATTTTTTGTAAGCATAATTTCCACTTGAATCTTTATAAATTCGAGTCTAAATCATAATACCCAATTATTTGCATTACGAAGTGTTTTCAATTTTTTTTGGAAAAGTAGTATATGATTGTTGACACCTTATGTTGGGGCATAAAGTAAGAAGTTCCTAGTGGACCTCTGGATTCTAAAAGTCTCAATATTCTCTTATTTTCTTACCATGTCAAATTTATAGAATAGATGGAGAAGGTTCATGTATGTTTAACCATTCTCCTTAATTTAGCTTTCCACATTGTTAGCGTTTTATTGCAAAGGTTTTGATAAGCCATTGCACTTGAAAGTTGTACAGCAATGCGTAGAGAGTCAAATGAAAACATCTTGAATTTTGAGTTATTGCAGTATCGACACGGTCCTTACAAGTTTGTTTGTCATTAGGTCGAGTGCATGAATAAGCAATGTATTTGTTGTCATTAAACCCATCTTCTCCTATAGGTGGCAAAGTAAAAGGCTTGCAAGAGTAATTTTGAGTACCCAGACACATCCTCTTGATCTTTTAGATTGAACTAGGCCCCACCTTTTGTATAAGCGTGCAAGCAATTTAAGAGAAGAAGGGGTAGAATTTAACCCCTCCAAACTACCATTCCACTCTTGAAGCATCTTTTTAATTAGTTAAGAAAGCTTGTCTTCATTGAAATTGATTAATGATTCATCATTTATAACAAGTAATCCCTCAAAAATTTGGCGTAATGTCCAATCTTGTAAGTCCACCGACATGCCTTTACTATCCCACTTAGCTTTCATTTTTATAATCAAATTTTCAATTTTCATTTGTAAAACTGGACCATGGTCCTCCATTGTATGTAGTGGTTCTAATATAGATGACTATCGAAGGTCCTCAAATTTAGGAATTTGCTCTAAAATTTTAAATTCATTTTCAATATTTGACATATGTTGAGAAATCCTTTGTCGTTGAACATCTTGTTTGTGATGTTCTTGTTGGGTCCTAGAAGTGACAAATTTAAATTCGTCTTCTTCATTGCTCAATCTACACTTACTGCACCTACAATTCATTTGTTTATTGCAACGTGCATGAATTTGTGCCATCTTAGGTGAAAATGATCTTTTTACAAAATAAGTATATGCTTAAATGGGGAGTCAAGGCCAACACATTTCCAAGCCAAATCACTCACATATTGAGTCCAATTGGCTCAATAGGCTACTTCAAGAAAACATTAGAAAACTAATATAGTGGGGGGCCAGTTCATCCTTTGAGATTTAGGGCTAATTGTATTCTTAGCCACATTCCATGCTTTTGATTTGTTCACAATCAAATATTTAATGTTTAATGCAAACAAGAAACAATCCAATGGCCATCAAATCGCCTTCCAATTTTGTAGCTCTCAATTTTTGGAATGCAGGCTGTGTCATAACTTGTTCCTTATCCATTACATTATAATTTCCAAAAATTGGCTTTGACTCTCCATGTAAAGCCAATGAGGCCAATTTCATGAAATACATCAATCACATGAGAGGATTTAGCCATCAATTGGCTTCATCAATGGCCTGGCCTTCAGTGCAAAGTGGGTCTTAAAATAAAAAAACAGTATAAGATGAATTGAAAATAAAGTGAATTGTTGGCAATTAACATCCTTATGCCTTTTTTGAATGCAAAAGTTGAGTATGAGAAGACTACAAGGACTTTAATCTAGTTCATTTTCATTTAAGTTTTTAAATAAAATAAAATTTGAAATCAATCAAAGAATTGGTTTAAAACAAAAGTAATAGTCAACTTTTATAATTTTTAAAAATCAAATATAACTTTGAAATTGGATAAATTAGACATAAAAGGTGAAAATATGATGAACAAAGTTTTGAATTCTTCTTAACTAAGAGGGTTCTAAACTTCTAGAGGTGTTCAATGTGGTAATAAAGGACAAATATTTATCATCATCTTACACTCCAACTACACATATTTATAGTGTGATGGTATCTCAATCCCTTTGTAAACCTTGAGCTGGTCCATTGATTGTAGTTTTATTCAAAGGAGTATCAACTTTTGAATTACTTGGACAATGAGTGGTAGGAATCAAGACTTACAAGAGGATACAACAATGATTCCAAAATCGAGCTGCTGTAGCTGAGGTTTATTGGCAGGTCCATAAGCAACATAGAAGTGCGTGGACACAGAAGCTAGACCTTCGTTCATTTTCAGAGAAGTTCTAAAAAATGTAAGAACAAGAAGCAGACAATTGCTAGATTAGAGATGATCGTCCAATAATGTTACAATCAAGTGTTGAGTATTAGATGTGGATGTAAAACTTGTTGCAAATTTGATAAATGAGGTATGCATCGATTCCAATTTCACTCTTTACCTTTGTGTTTCCTCTCAGCAATTCACAATGTATAGGGTGAGGCCCCGCCCGGAGGAGCTCAAGCAATGTAAGGTCCCGCAACGCACTAGGTGAAGGGCATTGTTTGACCCGTGGGGTAGGAGAACCTCACATCCCTTGAGCCCCGACGGGCGGTCACTCACCTGGCATAACACGTGTAGGAATTTTAAATTTGCCCCAACTCTGCTCGATAACTGCCTTTGTTGCCTTATCTGCTTAGCCTGCACGCATCCTGCATCTCGCATCAATGTGCCTGCTTATAATCATAGACACCGTGAGCTCAACCCCGATCATGAAGGTAATTTCAATAAACAAGCAAAAATTGATAGAAAGCATTCATAAAGTATGGAATAAAGTGTAAGGTGGAAATTCATGTTCAAACAACACCCTAGTCCATTATACTCTAAGTTTGTTCTACGGGAGGGTAAATTTCGTTTAAGTTTGGGAAATATCTATATGTTTTGAGTTGGTAAAAGAAGGTTTTAATTTTCAATATCTTTAGTTTAACTCTTATTTTTGAATTTGTGAGTCACTTTGCCAAATTAGACTTAAGATTTTCCAACAACCGAAGGAAATTGGTATATGCCTTAAGGTCTAGTTAAAAGGAGTGTTAAGGATCTTGCAACTACTCGTATTGACTTCTATCCTTAAGCCTTTTTGGCCATGGAGCTAACTCCTCCATGTAGGTCTCTTCATTACTCATTGCTTTGTTCATTAATTATGTTGGATTTTGCAAACACTAATTACCTCATGCAATTAGCATTTTCCATAAACCCCATCACTCCATAACTCCCAAGCAATCATTCCTTGCACTAAAGAATCACTTGTCTTAGTACTTCACACTTTCAAGGTACAATCTACTTAAGGTTTTACCACATATGCACTATGTGAAATGCATTATGCAATGATCCTCTTTATGCATAGCTTCTTTATAACACTCAATACATCCAATGTATCAACTCATTTAATGATTCTCAAAGTCTTAACTCACTTGGAATTTAAGTGCTTATTCACTCACACTTCATGCTTAAGTACTCAATGTGAGTATTTCTCCATATACTTCCTTATTTCAATCTCAATAACAGCCAACACAATTAAGATCTTTCCTCAATTCACCATAAAAAACTATTTGTATTTCTATTCTTTATAATGCAAAACATCACTCATCTCAAATTAACGTTTAACCCTAACTATCCTTAAAACCCAAAATGGGTTTTTGCAAATTTGGGCAGCCTAGATAGAGAGGTTAAAAGTAATATTTTTTTTCAAGTTTTTAACTAGATGCTCCCTTTGCGGCAAGGTCTGTGCAGTAAAAAATTTGAAGCCAAAGTCCAATTTTAGAACCTTCATCTAGAATTTTTTTGTTTTAAGTCTAAAATGGGTAGTCTAAAATTAGGTCTTTTTTTTAAAAAATAAAAATTGAAATATGTTTATAACCAAATCACTACTCAAATTCCATAGTGACCCAAGTAAAAAAGATTACCAATTTTACAAGGGCAGCCTCCAAAACTTACAAAGACAAGCTTCAAAGTTTTTAGTAATTTTTGAATTTTCCTCTAAAAATTTGTCAAAATTCGAGATTTTTGAATTTTTTAAAAATAGTTTTTTTTTGAAAATAAAAAATTTATAAAGATATCTACTCACTTTTTCTTTAGCTCACAAATTGTTTTTGTAATGCATGTTTTACTATTTTTTCAATTTTATACGTTCTTATAGAAAATAATTTTTATGAAGGTTTAAAAAACGTTTTTTTTGGCCTAAAATTTTGCATGAGCATACCTAACCTAGTTAGCTACATGGAAAAAAATGTGACCAAAATGTTTGAAGTAATAATCGTCAAGTCTCCCTTTGGCCCATTTGCACCATGCCTCTCGGCCAAGGCCTGAAAAAGTATTTGCTGAAACTTTGAACACTATGATCTCACTAATGTAAAACATCCAACGGTTGAAATTTGGAATAGTTTTTTCGAATAGGGTTAGGTGCAAGATCTTACGGTTGAAATTCCAAAAAAAGTTAAAAAATTTGTTTCATATTTTTGGGAGGGCATAGTGGTAAAAAATCGCAGTTTTGAGGATTGAAGCTCTCAAGAACACAAGGAAATTTAGGGGTTAATGTATTACACAATGAACCCACAACATAAAGATTCATATACAACTCGCTTGTGAATCAACTAATCTTTACAAAGCTAGCTTCAACAAGCTAGGACACACATTCTCTTCAATGTTATATTTCTTACAATGAAGGAGGAGGTGATATATCCCACTTTCTAAGGGCTACTCCATTTAACAAGGGGTGCATCCTTCAGTATGCACCTGTCCTTAGGGTTGCAACTTTCTTTAAGGTCGTACCTGTTAAGGTTTTCACACTTTATAGCATGTTTGATTATGTTTATCCCTAAGCTAATTTATATTCTTAATGTGGACTAGGCTTTCTTTAAGTTCTTTTCAAATTCTAAGAATTATAATCTAAACCCATATATAAGTAATTGTGGACTTTTTAAAATTCATATTTAGTAGTCGCTCATCCGCCGACAAATTGTTTGTAGTAAATAACTTAAAATCATTGTAAATTTAAATAAAAATTAAGATAAATTTTATAAAATAATACATATTTCAATAATTTCACAAAAAATTAGACATAAATATGTCCAAATTTAGAATTTATGGCCGACACAAAATCAAAACAATGAATTTTAAGCCAAAAAATGGTTTGTACAGCATATTTTGAGTGAAAAATGCCAAAAAACATGATTTTTACAACCCAACTATTTTGGTCTGCGGCTCGCCGACGAGATGATAAAAAGTTCATAATTAGACATTTTGTCCAGAATTACTTAAATAGAATATTCTATTTTAAGCACTTATTTTCTAATTTCTAAGGTTTTTAATGCTCTATTTTCTAATTCTTTAAAAAATGGAGCCTAACACCAAAAAGTAGCACTGCATGAAGTTCCCTGAGAACAATTGAAACGCCTCATTTCAATTATGCCCAATCATATTAAAACAATGATTTTAGATACGAGTGAAAGTATTAAGATGGTAGATAGTGTATAAAGAAATCACAAATGCTTATTTAGTTTTCAGGCTTACATGTATATATTTTTTGTGACATTATATTACACTTCACTAGCACTCCAAAAAAATTTGAAATTCCAAAATCCAACCAATTTTGAGCAAGTTCTTGCATTCCAAAGTTTTCTAGTTTTTTCCACGACGATTGTGACTGCGAATAGAATTTGTAAGCATTATGCACCCCATTGTACATTGTTACTTTAATCCTCTAAGTCAAAAGATCATTAACCCCTAAAGGACAATCTTCCACATTTGGGTTTTTTTAGAAATTGGGCATGTACATGTGACTTCAATTTAAATTGAGATTTTTTGAAACATTTTGTAAATTTTTGCCGTAATAAGATAATTGAAGGAATCTAATTTTTTTTTCAATTATAAATTTCAAAAAAAATAGTTATGTCACCCAAAGTCAAATTTTGTGTTTGGTGGGCAATTTGGACAGCCATGCCAAATACATTTGTTACCTCTAAGTTTTTCTATACATACTTAATGTTGTCATCTTTGACATTTCCCAAAAAATACTTCTTTTAGTACAAAATGTTCACTCCACAAAATATCAAAGTTTTCTCACCATTTCGGGCATTGTACTAAAAACATTTCTTCTTTCCTTCATCAAAGTTAGAGAAATTGTTTTTTAATTTTTTTCTATTTCCACTTAAAGCCTTAAAGGATAGACATCAATCTTTACTTTGACCATATGGATTAGAACTTTATGGAATTTCTACGGAAGAAAAGAATTAGCATTCTTTTGTATTTAACTAAATAAAATTATTGTTTTCAAAATGCTACAATTGTTCATTGTGTGTACTTGTTTATATAAAGTTAGCTAAATTACTTGTCTTTGTCACCCACAAAAACCGCCAAAATCCATCAGGAAATAACAAAGGAAAAAAAAAATTGGAGTCTGTTGCCCTACTCAAAAATCGTGTAAGAAAAAAGAGTGTTTATATATTTCAATGACTATAATTTACTGATATCTACGGTTGATTATGATGAAATTTATTGAGCTATCTACCACAATAATCTATTTGAAGATCTTACGGTTAGAATTAGAAAAATAATGATGTTTTAGTCATTCATGCTTTTTGCATTGGAAATGGCAGCTTTGAAGCGTTGTTTTGGTGAAACATAGTCAAGGAACTTTAGGGGTTAATAACAACATTATTTTTTCCCTTTTTTTTCAATCAAAATTCTCAAAAACAAGTGAGATGCGTGAGTTTTCTGCGGGGCGGATTTGTTTGCAAAGCGGGAATTCCGCAAGAAAACCCGGTAGGTCCCGTTCGTGTCCAATTCCGCGATAGGAGGTTCTTTTGTTTATAATGGAAAAAACTCTAATGGATGTCACAGTATATCAACGGAACCAACGACACTAAGCTAGAGCGTAGCCGAGTTTCATCGCGATCTCCTGAACTGGGAGGGCAAACAATGATGCAGCAAAGCGATACCCTTGCTCTCTATACCCGTGCAAGTGGATAGCGTTGCGAGGTATGTAATGCACCTGCCCTACAAGAGAGAGTCATTGATTTGCACACCAAATTGGGGCGGATGAAGATGAAGCACGTCCTGTCTGTAGGAACTAATCTCCATACCATCACATTCCAGGACCTGGTGTCTTGAAGGCTCCTTCTGGCAAGACTTCAACTCCTTGTGGGGCTTCAAAGACTTTACTATGTCTTTCAGGAGGAGTCTTGACTTGCTTGCCTTTGCAAGAGTTCATCCTTCTCATTTTTCAAGGTTGCTTGTATGAGACTATGAGTGGCCTCTAATTATCAATTTTTGTATAGGAAAAGGATTTAAATATTGGTAAACGGATTAAAGATAGAACCATAATAAAGAAATTATTTTATATTGTAGTTATTCTCGATCATAAATTTTAAGGTATAACAAATCTAAGTGTAATATTAAAATTGAAATAATATTATTTCTTGTTAGAGTATTTTGCTCTAACCCTTGTTTGAACTTTGAAGTAATTTGGTTCATATTTAAAGGTAGAGAAACCAACACACCGTGAATTCATTCAAGGCGTGCAGTAGAGTTTTCCAAAATCAAAGAAGTGTTAAGTTGAAAACCAAGAAATTCTGCATGGTTTTGGTGGACTAGCCAGGTTTTGGTGGACCACTCAAGTTTTCCTACATAATGTCACATTCAAGTTTTTCTAGTAGTCTTACATCCAGTTTTCCGTGATATTAGGTAACGGTTTTAGAACACCATCACATTTAGTTCAGGAAGAGTCTAGTATACAAGAACTTGGGGTCTGACAAACTTCCCACTTTGAAAAATTATAGATAATTATTTACGGGGAATAAAAAGACAATCAACTTCCATTCTTCATCATCTCTTCTTCTTCATCTAAGAAAATTTACATCTAATTTGTAACTCCATTCCATCTAGTCAAATCAACTTATTTTCACGGTTTTTGGTATCTCTACCTTCGTAAGTTCGTAGGCTTTAAGAAGTTCAAATAGTAACTAAGTAATAGCATGATAGACACTGTATAAGCATACTTAGGCTATGGAGTGCCACACAACAACCAAAGTTCATTATCAAAAATGAAAACGAGAAACAATTTGACTACCGTACTTTTAATCACATAATGAAATCTGATTTTGAAATAAATACGTCTGAAAATGGGCCATATCTAAATTCCAAAATGGTAATGTCTAGATTGAAGGAGATTGCTGTATCCTATACATGCCTCATTAATTAAACCAAATAACAGGTCATTTATATTGAGTTCTTACAAAAGAGATCGATAACAAAGAACGCACACAACCTTTCAACAGAAGTGCACCCTCCTGAATCCTAATTGAGTTATATATATTTCCAAACAAACTATAAAATGAAATTACAATTATCGAAGAAGTTCCGAGCTACCGAGGCTGTCCAAATGTACGTATTCAGTATCTGTATACTCATGCAAGTCCCCTCCTCTCGAGCCTGTCCGAGCGAGGTGAAACAGCTACCGAGGCGAACCTGCACCCATCTGTCTGCGAACCCTCCCTCCTGTCGCCATTTGCATCCTCCTCTCGGATCCCTCCGCGCCATCGCTGTTGCAGGTATATCATCTGGAGTTGCGCAAGGATCATGTTCCAGTTCGATTGAAGGTCGCCCAAGCTCTCCGAAACTTGTCGGGTCCAGGCTCCAGCTTCGAGCATTCATCTGAAGTCCAAGTCTGGAGCAATACAGCAGGTCCTTGGTGTTACATTAGGTCTACTCCATTTCGGTAAGGTTTCCTCTATCTATCTGTGAAGTAGGTTGTTTCCATGTATGGTTGCAAGCTATCCAAGTTACGAAGACACAAGTTGGAGTTTTGTCATCGATGGTGTACATAAGAAGCTCACATGCACATTGTTTCTAACCAGTTCGGTGATTCCGACTTCGTGCAGGTCTACAAAAACGGTGTTGATTGCGCTTTCATTACTACAAAATTAGCCTGTGCATCTCTCTCGACAATCTTATCAGAACGCACTCACGTTCAGCTTGCGAAGTTGCTACCTGGTGCGATCTTCTACCTGATTTGTCTACTTTTAATTTCGTTTCATTGACAGCTCGGACACATCGTGTTTGGTTTTCGTTGTGTATATTATGTATGTTTCAGGAACCATCGAGTTATTCCTTAGACATTGGAGTGTAGAACTTAGTGTTTGATTAGTTGCCGTCACCTGAGCGTATTTCGTTTCCCCCGAAAGCACTTGCTTCTGTATTATGTCTTTTGTGCATCTTGCTTATGTATTATGTCGTTTGTGCATCTTGCTTCTGTATTATCTCTTTTGTGCATCTTGGTACTGGTGTTTAGAGGTAGCTTCTTTATTAGCATAGCATAATTGATGGCTCTAGTAATACACCGCTCTCATGTGTTAGCCGGGGGTTTGCAATTTATGTTAAGATGCGGTCACCTGAGCGCATTTCGTTTCCCCCGAAAGCACTTGCTTCTGTATTATGTCTTTTGTGCATCTTGCTTCTGTATTATGTCGTTGTGCATCTTGCTTCTGTATTATGTCTTTTGTGCATCTTGCTTCTGTATTATGTCGTTTGTGCATCTTGGTACTGGTGTTTAGAAGTAGCTTCTTTGTTAGCATAGCATATAATTGATAAAGAATTATTAGCTTAATTCATGTGTTAGCCGGGGGTTTGCAATTTATGATAAGATGGTACTCTATGTTACAACCCTAGGGCTTAATGGGCTCTACGGTCGAGTTGTGGGAGTCACACTTCCGCAACGACGGCAACGTATTCACCTTGGATGAAATCCAAGAAGCTCAAATGGTCATGCCAGCAACACCTCCGGTGCGAAACGAAGCCGACATATTCACCTGGGATGAACTTTTCGAAGCTGATCAGCTCATGCCAGCAGCACCTGATCCGGTGTATGATGAAGGCGAAATATTTACAGTCGAAGAATTCCTAGAAGCTCAGAATCAGAGCCTCGACTTGCCAGCACCAGCTCCGGGACGAAACGAGAATGTGGTTGAACTGGACAATACTGTAGACGCGGCGCAAGCTGGACCATCTCAAGGGCGCCGACCCTGGCCAGTCCTGGAGCCCGGTCACAAGAAAGGCGTAGGAGTTCGGGCTGGCGATGGGAAGTCGTGGGAGGCGCACATCTGGTTGAGTGATGTTGATATTGAGCGAGAGAAGAGCAAGAAGGGAATGCAATGCTTTCTGGGCAGTTTTGCAACGGAAGAGGAGGCCAAGAGGGCGCATGACAAGGCGGCGATCATCCTTGACGTGCGTGTGAGTAAGAACGGTACGTTGTACTCTCTAAACTACCCCGAGAAAGAGTACGCGGATTTCATTGCGGAACATGCTCAGAGTAGCCGGCGGGCGGTCTTGTGGGAGATCAGACGAGAGAGTCTTGGAAAGTTCAGCAAGGGAGAATGTGCACTAAAAGGAGTGAAGCGGAAGAAATCTGGGAAGCCTGGGTATACGGCTACGATAGCTCTGACATCGCAGGTTGACGGGAAATCGAAGAAGACCACTATGAGCATCGGACACTTTGCCACTGAAGAGGACGCCGGTCGGGAGTACGACCGAGCTCTCCTCTTCATTAAGGGTACGCACGACCTAGGATGCATTACCAACTTCCAGCCGGAGAGCTACACCGCTACGGAGATTGAAAGAGTTGGGAGGAAGTTGGCATCGTGTCATCCAGAGATAGATTTTAGTGGACTGAAACGGAAGCGCTCTGGAGTATTCGGATGATGGTGATCACAATCTGCAAATCGCTAGTCGACGATGAGAGCTACAATTCAACCTGGATCCAATATTTTGTATATACAGATCTTAGATCGGTAGCTTGTTTAGGTTTTTCACTATGAACAAGAACTACTATGTACACTCAATTACACCAACATACTTCATTAAATAATAATACAACCTTAGTTTACCTAGCTCTATTCCCAAGCTCAAACATCGTCTGCATTGTTTGCATGTACCAGAGCATGTTGTTGCAG
Source organism: Ceratodon purpureus (assembly GCA_014871385.1). Lineage (NCBI taxonomy): Eukaryota > Viridiplantae > Streptophyta > Bryopsida > Pseudoditrichales > Ditrichaceae > Ceratodon > Ceratodon purpureus. The sequence goes on along the minus strand of CM026423.1, from coordinate 16,891,780 downwards.
TCTCAGCATGCGGTCTTGACTCTTTATAAGTAGATATCCGGTTTTTGAAAGGCAACATTTGTGGAAGGTAGATTCGTAGGAAATCAGAATACTATCTTTTGGCATTGAGTTTCCAAGTGTACAACTCCAAGTGTTCAATTAGTGATCACCGAAATGGAGACCAGGCCGCCCCTTCCTCATTGTGCCATGCAACTGATGCAATTTACAGAACCACCGTTTGAAGAAGTTAAGGCATTCAGCAACCAGAGTGCTATGTGCTTACAAAGTGAAAATCTAATGAGACTTCTTTCCTTATACACTTTTACAAGGTAGTGCGAGTACCCAGATGATTACATTTCATCAGACAGTGGGAGATTCTTCACCCGGGTGGCAACTCCCGAATAATTAAACTTGTTTGGGATTTTTTTTCGCAATTCATAACATTAATTTGAATTTCAAAAACTATTTTGAAATATCATACAAGGATAGTATAGGTATCAAGAACATGTATAACAGTCAAGAACAAATTTTCAAATTTGTCTTACCAACTATGTGTTATCCAAAATAAACCAACAAAGAATCTTAATTAACTCTTTACAAGCTGAAAGTTGCTGAGGGCAAGAGCCTTCATAACAGTGAATAATTTTGATTGTGAATAATCATCATTAATTTTATAAACATCTCTAGTTTTTTTTTCTTTGAGATGAAAATGTATCAAATTCTTAATAGAAATATTAGATTTGTTCACATATTAGTATAATTATTGGTTATTGGATTTTGACTCCATTTTGGCCCCCCTTACAAAGGTTTTAAGAAATCGTAGATTTTTTGTCTAAACCTATGTTTTAGCCCATAAAACCGCACACCTTGGCCAGGCCCAAGTTTGAAACTTCAACCCCTACTATTAGAGATTGTCTTGCCCTAGGCTATCTGGTACTATTTTGGCTCCATTAAACTTTTGTATGATGGCACGAGCTAATGTCTTCATCACAAAACTGGGACCTTTAATTTATTTATTTTTAAATTAGTACATTTTGCAATGCTTTCATGCCACATTGCCACTTGGATGAATCAACAAATCTCACCCCCCATGGAAAAACAAAATTGGTTATAAATAGAATTTGGGCTGCATTTTCTAAATCACTCATAGATTGAGTTATACTATTAAACTAAATTTTTGATGATAGGGTCCAGGAATTCTATTTTTAAACTGTTTGGTTTGTCCATGGAGGGTGAGAAATAAGAAAAAGAACCAATTTAGAACTAGTGGCAGAAAAATTATGTGTTTTAATAATATTGTAATTCATGGTAGATAGAAGTACATGTTATTTACTAGTTTTAATGTAATCTTGAGGGAGAGCACAATAAAGTGGACCACAAAGTGCAAAAGGGGGGAAGCACAATAAAGTGTACTGTGTACCACAAAAGTGCTTAGCTCATTGCCAATTTCAGCCCCTATCGCAAAGACTTAAGAAAGTGGCATCTCGGTTGTTGATATGATGGGAAGAAGTTTTGGTATAGAAAATAGAGTTGATTATCTAAAGTGTGGGAGAATATGGTACAAATTTGCGTCGTCTATAATGCCGAACGAGAACCTTAAGTCCGACAAAGTGAATGCAGTCATTTGAAAAAGTGATAAGAACATCTGTCAAATGTTGTTTGTCAAATGTTGTCGGAAATCACTTTTGATTCCATGGTGCCCTCCGTTTGTGAATTGCGGTTGTAGAAATGACAATGACCACTTCGAATGAAAGTTTGGGTGGACGTCGGCACTAGACGAGAAGTACCGCAAGGACGTTTTTGAAACCCAGTTTTCCGCAAAACTTTTTGGGGGTTTTTTTCACTGGACATTGTTTCTTAAATTGAAAAAAACGTCCTCTAAAGATAATAGAGGGCACCAAATGATGAAATCAAGACCTTGGAAAAGTTCATTTTCATGATTTAGAACTAGTGGTCAAATTTAGTTTCAATTTAGGATGTTTTTTTTAGGAAAATGCATTTAAGATACCCTATGACACCCTAGAAAGTGACTAAAATGCTCATAAAACTACACCAAAATGCTCAAAATCAGCTTTGAGCTTTGAAAAATAGCACACTTTATATTCACTTCTTATTGATCACATTTTTTGGGAGAGCACAATAAAGTGGACCACAAAGTGCAATATGTGATTACTAGTTATAAACATTTTGGTGTAGTATTGTCTTTAGAGGATCTTTTTTCAATTTAAAATACAATATCCGGTGAAAAAAAACTCACAAAAAGTATCGCGGAACTTGGAAGTGACTTAGTGACCCTCCTAAAAAACATTCTTTCGGCACTTTTAGAACCCTAAATCAAACAATGAGTATATGAATTGCCTATTTTAGAATACATCTTAAACATATAGAGTGCACCACTTCATCAAAAGTGATTTTTATATAGTTTTTTATTCTTTTCTAGTCACTTTTTCAAATGACTACATTCACTTTGCTTGGGTTTGAAGCCCTCATACAATAACCTTAGAGTGTCTACTTTGCATGAAACTTTTCCATTGAAGTTGTACAAAAACAAGTTGAGAATCTATATTAGCAAAACAAATTGACTTCAATTACATCTTTCCATCACTTTTGTGCAGTTTTTTTAAAAGGACTGAAATTGACAAATAGATAAGCACTTTTTTGGTCCACTTTACCATGCTTACACCCCTTTCTAGGGTGTCATAAGGTATCTTCCACGCATCTTCTTAAGAAGAACATCCTGAATTGAAACTAAATTTGACTACTGGTTCTTAATCATGAAAATGAACTTTTCTAAAGTCTTGATTTCTTCATTTGGTGCCCTTTATTGTCTTTAGAGAATGTTTTTTTTCAATTTAAAAAACAAAGTTCGGTGAAAACCAAACGCGCAAAAAATATCGCAGAAGTGACCCTCTTAAAAAACATCCTTGCGGTACTTTTGGAAGTTGGGGGGAAGCACAATAAAGTGTACCACAAAGTGCAATATGTGATGACTAAGAAGTGAATATGAAGTGTGCTGTTTTTGAAAGCTCAAAGCTGATTTTGAGCATTTTGGTGTAGTTTTTGAGCATTTTAGTCACTTTTTAAGATGACATAAGATATTTTACACGCATCTCCATAAAAAGAACATCTTCAATTGAAACTTAACTTGACCGCTAGTTCTAAATCATGAAAATGAACTTTTTCAAAGTTTTAATTTCTTTACTTGGGGACCTCTATTGTCTTTAGAGGATGTTTTTTCCAATTTAAAAAACAATGTTCGGTGAAAAAAACCTCACAAAAAGTTTCACGGAAATTAGTGTTTTAAAAAACGTCCTTGAAATACTTCTCGTGCACCCAAACTTTCATTTCAAGTGGTCATTGCCATTTATACATCCGCAATTCACAAACGGAGATCCCGGTGGAGTCAAAAGTGATTTCCGACAACATTCGACATTGTTCTTATCACTTTTTTAAATGTGGACATTCACTTTGTCAGACTTTGAGGTTCTCGTACAGCATTGTAGAAGACGCGAATTCGTACCATATTTTCCCACACTTTAGAGAATCAAGTCTATTTTCTAAACCCAAACTTCTTCCCAACATACCAACAACCGAGATGCCACTTTCTTATGTCTTTGCGATAGGGGCTGAAATTGACAATGAGCGGAGCACTTTTTTGGTACACTTTATTGTGCTTCCCCCCAGTTGGAACCCTAAATCAATCAATGAGTATATGAATTGACTATTTCAGAATACTTCTTAAACATACGAAGGGCACCACTTAATTAAAAGTGATTTTTAGATATTTTTTATTCTTTTATAGCGACTTTTTCAAATTATGACGAATCATGCCTTTAGGCTTTACCGTGACGGACTCAAAAATAACTAGGTTTTGGATATATTTGCATTACCCGAATTTGAACACGTAGGATGGAAGACGTCCATGTGTCATGACATGTTAGCAAATTACAATAAATGTTAAGAAACATTTACACCAAATACGTTTCCAATCAATGTGAACAAGTGGCGCCGTGGCGGACTATAGGGAACATGGGGTGGATGAAAAGGAATAAGTTCTCAAGAGTTGGAAATATGGGGTGGGTATGGCCCCTTCAAAACTTATAGAGTAGTATTTCAATTCCACTTAATTTTGGTGATTACGTTAGGCAATACTATGTAAGGCATAATGTAGGATTACATTAAAAGTTAAAACTACTTTAATGATGTATTTCTACCTACCATGAATTTCAATATTATTAAGACACAAGTGGTTTTCTTGCCACTAGTTCTCGAAATTTGGTTCTTTTTCTTATTTGTTGATTCATCAAGTGGCACAAAAGCATTGCAAAATGTACTAATTTAAAAATGAATAAATTAAAGGTCCCATTTTTGTGATGCAGACATTAGCCCATGCCATCATATAAAAGTTTAATGGAGCCAAAATAGTACCAGATAGTCTAGGGCAATAGAATCTCTAATAGCAGGGGTTGAAGTCTCAAACTTAAGTCCAACCAAGATGTGCGATTGTGACGGCTAAAACATAGGTTTAGACAAAAAAATTGCGATTTCTTAAAACCTTTGTAAGGGGGTTAAAATGGCGTTAAACTCCACTAACTAGTAATTATACTATTATGTGAACAAATATATTATTTCTACCAAGAACTCGATAGAATTTGATCTCAAAAAAATAATCCAGATTTTTATAATATTAAACTGGATTATCCACATTTTAAATTTTTGACTCTTAAGAAGGCTCTTCCCCTTGACTAGAACTATAAACAATTAAGTTGGATCATTTTGTTAAATTAATTTTGCATTACACATTGTTGGTAAGACAAATTTGAAAATTTGTTCTTGACTGCTATACATGTTCTTGACATCTATACTATCCTTGAATAATATTTCAAAAACGATTTTGGAATAGTTTCATGTTATGGATTGCAAAAAAAAATCCCAAACAAGATTAATTCACATCTGGGTACTCGCACTACCTTGTAAAAGTGTATAAGGAAAGAAGTCTCATTAGATTTTCACTTTGTAAGCACATAGCACTCTGGTTGCTGAATGCCTTAACTTCTTCAAACGGTGGTTCTGTAAATTGCATCAGTTGCATGGCACAATGAGGAAGGGGCGGCCTGGTCTCCATTTCGGTGATCACTAATTGAACACTTGGAGTTGTACACTTGGAAACTCAATGCCAAAAGATAGTATTCTGATTTCCTACGAATCTACCTTCCACAAATGTTGCCTTTCAAAAACCGGATATCTACTTATAAAGAGTCAAGACCGCATGCTGAGACTGCAACAACATGCTCTGGTACATGCAAACAATGCAGACGATGTTTGAGCTTGGGAATAGAGCTAGGTAAACTAAGGTTGTATTATTATTTAATGAAGTATGTTGGTGTAATTGAGTGTACATAGTAGTTCTTGTTCATAGTGAAAAACCTAAACAAGCTACCGATCTAAGATCTGTATATACAAAATATTGGATCCAGGTTGAATTGTAGCTCTCATCGTCGACTAGCGATTTGCAGATTGTGATCACCATCATCCGAATACTCCAGAGCGCTTCCGTTTCAGTCCACTAAAATCTATCTCTGGATGACACGATGCCAACTTCCTCCCAACTCTTTCAATCTCCGTAGCGGTGTAGCTCTCCGGCTGGAAGTTGGTAATGCATCCTAGGTCGTGCGTACCCTTAATGAAGAGGAGAGCTCGGTCGTACTCCCGACCGGCGTCCTCTTCAGTGGCAAAGTGTCCGATGCTCATAGTGGTCTTCTTCGATTTCCCGTCAACCTGCGATGTCAGAGCTATCGTAGCCGTATACCCAGGCTTCCCAGATTTCTTCCGCTTCACTCCTTTTAGTGCACATTCTCCCTTGCTGAACTTTCCAAGACTCTCTCGTCTGATCTCCCACAAGACCGCCCGCCGGCTACTCTGAGCATGTTCCGCAATGAAATCCGCGTACTCTTTCTCGGGGTAGTTTAGAGAGTACAACGTACCGTTCTTACTCACACGCACGTCAAGGATGATCGCCGCCTTGTCATGCGCCCTCTTGGCCTCCTCTTCCGTTGCAAAACTGCCCAGAAAGCATTGCATTCCCTTCTTGCTCTTCTCTCGCTCAATATCAACATCACTCAACCAGATGTGCGCCTCCCACGACTTCCCATCGCCAGCCCGAACTCCTACGCCTTTCTTGTGACCGGGCTCCAGGACTGGCCAGGGTCGGCGCCCTTGAGATGGTCCAGCTTGCGCCGCGTCTACAGTATTGTCCAGTTCAACCACATTCTCGTTTCGTCCCGGAGCTGGTGCTGGCAAGTCGAGGCTCTGATTCTGAGCTTCTAGGAATTCTTCGACTGTAAATATTTCGCCTTCATCATACACCGGATCAGGTGCTGCTGGCATGAGCTGATCAGCTTCGAAAAGTTCATCCCAGGTGAATATGTCGGCTTCGTTTCGCACCGGAGGTGTTGCTGGCATGACCATTTGAGCTTCTTGGATTTCATCCAAGGTGAATACGTTGCCGTCGTTGCGGAAGTGTGACTCCCACAACTCGACCGTAGAGCCCATTAAGCCCTAGGGTTGTAACATAGAGTACCATCTTATCATAAATTGCAAACCCCCGGCTAACACATGAATTAAGCTAATAATTCTTTATCAATTATATGCTATGCTAACAAAGAAGCTACTTCTAAACACCAGTACCAAGATGCACAAACGACATAATACAGAAGCAAGATGCACAAAAGACATAATACAGAAGCAAGATGCACAACGACATAATACAGAAGCAAGATGCACAAAAGACATAATACAGAAGCAAGTGCTTTCGGGGGAAACGAAATGCGCTCAGGTGACCGCATCTTAACATAAATTGCAAACCCCCGGCTAACACATGAGAGCGGTGTATTACTAGAGCCATCAATTATGCTATGCTAATAAAGAAGCTACCTCTAAACACCAGTACCAAGATGCACAAAAGAGATAATACAGAAGCAAGATGCACAAACGACATAATACAGAAGCAATTGCTTTCGGGGGAAACGAAATACGCTCAGGTGACGGCAACTAATCAAACACTAAGTTCTACACTCCAATGTCTAAGGAATAACTCGATGGTTCCTGAAACATACATAATATACACAACGAAAACCAAACACGATGTGTCCGAGCTGTCAATGAAACGAAATTAAAAGTAGACAAATCAGGTAGAAGATCGCACCAGGTAGCAACTTCGCAAGCTGAACGTGAGTGCGTTCTGATAAGATTGTCGAGAGAGATGCACAGGCTAATTTTGTAGTAATGAAAGCGCAATCAACACCGTTTTTGTAGACCTGCACGAAGTCGGAATCACCGAACTGGTTAGAAACAATGTGCATGTGAGCTTCTTATGTACACCATCGATGGTGTACATGGAAACAACCTAGTTCACAGATAGATAGAGGAAACCTTACCGAAATGGAGTAGACCTAATGTAACACCAAGGACCTGCTGTATTGCTCCAGACTTCGACTTCAGATGAATGCTCGAAGCTGGAGCCTGGACCCGACAAGTTTCGGAGAGCTTGGGCGACCTTCAATTGAATTGGAACATGATCCTTGCGCAACTCCAGATGATATACCTGCAACAGCGATGGCGCGGAGGGATCCGAGAGGAGGATGCAAATGGCGACAGGAGGGAGGGTTCGCAGACAGCCTCGGTAGCCTCGGTAGCCTCGGTAGCTTGGAACCTCGGTAGCTTGGAACCTCGGTAGCTATGGATAGCCTCGGCAGCTCCGAACTTCTGATAATTTTAATTTCATTTTACAGTTTGTTTGGAAATACATAGAACTCAATCAGGATTCAGGAGGGTGCACTTCTGTTGAAAGGTTGTGTGCGTTCTTTGTTATCGATCTGTTTTGTGAGAACTCAATATAAACGACCTTCTGTACAGAACTTGATAATTGAAGGCCACTCATTCAAGCAACCTTGAGAAATCAGGAAGATGAACTCTTGCAAAGACAAGCATGTCATGGCTTATCCTGGCGGATAGGTAGAGTCTTTCAAGGCCCGCAAGGAGTTGAAGTATCGCCAGAAGGAGTTTTCAAGACACTTGGAATGTGATGGTATGGAGATTAGTTCCCACGGGCGAGTCGAACTTCATCTTAATCCGCCCCAATTTGGTGTGGAAATCAATGAGTCGTCTTGTAGGGCATGTGCATTATATACCTCGCAACGCCGTCCACTTGCACGGGTGTTGAGAGCAAGGGTATCGCTTTGCTGCACCATTGTTTGCCCTCACAGTGCACGATATCGCGCTGAGACTCGGGCTACGCTCGCTCGTAGTATCGTTGGTTCCGTTAACATATTGAAAGGCCCTGGAGGCACGTCCTCTACCTGATGCAAGCAATCTTGTGCTACTGTTAGAATTCTAGTTTCATGTTGCGTTGCGTGGTATTATTTTTTTGTTGAGCATTGTGGATGTTTCGTACTGTTTATGCCGTCCTGGAATTGTGGATATTCTTGAATTGGTTTTTCGTGAATAGCTGTAACTTGGTGCATCAGGAGCATCAAGTGTTATGGTGTGAATTAACCTGTGATCGAATCTCAATTCGGACCCGTTTTCATGTGTGGTGCATGTGCATGTTGGTATCGATCCATCGAGAGTTCCTGCAGTATGGAGCGTGTACTTATGTTTGCCAGGCTAAGCGTCTGCGTGCTTCTGCCTTTGCCCATTTGGCATGGCGCCCACGGTGCTCGGATGCTGAGCGCTCGCGTCCAGATGGAGCTTCCGTCGTGCAAGGATGTTCCCAGTGGAATTCCCAACTGGGACTGCTATGACCCTAGCTCCCCTGACGCCCCTAGGGGTACCACCTTGCGACTTCAAGCATTAGAACTCGGGCATCGACTGCTCCACAGATTTTCAGAAGCCTAGGCCTTCTCCAAAAGCGAAGGTGGTGATGGAATCCTTATCCTAGTTGTCTTGCTTTAGACTTCAGCTTCTGTTGATCGTTTTCAATACATGACTCTTTAGGCGGTGTTTATTGTAAATTTTGTATCAATCGGAAGTTTCTGTTGTCGAGCAGATTTGCTTGATTAATAAAGAGTATCTACATACTCATCTTTAATATCATCTGGCAGGTACTTTGGTCAACTTGCGTGTCTCGATGAATTCCTCATTCGATGATGCAAATTAGCGCAGTCCACATATGTGGCATTGTGTGCTGTCCAGTGAGATGTGTGGCTCGATAATGCGGTGGTTGGATGATTCTATATACTTTGCACACTGGGCTTCGAGTGATTGATCAGTTAAGTAACTGTTTGCATAATTAAATCCAAGTACCGAATGTGTCGATCGTGTCGTCGAAAATAAAAAATGTGGTGCGGTGGTATTGGTTAGCTCTTTGTTCATGCCATTTTCCTATTACATCTCCTTCGCATCCCCGTTCGTCTTCTCGGCTTTACTATCTGAGCAAGACATTTTAGAGTGTTGCCAACGTCCCTCATTGCTGGCTGGTCCTCGCTGGTGCCCAGCAGAACATTCTTTTTACTGTAAGTAAAGTGCATCTCATCCGTGGCAGCGGAATTCTCTGGGTCCACCAGTGATGGGTGGACAGATTCTCGCATTTTATCTATACTGAGCTTTCGAAACGACTTCGGAATACAGTGTGAACACTCCAAGCTTTGTTTGTATCAGTTGGGCTTCCGTTGCTTATGAATGTGCTCAAGACAGTAATAGTTTCACTATTCCTTGACTGAGTTGGACGCGAAAGAACAATTCAATAGTAGATCATCTTGCCATCGTTGACGCCATTGCACTTTCTTTCAAGAACAGATAGAATGATATATCCGTACAAACCAGTATTCCTGGCAATTTCTTGTAATAAGAATGCTTAGTGACAAAGCATGTATCAATGAAAAAACATCCTAAATGTGAGTAAGATGAAACGATCTCTGCTTCCCAAATGCAGATTGACTAAAAAAGATGAAGATAGCCAATTAAAACCAGTTGCGTGTCAAGAGCTCTTGCACAAGGTGCCCAGCTTGAATGCCGTAGTGATAACCCCATGAACTCAATACTGGTACTAAACCGTAGAGTCATAAATCTTGAACGTAGGACACTGTACATTATGAATTGCAGAAAGGGAACACGAAGGGAAGCTTTCTAAAAAGTAAAGAGTGAAATTGGAATCGATGCATACCTGATCTATCAAATTTGCAACAGGTTTTACATCCACATCTAATACTCAACACTTGACTGTAACATTATTGGACGATCCCTAATCTAGCGAATCATTGTCTGCTTCTTGTTCTTACATTTAGAACTTCTCTGAAAATGGGCGAAGGTCCAGCTCCTGTGTCCACGCACTTCTATGTTGCTTATGCACCTGCCAATAAGCCTCAGCTATAGCATCTGGGTTCATTGTTGTATCCTCCTGTGTGTCTTGGTTCCTGCCACTCATTGTCCAAGTAATTTAAAAGTTGATACGCCTTTAAAACAAAACGACAATCAATGGATCAGCTCAAGGTTTAGAAAGGGACTGAGACACCAACCAGAGTCCTTGCAAGATTGAAATACATTTTATGTTATAGTAGTTTCTCTTAACCTTGACTTTGACAGCCAATTATGAGCTTGTAGTTGAAGTTGCTTATGACTCACATTCACTTGGGTGAGATAACTCCTTGCTCCATGGCGAAAACAGCAGAATAGAAAAGCAGATTAACGTTCACTCAACATTTTATCTCTGCAAGGGAAAACTCGATCACGCACCTGCCAATTCGGCCATCAACAATTATATGGGCAGCATGAATGCCTTGGGGTTGATACTCCCTAGCCAAAGACTGTGCTAGCGCTCTCAATGCAAATTTCCCGCATGCTGTGCGCACAGACACCATTAGTGAAATACGCACACCACAACACATAAGCAAATCGTATCAAGAGAAAACTTAGAAAGGTGAGATATAACAGACGTAGTACAACTAAGTACCTCTGAATACAGAAATAGCAAGAGTATCTAGTTAGATGATGCACCTATTTCAGAGAAGCCTGCGCCCCCTCGAATAGAAGCCGTTGCTCCTGTAAAGAGGAGTGTGCCTTTCTCTCTGTCCACCATTCCTTTAATTACCTGCAGAATCCATCTCAAATTAAAAATATTGCACCCATAGAAGAAGGCAACTGTGCTAACGGAGTAACAAGTATACAAGAGACCCACCTGCTGAACGCAATGAAATGCCCCAACACAAGGAACCACCAATGATCTCTCAAAAGACTCAGGACTGATGTCTGTGAATTTAGGAGGCGGATATGGGAAAGGAGTGTTTGTATTGTACACCTTCACAAACAACCAAAGGAAAATCAGAAATACAGACGTATCCAACAGATACTCATGAATGTCAAGCAAAGAAAACCTGCTGAATGACAAAGAGTTAAGTTCCAGGAAGGCAAGGCAAGACATACCAGGACCTCCACAGAACCTAGAGAGTTGACAGCTTCAAAGGCTTCCTTAATTGACTTGGGGTCGGAGCAGTCAATACGAATTGCACAAACCTGAGCTTCATTCTCCTTCTCCACAATTTCCTCTGCCAACTTCATTAACTTATCTGAAAAATAGCTGCTCCTAAGTCATGTTCACAAAACCAAATTCCATATATAGTCTACATAACTGTAGACAACATACCAAAACCTGAATTACGGGTGAAATAGCATCCTGTACTCAGATATGAGGAAAAACGGTCATGCCAAGATACGCATTCTACAAGATACGCATTCTACAAGATACGCTAATTAAACCTTGCGAAAGTTCAAAAATCAAGAGAAGGACAACCAGAATGAGACGAAGCCAACAGGGTCGCACACAGAAGATTCTCATTCTGCTCCAAAGAACTACATGACCTCTAATACCAGCAGGAACGACGATCTGTCCCGAAAGACAGCACTCCATGTCAAACGATTATCACACAGGAATCAAAAAATCTTCCTCTTTCTCCGACATAAGGAGGGCGTGAGGGACACCGGAAGCCTTTCTTGAGATCTAATATCATAAAAGCCTAAACCTCCAGCCTTAAATTACCAACACAGAATGGCTGAAAAGAAGGCTCCCAGACACGCTACAAATCCATGAAACCAGGGCGCGACAGTCGAAATAGGGTGCCTTCACACTGCCTCTGAAGAAACACTCTACAGATTGGGGCACAGAGAGAATGCAACTGGCGTAAGAAAGCCAGTCTAAACCCAGGCGCCAAGGAAGTCAAGCGAGAGGAGTTGCGACATAGAGTCACAACTGACACAAGCTGACTCAGATTCAAATGCTCTAAACACCGAAACCCAATCCCCTTCGGTCCACAACACACCCCCCACAACTTCTCCCTAAGACGCCACAAAAAACCTTCTCAAAAACCTTCTCAAAAACCTTCTCAAAAACCTTCTCAGAAACATTCTCAAAATCCACATCAACTACTTCATATGGCGACGGAATTCCAGTTGCGAGACAAAAAAAACCCAAAGCTCACAACCACCGAAAAAACTCAAAAAAAATCGAAAACTGAGATTTTTACCCAAATCCCGGGCGAGGATGGCGACGATGAAACCCTCCCGAGCGAAGCGTCGGGCAATGGCGGCCCCCAAGCCAGGCCCGACGCCGACGACGGCGACGACGGCCTCGGTGACGGTGGGCACGACCTTGCTCCAGCCGCTGCCCAGGCCCCCGCCCACGCCCCCGCCCAGCTGCTGCCTCTCCGCCGGCTTGGCCCCGCCCCCGATCATCATCCTCCGCGCCTTCTTGTGCATCCCCAATCCTCCCCCGAGTGAGCCCTCCCACGCTCAGCCTCGTCCTCGACCTCCACCTCCACCTTCCTCCCTCCCTCCCTCACTTCGACGCTCAGGCTGTCCCCACTCGTTCGACCCTCGCGGTTCGAACTCTAGTAACTTGTTACGTCCAATCTATGTTTCCTGGATCTTCACATTGGCGATGGGTGCATGGCAATCCTGTGTTGTATGTTTTCTCTGTAACGGGATTTCTCTAAAACAAAGGAATGAATGAATAGGTGAAGAAATGAAGCGGAGAGAATTAGTCGTTTTGTCTAGAGAAAAATAAGCATGAGCGTTTGTCGAGACTTGCGACAGTAGAGTGCGGCGGCCTAGTGGATTAAATGTATTTTTTTATTGATTCTCTTTTGTAACGACATTGTTTTGTTCTGTTTTGTCTTGTTTTGTTTGGGTTTCTTTTTTAGGGGATACAGTTGAACTTTTCTTCATGGGAAGGAAGGAGGAGTAAGTTTTGTAGCAGCTTCGGAATGGAGTGTGAGAGTGTCCTGGATGGTTTAGTGGAGGTTTGTCCATGTTGGGGAATTCTTTGTGTGGTGCATGAGGGGATTCCGGAGTTTTTTGTCTGTCAATTGGGATTCTGGTGCTATTTGGATTAAGAGTCAGGAGTTTCACTTCTCCCTGCCTGAGTTGGATGATTAAGAATAGTTTACCTTATCTTTGTCACCGTTGACAGCACCAGTGGGAATTGTTGCGATGATAGATAGATTGTCATCCAACCTCGGCGTAAAACAGGATCTTGAGCTGTTTGGATTTATGATTCACCTGTTTTTCTGAGGGAGAACTCCCAAGTTGAGACAACAAAGTTTGCGAAGTGACCTCTATATATTGAAGATCCATCGCAGTGCGCAGTTCCATTGGTCCTGGGTCTAATAGATTGAACCGGCAACTAATGCACGATTCAGTGACTGACGGGACTACAGCATCCTCTAAATCGCTCACTTATGGAAAATAACACATCTACATGAAGAAGAGGAGCAACAATTTGTATGGAGTATTTCAATGAATGCCAAAGAAACGGCACTAAGTACTACCTCATTCTATTTGTCGAAAAACTTTCTATCTTCTTCCAATGCTTGAGAACCACTCCTGTATGTGCGATCCTGTATCATGCCAGGTGTACTCGTATTAGTACAGTAGCATGTACAAAAATTGACCTTGCAAATCACGAGAAGCTCTTCAGAGAACAGTGAGAGACATTGACAAATGACATTAAGAAATACCAACTTACCCTCTTTTTTAACAGCTCCTTCTTTGGCTTGTTCAAACAGGCGTTTCAATCCGGTACTGGATGCCGCAACAACAGATGCTGCTGATTGGGAAATTGCACCCCTACCTAGAGCTACCCCTACACGCGACATCATGGCTGAATCTTTGTTTTGCTGTCCGGAGTTTCCAAAAGTGGGAGTGGATGGAGCAGTGTTCCCTTGATTGGATTGCTGAATGTGCAATGTTGGTAGGCCTTCTAAGTTACGGTTTGTAAAGCGATCAATCAATGGCTGAGAATCCGTACGTTTGACACCCTACAATGAGAAAGCAGGATGGCATGATAAGTAAGCAGATATTTTGGCCATCTGTATCAGAGTATGCATGTGCTCTCCAAAGATTTCAAGGTATATACAAGGCCTCTAACACGAAGTCCATCGGACAATATGTTTGAAAGCATGCGACGGAGGCAACGTCGTGGAACAACTAACGTTGACTTGAGATATACAATCTTGAAATGTTGGAAAGGAAAAGTGCATCGCTCATTACCTTAAGGTCAAGAATTCGCAGAAAATCAGCACCAGAACCTTCGGGAAGTAAGGCACGATAAGTGTCCGCAATCGCTTCCATAGGAGACAATATGACCTGCAAATCGAAAACTCAAGTTAGCGAAGAGACCCATAACAGAACATCTACGACACAGCCTACTGGAGTTGTTCAGCACACAAGGCGTCAAATGAAATGTCCCCCATAGAAATGCAACATCGTGTCAGAATCGGACGTAATTTCATACTAAAAATCGTATCCAATATCAGCAATACCATCGCAAATGCTAATTCATTAGTGAGAGAACTCTCATTACCTTCAAAAGATGCTCTGCTTTGCTCATCTCTCGTGCAACATACTTGGTGTAGCCGGTTGGAGTACTAGCCTGGAAAGGTGCAAAAAATGAATTTTGTGAAGCATAAAAGGAGTGCATAAAAGCTGACCTTCGTGAAACGCCTCTCAAAGCACGGAACAGGTTGAAATTAGAACATACCTGGCCCCCAAGAGAGGGAACCTCCAGAAGCAAAGTCTTTACTGCATGTGTATCCAATAGCATCTGCACCATTATCAAAAGGAGAAGAATTCCATTGCTAAGTTTATCACAAGCTCCACGACACACTTGAAAGAGTCCTTTACAAAAAAAAACCCCAAAAATGAAGCAAATAATAAAGACAAGAGTGCAGCTTTGATCAGTCCAACGCAAAGTCTCCTACATCGCGAGGAGTGACTAACTGGCATTAAAACTCATTGCTTGATCCTCTGTTACAATGACTAAAGGTAAGCATTCCATCCTTTCTTCATAACGATATTAGCACAACTGAGTGTTTAGAATCATTAAAAGTAAAATGAAAATCAAATTCACGACTCGTAAACAAACAAATAAGATTAAAGCAGGCAAAGCCAGCTCCTTCGTGTCACGGATTACACAAAGCAATCAGGTTTTCAGATTTTCATAAAAACCATTCTTCAGTTCTATCATATGAAAAGGGTGCTCAACTAGAGCAAAACATATTCACCTGCTGTGCTCCAGTTTCTGAAATACGTTTGCACTTGAAGATATTGTTGTAGAATCGTGGAGCGAACGATGCTGCTAGCTGGACATCCAAGAATATAGTAAGCAGAAAAGCATGCAGAATCTAAGTCAAGATATGTATATGCACACACAGACCACCAGAAAAAACATAAATTCTCATCTTTGAGAAAGAAATACCTTGTCCATAAAATACTGGAAATACAGGGAAGAAAGAAGTCCTGCAATAACTGGGACACTGCTCGAAAGGATGGCGCTGATTCCATTAACATAACTGCACTTTCATCAAGATTTGTCAACCATGTAAGGCGTCGCGATCAGACCATTGCAGCGACATCGTTTTCAAGGATGATTATATATGATACTAACAGAAGTTAAACTGTGCATTGCCTTAAATGTAGCAGTTCTGTGCAGGTACAAGCTACATAGGTCTACAAAAGCGATAGTAGAATTCCTAAAACATCAATTTGAAGTAGCAGTAAAAAAAGAATCATGTTGAGCCAAAACAAAAGTCATGATAGAATTTCATACTCAGACTGGTCTCCAACACTTTCAAGAGTGGCCCATGGAAGGCGAGCCATATTAGCCAATTCATTCTCAAGGCGTGTCTCCAGCCCAAGCACAAGTGTTGACAACGCCTTTGTGATCACTCCCGAAAACTCATCCTACAAAAACCATCCTAGTAAATAAAAGTAAACCGCGTGCAGATGCAACTCGGATTCAATGGATTCGAAGAAGAAAGTCATACCTGTTCTTCAGACATGTCTATGCTTTCTGAAAAGTGGGAATCAATAAGCTTTGCAATATTCTCGCCCATATTTGCAGCCTGCCAAAGAACAATTCCGAAACATTAGAGTAAATTCGTTCTAAAAACGTCTAGCTTTGCTTTTTCGGTATTCTGCAGGTAGATGATTGACACAAACGACTTTGCACTATGACAAGACATCCCACATGATTCAATGTCAGAACATAACACATTTTAAAGCATCAACAGTATGCATTCCGCATTAGCAACCTTGCATAAGCTTGTAGCAGAAGCATTTTTTAAAACTCCAGAAACATCAAAGAAACTCGCAAATAAACAGGTCGATTCTAAACCGAGAATGACCAAGTAAGCAGAGCACGTAGGAAACCATGACGTACCGTCTCATGGCAGTACTCTGCTGTATTAACAATATAGCAGATAACTCTCTCATCTTTATCTGAGACCTGAATTGCACACAAACTAAGGATTAGTGCACCAAAACCGAAACATAGAACAGAAATCATGTTCCTAGAGTATTATAGCAACAACTTCATGCTTGAGCACTATTGACATGAAAACAGATAATACCTTGACTTGCCCCTCAGTGCCACTTACGAGTCCAGGCTGACCTCTAGGCAGTCTTGCAACAAGTTTCCCAGCATATGCTCGAAGAACTCGCTGGAACACCTGTTTCAAATGAAATTTAATTTTCAGTGGTAAATTAATAAGAAATCAAATTCTTCCAAACTCCAGGTCCATATTCAAATCAACCAGTAGTTGCACAGTAACCCACCCAACCTGATTACAAAAACCACAAATAAGGTAATGAAGAGCACCTTGTACAAGTTGAAGAGCGTTTGATTGCGGGTGAGTGCACTGCAGCGCTTCAAGCTTCTTTTAATGATCAAAAACACCTGCGCAGGGAAGTCTATGAGCGATACTAAAGTGCGTCTTCAAATATGATTGCATTAAAAAAGCAAGGTGTGCCAACTTAAGCTTCGGAGACTGCAAATTTGTCAAGCTACATGCACCAGAAAGACAAACCTGTGTGCCACTGGCTAAGATATGACTTTGGGTTCCTTCTTCAGATTCCCACGTCTCTTCCTGTTGACGATAATGATCATATTCCAGGTCAGAAAACTGTGAGGTTAATAAAAAATAATGCGTGCAGAATTTCAAGAAAGTAAAACCCACAATATTGCCCTCAGAGATCAAATGAAGAGGTCTTCATTTTAAGTGGTTATCTCGCTCCAAGGCGAATATGCAAGATAATTAGGTGATATGATAATGATAAGTACATACCTGAATTAGCTTGTCTAATGACTCCATTAAAGTCTTTTCTTCGAGCTCCACGTATATAGACATATGCGGCTCAAAGCATGAGGAGATAGTGCCTCGGAAGTTAAATGCCGCTGCGGCCTGCAGTCATAAAAAGTACGGCAACTAAGATTCTGTTGGATAAACACAAAAGTCTTCCAAGAAGATCCTAAATAACTCTCTCCAGAGAAAGTATGAAAAATTACTAAGAGCACTTATCATTAGACTAAAAAGCTTCTCGGGTTGACGCTACTGATCTTTAATATCATTTCAGGGATCAGATAATCGCTTTGTCCATACATATTAAATTTAACATTGTTAAGGAGGTTGAAGATTACCCTCTCATTGGCAGCGTCTTGCTTTTGCCCATCAGTTTCCTGTTCAAAAGTGACATCATACTGATGAGCTATAAACGCAATAATGAGAGGTAAATAAAACACAAAGGAGCTGACGATCCTACCACCAGCCCAAGCAAAGAGAGCCATATGCTAACAGTATGTAATATGAGACAATGTGAATCATAAAGGTTTAACTGACTAGACACAATCGAGCGCGCTTCATAAGCTCCTATGTAAACAAGCAGAAAAACGCTGATTGTGATGCCTGGACATTACAGAAGACACGGTAATTGCTTGCAATATGACAAGATTAAATCTATTTGTATTAAAAATCACCTGTTTCAGCTGATTTTTATATTTCCTACGTATAGCAGAAGCAGTAAGCTCTCCATCTTTTGTGTCAAAACCTTCATCGTCACTGTCCTCTTCGTGCTTCTTCCCCTCGTTTCCTCCAAAACGGTCTGCCAGCTCTTCCTCAAATTCTAAAGTTCTTTGTAAAGCCTGAAAGTTTGAGGCATCAATTAAAGAAATTCATACACACGAATTAGAGCCAAAAATATAAGATTTTACAATGATCATAAGGGTAGCAACCAATGTCTTACTTCTAATCAAAGGACGATATATTTATCAGTTCATAAGAAGGAAGTCATAACTTCAAATCTAACTAGACAAATTGCTATGACAATGAAAGTGAAGATTTTGATTATATTGTTCACCTGGAGTAGAGTTCCGACTTCAGGCTTAGGTTGAGCTGTATCAAGGATTTCCATCAACTGTGCCCTATAAACCATATAAACCATCACTTGAAATTAGAGACAACCCAGTTTAATCATGGAACTAAACATGATACTCTTCATATGTTTATCGCAGATCCTGTGGAAAGAAATTAACAGAAAAGATAGACAAACATCAAGAAGGCGCAGCCAGTCAAAGAAATCAGAACTCAGTTGCTTAACGTCGGTACAAGACAACTGGCTATTTACCTCGTGACCTTACAAAACTGCATACAAAGAGTATGTGGAACCCTCCAGCTTGGAGGAAAGATAGACCAAACTTCTTCATTAGACCTCAGTTGGCGCTTTATCCAAGCATATCTTCGCTCAGCTTTCTCCAACTTCGCTACCTCTGTAATGGGTCATTAAGAACAGTATCAATCAACCTGGTAAACAATTCCGAAAAAAAGATGCTAGTCCGGTCACTGTACTTCGACTATAGACTTGTGCAATACTATTTCTGGGAGGTCAAGATATACTAAATCTGAATACAAGCCACCATGTATCTAGAAATTTGCATGATATTGGTATCTTTTCATAACAAGGAAGACTTCAGCTCTCATCACTAGGAAAAAGAGAACCTACGCATTCTGGGTAAACATTGGGACAAACATACCTGTTCCTTGAAAGATTTGTTGATATGCTGTAAGCTCTTTACTACAAACATTGCGAATAAGTTCTTCTTTTGCAGATGGATCCAAAGCATCAATAACCAAACAAGCATCTGCAAGCTGCTGCATTTGTTGACCATCTTCGCTCAGACCAGCTGTTCCCAAACTGTTCCATCCAAAGTGCAGAGAATGTCAATGAGTAGCCAGGTACCTTCTTATAAAGGACCAAAGTAGCATACACACAGTGCATTGCAAGATTGCCGACAACACCTGGGAAAAAGTATAGGAGCAGCATTTATTTCCTTCACTAAATTACAGCAGCACACGCTCGCTAACACCACAGAAAGTTTCAGTGCAGGCTTCAAAATGAAAACTAAAAACAACAAGGTTAGAATACATGAAATGATCTTAACGCATGGTGAAACAAATGAAAGCACTCAATACTAGCCATGAACTGCTTAGTATGCAGATCCATGGTTTGCATGTCGGCTTCACAAAAAAGAGACTAATATTCAGGTTCAAGTAAGACCTTGCAAAATCAGAAAATACATGAGACTTCAGCATGTCTTTGATGCCCTTGAACTTCTCTCTCAGCTCTGTGATTTTCGGAATATCACTATATGCTTCAAAATGGCTGCATAGCTGATTCACTGCCTGCACAGATCATATATGACATCAGTCTCTCTGCTTAGAAGTCACGACGACCACTTGATCTGCACTACTGGCAGAATGTTCTATACTCGCTCCTTTGCTACTCCTTCCTTCTATGGACCAACATTTGACCCTCGCACTTACTGTTTAGCAACAAAAACTGAGTGGTTACTAGCACCGAACAACCAATATGTGAACATTTTAAAATTTTGATGCCAACCTCAAGCTGTCCGGCTGCCTCCTTATATTGACGTTTGACAGCCATACCTTGTAACTGTTCCACAGCCGACACTGCATTCAACTCCCAACAAACTCAATTTCATAGCAAATAAATTACAATAATTGGTAGAATAGAGAACTAGTCTTCTATGGATGGTCTAGGTCAAGAAACAGAGTATTCCCGGATTCCCATCCCCATCACGAAACGACAGGTAAAAGGATTATTACCGAGCATAGCAAGACGGTGAAGAGCAGTTATGGTAGTTGTGATGTTTTTTTTAGCGAAATCCAACTTCTTGATGTCACGACAGATTTCCTGGACCATCACCTCACTTTGCTCTGCCTTCTCTTTCATTTCACTTATTTTTTGAGTCAACTCCTGCAGGCACATAATTTGTTTTCAAAGGTCAGATTGCATGAATGATGAATGTACTTCTGCGTGCATTACCATGTAAGTCGAATACATGTGCAACTGATGCGAAACAGGACACCAGATCATGTTCATATTGCCCGTTGGGTTGACGCCTTACAAGCCTTTATTTTAAGAAGCTTCCAGAACTGATGTAGAAATAGCCAGTCACCTAATTAGCATAATCTCCATATTCTAATAATGAGCCAAGAAAATCAAACAAAACCTGCAAAAACATTTAAATAACCACAAACAAGCAGCAAGGAAGCCGCACCTGAATGGCTCGCATTGCTGCTGCAAGGTCCTCCTTAGCTTTAGAACCTGAGGTGCTCTGGAAGTTACCAACTTTGTTAGTGAATTTAAAAAAGAAAATATCTGTTCACCAACATATAAATTGACTAGGTACAATGTTTACATTATTCAATTCAACAGGATCACAAAACTTAGTAGTAGCATTCGAATGCTATAACCCAGCAGTATAATATACCGAACAAGCGTGTAGAGAAGAAATTATCAAAGTTAAGTGCGACAAAATAAGTCCGCAACTAAGCTATTAATGGAGTGTGCGAAAGGAAGGTTTCCAGGAGGTCACCTGCAGCCTGATTGCTGCAATAATCTCAGCGTCTACATGTCGGATCTTATTCCTCAGCTTTCCAAGAAGAGGATCTACTGCCACTAAAGATGCCTCTGCAACACATCACAGAAACGAGTCTTTCAATATCGTGCACACAAGTACATCACTACAAGTGCGGGATATATTTCCTTAATGCAAACTAGATAAATAAATTATGTCAACATCATGAGTCACACAGTTCAGATGAATAAAAATTCACAAAAAATATTAGCTTAGTATAACTCTACAGGAGACTCAGTCCAACACTTCACGCGAAGTATATCCCACTAAGCCTTATCCTACTTCGTTATCCTACCGAGGAAATCTTCCGGTCTGAATCCTTCGCCATGTATATCTGGCTCACTAACTAGCTCAGAATAGCTCCTAAAGATGGAGAAGAAGAAAACAGAGGAAGGTCTGCATCTCCAGGAAGCAATCACTTTACGATAGCGACGACAACTAGGTATACATTTTGCATCTCACTTGTCCTGCAGCAATTCCAAAAGAGCAGGGAGTAAAATCGTGTTCCATGTTACACACTCCTTTCGATTAAACTCGCAACAGGGGCTTCAGGAGCCGAGTAGAGATTGAAAATCCATTGATGGTTTCCACGACACTCCTCTCAATATCTTGAGACTTGAGTCGAAGGCGCTCTATCCAGAAGCTACTAGAGCCATCTAGGTCGGGTTCCGTGCAACATGGTTCGTCCCTCCACTATGACTTGCTGGAAATGCCTTCCACCGTACTTCTCTCAGGAAAGGCATTCATAAAGCCTCAGAGCCTTTCAAACTATTAGAGAAACAGGACAGAATTGAATCAACTATGACAATGCAAGATGGATGTACGAAGTACGAACCAAATGCCATATGCAACCCTTGGCCGCTGACATTTCTAGAGAACTTCGCTTCAGGTTAGGGCTGAACTCGTAAAAACCACACAAAAGACAATTAATATAATTACTATTTCAACCTAATTCCATCCCAGATAATCTAAGATGTTTTGAGGCTCGTTAATGATTCACTTGACACCAGCAAGGAACGCGTGAAACTCATCATCTGATTGCCTTGGAGGAGATAAAGAGCTACAAGTAAGGAAGAACATCCGAACTTCGCAATTGAATTATCTGAAGCGGTGACAAGAACTAAGCTCAGAGTACAAATTAACTCCATTCTCTAGAAGGAACTAAACGCCGCTGTCAACAATCAAAACTAATCCTGATCGAGCCTTCAATAACGCTCTTCGATTCATTAGAAACTCTCCAAGTCTCTTAAATCTTAAGTAAATCTTCATGCCTCCACCGAAATGTAATCCAGAAGAAAGCACATTGCCACCAGCTCAGGAGGTACCTCATAAGACTGTCCTCGCCAAACAATACTTTAAGTGAGCTAAAAAATTATTGAAAGTACACGAACACTCCGCATTGTGCATGAAGACGACAAATGCGCCTCCGGACAAGATTTTCGTAGCAGAAAAACACCTCGAAAACGGCAAGGCGCACGAAAAAGAGAAGAAAAACAAATGAAAAAAAAGTATTCTACACTTACAACGAAATCTAGCACGCCAGATTCTAAACTGCAACACAAAGTACAAGCACAAACGAATACCTGTCGGGAAAATTTCGTTAATGAACTCAAGAGTGCTCGCTCTAGTCCTCGCCATGGCGCCCTGCGACGCGGAAACACTCCGACAGAAGCTCTCCACGAACTGTGCTCCAATTCAGCTTCATCTCCCATCGCGCCCCGTCCCTCTCCCACTCCCAGCCAAATGCGTCGCCATCCTGCCGCTCTTTCCCGCAGATCCGCAATCGCGCCTCTTCCCCTCCCCTCTCCGCTCCACCTCTCCAATCCTCCAATCGCTCCACTCAAACCTCACAACAAAAATCCCCCGGGCAACTCCTCACGACACTAATCAGGGTTCCAACTTACTACGGCAATAGATTGTCGCCGCTTCTATCACCACGCTTGACCCGATACTTGAATGGAAGCTCTCGAGCAGGCCTTCGAGATTTCCTTCACAGGATCGCCAACCCTGCGCCTGACACCGCAATCGCTTGCTGCGAAAGCGTTGCACCGTCGCCGTGACTGTGTCTGCGAGATGCACAATTTTGTCGCAGTCGCAACCTCACCAAACCTTCAGATCTTGAGAGAGGTTGAGGGTGACCAATTCCACAACAGAACAGTCATCTCTGGAGGTTGTTTCCGAATAGAACAGTCCTCTGCCTCTGCCGATTAAAGGAGTGACAGATTCCGCTATAGAACGGTCACCCTCCTTATCTGCTCCACTCTGACAGTTAAAAGGCTGACGGATTCTGCTGCTGCTCTGGGTTCTTTCTGAATGGAATCGGTCCTCTGACTCAACCTGCTACGCTTATTGCTAAGTGGGCGATGGGTTCTGTGTCGGAATGGTCGCCTTCGGGTTCTGTAGAATCGGTTCTATGTCTTCACCTGCTCCGTTTCTTGAGAGAGGTGACGGATTCTGCTCTAGAAAGGGTGGTTTGGTGTTATTAAATTGTATCCCCGCCGAGGTTACCTGGGCAATTCTATATCCGAAGTCAATCAAACTTGACTGTTTTTGTGATTCGCAAAGATCTCCGAGAGAGGTGGAGAGACCTCACGGGGTTAGGGTTCCAAATGGGCAAAGTGTATCCCCGCTTTTCATACCCGAACTTCCGGTTTAAGTGGGTGGAATTGCTTATGTACCTCTACATTTGAGTTATTTGTAAAGTTGTTTAATATTTGAGTTAGATATCATGAGTATTGATTAATAAGGTTAAGGTTTAATTAATTATGTAAGATCAATAAGATGATGTCATTATTTTTTAATGGGATCATTGGTTCTTCATTAATTCATGGAATAGCTGAACATTCATCTTTTTGGTAGTAAGTTAATGTTGGTTTTTAAATAGTTGAGCACTCATCTTTTTAGTAGTAAGTTAATGTTGGTTTTCTTATATACCTATTGTCCGTCAATGAAACTTTAGTTTTTGGACCTTTTAAAATTCATTAAAAAAATCAATATAACTTCAAAAAACTATTTTTTATTTTTTATTTTTTCATATTCTCAATGTTTGTATAATCTCTGTGTAATTTTTTCTTACTTGTTGTGCTATTGAACCACTAGAAGCGCTCTAGTTTTCTCGTTTTCTAGTGTTGCTACTTTACCTTGAATTTTAATATTATAACAAGACTGAGATCATTGTAATATCCAAAATAATTGAGCTGATATGGATAGCTGAGATTCATGAGATGTCTGATATGATTGATAGGAATAACTAAGATGATTGATAGGGAAATTTTGATGATTGACATGTTCAAATTTGATAAGGAGATTCATTGATTGATTGAGGTATCTAAGATGACTTAGTTGATTCACATGACTACGATAACTGAGATCATAATAATGCCCAAGATGACAAATGTGATTTTGATGTTTGAGATGACCAGATGACTAAGACAGTTGAGATGATGAAGATGATTGAGATGCTTTAGATATTTGAGATCATTGATAACCGAGATCATAACAATGCCCAAGATGACAAATGAGATTTCAATGTTTGAGATGACCCAGATGACTAAGACAGTTAAGATGATGAAGATATTTGAAATGCTTTAGATATTTGAAATCATTGAAGTACCTTGAATGTTTAAGATGATTGAGATGTTTGATATGCCTCAGATCAAGATATGTTATGGCAGAGATGGCTATGATATATAAGTAGAAAGAATGTAGTATATATAGTTTCATTTAATTAGTCTTTTTAAAATTTAATTCAAAAAATCGTATACTATATTAAACTTACCTTCAATGTTATTATGAAGTTTTTTATTATCCTTTAAAACAAATAAAATTCTAACAATGAAGTATTTAAACAAATTGTAATTTTTTTTTAATTAAATTTTATTCTTAGCATAGATGCCATGTGGCATTCATGTATTAAATTGTTATGAGACACACATGCATTTAAACATTCAAGACATTTGTAATTGAGCTTTTGGAATATACATATAAAAACATATTAGTGTTTTTTCAAAAATAATATGTAATTAAAATACATTACATTTGAAAAAAAATGATACTAGATTTAAAAAAATACATAATAAAAATAACTTATATGTAATAAGAAGAAGTTGTCTATATATAGTAGAAATCTTCCAACCAAAATATGTATAAATCATTAGCCAATTAACTACTAAATAATATCACAAAAATCACATAACCAGTTGTCATAGGAAAAAAGAATTTGAACATTTGGGGACTTTGCACCGTTCCTTAGTCTTCCATCCTTTGGGTATAAACAACAAATCAAACTTAACTCCACGGTCACAGGTCCAACGAATTCCAGGGGTTGCGAACCACCTACAGAGATAGAACGAGTTCATCCATGAGCCTCCAGCATTGATACCCGCAAGCACCCCAGCGAAGGGTATCTACCCACATCAAAGCGGGGACTCCGGAACATCAACAAGCAGGCAAAGGCCGTATTAACACAGAGACTTAGTAATGATCACCATATCGCACCTCAATCTTCCCCTCACAGTCATTCCCACACGAAAATCACCCTCCTCCGTAGATCGTACCTCAATCAAGCAACCAGCCTGAGGATTCCCGCCGAAGCTAACGAACTTCGCACTTCGCGAGGGCTTCGAAGTTCGGAGACGAAGCGATGGAAGCAGCGTGTGCGTGAAGCGCCCCGGCGATGGCGCCATAGAAACTTGCCTCGATTGGACTACGCGAGGCTACTCTCGTTGTTGTCGCTGGAAGCGCCGGAGTGCGGGATTACGGTGGAGTTCAGGGGAGCCTTTTGCGATCAGGTATGGCTTTGGTTGAATTTGCAGGTGTTGGTTGGCGATGCTGTCGGGTTCGGAAGTTGTCGCAATTGGAGAGTCTGATTTTTTTTGTCGTTGTTTTTGTTGAAGTGGAAGGTTTTTGCGTTGAGCGGGAGTAGAGTCAGGCTTTCGCGTTCTGTAGGTTGGCGTGTGTGCGAGGGCGGGGGTTGGTTGTAGTGGCGAGTTTTTTGGCGATTGTGCTGGTTTAGGAGGTTTTTACAATTGGAGGATGTGATTATTGTCTCGGTTGCGTTGCTGGAAGGTCTGTGTTGAGAGGGAGTTGAGGATATCGAGAGGAGTTGAGGACATTGAGAGGGAGTTGAGGACATTGAGAGGGAGTTGAGGACAGTGGAGTTGAGGTTTCGCGTTCAGGAGGTTAGGGTAACTTGTGCGAGGGCGGAGTTTAGTCGAATTGTTGATTCCTGGTGTAGTGCTCGGGAGGATTTTTTTTGAGTTGATGATGAGGTGTGAGTGTACGTACGTCGGGGATTTTGTTTCGGTTGAGGGAAAATACTACAGGGAGGTTTAGGTTGAAGTTGTTGTGCACAGGCTGGGAGTTGTGGAGTTTGATGTAATTGTTGGAGTTTGTTGCGCGGGAGTTGAGCCGCAGTTGTTGTGGTTTTTGTTAGGTTGACGATGGCGTGAGCGGACATCGGGGAAATTTGTTTTGGTTGTGAATTTGGAGCGCGGCTTCGGGGCTTTGGCTCCGATTCCGTGGCGGGGCGAGGGAGCACAATGTCGTCGGATCGCGTGCGGCCGATTGCGGTGGATCCGCGGAGTTCGAAGCGGGCGCGGACGAGTGCGACCAGGTGTGGTTGGTTTTTGTGTTGAGAGTTTTGCATGTGCGATTGGTTGTTTTCCCAAGTTCTTGAAATTTGGTGTCGGTGAGTTGTGATTAGGTTCTGGATGGTTTAGTTGCCCGGGGAGTAGTTCAATTGGTGCGGAAGAGGAAAAGGAGTGCATTACTTGAGTTACTCGATGGCAATTTCTGGTTATTTCGAGGATAGTGGGGAAGGAACAGAACAGCACACATTATTCGTGGAGAGAGTCGGGGAGATAAGTCTTTGATTTCTTGGATGCTTGTGGCTTCGTTGGTGCTTAATTTAGGGCAGGTTGATGTATGAATTAGACGAGACGCGTCTAATTGTTCGAAGTTTAAGTTGTAGGGAGGCTACATTTTTTTAATGGTTTAGTAACCTACTTATGTTTCGAAACGTTTGGTTTTTGAGAATTGGTGTGCATAGTTTGTTCGTCCTGCGAGTTCCAGGGTCTCTGTTAAATAGCCGTGTGGAAGAGATAGGTGGTTGAGGGAAGGAACGACTTGGGATAGGGTTTATTGTTTCGATCTGTATGTAAGTTCCTCGTTTTTAGATAATTTTGTGTCCTGTTGGCTTTCCCTCACACATCTCACAAGTTAATTTTTGTCTGGTGTTCATTCTTGGGGTTTGGTTTTTGGCGTCTCTAAACCTTTGTTTCCGTGAATTCACAAATCTTGTTGACTTGAAACAGGGCAGGGAATGAGTTCCTTCCTGGGAATATCATAGAGATCGAGGTTCACAATTTCATGACATATACACATCTGAAGTCAAAACCAGGGCCCCGTCTCAACCTTGTCATTGGTCCCAATGGTACAGGCAAAAGTTCCTTAGTCTGTGCTATTGGTATCGGCCTTGCTGGAGAACCATCGGTCCGCACTTTGCCTCTTGCTAATTGATTTTAGTTTGAATCACATCTACTTCTGTCGATGTTTGAAGTCACGATTGGTCAATGATTTATTCGTAGTCTAAGCCCCTGTTTAACATCTGTTCCTCGTATTTATCCTCCTCAATACTGTTTACAGTGCAAGGAGAGAGACAAAGGTATGACACTTGAGTGCCTAATGAATTGTAGTACTCCCAAGCGGACAACTGACAGGCTCTTCTCTTGGAGCAGTTGCTTGGTCGAGCTACAAGTATTGGGGATTATGTCAAGCGAGGCGAGGAGTCAGGATGGATCAAAATCACCTTGCAGGACCGGAATCCTGATAGTAAGATCTGCATCACTCGCAAAATCAACAAACAGAACAAATCCGAATGGCTTCTTGAAGGTATTTTTCATCGTTCACATGATCGTTTTCGTTCTCTAGCATCTATTCAGCATTTGTGAGCTCAGGTTAACATACTTTGTTCCAAATATGACAACTATAAACTTGAATTTTCGCCACTGCAGATAATAAAGTTACTCATGCGGCTTCAAAGAAGGAAATACAGGAGGTTGTCGCTAGATTTAACATTCAAGTCAACAACCTCACTCAGGTTCTTACCAGTCTCTTCTACTGCATTGCCATGTTTTAGGCAATCCGGATGCAATTTTTTTACTGTGCCCAAGTTAGACCTATTTAAGAGATTTGCAGTGTTCATATTTTCGTGTGGGCTGTCTTCCAGTTTCTCCCTCAAGATCGGGTGTGTGAATTTGCGAAAATGACACCTATCCAACTTTTGGAGGAAACTGAAAAAGCAGTCGGGGATCCGGAGTTGTCGAGACAACATGATACTCTTATCAAGAAGAATGACGACTTGAAAAAATTTGAGACAGTGAGTATCTTGTGAAATTATGTGCAATCATCGCATGGAGTTCCAGATTTTCAATTAGATAAGTAGTCTGTTTTCCGGTTAGTGACTTAGTAAGTTATTACATTTCACTGTATAGACCTGAAGAAAAGACTTGATATTGTATTGGTTCCATGTGTTCGTAGTTGTATTGTTAGATTTGTAGGTTGGTGTTAAGTCATTAGGCTGTTCTTGCAGTTGAACAATTGTTGTAGGTTGATTTGACCTCCTTCAATTTTTTTCAGAGTGTGAGACAACGCGAATCGGTCTTGGCAAATCTCAAAGCAAATAATGCAGACTTGGAGAGGGATGTGCGGCGTCTTCAAGAGCGGCAGAAGCTGTTGGAGACAGTGAGTTTTAATTTACGAATCAAAATTTTGGAAAGAGCCTGTTGTTAAATTTTTGTTAATTTGTTAATGGGCTGTTTATAGGGCAACAATCTTTCCTACGTTTTTCGTACATTGATTTGTACTTCTTTAGAATTTAAGATATTCTTAGTAGTGTCTACTTGCAACCTGGATAGTTGTATAGTACATTCTACATTCTATAGAATCCTGTTACTTTTATCATAGAGCTTGCATTCATTCATTTTGCTGATTATATGAAGTACGGTACAATATGGGATTTTGTTGTTCAACATCTTTGAGTGGCATCGAATCTATTATCTTGCAAATCTTCGCAGGATCTCGTTTTTGTTGCTAATTGTTTTCTTCGCAACGCAGGCTGAGAACCTAAAAAAAAAACTACCATGGCTGAAATACGATCATAAGAAAGTCCTTTTCCAGGAATCAAAGAGGAAGGAGGAAGAAGCCAAGCGTCAGCTTCATGAAGCTGCTGCGAAATCAATGGCTTTGAAGAAACCATTGGAGTAATGCTTAGCTTTAGAGATTCCAGAATCTGATTCATTCTTTTGGAAAGCTTTGCATTAGCTATTTGTTTTTGGCACTGTCAATCTTGATCACTGTTAATGATTGTAAGCTTGTCTTGTGTTCTTGAGTTGGAATGTTGCTGTACGTAATGCAATTTTTTTGTGTTAACAATTTCCTCATGGCTATTGCCTCACAGTGGTACCGACCGTTGGAGACGTTCTGTTTATATTTTGCAGTACGTTGAAAAAGAAGAAATCGGACTTCGAGGCAGCTGAGAGGAAGTCGAAACAAGTACATGAACGATTGGAGTCTCGCCGGCAGACGTTATGTGAAGAGGAGAGCAAAATGGTATTCTTAGTAGGACTATCATGTTTCTGTAGCTAACCCGGCTTACATTACCTAGCTACTTATACCACGACACCTAAAATGTGAATATGGCTTGGGCTTTGTACGATGCGCAGAGGGAACAAGTTCGAGCAAAGACCAGGGAAATTGTGGAGGTTAGCAAAAGAGAGAGTGTTCGGCAAGAGAAAATTGCTAGGGCTACCGCAGACCTTGCTACAGCTGAAGAAGAGCTTGCCAATTTGCCTGTTTATGAACCTCCAACGCAGGAACTGGTAAGCAAATCACTGAATATTGCAGTTCTGTTGTTCAAAACTGTTATTTAGCCATGTGTGTGCAAAATCAGCATAACGTTGTTGTCCAGCTTGCACGGTTTATAGTCGATCTACACTGGCTAATTTCTCAAAGAGCAGTGCTGCAGTCTTCAGAGTTCTTGTTTCTTTATAACTATCCGGTTCATCAATCCTGTTAATCATGGGCAATTTGTATGCCACTGGGTTTGACGGTATCCATGCCAATTCAACCTGTAATTTGAGCCGGTCTCACTGCAGACTTCAGTTGTATGTTTATCGATCAGCAAGGCCTAATGGTGTAAGGAAGAAATTATGATAGGGTTCACATGTCCTGCAGACGTTGCACTTCCATTACCAATGTAGTTCTTTCTTGTCGTTGCAGAAAGAAATTGGGGAAAAAATCCGAGACTTTGAACTTGGTGTGGCAGAGAGGCGAAATCAGAAAGAAGAAAAACATCAGGAGTACAATCAGAAGAGACGACAATGTGAACAAGTTGTTCGGAGGTGATTTTCCAATCCCTTGAAGTTGGAAGTTAAATAAAAAATGAATTGATAGATGGAGTTACTTTTTCTGATTATTAGTCCCTGAATTGGGAGAATCTCCCAAAGCTATATATATTCGTTTTTTTTTATGACTACTCGTGTTCAAGTTCACTTGGAAATAACCTCGTATGATGATCAATATTGGATAACAGAATAGCTGAAATAGACAGTCTAAAGAACCGTCGTCTCCAAGCTTTGAAAAACACTGGTGCTCGAGGGGTGATTGATGCTTACAACTGGGTCGAGAGCCATCGCAATGAGTTCCAGAAAAACGTGTATGGTCCAGTCTTGCTTGAGGTAGGTCGAACTTCAGAACAGGCGCCTCCATAGTGTGTGTTCTTGCTTGGGGTAACTAGACTGTTGGCTATGGGTTGTTGAACTTTAATCCTTTGAACATGGGTATCAAAGATAAAAGTTTACAGAAGGTAGTTGTTTTTTTTGAATACATGTGAACTCTGGAGCTCATAATTTTATCCCAACTCATCCTGCTCATAAGATACATGGAATTGTTACTGTTCAGTTATATTGGCTTTTGTAAGGAACAAGCTTAAAGTTGGAGTGGGCTTGCAGATACATATAGATGATAAGGAGCATGCAAAGTACGTGGAAAATCATGTTCCCGGCTACATATGGAGGGTAATCTCTTCGTATTGTTATGATTAATGTTTATGGAGGCAGTTGTTGTGGTTTTTCTATCTGGAGTTTTTTCTTAACTCACTGCGATTTCTGCAGGCATTTGTTACTCAAGATGAGAGGGACAGGGATCATCTTCAAAGGAACATAAAGAGTTTCGGGGTTCCTATCATCAATGCAAGAGAACAAAATCATCGAAATCCACCCCCTGTGACACTCCAGGTATCTTCACCTCCTAAATCGATAGTTAGTTCTTCCTCAGTTATGCTTGATTCCAATTTCTGACATGAAGTGTCTTCTTATCTGTTGTTGTGTTGATCATCAGCGTTTTGGCATTCCCAATGTATTTGACGTCTGTGCTGTCCACTTTAATCGTAGATGCAAGAAATGGGTGTTGTAGCACGGCTTGACCAAGTTATAAACGCTCCCGATGTCATAAAGCATGTCCTCAATGGGCAGGCTGTCCTGGACCAATCTGTGAGTAAAAAAACTACCTGCTATATATATTGCTCTTACCTATACTAACATTGCGTTTGTCTTAATTTAGTGCTGTGAATGTGGGTGCACATTGTGCCGTTTTTGTACTATCGCAGGAAGAATCTTTTTTTTATTACCGCAAATTATGAGGACGGGAGGATGCGCTTAAGTATTCATGTCCAATATGCTGTTGTTCAATGCAGTTCATCGGAACAGCCCAGGCGAATACCAGGGCAGATCGCGTAAATGCCCTGGGAGTAATGGACTTGTGGACTCCCGAAAATCACTATCGATGGAACAGGTCTTTGTACGGCTCACACGTTTCTGCGAGTGTCACGTCAGTTCGTCCAAGCCGGCTGTTTTCAGAAAGTAAATTCTCTAGCATTATGTTCTTCTGTTCACCAGATATATTGCCGATTGCTCCTCCACCATGTATTAAACACTGACGTTTGTGACAGTTCTAGTATAGAAACCAGTCCTTCTTCCATTCTGAATGACAATGCTCCGCTTTTGAGTGTCTGCATTGTTCTTATCTTTTTTAATAATCTACTTTTTTTCTAATGTTGGATTGATATGTCCCGCTTAGTAGGTGACGTTGACTTGTTAAAATTCTTCTAACTTCGTGATTCTTAGATATTGACGCGAGAGTAAGGAGTGACCTTGAGACCCAGAAGGTAGCTTTCGAAAAAGAGATTGAAAAAATTGATCAGGAGGGTCGTAAAATTGCTGGTGACATTCGTACTCTTGAAGAGGAAGCTTCTACTCTTCACAAACAGAGGGTAAGAGAGATGCTCACGGTTTCTGTATTCAGGTGCATTGTTGAATATAAAAGAATAGCATCCTCTGCCAAGTCTATTTAAAGATGGTCGCACATCTCTTATAGTCATTAGATTGGATGAATGCATGTATTTCAAGAGCTTGCTAGATTTTGTGCATGTATTTTAAACAAGCATTTCAGGGTCAGTACTTTAAGTCGTAAACTTCAAAACCAAAGTGAAACCTTCAATTTTATTTAGAGTAGCGATTGTAATGGATTTGTTCTAGGATATCACCGAATTGGAGTTGGTAGTAGTCAATAATAGCATGGGAATATATGGTTTTGTTAATCAGGAAAGTGGAACGTTTGTGCAACAGGAAGAGATCTTAAACAAAGTGAAGCTGGAGAAAAAGAAACGTTCTGATATGACTAGTCGAGTAGGTCAGTTACAGATCTTCTTCACTATGGCACCATCGCATGTATCTTAAGCACTATCGCTTTTTGGCCAGTTATTTAAATCTACAAATTAATGTCTCTGATCTGAGGTCATGTTCTGCGGCACCTTGTTAGGAGGTTTACTTAATTTTGACTTCTCTTTTTTGGATCTATATCAGATCAGCGAAAGAGGAAGCTGGATTCTCTCAAGTTGGAGGAAGACTGTAGGAGTGTGGAAGAGAGACTACGTGCTGGCATTACGAAGTTAAATCAGGATCGGAAGAAGAATGTTCTAATGCTCAAGGTTTGTTTAACTTTCATCTTCCTTTAAAATTCAGAGGACTTATCGGGATAGCGAAGAAGCCCACTTTAGTTTAGCATACAACACACAGGAATCGGTTGATCTCCGTTTATAAACTAATGTTATGGAGGATGGCTAACTCAGTTCTTTGCTGGTATAAGACTTCTGGTAGGTTAAAGAGCGAACAAGTTCCCATGTCCTGATTTCTTGGATACTGGATTTGGTAATGCAGGACCTGATTAAGGAGTTTCTGAAAAATCAGACCCAACTCATGGTTGAGAGTCTCGTTGTAGCCGAAATGGACATGAAGGTGATGCTCTTCACTCTATCATCAGATATTGAATAAGCTCTTCTGTCTTTCTCCTTAAAGATCCACTGGTTGGAAAAATGGATTTAGACTATGTTGTTAGTAAACTTTCGGCTTATTGCTTGTAGCTAGGTCAGTTTTTGACCTCAGAAACGAAATTACTTTGTCCGAACTACGTAGATTGAGGCAGTCAGATGTGAGCACCAGATGTGTACAGGATCTACAGGGTTTTAAATTCAGCTATTTGTTTTTACTGTACATCATTTTATGAGAGCCTTCGAATATCTGATTTCTTATTGTACGGTTTGAAGACCTTTCTGTGACTGATCTTATGTTGGATACAGGTCAGAGACATCGAGAGGGAGTTCAAGGTTCATGAACAGGACGCTCATTCAGCCCAGAGGAACTTTGCTAGCAGTAAGTACATAATTTATTTCTCACTTGTGAGTACGTGTCAGGATAGAACATTTGATATCTCACATGACTTGGCTCTTACCGGAGCAAGCTGGTATTTTAATGGAAATAGTGCGCTGCGTTGATTCTTTTGTTCATTATTAGCTAGCATTCGTCCTTTTCAAGCTCTGAAACTAGTGCAAACTGACCAGGTTTTCTTGTTTAATGTTTTATAACGTAAGCCAGTTGCAATATTTATAGTTGTTTTGCTGTGCAGGTCAACAAGAAACATCAAGATGTCGTGACCTTCTAAGAAGTGCTAAAGAACATGCAGAGCGAGTTGCACCACTGACAGCTGGGCTTCAAGCCATGTTCGAAACGGTGAATAACATCGCTAAATCTTTTTTCATTACTTGTATGAAATTTACATCTTGCGTGTAAATCGCTTATTACCTGTATATGAACTGTTGATACCTCCCAGTACTGGTTGAATGTCGGACTGGGCAACCCTGGCGATGTCCATTCATGCCTGTTATTGCCTGTCAAGACTCGTCGTAAAG
This sequence comes from Ceratodon purpureus, assembly GCA_014871385.1. Taxonomy (NCBI): domain Eukaryota; kingdom Viridiplantae; phylum Streptophyta; class Bryopsida; order Pseudoditrichales; family Ditrichaceae; genus Ceratodon; species Ceratodon purpureus. The sequence continues at coordinate 16,857,236 of CM026423.1, read as the reverse complement.
TTATTTCAAGTGGGTAATATAGGGAGGATTATGGAGTCAATTTTGAATTTGGAGTCTAGTTGTGAAATTCTGTTCCCTTGCCTTGCAGATGCCTGCCACGGTAGAAGACCTCGAAGATGCTATAAATGATGCTTTAGCGGAGGCAAATGCTGTGCTCTGTAATAATCCTGGCGTTCTTGAGGAATATGAGAGGCGGTGTGAGCAGGTCTACAATCTCTACACTGCATGGAAACAATGGAGCCTTTTGTGTTATTTTCATAACTTTATCAGATCTTTTGGTCACTTCTTTATTGTCCAGGTAGAAGCTGTTGGTCCCTAGTTCGAAACGAGGGAGTAATCGCGTTCTTCTGATGCTTATGTAATGTACTCGTCCATTTCGCCCTTCAATCCTACTAATTATGCGGTTTATAACTGGTGACTTCTCAATTGTAACAGATCGAAAGGTTGGAAACTGAGTTGGAAAGAGAGAGTGCAGAACGGCAAGCATGTTTATCAGAGATTCAAACTGTGCAGGTAAAATTTCGGTTACGTACATCACCTTTGTTTTGGTTTATACATAATGACCATTTGAAACTCTATCTACGTCAAGATGTTCTAAACTTCTCCTCTTGATGTCTGAATCTTTCTTTTTTCTTTATAAGAAAGAGTTTCACTACCCCAGGCTACAGTATCCTGCCATGTCACGTGTCTATTTCCCTTTACATCTACGCGATTTTACATTTCATCCAATGATTCTCCACACATGACTTTTTGTCATGCTCCAGCGGGGTATTTATGTCTTTATTTTGTTTTCATTTGTATCTACTTTTTTGGCCACGATAGAAATTGGCCTAGTGAGACAAAAACGCTGGTGATATTGATATATCAAATTTCTTCTTGCATTGAGCAGGACAAGTGGCTCCCAACACTACGCACGCTCGTGGCCCAAATCAATGAGACTTTTGGTCATAACTTCAGGGAAATGGCTGTTGCAGGGGAGGTCTCACTTGGTAAGCTATCTCTGCAGCAAGGCCACCACAGCTTGTTGTGTGCAGGAACGGTTTGAGTTGTATTTAGTTGTTGATCTGAGGTGTCCCATATGAATGTCGCTCTTTGATTTTTCAGTTGATCCGGCTTCACCATCCTTAAGCACTACGGTTTCCCTGCAGATGAGCATGGTAATGACTTTGACAAGTATGGCATTCTGATCAAAGTGAAATTCAGGTAATTTTGATGAATCAGTTATGATTACATCTTCAATGGTTTCACAAAAATGTTGCAACTGGTGTGGGCATCCAGCCAGCAGAAGATCAAGTCAATCTGGGCATCATGATCCTGTTTTGTTATTGCTGTCTTGACTGATCATGGTTTTGCTTCCTGTATGATCAGGGAGACAGGGGAGTTGCAGGTGCTCAGTGCCCACCATCAATCCGGAGGCGTAAGTTCTGTTTTTACTGACTAGTGGTGTTTGGACGAGTTAGTTGTGACTGATTTGAGTGTTTGGACGAGTTAGTTGTGACTGATTTGAGTGTTTGGACGAGTTAGTTGTAAGAGGATAATGTGAGCAACTACGGTGTTCTCTCTTTTGAGTTGTTGATGCGAGACCTGATTTGAGGTGTCCATTTTCCAGGAACGCTCTGTATCGACAATACTTTACCTGGTTTCCCTCCAAGATCTGACACACTGCCCCTTTCGTGTGGTGGATGAGATCAATCAGGGTATCCCTCACTTACTATTGCATTCCGGCGCATTTCATGCTAAGTCTTTTGGATAGTCGGACACTTATTAGTGTAGCGGATGTTGTTTATGTTGGATGCACACTACATGCCAGTCACTCGATGCCACTTATGACAATTCCCTGAAATATTAAAATATATTCACTCTTCCATTTCCAAGTGTAGAAGAATTTGCTGAAAATGTTCTTTTTTAGACTCCGTGAAGGTTGAGGTCTGCTCATTCCAGCCACCTCGATCACTTTATTAAATTGTTGATGAATTTTATTGCAGGCATGGACCCTCATAACGAGCGAAAAATGTTTCAACAACTTGTGAGGGCTGCTAGTCAGCTGAACACTCCACAGTAAGCTGTGCTTCTTTGCGCATTGCATGTCGAACAGCGAACAAGAGTCTAGACTAGGCTATTAACATCCGTGTTCGCTTGGTGAATATTTTTAGGTGACATGTTTGAAAAAAGAGACAGCCAGCATCATCTTTCTCTAATTGAACTCTGAGACCAACTCGTGGCTATGCTAGACGTTTGCTTACCTCTACGGATTTAGTAATATTTGTGATCTAAACGGGACGTGTTTTGAATCATTAGCACTGAGTTGGGCTTATTGTTGCAGGTGCTTCCTCCTGACTCCAAAGCTTCTCCCCAATTTGGAGTATACTGAAGCCTGCACCATTCTGAACATCATGAATGGTCCATATATAGATGATGCGGCTGAAAGTAAGTATAAATTCACATCCAGAGGATTTTTCAGTTCTTTCTCGTGAATGTCAATAGCCGCAGACAGGTATAATTTGCAGTAGTGGTCTCAGATATAAGAAGAAGGGTTTGTCCACTTCAACTTCCTTGCTTGAGGCACTTGATTGCTGGATTCTGAAAGCTTTATTCTGTGGTGCAGAATGGAAAGATGGCTTTTCATGGGCGATGGTCACTCAATCCGTGGCGACACACTAGTCGGGTTTGTTCCCTACGTTTCATTGACGGGTCTCAGTTCATGCGGTGAAGAATTCATAGCTCGGTTATTGCTGATGAAGGTTTTCTCTGTGACGTAGTTGAACATGAGAGATTTGTTTGGCCTCGAGCACATTTTGTTATGATCAGTGTATCAAGTTTTTTATTGGAATTCACAGTCGTACTTGGAACTATAGAACACATCGGAACCCGTATGGAATTCATTCATTTAAGCGATTCTCTTATGTGGATAACATTCTCCAGAGCTCAGTTTCTGTCCAATTAATACTGGTGAAGTCTCCAATTAGATTAGTCGTTTTCCAAACTGCAAAATTCCTATGGATTCCTATCTTTATCATGCCCTGGGGCCTCGAGAGCAGTGTGACCATGTGATGCGGAGCTTGGGAGCACTGCCAGGCTTGATAGTGAGTAGCCGGAACAAGAGCACGATCGACCAGGAATAGGTGAATTCTTGGTAATAAAGAATCTTGCTCGATAGTTTGACAGCCTGCAAATGCAAGTTGGCAATGTGACAAGGATGATTTATCACCAGTGAGAACTTACAAGGTCCATGTGGACTGACGTACCTTACTGGCAGTGACCCTACCCATCCACATCACTTGCTGACACTTATATTGTTACCTTATTTATGCAAGACGTGCTGTTGAGTCTCGTATGCACCTTATGAGCTCTTACAATTGGAAAATTTATCGTCAATAATACTTGAATCTTTCAAGCAAAGTATGCACTTGGAGACCATGTTTAGATATTTATTATTTACGAAGAGCTCAATACCATACCAGTACGTTCATATGGATGATAGTAAGGGAGAAATGTACTTTATCCCCCTGAAGTTGAAAGGCCTCAAAATTGCCAAAATCCCTCAAACCTGGCCACTTTCAGTACAAGGTGTAAGTTTTCAACTTTTGATGTATTTTGGGGAGAAATAACAATAGAATCTAGTACCTCCAACTCTTAGATTCAAATCCTAGCTGTTTGGGAGATTGTAATGTTCAAAGTTGGAATTTTTATTTTTTTTACTTGTTGCAAAATGGGTTTGAAGTGTTCCGTGAGCCAAAAAAATCAACTTCACAAGTAAATTTGAGCTGAGGCTCTTCAAACTCTTGTTCCTAGGTGCCCAAGTTAGGAATATGTCCATGCCCTTTTTACCCTCATACAATCTACAAAACCTAAAAAAATGCTTGATATTTCACATGGAGGTATGCTTGACATTCAGATTGGAACATGTCAAGCATCGCAAGGCTAATTACAAGGCTTGAGAGCCTCAAAGCGAAAGGTGGTTACAAAGACATTGGTATTCGTACTCGGCGAGGTCCACCCAAACGCCCGTTCTCGGGCTGCAACGCGCCAGCCGCGAGGCACTCCAAACGCTTCAACCTGCGCGATGTGATTCCTCGCCTGCATGTGTTTCAGGGAGGCTTTCTCCAAGAGCTCATTTTGAAGCTCCGGAATCTCATCGATGGTGAAAGTCACGGACTTTCGTGCTACTAGAAATATCCTGGCCAACACAGCAGACAGCGTCACCTCGTCCAAGTACTGAAACGTTGAGAGTGATACTATATGATCAAAAGACTCCGTTAAGTTCATGACCACGTCCTGTAGAGGACCCATCTTGTATCCCTGGTACGACTCTGGAATCGGATTCTTCTCGACCATCCCGTGGGAGATGTCGTTCCCAACGACCCTGCTCGGGCTCATCCCATGCTGCTTCTGGTGCATGTAGAGTTTGCGACCGAAAACACCCGTCCCGCAGCCCAGGTCCAGGACCGAGCCGGAAAAGTCATGTGCAGTCACCAAGGACTCCGTTGCTTGTTCGATCTTGGAATGACGCTTGGCCTGAGAGTCGTATGTTGGGGAGAAATTGTCGAAAGTGGCGGCGACAAGCGCGATGCCCTCCTTGTGCTTGCCCTGTTGGATTAGCGTGCTAGTGATGAGGACGTTGATGAGAGCGCGGTGGCCACCAGGGAATATATTGCGGATCGCGACGTCGTCGAACTCGTGCTCCCAACGGTAGAAGATGGCCGGCATGGGATTCACCTCCAACAAAAACAGTTTCCCGTCAGAGATGCGCTCACGAATATCCACGCTGCACCAGTTGCTGCCTTCCATCTTGTTCACCTGCCAGGCCTGCTCCGCGAGCTCCCGAATCCGATCGAATAGCACGGGATTCTCCGCGCGGACCAACGCCTCCTCCTTCAGGTTTGTGTGAAACTTGACGTCGAACGTTTGGAATTCACTGGTGCATTCTGGCGGGTACCTGTACCGTGTCGGGTTCATAGCCACCGGCGTATTGCCAAACTCGATCACCATGCAGGAATAATCCCGCCCCGGAATGTACTCCTGCACCACAATGTCATGCAGATTCTCCTTCACCTGTGGGGTTTCAATGCCATGACTGCCAGTGTGATTGTGGCCATCACTGGTGTCATTGTGGCCATTACTGATGGTATGTGCACCATTGCTTTTATCAGCCTCTGCTCGGCGTGGCGCAAGGCATTCATTGATGCGTTGGAGCTGGAGGTCGAGCTCCGCCTGATCGCGACAAAGGGAGTGCTCATCGATGAAGATGCTGGCGCACAATTTAGCAGGTTTGACGAATACAGGGAACTTCATGTCGGAGGCAGTGGCGGGCACGGGGAGGCCGGCTGCATGGGCTGCTCTGTGAAAATCGAGCTTGGAGCGTATGAGTGTGGTGCTGCTGTGCCCCACGAACGGGACGTTCAGCGACTCCAAGCGTCGAATGCCTTCGTACCCAGCCACAGTGTCCTCCGGTTGGCCCCACATGAAGTTCAAAAAGAGGTCGAAGCCCTCAGCCACAGCAGCATCGATTTCCGAAACCTCCGTGACCTTCTTTAAGTAACGATGATGAAACTCGTGCTGCGCTGTGAACAGCGATGGGTCAGGAGTGTCGTCATATTGCTCCGTCGGGAAGTTGACACCCTCGTAAGATGATTGCAACACGCATATCTTCATGACTGCTTGATTTAGACTTCGAACCAGCGCCGGTACTTTGACCCTAGCCTGGGTAGCAGCTGGCAGGACCGAAGTTCTCGGATATCTTGTCGATGCTGATTGAGAATTCAGTGGTTCTTTCTGCCTGGATTGCACAAGTCAATGCAATGCATCAGGATAAACTCTATAGTGTCACTTACTCTCCTTGATAACTTATCAATTGCGACATTTGGGAGTTGCTAGAGACACAAATGAGCAGACAGCATGCAGTCCAAGCACAAGAGCGCCAAGTTACTGTGCAAAGAAGATGGTGCTTCAAAGTGGTCCTTAAACAAATAAATCCTTAATATCCAACAAATGCAGCTAGCACATTGTCCAGCATGGAAGCAATTTAATAGTAATATTATGCCACTGTTCACCCATGCATGCATCGAAACGCTTCCATCTAATATTCAGCATTCAAGCTAGTAATCAATGACATCCGCAAATACAACGGGAGGAAATTAACACTACGACAACTCTTACAAGACTGACATAGATAACGCTCGATTTGTAGAAAACTCACTTCGGTCTGAAGCTAAATCGCTGCAGAGCGGGAGCACGAGCTACTGACTGAGGCCTCCGTAATGGGAGACTCATAGCCTTCCATTATTTATAGCAGACCCTATCTAGGACGTCAGTACTCAGGTATACCTTGATATTGTGAGAGATTTTAAAATCGGCTGGCCGGTCGATTTCCAGGAGATGTGAACTTCTGCACTCCAGCTAGGACTCAACTTAATTAGGACTTCACGCACCTGGTGCATTGATATCCAGATTTGGACATCCCATGTGAGTCTCGTGCACGGTACCTAGCAAAATGCAACTCGGATACATGAGTTCTATGCTGTACCGTGATTGCACGAGTGTAAATGTCCTAATCAGTTCCTAATCCCCATTATGTGTCCGGACACCATTTACCGCTGGACCCTCATCCTCACCGCAGGTGCTCCACTCCTCGCCATTCAACAGTGCTCCACTCCTCGTCCTCACCTGCTCGAGCACGGAGCTCCATCCATTCCTCTCCTTCCATCCATGGGTCATCCGGTGAGACCGTGACGTTACAGGTGCTAGCTGGAGGTCGCTAGCTAAGTTTAGTACCAGTGCAGTCGACTATACACCTAATCCCCGTCAGGCTTGCAGATGTCCATGCATGAGGACACCATCTTGGACTCCGAGACACAACTGGTGCATCATGTGCAAGGAAAACGTGCATGACAAATGTGTTACCTGTGATTTTTACTGTGTTGAGTTCATCAAGTTTTGGAGAGTGGCCGGAGAACAGGTTATGGACTTTTCAAGCTGCATGATGTGGACTACAAGTTGAATTGGCCAACTAATGTCGGCTTTAGAATTGTTCAAAGCTGGGGCGAGTTGAAAGGCTAATTAAATGGTTTGATGTGGAACTGAGGTCCAGAGATCCACTTGGGTGGCCCACTCACATTCTCTCTAGATTATTGCATTCTTATTTCCTTCAAACCATTTATCCCATCTGCACTTAGGTCAATAACACTTTTGTATGCAATGAAAGGAGTTCAATACAAGGTTCATGCAATTCTAGAGAAATTTGCATTTAACGATATAGCCAAGTCTATTACACTCCCTTTCTACTTGCTTCATCTCCAATGCTAACCTACAAAAACATCATATTATAATGCATGCAAAAATTAACTAACACCAGCCTTCCGTGACTTGAATGAGGTCTTAAATTCTTCATGCGTGGTACAAACCTCATCTCCTGCATGAAATTTACTAAAGTAATTTAGTACTTAGTTTTAACTTTTCTCAGTGAAACAAACCCCACAACATTGCTCTGAACCGACTCCACCCACATTGTCTACGAGCAGATTTAGTACAGAATTTTAATTCTAGAATTAACCTCCAACAGGGTTTCAACCACCACACCTTCAAGTGGAAGCCATTAGTAGATTCAATTCTAGGAAAGCATGGAGAAAAGATCCCATCATCTGCTTACCTCGTGCAGTCGATCTCTTGGAAGGATTTCCAAGGAACTTCATGTATCTCCTGCTCTCGTCCCCTTCTCACAACCCTGGTCATGATCTCCACATTAAGTTTGCGAGTTTCCTCACTATAACTGCACTCGGCCGCCTTTGCATCTAAAACTCTATCGTCCTCACAATGATAGGAGTGATTCTGAGCAGAACTCCTCAAATCAATTCATCTAAAAAATTGATGCTCTTTGCGTCGATCCTCTGTGCTTCCCGTGAGAACAAGTTATGCGTACCTAGATGCTCGTCATTCGATGACTCTGATACATCGTCATCAGACTCAGGTACACATAATCCAACGAGCAAGCGTCTCAGTCAGTTGCATGCCTTTCATCCTTCAAAGGGGAGCCTGGGGCAGACGCAACAGCGCCTGTGAATACAAACTTTCGCAATTCTACTCAAAGCAATAAGCCACCGGATCATGGAGTCGATGATTCTGTGGAGCGCTACTTTTGTTACGGAAGCCCAATGGAGCTGGTTTGCTTCAAGTTGAGAAGAGTGCAATCAATCTCCAAGACGAGTGTCATACATGTAACGTTCTTTCTCGTCCAAGACACACGTACTCACCACTACTTGAACGAACAGCAGTAGTCATTTAATCTGGCGATTGCAACACGGATCAATAGATAACATCATGGATCAACAAGGAGCTTCATAGTATCGCCGACACGATGGGCAGCATCTCGCGTATTTTTCTCCCAATCCGTGCGAGCGGTGACGACCGAGAGAATGGTCACGTCTGTAAGGATGCCGGACACGATGCCAACATAGAATCCCACGGCGTTCCAGTGGAACCGGAAGGCCATCAAGATGCCGATGGGTAACCCCACCATGTAGTAGGCTGCCAGATTGGAGACCGCACCCAACGCTTGCCAACCTGCTCCGCGCACCACCCCGGACAGAATCCCCTGCATGGCATCGGTCGCAGATAGCAACGCAAGGATGGGCATCAAGCGGGCCACGTAATTGGCCACCTCCGAGTCGTTTGTGAACAACCACCCCCACCAGCTCCGCGCGCTAAACAGGAATCCACCCACAGCTACGGCCTCCACAACGCCCACACACAGGGACACTCCCACCGCGCGGCGAGCGCCTTCAGGGTTGGCAGCCCCGAGTTCGTTCGACACCCGGATGCTCGTCACGGCGCCCACTCCGTACGGGATCATGAAGAAGAGAACGGACGTGGAGAAGCACACCGTGATGGCAGCTGTTTCCAGCTTCGGATTCGGAAGCAGCCCCGACAAGAGGACGATGAGCTCAAATGCCCACCACTCCAGGCACACCATGATGGTGGACGGGACGGCGAGCAAGGTCAAGCCCCACAGATCCTGAAACGCTGCACTGGAAAGGCCCGTCCATGTCTCCTTGCAATGCGGTGAGCGCTTCACGTATATGATCAGGATAAGCACATTCACCCAGTTGGAAATGCTGGTGGCAATGGCCGCGCCTCGGAACCCAAATCCGGAACGAAACACCATCATGTAGGTGATGGGGATGTGGAAGCACACCAGCGTGACGATGGAGGAAAGCGTCATCACGCGAACGAGGCTTTGCGCCTGTAGAAACTTCACCACACCTTGGAGCACCGCGTATGCGAATAGCGAAGGCACAAGGAACAGAGCGTACTCCCCAGCCTTATCGGCAATTTCGGGATCCTGGCCCAGCGACACGAGAATGCGTGTCAGGTTGCACCAGATCATGGCCACCGGGATGGACACAAGCAGTAGGACCACCACCCCGCGCTGCATAGTCACGCCCACCAAGGAGTAATTCTTGGCCCCGAAGGCTTGCCCGCACAGAGTTTCCAGAGCACAACCGATGCCCATCAGCAGGCTCATTCCCGTCACGTTAGTGAACGACGTCGCTAATGCGGCGCTGGCGAGCGCCAACGCTCCCAACTGACCCACGAACATGACGGACACGACGGTCAGGGAATACTCGAGAAAATTCACGGCGATCATCGGCCCCGCTAGTGCGAGCTGTGTCCCGAGTTCGTCCACGAACCACCCCCGACTCGGTTTGCTTGCGCCATCCTGAACCCCAATTGTACCAGTGCCCTCATTATCAACATCACAAACGAGATGATGGGTCTCATCTCCATTTTCACTGCAAAGGAGAGGCTCGACCGTGTCCGACAGAGGAGCTTCCATTGCTCAGCCAGCTCCAATCCGCGCGGCCAAAACGATTTCCCTGTCACTACAGCTAGCGTTTGAAGCTTATGGAGGGTTACTCTGGAAACGCTCAGCCTGAATTCTACGCGGCGATACTTCAGCGGTGTCGGTGGATAGTGATGATGAACGAACACCTGCACATATGCAGATTAAGCGACCATGGCCTGCCTATGCTCGAGTGGCGAGTGGCGGTCGGCATGGAGGGCGTGGATGGCGTGCCCTAGGAGTTTCGAACAGAGCTTTCAAAATCTTCCTCGAGTGAAAAGCATTAACTTTGGGAACATGATTCATTAACTCCAGCCTGTGAGGCTGTGGGTGACAACAAGGCTAGATCCATCCAAACTGTTCATCCGTCGCCATCAAAGCCACGCTCTTTCGCCCATTGTTCCTCTTCCACAATCGACGCACAGTACCAAGATTGCTGCAATTCACCTCACTTTCTGGAGACTGCACTGAAATTGACGAAACTGGTGCTGCTATAATCAAGTACCGTAGTGTATAGAAAACATGTCGTTGAATACTCTCAATCTCTCAGCTCCTTCTTCATGGCTATGGCTCTGTCTTCATGACTTCCATTGTTAGGATGCAGTCTCCTCTGAGCTGATCATGTCCGTGCCATACGACAGGTAAGAAGATTCATTTTGATCGAACACACAGAACGCTATGGTGTCGGCAGTAGTGATCGGGAGGTATGTCTTTCTGGCATTAGGATTGGCGCAAGCTTGCGTTGTACACTACACCTGCATCACAGACGGCACCCCTTTCGTTCGGAGCTTCTCACCCCGTACTATACCCTAACCCCCTCTTATCCTTTAATTCCTACTTCAATCCGATGAAGATTGCACAACCTGGAGACAGACAGGAGTAGCTTGCAATGTACTTTTAACATATTTTCTGAAGCACCGATCAATATGGGCTTGGTGCAGGTGGATGACCGCAACTCTAATCGACTTCTAAATCAACGTGGCTGCCAGTTTGTAATATGGCTCCTTCGTACAGTACGTTGTTCCTTCTGTGTTGTACAATTTTGCAAAACTGATTTCTGGTGAGTCCTTTTGATTTGATGCAGGTGTGGGTTTGCTATAAGGAGTCCAGCCTAGCCAGTCGGCTTCTATGGGTCGTTCTCCTTATCTGCTTCGGCAGGTGCGTAAGATCAGGCTTCTGCATTCCTTTCCCTCATACCATGTTGGCACATGATCAACGATATACTGAAATTACTAGTTGATAGCCTGATTTAGGGCTTAGAAGTGTCCATTCTCTGTGCAGCATTACAACTTGCTGGTATGTGGCGATCGAACTGTTCAAGATGTCTCCTGAAGACCCCATGTATTACGTGCTGCTCAGAGATCGTACTATGAGGTGAGTGGTATCACACCTTGCCGAGAATTGTGGTTGATTTTGCAATTGATTCAAACTAAGGTCGACTGTCCTAAAAGCGCCCCCTGACCCAAAAGCGCCCTGTTCTAATTCTCTTGATTGTGAGAAGAGAGATGTACCTCATTTGTAGAGTGCGCATTTGGGTCAAATCTTACTTAGCAGTTTGGAATTTTGTATAAAATTCAGAAATGCGAATTACATGTTGCAAATTTTTTCAATCCTTGTGAAAACCTATTTTGAATGTGATCATATTTTTATTTCGAATTTAATACTGCTAAAAATAGGTCAGATCGCTTAAGTTCGTGCTTTTAGGACAGTCGACCTTAGTGATTTGAACTGAAGTGAGCAATTTTTGTCAAAATGCCAATATTCCAAGTGTTATTTCGACATACCAAAACTGACATTGTGATGGCACATTTGGTAATGCTCCCAGAATGGCACCTCCAATGCTATTACGCTCCATTGCCATTACAGAGCACACATGTTCGCTTTTCTATAATATCACTAGTTTTATAATATCATCCTCTTTTTGTTGTATTTCAACCATCCTACAAGTGCCAATTTTGCGGAATGTTGCCATTACAATGGAATTGAGGTTTGAAGAGCCACTTTGCGTAACATTGCCATTTCAGTGGAATTGAGGTTTGAAGTTTAGCAGGATGCATGTAGTATGCTGTACTGAGCGAAGTACCACATGTTGGAATTTTGTGGCAGAAAAGGTGGACGGGGAGCAGTGTACTAGACAACGGACACACCCCAAGCATTTATTGACCTTCCACGTTGTATGATACATGCTCTGCCTCAGGACTGGATTCTACACTTTTGCAGGTCGGGATTGCGTACTTTTCACAGGGCAAGTGATGAAGGACGCTCTTCCAACATGCCATCAAAATTAGCATAGCACTTATTTCCATTTAAAGCCTGCGAGTGTCAATAGGTTGTCTTGCTTGGTGCAGACTCTTGGAATATAAGAGTTTCGCTTCACATGTTTCATAGAATTGGTACGGTCACTCATCCTGAATTTTGCAATACAGCGGCGTTTCGTCATTGCATTCAATTTCACTTGAGCTCAGAGGACATGTTCATGTGGTATCTTCGTTAATGTTGTGAGTTTGACCGCGCATGGGTCAGAGGGCAAAATGCCAAATGACAGTCTCCAGCGTTGGGCTCCACCCTTGACTATGATAATGCATTTTGCCGAGTTACCGATGCGTAACCTTATACATCGAGGCTGTGAAATGACTGTCAAGAGTTTTAGCAGCCGGAGAGCCCCACCTTCAAGTTGTAGTGCGAGCAATGGAGGTCTAGCCAAACACCGAAACTTGACAAGTGAAAGTGCTTTTGTGTGATAGTAAGGGGGAAATGACATGATGCTTGGAGTACAGCACATCAAATGAAGATGAAAGCGGACCTAGTATTTAGGGCTTCACAGTTTCCTGCAATGCAATTCGAGTACAGTAGTGTAACGAAATGGGTATACTGTATCGCAGTGCTGCCCCCTAGCCCGGGTGACGCCCTTCCGGGCATGGCAACAAGGGGGAACACTGTGGCTCCTTCCTGGCACCGCCTCACGAGACAGCATCGAGACCCCGCAACTCCCCGTTGGCGTGCCCATTTTCTGTGCCCACGAGATGATGCCCTCAGCTAAGTTACATCATATTGTACCCTCTCAATTCGACAGTCCAATTCCCTCAGTCAAATATGTGCCATGACCTTGAGGCTTGGTCTGTCTTCCCTGATTTCTATTACACTCGAATTTGACATCACTTGAACCGAGCTTGAACCTCCTCAAAACTCCAATTATCCATACTGAAGAATTCTAGGGGTTGAAATTTGAGAAACTTCGAAAGTAGAATAAGAAAGACGTGGAAGATAGTAGAAATGATACAAAGTTCCATCAGCAACTTAATTTCTGCCAATCCAGATGAGTAAGAGTTGAAGAAAAGAGGATCCCTTCTGTGTTATAATGAGTAAGAGAACTTTCACAAGCCCACCGACCATCCAGACTGAAACTCTATCCTGCTGGTCATTGAGGGAAAAAATTGCAACCTAATTTTACTGCAAACAAATCCAAATCTACGAGCCTTTTTGCAAACAAAATTTACATTAATGAATCCCGGTACTAGAACATCAAAGCAATGATTCTCTTTCTGTAAGCTGCCATATTACTTCTCAGACAGGTCTACTGCCCCAGTCTGTAGGCCTCCACCCTCTTGGAATGGGTCCCAGTCCCCACTAGCTTCTTCTTATAGTCCAGAAACACCACGGGTCTGAAGGCTGGGGGTTTCAGATCGCTACAAAACTCCGCAGCTGGCTGGATGACTGAATCATTGCTAGTCACAGCGAAGTTGCCCATCACGGTGCGCGCGATGGGGCCAGCTACAACTCGATGGGTCACACTCTTGAACCTGTCATTACTTATTATCTGAACAGATGCACCACAACATGACTAGGCAGATGAGCAGCAGCATACAGTCACGTGAAAAGATTCACTTAGATCAGGAAATCTGCACAAGCACCAACATGCCAAAGATGAAGGATCATGGCATGGGCATACAGCTACTTGCTTACAAAACCGTACCTGCAAAAGATCGCCGATCATGAACACGAAGGAGTGGGCAACGGGAGTCACAGGTACCCATCGCTCATCCTTGAGTACTTCCAGCCCAGGTACTTCGTCTAGGTGAATAAGTGTGAAGATTCCTCCATCCTCGTGGGGGCGAAGTCCCATAACAAGATCCGGTTGTGGACAAGGCGGATAATGAGTTGTCACAGTTCCGAAACGTGAAGTGTGCTTCCTGGTCAGGAACTCTGGGGTCTGACCTAAGGCCTCAGACACCAAGGAGAAGCTCCTCTCAATGAGTATGTTTACCGATTGACCATAATTTTCCAGCGCCTCTCTGCGGAAATAAACGAAGAGAATCAAAGGATCAATGAATCATCGAGACTCCGACAAATAGCAAGATAGCGTCACCATGTGATCATATTATGTAACTTCGTGCATTCATGTCATCAACTTACTGCGCGCCAGGGGGTTTCGCGAGCACCAGGTCGTAGAATGAGCCTCTATCCGACTTGCGGTCCTCTTCTCCGGAGAAGTCAGTGAGAATCAGGAGATTATTCCAATCCCTCACAACACCTTGTCCAGTGTAGGAGCGTCCACAGCCCTTGCCGGCATTCTTCGTCTGTCGATATTCTTCCCTCTCTGCTGCCGGCAGGGCGAAGAACCCCTTGATCGCGTCCAAGGCTGCATCCATGACTGCGGCTGGCACGCCATGGTTGATCATGTGGAAGCAGCCCCAGTCTTCACACGCCCGCACAATCTCAGCCAGCACCTGCCTCTTCCCAGGTCCTCCGTCCTCCATCATTGCGAGGTCGATGACCGGTATCTGCTCCTGTGGGCCTTCAGAGTTGAGCGATCGGGACACGCGGTCATGAGGAAGCTTGATGTAGTCTGGTGGCACCTGGTCTATACCGCTCTCGACAACGGATATGAGCAAGTCCTCTAGTTTCGTGGTGTCGATGGAATTTCCGGACTGCATATTTGGACTATGAGCAAGCGGTATGTCAAGTCCCATGGTTGCGAGTTGATCGAAGGAGAGGGATAGCGCTGTTTCTATGCATGGAAGAGCAAGTCTTTGTATATCAGTCAGGGCTCAGGAGTGTTCATGCGAGAGAATAGAGGCACTTCCACTTCATATATGCAGAATCATTGAAAATAAGGGAGCCTGATTATCAAGGCCATGTCCGACTTCGTATTCAGAATACAGTCATTGAGAATTTGCGAATTGCCGCTGCCAATTGGAAAACATACTTGCAATGACACCTGCATAGTCACAACCAGTTGTAGCGCTTGGATAGAAACGAAGGAATATCGAGATATATATGGAGCGCTAAAGTCTTGCATGAAATTAAAGGGCTTGGACTTTTGTGATATTTTCATAACTTTATCAGATACTTTGGTCACTGCTTTATTGTCCAGGTAGATGTAATTGGTCCTTAGTTCGAAATGAGGAAGCAATCGCGTTCACCTGATGCTTCTCTAATGGACTTGTCCATTTCGCCCTTCACTCCTACTAGTTACATGCCGTTTATAACTGGTAACTTGTCAATGGTAACAGATTGAAAGGTTGGAAACTGCGTTGGAAAGAGAGATTGCAGAACGGCAAGCATGTTAATCAGTGATTCAAACTGGACAGGTATAATTTCGGTTATGTACGTCACCTTTGTTTTGACATATTCATTATATTAAGTACCATTTGAAACTCTATCCACATCAAGATGTTTTAAACTTCTTCTCTTGATGTCTGAATCTTACTTTTTCTTATAAGTAAGGAGTTAATTCAATACCCCAGGCTACAGTATCCTGCCGTGTCAGGCGTCGTTTTCCTTTACATCTAGGCGATTATTCATTGCAGTTAATGTTTCTCTACACATCATGGTTTTTGGTCACGCTTCAGCGGGGCATATATTGAAGTCTTTATGTTGTTTTCATCACCTCGTTTCCCTCCAAGATCTGACACACTACTCCTTTCGTGTGGTGGATGAGATCAATGAGGATATCCCTTTCGGATGTGATAAATGATCTTTGCTCTAAACGGGAAGTGTTTTAAATCATTAGCACTGAGTCGTCAGCACTAAGTCGGGCTTACTGCTGCAGGTGCTTTCTCTTGATCACTCCAAAGCTTCTCCCCAATTTGGAGTATACCACTAGTACAACCCAGGGATTCTGGGAGCTGGGAGGCCTGACGCAGGGGGGCGAGAACCCCAGGAGCCCCTGCCTCCGTGAACCTAGCTAGCCCGGGACCAATGGGAGGCTTATGTTCCTATTGCCTCCCCCAGCAGGTGCTCCCGGGAGTCGAGAGTGGCTTCGTTTTTGAACTCGGGGAGGTTGTCTGCATTACGTGTAAGCATTTAGTTGTATCTCATTTTTTCAAACTCCGAGTTTATCTCAAGCTGTATTCAATTTTTCCGCATGTGACGGTGTAGAAGAGAGGGTCGCCGGATGTGTCTGCACCTGGCAGCATTTTGGGATGGGTGGGATTCGTGCACTAACCGTCATTTGTTCCTGGGACTATGACATTAACCGCTTCAGTATTAATCACCAAGTCTTTAAAATCACACAAGGTGTTGGCACACAGGAAATTCAAATGTTTACAATGCGAACAGAGAAGTAAATTCTAATTTCAAACGCAGGAGTAACCAAGCATTGTCTTCTGCGGTAAACTGTGTCTCTAAATACCCAAAGCACAAGCAGTCTTCGTAGCATATATCATCCGAGTTTACATTCTGGAAAACCCGCACATGTTCTTTCTCCCTGTATCGAAATGGGTTCAAAATACCCATTACAACTACGAACAGTAAACTGAAAAAACACAACAGAAATATTGAAGGACACACTGTATTACAACTCCTGCTATGTACGTGCTATTCTTGGACTGTCTTTGAAGTTTCTCAAGATAACAATTCGCAGGCATTGCTAAGAAAAAAAAAACATATTTACCACAGGGTCAAGTATATGGTGTGTATGATATTGCCATCCCTTGTAATATGACTGAACACTATCTTCAATATCTTTTCCATAACGAAGTGTAAGCCGATAAACACAAACTGTCTACATAAACGTGTGTAGATCACAAAATCAAACGATGCGTATGTATGGCTGGGGATGTCAGCTAGCTGCACACCGACGTTCCATGACGCTCCGTGCTTGTACAATGGTATTATCTTACCAACCGCTTCGACCTAGCTGCAGGAGAATGTAGTTTCATTTTTCATTGTCTCCTCCAGCCGATGAGTCTGTGCTGTCCTTAAGAAGCTCCTCTGCCCACTGCACACCGGGATGGGATGTTACGTCCATGTCTCCGTTCTCTTCATCGGCCAAGTCCTCTAACAGGAGATCATCAAAGGTCTCCGATGTAGGTACTGGAGGAGATCCAGAAATATGAAAGGCGGTGCTACTCCATTTGGGGGGATCAGATTCTGTAAAGGATGCGCTAGAACTGCCTCCACTTCCTTCCCCTCCAAGCCCATTCTTGATCTGCCACATCTCCAGCTTCGTGAGTTTTCCCTGGTTTTGCACACGGGACGTCCTCAGTAAGTGTGTCAGGGACGTAGGCAGAGGTTCATACATCGCTGCGTCATCAATGTCTGCAGCCTGTTTCCCCCCCATACGTCTGACCTTCCCGTCGTCTCCATCATCCTCATCATCCGCATCCTCTTTACTGTCATCCTCAGCTGCTCCCTTCTCATAGTCTGTATCCACTTTTTTTCTTTTCTGATCATCCCCTCCATCTCCTCCGTCGTGGCCGTTGCCGCTGGCACCTCCTCCGCCTGTCCCGATGCTGTTTGTATTTTTACCTCCAGTCGGATATCCCTGAGTTTGTCCTCCAGAATCAGGAATCGCCTCCTTATTCATTGGACCATCACCATGTTTGTTTGTCTGCGATTCCTCACCCCCCTTGGTTTCTGCATATGCTGAACAGAATATCCTCATCAGTGTTTGAAAGGAATTAGCATGAAATGAATAACTAGGACTAGGTATACGGAAAAGAAGTCGTCACATCATCTTCAATTGTGTAACTGAATTGACGTCATATAGATTTATAATCGGAATATAATTTTATTACCTTGGGGCTCCAACGCTTTCCCGGCTCCTTTGTTGTCCAGAGACGCAGCGAACGTGACATCATTATGTCCTGCCGAGATATATGTTTCTTCAGAGTCGGATGTCATTTTTGACTTCCCACGGTCTTCACGACTTGGTGCACCTACGGGTGAAGACTTCACAGTGTCCATCGCTGAACCTCCCTGTTTTGTACGCCCCCTCCATACCAAAGAATTTGCTGCCAGTCTTCTCCCATGGCACTCAGGGTTGTCTATTCGGACGGACATGGGCAAAATTTCCGGACATAGACGGACGGACGGACGGACGGACCGGTCGGTCCCCGGACATACTCGGACATTGAGGGGAGGAGGAAAATTACTAAGTTAGTTTTTTTTTTTTACAACTTACCTATAGGGGAAACATATTGATGACATGGACAACGAACGATGACGGGGAATTCCACATATGCAAAAGGGGTGCCAGCATGTGTAGGGGGCGAGAGCGGGTTCAGGGGGGCGCGAGCGGGTTCAGGGGGGGGGGCGCGAGCGGGTTCAGGGGGGGCGCGAGCGGGTTCAGGGGGGGGGGCGCGAGCGGGTTCAGGGGGGGCGCGAGCGGGTTCAGGGGGGGCGCGAGCGGGTTCAGGGGGGGGCGCGAGCGGGTTCAGGGGGGTTCAGGTAGATAGTAAATTTTTGACAATGCAAAAAAACCTAACATTTTCATTAGAATAATATATTGGGGCTAAGCGCAATGACAAAAGTGTAAATTCAGCATAGAAAAAATGAGATACTCGTGAGCCAAAATACATGGACTTTGCAAAGTTGTATACATTTATGAAAGTAAAAGCATTTCATTACCAATTCAAACCAAAACATTACAAAAACTGTAGTATATGAAAACTAGTCACTTAGTACTAAGTTGTAACTATTCCTATTCATCTGCATCTACTCCCGCTGTGCCACTTGGTCCCGCTCCATCTTCCAGCGTCAAGCTGCGCCTGGCTCTCGTCCGTGTTCGCCGGAATGGGCCATCACTTTCACTGAGAGAACGCAAAATTTGCGAGTTCCTCAATTCTCTCAATGTACGCAATGTCTGTGGAGAGTGTTCCTCCAGAAGAAAGTCAACAGCCTCATGTTTGAAAATTAACTTCCACTCCGAAAGAGACATTTGGACTGCATCACGGGCGGTCAAAGACATGAATTGACCTTCGAGGTCTGTAACCAATTCCCCGTCCTTGTTCCATATGAGGCCTTTTGGGTGATTACCAAGTTGGAACTTCCTATGCTTCGGATCCCAGTATCCATTCAAAGTCTGATAGAAGAAATTTTGTTTTCCTTGGTCCTCCTTCTTTGATCCAATTATCTTCTTTGCCACCCTCACAATCTGATTGGGGTCATCCTCCCATCCCAACTCGTCACTTACATTGCTCTTGAAGACCGAGTGAGTCTGGGCCCGCCAACTCCAAATCAAATCTTCCCCCCACATGTTGCGGTACTGTTCACCTGGTGTGTTTTCGGGATTTTTCTCATGGCTTGGTGGCATGTATGGAGTGAGTCCAAAAACCTCGTACAAGCGTTCATGGAACGGTGATTTGCACACCGGGCAAAATCTCCTTACCAAAAAAATGTTAATTAAACACATAGGATGGAACATGTGGGTACATGATCCAACTGCCCATCCACCCTCAGGACCAAATGGATTTATACACACAGGGCATACTTTTGAACCATCCATCACCCACGGTTGAGGATTTGGCCAAAGCTTTCTGCTATTAACTCCTTCCTTCATTTGAAGATCATGGCACGAAGTTGCGTTTACATCGAAATTCAACTTGGCCCAATCTATGAGTTCAGGATTCGATTCTTGCTTTGCCATGGTATCTGGATACATATCATCTGCGTTAGTCCATGAAGTGAGGCCAAAATTCCTTCGTTTGTTGTGTTGCAAGTACGATTCGTCGATCTTCTTGAACTCTAATGCAATTTGGCGCCCGTGATCAACGCTGAGAATGGTTGCTACTTTCCACTCGTAGTATGCTTTAGCAAACTTAGAAACAAGGAGCCGCAAATCATTATTGGCTCTCTTCAATGTCTCCACTTCTCCCGTTAGAGCATCGGGTGGAAATGACAAGGAATCTTGACTTAATGGTCCATCTATGTCCACATAGGCTCGCGGGTATGGGGCTGGTGGAGGCAATATCACTCCAACTCGTCGTCGTTTTGCTGGAGTGGAAATATTCTCCAACACACCGGCCGTTGCAACATCAACTGTGTTGTTGATGTAAGATTCATCCACCAACATTGGATCTTGAACTACAGGTATATCATTGGCTTGAGAAGACTGAGGTCTTTCTCGTTCTTGCAATTGATTGCGCAAATCTGATATTACTGCATCTTTTGCTGCTGATTCCAATCGTAGTTTTCGGATGGTCTCTTGTAACTCTGCTATGAAGCCATCCTTTTCTATTAGCTGTAATTGTAACTCCCCGACCTCCTCGGTCTGGTTAGACTGGTCATTTCTAACTAGAACCGGCATGCCAAGAACCATCGTAGGTTCAGTTCCGACCACGTCCAAATTAGCTGCCGTATTTGGATCGTTTTCCACGAAGATGTTGTTCGCATCGTCGTGAGGTTCTATGACGTCCGCTGGATGGTTCATTGGAGGCTCTACAGCCATATTTGCTGGTGCTGCAATTCTACGTGGTGGACGTTCTCCACGACGACCATCGGAATCAGAATCTGGTTCAGACTCTGCTGTATCAGGCTCCCGCACTTGTGTTTTTTCCTTCATTTTTTTCCCCAGGCCACCATCTGCGTATTTCCTTTGTTTGGGAATGTCACGCTCTGTCGGCGCCCTAACACTCGGCGTGGATTTGATGGTGGACCAATCCACCACTTTGTGAAGCACCACCTCAGCATACACCATTCTGCAAATGAACAATGGTACTTCATTGCGTTCAACACATCGTTGCTTGTATAGATGCTGGTAAACTTGTATAGAACGTTCAACAAACTCCGCATTCAAGCAATAATAGAGGTTAGCCTTGTCTGAGATCCTGTGTTTTCTGTGCCGATCATGTGGAAATATTTTTGTGATGTGGCACCACTCAATGAATTCCTCGCATGTGGAATATTTCCACGGTTCCGGCTCATCTTGCCAACCTCTAAATGCCAACTTTGTGGGGTTGTTCAGCACATGAAGCCGCTTCTTCATCTTCTTGCCACCACGCTTCCGTTCACGATCTCTGATTTTCTTCTTCTCGGCCTTGGTGAGTGGCCTTTCCTCCGCCGGATCTGGGTTTCCCTCCATCGTGGTGTACTGGTAAAGTTTTCTGTGTTAAAAAACACACCAACTCCTCAAAACTTCCCCCAATTGATTTTAAAATTTCCCTCCGTGGTTGATTATGGTATTGTAACTATACTTTGTGGCCCACCCAAGTATTCAGCAATAAGCCACCATGAGGTAGTTTAGGGCCCGAATTCCCGGATGAGCGTACAAAATAAGGCTGAAAGCTGGTACGTGGCGTTGTCAAAATACTGTAGACCCCACCCAAGTACTCAGCAATAAGCCACCGTGAGGTAGTTCAAGGCCTGAGTGCCAAGGTGGAGCTAAAAAAAGTGGGGGGGGGGGGAGGGCGCCCCCTTCACTTATATAGTCGGGGGGGGGGGGGGCGCGAGCGGGGTCGGGGGGGCGCGAGCGGGGTCGGGGGGGCGCGAGCGGCCGAGGGGGGGCGCGAGCGGGATTAAGGGGGGGCGCGCGCGGGTTTAGGGGGGGGGGCGCGAGCGGGTCTCGGGGGGGGGGGCGCGAGCGAGGCAGGGGGCGCGAGCGGGTATGGGGGGGCGCGAGCGGGTATGCGGGGGGGGGCGCGAGCGGGTTCAGGGGAGGTGCGCAAGCGGGTATGGGGGGGCGCGAGCGGGATCAAGGGGGGGCGCGAGAGGGTCCCCCCTTAAAACAAACTCTCATTTCCTTAGGAGTACCATTGAAGAAGGTTGGAAGACAATAATAAAAACAAATGCAATGGATTTTTTCACCATTTCTCTCTAAAATAAAATTAAAAATTAAAAATTAAAATGGGATATGAAAATAAGGAATACTGATTTGAATAATTTGGGGATGAGAAATCAAATTATAGAAAAACAATCATGACTATAATAAGGGACTCGGGATAAAAAGGGATGAATAACATGGGATGAAAGAAGTTATCAAGATGAATAAATGTCATGGTGGTTAGAAACTGAAATATCTCATAACGGAATACTGATCTAATGCACCATGAATAATATAAAGTTGACTACAAGAAAATTAGTGTATTAATATTAGAATAAAATAAAAAGAATAGCATGGTGTGGAAGAGAGTTCGATTAGAGTTTACAAAAATAAAAAATATAATGCATTGAACATATGGATCCTACAATGCTCTAACATATAATTAAAAAAAAAAGAATCATAAAGAAGGGCTCGATGCAATTGGTTTGGCATATAAACGGAATAAAATTAAATCAATAGCATGGAGTGGAAGAGATAAAAGGAATAAAATAAAAAGAATAGCATGGTGTGGAAGAGAATTCGATTAGAGTTTACAAAAATAAAAAATATAATGCATTGAACATATGGATCCTACAATGCTCTAACATATAATTAAAAAAAAAAGAATCATAAAGAAGGGCTCGATGCAATTGGTTTGGCATATAAACGGAATAAAATTAAATCAATAGCATGGAGTGGAAGAGATAAAGGGATTAAAATAAAAAAGAATAGCATGGTGTGGAAGAGAGTTCGATTAGAGTTTAAAAAAATAAAAAGTATAATGCATTGAACATATGGATCCTACAATGCTCTAACATATAATTAAAAAAAAAAGAATCCTAAAGAAGGGCTCGATGCAATTGGTTTGGCATATAAACGGAATAAAATTAGATCAATAGCATGGAGTGGAAGAGATAAAAGGAATAAAATAAAAGGAATAGCATGGTGTGGAAGAGAATTCGATTAGAGTTTACAAAAATAAAAAATATAATGCATTGAACATATGGATCCTACAATGCTCTAACATATAATTAAAAATATAAAGAATCATAAAGAAGGGCTCGATGCAATTGGTTTGGCATATAAACGGAATAAAATTAAATCAATAGCATGGAGTGGAAGAGATAAAGGGATTAAAATAAAAAAGAATAGCATGGTGTGGAAGAGAGTTCGATTAGAGTTTAAAAAAATAAAAAGTATAATGCATTGAACATATGGATCCTACAATGCTCTAACATATAATTAAAAAAAAAAGAATCCTAAAGAAGGGCTCGATGCAATTGGTTTGGCATATAAACGGAATAAAATTAGATCAATAGCATGGAGTGGAAGAGATAAAAGGAATAAAATAAAAGGAATAGCATGGTGTGGAAGAGAATTCGATTAGAGTTTACAAAAATAAAAAATATAATGCATTGAACATATGGATCCTACAATGCTCTAACATATAATTAAAAATATAAAGAATCATAAAGAAGGGCTCGATGCAATTGGTTTGGCATATAAACGGAATAAAATTAAATCAATAGCATGGAGTGGAAGAGATAAAGGGATTAAAATAAAAAAGAATAGCATGGTGTGGAAGAGAGTTCGATTAGAGTTTAAAAAAATAAAAAATATAATGCATTGAACATATGGATCCTACAATGCTCTAACATATAATTAAAAAAAAAAGAATCCTAAAGAAGGGCTCGATGCAATTGGTTTGGCATATAAACGGAATAAAATTAGATCAATAGCATGGAGTGGAAGAGATAAAAGGAATAAAATAAAAGGAATAGCATGGTGTGGAAGAGAATTCGATTAGAGTTTACAAAAATAAAAAATATAATGCATTGAACATATGGATCCTACAATGCTCTAACATATAATTAAAAATATAAAGAATCATAAAGAAGGGCTCGATGCAATTGGTTTGGCATATAAACGGAATAAAATTAAATCAATAGCATGGAGTGGAAGAGATAAAGGGATTAAAATAAAAAAGAATAGCATGGTGTGGAAGAGAGTTCGATTAGAGTTTAAAAAAATAAAAAATATAATGCATTGAACATATGGATCCTACAATGCTCTAACATATTATAAATAATCATAAATAAGGGATCGACACAATTGGTTTGGGAGATAGACGTTTTACAATTAAATCAATAGCATGGAGTGGAAGAGAGGCTAGAGCTGCATGAGAGGTTGTGCAAGTATAAAATCCCAATACTGTGTATTTTTTAATTTGTTTTATTTTATTTTTTTCTCTTAGAAAGTAGTGTAGAGATTTCACTATTTCCAGAAGAGAAATAGAAAATAAAAAATGAGATAGAAAAGGAATGGAAGGGGGGGGGCGCGAGCGTGTCTGAGGGGGCGCGAACGGGTTGGGGGGGGCGCGGACGGGTATGGGCGCGAGCGGGTACAGGGGCGCGAGCGGGTGGGGGGGGCGCGAGCGGGTACGGGGGGGGCGCGAACGGGTATAGGGGGGGCGCGAGCGGGTACAGGGGGGCGCGAGCGGGTTCAGGGGGGGGGGGCGCGAGCGGGTCCGTGGGGACTATATAAGGTGGGGAGAAGCTCTCGCCCCCCTCACTCCTTCCCACTGCGGCTCCTTGTCCTGACGTGTGAAAACACGCCTTGCTTGGAACTGCTTATGTGGGAAGTCTTCATTGGGGCGGGGGGGGGAAGTTGTTGAATTTTTTTTTCAGGGATTTACTTTGCCATGTCTTCTAGACAAGGCTCCGGCAAGCGGCCTATGTATGTGGACTTGGATGCTCCAGATGCGGTGGACCCTATGAGTTGCGTAACACCTCATGGTTCTAGTGGTTCTACTCCTTCATCTAGCTCGAAGGGTAAAAAGAAGAAGAGTATTCCAGCGCACGAGAAGGATGACGGTTATCCACCATTGGAGTATACGCATTTCATCAGGAAGGTGGCCGTCGAGTACTACAAGGCCCGTACCATACGAATGTTGAAGGCAATGTACCTTGATCACGGAGAGGATGGTATCTACAACCTCCAACGTGATTTGGAAAGGGAATTTTGGAGCGCATTGGAAGGATCAGAGATGTACATGGATTGCATGACGAAGTATTTTCACAGCCCGAAGTGGTTGACACAACAAGTGAGTAGTGCTACGACAAATGTCATTCATGTGTTTGAATCACATGTCAAGAAACCACAAGGCGAAGAATGGAGCAACCAAGACAAAGTGTTTATTCAAAAACTGACAACGGTTCAGGAGGCATGTCAGAGATGTTCTAAGGGGAAAACAAAGACTATGCCTTGGAATGAGCAAGCATTGAACTCAGCATTGGAAGCACACATGTATGGTGCATTGATATGGATTCCGGTTACGGCCAAGGTTGTGCCATTATCTGGCTTCAATGCCGAGGGGGGGTATGGCAAAGTGCGAAAAGTGCGAATAGCCAATATGAAGAAAATTCCAATTCACATAGAATTTGCGGGAAAACTTTCCAAGGCTAAAACCGAAGTGAAGAAGCGAGAGGAACGGGCGATTGAGGCCACGGTTAACCCCGTAGAGCATCCGGGTGTGATAAAGTTTTGGGCCATTCACGCTAAGACCATGGAAGCTTATACCCTGTGGTGGAATGGAGATTGCCTCCGCAACTTCCTCAAGATAAATGAGAAGGCATCCGAGGCAACAGATTACAAAGAAATTTTGAAGTCGAGGGATATGCCCATGGAAGAGTGCCAAAGAATTGTTGCCTACCGAAAGAACCGGGGAATGTTGGCGTGGAGTCTCATCTACGTTATGGACATAGTCCATAAGGCTGAAATCCTCCACAACGACTTAACGCCATCCAACATTCTACTCCACTTTCCACCTCATGACAAGAATAAAGTATATATTGGTGTGTGCGATTGGGGTGTGGCAAGCAGAGTCATTGAGAACAAGGCCTCCCCTTATGGTGTGATGGACCCCATTGAACTTGTACAAGTAAAGGAGAGGAGGGTAGGAGTTGCACCGGAGTTGTTCTTTTTATATGGCAAAAAAGATGATGAGGAACGGAATTTGGAGCGCATGAAGAGGATGCATCCATGTACGACGCTATCTGATGCATTTTCGGTAGGCCATTTGGCAAAGAAGATATGGAGAGAAGAAGATTGCCCAGAACTCTTCAAGGATTCAATCTCAAAGATTGTATTCTCATCAAAGTTGGATGGCTTGCTTAACGAAGATCCTACAAAGAGGCTTTCACTTGCAAAAGTTGTGAATGATTTGATGAGCCCCCCTTACAACTTCCAAGCTCCCAATGGTTGTTTTAGATACACATTGTAGTTCCATAGTGAATTACGTTTGGAACATTTTGATTGCCTATGTGGCCTTGTTTGCACATTTCGAATATTTTAATAAATCGTTTTTTTCGGCGTATACATGCCTTGGTGGAAAATGAAATGGTATTGTTGGTTTTGTAATGGAATGAAAAATTGTTTTTTAAAAAAAAATGAAAAAACTGTATGGCCCATTCACCGGGACTGCCCCTCGTACAAGGGTGCCTCCCCCCTAACCCGCTCGCGCCCCCCCCTCTGGAAGCTCGCGCCCCCCCCCTTCCAGAAGCTCGCGCCCCCCCTCTGAGAAGCTCGCGCCCCCTTTGCAGTAGGTTGCGCCCCCCCCCTTGAAAAAGCTCGCGCCCCCCCTTGGAGAAGCCCGCGCCCGCCCCCTTGGAGAAGCTCGCGCCCCCCCCCCTTGGAGAAGCTCGCGCCCCCCCCCCTCGGAGAAGCTCGCGCCCCCCCTGTTGGAGAAGCTCGCGCCCCCCTGGAGAAGCTCGCGCCCCCCCTGGAGAAGGTCGCGCCCCCCCCTGGAAAAGCTCGCGCCCCCCCCCTGGAAAGAGAAGCTCGCGCCCCCCCACCTGGAGAAACTCGCGCCCCCTGCACACGCTCGCGCCCCCCCGCCTGGAGAAACTCGCGCCCCCCCTCACAAGTATAAATGCCACCAACTTAGCCCAAGCCCAATATCATTTGAAATCATGGCCTCTAGTCCCGGAACTCCTTGTGGGCTCCTTGCTTGAGACTATGTGCATCACATTGGCCTGTGGTTGATGTCTACACATACCATTTTTTTCTCACATGTGTCATACTAACAGTTGCAGACAGGAGATCATTGTACTTTTTCAGAGACACGGAGAATGGCAGGTCAACAGCGTCAGTCGACGGCTGAGTGGGCTCCGTGGTGGACGTTCATTGATAAGGACCATGTGAAATGTGTGTGGTGCAATTTCACCTTTCGTTATAAACGACAAAGAGCTTTCAAGCACTATGGATGGGGTGAAGGTTCAAGCAAGAGTCATTGTACGAAGGCCCCCGCCGCCGTATTTAGGCGTTTTGCCAATTGTGGTAATGTAATACCAAAAAGAATGACACATGCGGAGATATACGGCACTGATGGTGGTGATGGCGAGGCACACTTCGCACACTTGGCACCATGTTCTAGCCAGTCTATGCCTGCTGAGCAATCTACGGAAGTGCCTCAGAGAACGGAGGAGGTCCAAGAGGAGAGGATTTCCCAAGTTCAACCGTCTCAGTCAACTCCGCCTATAAGCAGAGGCGATTCATGTACACCAAGATCTATGCGACAACAAAGTTTTACCGAGGCCTATCAGATTGGGATGCGCAATGAATTGGATGAGAAATGGGCGTCCTATTTTTATGAAGCGAATGTGCCTTTCAATGTGGTTAGACATCCATCTTTTATCGCTGCTGTGGAGGCAACATCGAAAGCGGGTTTTGTGTACCGTCCACCAGCATACAACGCAATGCGAACCAAGCACATCCAGCCAACAAAGCAGCTTCTCAAGTTGAGAATAGAGGAGAAAACGAAGCAGTGTATTAGCTTGTACGGGGCAACTATTTGCTCGGATGGATGGGACAACGTTGTTCATCGGCCGTTGATGAATGTCATGCTTGTGTGTCCAGCAGGAGATATATTCCTGGGTTCCATTGATACAACGGGGTACAAGAAATCAAAGGCATACATAGCTGGGAAATTGAAAGAGTACATCAAAGAAGTTGGACCGCAGAATGTGGTACAGATTTGCTCCGACAATGCTAGTGCGATGTTGGGAGCCATGGACCAGGTGGTTGAAGCTTATCCTCACATTTACAAGCAAGGTTGTGCAGCTCACATCATGGACCTCTTACTAGAAGATTGGGGGAAGGAAGCAACCTTCAAAGAGCTGATTGCCTTGGCAAAACGCATACCAAATTTTATACGTCGCCGTCATGTCACCATGGCTTTGTTTCGCCAATTCAGCCCGAAGTTGTCTCTGTTGTTACCAGCGGAGACAAGATTTGGATGCTCGTACTTGATGATTGTTCGATTGCTTGAACTGAGGGAGGCACTAATCCAGGTGGTAGCCAGTCCGAAGTGGGATGAATATGTGGGTACTTTATTCAATCGGTCAAACGGTTATCGAGCTCACACCTTAGCATGTCAAGTACGGAGTACCATTCTCGATGAGACATTTTGGTTACGTTGTGAGAATCTTGTGCA
Organism: Ceratodon purpureus; assembly: GCA_014871385.1. NCBI lineage: Eukaryota > Viridiplantae > Streptophyta > Bryopsida > Pseudoditrichales > Ditrichaceae > Ceratodon > Ceratodon purpureus. The sequence goes on along the minus strand of CM026423.1, from coordinate 16,828,886 downwards.
TGTTATGAAGCCGGCTGTTGTGACCTTGAAGACATTTGATGGACAAACACCGGCAATGGGGAGGGCATGGTTGGCCATGAATAATTTGAAGAAGCATGTGTTCCGTCTACGAGGTGATCCTTTTTTCCTAGACCCCGCTATAGCAGATCGCTTTGAGAAACATTTTACGAAGAGATGGAAGATGATGTTGACAGATCTCCATTACGCAGGCGCCATTTTGAATCCCTACATTTTCCCGGAGAGCCACGAACTATTGACTAACAGTGCTGCGAAGCGTGCACTCCTGCAAGTGCTAATTCATTTGAGTGAGTGCCTTAAACTGGACCACGATACTGTGTTGTTCGAGCTAACACAGTTTGAGGAACGCACCGGTCCATTCAGCCCTTTGGAGGCCCCAAACATTCGACAGACTAAGATGCTACCTCATCAATGGTGGCAGCGGGTTGGGGGCGATGCGTTACCGTTGATAGCAAAGCGCATCCTTTCGTTAACATGCTCGGCATCATCATGTGAGCGAAATTGGAGCATGTATTCCTTTGTTCACAGTAAGGTTCGCAACCGATTGGCCGTGAAGAAGGCAGAAGACTTGGTGTACATTTACACGAACAGTAAGCTCCTTCGAGAACGACGTGGAGCGGATCCTGTTCTTTGGTACGAGAACCAACCGTTCTCCGAAGACTCGGATGAAGAAGTGCCAGCCATGTACGATGAAGACGTATGTGATGATGATGGAGATGAAGGATTCCACGACGGACTTGAAGTTAATGAAGGCGATGGTGATGACGGTGGAGTTCATTACACTCCTACTACTATGGATGATGAGTATCCAGAGTTACCCGTGGACAATGGTGATGGTGACATGCCACGCACTGAACCCGTTAACCAGCCGAATGGAGTTTTTGACTGGGCAGGATTTGATGAAGAGGCAGCTACTTCGCCTCACCACGTTGTCAATGAAATAGAAGCTAGAGGCGAGGTCGCATACGATCGGGCAGACGATGATATTGACGATGAATTTGAAGTCGAAATGACTCAGCATCAAAGCGACGATGGTGGCAATAATGATGACATTTACCCCGTTCGTAGCGTTTCGAACAATGACAATGAAGAAGGGGGTAACAACATGGGAGAGCAAATTCCAATTCCAGAAGACGTTGAGGGAGGAGAAGAAGTTGAACAACTCCAGGCCACTCTGCCAGTAAATGTTGAGGAAACAATCAGGTCTGGAGGTTTGGATGAAAGCCCTCCAAGAAATGAACAATCCGAGACAGTCAGAAATGGAGAAGAAGATGAAATTCCTATTGGCCGATTGTTTCAAACACCCCTGCCCCAGAGTACACCTTCAATCGGAGCAGTACTTGCAGGGTTGGGTCGACCCCCTCCACCTCGTTCAAACACTTCTACTGGGCATGGTTCATTAACTCCAACACCGAATACAAGCATTCCACTCACTTCTTCTGGACAAAGTCTACCAGCTGGACCTTCTACGACGCGTCATGGAGTGATACGGTCACGGAAAGGTCCAACAAACGTTCGCCCTTTTTTTTCAGGATATACTGTTGGAACTACCCCGTCTGTACCTGTGGCTCTGGGTAAACGTAGATTACCCGTAATGAATGTGGACGGAATCACCGATAAGACCAAAAGACGGAAGATCAAAAGAATTGTGACCACAGTGGTGGATGGTACAGTTGACCACGAAATTCGCAACATTCATTCCACGGTGGAGGAGTATGTGCCTAATCAGGGGGGAGATGGAGATGACGAGGGGTCGAAATCCTCAGAAGGATATTACTCATCAGAAGATAGCCGTGAAGAAGCACCTGATGATGAAGACATTGTTGTAAGAGTACCATTGGGTAAGCCCGGTACTCGAAGGAATCCAGAGCGGCGCACCGCCAAAAAAAACAAAAAAAAGTGATACATCTATTAGCATATTACATATAGAAGTTATATAGAGAAAGTATAATATATATGTCTCCAAAATAATTTTAAAAAAACACAAAAAAATATAATATATATATATATATATATATATCTAAATTTTATACGTAGATACTTATATGTTAACCTTAGTCAATGTCCATAAAACATTAGCTAAGGCTATTGAATGTAATTTTGTTTCGACATGAATTGAAACTTCTCTCATTTATGTCACTATGAAAAATTCAGTAGTGTCTTAATTTCCTTCAGTGGTTGATTCTTGTTCCCAGCTCGCGCCCCTACCTTCGCAGGCGCTCGCGCCCCCCCTTCGCAGGCGCTCGCGCCCCCCCTTCGCAGGCGCTAGCGCCCCCCCTTCGCAGGCGCTCGCGCCCCCCCTTCGCAGGCGCTCGCGCCCCCACCCCAAACCCCTTGCTCGCGCCCCCCTGCAATCGCAGGCGCTCGCGCCCCCCCCACCATCAAAGGCGCTCGCGCCCCCCCCCCTTGCAGGCGCCCGCGCCTTTCCCAGTCGCTCGCGCCCCCTCGCTCGCGCCCCCCTTCCCAAGACGCTCGCGCCCCCCCTCTCACGTGCTCGCGCCTCCCTCACTCAAGGCGTTGGCGCCCTTCCTCTTAGCCACGTCATCCCCCAAGTCAACAATATTTGGTGACATGTCGGACGCGTGGCATCCTAGGTGGCCAAGGTAACTCCCATTTCACCATTTGGGTGGTCAACCGTAAGTCCTGGTCAAACGGACCTCCCCTGACCCCTAACGGACGGACGAGCGGACCGGACGGACGGACAGGTCCTTTTGTCCCATGAACAACCCTGATGGCACTCACCTATATGAACCAACGGCCAGAAATGTTAGTGTTTAAATACATCTAATATGAGATACAAACAAATTTAGAAGCATGTAGATTATGGACTCAAATCCGTGGTGGAATTCAGAGAATCAAATGTGTAAAAGGTTTGACCCCATGGAGAATTATACTCTGAACAGATGTCTATTACCTAGACGCCCCGACGCCTTTCCCACTCCTGCGTTGTCTAGAAATGCAGTGAAGGAGACTTTTTTTTGTCCTGTCAAGATATCTGTTTCTCCAGAGTCGACTATCATTTTTGACTTCCCACGATCTTCACGACTTGGTTCACCTAGGGGTGAAGACTTTACAGTGTCCATCGCTGAACCTCCCTGTGTCTGACGCTCCATCCATACCGAAGAGTTTGCCGCAGGTCTTCTCCCATCACACTCACCTACATGAACCAACGTCCAGAAGTGTTAGATGTATAAGATCAACCACACATGTATAATATGAAATGCAGACAAATTCAGGAACAGGCAGAATATGGACACATAGTAATGAGTTCAGAGAACCAAATGTGTTCACGTCCAAACACAAGAGTTCCTTACCAAAATGGCCATGGACAGACATGCATCAGAAAGCATTGCCTTTGTCTCGAAATAACTCACCTGGTCTTCCGCGTCGTCCAGCTATGGTAAACCCATGGTCGCTTCCAACGACTTTCCCTTCTTCTTTTCTCTCGACATAAAGAAACGATGCTCCCCCTCTCTTCCTTGGAGGCAGCATTCTGTGGCCATCGTCAGAGGTTAGATTTGCAACCGCTCCCTTGCGCTTAGTAGACCATGGGCGTATGGGCACTGCTAATTTCTTTCCATGCCAAGCCTCCTGTTTATTCCATACCTCAGGTCCACCAACCTGAATATCAGTAGCGGAAGAGATGTCTTCTTCATTCAGCGGCGGGAAGGAGTTTCCGTTTACCGAACTCTGAAGTGCTTCCGTATGTCTTCTGTCCCGGCTAGGTCGTCCGCGGACTTTTGCTTTTCCTGCAACAATTCGCGACAGGTGATCCGAAGCCATCCTGGTTTCCCTCTCCTGCATCTCCTCAAAGGGTCCGTCGTGGTTGTTCGCCTTCCAGCATGCGAAGGTGGCCCAATCGACGGCATCCGCACCAAATCTTTCCTCCGCAACCCACCCTACGGCAAAGAACAGTGGTATGGTACTCCCCATGGGCCGTTGGTGAACCTCCTCGTATCGTTTTTTCATTTTCTCGTAATGGGGATATGTTCTAGGTATGTGATATCCATTTTTCCCCTTTCTGGTCCCCCATCGCTCGTTACAATCCTCCTCAGATGCCATCCATGGCGGCATGCCTCCGGGACTGGGAAGATATCCCTTGTGTGGTAGTTTCTTCTCTTTCTTGAACCACCGGCGCTGTCCTCTGGTAGCTTTCCCGTCAAACAACCCTGAAACGCCGTCGTCATCGTCAGTTTTAGTACCAGTTTAAAACCAGTCAACCAAAAAATCTTTTTATCACTTAGTAACAAATAAACTACGAAAGGAATGTGCTTTCGAAGGATATGGTGTGTTCATGTCTATTTAGGAGGTATTATATACTTTATCATCGGACATAGTTGGTATCTGACACGACGATGACTGAAGACAATTTGTAAAGTCAAAGAAACACTCGTTCTGAACCATTACATAAGGACCAGCGAATTCATTATTTACTCAAAGCCAATATGACATTTCATAGTTTCATACAGATAGTCCACATTCCAATACAGTGATATCTTTAAAGGAATACTAATGGGAACGTCACTTTTTTAACCCACCTGTGTCCATTTTGCTACGCGATTTCTTCTACTGAGCGCAGACAGGTACTTGAAGTGCGATGTTCGAAGCTCTTATCAACCACAACCTGAAACAATACAACAGGGAGATTGTTACTCCTAACGCGTGCATTGGAAACCAAAACTGTCGAAATATCGTTGTGTGGCAATTACATACTGTTCTGTGAAACAGTAGCATGCGTAAACATACATTACAGGGACGGATGACTCGACAAATTTCCCACTTGTCATTAAGTTATTCATGGAGGTGAAAGTAAACATTAAACCAAAATACACATCAACATAAAGTACGAAAAACCTCTCTGTACACAACAAATGACTCCCTAGTAGCATACATTGTTTCTCACTTATACTTCCGCACACACAAACAAATGTTCTGCACAGTGAACAATGTCGTACGGTCGCCATAGTGTACTTCAGCATAAAATACTACAACGCAACCATACATATACACAGATATGGCGTGTCACTTTTTGTGACACTTACTGACTAGCCCTGAACACATAGACGACGGTAATGCAGGCCAATTTTGACAAACATATCAACTTCGTACCTTACCTCAATTTGGAGTGCGCAGACTACAATCACTTCTGGTATGTGGTCGTCGCTGCTATGGCCACGCGATCGAAGTTGTAATCGAGTATGTCCAAACAATGTTTCTTCTTAAGAATATAATTTGTGATCCTCTCCCGAACAACGGAGTAGGAATGTGTGAGTGTTGTGTACCGGTCACCGAAGTCGTACTCCGCAATGACGATGATGAAATGTAGTACCTTCACCGAAATAAAAATGGGAGTTAGAAAATCCTTGGCCTGAACAATGTCAACTACAATCCGAGCAATGTTTTCCACTTTCCGCAAAAGACTGTTATCAACAACCAACATCTTCCCGGTTACTTCTTTCCAAGAGAACAAATTGGCGAATAACCACGGCTGCATGAATACAATACTGCATTACATTGCGATCACATGTGTACACAGACAACATCCACATTTCGAAGCCGCATGTATCAAAACAACTGGGAACATATTAACGCATCTAAAGAAAGTGAGACAAGTAAGCTTACTCAATTACTTCGATCCACAGTGCTCAGCATCAGTTCGTTGTCGACGATGTGGCCACGCGGTCCCAAACACTCACAATTAAGCTCAACGAAACTTCCCTCCGGATAAGAGAAACTTCGTTTCCCTCTCCGACAACGTGACTGTAAACTAGAACTGGAATTTGCCAAACAGATATCTCCTCTACTACAGCGAAGACGACAACATGCTGCGGCATGCAGAAAACAAAGCTAAGAAGTGAGGAAATGCAATTACACAAACGCTATTATGTACACAGGAAATGGGCTTGCCTGTGCCCCATGGGGACAGAGATCAACGGTCGAGATTTGTCCAAGTGCGATCCTCTCATCTGGACCGTCCACCGTGGGCTTGGGGGGGATGAGTAGGAATTGACACTTCGGGTTGATAATTCATGATCACTTTGGTTTGTAGCAAGTCCCTTCTCTAGATCTCCCATATCAGCCTCTCAACTTTTCCTGCACCAAGACATCATGAGTAATTACTTGGGTCGTAAGATGTCACTTCCTCTTCGTCAGTCCAATTAGTGACTTGGAAAGAAATTAGTGACTTGGAAAGAAATTAGTGACTTGGAAAGAACTTAGTAATTAGTGACTTGGTGAAAACTTAGTGACTTGAACAGAAATCAGTGACTTCCAGGAATGGGAATCTGAATCGCATTCAAATCCTGTGATTCACTGTTTTTTCATTCACACATGTACACATAGAAGCATTTCATGTTTCTTCACTGTCGTAGAATCGAATAGTGACACAGCAGTGCATTTTATTACATTCTGTAGTGGGAGAGAGGAGTTCTATTTCAACGTTGGGAAAAAAAAAAATAATACTACCAAAGTTGATATAATAACGCAAAAAAACATACTTGATTAGAAAAATGGAAATTGAAGAGGTAAAAAATGAAAATTGAAAACTTAAAATGACAGACAGAACCAAGGAAATAAAACATGCGAGAAAGGAACAACCACCAATTAATTGTAAACAGATACAGAAACTATACAGAATACTGAGATGTGCTTAGCGACATCAGTCAATGACCATTATTTATTTGGACACTTGTTCCCGAAAGACTATCGAGATAACAATTAAACGTATTGGTCTCACATGCGATATTCCAATTCGACAACTGTGCCTTTAGGAGAATGCATTTTAAGAGTTCAACAGCTTCAAAGACATAAATCTTCATCACCAAAGAGAATACACGGACAAACCAATCTGGCCTTTGGTCTCTAATTTGATCCATGGTAAGAAGACCAATGACTGCATTTTCATATCATCGAACTGCGAACATTAAAAGATTGACGCACAAACTCCCTTCACTGGAACACTGGCAGGTATACGACAAATTGTTGCACGTGTAAAAGACAAATTCAGTTCGTATGAAAACTTACAAAAATATATCGCGAAAAATTGTCTCCTCTGTCGGCAATGTGACTCATCAGTTGTCTTTTTTCATGTACTTGCCATACCGCTCATTCAACGAGTATGTTGGTTTTGGCCGTTTTCTCATCTCCAGTACCTCCTTCACTTCTTCTGGATATAGCTCCGCCATAGTGCCCTTCCGGCGAGGTTTGACTTCCGCCACCAATTGAACATTCTCCCCGTCCCCTTGATTGCGTACGCTTGTCTCATTAGACGCATGAGTATCTTCATTCTTTAAATACGAAGACGGTGGACCTGGAACGGTATTGTCTCCTTCTCCCTCTGATGTACTTGTGATCCCAACTGATAGCGACTCCTGTTCTAATTTTCCCGACTTCGCTCTCAGATCTCGGAGTCTTCGTCTATTTGAGCGATCACGCATCCACTCTGGTTCCACGTACTTCTCTTCCATAAACCATGACGGCTTAGCAAAAAAAAAACCTCCTCCCTCCCCTTCACAGTCTACCTTACATTCACCATGGCCTTTATCGGTAGATAAACATAAATTGCCTTCCTCCTCCTCCACGTTTCCGCGAATATCCTCTGTCACATGTCTCTCTCTACCTTCAACATTCGACTTATGAGAATCAACTTCGTGAAAGCCCCCATCTTGAACACATCCCATCTCTTCCGACTTAGACATATTGTAAGCTATGTACAAACATATACTTAATCTTTAAAAACAGCATTGCAGCAACGACGACATCAGATAAAGACTATAACAAGTACCGTACAAGACCTACCAAACCTTACATATATAGTGTCACACATGCACTGTGTTCGATGTACTCTATGTAGAAAAAGGAGTTTCACTACGAGTGGCAGCATCTGTTAATGGATACGTCACTGAAGATCCGACTCCGGTCTTCCTCTTGTTCAATGCCGAGTTGACATTGTCTTATGTATAGATCCGGTATATGACGTGTCCGCAACGAATGTATGCACTCTGTCTTCATTCCCGCGCAGATATGGCCTCGGTCCCTCATTTTACACTTGAGAAATGCTGACAATTCAGAATTTAATAAGTAATGAGAGGCATAATGTATTGGAATCAAAAAAAAAACAAAAATGTAATGCGTTACCATATCAAAAGAAGACGACGAGTAATTCATTATGATATCAGTCCTACTAACTCACATGAGCCCTATTGCGTAAATATTACCAGACATTTGTGTCACCTCAGTATGCGGAAACCCGTACTATCCTTAATGGGAAAGCTATTTTACAGCAGCATGTCATTTTTGTTTCTAATTTCATTAATGCAACATTCACATATCAATCAGACCATGATTTTGAAGAAGAGGTGTGGTTTAGGAAATAACTTCTAACTTCGGTCGTCGTTCTCTGCTAGGCCCTCGTCATACGGCCTACTGTCCTCTTCGTCTTCGAAGTCCTGGTCCAGCCAGACCGCGGGATTGTCGTCTTCTTCTCGGTGCTGTTGGGCAGCATCGACAACAGCAGCTGGCACGTCCTGCCCCGTCGCACCCCGTTGATGTTCTGATCCACGCGGTGCCGTTTGGGATGAGGATGCCCGTGACGATGAGCTACCTACCTCAAATCCTTCCCTGTCTGTCACTGGTGTTCTCAAACCTGGGGCATCAAATACATGCTGAGAAGCATCTGGTCGGTGAATGTCATCATCTTCCTGTGCATGACGTCGAGACCTTGGAGGGTAATCAACAAGTACTTTCCATTCGGGATCGTCGGGGTCGTCGACGAAAAATACCTGGTGCGCATATAAAAATACCACGATAAGTGCTTAAACATGAAATGAAATAATGTCACTGGCTTCTGTTCCGAATTTGATTCCTTTTACAGTGTGCTGGAAAAAACAAAATTATCAACACATCGCCTTGTTACCCTATCAGAATAGATGCTGAGAGTAGTAATGCACTTTGGGATAGGGATGCAAACCTGGGATACCGAGTATGGGAAGACATAGGGGTTTTCACGGGCTGGATCCTGTCGTGAATTGTACTTAGCCAACCAGAATCCATGTTCATCTTGGCGAATGCTAGGGTTCCCCGCCAAATTGGGCTTGATCCAGGAGCACTTCATTACAGTCCGAGTCATTGTAGAATAAGTAACAACAATGATCCTATTTAGTAATCCGACATACGGTAATTCGGCATCAACAATGTTTGAGTCATGGGCAGAGGCACGGCAGCCTTGTGGAGACATCACGAAAACACCTGAGTCGAAGGTCTCATGCGTAGTAGCTTCATCTGGAGGTAGACAGCGGTAGTGACTACCGTAGGCCCACATGTTGCTGTACTCTTCGGCCTCTATCGCTGGCAAAGTAGAAATGAGAGCAATATCAAGATCCACCCGCTGTCCTGCGTTTATCATGTCGTGAACTCGCTCGTCTAGCCATACCCAGAATTCGGGGAAACGAACACCTCGTTGTCGCCTTCGTCTATTGAACTCACGCTGACGGTCCTCGTATTCACTGCGGAAAAAACCAAGTCAGTCATCCTTCATAATAATTAGGGAAGAAATTTTTACAGATTTTCATAAATGTAGTTGTCATTGACACCACGGAGAGCTTTGTATGCAACAATACGAATCACGATAAAGACGAATGACTACTGAGCAGGACCAATACACTCAGCAAAGTGAAAAAGACGACGAAAATAGAGAGAAGCAAATACTCCTGGTGTTCACACAACGACAATATGTGTATTCATCACCATGTCACCTTCCCAATGGTCTTATCATAAGGACCCTAACGATGCAGTCGAGAATCATAATAACATCAGATTAAAAAAGGCTATGACATTAAAAAGAACGGGGAGAGATTAACAAATACTTCATGTGCTGATACCATGACATAATGTGAACGCTACATCTGAAGCACCTCTTGAAAAGCGATAACACGTGAGGAATCAATCCATTTACTGTAGAACTAACACTAAAAACAGAGAAGTCGGGTAAAATTGGAGTGAACATCTCCCTTCTTAAACATCATCGCATTACTTGATAATATGCTATAGCTCAAGGCAGTTTTTCAGGAGTGATACACTGTCAGGATGCATATCACTGAATAAAAGGAAATAAAGAAATTAAAAATAAAAATACGAACAGGAAGAAATAATTTAAAAAACAAAAACATAAAAAATATAATAAAATAAAATATGATACCACAGTGATAGATCAACATCCTGCTTCAACGACATTACCGACTGTGCAGGGTACAACTGGAATCAACTTTCTATGAGTAAGAACAGATCAAGACGATTACCATCCAGTACAGAAAAAAGGAAAAAAATAAAAAAAATAAAAAAAGAAAAATAAAATAAAGCAACAATACAAAAAACGGCAAAAAACAGATAACGACTGAATAGTAGACGTCTACCTCTGTTCCTTAACACTGTCCCAGCACGTGTACGCTTCATGACGAAACAACATCCAGGGACACTGACGATATACTTGTCGTCTGTTTAAATCACTGACGTTATTGACTGCCAATACAAAGTACTGCCGACTTATACGTAGTGCAACGCCTGATTATATATAAACACATCGAGATTAATTGAGGAAGGGATAGTTCATAACCGTCGACAAACCCATCCCTCAGCCAGGTTATTGGCATGGTAGCATTTTCTGATTAATGCAGACAGAGATTAAATTCAGTAAAAACTCAACACAAAACGAAATCAACAATACAATATAAAAAAGGGGGAATCACCTTCGAAGGTCTTGTGTAGCGACTGAGTTCCAGATAACATATCTATGTATATCAAGACGCTCACGTTCGGTGAGCCTAATTTTGTGAATCGCTCCTTCCAAAACCTCTCCGTACATCTTCTCATCGTCCTCCATATCCCACATGCGACGTTTTATATACGGAGACAAGGTAGTGTAGTCCGTCACGAAGCCCAATGCTTCATCTGTGAGGTATCCATTTGCCATGCAAGCTTCCGGGCGGTGCCTGTTTCTGACATATTTTTTCAACTCGTACAAATACCTCTCCACGCCATAACACCAGCGTCCGTGAACAGGACCACATAAACGGAGTTCTAGCACAAGATGCACCATCAGATGTGGCATGGTGTCAAAAAATCCCGGAGGAAAATAGACCTCCATCAGACTCACGGTTTCGGCGGTGTACGTCATTAAATCTTCAATCTCACCGATATCAATCACCTTGGCACATATGCGTTTGAACACGTTACCTGTTCGTATCACTACATCTCTTGCACCCGGATGCAGGAATTTTCGAATACAGGCTGGAACAATTTGTTGCACCAAGACATGGTAATCGTGGCTTTTAAGTCCACCGAGCCTTTTCTGCCCAATATGCTTTCCAAGCTGGCCTGCATATCCTGTGGGTGTTTTTATGGATGATATCAAATTAATAAAACGACCTCTATCATTGGGTGGCAAAACGTATGGAGCATGAGGTTTAAAATACCGTCCACTGGTGCCTAGAGGTCTCAAGTGTAGCTCCGGGGTGTGCTGGCGTGGCGGCCTAGCTTCACTGCCGCTGTTGCTACTTTCGCTGGCTTCCTCCATATCTCGTCGAATAGCAACAGTGTCCTTCTCTCCAAGCAAAAATCCTAACATACTCTGGCTCACATTTTTCTCGCAATGCATGACATCAAGAGTATGTCTGATCGGAAGTTCCTGATATGCAAAACAACACAACAACGACCACATATGTGAGTACAGTTTATGACTCGGGCATCCGTTATCAATATGTCTGAACAACATATCCTGAAATGGAAGAAGTAATGCAGACTTAAGTGTTACAGATAATAAACCCAGAGGTTGTATCCATCACACCAATATTCAAGGATAAATATTATAGCACTGTGCAATAGTTAGTGACTATTGAAAACAGTAATCACCTCGGAGTCCACAGATACTAGACCACACGTGTTCCACCATAACAGTGTTAGAGATAATTGAACGAACCTCACCAGATGTGTTACACACTGCCCGTGTACGTAGCCTCTACTGTTTATCACCTCCACATTTGCCACTAAAACAGTCTACCTACCACCAATCACATAGTGTTTTTTGATGATTGACTATCGCCCAGAATTACACAACACAGTACCATTATACCTTTTGCACTTCAAGTTTACAGCCTAGAAAGTGCGATACAAATAATATACACAATCGATAACAAACTTTGTCGGCGAGCAATACTAGGACAGGGTAATGCGGGTATTTAGAAATTGAGAAACAACAAAACTACATTTCCTTCTGGAAAGCTATAAAAGTCTCACGTGAACAAGGAGGGGGACTACAAACTGCTCCTACAACGACATTTTCCATCAAGTCAAAAAGTATCAATATGTTACGACAATTGACGTTGACACTGATATTGTGAATACCTCAACAATATAAGGAGGGAACATAATAAGAGAGCTACAGTACGGGAGGACTAGTAGGAGATATTGAACGCCTAATGAGCATCAAAACTGGGAAGAATATGGAATGTATCATGTGATCAGGATATGGCACTACATGATGCCCCCACCAGCATTCAATCTACCAGTTTAAAACAGACACCATATATTACGATGACATTGAACTACTGAATAAAACACAACGATCGAGATTGGCATTCTACTCGATGTTTAATAAAATAAAGAAAGTAAACAGTAAAAGAATCAACTTAATGTAGTATGATGGGATAAGTGGTACCTCCCAGTACGGCAGCGAAAATAATGAAGACACCCGCTTCACTCCGTGGCGACGCACAGGGTCACCCTCGGCCCCCGGTACTCCCCCCCCACGAATCCATTCTTCCCTCTCCTCACCACAACGCCTCGTCTCAGCGCCTGTCATCCTTGGTGGAGCTACTCGATGTTCCTTTTCTCCCCTGAACAGATTTTCATTTTCTCGGAGGTAATGATTTTCGGGTAAGAACATGCGGTGCTGATGGTCCCAAACATTCTTCCCAAGGTATTTGGATCTACGACAAACGTTGTTTGGACCGCAACAAACGCAACCCTTATAGCCTTTTGTTACCAAGCCAGAAACAATCCTGTAAGCAGGGTAGTCGTTAATTGTGAACATCAAACAGGCTCGCAAATAATGGAAGGAGTCTTCGTAACGTCTGGAGGCATCTCTGATAAGAACGCCCGTACTCCACAGAAGTCTCAACTCCTCCAGCACAGGCTCCATGTACATGTCCCATTGCTCGCCTTTGACTGATTTCTTGCCAGGCATAATGACCGAAAGTAAAACAAAAAATTTCTTCATCGTCAACCATGGTGCGACATTATAATTGAAAAACAGAACAGGCCAAATGGAGTATGTGCTCCGTTTGTCTGAAAATGGGTTAATACCGTCAGTTGCCAAAGCCAGTCGTATGTTACGTGGATCAGCAGCGAAAGATGGATATTGAGTGTCGAAGAACCTCCAAATCTCACTGTCCGCAACACTGCGCATCTTTCCATCCAGACTCTTGTGCAAAGCTGCAAAGGTCAGAGCCGCGGCCAGCATGGGATTCCTGAACATCCTAATCAATCTAGGAATTAGTGGGAAAAAACGGAGCACACGGCGTGGAACCAAACTCTTCCCGCACCTCCTGCGCCTAGAAGCCCCACATTTCGGACATGCCTCCAAATCCTTATAAAGCGGGCCCCTGAATATAATGCATTGATTAGGACAGACGTGTATCATCTCATACTTCAAGCCCAACTTCTTTAACATCTTCGAGGCCTCATACTCCGACTTCGGAATACTGTTCAGCTTAGGTAAAATCTCATTCGACAACAAAGTAAACAACTCATCAATAAGGATTGACGGTGCACCATGCATCCTCAAACAGTTAAGAAGGAGTATAACTGTGCTGAGAAGTGAAAGGCGAGACCCCCTGAATAACGGTGTTCTTGCGGCATCACGCAGGTATGCTTCTTCGGGCGATATAGGTGCGTCTTCTCCATTATTCCAGTCCATACAGTCTCCATCATCCGAGTCCTCGTCTTCGACATTGTCCCTCCCATATTGGTCATTGGAATTTTCGCCTGGCCCTGGTGACTCTTGCCGCACATCAGGATCTACACCCAAGTTATCTTCAACATCAGTATGTCCATCATCACTAGAGGAGTCCCTGTCGCTACATGCAGCCGGCGTTTCAGTGGGGTCTGGACTGAATTGTCTCGCACATGGAATAGGCGGGGTCTCCACATGAACTGGTTCTTCGTCCATGGCATCTTGAAACACATCCACATCGTCATCTTCGTTATCCGGGGGATGCACATGTTCCTCAAACTGTTCTGAACAATGCTGGTCATATGCCTGAAGAGAGTTGACAACGCACTGCGTGAGATCCCAGTCGTCTTCAGTTCTGTCTGGTGATTCTCCTCTGAAGTTAGCGGCTGCAGCTAAACCATAGGTTTGAGAGATGTGGTTGTCCCATTCATCGTCTGATTCGTCAGGATCATACCCCTGTTCCAGCAGAAGATCGAATTAGATTCAACGACATTAGAGTAAAAATAACAGTAATGCAGTATGTGAGAAAACAGAATTTAAAATAGGACATTCGCAAGTGCAGGCCGATGAAACAGCTCCTTCGACTAAGGTCTCTAGTCATTCAGAAACTAATATTGCATCTGACCTCACTGCAACCATGAATCATCGTATCAAACAACTGTAAGTACTAAGAGTAGTTCGTGACGAGTGTAATGTACAGTTCAAAGCCAATGAATATGGCAAAGCCGGCATACAATACAGAGAGATTTCACATTGCCCACACCGTACTCAAATGACAGCAACTCATACAATGAACACTCCGAAGATAATGCACGTCATTGTTACAAAATACTGTTCACAATGGAACCATAAAAATAGCATATTAGGCTCTACGAGTCAACTACAGAAGATGAGGATAGCTATTCTTAAAATGTGAGATGATAACAATTCGGGAGTACGCGGACTGAAAAAGAAATAAACAGAAGGTTCCTGACAACTCACTCATACCGAAACCCAATTACTATAGCCGAGGCGATCTTTGGAAATTAATCTCAATATTTATTTGCTTAAAACAACCAATCCGGATGAACAATTAAAAATCCAGATAACTGCGTGGAAATCTATCTGATTAAGAGACGGTGAACATGTATTTTAGAGACAATGATATTCGATAGGGAAGGTGACGTTATTTACCTGAGAGCGACCGTAGTGTTTAGGATCCCTCCCATACATTTTTCGCTCGTCCAGATGTTGTAGAACCGTTTCTACATACAACTCCTTCCGGTAGCCTCGGTCGCATAATCTGCAGGGGCATGACATACGAAGTTCCTTTTGTTGCGTACGTCGTTGTTCCTGTATTGCCCATGCAACCTCTCTCGCCCAAAGTTTCTGTTCGCGAGCCTTAATGCGGATTGGGTCTGTTAAAGGTAATCTTCCGTTGCCTTCCATGGTAACTGCAACAGTGCCGGAGAAGATCATTGATTCTCAGTTACAGTAGTGATTACAATATGGGCACTATATTCATATACAGAAATACATAATGTTCCCAATGCAAAAGGGAAAAAACCAAAAAACAAAAAAGAAAAAAAGAAAAAGAAAAAAAACAATAAATAAAGAAGGCCGATGGGAGAAATGATAACGTACGAGTTCAAATGGAACAAAATTCTGCAGAGATTACTTCCCAACAGGAATATCCTCGTACACTGAACTGGGTTGGTTCTAATGCGAGAAACACCTCGTAAAGTGGATGAGAACAAAAAACAAATGAATACATCCCTGACAACCAGTACCGAACAGCAGCTAAGTTAAAAAATACTTGTCAATGTAGAAGATTATGTCATCTGAGTGGTAAGGAAATCTCACTGAATGAACGAGGAAATTCACAAGTCACGAATACGAAATATATAAAATTGTCTTCTTGAAAAAACTTACCGGAATTCGATTATGTGAATGGGCAAATTCGATGGCGAAACCATGTACCCCGGAAAAGTTTTCAATGGATCCGAGGACAGCCCGCAGAGATGGATACACTGGAATCGCCCACAGTTCAGAGCAATCCCCAGGAAAAGAAAAATTTCATTCTACTATGACATCCATGAACGGAATCTGAAGCAGGTAGATACCATCTTCCCTCAGAATTGTCGCATTTGTTGAGGAGCATTCTGCAGAACCCACTCGACAGTCTTCAGTATCTCAATATTTGTTATTAAAAATATCCAAGATAAATTCCATAAACAGAACCTTCCACGATCACAAACAGATGTTTACTGATAACCGAACAAGAGGAAAAACTACCATATTTTCGACGGGAAGCATTTTAGAATCATTGTGAAATGGATCAGGAGAATTCAAAGGGAAAAAAACGGTGAAAATCAATAGCCTGTAAACCCTCGAACATTTTAAAACCTCCAACAACTAAAACACCTATATATCGAGGCCAATTTTTGCAATGAAATTCAGAACAATCTGACGGAAATCGGTCAACACCGAGAGTGATAATCATAGGAGCATCCGAAATTTTCATCATCTTCTGAAATAAATAAGGAACCATACCCGTTTCTTTTAAAAAGTTTCCATACACTTAAAACGATATGATACTGGAAAGCGAATTGCGGAATACACTCACATGGGAAGTCTTGTAATACGTCTGCGTCCACATGCACTGCAGCGCCGATCGATGACACTTCTCCCACCCAATTCGATATCACAAGGTTTACTGCTACTCAACAGCACCTGACATTTCCAAAAATGCTGCACACTCCACATCAACGCAGGTTAACGTTCAGGGTTTGAAGGAATGCAAACGTACATTTAAGGGCGATGTTTATATTCTACTGTAAACAAATGAAAGCGGAAACCCTGCTAACAAAAAAGAGAAGCTACAACAGATTGAGATTGTAGGAGAATCGAAGCTTGTACTAGAAAACCCACGTGCCTATGACGATTGTTCCACCATGTATGGCTACTCAAGGCACAAACTCCGAGGAAAACCGATTTGGGAGCAATAGCTGCGCCGCTGAAGGAATGAGAATGCAGCCCTAGATTGCAGAAGGACATGGACGATCACTGGAAACCCTAATGTGAATTCCAACGCTGTAATTCCTTCTGAACTCTGTCCATCAACGACAGAATCTGAGAATGACATTGATCTACGCCAACAAAATATTCAGATTCCTAAACCGAAGTGTGGGATTATGGAGAGATGAGAGTATGAGGGATCTCCCCTGAACATAAAGACGAGTTCAATTGAGTCCAATTTATTACAGATTGTACGAATACATTCTCCAATCGAGGACTCCCTCAGCGCTATAGGGTCCGCGCCGTCTATCAATGTGTACAACCCAACATACATAGAAGATGAAATTGAAGTGGTACCTGATTGTAGCGACAGACGTTGTCGACGGAACTCAACCGATTCGCCTCCGTGTTCCCTGACGCATTGATCCGTATGCTCTTTGTTGGAGTAGTGTTTCTAAACCCGGAAGGAACTGTGCGCGAAGTCGTTTATGCGTCTCCGTAGCCATATCATCGGAATGCAAGAGCCGAATCCCAGATGCAGTGATCGCTGCGAACACTATGAAAGAGTACCGTCAGACTGTCCGCACCGAACCCTGTGTGCTTGTGCTCCTTAATATCGGACTGTAAGTTTTGGCGCCACCAAAGATTTGCAGATAATGTTTTTTATTTTCTTGACTTACTTATTAATCAAGTGGAAACAAGGAAATTATCGAGAAGACTGCGTAGGATTTCTTTCTAAATGGAACTCTCAGTACTACCAGTTAAGTGCGCTCCTCTGCTGAATGACAAGAGGGTTAGGGTTTTCATAGCATACGAAAACCTCCTGTCGAAGCGAATGCATTTTGTACTCTCGGTGATTTCTCAGGTGCTCTTCTTGTGTAGTTTACTCCGCCATCGCAGTGATAAAGTGCTTTTTATTTCCCGGAGATCGTTGCGCGTCACAACAGAAGGTATGTTTTGTATCAATTTAATTCTAATCATTCGTTCGGTCACTACCTCTTATACTCACGGTTTTCCGGAGCTTTGTCTTCATGGGCCGCATTGAAAGTGTGCGTTATTCTCTTCTGGATTCATCTCTTTCTTTAAATTTAGTATTTTTCTGGGTTAGAATCCAGATTGTTTAGTAATATTGTATCCAGGACGTGGTAACTGTGATGTCGAGTCCCCTACTTCACTGCATGTATCACTGTTTTGTGCTTCGTCTCTCGTCGACCTTGTGTTATGCGTGTACAATATTTTTAAGCGGTTCTGTGTCGTTTTCTCCGTCACTCCTCTTCCAGAGGAGGGTGGTACTTCTTTATATCCGTTGTTCCTTGTTTTAACATAAGCCGGTCACTGTGATTGTCGTTTTTACTGTATCAGAGTTCCTCTAAATTCATAGTTAATGTTTTCCATGTATGCATGCTATTGGCTTCATGAGTTGTTGGTGCACATGCACCCCCCTGCCTACACGCAAGTATGTGGGCACACTATTCTAACATAGTTATACAAGTGAACTGTGTTTTGCATGTATCAGATCATTTCGGATCGCCGGGAAAAATAAGTGCCAATGTCAACGCAATCACAAAACTTGGGCAACATTGCCCGGTCGGTGCAACATTCGCATCAAACGGAGATAAAGTCTCGCTCACTTTCTCAGGCACAGAACATGAACCCGACTGTTGGTGGACCGCGAAGACAGCCACAAGTACCCCAGCTCCAGTCGAATTCAAAGGGTCCGCAGTCTTTCCCACACCCGGCAGCAACGTCTATCCACCATGGCACGGGACAACTGCCGAGCATAGGAGCAGGCATGGATTTGCCCACCACTTCCCCCAGACCCTCAACATCCTCTGTTTGCCCTCCCTACGAGGCAGGGTACAAAGCGGCTTTGGGACACCTCCATGAGCTCATGCGTAGAGGACATGTACATGAGGACAACTGGAAGCAAAGTGGGAAACCAGACTCTGAAGACGGAGACGAGGATTACACTAACTATTTTACTCCTGCAACGGAGAACATGGGTAGTGCGTCCGTTGGTCTGCCATCACCATGCGTTCCGTCCATAGACAGTCCCTTACTAACACCTCCGGAGTTGCCCTTGTTCGCAGGTGTGCATCAGAGAATTGATGATCCGATGCGGGCAAACTCTTCGATGCCAGATTGGACATCATCACCTACGGCGTCGGGATCTCTTTCCCTCTCTGAGAATCGCGATCCTTCCAGAAGAACGATACAGAGAAGAGCAGATAACAGTTACGCTCAACACAAGAAACAGAACTCGGGGGCGAAGTTTAAGATCCAGACAGATGCGGCTGGAAACATCATAGCGAACAAACTGCGAGTGACGTCACTGGTGAACTCTCTAATGGAAAGGTACGTCGATGTTGCCCAAATTCACTATGACGACGACGATGAGAGGTTTAAAGTGGTTGAAGACGCTGTGCGCGATGTGTTTGAGTTCGAGCCCCCTCTCAAGGATAACTGGTTCCCAATATATATGCGTAAGAAACTGGAGAAGAATAGATCAGAATTTAGAAAGTACTGGGAAGAGAAAGCTGAACGACATCCGAAGTGCACACCTAAAAAGCATGCGGCTCTATTAGCGTGGTGGAATAGTCCTGCAGGGGCCAGCAAGTCCACGAGGATTTCTTTGATGAATACAGACAGGGCCACCAAACGTCGAGAATTGAGTTTGAGAGGAATTCAGAGTCAACAGAAGGAACTGCCTCAGATAGGGGCCGCATCCGAGGTCTGCAATGATACTTCACAATTTTCCCCAATCTTTCTTTCAACAATTTTTATCCTTGGAATGTGTTTGATATTATTGTAGACCGAAGTGTGTTTTATATTTTAAATATACCGTGTTCTCTGAATGTTACGGATTATGCTTACCGTGTATTTGCCTTCGAAGGTTCAGTGCAACATATGATTTGATTTATGTAGGTGTGTGAATTCGTATTGCATGGTTGTGTATGAGTTGCGGCGCATTTAAGGGACAATAACCTGATCGTCTTGTTAAAACATATTCAGTCCAAGGGGCTGATACGAAACTAACACGTCGTTTAATATGTTCAACTGCTAATGGATTTGAGTTTGCAGTTCATTTGTTTTCTTATCGTATATGATGTATCTTTTCTGCATGTTAAAGTACTGTGTCGATGTAGGGTATAGAATTAACATGACGTTTGTTTCTGGGTTTTCATCAGAGCCATCAAGGAATCCATACACCGGAAGACGTGCACATGTCCGACCTTCCGAACTCAGGTTCTGGACGCAGTAGTTCCGCGGGAGAGGTAAATGTTCCGAACTTTATGTCTGAACCAGACATCCCTGATGACCTGATTGACGACCACCCACTCGAAGTACGTCCTCTCATCCTTATCTCCGTTTCTAACTAGTTTATGCTAGTGGTCTTATTGCTTTATTTGCACTTGGAGGATGTTCATGTGGAAATTACTGACCAACTTTTTGATGATGTTGTTTGATCTGTAACTGACAGGCCACTGATTATATTAAAGAGAGGCAACGACCTGTTATTGGCACACCTCCGAGACTTAATCAAGTAGAAAGCGATGTCAAAGATCTGAAGAACGACGTTTCGGAAATTCTGCAACGGCTGGTTGTATATGAGGGGTTCCCCAAGGTGATGGAAGAACTTCTACAGACAATTAAAGGCCAGGGAGTTAGAACCGCTGAAGCCCCTTTCAGTGTGGCTGGTGAGGGAAGTCATGTTAATTTCTCGGCACGTAACTTCTCACGACACATTGTGAAAGACAAGGTTGCGGTAAGTTGTGCGGCAGCTGATGGAAATGACAGCACTACCCGGGAGCTGAGTTCAAGGAAAAGGGGAGTTGAAGAAACTTGCGTCGAAGAAGACTTCACCGTAAATGACAACAAAGGCGACGATGTCGACGTTGATGATCAGGGTCATCTGACTGCCGGAGAGGTCGGAGGATTCGTTGGTGCAGACGCTGAGGAAACTGAGGGCACATCACGATCGCGTGGATCAGATGCTGATTTGACCTGCGGGAAATTCAACCCAGATAACATGACAGATGTGACGATGGATACCATCCACCACGCCGAAGTGCAAACGCACTGCAATCCAGTCACAAATGGTGGTACAGTTTATTCCTTCATATGATACACTAGTTTGTATTTTTGGTTGTTTTTATATTTTTTTTTTTCACCTTTTTGTTTATGGATCTATTCCTTCAGTATGGCTGTGACTGTATACCGATGCACTTTATATGTGCGGGGTTCCTAATGTTTTCTTCGTACCTTCAATGATTTCCAACACTATTTCAAGTAAACAAAGTCGTCAGCATTGTCTAAAATCTGCACAGTGTTTTCAAATGCAGCGGAATCAATTAAAGTGGACCAGTCAGAGACAGCGGAGACTATGGGGAAAACACCCACTCCAGTGATTCCAGAGGTAAGTTCAGAAAAAATGGTGACAAACGAGTGGGTTACAGTGGTTCACAATCCCGGCTCGATTGTTGAAGACATTCCTCGTAAAGGCAAACGAAAGGCGGTGAAAGATGTCGAAGGACAATCTTCGAAAAGGAGCAGTAAATTTGTAGAGACAGTGCCACCAAACAAATTGACACCTAACGGGCACCAGGTAAGTGTGGGTTTTATTCAAGCTTATAGAGTAGTATAAAAATGTACTACGTGGTTCACTCTGGAACTAACTTCTGTTTGTGGTGAATGTTCTACAGGCAAAATATCCAGTCGCCGTAAACAAGAACGTCTGGGTAATTCACCCAATGCGACCTGGCGGTCCTGTTGCGTTAGGGAGAACCAATTACAGCTTCAAAACAACCAAATCGAAACTGCAGTCCTCTCCATGGTCCTCGCTGAAATGGGAAGTGGGAATGCAATTAGTAGAAATAATCAAGGTCTTCCAGCCTGCTGTGAAAGTTATGCATCCGACAAAGCAACCAAACAAAAACGTCAAAACTCTTGACGACGTCAGGGACACCGAGTTCTCGGATGAGTCCATTGTCATGTGGGGCTCTGAGTACCTAATTCTGGTGACTCCTGCAAATGTCAAGGGCAAGCTCAAATGAATCGTATGGAGGAAGGGGGAGGGGGAGTGGCCAGTACGTCTTCTCTGTGACCAGGTATGTGCTATAACATCTACATCGTTCATCCCTTTGTAAAAAATATTTACCCATGTACATGATACCGTGTCTGAAATCGTGGATTAAATTCCAGATACGTGTAACTGATTCACATATATATTGGTATATTTTCAATAACCACGTTTAATGTGAACCCTTCTCTTTGAACCGTTGATGTGGTTGTTGCTTTTGGATTTACTAAACAAATATATCAGTGTAGGTCGTGTTTTGTTTTTTTCTAATTTTCAGAATCTGTCGCAGGTCCTTCTACGCATGTTGGAGAAGAGGTGAACATGACTTCTCGTTCAAGGATGTGTCACAGTCCACTGTGGTTTGAAGGAAGCAATCGTGAATCTGCAGGAGGACGCGAAGTCGGTAGATACGATGAACGTTTATGTGAAGTTTCAGTCCTTTATTCTGTTTTTTCAGCGTACTGTACATAGTATGTTTGTTCATGAGTTTAATCATGACGTGTCATATGGCAATTTTGATAAGGGCAGGATTTAGCAATTACGTTGTTTTCATGTGAGTGCGTCCACCATCTAGGAATTCCGGGGTACAACGGTCTCACGTGTACAGGGATAGTATGTCAATGCAATTCTCCCGCTATGGAACAGGACGCAATGTTGGTTTTCAATAAAATTTAAGCGTATGTTTTAAAAAACGTGTCATCCATTATGAGACATGCCTGTGGTGTATTATTTTATTGGATTTTATTTTATTTAACATTTTATATTTCTCGTCACATACGTCTTCTTACCAGAAATAATATCAGAACTACCAGAAATATTTACCAACTACCAGAAATTCTACGTACAGGTGGCAATATATCATCAACTACAGAAAAGGGGATCATCGACCAGAGTTCACACCCGCTGCACCCACATGGCAGGCCCACAATATGTCTCGACATTCACAGCAAACTGCTACACTTCTCCTGAAAAGGCCATTTGGCACGGATGAAGACGAGAACAACACTCTCGAACGTACTCAGAACTGCTCACCGGGCCACGCTTGGCGCACAGTCGTAATCGAAGACTGAAGGTCCGCCCCGTTTTGCGTGACGAAGGGGGGCGGCTGGGGGGCCACTTACCCGGGAGGACACGGCCCAGCTCCCCACCCAACGCCTGGGTGCAGGGTTTTGTACTAGTGTACTGAAGCCTGCACCATTCTGAACATCATGAATGGTCCATATATAGATGTTGCGGCTGAAAGTTATAAGTATAAATTCACGTTTAAAGGAATTTTCGATTCTCTTTCGTGAATGTCAGTAGCCGTAGACAGGTATAATTTGCAGTAGTGGTCTCAGTGAGTCATAAGGAGAAGCCTGAGTATGTCCACTTCAACTAATTCCTTGCTTGAGGCAATTCTGGAAGCTCTGTTCTGTGGTGCAGAATGGAAAGATGGCTTTTCATGGGCGATGGTCACTCAATCCGTGGCGACGCACTAGTCAGAAATGTAGGTCAGAAACGTCGGGTGCGCCAAAGCGCATGTGTCCCAGTCGGGTTTGTTCCCCAGGTTTCATTGATGGGTTTCGGTTCATGGGGTGGAAAATTTATAGCTCCTTCAATATTGCAGAAGAAGGTTTTCTCTGTGATCACAGAGAGCTCATATCGTTCCCCTGTGTTGATTCTTCTGTGAGTGCCACTTTTCCCTGTGATTTCAAGTTTTGACATGTGTACATAATCACCAGCTTGAGCTTAGTCACCTACTTGTAGAGGGAAAGTTTTCACATGTGTCGAGTTCTGAAGCTCAGAGGAGAAAGTGACACTCACAGGGGAATCAGACAGGGAAACCATATGAGACCCCTGTCGATGTAGTTGAACATGAGTGTATCAAGTGTTCTTTCGAAATTTATAGTCGAACTAATTCGAAATACAGAGCACACCAGAGCCCTCATGAAATTCATTCACGTAAGTGATGCTCCGGTGTACCGTGTGGGCAACATCCTCAACGCATCGTCCAACGCTCAAGCTTTGTCCGAATCTAATGCAAGTGAAGTCTCCAATGAAACTTGGAAGATTTCATCAAAAATTTCAGAAGAAGTTATATTAAAGATTATTATGGAAACCGAATCTTAATCCAACAAAAGTCTTCGAACTAACAACTTTAAAGATGAGATATTCAAGTGCATGCCATTTGGTCATCGTGCCTAGTAAAAACGTAACTCGACAAGTAACACGTTCTTCAAACAAGCCAGCATCGGCAGTTGAGTGACGTCTTCCGAGAGTAGCTTCGATGCAGTTGAGGAAACTGTCGGAGTACTATGCCGACAGCTGAAAGTATCTAATAGCTTATAAAACCTTTGGTACCAGCCGCCCACACCAAGCACTAGATCTTGAGAGGAGTGGTTCCGGGTATGTCATGTGTCTCTGGTAATGATAGTTTTGACTGTAAATTTACTTTCATTGGTGGATTGCCCGGATGGCCATATTTATTAAATAATATGATTTCAGCTGTTCATTTTCTCATTTTGTTTGATTAGTGTCATAATAAAATTGGCCCATTATTAAAGTCAAATAATATGTTCTCAATATATTATAATTCTTGGTATGTATTCTAAATGGAAGATAAACACATATAAATTCAAAATTTTAATATTTAAGTATTACTCTTATTTACACATATTCTCTTATCAATGGACTCGGTTTAAGATTTAAGGTCTATGTTTTTTCAAAACTGACTTATAGGAGCATAACCTTTTCTTAGAGGTCTAATAGAATATATATATGTATATATGTATATATATATATATATATACATATATATATATATATGTATATATATTTATATTAATGTGATTTTTTGGAAAACTTTTGTAGACATAGAAAATTACAAGAACTTTGTGGGAAAATTTACATTTAAAATTTGACATTGTAAGGACATGCCCAAAATCCCAATTGTTCATTGAATGGATACTTAGGCATGTAGGGATTAATTAAGATTTGAAGAATTTCCCTTAATTTCAACATATTCATATGTTTGTTACAACTAAGTGGATCAACTACAATATTGTACACTAAAAAAAGTAAATGACAAAGTCTTTGATCCTTTCACAAAGATTTGCAAATCACTTTCACTGTTAGAATGTAATACCAAAATGATATTTAATTCAACAATGAGAAACTAAATCAAAGGTGATACTGAATATAATCAAACTACATTGAAATGATATGATGATGATGGCAAAATAATATAAAAACACTACCGTATTTAAATATCAGCATGACTTGCTCCAGGTATGTCCTTCAGATGTAAAGGTCAGTATCAGACAAACCACCACACAAAGTCACCACATGCTTCTACAAAATTGTCAACACAACACAAAGAAAACATGTGAAGGTGCAAGTGAAGCACTTGACTTTCAGAGGAAGCTTCAAGCACTCAGGAAACCGTACAACCAAGTCACATCCCAAGCCCCTAACACGTTCATTTTTTGCACGACTTACACCAATCACATCCCGATCCCCCAACATGTTCATTTTGCACGGAACGTGCCAGTCACATTCCAGTTTCCCAACACGTTCATTTTTTACACGGAACGCGCCAGTCAAACCATGTGTGACTGCAGACACCGCCACTACCACCACCACCCTACCCAAGGCCAGGGAGAATTGACCCTCACACTGGTACCTTACCGGATGAATGCCGTGGATGGTCCCTTTGGTATCTCATCCATCAGGATCCAAGTAGGTAATCCATGGTTCGAACCCATGGTTACCTTGACATGTGGATGAATGGGGGCTTTTTGGTCTTATTGTGCACTCATCCTTATGAACCCACATCCATTTAAAGGAACAATTGCAACTTGAAATTGCCTTCCAAGTTCCAATGAATTGTGGACACAAATTGGAGTGGATATCACTTGTGGTTTCAAAGGAGATTTTGAAGTCAAACATCGTTGAAATTTTGAATGGAATATGTTTTAAACCTTTAACTCATTAGTTTTATTTGTTTTATTATATTGCATGCATTTAAATATATGCACATTTGAATGGTTTATATTTTAAGAGCATGTTTTTGTAACAATTTAATAATTTTTTATTTCCGAGGTTTATAGTTGTTATGGAATGATTACACAAAGCAGAGATATAATTTTTCTCTAGAAATGCAACCATGATGGGTATGGCTTAAAGAGTCGTGATGTAATCTAAAGTATCTCTATGATGGGTATTTCCTCCATGTGGTTGTGATTCATCTCATATGTAGTCCATGATGGGTATTTTCTAGAGATCGTGATGCATTTAAAATTGCTCTATGATGGGTAATGCCAAAATGAGTAAACCTTAAAGATGGCGATGGATTTAAAATTATGTTCATGATGGGTATTGCCTAGGGACTTAAAAGGTATGTCCAAGTGTGCTTATTTTGATGAATGTTTCAAAGTTTTGTGTTATAACTCCATTGGGCTTAAGATGGGTATTGGCCCAATCTTATAGTGTGCCATTAACCCATGAAAGGGCAACCAGAGATAAATCTTTTTGCTTAAAAACTTGGGTATGATGGGTATTGCTTGAAGAGTTGTGATTTAATTCAAAGTTGATTTATGATGGATATTTTTCCTACGTCGTGATATAATTCATAAGGCCTTCATGATGGGTATTGTGTAGAGAGTTATGAGAGTCGTTTATGTATGCTTCCTTTGAAGATGATTTCAAGTTTTCGTGATAAATCTTATTTGGACTTCATGATGGATATTGCTCAATTATGAAGGTGCATTCTTATGTTTGTCCATGATTGTTCTTGTGCACTTACCCTATCTTTAAAATTTAATCATTTATTTGTTTAGACTTGCTTGATTATGCTAATGGTTTTAATTATTTGATGTACTATGTATTATTTCCATGTGTAGGATACAAAATGCTCCAACAAAAAGAAGCTTCCAAAAAGAAAATCAAAATCCAAAAGGATTGCAAATATTTCAAAGAGCATTCCAAGATTTAGAGTAATTTCAAATAAACTATAATTTAACAACTCGTACTCTAAAACACAAAACTATAAACATACAATGAACATTTTCTATAAATTTAAACCTCAATGTCATCTAAGTTACACTTTAAGAAGAAATTCACATGAAGAGCAAAGTATCTAATATCCTAAATCCTAATCATTCAAAATCAATACAAACTTGGAAAATGCAAAGACAACCCATACTTTTCTTCAACACAATCCACACATACAAGAATTTAATGACTCTAAACCAATGCAAAGTCAAACATCAAAACAAATGTGGAAAATAATTTGCATCAACATACATTAGAATTCATTTGTTACAAGTTAAAGGCTTCTATTTTTCCTACCTAACACTAATTCAAACTCCCAAACTCCTTTTCTTCTTTTTGAACCTACATTTCAAACTGCAAATAACATACCGGTAATAAGGAATTGTCTTAAAAAATGAAACATACAACCCTAAATCCTAAAACATATCTAATCAAAAATTGTGATTCCAAAGTGAAAGCCACAGAAGTAATCAAACCTAAATACAAAACAAGACACAAAACAAGCAATGAGAAGGAATAATGAAAGAGCAGAAATGTTAAATTAAAAATAGAAGGAAGTAGGAATCGGCACCTGGAGGGGGCGACGTTGGGCTGCTCACGCAACACTAGGGTGCAGAGGTGACGCTGGACTCACTCCCATCTGTTTTTAAAAGTCCAAAACATTGTCTTCTGTGCAATTGGAGTTTCTTGACAAAAGCAATAACTATTTCAACCAAGGGAATCCACAAGCTGAAGATAAACCAATAACCAAAACCACCATCACCAACAGCTAGAGGACCAACACAACCTTGATCAGTAAAAGGCTTACTTCAATGAAAAGACCATGACAACATCAATAAAAACCACGAACCTGACCAGCAATTAGCATGTGGTGAAGCAAATGAGAGGCGGATGAGGAGCTCGAGGGAACTGAATGTGGTTGCAAGGGGAGGCGGGCCGAAGCTGAAGGTTGCAGCTGGTTCGGAGAGGAGCAAGTCGTGCATCGGATGCATGATGTTGCATCTTGTCACACAGCTTGTTACTTCCAAAATATCAACAAGCTTCCTGCTCGTGACCTGCATCTCCAGAGAAGGCGTTATGTGACTCCTTGAAGGGACCATGTGTCTCCCTCGGTATTGGGGCCATCTGCATTGGGGCTGACGTATAGAACGACTGGACGTGGGAAATTGATGTTGTGCAAAGCCTTGTGCGATCACTTCTCTGCAGAGTAGGGCTACGGGCTGAGCGAGCAGGGCGAGGGCGACGGATTGAAGAGCACGGCGAGGGCAACAGCAAGCACGACGAGCAGGGCGAGCAGGGCGACCAGGGCGACCAGCAGGGCGACCACGGCGAGCAGGGCGACCGAACAGGCGGGAGGCGGAGGCGAGGCGACGACGAGGAGAGCGGGAGGAGGCGACGAAGCGGAGAGCGGGAGGCGGGAGGCGGGAGAACTGACGGGAACGTGGGGAAGTCGGGAGCGAACGGGAACGCGAGGAGCAGCCCAACTGGGGTTAAGATGGGGAGGTCGGATGAACCCCCACACTCCATCCCACGAGGGTACCAGTGTGGGGGCTGATCCTCCCCAGGCCCTACCCAACTACCCACCTACCCAGCGGCCCCAACCAACATACCCCCCAATCACTGCAGCCCAACGTAACCGCCACGTCATAAATGCCACCTCACCTGCCACATGGCATATCCCTCCCATCCAAAAAGAGAAAGCAATCCCGCAGCCTAAACCCCGACCCCCGCATCAACGCTCCCTTATCCCCCCGTACAATGTTCCGTTCGGCTACATACGAATCACGAATCCACCACTTCGCAGAACCGAGCAGCCATAGGGCCCCGAACCCAGTCGCCGTTCTTGAATGTTCTCGTAACCGCGTTGGCTGCACCTTTTCCTTTCCTGGGAACTTTCCCTTTACTTTTACTTTACCTTTTACGTTCCTTGCCGACTCCATATAAAGAGAACCAGACGCCATGGGTTCAATCATTCACAGTTTACGTCTCAGTTTTTGTTCGTGCTTTTTGTGTTTCGAGTTTTCGAGCGAGGGTTTCTAGCTTTCTGTGATCGAATTGCGAAGGATTGTGGAGGTTTGTGGAGGAGGTTTTTGTGTGTAATTTGGCAGCGGAGGTTTAGAGGAGACAGAGGGTTGTGGCGATGGAGGCGTTGGCGAGATTTGGGAAGATTGCGCTTGCATCCGGATCGGTAGCGCTGGCGGCCATGGAGGTTGCTCATTTGGAGCCGTCGAAGGTGCACCCCGCTGAGGAGGTGAAGCGCGTGGCGGAGAAATCTACGGTGGAGGAGAAGAAGCAGCAGGAGGAAGCGAAGACCGCGGCTCGGAGGAGTAGGGCGCCTAAGATGGCACCGCAGTTCGACGGGCTGAATTTCTATGAGACGTTCATCGGTGCATCGCAGCGATAGAGCGTGTCTCGTGTTCGTGCTGGAAGTCATTCTCGGGTCTAAAACGGCTTTGGAGATGGCGCTGTTTTGATGGCGAAGTATAGAATTGATTCTTGGGGCTCTTTTGCTATCCCCTGCGATACTAGACGTAGCATAGACATACGGAACGAGGCGACGAGTCTCACTATTCTTTGGCACAGAGATTTGCCGCTCTTTTGATTACCAGAGCACTTGTATCTTCTTGTAGATAACACCAATTTTGTACTGTACCCGCTCCAATCGATCAATTCATAAAGCACTCTTTTCCTGCGACTTGGGATAGGGTTTATTGTTTCGATCTGTATGTAAGTTCCTCGTTTTTAGATAATTTTGTGTCCTGTTGGCTTTCCCTCACACATCTCACAAGTTAATTTTTGTCTGGTGTTCATTCCCGGGGTTTGGTTTTTGGCGTCTCTAAACCTTTGTTTCCGTGAATTCACAAATCTTGTTGACTTGAAACAGGGCAGGGGATGAGTTCCTTCCTGGGAATATCATAGAGATCGAGGTTCACAATTTCATGACATATACACATCTGAAGTCAAAACCAGGGCCCCGTCTCAACCTTGTCATTGGTCCCAATGGTACAGGCAAAAGTTCCTTAGTCTGTGCTATTGGTATCGGCCTTGCTGGAGAACCATCGGTCCGCACTTTGCCTCTTGCTAATTGATTTTAGTTTGAATCACATCTACTTGTGTCGATGTTTGAAGTCACGATTGGTCAATGATTTATTCGTAGTCTAAGCCCCTGTTTAACATCTGAGAGACAAAGGTATGACACTTGAGTGCCTAATGAATTGTAGTACTCCCAAGCAGACAACTGACAGGCTCTTCTCTTTGAGCAGTTGCTTGGACGAGCTACAAGTATTGGGGATTATGTCAAGCGAGGCGAGGAGTCAGGATGGATCAAAATCACCTTGCAGGACCGGAATCCTGATAGTAAGATCTGCATCACTCGCAAAATCAACAAACAGAACAAATCCGAATGGCTTCTTGAAGGATAGTGTGGAACGTGCTTCCTATCCTTGAACTCGTCAACGCAACTTCCACACTATCCTTCATGATTGAATCAAAAGCAAATATAATTGTCTGCACCTCATCTCAGTACAACTCCAAACAACTGATTCAATCCCTCATCTCCCCCTCAACCCTACTTCAAGTTCTTTCGCTTTAACTTCCCGTAGCAAACTCATTGCCGGTACTTTCTATCACCTCCTCCTCCGATCCACTTCCCTGACCTCCCTCTCAAGTACTCCACCTTCCCACCATCATTACCATCACCCTTTTGGCGGTGTTTTTTCAAACTCCTCCAAGCTTCCGTTCCTTTTTGTTCCGTTAAAAATTCCTCTCCATGCTACAGTACCATCGCACTGACTCATCCACTGGGACATGACTGTGCATTACACTGTTGAGGAAAAAGAACGTACGCTGGAAGTGAAGCCAGAAGGACGACGCGTTTGAGAGGGGGCAGCGTCCTCGAGGAAGTATGCGCCAAGTGGAACGTTGGAGCAGGTGAGTGCTGGGTCAGTTACTGCGCTAACTACAGTTAGTAGTTGGGACGGATAGGACCACGTCAGGAATATTGACTGCGGTCTCGGGAGGGGGTGTTGGGTTAGAGGTGGTCCCCGGAGTGGGTTGGCGTGACGAGGATTGCACCGAATTGGAGCATGGACACCGAATTTGGTGCAGTCGGTTCACATGGGCGACTTGGTCCCTTGGGTTCCTTCTGTTGTAAGTTCTGAACCTGCTGCTCTTGCTGTCTGTTGCCTCCGACCTACTTGTTCTGTCGGAGTTTGTCAAGTGACATGGATGATGGAGTGGCATATTCTTGGTGGAGATGTCTCTAATGTTAGTGGCATGTCCTTGGTATATAGTGATATACCTTTGGTGGCATGTCTTTGGTAGATAGTGGTATATTCTTGGTGGCATGTCCTTGGTCGATAGTGGCATATTCTTGGTATTGGTTCTTTGGCATTAGAGATATAGTAGGGTTATTTGAAGAATGGTGAAACTTGGGGGATTGTGTTTGTATTTTGACGGAAAAAAGGATTGCTTAGCTCTTTTGAAAAGGTTGTTGTTGACACCATTTATTATGAATTACATTTTGAACATATTGTTAAATCAAAGTTATGCAAGCTATGTATAAGCTTGTATAAGATTGCATAAGCTTGCATGAGATTGCATAAGCTTGCATGAGATTGCATGGACATTGTATGATATAAAGAATTTCATCAAATAGCTTCAATAAAGTTAGAAAGAGCTTGTATATTGTAGGGTCCATTAAATCCTAAGTAAACTTCATTTGATAAGTGTAGTGTTGAATTGACAATTCTTTTAAAGTAGAAATTGGAATAATCAATATAAAAAAAAAATCACAAAATTTCATGATTTCACTTTGAAGTGAAATTGCTACCAATAGAGTTATTGCAATAGAAAAATCACCAACTAGAAAGTTTTTTACCTTCATCTAAAATAACACCCTTAAATAAAAAAGAAATTTTGGTTAGACATCCCTAATTGAGGTAAAGGGATGTAAAACAACTCCAAATAAAGTGCGCTTTACTCATATATCTTTCACTACATCTTGGAGTTTTAAAAAACTTGTTAGGGAAAAGATTCAAGGAATAAGAGAATAAGAGAAGTAAATAAGAGTAAAAACGAACAATTATACTCCTCTATACTTGAGCTTTGATTATTCCAGTTTTAGTAAAAAGAGAAGATTTCAAGTATACATAATTTCAACTAACATTTATTGAAATAAGTGCATTTTCATTGTCCGCACTCTAAATAGGCAATCCATATGGAATTAGGCATGCATTTTTTATAGGACAGTGGACTCACGCACATGCTACAAAATCATGGCAGGTACCGGGGGGTGCCAACGAGTTTCATCCGTTTTAGGTTGCTGAGGTGGCGGAATTCTCCCATCGCCAAAGACAACAATGTCAATGCCAATGCCTTTCCACAAGAACAAGGTTATTTAATTATTTTTTTAAACAAGAACTAGGGTTTTTTGTTTTCTACGTCGTTTCACAAGAAGAAGGATTTTTAATTTTTATGAAACAAGAACAAGGGTTCTTTTATTTTCCATGTGGAGCGGCGTGGAGTGGCGGATGGAGTGCAGCAAGTGCGGAGCTCCAAAAACACACCAGTGTCAACCTAAAAACCGCACCTTCCTTCAGTAGCGCCTCACCACGTATCGTGGTAGATGGCGGGGCTGTCAAACTAGCATGTGCGTCGCTCTAGTCACTCATTAAAGCTCTATTTCAAGAGGCCAAGTTTAAGTGCCTCGCCAAAAAACTTAAAAGTAATGCATAGGTTAAAAAAGTCATTAAGATTCTCACTTAGAGACTATCCATTAGAGAAAATTTGAACCCTCAAATAGACCCCAAAGAATTGACATACTAAGCTATATCAAGTGGACTAATGTAGTTAGGCGAAGGACAATTTTTTTGTCCTTCACCGGTTTCCATCTTGTCTGAAAGTCACTCAATACATGCAGTAGCGGAAGAGTATTTGCCATTTAATATTTGAAGAGGGTTCAAATCGGTACAAAGCAACCAATGGCGTTCCATTGCCGTACATATCATGATGTCACCTCCACCTCGTGGAAATAGGGGATTTGTGCCTCAAAAGGACAATTTAAATCAATTCCATGGTCCTCATTCAAGTCTCTCTAGAGGCCCATTAGAGGGTTCAAATTTTCTCTAATGCAAAAGTCACTCTCAAAACATTGATAACATTCAAAATTAAATAATTTAGTAGAGATTATCAAAAGTGACATAGTGTCGTAACTTTCGGTAGTCTCTTTTTATATACTTTTGATAGTTTTTTAGAAAGAGAGAGACTACCAAAAGTCATGTAACAATAAAAAATGAGATAATAAGAAATAAAAGGCCTTTGACAAGAGCGTCCTTTTGCCTTAGATTAATTTGCCTTTTGCGGCACTTTTTGCACAAAGGAAACCATTGAGGTTTGAAAATTAAAAGTAACAAAGGCCCCATAATCTTGTGTATTTTGTTTTTTTAGGTGCAACCATAGCCAATAATAATCCTCCTAATGATCGCTAGCAATAGTCCACAAAGCCTCTTCCTTATCCATATAAAAGTAGAGATATGTGTCATTGTCTAGTTAAACCCAAGAAATAGTTTGATGCTTATGAGAAAACATCACAAGTACTTGGAGAGTACTGCAAGTGTCAGAGAGTACTTCAAGTGAAGGAGAGGTATTAAAAAAAAATTAATGGAAAACTTGCACAATGATGCACATGTGTGGCTACATGTATCTTTTAACTTCTTGTCCATAACAATGAAATCACTCACTTAACTCTAGTGAATTGATTTACTTTGGATTAAAAAAAACTCAACTTTAACAATAACACTAACTTAACTCCCGTGAATTCATTTACTTTAGATAAAAAAGATCAAGATAACACTAACTTAACTGTAGTGAATTCATTTACTTTGGATAAAAAAACAGTTCAACTTTTATATTTAAATAATCTATCATTCCTAAAATTGGACCCAAATGAAATTTAGCTCACAAAAAGGGGCTTCGAGCTCTCTCATTGGCTCATTACATTACATTTTATTACAGAGATAGCAATAGAGAGAAGAGATATAGAGATAGAGAAGAAGAGTTACTTAGAATTATTGTGTTTTGTATTGTTGGTCACAAAGTTGTAGAGGTGTTTTTTACAGTGATCCAAACAATGGAGCGGGTTGTGTTTTTGGGCTCGGTATTTGCTTGCGGGTCCGTGGTAGGAATGTGCCATAGGATGAACATCCGGCAATTCGAGGCTATAGAGGAGAGGCTGGATTCTCAGGGGTCGAAGTTGGATGCTCTAGGATCAAAGCTGGATACTCTGGGTGCGAAGTTGGATACTCTGGGTGCAAAGTTGGATGCGAAGTTGGATACTCTGGGTGCGAAGTTGGATACTCTGGGTGCAAAGTTGGATGCGAAGTTGGATACTCTGGGTGCAAAGTTGGATGCGAAGTTGGATACTCTGGGTGCATAGTTGGATGCTAATTTATAGCATTGCAACTGAAGGCTATGGAATTGGAGGAGGTGAAGGTTGTTGGGTCGAATGTGAAGGGAACGAGGTTGGAAGTGAAGCCTGTTGAGTCAAAAGTGAAGGCTACGAGGGTTGGAGATGAAGGCTATGGGGTTGGAGGTGAAGGTTTTGAGGTTCAGAGGTGAAGGCAATGGGGTTTAAGCTCATGAGGTCAGGGATGGCATCAAATTTATACAATATCAATGTTGATTTAACATTTCT
This sequence comes from Ceratodon purpureus, assembly GCA_014871385.1. Classification (NCBI taxonomy): domain Eukaryota; kingdom Viridiplantae; phylum Streptophyta; class Bryopsida; order Pseudoditrichales; family Ditrichaceae; genus Ceratodon; species Ceratodon purpureus. The sequence goes on along the minus strand of CM026423.1, from coordinate 16,794,062 downwards.
TTTACAAAAAAATTGGAATAGTCAATTTAATACTTACAAGAAATCTTGTTTGAGGGCTCTTTTCCACTAGTCAAGGCAAGTATTCATAATTCTTACTGATTTAAGGATTGTTCTAATGTACATGTAATCTAGGTTTTTATTCGTCAAATTTTTCTAACATTTGATGTGTAAGAATACTACCACTATGAATGAAACTTTACTCTTGATTATATCTTTTTTTTCTACTTCAAGAATAGACATGAATATATGTTTTGACCATACTAATTTAATTTCTATATGAAGTTGAATTCTTTTTAAATAAATAAAAATGTGTATTAGCAATACTATGAATCCGTATCCCCCTCGCAATTTTTCTCATTATGATATATTCTTTTGCTACCTCTAAAATTTGTTTTATAAGAAACTAACATCATATGCATTATAAAAGTGTAGAATCTAGAAATCTAAAGTGCAAAATGTAGACTCTAAAATTTTGCAGAATAATGGAATGCAAAACAATGGGTTTCAACAATTTATTAAATTTTCAACTCTGTAATCCTCTCATTGCGTAGTCAAGTTTAACCCCTAAAATTCCACAAAACCCAAAGTGGGTTGCAGGGAACTTCGACAAACTACCACATTTAGGATTTTTAATATTTCTTGACAAGATTTTTTTAGTGAACATGATAAATCATGATCTTTATGGGGTTGAAATTTCAGGACTTCAAAAAATAAAAATAAAAAAAGAGTTTTTTTTGAAAATTTCAGCATTTTAGAAGTGAAAATTGGCAAAAACGGGCATGGAGTTTTAGGGGTTAATGGATTTTTTATCCGTGATCTTTTTGTAGTCTACAAATTTGTAACTTTTGCAATTCATAGCTCCCTCCTAACAAAGTTCATTGAATTACTCACTCCTAAGAAATGTTCCATTGAGTATGGTCATTTCCAATATTGATATTATCATGATATTTTATAGATATTTCCAAATGGCTTTTACACATCAATCCAAAAGCTGGCAGAAGTGCATTACACAGAAAACATGGCATGCAGACAGACTTGCTTCCACCATTGTCTTGGGGTGACTACTTTACTATTTTACCATTTATTATTTTGTCCATCTTAGTTTGCTTTGATGTTGACTTGTTTTGTTTTGTGCCTCTTTCCATTACCGCTATGAACTCATATTTTAAGGAGCATTATACGGGGCTGACCTTTGTTGAAGACCAAACTATGCCAAGGGGCCAAGTTTTCTGGAGTTGTAGAATAATAAAATATTGAATTGGTGATTTTCCAAATATTTTAATTGAGAGGACTTCAGCCCCTTGGTAAGAGTTTGAAACTCTATTCTTGCTCGACGAAAATTCTCCTCGAAGGGCCAAACTCTTGTTACCATAAACTCTCAAAAGGTGCCGACATGAAGACAATTTCAAGGGCTTTGGCCCTTGGCCCCTAGTGTGAAGCCCCTCCATGCCAAATTTTAATTTTAGACGAATGAAATTGCTAAAATCGCTCATGCCATGGCCCTTGACCCAAAGTATGAGACACCCCTTCTTAGATATATGAATGGATTGGTATCATTACTATTAATCCAAAAAAAAAAAAAATTGACTCAATATAAGAGAAAAAAATTGGTATGAATTTTGTTGCCACCTACTCTCATTAATCTCAAAAAGACCAAAGAACCCAAAGTGGGTTGTGGCCCTTTATAGACAACTCAGGGCAGATATTAAAATAATTTTTAATTTTTTTTTAGAAACTCACAATCTTGGAGATTTTTCAATTTTAAAAATTCACATGTTTTTTCTCTAACTTTGTATGCAAAATTTATGAGTCATGACCTAGTTGACTTTACTATTGCCAAGAATAGCTTGCATCTAGGAATGCTATCTTGTGAGAGGTGAACGCTAATCTTTTTGAAATGAGCTCATTTAAAAAAAACTATTGGCGAAATTCAACGGCATAGAAGACGTAGGCCCTATTACCATGCAATGGTTACACGATACCATTTAAAATTTACGGGTTTAGTATAGGTGTGAAAATGGTTGTGGGTACTCAGATGGTTGTGATAACATGTGTTCCAAGGATTTTAGTTTGTTAAGTCCCGACCTTCGCACCTGACCACTTGAGACTAAGTATCCATCGATTGATTGTACTCGCCATGTGTATTCATTCAACTGGTTGTGGGTACAGTGCGTACTCAGCGACTAGCACCCTTTCACAGCAGTTTATATCCTAGGATTTTTGGTTTGGTGCTAGGGTGGCCACAAAGAATACATTGGGAGCGAATTTTTGGCTTCATCATTTTTTTTTAATGAAGAAGTCCTTTGGCAATCCCTGTTTTTTTCCCACTAATTTCGGGTATCATGTTGTATTATGTCATTGGACACTTTAAAAAGGGCAGTTTGTTGGGAATGATGGTTCCACCCAAGTTACATATTGTGTAATTTTTGGCTTCGACCAATCAATGATTTTAGGACTTTATAGCCAAATATAACGAATTGCTATTTTTATTTCGCCTTTAGGTTCAATTTTGCGAGTAAAAGAAACACTGCTCATGGTGTTTGTATTGGTTTGACATATTGAATAATCAATGATATTATCACCCAAACTGATCTGAACGCCGTTGACCATGGCGCCGACCTATGGTTCCTTTCATGGTAGATTTCATCCAGAAGGAAGCAATTTTCATCTAGCAGATGGATGGCTTTTTTTTTGTGCAGAAATAATTAATTAGAAGTTAATACTCCATCTCTTTTGAAAAGAAACCGTGGTTTCCTTTTAGGGCAAGATTAAGTATAAAGACTACAGTCAGAATGTAGCAGCTGCCATTTAGTTTCATCAAGTCAGAATGCAGGAGCTGCCATTCAAATAAAGCTCTGAAATTCCCTAGACTAGTGTCACCTCCTCGTTTGAATTCCTAACAGATGACTTACGTGGTAATAATGAAACCATGGTTTCTTTTGTGAAACAAAGTATTTGTGGAAACCATGGTTTCTTTCTGAAACAGAGAGAGTATCTTTCATGGTATTTATTATTTTTCAATTTAAGCTTCGGATTTGGGTTTGTAGAGGGGTAATTGCATAGTGGGAATAATAACATTTTGTAAAGAAAGTTTTTCATAATCCACATTTTTACGTAGGTTGGTTAAAATAAATAAATTTAATCTAAGGTCTCCAAAGAATTTAATCTAAATTTAATGTTAAGCCTCTAATGAATATATATAATCTAAGGTCTAGCGAGGTTTAGGCAAAAAAATATAAAAAATTCAACTCACCGCTCACAAGATAGCGTTGCTGAGTTTACATCCAATAAGGTGTAGGTACTTAAGACCTTTTAAATGCTTTGAATGTGCTACTAAAATAAATTTGCCTTATCTAAGGCTCCTCCATCCAAAGCTTGATGTTGGAAGATCCTATTTTTTTAGCTACTCTAAGAAATGTACTCCAAAATTTAGGCTTTGATTTGGAATCATAATTGTTACGTCAAATCAATTTTATGATTTTTTCTTTCTTCAACACTTCAAATTAAATTGTTACCAAAGTTTCACCATTTACTTTTAGTATATATGATTTTTTGGATTTTGTATTGGCCTTCAAAACTTGCCTTGTAATTGTGTGAATAGAAATTCCTCTTTATTGAAGAATGCTTTTCTCATGGTTCCTAAAACATTTTTAATATGTTGTTTTCAGAGGCTGTTTGTGACACAAACAAGTACATGAAATTAGTGAAGAGCAAATTTTTGAATGTACGAGAAAACTTTTAGTAACGTTTAATGGTAGCTTCATCGACAAATTTTTCTAGTATTAATATATATTCTTTATTGTTTGATAATACATGGCTTCAATCAAAATTTCCTATTGAAGATAGAATTAAGTATCTAGTATGTTTGTTCATTGTGCATCCAACAATCATAAATGCAGCTTGAAATTTGAATGGATTGGCTTTCTAATCTATTCAAAAGTCTAAATATATCAACTTCAAGATTTATTTGAAGGACAAAATATTTATTTTTTCTTTTAATTTGGAAATTAATATCCAATAAGGTTTTTATTAAAGAGAGGGAACTTCAATCCTTTGAGGAATTGGTGTGAATGGTCACTGAGCCCTTTTCTGAAAGGCATTATTTTTATGCCTAGATGAAATAAGCAAAAATTTGAAATTCCCTTACTAACCACATACTAATATATTGAATAATTTAATTGAATACAGTTATTCTAAACATAGTAGATCTACAAGTCTAGTAATTAAAATGTGAGTATAAATGGATTATAAATGGTACTAAGGTCTTTAAAATACTATATATTCAAGATGATATACAATCCAAAAATCATTTCAATACATCCGCAGATATTCCAATTCTTTAAACTATCTAAATCTATATCATCCTTACGGATGAGAAAGAATTCCATTGAACTAATACAAATATTCATCTATATCATCCTTACGGATGAGAAAGAATTGCATTGAACTAATACAAATATTCTTGATTGAAGAATTAGAATTGACCAATATTTTTGTTTGTTCATACTTATTATAGTGTCTATTGGATATATAAAATCTCTTCAAGGTGTTTAATCGAGCCTATCTATTCTTAAATTTCCTTAGAATTTTAAAACATATACTTGAATTGTTGAATTATTGACTTCACCTACTTGACAATTACTAGAGTCATTTTAAAGCACTTATTTTTAGATTACAAGTCTTCTTCAACCATGACCATAGATCGGCATAAATGGATTTTCATTTCATATACAAGAATCTTGAAATATGTGGAGGGTTTAGAATGTTCAAATACAATAAGTATTCAACTAATGAACATGCTTTACACTACACATAGCAAGTTATGCAACTCTATACAACAAATGTAAAATTATTGTACTTAGCATTCTCAATTCTAAATTTCTAACCATGTTCTCTTAGGTCTTATGATCGCTTTGGTATATTGACAAAACCAAACTATTTTTAGATTGCATGTTGAATCTTCAATTATCCTATGATCTTAGAATTTCAAGGTTTTAGCTATTGTTTAGGGTTTAGATTACATGTTGAATCTTTAAATACCCTATAGGATTTGGGGTTTAGGGCTTATGATTTCAGAGTTTAACCCCTAAAGCATCAACTCAACAGTTTTGGTATGATTTTGGGTCCGGTCAGGCTCCCTATGAGTCCAATTTTACCGGAAGTGGTTGTAACTTTGGCACAGTATGGGAAATTGTCATATCTTTCTAACAAGACCAAACTTTACTTTCATCGGGCCCGTAGTTAAGAAATAATTCATGTTTAAAGATCAAAATTCAATTCAGGGCAGCTCGGGCAGGTTTGGAGTGGTGTACCAAATTTGTAACACTCTATAGTGACTTCCAAATGATCCTTTCTAAAATCGTTTTGCAGTTTTTTTTAAAACTTGATTTTGAGAAATCCAACCATAGGATCTTGTTCAGAGCCATCTAATTAGTCTACATACTAAGTTTTGAAAAGTTTGACAATACGGATCTTGAGATATATTCAGTCAAAGTTCCAAGTTTGATAAAAACTTTCAAACAGCTTCGTCACCCATTTTTCCTTCACCCATTTTTCCTTCACCATTTTCTCCTCCTAAACCACAGTATATGCTGTAAATTTCATATCTATTTTGGATTTATTTATTTTTTGGATTTATTTCCTCTAAAATTTCTTCTCCATACAAATGCATGTATACACCGTTCGGATTTCAAAAAATAGATGATCTTCTTGGGCATTTGTAGTGTGGAAAAAGAGCCAATGTATATGCAATTCATTTGACTCCCGTCACTGAAAATGTGGTTTTCCAATGCTTCTGTGTGTTGTATTGTCTTCAATTTTTTTGAGCATACTCCCAACTCACTTTAGAATCCAAAATTGAAGAGCCTCCAACCACACGATCTCAAAAATTTGGCTCTTTCACTCTCTGAAGGGTGGCTGTCCCTGCCGGGCAGTACCAAAAAAAACTTTTCTCTCAAGTTCAAACCTTATGATCTTCCAAACGGTGAGGAGTTACAATCTAAAATTTTGTGTACACATACATGTACAAGTTAGGTACTAGATCCTACGGTTAGATTCTTTAATATAGGTTTAGGTTTGCATAATTTTTCCTTGAACTAAAACAGGGCAGAATTGAGGCAGAATTTGGGATTTTATGGCCAAATGCTTTAGGGGTTAAGGCTTCTAGCTAATCGTTGCAAAAGGCAAACTTGTGTAGACTTGACAAAAGCATGTGGTGAAACGTGGTACAGGCATGACCTGTTGTTGACATTAGCTTAGCCACAACATTTATTTGCATGAATCACCCATTTCAGAACTCCACCATTTTCTTCTAAGTACTGGTACTTCTCGAAGTCCTCTTCAAATCAAATCCTTAAATCTAACTTAAAATCATGTCACGTTACAACCATGAAAGAATCTCACCTTCAATTATATAAAGCACAAAGAATACTTTACAACCATGTGACCAGTTTTGACAAGGGCCACTTACATGATCATATATTTCCAGAATGTAAGTGATGATCAGAAATACTGAATGTAAGTGATGATCATGCTGCATCAGAAATACCAGAATGTAAGTGATGATCAAAAAGAAAGAAGAAAGGACTTCACCGAAGCAGACAAAGTGATATTCAAGGTAGATGATCATGTCACAAGGAAATCTAGCGGAGTATTCTGTCATCGTTCACAGAGCTCCATAGTGGTATAATATATGAAGCTCACATCTCATTCCTATCACAGATTCACCATCACTGCTCTCACTCCAGAGCTTGAAACATCTGCCAGCTAACTTACTGCAACGAAGCCCTTCCCACCTTCAAATTCTTTGCAACCAACGCAGAATCGATCAGACCTTCCAAAAAGCCTAAAAAAACTGATGATTCTCGAAACAAAAAATCCAAAACAAACCTAAAACCGAGAACGGACCTTGAAGCTGGGCTGAAGAAGTCTCATCGGTGCTGAAGCCCAGGTTGTGGTTGAAGATGAAGATGATGTTGTATGCTATGTGCTCATTTGGAATCGATTGAAGAATTGTTCTACGGTGCCATGGTGACCAGTCTGCGTGATTAGTGGAGTGACGAAACATGTTCTAGAATGCGCTACAGGCATCATCGGTTGGGGCGGCATGATGTTGGTACTGTGCCTTCAAATCAGCTGCCTAATTTACTGGAGTAGGCGGTCTAATCTACTTGCAAGGAAAATTTCCGGTGATCACGCACTTGAAACAGTTGAGGACTTATTCGGTTACTCGTCGTCTGTTCGCGAGGTGCTTTCGAGATGGAATACTTGCAGAGCTAGGCTTCAAGCGTCTCGGTTTTTCCTTTTCGACGAGGCTGATCGATGCGAACCTTCACGTGGAAAGCATTGAACGAAGCGCTTTCGAAACAAAACTACACAAGATTTACTTAAAACGAGAGTAACTTACAAACGAAGGAGTACACTAGACATCCTCAAGTATTCTTCCTCAGATCGCCCTCTTCACAGGTGAAGCCTCATTTCTCACGGCGGTCGGGGTTACTGTAGCTAGGATATTCTGATACCATGCTAGTGCGCCGAAGAGCGTCACCAGTACCGACCTTGGCCAAATCCAACATATAACGCCCACACCCATGAATCAATTAGCCTCTAAATAAGCTCATGTACACAAATAGAGGCGAGCGGGAGATCATATGTGGCATGGCTGATGTTGAGCCTGCTGAAGGGAAGCTGGATTTAGGATCAGGCCGGCTTGCTCATGAGCAGGTTCAACTGGCGAAGCTCTTCCCAATGTGGAGATTTAAGGGAAGTCTGTCATCTATTATAAGTTGAATTGAAGAATTTCAGTTCGGGTCCTGAATTTGGGCCGGCGAGATGGAGGTTGGCACAAGCGCAATGAATAGTGTTTCGGTGCCCAGCACAGAGTTCATACTTTCCTGACCACTGTAAACCTTAATTTCAGCCGCGCGCTTGTTGAGGTTGAGCCGACACTATATAGATTCAGCTCCCAGCTGAAGATTTGATAACGAGTTGTTTTCATCTGCCGAGCGATCATTTTTCTCAAGAAGAGTGTCGAGCAATTTTGAGGTGCATTACAGATTTCCCGAGCCCAGTAGCGCCGTCTTCATTTTAGGAGCTGAAGAGCTAGGACTACTTGCAATATGGTTGCAAAACTTCGAGTTCCGTCCGATTACGGACAATGGCGGGCGATGGCTGGACTTGTGCTGATCGCGGTTCTCATGAGTTGGATGAGTGCTGCAGATGCGCAAGATGCTACTGCGCCTGCCGGAGATGCATCTGTCGTAGACATTGTGCCGAATGAGGGCAACCCATGTACGATTGGGTGGTTCAAATTACACGGATGGCTCATGTGGGGCGCATTTGCGGTCTGCTTCCCCTTCGGCGTCTTCGTTGCCAGATTTGGACAGAACTACCTTTCGCAGTGGTTAAATGCACATATCTTTTTTCAGGTACTACACTTTGATGTCTCGAGATGTCCACATGCCAACAGGAGTATTGTTCATGTGTCCCGGAGATCGGATGTAAAATTTGATCAATGTTGTACTCTGTGCAGGTTTCCGGGGTGGTCCTTGCCACAACTGGATTCGCCATTGCCGCTATTAAATTCCCAGTTACCGTTTGGGACAACACTCATGTGAAGCTGGGGATGGCCATCATGTGCCTCGTTTGGTTGCAACCTCTATTGACTAACATCAGACCTCACAGGTAGCCACTTACAACTCCAGTGTTTCTCAATCGCTTAAGTCCTCGTATCACACTCTGTTGAATTCCACTGCGCTCCATTCAATGTGTTATGAAAATGAGTACACGATTTGATATGGCTTTTTGCTGAATTAAGTGGGACAAAATCGTGATTATGTGACCTAACAGGGGAACTGCAATGAGGCCAGCATGGTTTGTGTTGCACTGGTTGATCGGCACAGCAGCGATCATCTTGGGATGGTTCGACATATTCAAAGGCTTGGACCTGTACGTTGCAAGCTGGCCCAGTGGTGGGGAGAGGAAGGTGAGCTTTTCATCTTCACTCTGCTTTTGTTGCATCATTAGTGCCAACGATGACATTCATTATTTTCTGGAGACACGTGACACCACTGTCAAAACACATGTCTACACACTATATCATGTGTTAACATCATAAACTATGTCGGAATGGCAGCTATCGTACGTGCTGTGGGCTTGCAACCTTGCGTTCCTAGCTTTTCTGTACCTCTTCTTCGATAGGCTGCCATACATCAGAGCGCAGGCAAAAGACAACAGTCTTATCAATCCGAGAAGCATGCCCAGCTACAACGAGGTAAATGCTTCAGACGTCGAGACTCCTTTTCACAAAACGGAGTTACCAGTCGTCGACAACGAACCTCGACAATGGTCACCAGTGTAATTGTTACAAACGACGTGCTCGAACATGTTCAGATATTTGAACTCGGTATATCTGACTGCGAGCGCATGTATGAAGACCGTCACCACGATGCACTTGTGCTGATGATCCGACATTATGCTAGATATGTAGAGAGATTGGCGCGTAGTCATCCCTACAGTGAGCTTTGTACTGTCCTGTAATCGACATAGCGAGCAGGGAGTACTGAAAGGAAAGTATATTGTAAAGAGGAAATCGGAAACCATGGGAATTGCAACCACAATAAATCACGGGTGGTTTAACCCAAATATGTCCACTTCTGTTTCGTAGCATTCTCGTGATGCTTGCACTGTTTTTTTCACTTTCGGGTCGCCCGCATGGGCCTCCTCCATCGCGCAAGCCTTGTCATATGGTAGCTGCTGAGATGTTCCTGTGGATCACTTGGTAGCCAGATGGAGGAAAATTTGTACACGGATGCTTTGAGGCCACTTCTAAGGTTTGACGGGTTACGTGATTTCAGTCACGAATCTAACATGAAAAATCATGACCACAGGACCTCGATGCAATTGCCCGTCGCAAGTATCCATCCCGGCTGAAATCTATACACAAGATGCGGTACTCATCCTATTCTACTGTTGCAAATTGCTGTGCAAGATCGTGATTCATCCTTTGTTCAAACAGTAATATCAGATCATAACAAAAGACGTTGTGATTGACCGGGATTATCAGACAGTCCTCGAAGAAAAAGAAGGTCTAAAACGACCAAAAAATTGCTTTAATTTCTCTTTGCACATTACAGCATCTTTGTTACATCACTGCATAGAGATTTATCCAGATTTCGCCCATCAACGATGGGGTCCATCACTGCAGTCTAACATCAAATCTAGATATGCAGTCCCTCCTTAGAAATTAAATAGCAAGCTCACAGTAGAAACAATCACCAACCACATCCTCTTTTTAAAATTTCAAATTCACTACCTTCGGTTACCCTAAAAAAAATTCCGAAACACTCCTGAATCGACAAATTTTCGAGACTTTCTGAAATTGACATCAAGCTCCCAGACGAAGAAGCCAACACACTCAATCACGAGAACCGATGGTGCGTTAACAATATAAAGTACATAAACTGCATCGCAAGCTTAAGCTTGACCCGTATGCAATTTCAAAATCTCGACAAATAAAAATAAAAAAAACCAATCCAAAACCTAAGCTGCGGCGAGAGAAGGCAGCGCCTTCTTCAACATGGATTCCAGCTTCGCCAACGAGATCGCGCCCTCGTATCGTCCACCGGAAATAACCTTCCCATCCCGGAACATGATCAGCGTCGGCAACCCATAAACCTTATACGCCTCAACAAGCTTCGGATTAGGGTCAGTCTCCACCTTCACAACCTTGAGCTTCCCCTCATACTTCCTATCAACCACGTCCATGCTCGTGGCCACGAGCTTGCACGGCCCACACCAATTCGCCCAGAAATCCACCAGCACCGGCAGCTCCGATTTCAACACCTCCGCCTCAAAACTCTCCTCCGTGACGGTCATTACCTTGCACCGAACCCCCAAACCCTTCCTCTCCCTCCTCACCTCTGCAACCATCCTCCCACCACCATGTCCCTGCCTTCTCCACGACACTTGCCGCAACCCACTGCTCACCATCAACGAGCTCCGCACCGGCACCACATCCCCCACATCCCTGCTCTTCACAAACCCGCATGTGCCCACTCCTTGGGCCACCACCGCTTGCATCATCCCTGCAAACTAGCTCGAATTCCTGCAAATCTTGCTGATGATCAAGCTCTCGGAATCTATTCCCACTTGGGTTGGGAAATATATTCACCAGGATTGCAACTGCAGTGTTCTTGACATGGATTGTATGAAGTTTTCGGATTTATGGGGCGGTGAGGATGCGGCGTCAAGGCGTGACTACATCAAACAGCAACGAGGCGGAGTCCGAACCATTGCTTTTATCCTCATCTCTTCTCGGAGCCTTGAGAGGCTTTTCTTCTCCCTCTGCCCGCTCCTTCTGCCCGCTCCTAAACCCATCTAGACTTGAGTCTACGACTGGAGTTGTTGCGCTATTTCCTACATTTCGGAGATCTCGTCGATGCGATTCCCATGTAAAAGTGGGGTAAAAGGTAGTTTTCTTTTTCTTCGCCATGTCAAGTATAGTTCGATGTGCAGATTCGGAGGAATTGGAGTTTGGAGTGAAGTTTGATATGAGTTGAGATCTATTTTCAGTTGTGTTGGGACTCCCAAATCCCATGCTCCCACTTCAAAGCTGCAACCAACCACATAGGGTTTAGTGGTTTGTGGTGATGGCTATGTGCTATGGGAGCTCTGGTTGTAGGTGAATGATGGTGTGGAGAGAATGGGTGGATTTTTGCTTTTGTGTTGTGTTTGGTTTATTGGTGGGATGGTAGGTTGTAGAATGTTTGTAGTGGTTTGATTACTGAGTGAAGTTGTTATGGTTTTAATGGGAGTGGGTGAAAGATTTGAAATGTCTTGGCGTGTAGTTGTAGTTTTGTCTCCTGATCTATGATGAGGTATTGCCGGAAATGGTAGTTGTATATTTTGACGGGATTAACTGAGTGAAGAGAATTGAAGGAGGGCCGGCGGGCTCAAGTGTCGCGTGTCTGTAGAATCGGAACATCTGCGTTAGGTGTAAGTCATATTTTGCACTTCAATTGCAAGTTTGGTATCTCTGGAATGCAGTGGACGATGTCTGTAGGCATTTGCAGGGCTAATGACCAGGCTGGGAATAAATGTTGGTCACTTGAGTAGAGTCTGCTGGCTTGAATAAGTCTTTTCATGTGCCAGAAGGATGAAGCACAGGACATGCAATTGTGAGGCTTCTTTGGTGGCTATGGAGGAGGATCGGTGTCAGTGTTTGTTTGAGTTGTTGTAAGATCATGCTCCTACTTGGTACGCTTCTTGCTTTAACGCAACAGATGCTTCACTTTGTTTAGATTGTCCACACTTTTATTTCCAATGCTCTTGTTCCTCTTCCCATTTTCTGTACTGCTTGAAGTTTAGGGTTATGACGAGTTCAGGTGAATATCTTGATCTCTATCAGAGCCAGTAATCTGAATGAATTTTCTCATTACTTGTGCAAGTTCCCACCCTGCTATACTTTCTGTGCTTTCTGATGAAACTGCGTGATTTGTTTTGGAAATCTCTACATATGAAGGTTGCACTTGTTTTGGTATGCGACTCGTTCTCGCAATTACTGTGGAACATCTGAGCATGGTTGTTTCAGTATTTCTTCCTAAATTTGGAGATTGTGTGCATTGGCAGGTAGATAAAGTCGTTGTTTCGAGTAGGTGGATCGCATCTGGATCACGTCTTCTTTCGTCACCCTCCTAGTTGCAACAGGTACATGCTCTTGCCATTTTTCACAATAGAGATGGAGGTTGCCGTGACAGTAGTATTTAAATTCTCTCTAGTGTTTGAAGGAAAGTGATGGACCAATCATCTCATATACATGTACTTAGAATTGCATCTCTTAACACTTTCCATATCTAAATAACACAGCTTCATTAAAGTGTAATAATCTTCTCCCACGTGTTCAATATAGCTTCGCGTCCTGTTTACTGATTTTATCCACAGTGAGTTCTGATGCGAGATGCACTCTATCCGAAGAAGCAATTCTATTGTTTTGGAAACTCCTGATTTGGTTTTTTTGTGTGCTATGTGGAATATCTTTGTAAGGATGGACGTGGCAGCTGTTGGCGGAAGAAGTTCAAAATAATTGTGACTTTTAAAGCTCATCACAACAAAGATGTGGGTTTGCCTCGAACCCGCCCATGCACGTACTGTAAGTTACTTTTCTCTTTCTCAGATTGATGATAGGACATTTGTTCACTGGGCTCTACGGTTGAATCTCCATTTTCATGTATTTTCTTCTTTTCAGAATTTTCAAGCCTGTACAGTACAATGTGACTGTCACTAAGAGTATAGTTTTTGGCATAGTACTTCCTTTGACCCAGTTGAGTGAGAACTGTGACCTATCATAGTTGACAAATGCAAAGTTGCTAAATGGTAGTTTAATTCAAACTTCATGTGGGCATGGGTGAGTCTAGATGAATAGAAACATTGTCTTTGGATGCAATAGAGCACATGGGTACACCTGGCCTCTTGCTACCACTGTATAGGATACCTCTAGGAGCTAGTACATACCAGTTGTTAGCATTTTCCAGTTTATTTTACCACTATAGCCACAATGTGTTAAAGTCTAACATATATTCAGGTACTGTACATTCTTCAAATGCTTTTCCTTGCAAAAATGATGAGTTTAGGGTAAAGCAGCATACTACTGCATGTAATTTCCATGGAAGGATGCAAAGGCATGTAAAATTCTTAGCAAATTGTAAACGTTATCATACATGATCTGATTGTTTCCTTTGTTGAAGCACTCTGGCTTCATAAGGTAAGGTTCTGTGTCCATGCAGTAATCTACTCTTGAATGACCACAAGCTTATTTCTTAAACTCAAGTCATCATATTTTATTGTGGATGTATATGTATATATAAATCCTTCATTGACTAAAATTCCATCTAACATTATATCATCACATTAAGGGATGTTTCAAACTAGGGGCCAAAGGTGAAGGACTGAGGAATCCCAACAATTTCATTGGTCTAAAGCTGAAAATCGACCAGTGGGGCTTCACACTAAGGGCCCAGCGGGGCTTCACACTAAGGGCCAAAGGCTGAAGGCCTTGAAAACGTGTTCATGGTGGCACTTCTTGAAATTTTGTTGCCATGAATTTGGCTCTTCAAGAAGAGTTTGGGTTCAATAAGTATAGAAAACCAAAATTCTATGGAGGTGCCGAAGGCCTCTTCATTAAAATGTTCAAAAAAAATTCAATTCAATATTTTAATACTTTCCTACAACTCCAAAAGTTGGCCCTTGCATAGTTTGGTCTTCAACAAAGCTCAGCCTTTGGGTGTATAGCCTTTAATATATAGCATTTCTAAGATTTTGCAAGAGTGTAGATAGCATGAATTTTATTGTAGGCAAAGTTCAAAGTCTTCACCTAATCAAATTTCAGTCCCACTTTCCAACACGAAGCGTTCGGAGAAGAGCATGGTCCCCCATTGCCTGCATACGGACCGCATTCCGAAGAAGCTGTGAATTGGTAGCCATGCTAGATCCTCGGAGAGAGAGCCCCATACGGGTGGTAGAGAATTTATACTGAGAATGGATGGCGCTGCAACTATGAATAATTTATTGATGCAGCTTTAGCTTAGTTCCGGGCTTCTTTAGTGGAGTATAAGATTACTCTTGCGCTTTTTAGTTTTAAAAATGTTCTTATATTTCGAAACTTTTGTACTTGAAAACTATATTTTCTACTTCTGAATACCTACAACCAAAACGTTTAGTAAATGTTAAAAGTATGAGAAAAACCAAATCTATGTGAAAGATTCCAGACACAAATACGAAATAATGCACGTACTTTTATAACCATGGTTATGGGTATTCCATTAAGTGTAATTTCTTCATAGATATTTTTTACGACAAAACTGATTGAGGAGTTAAAAGTAATATTATTGTCAATGATTTTTATATATTCGACTTCATATCCATCACCCTTCCATCGACCAACGTAGTGGGGCTCGTCGCACGAGACGCTAATTTGAAGTGTAAATTGTATATTTCCCTTTTATTTCGAAGGACGGTTTTGATAAAAGAGGGTCCTGTAGATGGACCCCCCGCAATGTCATAGATATTGGATGAAAATGAAGATTGGATGAAATGGTTTATATAGATGAAAAAATATGTTGGATGAAAAATAAACTATGGATGATAATTTTCACTTGGATGAAAAATCAGCAACATCTTTAGATGGAAACAGTTGGTTAGATGAAAAACTTCTATGGGATGAAAACTGTCATAAATGTGTATGGATGAAAAGTATTTGGCCAATCATTTGAAATTTTGTCTTGTCACTTATTCGCTTATGAATGACGGGCAACTTAGGCAAAAAACGGGAGATTTTGAGTAGTTATTGGTTGCCCGGATTTAGAGCAAATTCTCCTAAAATTTCTAACTTTTGCATCATAATTCCAAATGCTTTGAAATTTGCGCCATTAGAAAGCTGCCATTGAAAGCTACATGGAATTAAAATTTCAAAAAATAATTAAATTCTGAAACCTGAGAATAGCCTGCCCAAAATTGCACCGTCGAGAACATGGTCTCAAGGGTCTTTAGGGGTTAATTTAAAGATCAACATGCTTTGCACACCAAATATGAAAAGACCACCAAGCTTTGAACATCAAACCTCGAAAGACCACCAAGAACTTCCGTAGCTCTCAACAACTTGTAATAAAATAACAACAATACAATGAAGCAAAACTTATGATATCTTTCAAAAACGTTAGGGATAAGTCTAATGATGCAAAGATTTATTCTAGAATCTGGCCGTTGATGCATTCCTACCAAGCTTGCAGCTTCTAGCACAAACCTGGGTTTCCAACGGTTGACCCAGACCCCAGTTTTGCTTGAGCCATGTCATCAAATATGCTGACCGAAGGCAAGTCTAATTTAGTATAAGGTCAACTCAATTCTGTATATATTAAGCTATGTTAACTAATGTATATGTAAGCTACAATATATGCTTGTTTAGCAGGAATTGAGTATATGGGAATCTGACTTTATATGGCAAGGACTTGGGTCTTGTTAGTTCTTGTCATTTGCAAACATTGGTCAACCAACTCAGTCCTACCTGGATATAAGGTTTTAATATTTTATATGAGGTGTGAGTCATGAATTGTGATATGGGAAGTTTGCCCGGAAGGCCACATCAGAGTTGCTCCACTTGGCAGTCTAGAGAGCGACTAGTCCTTGCAATCACCCGAAAGGCAAGAATTTTTGCATGAAGGCTTGATATGCCTTCAAGTGTTAACTCATTCTTTTGGACAAATTCAGCCAAAGGCTACCCACTCCACCCATCATTGGTCATCAATAAGACAGGTCATGCATCCCAAGCAACTGTTTTTGCAAGGAATCTATGACATACAGTTCATCCTCTAGCGGAGTGTAAAGAGCACGTCAACACTCATGGAGAGGATATACTGAGGCCAGTACTTGTGGGCGGTCCATTTCCATTACATTTTGATGGTTTTTGATGGAAGAATACTGTACTTTAGGGGCAGCTTCACCACTCTTGGTCGAATAATTAATTAATTTCAAATTTTGGTGTCTGGCAATAAAAAAATATTTGTTTGGAATTTAACTTTTCGAGAAATAAATAGCTTTAAGTTTGATTTCCATCCACAACAAGATGAAGTTTTGTTGGATGTTTTTTTTTAGAAGGTTTTATGTGATTATTTTGAATTTTTTTGATTTCTTCGGTTTTAGGTTCATGTGTTTGATTTTTAAGAGACTTCATCATTCATCTAATTTTATTTTATGATTTTTTAACAAATAGGAAACATAAGTCTTTTAAATACAATATTTGAAATTACATTTTTACGGAAGGTGCCCCTAAGGTATGATACTTGATTTTTAATCCCTAAAATACCACAAAACCCAAAGTGGGTTGCAAGAACTTCGGCAAGCTACAACAATTGGGATTTTTAATATTTTTGGACAAGATTTTTTTAGTGAACATGATAAATCATAATCTTTATGGGGTTGAAATTTCAACATTTATAAATAAAAAAAGAAAAAAAAAAGGATTTTTTTTGAAATTTTCAACATTTTACAAGTGAACATTGGCAAAAATGGACCTGGAATTTTAGAGGTTAAACTGGTATTCTTCTTCTTCCTCTCATTGTTTCCTAGAATATGGAGGGTATTGAAGGTCCTACCTCAATACCATTCTAGTCTTTCGTCGGTTATCGAAACAAGACAAAACTGAGGTTGCCACTCACACAAAAGGCATCATTATTCGGATTTTGTTACATAGTACTGCATGGCTCTGGAGTGTGGAGGTTTCATTCGGCCTCAAATCATACCATTTTATTTGCACTATTGAAAGTGTTCTCAAACACTGGTACCTTAGAATACAGTTCACCGAAAACTTGCTTTTTGACCACAAATTGGGTGAACTTGTAAATCAATAATCAGGAAAAAAAATAATGTGTACAACACTCCCTTACTGGAATCCTTCGAGTATAACCTTCAATGACAACCAATGATGAAGAGGCAAGAGACATCAAAAGTGGCCCGTGGCAAGGTGATCAAATTCCAAAGTGTTTGGAAATTTTAGTGTTTGTGCGGGCTGTTGCTGTAGACAGCTCCTTGCAGTAACTTAATTGCTCCAATATGTTTGAGACCCCCTTAGGTGGTCCAAGGGAGAGTGTCTCTTGGAATTACGTTAGACACAAACATCACCTTGGAATGGCATTATCTACTTCTTTAAGAAAACCTATTTGTTGAAAACAAAACCACAACAATTCATCAACTGCTATAAACAAAAATTAAACAAAAGTAGCCCAATGGGATATCAAGCATTTGAAGAAGAATCTATAGTTTAGAATTAACCCCTAAAATTCTGATGGTATTTTTCATCAAAGCTGCCTAAAAATAGCCCCTCTTCAAAGCAAGGTGGACTTTGCAAAGTTGGGATTTTAATTAGTACATCTAACCGTAAGATCTTGTAGCTAACTTCTATGTGTACATGTCTACCAAATCTTACACACTCATTCATCACCAATTGCAAGATCATAATGTTCAAAGTTGAAAAACAAGTTTTTTTCCCCTGCGCAAAAAGGGATCAGCAGAGTTTTGAAGGCCCAAAAAACCATTTTTTTGCATTATGGATTTTGGGAGTTTTGATGCACGTCAAAGAAGACTGAGTTAGCTAATTGTTCAAAGAAAATTTTATTCAAAAAAGCTGTGGAAGGTTGCCAAAAAATCATTTTCCGCTAGGGGGTATACTGAAATTCACAAACAAAGGCCGTTTTTTGACAATAAAAATAGCATATGAAAAAAATTTGGATTGAAAATCCGAACGATAGGAACATGCTCTGCTGCTTTCTCTATACATAGAAATTTTTATTTTTGAAAAAATCAAAATCTCAATTTTTGGTGGAATTTCAAAGTTTCGGCTCTGGGCAGATTTTGGCAGATTTGGGCAGTTTTGGGCAGTTTTGGGCAGAATTTGCTGCATTCACAGTGGCTTAGAAAATTTCAGCAGCTGCCCAACGAGTAGCGTTTGACACTTAAACCTCCATAACTTTTGATCCCGATGTCGGAATTGAAAAATTAAAATACCCACACGAAGATCTTCGAATGGCCCACCTTCTATAAAAATTTCAGAAAATCCGGATGTAAATTGCATTCATAGGTACATGCCCAAATTCCAAAAAAGCCCAAATGTGGATGATTGTCCTTTAGGGGTTAAATTGATAGTTTAGAATATTGTCACTTATAAAAATTAGTATCACATACTTTATATGTATATATATATATATATATATATATATATATATATATATATATATATATATATATATATATATATATATATATATATATATATATATATATATATATGTTAATCACGAATCTCCTGATTTCACCTTGTAAATGTTTACAAAAATGTCTAGAAAAAGGGGAAAAGAACTTTAGTTTCATCAATTACTGAAAGGGAACCCAAGTTATTGTTTCTTTGGAACATGAAGTAGTTTTGAGTTTTAAAAATGTATTAATTTCAGTATTGAAAATTGAATATTTATGAGAAAATTTATATTCCTCACAAACAATTTCTTCCTGCCGAAGAAAATAGTTTTCTATCCATCTCTGGTGAGAAAATAGTTTGAATAGCTTTAAGTTGGTAAGTTTACATGGTTACTACTAATTTATACCTTAGCACGCTCTCAAAGTCCTATTCAAATTCGGAGATGCAACTAAGCATTCAAGCTGATCTTTAGGATGTGGATCATGTCATAGTCGTTCAAATGATGTCATGTTTTCACCCACACCATGTCAGCAAGACCTTCCAATTGCATCAGATGATTGAGATCTCCAAAGTTAGATCATTTAAAATTGAGCTCCGCATAGTATACTATACCAATTCCAGCAGTTCGTGTTGTTAATTATATTTAAGCTACTAAACTTTTAATGATTGTGCAGAATGCCATTCTTGGATGATCTTGTATTTTATTGACACCAGTCATGCATTGACCATTGAACCAAATTCATAACTTGGCAAGTGAGCAATGAGGGGCATCATGCATAGGTTTTATGTGTATCTTTGAGGAACTCTAGAGTGGCTTCAGTCTATCAACCTTAATTCTGTGATGACTCCTCGCAAGTTATTATTGCAATATTTTATAATTTAATTCTTTTCAAAATGCCCACGCAAAATTAACATGTTTCAGGAATTCATGATTTCTTTTTCATGATTTCTTTTTCTCTATCTAGCGAAATTAAGTCCTAATTCAACAAAACTTCCATTTCTAATACATTCATGGTATTACTACCTTATCTACAACATTTCACTACATTATCACTGCAGCTGATCAATGTACTTACAGCTGATCAATATACTTAAGTCAAGTAGTGCTGCATTTGAAATGGGGCTGCCGCAGTGACCTTTGGCCAAGACTTTGCTTGTGACTTTGATTGTGATGTTCTGTTTAGATTGGCACTATGGCCAGGTCTTGCGCAGTACAAAGCTGGTGCATTTTACAGGAAGGCTCAGCTTCCCGAGTATGATGAATTTGTTAGTAGTTAGCATGATGGGACTCGTATTTGTTAATTGGGCATCATCAGTGATAGCAAGAATGCCAATGTTGTTTCTTGGGGTGAGCTCTGGAATCCTCTCATTTAGGTACATCCGAGAAGTTCAATAATTGTAAGGCTCTCAACATCATCAGCGAAAATTCACTGGGTAACTTAAAGTTTGAAGTTTTGACAACAGCTAGAAGTCTAGAATTGGTTACTATGGATGAAAATCTACAAAGGATTTAGACGCTGGGTTCAGGATGGTTATCACGGAAAAGTTCCACTTTGATGAGTTACACCATCAATGGTGATTGTGATGACAACCTTCGGTAGACCAGTGAGTAATCATGATTGCAACCAAAGTGTGTTTTTCACAACCACCACACTCATTTGCGTATTTGGCTACTGTTTCTTTTTCAGGTTTGAATTTTTAAATGATTTTGCATGCCATGATCTTGGTTCAATTTGCAATCAAAATTTACCAGATTCACATAACAAGCTTGGAAATAAATTTTCTTTGGGGGGAGGGATACACATGTGACATTCTCATCGCATGAGACTTTTGTGAAGTGAGGTGAGAACTGTTATTCTGCATGGCAAGTGGTGAACATCTTTTGGAATCCTTCAAACTTTTAAACTTTAGATATTGTAGAAAACAATCTTAATAACATACGGAGCAAATGAAAAATGAAGGCAATACCACTTCTCTTAGAGTTTGCAAACCACCAAGCTTTGCTACACCTTTCAAATATTTAAGTGATCATATAAGATTGTGTTTAATAAAAACTTGTTGCATCTAAGTCAAGTACTAGATATTTTTACAAACAAGTTTATTAACTTTTATTATAGCAAATGATATTAATGATAAAGTGTATAACGTAGGTTCGAGTAGTTTGATTTGCATCAAATAGGAAAAAGAAGCAAAGGGAGAGCATTGAAGGAAAAAAGATCCTTAAATATTGATTTCAAATTAAAATATATATATTTCCCCATTATGAAGTTATACATGCGATTTAAAGAAAATACAACATTAATAATTGTCATTGACTAAATAAATGAAGGTATTTATTTTGCTAATTAAGGAAGTCACACTTAAGGAAATTGTTTGAATTAAATCCAACCATCATAGATGAAATTAGAAAAACCATCCATGAAATATAAGTTTCTGTAGATAAAAAGATACTTGTCTCTCTACCATTTAAAAAGATTTTTACATATTGTATTTAGATGGTAAAAAGATAAGATTTAGCCAGATTTAGGATTAACGGATAAAATAATTTGTGAATTAGATCTACGTTTGGAATTGCAAACAAATAGACTAGAGATAAACATTATTTTTATAGGTGTGTTCGGAGGACATATCCTAAATACTAATTTTTCTTTTTCTTTTTTTGGGCTACCTATATAAAATTTGCAAATTAATCAATCATCACGCAAAAAGTTATGCCAAGCTGCTAGAGAGCTACCGTACCCACCTACAGTAAAATAAAAAATTCACGTTGACCCCAAGGGCGATTCCCCCAATAATTTCCCCAAAATACTTTTTCCAGAATAAGAATCACTCCAGTAAACCCCCAATCCAAAACCCACCCGAAGTAGAGTCCAAGTAACTTTAGAAGTTACAGTGCCAGCATAGAAACTCAAGAAAAGTGGGAGCAGAATCATGAATCATGTCCCCCCCTCCCTCGCCCACCACGAGTACTAAATTAACAATCCCCAAATTAAACCCAAAAAACACAACACAACACTCGTTTTAAAAGAGCCCCAAACCAAAAGCAATTCCCTCCCCCGGGGCCCCACCATAACGTCAGCAACTCCCCTCCCGACCAACCCCCGCCCCCCACCTGGCACCCCCCCCTCCTCATCATTGGCAACCCCCCGAAGAGGAGCCCCACCTCGGAGAGTCCCACCCCCTCCCCCCATATACCCCAAAACCACCACCATCTACTCAAAACATAGATCTCCTTTCACCAGAATCTATGACACAGCAACTGTCACCTCGTCTCGACCCTCCATCTACCCATCGCTTACATCTATACTCCCAAAGTCTACGTACTAGAAATGGAAACGCCTTTACCTTTAACTAGTTCCATGTACCCAGTTAGTACATCTTAACAACCCACATCTACGTCGGAGGAACGGTAACGCCCAAGTTCGACTCCCTGCTCCACTACTGCACCCAAAACCACCTCCATCTACTCAGGACTTACACCTCAAAGATTGATATCTACGTAACAGCCACTGAAATGCCCTTCACCTGCCTAAGTTCCAAAACTGCCTCTCCATGTACTTAGGGAGAACATTGTGATGCGTCACATCTAGGGAATGGGTAGATGAAGCGGGGGCGAGGGGCGTGGTGGAAGTGGGAGTTGAGAGAGAGAGAGAGAGGGAGTGTGTTTGCGTCGGAGAGAGCATCATCGGCGCGCCATCGCCACGGGCATCATCCCTGGAACGCACGCTGCCATCTCACGATCCTCGCTCGCTGCTCGGACCCGCTCAGCTGGCGCCAGTTGCTGGCCAATGCCGCTGTGAATGAGGTGGACGTCGAGAGCCGAATAAGCGCACCGCACTGACTCATTGAACTTAAAGCCAGTGGGTGCTGCTGCTGTGTTGACGATGATAATGATGACCATGACGATGATGATCACGGTTGTGGCCACGAGGACGACGACGAGGAGGAGGAGATTCATCGTCTGAAGGGAGGCTGAGAGAGAGAGAGCGAGAGAGTTTGATCGGGTGGGATTTTTGAGAGAAAAGCTGTAGTTTTGGGATATGGTGTGGGAGGGCGATGATTTCGTGAGGAGCGTCCTTTCCGAGGTGTGGCGAGATTGGTTATTTTATTAGATTTTTTTGATTTGGTTTTTCGGTTTTGGTTTTTGTGTTTTTGTAGGTTTGGGAGAGAGGAGAGTTGGGAGAGTGTTGGCGACGATTTGGGTTTGGAATTCGTACTTTGGTGGTCGGTTTGGGGTTGGTTTTTGGGCCGTGGGGGCGTTTCCGGGCTGTCGCGGTTGGTGGGGGTTGTGTCTGGGTACGCCTGCGTGGATGGTGGTGCGAGGTGCAGGGGGCGTCGAACGATCGCTGGATTAGCTCTCACTTTAGCGATTGTGCGTCACATTAGGTGGACGGCGTCGGTAGTGGATCTTACACAACCTACTACTTGTATGTACCAGTTCCTCTGGATTAGGCAAGGATTGCGCTTGGGCAGTGGAGGGTAGTGTTACGCAACCATCTCCATCTTAAAGCATGTGTTGAGAGGCAGAGGAGCTCATCTCATTGTGACCCAAATCACGAAGGCCCTTGGAAGTGGTCTTATTTTCGGATATCCTATGGTTTTGGATCTTCGGGTTCTAGGGTAGTTGATGTGTATTAGTTGGGAGTTGAGGCCTGTTCGAGGTTGAGCGTGAATGCAACAGCGTTGGAGAGTCATTAGGGCTCGTTGGGTAGATCCTTGGGTGATTAGGTTGGGTGGAGAATTGGGAGGATTTTGAAGTGGAGAGTTGGTTTTGGATTGAGAGGTT
This sequence comes from Ceratodon purpureus, assembly GCA_014871385.1. NCBI lineage: Eukaryota > Viridiplantae > Streptophyta > Bryopsida > Pseudoditrichales > Ditrichaceae > Ceratodon > Ceratodon purpureus. The sequence goes on along the minus strand of CM026423.1, from coordinate 16,770,537 downwards.
GAGGGATCCGTTTCGGAATTTGGAGTTTGGGGGGGTGTTTTGGAGGAGGAATTTGGTGGTGCGTGGGTTTTGGGGGCGGGAGAGTGAAGTAGAGGATTGTGGTCGACAGATGGACGACGGCGGGTGGGCTCCTCGCATCCGCTGATGCAGAACGGCAAGGACCACATGCATGTTTTCGGCCGCCCGCCAGGTCTGGTTCAGAACGGGCACAGCCATGTCGTCGTCAACTCCTCGTCGCCCCCGCTGTCGCCCGCAAGCTCGCCGCGCCTCCGCAGCGGACGATCCCTGGGGCGCGGCGTGCGCGACACCAAGGTTAAATTCGGCTCCCCGGGCGTCAAGGGGGGTCGCTACCCATCCACATTTTTGCAGAAGCTCACGCTCTTCCTCCTTTCCTTCTTCCTCCGCCGCCATCGTGCGCTGCTCCTCATTCCCTTCATCTATGTCTCCGGCATGATGGTCTACATGGGGGGCGAGATCTCCATGCCTGATTTTCCCCCTTTCCCTGGTCGCTATCGACCGGGATCCATCTATCGCAGTGACCAGGTCTTCGAGAAACTGTGGCCGGAGATGGAGAGTGCCGAAGCCTCCGCCTACGGGGTGAGCAATTCCTTCCATTCCCAATCATAATCATGTGAATTTTTCCCCTCGGCATTGTCGCTGACAGTTACGTTTCGTAGGATTCATGGGAGATTAGTTCATGGGGAACCTGCACTTTCTGATTTTCATTTCCCAATGTGGTTCCCAAACCTGTTGGTTGACAGCAAGTAATTACTTGTGAGCAAGATTTTAGAGAGTATTAGTTTCTGTATAGTTCATGTTTAAGGTTTTCGCTCTGTTTTTGATCTATTTTTTATCTGTTTTTGGGGAGGTAATGAAGCTTAGTTTGAGAGGATTTCTTGTGTACTTGACAGCCAGTCATAGCCTTTGTTGACAGCAAGTGGCTACTTATGAGTTAGTTCTAGAGATTTTAGAAATGATTTTAGGATTAAGATTTGGAGTTATTGGTTTGTTTTTGGGAGGTTCCAAGCTCACTATGGGAGGGTTTGTTGTGCAGTTGGAGTTTGGGGGGTTGAATGAGGCCGGAGGAGGAAGTCATGGACGCCAAGTGTTGTCTGTTTGGGAGTATCCCAAAGAGGGTGGTGGCTTCACACCATGTTTGAGTTCCATCCAACATGAATTGGGTCCGCCAGAGTCGAATGGATACATTATGGTGGAAGCTAATGGTGGATTGAATCAACAGCGCTCTACAGTAAGTGAAACTCTATCATCTGCTGAATTTTAAACTAGATTACCTAGTTGGTTGAATCGGCGTAAGAAATACTGATTGTGAATGCGAGATACTAATGCTATTCCTACAATTCTGGGAGTGCAGATTTGTAATGCTGTTGCAGTTGCGAAGCTGCTCAATGCTACTCTTATTATACCTCACTTCCATCTCAATAGCGTGTGGAAAGATCCCAGGTATGAATTTTTGAAGTTAAAGTCTGTGAGCTATTAGAGATAGTCTATTGTAGAACAGACCTGCTTTTTAGCTGTTTTTGTTTTAAAGTGCTGTAATGTTTGTTGCCGTATTTGATGTCCCTTGCCGTCAACGCTTACGTTTATTTTCCCTGCTGTTTTCAGCCGTTTCCGGGATATCTTTGATGAGGATTACTTCATCGAATCTCTGTCTAAGCAAGTAAGAATACTGCGGGAATTGCCGAAAGAAGTGATGGACCGATATGAGAATGCCAGTATGATATATAAGGTTCCGAAGGTGAAAGCGTGGTCACTCCCTCGCTTTTATCTGGAAAATGCTTTACCTGAGCTCAAGAAAAGGGGGTGAGTGTATATCAACCTACTCAGTATTATCGTCAACAGCATTCATGGGTTATTTAGCTATTCAGCTTGAAGTTGTTTTCCTCTCCTGGCATATAACTTTGTGTTTTGGAACTGTTTTTGTTGCAGGGTTATTAGGTTTTCTCCCTTTGCCAACCGCTTGGCGTATGATGGCATTCCGAAAAAAATTCAGAAGTTGAGGTGCTTCACCAATTTTGAGGCCCTGCGTTTTGCCCAGCCAATTGCTGACATGGCCAACACTTTAGTTAGTCGAATGAAAGCCAAGAGCGCTGTTACAAATGGGAATTATGTCTCTATCCATTTGCGGTTTGAAGAGGTATGTTGTCATGTAAATCTTTCTGAAAATTTTTCTGTGTTTTGGAAACTAGTCTCGTTGTTTTCCCAGGGTCATGTGTTTTTGATGTTGATGGAGTTTTGCATGGATCTTATGTGCGCATCAGGACATGGTGGCTTTCTCTCAATGCGTCTATGAAGGTGATGAAGAAGAGAAAACTCGGCTTGACAACGCTCGTGAGAAATCCTGGCGTGGGAAATTCAACAGAACAGGCCGCGTCAACTTATCACCGGAGGACATTCGAAGAGATGGCAAGTGTCCCCTGACGCCCGTGGAGGTGGGGATGATGCTCCGGGGAATGGGGTTCCGAAACACTACTCCCATCTTCCTCGCAGCCGGGAAGATCTACAAAGGAGAGGAGAGTATGGAGCCGCTCCGGAGAATGTTTCCTTACCTCCAAACGAAAGAAACTCTTCTATCATCCGAGGAGCTCAAGCAATTCAAGGTGAACTTAACCCTCAACCTCACAGTTAGCCCCATTTCAAACATCTGGAGAGCAAAGTGACTGACTGAGATTGGCCTCCTCTCGTCTGCGCAGGGCTTCTCATCGCGGTTAGCAGCGATGGACTACTCCGTCTGCCTGCACAGCGAAGTTTTTGTGACCACTCAGGGTGGTAATTTTCCACAAATACTGATGGGACATCGCCGGTTCCTCAACAAGGGCCACTCCAAGACCATCAACCCTGACAAGCGACGTCTCGTCTTGCTCCTAGACAATCCCAACATCGAGTAAGTCATCTCTCCAAGCACACCTAAATTTCTCTACCTTAATATATGGTTAGAGTTCAGGAGTAACTAACCTTGTGACATGACTGACTGCAGGTGGGATGTCTTCCGGAAAAGCCTGGAAGACATGCGAAGGCACAGCGACTTCAAGGGCTTGCAGCCGCGGAAGGCACTTCCTGTGAAAAAATCTGCCTTCTACACGGTGCCTCCCAAAGCTTCGCTCTACACATTTCCTGCTCCTGAATGCATGTGTGCGGAGCCTGGCAACACCGGGAAGACAGAGATGCTGGCCTAGTAACCAGGAAGATGGAAATGCTGGTCCTGTAACGGGGATGATACATATGTTTTTAACATGGAAGATGCAAATACCAGTCCCGCAACTTGGAAGCGGGAGATGCTGGTATTCGGGAAGATGGAGGTGTTGGTCTCGCAAGCGCAAGAGAGTCGGAGAGTTCGGATGTGTGTCTCTTGCGCACCAATTATTCTTTTTTTTAATGTGAGCTAGGTAGGAGTAGGTACGTTCATAAATTCATGTGCGGGCAAAGAGCCCCTCTTACTGTAATTTATCAATCAGTTCTCGAGCCTATGATTCTTTCTTTGTAAGTACGACGACATGAAGCCAAGCCTGGGAAGTTTGTTTGCATAGCTACTTCGGTGCCCAGGTTGCAATAAATCTCGAAAGCGAATTACACCACTCTCCAGACTCTTCACTCCATGTGTCCAGAATTTTCATGAGTTTTGGCTGTATTTGTTGTTCCTGTAGCGTTCAGATTTCGCTGATGGATTGCTGAGAAGGGGATTTGTTGCTGTATGTAAAGTCGGTTTGCTCGGTGGATCAAAAATTGGGAGATGCAGTCCTTCAATGGGGACTGTGTGGATTGATTATGGGATGTTAGGTGCACTGAAAAGCCTTTTTGATTTAGAGTGGTCCGATGTGTAGTTGTGCAAATGTTCTCATTTTTGCATCAAAAAGTTAATTGTGGTGCACCATTTGTGTGAAGCGTTTGAATATTACACATCAGTTTTTTCTTGTCGCCCTCACTCAGATTCCTCGCTCAAAGGGAGTAATATTCCCTTTGATGGCGGACGCTATTTCCCATGTAGGAAAGGGTAGGGTTGGTGGGTCCGCGCCTCGGCGGTCCCCGTCGCTGGCCACGTCGGACACGCGGTTTCACCCCAATCGCGACCCCCGCGGTAACATCGCCTCGCGTAATTTATCACCTGCGTGACACTACTCGCGATCGCCTTCTTCCCGTGACGCTATCCGTGACACAAAACACTGACCATTTGTGACATTGCCCGACGCAACACTGACCGTGCCCGAAAAAATTTGTCGTCATGCCACGTCATCGTCTCTCTCGGTACATGGTTGGAGAACTAGGGTTTTCCAGTGTTTCGTGGAGTTTTTGTTGGTGAAGGATATGTGCGTGATGATGGGTTTGAATTGCATTGAAAGTCCTGGGGTTGTAGCATTGATCTCCGTAGGTTGTAGGGTCTAGTCGAAATTAACTCTCGCCGTTTTGGTGTTCTATCGAGTCGCTTCAGTTCCAGGTGGAACCCCTCATCAATCCGGGATCATTATGTGCTACGCTGTGGAGATGACATCTTCAGAGAAGCGGATCAGCAGCGCCTTCAAGCTGGAGCGCGACCTTCTTTGCGCCTACCGTCACGATGGAGGTAAGTTTCACACCCTCCCCGAATTTGTCTTTGTTGTTCCAGCGAATCGCAACGTCTATTATAGAAATGGAGTCCGTCACCTTCCATCTTACTGATGTCTGCGTCACGACCAGGAGCTCCGTGGAGACGACGTCGGACATGGACTTCGCGTTTTGGAGCATACCAAGGTGCGGAAGCTGATTAGGTTAATTGTAATGATTTTTCCTGCACATTGTCTCTGCATTTCGGTTTAGGGCGGAGATTGAAATTCTGTTCCTTCTCGATTTAGGGTTTGCATCCAGAGGTATGTCACCATCTACTGCCTGTTAATTTATTTCCGCAAAAACTATGCCTGCGCCTGAGTACTGTCACGGGCATTTCAATTTAATTCCTTTCGTGTGAACCTCAACATTTGCAGGGACCACGACGAAAGCTCTGAGGCGGATTGGTTCTATTCCTTTGTCCATTGCAGAAGCGGGTGCGGGATTCCTATAGGGGTGGTGAATAGATTTAGGTTTATATGTTTTTTTGCAGCTGGGTGTCCTAAGTGCGGAGAAGCTACAGGGGTGTATAAGGCGGAGGATATGGCAGAAGAGCCAGTGACACTCAGGGTGGTTATCTACGGCCATAGCTACAACGTCCGGTACCCGAGTCTTCGGAGGGTTCACGAATTGCAGAAGGAGTACGCGACAATGTGCAAGGGATCGTATCGACCATGCGGGACGAGGAAGTTCTTCGTCTGTATACATTGCGGAAGAGATGATTTCTCCAACAAGATGATGCTTAACCGGCATCGATATGTGGAGGGGTGCGCTGCTGCGAGGTACCCGGATGGTGCAATAGCATTACTGCTTCCATATCCAGACTTCAAGCGTGGGGAGGGTAAACGCGTGGAGGTGATGTGCAAGGAGACGGAGGCATTGAAGACGAAACCAGTTGGGGCCGAAGATGGAGGGGAGAGTGGAAATCAGAGAATCGTGGCCGCTGATGATACTGTTCATCCAGGAGGTGCTCAGGACCGGGTGAATAAGCTCCATACAGACGGAACGATTTCTCCACCTCAGGATCTGTTTTTCAGGAAGGCTCCGGCGTCGAAGGGAGAGGAGAAGGGGGGTCGTGGTGGGAAAACTGTCAGAAAATCCCCGACCAAAGCAGCCCGAAAACGAGCGACACCTGGACCACGAGATTCTCCAGAACGGCTCGATGCAGACGAGGGTGCTGCCATCGCTGAAAGGGACGTGGATTCGGAGGTACGGCATGACAGTGAGACAGTGGAGGACGATCCTGTTTTGCTAGGATTTCGAAATGCGAAAAATGCCACGGGACACGTTGACGAGGCTGCGGATAAAGAGGAGGAACTAAATGTCACTACCATGACCGAGTCGACAGTGATGGATAATCTCGCGGTGTTGCCACGGAGCGTGGTTCATAGTAAAGCTGTTACATTCGCCTGTGACACTAACGTCCAGGCGGAGATGTCCCCAGACGACGATTTACAGTTGCACTTGAGGGGGCCCAGTATCAGGGACTCGCTGAAGCGGAAAGCAGAAGCAGGGAAGGGAGATAAAACAAACCGCAAGAAGGGAAAGGCTGTGAAGAAACCGAAGGGTGTTCCTACACCGACTGCAGAGGTAAGTGAGAGGCTACAGGCCATTGCCACCTTACGAGAGAGGTTTAGGGTGCGAATTAGGAGTGGGGCTGAGGGGACGGGAGATTTATTTAGAACCTATGGGATTTCGAACATTGAAAAGAACTCCTGTGAGGAAAGTATTGAGGCTAACATAGATTTTACAGATTCTGTCCCTGTAGATACTGAGGGTATAGATATTATGAAGCAGAAGTCTCGTAACGTCCTAGGTGATTGTCTGCAGTGTCACAGTGACATGGATGGAGTAGATGATCTCCCCATCATGGAAAGTCCATCACGTCCGCACCCACGTAGTCCAAGACACTCAGTTCAGGAGTCAGTTCATTCTATTCATGTGTGGGATACTGATTTCGACTCCAACACGGAGATTCTATACTATTGGGCGGCCGGAAATGGGTGTCCCGGGCCATTCACATTCCAACCCGGAGCGAGGGAGGGCTTCACTGCACGTAGGGATCTTCTACTGGACATCGAAAGAGAGCACGTGGCGAAGCAGTGCAGAGAAGCCGACTCCGTTCTACGTCAACCACCGCCTCCAGTCTGCCCCGACAAACCGGACATGCCCGGATTGTATTATTTGCGAGAGATTGCTCAAGACGTGACACTGCCTTGGACGTGGGACAGTGTCACTGGAGACGAGTTCGTCCGTCGGTGGAACGAAGATGTAGCAAGACCCGAGTTCAAGGACAAGCTAATGCATTTACCGTACTGGTGGAGTCGGAAGAAGGTTAGTGCTGTGGAATTCAAGTTAGAAAAACCTGGCTTATGCAGGACTGACTTCCTTTGCCGGTATGTATTGCTCCGTTTTCTAACTAATTATTATATTCTTTACTAGGGGGATAAGAAGTCGCCATTGCATCAGACGGTTGTCCAATCCGTGACACTCGCTCTGGACGCACTAGTCCAAAGCGTCGAGGAAGGGGTTCCGTACGAGGACTTGCAAGCTCTCGGAAAGTATGTTCAGTGGAGTCTGGACTTCAAATCGTATGAGACCGCCTTGAATACCTATCGAGTGGAAATGCGAGACGCTGAAATGAGGAGAGAGGCTACTGCTACGATGAAGTTTAGGGAGGTCAATGGCAGGCTATACGAAGAGGTCCTATGGGACTGGTCCCCCTTGTGGCGCATAATCACCGGTACAGAAAACGTACTCCGACAAATGCCCGGAATGCCTTGGCGCCACGACGGTAGAAAACCTTACCTCAATTCGTTTTTCTTGAGTCGATATCGCTCTATGTCTGAAACACTTCTTTAATGACTTCAAAGTGAGGAATTTGCGAGCTCGTCTTCTTCATGTGTAGTACTGATTTTTAAATGATGTACATGTTACAGCGGCTGAGGCGAAAGAAGTCAGGAGGCTACTGTGCGAAAACCGAGTTGAGGCGGCACCACCGGTACCTCTACTATACGTATTCAGGGTCCTTTTTAGATGTGTGCATGGTCAATTCAGACTCCTTTCCTGCCCTTTCTTTGGATTAACAGAGTCTATTATCAGAAGGGAGTGTAAAGTAGTCTTAAATATCCAGCGCGCATTATCCATATTCACGGCAGAAGGGTCCTACACTTACTCGGGACTCCAATTCGGCCTCGGTGAGACGCTGCGGTCACATGTTATAAGTGATGTGGAGAAAATTAACAGTGGAGAAGGAGGAGACCTAATCGAGAGTCTACTTCAGTGGGTCCGAGTGGTCAGACTGCGGGCGCTACATGACCTGGCGGTGTGCCACGCAATGGAATTCAACCGTATCTGGACGACGACATGTCCCGACCAATGGAAGGAGCACGTGAAGATATGGGATTCGGTGCTGCGCACAAGAGAAGAACATGACGTTGGTTGGGTGGCAACTCTACACACCCCGAATTGGAATCCGGGAGTCGCTGCCTTGAAGCTGAAAATTCAAGAGGCAGTATGCGAGGTATACGATACACTAAAGAGGGAGGACATGGCTTACTGGTCTGTTTGTTCAAGGGAATTCAGTGTCACGGAACCCCCCTATGAGGGACAATGTTCACGGGAGATGGGGGGGGAGGGGGTTCTAGCACTGGCGGCGACTGACGTTAAAAGAGCATTGGACGGTGGGCATGAAGTTGGCATTCAGGTAACAGAGGATACAAGGATTGATACACAGGTGTTGCCACAGTTAGAGACAGAGGTTTCGGAGACCCTTCCTGACATCACCATCCGGGTCCCTATCTCTGATCTCGCTCCGCTGAATGCAGATTGTGTCCCACGTTGCGAGGACGTCGACCATCAGGGGAACGGAATAACTGCGGGTGAAATGGCCCTGCCAGAGTACAATGACGCTGTCGACCAAAAGAATGCCGAACCCACATCGGGTATCCCGTCCCGTCCCATAGTATCCGACCCGGGGTCTACTGACACAACCGCGAAGCCTCTTTACTCCATCAAAACTGACCGCGAAGACGGTATCATAGTCGCCGAAGGACCTTTCCTACCGACTCTCTTGAGCACAAGCAAACAGTGTCACAGTGATGGTCACGGGTCTCCCGCACACGCGGAAAATTATGGACGTAGTGACAGCAGTGCCGTAGAGGACTTGAAGAGACCGGGCCTCGACAGCCCTGGTGGTGGAACTACTACATCCGCCCACTTCTCGACACAACCTTCCTCTGGGAACACGGATGTGAAGGACACTGTCAATGTCCCCTTCACAAGGGCAGCTGAGGCGGAAGTTCCCACATTGGAAAAAGGGGCCGACTCCAATTATTCCACAGAGGCGAATTCTGGGAATGCTGAGACATTGCAAGACTCCATCGATCCGCCTGCAAACCTGAACGAATGTAACACAGTTCCGACGGTTTTCCCTGAAATCCGTCAGATTCTAGAGGATCCCGGTTCACCACCTGTTCAGACCCCTTTGATTACCTTGAGCCAGTTCCATAACACCGCTCATGGGGGCGAAGACATGGTTGTCGAGGAGACGACATTTTCGCAAGATCCCAGTTTCCAGCAATGGGTGAAAGGAAATCCAGATGGGAATGTTCGAACACCTTATAAAGGTGTCTCTATAATCCCCGGTAACAGCGACCCTCGACTGCCAACAGTCCAGAAGGATTCTACATGTAGGAATCTCAGGTCCACGTTTGATGAAGAGGAGGAGCTGGAAGACACTGCGGCCGAGCTCGTGAATTTGTCTCAGCGATCGGATACGAAAAGTAAGTCAGCAATTCCGGAGGCTGACGTTGTTGAGGGAAAAGAACTTGCGCGTGTCATGGCAGCAGCGCCATGGCCGGATTGTGCCATATTCCGACTTGACGATGTTGCTCTCATGACACTGTCTCAGGCGTATACTTACTTACACGTTGAGGACTTCATGCAGACTCTGCCGGGGAGACAAGGGCGGCGGGACGGAGCGGTTGATGTTGTTTTCTTTTCGGAGAAGAACAAGGAGCTCGAGGTGAAGTTCCAGGCGATAAGAGACCTACGACGTATGCGGACCAGGCTTGGTAATGACATTGTCGACTTTGTCATGTCCCGTCTATATTTCCAATACCCTCCATGTAACCGCCACGAAATACTCTTTGCGCTATCACGTGTTAGTTCAACATACAAACGTTCCATGCAAGACCAGACGTCGGTGCTTAAGTGGGCCACTGCATTTCTCCAGCCACCTAGCCCTGTTAGGGTGCATCAGGTCAAGGAAATTTTGGTGCCCTGGGTCGCTCACGATCATTGGTCCCTGCTCGTGTTCCAGTATGGGAACGTTGTCCACCTGGACTCGGCCGATAAACCGTACCATCAGCCTGACGGTAGGGATGCGGAGTTCGTGAATGCCATATCCCATGCTTGGCAGACCTTGAGAGGGGTAGAGCCATATAGGGTCCCCCTCGTGAGGTTGGAGGTTCTAAAGCAGAAGGGGAACTACGAGTGTGGTCATCACACTATACGGAACAGCATTCTATACTTGAAGGTAAGAGAGTCTATGTTTAAATTTTCACTGCATGCTGTTTAAAGTTCATGTACTTTCAGTTGGATGGAAGACTACTCCGTTTAATATGAATATTGATTCAGGTGATTTTATCGTCTGCAGTTGCGAGCGTGGCGTTCCAACAAGAGGGAGCAGTTGATGAAGAATGCTCTGATGGTCCCATTCACACCGAAGGATACGAATATGGAAATTCTGTCCCTTCTAGCGCGCGAAATGGACAGTGATCGCCGTGACACTAGGTTCAGGGCTCCGTTCTGTGTCCCTCAGAAGAAGTAGGGCCGTTTAGTATTCAAGTCGAAAAAACTGCTTTAAACTTAAAACAACTGTCACTGCGCCATTCCTCTCATTCAGTTACGGGTTGTATAAACGTCCTATATGTGTTAGTGTATCTGTTTTTCAAAATTGCCACCACTGTCTATGTCATTGTCGTATTCTTAATTGCTTTGCTTAATAGTGGGACATGGAATCCTTGTTCCAACCGTGACTTCTAATTGCAAGAATTCACTGGGACTTAGTGTTTATCTCGGACATTGTGACACTGTGACATAGTGACACTGTATTTGTATCCGACATTCTGTTATTTACATCGAACCTAAGTAATGAATGTCATAGCAGAAAATACTAAAAGAAAAGCCCTTACACATGAACGAAGTTCCATACGTTTACTTACACACTTGCCATAGTGAAAAGGTATACATAGTGTCACAGAGTAATGTCACAGAGTATGATACCCTCTAACGAGATTTCAGAAGTGCACTCCGGAGTTTGCAACTGAGGTACTACTCGCCTCACAATACGAGAAAAATTACAACAGTACTTGTCTTTTTCAGTAATGAATAACTCGGAACTTCAGTGTCATACTGAAACTTAGAGAAGTCTTTAGTGGTTTAGGGAATGCCAAATGTTGTCCTAAAGAGAAATATTTAATTTAATACTTAAATAAATTTTTAGTCGCCAACTTATTTAATTATCATTAAATAACGAGTGCTTAGGTATACGTATTGATTGAAATCACATCTATAATTTGTAGGGCATAATTACTGTGAGACCTCTAAACAGCGAATTAGATAATCGGATATTTTGTTCTTCATATCGTGTTATTTCCTTAAATTATCATTCTCTTAAATGGATTAATGGTATAGGGAAAAAGTTATAAAGCTAATATAAGTGACCCTTAATCCTATAAAACTAGAGTGCGGTTAAATTATATAAAATGAAATTGTTTGTGGTCGAATCCTCTATCATGAAATAGTTTAAAAGTAATGTTTGCAACTAATCCATTGAATTAAACAATGAATTCAAATTATACATTTAATTAGAATTTAACATTTAATTAGAATTAAACATTTAATTTGAATTAAACATTGAATTAGATTTCAACTTTGACGTTGTTTATAAAATTAAATAAATTATATATATATTTAGGGGAGATATAACATCATATAGGGGGGGGGAGATTATAGGTAAATTTAAATTGATATTTCAATTAAAGTCCACTCGCAACGAAGACCACTGTAATCGAATATGCAGTATGAGTTTCATTTGAAATACTTCACATAATTATACACATCACATGTGAATTAATACATAGTCAGTAAATGATTGTCGACTCGGAACATGTATGTAATTGATGTAATATGATCATTAGTATGCATTCTAAATATTCACACCACTTGTCTGAAGTAAGTGTATCATTTATCAAGATCAATTAATTCGTATTCATTACATTTGGAAAAAGGAAATAATGAAATTGTACTAGCGTATCGAATTTAATAAAATCAATTTTGATAACCCTTTTGTGAATAGAAGAAGGTTTATATGTGCATAAAATATTCAGTTCAAAGTGATATTATAATAACGACATCGAAGTCATAATGAAATATATTTAATTTGAACGATGGACAAGAACATTCGATAAATATGAAATAATGAACGTTCGATTCGCAAACGAAAATGACATAAAAAAGGTCAGAATGTTAAAAACAATAACATCGGGAGAATATAGTACTAGGTTATTACTATAGATCATTTTTACGGAAATTAAGAATACTTTATGTAGCACGACGTTACGAATGTACTAATCTCAATACTTAAGAAGTCTCACATTCAGGGTACGCTGGTTCAGGGTTAATATGTAGAGCAACAACTTTGGTACTGCACATAAAATAATGGTTGGGATAACGATCATAGTAATTCATATCGTCTGATTACAGCATCGACAGAATCATGTAAGACTTCGAGTCGTTTCGAAGACAGTGTCACAATGTCCCAAAGAGGCAAGGGGTAGTTAGTGTCACAGTGTTACATGACATTGTCTTTCAAAATAATCTTCATAAATATGAATGCGTCACAAATGGATAGAACTTCATAATCGTCATGTTCTATTACTCTTGTCAGAGAAAGATTTGTTTCTGATGTAACGTACAATAATGGATGGATCAGAACAAAAACACTAAATGGCTAAAACTCAGGACTATCAATTGTTGTGTGTGCATGACACCATAGATGTGCAATCACATTGCATGCTCTTAGTGTCACGAGCCGATTTTCTCCACTTAGACGGCCCTTGCAGCAGTGACACATAACTAGTGATACACTGTACTCCCTTGAACCGATCACTCGCAGGGAAGAGCACGACCTTCTTTCTGTCCGGAGCCTTCGAATCAACACCCAAAGGAATTACCCTTCTACGCTTAAGGTGGGCACGTGGTGAAGACAATGCCGGGGTGTATACACGATCAATCTGCACAGGCACGACATCAAGGCTGGATGACGGAATGGAGATACGCGTTATCGGGACCGGTACCTCTACAAAGTCAGCCATTGTAGCTAAAAACTCCAGTACCTCTGCTTCTAGCCCTTCCATTCCTAAGGTAGAAACGGACCTCACGTGGCTCACAGCCAAAAAACTGAAGACACAGAAGAGAGATAGTAAGAGAGGGACTGAAGCAAGGTAGTACTCCCTTATATACAGAAGGAGGGCGTGCCTGCGATGAGAACGGTCCACGTTCTTCTCCCATGCGAACATCCTGAAATTCAGAATTCTGAACCGTAAAGCAGAACTGGTTCTTGCGAGTCGATACTGATATTAGGATGCATACGGTAGATTGTAAATATGGAGTAGACCTTTGCAATCAGTAAATGTAGAGGTTACTTTGGAACCCTTTTAAATAGTTAGAAGGTTGCTCATTACATTTACTGGTCGCTGTTCGGTAGTGTCACAATGTAAAACAGCGAAAGGAAGCATGGAAAACAATGTTGGATACTGCTGAATACTATGTAGGTTGACCATAATATTAATTTTTTTTTTGTTTAGTACAAGCGAAGCCAAACATTGGTCTAAAGCCAAATAGACAGAGGCCGGACTAGTACACATCTATCTGACCGACTACGGACTACTTAGCACTATAACAAGAGAGATTGTCGAACTCTTCGTCACCGACTCCGCTGAAGTACTCGTTCCATATAAATGCAGGATCGTCAGAATCGCATCCCTCTCCAACGTATGGTATTTCGTTGGGTTCGGAAGGGGCGTTTCCGGACGGCCGTCGCAGAACAGGAACAGTGGGGGTTACATCTTCAGACCGTCTTCGACGGATGCGGTCTGTGCCACATCTCCCCCTCTGTGACACTGGGATACAAACACACCCATGACGTGTAGACTGAGCTCCACAACACCTACTCTCTGGGTGTGGAAGTACACACACCGCGCGTACAATGCAGATACATGCAATCGACATCGCCAGGATTGCAATACCAACCGTCAGAAGAGACGCCCACCCCTGTAGATCGAATACGATCAGCACTACCATCGTGCACATTCCGGGAGTACGAAGACGACGGGAGAGCTCTTCTTCTAGTTGCGCTGTAACGGATCGTGGGGAGAAAAGGTCGGGCTCTGAAACCTGCTGAACTTATAAATCCCTCGGAGACAATGACGATACCTTCTTAGATAACCCACTAAACCCTAGTTTGATACCCGATTCGGGTTCCCGGGCGGGTAAACCCTACAAACGCCGGGCCACGGAACTCTTCGGCTTCTCCAAGAAGTCCTTAAACCGCCCGAGTTTGAATCCTTTCCCATCCTTGACGGGGGAGAAATGCGGCGTTCCAGCCATAGGATGCACAGTCCCCAACTTTATCTCCGCTTTAATAGTTCTCAATCGGCCTAATGTCTGGTTTAGATCGGCTATGACATGCTGCATCATAACTTCGTCACCACCAATTTCCTCGTGAAGTAAAATAATCTGCAGTCTTAATGTCTCCGCCAGATCTACCTGTGAAGTCCTAACAGGCGTAGGTCTGGACATGGACATGGGCGTCGTTGCCTGTGACACTGGAGGATGTTCAACCCGTCTAGGCGTCAGCAGCTGTTGCAATCCGCCATTAGCATTGCCTGCTAATCTCCCACAATACCTCGCAATGGTCCCCTCAGCCATCTCCGGGTGCATAATCATCACGACTTTGATGTGATGTTTACACATATTTCCACGCTGAGCCCAGACGCAATTGCAAACCCCCCATTCCGAACCTGGATTATGGACAGTGTACCGCAAATGTCTATGATCAGTTGACGTCACCAGTGCAAAATCATGTTCCGTAGATGGAAGTGTCACGTCTTCATCCGGAATACTTCTGGCTTTCAGAATGGAGCTCACAATAGAGTCCTGCATTTTTTTATTGTCTACGAAGCCCTTTTGCTTCCTAAGATCCTTGTACCAGTAGTGATCAAGAACGTCCTCCGTAAGTGCAGTAATGCACCAGTCTACTCTCCTTCCGGTCATCCTGCTCCGCTCTGATTTTAATATGGACTTTGAGAATCCGTGGTAACCCTCGATAGCTGCATTAGTGTCTTGCCCGCAATACTTTAAGTTACGGAAGCCTACAACCCACATATGTACCTTGTCCAACCATTGGGTCTTCATATACTCCCAGAACTCCTCTTCCTCCGGATATTTTTTCTGTAAATCTTGAATTCGTCTCGCAGCCCAGTCCTTGCCTTCAGGACCCTCCGGTGCACTCCGGTCGTACATCATTAGACCTAATTCTTTCAGGATAGCAGCTCGTCGCTCATGATTGGATATTTTGTAACAACAGTTCTTTTGCCAAGCCCGTCGAACGTGCCAGAGGCACAAGAATATCGCCGTATCGGGCCATGTGTCACTGCCGAAACCAATGTTACATTGACTTTTAGAACTGCAATTGCATGTATTACAGTGAACAAATAATCCCCGGTACAGCATTACACTATACTGACTAAGGGTAATTCGAATAGAATACATGAAGAACAAGAGAGGGCCTTACAAAATTATACTTACTTTATGGCATTGATTTCTCCTTGAGCGCAGTCGACTATGAAGGCTGCGGGCTTCCAGTCTGGCTTCTCGTCAGTCATTCTTGAATTCAATGCCTACATCCACGGTTTTAGGTCTTTCTCGCCACATCGTGAAGTGAGAATAAACGCTACAGGAACACCGTTGTGCCACTCATCGAATACCATGAGTGTGTACAGAGGGAACTGAAAAAAGAACATGGACATGATCAGATTTCAGTGTCACTACGTATATCAATGTCACAATGTATATCAGTGTCACGGTATATATCAGTGCCACAGTAGACATCATTAAAGTCGTATGAACATAAAACATACCTTTTTCTCATTCGTCCCAAATGTGGCGTCTACTGATATACCACTGCGATGTCCATGCTCCAGCATCATCTTCTTCTGCCAAGGTGTCTGAATGCCCACAGTGAAGGGCATGTTCTCTCCAGTGAGTTCTCCCGGAACCGGTACGGGCTTCTCCTTGTTCGACTCGGTGTAATAAAACACTTTGTCACTGTTTCGTTGGACCCACATGCGCACTGACTGCGCGTCATTCTTGTCCAACATGTAACTCTCTTGCGCCAATTTCCCTGATATGTTCCGAATGTCTTTGGTGGTAAGTAATAAGTCCCTGGTAATCTCCTTCCCGTCCGCTTGGTACTTCTTCAGGATTTCCAAATGTTTCTTCATAATTTGGTTTGATGTGTCTTTCCGTCTCAGGCAGTCCTCAACAAACGCTCGGATCTCAGGGGACAAATGAGCAGAGAACGCACTACGGTCCCCTACCTTCATGCCACCATGCACCACTAACCCATCACAATTTACATGCTTCTCTTGGATGACAGTAATCTCAGAAACGTGAGGTAACTGCAAGAAGGTCTTAACTGTGAACTGTGCGAGGCAACCCCTCTTAACAGATGCCCCCCATTTTTTCTTCGAATCTCTGTTCATTTTAGGACGGTTTTGTACAGGCTCGTTACCCTTCTTTGGGAAAACCGCGACATCCTCCACTCGTGCGCTATCCGGATTAAGGACTTCCCCTCTGACCTCCTCTCCACACGCACATGTACTCCCGTGTGCTGATTCTGGGCAGGCAGAACCCATGACAGTGTCACATAGTGCAGACAGAAGAGAATCCACACCGTCAGAGGGGTTAGCAGTGTTGTTTAGCTCGGACACAGCTACTGGAACATTCGGTACGGGTTCCGCATGTATAGGAGAACCCGCAGTAGTCGTGCATACAGTCTTCTTGCGAGGACCTCTTTTTCTAACTGCTTTCGGTGGCGATGTAGCACCTCCACTGCTGGGGTTTACCACCTCTCCCGGATTGTCACAGTTTTCCGTAGTGGATGGAGTATCAGCTAAAACCTTCTTCTTCCTTGGAGCTCGCTTCCTGGGCAATACTGGAATCTCTTCTGTGACATTAGAGATGCTTGAATCCTTCTTTTTACTAGGACCGCGTGTCTTTCTGGTCTTCGGCGGGTTGTCAATTCCTGTGACACTGACTTCAGCCGTTGTGATTTCGCCGCCAATAGGGACCTCTAATACCTTCTTCCTTGGTTGTCGCTTTCTGGAAGTCTTCGGCAGTGCTGGTACGCAATCCTCCACGACCGGGGCCTCGTTCAGATCCGGAATTCTCAATGTCCCTGCATCAGGTGATGGAGACTGAAGAGTACTTCCCTTTTTCGGAACACCCTTCTTCGCCCGGGACGCTCGCTTCGGAGGAGGAGCTGGCAATGGCTCCTCGACCATCCAGTCCATGGCATCGACCACTGAAGTCGGTGTCTTCGATTTAAACCTGCGCGGGGGTTTCCTGGCAGTCAGACCGCCAGCCCTCTTGGCTCTAGCTTTTCGAGTGGGAGCCAGTACGTTACCCTCCGGGACAGCATCAGGAACACGATGTTTCTTCCTCGGTTTCGGCAGTAGATCCTCGGTAATAGGTTTAACAATGTGACTGTAATCTTGAGGTCCATACTCGCACTTATACCTATATACATTAACAAAACCAACCTTCAAATATTGACTGTACAGGGCCAGGTTATCGGCACTCCTCCTATTCGAAAATAACAGATGGCAATAATCAACATGCTGAATGCAAATAATGTTTTAGAAGGATGTGACTCTACCTCTCTCTAACCCTAAAACCGATCAGTGTTGTTAAATGCTTCTTGCGATGGAAAACATACCTCACAAAATTTAACGCTGTGCGAGGCCCGTCCCGCAGCTGAGTAGATGTTCTGTTCTCCTTATTTGCTCTGAACTTACATTGCGCACCCTCTCTCCCACACTGCATCCCTTCAATAAAGTCTTGAACGCGATCGGTGGGAATGTAACATTGCTGTACAACATGTGCTCTCTTGTGCTCACCACGAGGAGGACGGTAGACAACATCCCACCTCAAATCGCGAGGCCCAACAATTCCAGGAGGCGGGTTTTGGACACGTTCTTCGATGTCTAGTAATTGGAGCTTGTGGATATCGTACTGACTAATGTCGACGTCGCCTACAATGTTATCATAGAAACTCTCGGAGTCCTTCACAGATGTGTCCATGGTACACTTCGAAGGACAGCGAAATCACAAAATAAACCCTAATCAACTAACCGATCTACTCTAGAGCATACTTCAAGCGACATTGTTTGCCAATCTGCGAGAAACCTAACTCAGAAGCAGAGAAACCCGAACCCTAGATCGAGAGAACGACAGTAGTAGTGACATTGAACATGGATGATATTTTTTTCCGTCCCAGCGGTTTACAAATTTTTTCGGGCACGGTCAGTGTTGCGTCGGGCAATGTCACAAATGGTCAGTGTTTTGTGTCACGGATAGCGTCACGGGAAGAAGGCGATCGCGAGTAGTGTCACGCAGGTGATAAATTACGCGAGGCAATGTTACCGCGGGGGTCGCGATTGGGGTGAAACCGCGTGTCCGACGTGGCCAGCGACGGGGACTGCCGAGGCGCGGACCCACCAACCCTACCCTTTCCTACATGGGAAATAGCGTTCTCCCCCTTTGATCACTCCTACCCAATGCATAATCCCATCAAAAATGGTATCATTCCTATAAGTAAGGAATATTTCGTGAATATTCAATATACGACACAACCTTCGATGGGACTTAGCTGAGATCATTCAAAAACAAGAAACGGAAAAATTGGGAGATTCCAAGAACAGAAGATCAAAAGAAGGATAAATTACTTTCACTGAAACTTGGCTATGTAAAAGCCACATGAAGCTACTTCTAATGAACTTTTTTATAAAACACGAATATCAATAATTTTACTTTTGAAGAAACAAACCTTAGTTTTCCAAAAGAAAAAACAAACGTTTGAGGGGTGCATGAACCAGCTGCAGTAATCCTCCGTGCACAGTCACCAACAGAGTCCCAAGAGAAACAAGCCAAGCAGCGACACAGTCCGCCCAAGCGCAGGGCCGCCAGCAGCGACGAGAGGGTGGCAGGTGACGCGGGAGTACGCCAATTCCCTCGCCCTCGTGGACGCCACCGGAAGCTGTGAGCCCAGCTTCGCCCACAACGCACTTGGGCTGGTGCATGCCAACGCAAACCAAACCCAACAGGACTCACTCACTTGGGAAACCTGCGCCGTGTCACCAGCTGCAGCGCTGCCACCCCCGCTTCCTATTCCAATATCCCACTTTCCTTTCCAACCTCACTCCACTCACTCACACTCCACTCTACTCACTCCATCCGCTGTCGCTCCGCACTCTGAGTCGCTCTCTCCCAATTTTCTCAATCAGTCACCTGCTTACGGGTCACTCTGGTTTGTGAGTTCTGCTTGGTGATCTTTGTGAGCTTTGTTTGTGGGGTTGCTTTTGGGTCGTCATGGATTTCGAGAGTGCGCGCCACTGGCTCGTTGAGCACAAATTGCGTGCCGTTGGTGAGTTTTTCCTCCTCTTGATTTCTGAGTTGGGTTGGTGTTTGGGGTTTGGATGTTTATGTGCAGGAGTTTTGTGGGATTGGGTGTTGGATTTGGTGGGGGTTATCTTTTTTTCTTTTTTTCTTTTCTGTGTGTGAGGGGGGTTTTGGATTTGGGTTTTGATTGGTGGATTTGGAATCTGTGCAAAGTTATTATGCCTAGGCTGCTTTTTTTTCTTTCCTGTTTTGGATTGTGAGTGGGAATTTGGTTACTTTTTGGAATTTTGGTTTGTAGGATCGTTTTGGAGTTGAGTTTCTTGAGATGTGTGCGCTTCAGGGAGGTTTCATTGGGTGATTTGAGGATAGGAGGCAGGAGTTGTTAGGCGTGTAGGGTATGTGAGATTTGCTGATTTTAGGAGGAGAGAAAGTGCTTGAATTTCGCACTCTTGTTATTGTGATGAGGAAATTGTATCGCACTTTTGCAATGTGTTTGTTGGTATATTCTATGTCGTTTGTGGCTTACGAATTTAGGAGATTTTTTTTCATGAAGAGCTGACTGCCATGTGTTATTTGCTTATTTCCATCTTGCTAGTCTCATATCAACCATGGGAATAACGGCTTGGAAAAACATAGTGTTTGAGAGAGGAGAATTCTTCAGGACAATGGACACATGGTTTTGCCTTTAACTGAATGATACTAATATTGTTACAGTCCATGTCGATGAACTGTAATGTGACGATTTCTATACGCTAACGGGAGTTGTGGCTGCTGACAGGTTCTATTTGGGCGACATCATTGTTAGGCTCGTTTGCCTATAATTTTTCCCAACCTGGCGTGAAGACGAGTGTAAAGTTGATTCATGCTAGGTAAGTTTTTTAGCAGGAGGATGTGAGGTAACCTTAGTCAAATTTTTGGTGCCATCTCACGCTGTAATAATTGGAAAAGATTCACGAGTGGGGTTTGCATCTGCGATTAAGTTTGTAGTTCGTAGTGGTGTTTCTTGAACGGATATACGTCATGCATACTCTGCCTTGCGTGAGCTTAAAGAATTCCTGTAAAAGACTTACCTGGTGCATGTGATATTTTTCAGGCTACATGCGCAAGCTTTGACATTAGCAGCACTCGCAGGGAGTGCTGTGGTGGAATATTACGATCACCAATCGGGTGACAAAGCCAAGCGTTACGAGAAGCATATCCAGACTTCACAGAATTCAGACTTGAAACTCTAAGTTGGGAGAGGGCTCTTTGTGTCATAAGTGAATCGCCAGCTCCATGCTTTGGGAGCCATTCCCTTTACTTCTGTATTTCAACATGATCTGTTCCAGGGTACTTTTTGTAGCTCGATCAACCAGGGAGCATGTATCAACACTGTAGAACTCATCGGTTACAAAGTAAAGTTCACTTAGCTAGAATTTAAGGTCATCTGAACTTGGAGAGTGTCTTATAAGCTCTTCAAACGGTGCTAGATGTAGTCTCTTTGCGTTCGTAGGATTGAGCATTGAAACGTTTGATCGCTAGCCTTCTCGTGTCAGGATTGGCCGAGGTTTTGTTATTCTTTCATTCATGAACAGTGCTAAGTACATACACGATAAAAGCAGTGCACACTCTTCAGGTTACCATGGTTTTGAGATGGGTAGGCTAGACTTGAAGGAATAAATACCATGGCTATCTGTCTATGCCTTTTCTTTGTGCGCTTATCTTTGGTCATGACAATCTGTTGCTCTTTTTCAGAGCATGTTGTGCTTCATTCTTGTGCTGTTACTGGCTTTAACCTTCTGTAACCCACTCGACCACAATCTGGTCGTAGGGGTGTCTGTACAGACTTGGATTTTGAAACTTGACCTTCAGATGTGAAGAATTACAACATACGTTTTCTAAAAAAATAAAATTTCAATTGTGCAACTATCAAAATATCTGTGAACAAAATGCAAAAACGCTGCTAACTGTGGTATTTCTTGTGTTTGGAGAGTTACACCTTGTTTAATTTTCTTAAATTGTGTTCTCTTGTTTATCGGGTCTGTCAGTGTTGCTGCTTCGTTATTTGTCTATACTCGTGTTTGCTTTTTTGAGAGACTGGCTTTGCCAAAATGCAAGCCACCCAGTATGTTGCTACATGCTGTTACTCCGACTAACTCTGTTGCAGGGATCCTGTATTTAAGTTTGCAAAAATGTATACGTATCAGCTGATGTTTGAGACAACTTATCTGTCACCGAATATTTTAACTGGAACCTAATGAAGCTCTTAGGTCGGAAAGGAAGAGATACCAAAGACCATGCACTCATACAGTGGTTTATGAAGCATTCCGAAGCTGAAGATTTGAACTTACTCACAACTGCTCGTCAGCTGGTAAATTTCCACAACTGTCTTGTAAGGAGGTCTAATGTTTAACAGTCTTATCTCTATCTGCACCTTCTGTGTCCCTGGTTCAAACTTCAAAGGGTGAGGATGGGTTATGACCTTGTGAGTGATGGATTTGTGTGAAGAATTGACGGTGACATATTCATGGTTGTAATGTCACAAATATGGGCAGCAGCTGTGAATTTGAAGAAAGAACTTGACTCATTGGAGAACAAAGTTTTACGCATAAAAGCCACTATCCATAGATACATCTGTTTATGTGAAATTGTAAGTTATATGAGTACAAGCTTGTGATATTTGCTATCAAAAGTTTGATTTAATGAATAGCTGAAGACTATTGAAATAGTTTTTGATGGTTTGGCAGCTATTTTTTTAGTTGTTCTGTTTTTTGTTTGGTCCTTTGCTCTGTTTTCTAAAGGGTTAAAAGAGTAGTTGAAGATGTCTTGATGTTTTTGTAGTTGTAAAGAAGGGAAGGTCATGGGATGTGCTGCAGAATGCGCAATGTCTAGTGATGACAAAATTTTAGAAGAAATAGAATTTGGGTTTAGAGGTCATGGTTCATATTGTTCTTATTTTTTTTTGTTTTTTTGTTTTTTTCCAAAGTGCCAAGCTGAAGAGATGCAGAAACAACAAGTGTGTAACATGTCTTTTGTTCATACTTTAAAATATCTAGCAATTTCAAAAAAATATATATATTTCAAAAAAAATCTAATTTCAAATAAGGAAACAATTAAAAATATATATATATATATATATTTAAACTTATTCGATATTAAGCCTCAAGAAAATCAAAACATAACCATCTTGAAAATAGTTTTCTAACAATATCAATATTCTAATGCTACTTAAAATATGGATAAATGTGGAACTTCCATGATGAAAGATTTAAATAATCAAATTTTGAGTAACTATTCTCTAATAATCTTCAAAATCTTCAGTAGAATAATCTTCACATGTACATCGAGGATATTGTGGTGATGTTAAAGATTTATTTCTTTTTTTGATAAAAAGATGGTATAAAATTGGGGAGATAGCCGCACCAATTAAAAACCATGCACCAACTTTAATGAAATGCCCAATATTTTCTTTTATTTTGGTAATATCATCTTCTATAGTGGTAATTTTATTCCTGAGATTGTGTATATCCTCTTGAATACATGTTATCTTCATGTTATACATGTTATCCATGTTATCTTCAATATGATTCAATTCATCTTCAATACCATAAAAATCATGTCGTTTATCATGAACAATATTGTCCGTGCTTGCAAATTTGTTAAAATGATTTTCTTGAAAAAGAATTCTATCATTTCTTGGTGTTGGTAAAGTACAACATAATTTCTTAAAATGATTTTCTTGAAAAAGAATTCTATCATTTTTTGTTGTTGGTAAACTCAAACATATTCTTTTCTCGCCCCCCATAATTGATTATTGATGGTCTCACACAATCCACTGACAATATATATAATATAAGTTGTTAGATATAAAATATAATGATTAACATAAATAAAGAAACACTTATATAAAAAAAACAACAATGTTCTCAAATGATTTCAAGGTATAATTATATATACTAGTATAAAGTGAAAAAGAAAACTAAAATTTATTATTAGACTAGTAGAAAATACTAATATTAAACTTTAACTGATTAATTTTAATAAAAAATCTTAAAGGTGATATATATTTTTTGCTTTTTTACCATTTTTAGATGGATGTATAACTTCCAACTAGTGATCCTTAATTTTAAACAAGACTTATAATTTCTATCCATAGTTTTTTATTTACAAAAATAAAGAAATTCGGTTTTGGAGTTGTTTCCAAAAATAACAATATTCATGCGAACCTGCTACGATGTTACAGTACCCTGAAGCCGCCCTTCTCCCATCCAAAAACCCACGTGGCACCAGACCACCACCCAAGGCCAAGACCAAACCCAGTCAGCCCTAAATTCTCCCCCGAAGCCTCTACGAAACCTCCCCTCCCATCGAAACCCCCTCCGCAAGCATCCTCCCCTCCAGTTAGGGTTCCCAAAACCCAACACGGTGACCCGCCCTCCTTCGCACTCCGCTTCCTATAACCGACCCGACGTCCCTTCCACGCCAACTCCCAAGTTATAACCCACCCCCACAAACTCACAACCCTCCATCCACTGGACGAATTTCATCATCTCCATTCACACAGTTAGAACTCGGAACTCTCTCTCTCTCTCTTTCTCTTTCTTCAATTTGCAGTTGGAAGGAGAGTGGTAGAAAGCTTTGGTTTGAGAGGTTTCGGAGAAGTTTTTAGGGTTTGGAGGAGAGGGAGAGAGGGGGAGTTGAGGTTGGGGACGATGAGAGGGTTGGCGTGCAATGCCTGCAATGAGGTGTTTGCGGACGAGGAAGCGCAGAAGCAGCACTACAAGACGGAATGGCACCGGTATAACCTGCGTCGGAAGGTGGCCGGGGTGCCGGGCGTGACGGAGGCGCTGTTCAATCTGCGGATTGAGGCCTTGGAGGCGGAGAAGAAGAAGAAGGAGGGGGAGCGGTTGTTGTATAAGTGCGCGCTTTGTAATAAGGAGTATACTACTGAGAAGGCGCATGCGAATCATCTGCAGTCGAAGTTGCATGTGACTCGGGCGGCTGGTGCGGACGCCCCGGCGGATGCAGGTATGGTGGGGTTGTTGATTGAGGGTTGATTGAGGTTTGATTGTTTGCTTGAGTTTTGGTGGAGGTTAGGTTTCGGTGAATTGGCACTCAGCATGTTCTAGGATAGGGATTTTTTGAAGCATGAGCAGGTGGTGTTGGAGCGATTTGTGTGAGGTCAGGTCTGGGAGGTTTGTGTCGTGTCGTGTCGTCTCGTGTGAATTTGAGGGTGAGGTGTTGAGGTGAATCTGATTTTTGTATGATTTTTTGTTTCGGTGGCAGGTGTTCCTGGAACTCGACCTGCTCCACAGAAACCGTCTGCTGCCGCTCAGGAGGCGAGCAAGCCGCAGAACGGCAAGGCAGTGTTGGACGAGGAGGAGGAGAGTGATGACGAATGGGAGGAAGTGGACGGGGAGGATGTGGATGCGGAGGAGGACGGGGATACGGTTGCGGAGATGGAGGAGGCTGGGCCTAGCGACGACCCGCTGAGCGGGCACTGGGAGCCCAGCGACTGTCTTTTCTGCGGTAAGAACCATGCCGATTTTGAGGCGTGTATTGAACACATGCACAGGGACCATGGGTTTTTCGTCCCCGACGCTGAATACCTGAAGGATCCAGTGGGGATGCTAACGTACTTGGGGTTGAAGATCACGAAAGGGTACATGTGCCTGTTCTGCGACGAGCGAGGAAAGCAGTTCCATAGCGTGGAGGCGGTGCGGAAGCACATGATCAACAAGAGCCACTGCAAGTTGCGGTACGGAGACGGCGAAGGGATCGCAGAGGAGGAGCTTGAGGACTTTTACGATTTCAGCAGCAGCTACAAGACAGCGGAAAGCTCGCAGGTCCTGGCCTTGCACGATGGGGCAAATCCTCTGGTATCATTGGCATCCGGCGGGCACGAGCTGGTGATCAAGTCGGGCGACGATGAGGGATCGGTTAAGAGAATAGGATCGAGAGACATGGCACGGTACTTCCGACAGAGACCCGCCCCGACGGACAACCGGAACGGCATGATGGTGAACGCACTGGTGGCTCGGTACAGGAGCATGGGCCTGGCGACGCAGGAGCAGAAGTGGCGGCTGCGCAACAAGCCGGAGGAGCAGCAGAGGAAGGCATCACAGAGAGCGGAGTACATCCGATCGAAGATCGCTCTGAAGAACAACGTGATCCGAAATCTACCGAGAAACTGTGAATTCTAGATGATCTAGGGATTGAGCGGGATTTAGAGTACTCTAAGGAGCGTAGGTGATCACTGGATACATCTTCGGCGTGTAGGCGAGGGATAGATTTCCTCTTGATGCAGCGCTGTATGCATGAGTTTTTGGAGATGCAGAGCGACCCCAATGACTAAAGGTGAAGGGAGGGACGTTAGGTCAGTACGTTATACATTAAATTTGCCTGTGGCATACGTCAAAGCAGACAAAGCAGGCATCGTGTGATATCTTTTACGGAAAGAGTCTGATGAGGTATCCTGTAATTCTTGAGCTTCTGAGGTTCTTTGTAAAGAGAACGTAAGTTTTGCATTCTTCACACTCGTGTGCGGGAGGAGTTTTCTTATGTTGAGTAGTTGCTATTTGCGAATCTGTTTACGGTAATACGAAACGAGTTTGAGATCAACGACTTTTTAGACGCTCATACACTCGTAACGCTTCTTGTGCAAGCTTACTTCCAGTAACATATGACTTGGAAAATGCACACTGTACGGAGAAATGGTACTTTGCGAGACCTATCTGTCAGCCTGCCCCAACTATACACCTTGAAAGTCTGTCGGGAGTCGGAATGAAACCATTCTCCAGAAAATGTGTGAAATCCTAGTTATCCCAAATGCTATTCTGGTTACACAGATTCTTGCTCAAATTACCTCAGGAATTGCCACGCGGTAGACTAAGAGTCCCCCATGGTCCTCGGATATAGAATGAAGCTCTTATAACAATCCAACCAAAGAACGAGACGCAGAGCATGAGCAGCAGATACGACACTAGTTGATGGAAAATTCAATAAGCTCAACCTCGTGATGCCACGGAAGTTCTCTGAACACCGGCAGCTCGATTGGGGTCAATTTATTGCCTGCATTGATGTGGCTAATGTTGACGGTTTATGAAGTGTTAGATATTGCCGTTTGATTATGGCTTACTAGCCTGGAACCAAGTGTAGCCGGACACTTGAGACTGAAATTCGGAAACCTAAGTTACTGGTCATGATTGAAAAGAATTTGAGGGGAATGTGGGCACAATTGACTCAGCTGCAGAAAGGAAGGATGGCTACTGTAGCCTCTTCATTCTGCAGGTGAGTCAATTGTGCTTGCACACACTTCTGGTGACCTAAAGTAAAACGATTCTTTAGACTGCTCACTGAACACAGTCTTGTAAGCCAAAATCATAGACATGAAACACTAGGGTATATACACCATGTAATTAACACCATGCACAAAGGTATTGGACATATACCTTTGTCACAATTCGAGGTTGATTACACAGAGTATATGTTCGTGGGATTCAACAAAGACAGCCGTGTAAAATAAACCAGTACTGTCGACGTGAATTCAAAATCCATCACAGGGGAATGGATATAATTACTGTGATTCGAGCTGTACACCACAAAAGTCGACAGCTCCGACTCCCGTGTCACTACTCAATACTGAAATGTCAGTCTCCTAGGGGGTGTCGGACGCTGAGCCAAGACCATGTGAGTGGCCCGGAATCGATTTCTCCCATGGAAATGCTACTCACTGCTACTGAATGTAAGTGTTGCCACACTATATACACTTTCAAGAAGTTCGTAGCAACGTCTTACTGCCAACTACGCTGGCTAACGCCAAAGCTCCGAAGTGTCGGCTGCGTTGGTTGAGTTCTGGCAGTGAAAAATCAAGAAAAAGCTTCGTTCAACACTACTCTACTGTCTACTCTTTAACGTCAACCACGCCCTCGTTAGTAATCTGGAAGCGTGCCTCCTGCTCTGCCAGGCATGGAGACGCAACCACCTTGATTACACGCTCCTCCGCTCGGCCTTTCCGCACAGACAACCTCGTCGTAGACGCATGTGCAATAATGTTGCCACCAATAGGCTTGTGCTGAGGACCGTTAAACATCGCAGAGCCGTCCACTTGCGCTACCACTTGATTCGTCACTACCACAGCTATGCCGAACTCATCCGCCATTTTCTGACAGCCCCGGAGGAACTTTGCCAGGTGAAATTGACGCGCTGCAAGCTCCCCTCGGCCCGAGTAGTCCGTCCTGTACAACGCCGTGGCACTGTCTACAATCATCAAAGCAAACCTCGTCTCCGCCATCATGGAAGCCGCCTCCACCAACAGCTTCGTCTGATGATCAGTATTGTACGCCCGAGCATACGCCACGTTATCCAACACATCCTGCCCATTCAAACCATACTTCTCCGCAATTTGCAGCAACCGCTGCGGCCTAAACGTCCCCTCCGCATCAATATACAACGCCTTCCCCTCACCTCCACCCTGGTCCAACGGCAGCTGACACGTCACACACAAAGTGTGACAAATCTGACTCTTCCCCGACCGAAACTCCCCGTAAATCTCCGTAATCGACCCCGTCTCAATCCCGCCCTCAAGAATCCCATCGAACTCCTTGCTCCCCGTCGTAATCTGAATCAGCTCCGCCCGCTGCTCGTGCATCTGCTTCGCACTCGTAAATCCCATCGGCACCAGCTTCGACGCCGCGTCGATAATCTTATCCACCTTCGCATCACTCAAACCCTTAATATTCACCAGATCCTTCTTCGCAGAGTACGCCACCGCCTCCACAGTACAATACCCCGCATCCTTGAGCTTCTTCAAATCCAGCGCCGAGATACCGCAATTCTGCAAATGATCCACCAGATACGGCCCGTGGTGAACATCCTCCTCCACACCAGCACTCGTAGTAGCCCCCTCCGTAGCCACACTCGTCGCCATAGCTGCAAAACGAAAACCTACACCCGAGTCTCAGCGATGGCGGTCTGAGCTCGAGACAAGCTCCCTGCGAGCGAAAATGAAGCCCTAATGGGAGGGAAGGCTCTTCACTCTCTTCACTGCGAAGAGTGTTGGAGAAGCTTTTCCATGGTAACCTAAATCCGATATTCTGTGGATACTGTAGATTTTGGGCATGCGGGTGTACGGTACTTGTAGATGGTGGTGGTGTTAGGGGGTGGTGGTTTTGGGTGGAGAGAGAGAGTTGGCGCCGCTTTTGAGAGAGTTGTGGTTCGCGGCAAGTTGTGTGCGGAGTTTGGCGCCTAGTTTTGGGGTTCGAATTTCGGGTGGAATTTGGGGGACTTCGTTCATTCTTGCGGACTTATGCCGGCGATTGTTTATCTAGGATTGGTGTACATTTGAGTTTCTGAACTCTACGAATGGGAGTGTTTCCGGCTTCTCACTTCATCTGCCGCTGGAAACTGCCTATGGGTCCCACTTGAGATAAAGTCGAATGTGAGCCAAGGCACAAATCCACGTAGTTTATGTATTTTTGGGTTGGATTTTTAAGACCTCACTAAACTTTAGTATGCAAATTCCTACTTTTCTCTACAATTGCCCCATGCAAAATATGCCAAAAAGATATATGTTTAATTGCTTTGGAACTGCTTCGGAACCTTGATAGAAGTCATTGGCTATTGGAATTAAGATTATATATATGGAATATACATATCAAATATGGATTAAAATATAGCTACTTGAAAGTGACACTTCATTAAAATTCAATTGTTTAATCAAGTTTCACGATAAGATTTTATTATCTTTAGGATAAAATTAGTAAACATATGTCAATTTTAAAGAATAGCAATCTAAAGAGGGGAAGCAACATTTACCAAACCTTTTAGGTATAATTATTTTTACAAGCTAACAATCTATAACTTAAAGTCATTTGACCTCTATAATACATGATAGAATAGCATTATCCTAACATCTCAACAACCGAGATTCAACTAAAACCTAAAATGCCAATGTTTGCAAAATTCACAATTTTGGAAGTTTAGAACTCATCTTAGTATCAATGAATTCATACCACCAACCTACACCCCCTTGCCTAAATTTAAAAGCTCTTTATAAATTGTCAAAATCTTTGTCTGAATTTGAATCGATACAATTAAACCGCCGACAAACTCTCCACTATTTGTAATCCTAATTTTGTGAGGGCTCTCCACCTCTTCTAGAACTTTTTTTCAATCATAGGAGTAGTCAAGCTTCTTTTGACCTCCGAATACACCAACACCCAAGGTTACCTTGGCTATGCACGGTCTCGAGCCCAAACTTCCAATTTAAGAAGTCTTTTTTAAACCGGTAGTTCAGGCACCTACTCCTGTGATTTTGAGAGAGCTCTGAGAGAGGTGCAGAGCCCTCACAAAATTAGGGTTACAAGTGGTGCATAGTACATCCCCGCTTTATATACCCGCTTTAAGACATTTTAATGTCTTCAAATGTTTCTCAATAGTGTCTTAAAATGTGTCTTAAAATGTGTCTTAAAATGTGTCTTAAAATGTGTCTTAAAATGTGTCTTAAAATGTGTCTTAAAAGAGACCAAATTCAGTAGTCACTTTATCAGCCACAATCACAAGCTTCTCATACACTGTGCAAGTACTATGCCAGCGTGACAAAGCCACTACCTCAACGTTGTGAACAGCAATGAAGACCAAGGAATTTGCAAAAACATCAAAGGGAAACCATTTGCCAAACACAACAAGAATGAAAAAGAAATGAAGAAGAAAAAAACATAGTAATTTAGCCTCATTGTGGCCAATATATGACATGGTTGATGTGAAATTCTTCCACAAGACCCTATCTATCTACAATCGCACTACCAAGACGGCCCCTTTCTAAGAGTCCTACTCTACTGTGCAGAGGAGCTGTTGAAGAGAAATCTCTTCACCTGGATGATCCCGAACACAGCCGAAGAAGCAATAAACAGAGCATCGAAACGGTGCACAAATTTGGTGAATGTATGGAAGCCCATTCCCAGCTTCCTGATCAAATTCCTGGCACCCCGCTGCCTCTTCTGCAGCTCAAATCTCTTCGGATGCACTTCTCCCATCCGCCGGGCAAATATCAGACATGCCACTCGGCTCTTCAGTGCCTTGGCTGCTGGCTTCGGCTTCGGTTGTTGTCTTTGTATCAACTTCCCTGTGGTGAAGACCTTCCTTTGCCCATTGTTTGGGTCCTTCACCTCTTTCTTTTCTAGAAGAAGCTGCAAGAAAGGATGTCATTGTTTGAAGATGTTAGTCACCTTGGCATGTGAAACAGTGACTTTTACAATGAGGTGAGCTTTTATTGAACTGTTTTTTTTATTTTTTTAAGATGAGAAAATAGAAATATGGAGGAATTGGTTCACGTAAGGGATACAAGGATGTAATGTGTATATTCGGGAAAGTGAAGGCTGACTTATCAGATAAAACTTCAAGAGTTGACAGGTTTGAGATATAGAGGTTGATGAGGTGTTTACCTGCTTATTGGGCTTCTTCTCCTTTTTATTGAACCACTTCATGTTCAATGTGGCAGTACAGACCTCAACCTTCGCCTCAGGAGGAACATCCCCATCAACACCGACCTTCTCCTGCTTAATTGCTCCAGTGAATTCAATATCCTGCTTTTCGTTTGCTCGCTTGTTTGATTCCACTGCAAAGACGTGGTCGATGTAGCTAAGCAACGAATGCTCCTTCATAACATCCAATGAGCCCACGTTCATGTGGAAACTCAAGTGGTTTTCCATCTTCCAGCGCTCCATGTCAGCATACTCCAAGAAGTTCGTCTCGGTGTCGAGCAAAACCATGTGGCCGGCAAATGCATATCCGTATCCGGATTGGTGGGAAAGAGCCAAGGCCAGTGCACGGTGGAGGAGGAACCGCAACAATGAAGGCACCCATGTCAAGGCTTGCGTGCTGGCTATGACGAAGGGCAATTTTCTAGGCTTCACCTTCAGGACTTGAGCAACGAGCATTCCAATGCGTGCCAAATGCATTAGTTCACCTAGAGGCCCCACACCAAGCCCGGCCCAAATAGTATAGATTGTGAAAGCCACCGGCATCACTTTAGGCACTATATCATTCCTAGATACAATATGAATCAAGTGGCGCTTGTATCGTTTATTAATGTACCTGGTACATATCAGGTATAACCAGGTTAGGACCGCTAGCATAGGTGCAATAAAAGGAAGCCTTTCAGGGAAGTGATGATTCACTCTAGAGCACAAATGCATTTTACAGAAATGCATAATCTCTCGATTGTTAGTTTAGTCAAGCCTTCAATAAGCACTGGATACGTACTTTGCAAGGCGGTAATCTGCAAAGAAAGGGCAGCCAAAAGTGTAGCACTGAACTTGCGCATGACACCACTTCCCCGTTGATTCCAGAAGCCTGGTAATAAAAGAAACACCACACAGTCAAGCAGGAGAGAACCGAAAACTATAGCCAACTGATATAGTCTAGAGAACTTGGAGAAAGGAAAAATGCTAGTCCAATCCCATGCTTAATAGACAGAAATTCAGCATGACTCGGGGACACAGAATTAGATCCAAAGTTCATAGACTCATGACCACTCGAAACCAGGCTCGAAACAAACACCGGGGATGAAATCTCGTCACTCGTCAAAGAGAACGCAATGCAGGGCATCATATATCATAATTCATTTGAAGATGGCTGCTTAGCATGTCAGCAACGTGACATTCGCACCACCAGACTCCAATAGAAACTCTATCCTAATTCTTACGTTGAAATTTTAATACACAGCCAGCCAGCAGGAGAATCATGCTGCAATCTCTTCAATCGAACCCAAAAGGAGTGCCAATTTCACCACCCAAGAGTCTTGTTCAAAGGAAAATGTGTAGTTTGTTTCGACTCGTACCTGAGAGCAAGTAGAGATGCAACAGCACCCCCAAGCGAGTGGCCTGCAAGCACTAAGCGTTCTCCACGAATCAGGAGTCTCCGGAAGTACTCGAGAGGAATAGTCTTCGCCCTATCCAAAAAACCAGAATGAGCTGCCCCAGGAATCAATGTCATGGTCCGCTGCAAGAAGTTCAAGTCTACCAGTGCGTCGCTCATGTCAGTTGTGCCTCGACATGCTACAACATAATGCCCGTCGGTCAGCGACCGCACAACCAGCAGCGTTTGCTTGCAGTGCTCAAACCCATTCTCCATCAGCTCCTGCTCAGAAATGAACTCATACTTCGCCGTGGCGGGTAACCCATAATCAGCTTCCATGAGCTTCAGTTCCTCTGCCGGGTTCGGACTATACGCTACAGCAGACAAGATGATGGAGTCCACCAGCCAGGTCGGATGCCTGTCATCCTTGATAATCTTCCCTAAACTCGCCATGGTTCAATGCTTTACCCTTCACCTCGCCTCTCAAAAACTATCCCCCCAAAGTTTGTTATTAGAGAGCTCCCAAATAGTCAATTCTTCCCTCCATGCTTGCCGTCACAACGCCCCTCACATGCCAAATCTCTGCACAAAACCACCATTCACATATCCAACTCTCTCAGTACTCATGTCCTTCACCTTCACCGCTATCTCAAAACTCCACTTACTGTAATGTAATCCTCCATTTCAAACCAACCAGCATTCTGAATATCAAACCATGGTGGGAGAAAACCAAGAGACTTCTACAGTGTACCACTTTTGGACGAACTCATGCTCACAAGCAAATGGACTGGGGAAAACAATGCTCATGAAGCCACGAACCACATGCACAACGTCTGTTATCCTCATATCCTAAGCTATGTCGAACTCCACCGACCTAGTCAACCATTTAAACCACCGAGACAAAAACTAAACTCTGCAATCTTAAGAAAAATTGAAACCCTAGTAAGATTATAGCAGCTCTGAAACAACTCAAGCTCATAAGAGCAAAAACACTGAACCGCATGAAACCACAACCAAAATTTTCAACAATTGCAATAACCTGATATCCTTCACTTACATTCCACCATTTCCAACCACCAATACTAACATGAAAACCAAACTCTGTAAAACAAAAATTAAAACCCTAGGATTATACAACCTTAAAACAAACCAAAAAAAGATCAGACTCAAGCCCACAAGAAAAAAAGATCAGAAAAAAAACAGTGCTCAAGAAAACCACCACCCACACACCCAACTGTTGCAATCCTATCAGCACTCACCAACCAAAAAAACCCCACCCATTTAACCATACTCCACCTAATTCCCAAACCATCAAAACCACCACCTTTGAAAAAACTCACAATCTCACAAAGCAGAAAAAGAGAAAAAAAAAAAAAAACAACAAAAACAAAATCAAAAATAAAAACAACAACAACAACCTTCCAATGAACTTACACACAACGAAACAAAAAAACCACCGCTCAACTGCATAACGAGATAATATTCCAATTCTCTGAACCACACTCCAAAACTGTCACCTTCAACCCACTTCAAGCAGGAAAAAAAAACTCCAAAAAAACTCCAAAAAAACTCCAAAAAACTTCCAAAAAAATCCAAAAAAAATCCAGGAACCTTGCAGGGACCTTAGAGAAAATGATAAGAAACCACCGTTCAGGTACCCAAGCAGAGTCCAGAGAGGAAGTAGTAAGCGAGAGGCAAGTGAGGGGACGGTGATTACACATGAAGAGGTTGCCGGAGGAGAGGAAACAAGTGAGAGTGGAGAGGTCAGTGAGTGCATGGCGATGGGGGCCAATTGGGGGGGTCACTTTGGGGGGTGGTACGAAAGCGCAATCACGATGGCATCGGAATACGACGCAGGCTGCCACTTTCGGGGAGGAGCATCCGGAAGTGGGGGCTAGGCGACGAGGAGGTGGCTTTGCGACGATGGTGGTGAATCTGATGATGGTGATCTGGGCTGGGCAGCGGCTGCTGCCTTTCCACGCCGCTGCCGTCTCCGGAGGTGCCAAGTGGGGCGTTGACAGGGCCCCTTTGCCTTCCATGTGTTGCGTTTCCGTGGGCCCTTCCATGAGGGGGCCCGGAAGTTTTATCCTGGGAAGAAAGGAAGTTTCTGAGATCATCCAGCTATTATCCTTTGTTTTGTGAAATGATTCGGTTATTTTCATATGATATGTAGGTGATACTCATGTGATACCTAGGTATTTTTTAGATCTTGAATTGGAAAATTGCTGATATTTCCAAAATTGAACTGGTATTTTGACAATGTCATTTGGTTGATTTTATACTGATTGTTAGATTTCCCCGAACATTGCCCGGGAAAGGTTTTTAAATTTTTTACACTTTTTTTATCTTTTTCTGGTGGTTTGGGAGGTCTTGTGATTGTTTGTTTAGGATTTTCTTTGAATGCCTTCATAGGGCATTGGCTTGGAAAGGGGTGGGAAGGGTGGGGGATTTACGCTTGTAAATCTAACCGCTAATCACTGAATTTGAAGTGGATGCTACTTAGCCTTCACTTGGATTGTTGAAGATAATCTCAGACCTAGATATTATATATATTTAAATATTTTACTTGAAGTTCATTGCATGTTTCAATCAAAACATATTGCTTTTCAAGTACAAAAGGTGATAATGGAATTAAGGCGTAGGATTCTAAACCATATAATTTTGTGGTTTTGGGGGTAGATCAAACAGACACTTAATTCACTTCGGTCTCCTCCGGAGACCTTAGTTTCTCTCTCTTTCTCTCTCTAATTTTGTAGTAGACTTTTAATAAATAGTGTGAATTGAATTCTAATTTTTGTAACCACCTTATTTTTAGCAAGTGAGGTTATTTCATAAAACAATATTTTTAGGAGACAAAGTTGGCATAATTCAACGATTTTTGGTGGATTTTGGTATATGTTAGTTCCCATCTCTGATTAGGTGCTCCAAATACCTTGTATAAAAAAATATATATCATTAAAAAAAAATTGTTGAATTGAAGTAAAATAAATAGAGTAAAACAACAATTCAAATTAAATTCGAGTTGCAAAAATATTTCACATTATTTCTAATTGTACAATCTCTACGTATTTGTTCCATCTACAATATGATGTTGTAGCACATAATTTTCCTTAGATCACTCATCATATAATCACTATACTTTGAGTGAATGATAACAATAATAAAAAAAAAAAAAATTGAAAACACCAAAATCATTATAATAACTGGTTGTTAATTTACATGTATATTACTTTTAAAAATAAAATGAAAAATATATAGAAATAGTCATTGTATTGGAAGGTTTTTTTACTTTGAGAATTTTGGAAGCATATGAATTTCACCTTAGACTATAAGATTATAAATTGCATAGGATGTTGGACAATAGAATAAAAACATTACCATGTGAAAATGTGGTTTTTATTATTATTATATAAATTCTACTTTATAGTTATATGGAAATCAGCAAAAAAATCAATTGATCAAATTTTGTTATTAAAATAGGACCATTAAAATAATTTAGATGTTTGTGCTTAAGTATTGCAATTATGTAAAACATAAAGGAAGGAAAATTAAATAAAAAAATATTTATGATTAAATAAGAATATTAAGTATGAATAAATAAATTAATTAAGATGTTGTAGAAAGAATAAATCATTGTTAGTTGAATAACATAATTTTTATGGATAATTTTTCATAAATTTGTAGGTATCAGAAATGCAATTGTACACATTTTAATAAATTTCAAATGATAAATACTGTAAATATTTTTTCTTATTCAATTGTTGTTATTATTTTTTCCTCGACAACTTAAGGGGGTCAAAAATTAAGTTTTGTTACACATTTTCTTGTACAAACAGTGAATATATAACATTTCTTTATGCTTCCTAAGTGAATATATAACACTTCTGGCACTTAATTTAAATTTCTCTTAAAGACTCTGTTATATACATATAAAACCAAACAAAAAAAACGGTTCCATAAGTAATTCCTTTTATTACTGATGTGCGGTTTTCCTTCTCCACATTAGTCTATGATAATCAAAGAGCCATACAATTTACAAAAAAATCTCAATTTAAGTTCTACAATAAATATGTATTTCTATAAAAATCTTTTGTGTGAAAAGAAATTGTTGATTGTAGATCTACTTTTAGTTTTAGGCCTTATTTCTTAGTGAATTAGAAAATGGAGCATTAAAAACCTTAAAAACTAGAAACGAAGTGCTTAAAGTAGAATATAAACCTGAGAAAGCCTAGTTTACATTAAGAATATCAATTAGCTTAAGGATAAATCATAAATAAACCTAAAGGTAAGACTTTAGAAAAAGTTGCAATCCTAAGGAGAGGTGCAAATTTAAGGATGCATCGGTTGGAAGTTGGTTATATCACCTCCTCCTTCATTGTAATAAGCACTACATGAAAGAGAATGTGTGTCGTAGCTTGTTTGAAGCTAGTTTTGTAATAAAGATTTGTTGATTCATTAAGGATTTACATAGTAAAGTTGTGTAGAAATCTTTGTGTTATG
Organism: Ceratodon purpureus; assembly: GCA_014871385.1. Classification (NCBI taxonomy): domain Eukaryota; kingdom Viridiplantae; phylum Streptophyta; class Bryopsida; order Pseudoditrichales; family Ditrichaceae; genus Ceratodon; species Ceratodon purpureus. The sequence continues at coordinate 16,733,856 of CM026423.1, read as the reverse complement.
TGTTTATTGTATAATGCATAAAACATTAGCTTGAGATGAGTGATGTTTTGCATTGTTAAGAATAAAATATAAATAATTCTTCATGGTGAATTAAGGAAAGACTTTAATTGTATTGAGTGTTATTGAGATTGAGATAAAATTGTAAATGGAGAAATAGTTATAAGTACTTGATCATTAAGTATGAGTGAATAAGTACTTAGATTTTGAGTGTATTAAGACTTTAAGAATAATTAAATGAATTAATACATGGAAAGTATTGAGTGATATAACGAAGTTATGCATGAAAATGATCATTACATAATGCATTTCACAGAATGCATACGTGGTAGAACATGTGAGTAAATTGTACCTTGAAAGTGTGATGTACTAACTTAGATGATTCATTAGTGCAAGGAAGAAGTGCTTGGAAGTTATGGAGTTTTGGAGAATGCTAATTGCATAAGATAATTAGTGTTTGAATAATTCAACATAATTAATGAACAAAGCAATAAGTGATGGTGAGATCTATATGGAGAAGCTCCATGGCCAAGTAGCTAAGGATAGAAGTCAACATGTGTAGTTGCATGTGTAGTCAACATTATATCTTTTAGACGTTAAGGCCTATATCAATTTCCTTGGCTTGTTGGAGAACCTTAAGTCTTATTTGGCTGAGTGCTTTACAAACTCAAGAATAAAAATTAAATAAGAATAAAAATATAACACACTAGTGTGAATGCAAAAACAGTTAAAGGCGGTTGCAGCCGCCCTGTGAGGCAGCTGCAGGGCGGCTGAGCCGCCAAGACCAGCAGTTGGCCAACTATTGGTCACAAATTGTGACTATATAAACACAATGAGGTATTATTCCCTCATTGTGCATCTTATTTAATTAATGGTTGTTTATTTGAAGTGTTCATTATCTCACAGTCTAATATTATGCACTCAAGACATTTACAATTAAACCTTCTTTTACCTACTCAAATCGTAAATTTTTACAAAACTTATACGAACTTGAACTTCCCGTAGAACGAACTTAGAGTATATTGGATTGGAGTGTTATTTAAACATGAATTTCCACCTTACATTGATATTTGAGTAACAATTATTTATGCTACAACTAAAATACAGTAACTTGTTCATTCAAAGGTATGCACTATCTTTTTCATTTAATGAATTAATCATAGACAATAATTTAAAACAAGAGCATTGTGCCATATCAATAGATTTGATATTATAATTTTATAAAAATATGTAACATTATAAATGACGTTTATCATAATATATAATTTATAATCTAACTTTGTTAAGTAATGGATGAATTTTTATAATTCATAGAATCATCTTAAGAATTTATTGTACATATTACAATAAATTATCATCAATCTCAAAACGTTCAAAGAGCATTTAAAAATGAAAATTGTTGAACAATCCATAATGAAGTGCTACTTTAAACAAGACTTTTTAAAATGATGTTTTAAAAAAAATGTTGTTTCTTATTTTGACAATTAAATTCAATAATGCTATTACTAATTTTTGCTATTATAATATCCTCATGATAATTTTTATTGTCTTCTAATATAAACTAAAATGTAAAAATATGCAGAGATTATATTTTAACTCCAGCTTTATATCTTATTATATTTTCAAAATAAAATTTGTTTTGATTTTTTGTCTAATTAAATATAAAGCATGTATGGGTAAGTTTGAAAATAAATATATCATAATTGATGCATAAAAAAATGTATGGTCCATTATAAAAACTAACTTTGGAGTTTATTCCTTTATGATAATTATTAATGTTATAGAAATGTATAGCAGTTTCTAAGCAAAAATGTGAAATACCTTTAATGTGCAATATTTGGTAATGAATATAGTATGATTAATAGTCCATAAGTGAAAGGCAGATAGTCAACTTGAGAGGTTCCTTTATGTGTCGAACGAAGGATGAAGTGGTGGAAAAAGATTTAAGAGATTTTTTGTTACCATTATCAATCAAAACCACAATTATTTCTCTTAAATTACTTATTACTAATTAGTCTTAAGTACTTAATGAATGAACTTGCATTCATCTAGATTTGCGCGTTCAATTTGAGAATGAAAAGAAGTGATGGCATTATCTTGAGAGGCTGAAGACATTGCATACTTGATTGTTTGAACTACTAGATGAAATTCAACAAATCTAATACAAATTTACGCTTAAAATGTAGTATAATAGTCTTAAGTACTAAAAGCACATTTCTCAAAAAGACAAATGCTTTACAAAACTTTAAAAAGACTCCATAATTCTCAATTTATAATATATAAACTTTGAGTATCTAAACATTTTTTAATAAAACTTTATTTAAAACCTCTTACTTATTTAAATTTCTACATTATAGTCCTTGACATTTCATACATGGAAATAGAAATAAACAGAAAACTCCTCAGAGGAGATGTACTATGAGGTAAAGCATCAAGTGTTGTTGTGATCTTTGGTGTATTGACCATTCACCAAATTTAATCTTAAAGTGCTAAAGATAGATTTTAACCATATCTATAGTATGCCTTAAAATTTTACTACAAATAAAAAATATTAATATTAAAAAAATATTTAATTTTTAAAATTAAAGCAATTTATATAAATATAATTTCAAAACTAAATTTACTCACTTGGAGAATATTTGTTTGTATACTTATTATGAGATTAAACTTTGGTATATTGTTGTAAATAGATGAATTAATGAAACTATAAAATTTAATTGATATTATCTTACTTATTTTATTCACAATTCTTTCTTTTAAATGCTTAAGATCAACTTTGAAATAGAAGATTTTAAAAGCGACAATAAAATCTTACTTCGAAGAGTATTTTGGAAATGATGTTCACATTAAGATTGTAGACTTTCAATTTGAAATTTAATTTTGACAATCAGATGTAATAATAATATCAACAATTTTATATTACAACTATTTAATCTAATGAATGATCGTTGCAAATCGCGGACCTCGGATTGTTCGCGAGGATGGCTTGCATCACTAAATGGCGCATGGGAGACCAAGTGATCATATCGCAAGTGTGTGTTCGCATGACCCACTTCGGTAACTGTCCCTGGCACTGCATGTTGTTTGCATGCGACAGCCGGAAACCACTGTCCCCACTGCATGACTGTTTGCATGCGACAATCTTTCTGCTAACTTCGGTGCGAGGTGGAAAAACGTTCGGTGAACTTGCGGTGAAGTAGTAGTGGCAATTGTCATGGGCATCGGCTCTCTCTTCGTTCCAGCGACTTCTGCCAAGCGCGCACAAGACTTCCTTGCATGAGAGTCTCCAGTGCTACTCAACGATCGGACGGATCCTTTTGAGACAATCGGGACGTGCTTCTGGAAGCGCACGCAATAGCCCAGTCTGTCCATGACCGGTTCAGGTCGGGAGGTGCGGTTTGGCTGCTGCTGCCGGGCTTCGTTGTTTGGTTCTCGCGGCATTGCAACGGTGGGTGGCGAGGATTGCCTCACGGTGAGAGCTACTTGTTTCTGGAATCGTCGTTACCGGGGGTCGACGTTCTCTCTCGATGTTGACGTCAGATTGTTTCCATGTCTTTCTGTTTTAGCGTTCTCTGAAGTATTTGGTGGTCTCTCAGGAAGTGTGTTCGGTTTCAGGAATCGATTCAGGAACTTGTTCATCGCCAAGGGCTGTATGTCAATCAGATGTAATAATAATATCAACAATTTTATATTACAACTATTTAATCTAATGAATCAGATTACAAAAAAATAAAAAATGACAAAATTAATTTTTTGGATTGGAAGGAATATGATATATATTCTTCACAAATTTTTTTTTAATGATTTCTTTTGGATAAAGTTCATATTTATATAAAAAAATAAAAAAGAGAAATTAATTTGTCTCAATTGACATTTAAATGTCCAAAATGACCTAGATTTTATCCATTAAAAACAATCTTTTTTTGTAGTAATATATTAATTATTAAGTCTTGTTGTATATAACATCTTTATCTTATAGCAAGTACCATTAAGCGCTTAAGAATTAATGAAGGAAAAAACTTCCTAAAAAATAATTGCTAGATCATGACAACGATTTGGTATACTCTTCATAATATTATGACGTTGATTCCTATCGACACTTTAAGTTCTACGATTCCATTAAAGTTGAATCCTTAATAACACAAGAAGAGTGAGAAAGAAATCCTTGTCACCTTCCCAAATGCTCCAAGTTTTTTGTACAGTTATTACTCCTTACTCATCGAAATCCTCCTATTCTCACAACCTCCCAACTTTTTGAACTTCCGTACCCTTTTAACTTTAATCCAAATTAATGCAGTATATTTTATTAGGTCCTAATCCTAACATTTCCGCCGCACTTTAAGTTTACGTGTGAATTGTGGAGCTTGTGCGTAGAATTTTAGGTAAGAACCTAGTTCCCAAGAGTCTTCTTTGGGTCCATATCTCTTCCAACAGTCTTTATACTACAGATCGAAATTTGAATTGATAGGCATTAAGTATTTTACAATTTATAAATCAGTCACGGCTCTGTTTACTCCAACGACTGTCGCTCCATTCACTTCTACAAACGAAAGTAATTTTAGTCCATTTGAATAGTGTTTCTGCAAAGAAAGAAAATATTAGTACCAGAAAACATAGTAAAAAACGCTCAGATTTTATTACATTTATTGCTCATAAATAGCTTAATCTGATAAACTTTTAAACGTCAATCAAGCAAAATAAGTTAATCTGGTAAATTTTGAAACCTCGATTAAGTAGTGTCTAAAAGTAGATATATCAAAAAAAAAATTGATATCATCTACATGTTTTTGATGAACCATTTAGTGATATTATTATATATAATGAATATTTTTTATAGTTTTTATATTACAAATGACATCTTTTATCTCTTTTTCTTCATTCATACAATCATATATTCAAAAACCATTATGCTTCACTAGAAAACAATTGAAAGTATAAAATGAAGTCATATAATTCAAAAATTCTTTTTATTTGATATTTGCAATTTGCAACATTAATCTATCATATTATTAATTTTTTTTAAAAATTGTTTATAAATAAGCCAATTTGACTATACAAGAGACAATTTCATTATAGACCATGTAATGATGAAATTAAGTGTTTTTTTCATAAAATTGGAATATGTTTTAATTTTAAAGTCTAGTTTTAATTTGATTGATTTTGCATACTAAAATTATGAGAATAGTCCATAATACAAAACAAAATGCGTCAAATGAATAAAATAGCATGCAATATGTATAATAGTATTGACAAATGATCAATAAAAAATAACCATAAATTAAATAAAAATTTGTTGTAAAGGCTCATATTCACGACTTTATTAGTTATATTTTGTTAAAAATAAATTTAAAACCCAATTTGTTTTCACAAATAATCATACAAGGATCATAATTTTTTTCTAAAAAAATTGACCAATTATTTAATTTTGAAAAAAGCAATTCAGTTAAACCATTAATTAAGAAATCTTTGTTAAACAACAAATTGATCATTCATTAAATTATTACATTTTATATAACTTATGCTGCAATTAAGTTTGATATAAATTTCATATAAATTAAATTGTACGGTAACGTATTTGCCATCACAAATCATTAGCACCTACACAGTAATGCAAATACATTTTTATAAACCATTATATAAAATAGGATAAAAATCTTATACATCCATTTTGTTAAGGTTTTTATTTATTTATCGTGAAAGCAATTATATATTCTAACTAAGTTATATTATAATAGAATTAAAAAATTATAAGTTCTATTTTATTTGATGTAAAAAATTCTATGATTAAGGAAAAATCATAATTTTATGTTAAGAAGTACATTTTGTGAAAATATACACTTAAATATATAAAATTCCCATGATGTGTCTAAGCATTTTTTACATTGACTATTAGTTTCAGCCTATTTTATATTTTAAAAATATATAAAATTTTAGATCATTTTATAATTTTCAATATTTTAAAATAGAAAATAAAGTATCATTCATTACAGGCATTGATTGAAGACATAAAAAATCATGTGATTACATAGTTGTTTTAAAAGATACATTGTAAGTGACTAAATATTTTCAAACTGCATATAAATAACCATTCAAATAATAAATATGGTTGTATGTTTTGAAAAGAGACATAACTTAGGTTTCATGTAAGGTCTTTTGTGCAATTCTCTTGTGACTTACAAATAGACGCATCGAAAAACAATTAAAATCTATTTTTAGTAATATAAGCATGCAATCAATGTATGAAATGAAAATTATTTCATTTTTAATGCTAAACATGTTGGAATTTAAGTTAGTTCTAAAATTCATTAGTACTAATTGATTTTAAAACTAATTGTAATTTTTTATTTAACATTTTTGAATTGTTATTTTAGTACATGATTGCTTGATTTCTAAAAAGCATCATTGACTTTAGTGAAAAAACACCTTCGAATTTTTAGTTCCATTGCAAAAAAAAACAAACTAAAAATGATTTTTCTGCATCATCCACGATAGGATATTAATATAGACTACTAAAAGAATGTATAAAAAATAATATTTTTTTGAAACTTGCACTCGAAAATTTGTTCACTTTGACCCTCGTCGTTGTAAAGATTTTTTACTACACATAATTTAGATTCTTTACCAAGATTAATTCAATGACGATATATTTTACCTCCAAAACACATATGATACCATATATTAAAGCTTGTAATATGTTTACTACCACAAAGATATTTCGATAAATACACCATAATAAAAGATTCTCACAAACAAATCTACCCACAAAACCAACATCAAAACAAACAAAGTACATCACTCCTACACAAACCTTGACTAAGTCATCACTCCCTTCCCAACCACTTCTCTAAAAAATCCAAAACCCACCCTCCAACACCCCTAAACATAAAAACCTTCGCGCCCACTCCAAAGCATACCCCACAAACCACAAAATCCATTTTATACTCCCCAACACAACACAGACAAAAAACCTACCACCAAGAAAAACCGTATCATATTCTCACACCCCTCCCAGCACACAAAAACATACAACACAATAAAAAAACTCAATAAAAAACCAATAAAAAACCAATAAAAAACCAATAAAACACTTCGACCTGATCACATTACACTAGTCCCAAGAGACCAGGACTGTTCCAACGCAGAACAGTCAGCGTTACGAACCCCCGTTCCCACGAGATAAAAATCCCAGGAGAACATAGGGGAACAGAAAGGAACCTAAGGGAACGTTACAGAACATACGAGAACAATAGGGAACAAAAGGGAACTAGAGAGAACGTGGGAGAACAAAGGGGGAACAAAGGGGAACGAGAGGGAACATATGGGGGAGAGAGAGATGGAAGGGCAGTTGAATGAGATGATAGTTTTGGAGAAGCACAGAGTGCAGGCCTTGTTGGGAAGCAAAGCAGAGGACACTCAAAAAACACATACAGACAGAGACACGGACTTCATTTCTATTGAAGTGATAACATCTTCTGTCGTCGGAGACGGAGGGAGAGAGAGAGAGAGATAGCGAGAGAGGTTTGGGAGCCGGCAATTGGGATTAGTTGGAGATCGGTGTATGCGGGGGATCGGACTGGGAGCGGCGGTGGGAGGAGGGGTGGCATCAGCGTGGTGGTGGGGGAGAGAGGAGGTGGAGAGGTGGAGGGGGATCGTTAGGGTTTGGTGGATGGTGTGAAGGAGGGGGGAGGAGGGGAGGGGAGGGGTGGGGAGGGGAAGGGAGGGGAGGGAGGGTATGAGGGATGGGGACGCTGGAGAAATTGGTGGAGGTTTTGCAGCTGACGGAGGGGGCGTCGTTGCAGGAGCGGTTGAAGGACGGGGAGGTGCAGGAGGGGCTGGGGAAGGTGCTGGCGTTGCTGAGGTTAGGGTTGGACGTGGATGTGCAGGGGGGGCCGGTGTGGCAATGGAGCAAGCAGCAGGTGGATTGCGGGCTGGCGATCGTGGAGGCCGTGCTGTGTGCGTCGTGTGATTGGATCGCAGGTCGGTTGGTGATGGAGGGATGAGGATGTGGTGTTTCGGATTTTGAGATTTTGAGATTTTGGTGTTTTGGTGTGTTGGTGGTGGTGGTGGTGTGATTTTTGATTGAGTTAGGAGGATGGAGGGTGGAGTGGTTCGTGGGCGGAGTGAATTGGATGAGAATGGCGTGGTTAGGTTAGTGGAGGTGGGGGACTTCGGAGTGAAGGTGTTTGTTTGTTTTTTGTAGGTTTGGGAATTGGCCGGAAGTTTGACGTGGTTAGGTTTTTGGGATGTGTTTTTTGCAGATGGAGGGGAGAAAGAGGTTGTGGAGCAGATCTATAGGACTGCTATCCAGGTCTGCTTGCAGGGGCTCGAATCGAGCGTGTCGAAGCTCCAGGTTGGCAGTCAGGATGCGGGTCTGTTGCATCCCGAGGAGACTGATGCGCTCAAGTTGCCCAGAACTGGTGCAACTGTGTACCCTGAGGTGCGGAGAGCATGAATTTGGAAATTTTTGGTCGGTATTGTGTAATCGGGTTGAGGTTTGCAATTTTGCGATCGGAGTTGGCACTTGATCTTAGCGAAGGGAAAACCGCCCATTCATTATTGGCCTTTCAATCTGCTGGGCAGTTATTGCAGTGGCGACAGATTGATAACCGATTTCCTTCTTCCTTCGGTTTTTAGGGTTTCGCGATGAATTTTGAGATAGTCTGATTGCGTCATAAATGCATTCTCGTTATAGAAATTGGATCGCCTTTGCTTGGACAGGTGTTTTGAACATTTATAAATCGTGAAACCTTTTGTTGCCATTTACATTGTGGGTAGGATTATTGTTGTCGAACTCGTCGTTGTCTTCTTGTTTGGCGGTGTAATTTTTACTCTTTTCTTTCATTATTTAGAGGCGAGGACTCACAATTTGAAGCATCACTGCAGATGCAGCAGAGGCTATTGGTACTCCTGGAAACCGCCATGATTGAAGGAAAGGCAAGGGAGCGTAGTTTGTCTATATCACGTTCCTTGAACAATAGCACCGCTGAAGTGCCTTTCTTGGATCTCTTTGTATCAAGTGCTACTGGAGACAACCTAATTGACGTAATTGAAAGAATCCCTGAAGGTAGGATATTTTGTGCGCATGACCTCCTTGTATTTATGTCTAATGCTGTTGCTTGAACACTGAAGTCTCGTTTTTGAAAACTACATGATTTTTAGTTGTCAGAACCTTTGAATAAATTTTTGTTATGCGGAATCCATTTTTCTGAAATCATGTAAATGTAGATAGGAAACTACTACTTAATAGAGTATGTCGCAGAATGTAGATGTATCTTTGGTTTATTGTGTTCGTGGGATGATTCTGCGAGTTAAAGCTTGGTACCGCGCAATCATCACTTGTCATTCTTGGAGTTAGGTTTAGAATTGTTCGTGAGCTCAGTCTGTGCTATTGTTCACGATTGACTCTTAATAAAAAGGTTTACTGTATTTATCTTGTTTTACAGAGGAGAGACCTACTGAAGACCAGAAGGGGGTAGGCCCGTCACAGAATATACTTTCCTTGTTAGCTAGCGAGCAACTATTGGCTCATGAATTGAGCAAGAGTTCTCAGGCTGAGCATTCACAAGCGGTATTCAAAACGAGTACTAGCATGGTGGCTGCAGCACAGCAGTATGCTGTTGGAAAGGTTCGGTGTATTCCACGCTTGTTAGATGTGTGTCAAGCATTTCTATTGGTTTGCGGGAAGGTTACCAACGAAGAGGGGGAGAGATTATTGCAGGGCCGGATAGCTTTTGTGTCAAGCATAGCAAACCTTCTGTTGAACCTCTCCAGAGGACAAGTGGCGGGTTTTTGGGATAGAGAGGTCTGCTCAAAGTTAGTGGAATACGTCTCAAGCCTGCGAGTTTTTTTCTGTCATACTTATGATTTGAATAGCTCTGACCCTGAGATGATGCCAGAGTCAAGTCAAGGGTGCTCACTTCCTTCTTTGATAGATAGCTTGCTTCAGCTCTCAGAAGTTAGTTTTCCTGATCAGATCGTCCTGCGGAATTTCAAGAGTTTTGCCGCAGCATCGATGCTTGACATTTTAGAAGTCAGTAGTTTTAAGCAATTCGGTCCTCTTTCCGGCCAGCAACTACCATTAGCATTCACCCCACCTGTAATTAGCCATTTACTAAGTCTTCTTCAGGATGTCCGTGCCCTCTCTTACGGAACATTTCACCAGCAACCAAGAACTTCTGAACCGGGTCTCATCCAGAGTCAAAGTGAAAGATCGACCCACGATTTGCCGAGTTGTGAGCTTCGAAGCAAGAATTTTGACCTAAGTCAGGTGCTCAGTCCGCAAGAGCAGTTGCAGGTTGTGTTTTCAAGTGATGGTCCGTGGCTGGAAAATCTGGTGGCTGTGACGGCCTTGCTTCACGCTCAGGGTCTTAAGGAGGGATCAGTGACGGAGACGGCGTCATCTGTGCACAGTGAAGAGGATTCTGCAATGGGGTCGATGGATTCCGTTACTGTTGCAAGCGAGGATGATGCCCTATTTGGAGATCTTTTCTCGGAATCTGGAAGACATTCCATTAATTCGGAGGGGCTTGCGCCAACTTGTGCTTCAGCGAAGAAGTTGGACGCTCTCTACAACACTCCCCTGCAAGTAGCCAACCAGTTGCTGAGCTTTCTCAAAGATTGTATATTCTGTCCCGAGTGGCATCAACCCACTTTTGATGTCGCGTGCAAGATGCTGTCGAAGGATCACTTAGACGTCTTCTTGCAGATTTATTTGTCCCAATCCACTCTGCTAAGCAGCAACGCACTTGGTTTCGATATTGTGGACTCTGAAGATATTGGTTCTGATTTAGTGGCTCAGTTACATAAGGGATCGTTTGACTTGCTTGACAACCTCGTGGTCAGGCATGCCCTAAATGATGCTTTGGAGTTGCATCTTGCGACGCAGATATTGAGGGGAGGCGATGCATCCAGCGCCCTTTCTGCTAAGAGCTGCAGTTTGTTTGGTAAACTTCTTATTAAGCGGTCAATTCAGAGGGGCCCCTCTGTTGTAAACGATCCCTTAGCTTTTGATTTTTGGAAGAACTTTTTGGATTATGTTCTTCATAGAACTCGGAATGTCAAAGCCGGCGATTTCAACATCACCAAGGCCTTGCCTTCTTTCTTCCAGATGGAGCTTCTCTTTATGGCTTTCCACTCATTAGATATTTCTGGGAGGTCGACCATATTACGGAACTTATTGGTTGCCTTCAAGTCTCTTCGGAACACTGAGAGGCATATTCCTTCTGGTATACCGTTTTTAATGTGGTCCCTGATAGTTTCAAGGTTGGTGTTGGCATTACGTTATTTAGTACTCCAATTTGACTCGTATCCACGGTGGCTGTTGGTGCATCTACGACGGAAGCTGCAAGATAGTCCTTCAGAGACAAACCTAAATGCCACGGTGGATGATAACTCTCAACAGTCATGGGCAGGTCTTGTTGTGCACAATATTCTTGAGGAAGGTGGCAGTGGGGAGGAGCGTGTTATGGACGACTTATGTATCCAGCAGCTTGTTGATATAAGTGGGTCTTTGAATATCAGTGGGTTTCGAAATACAGATTTGGACGTGAATGAGGTCAGCCAAGCGATCAGTGACATTTTGGGTATCTGGAAGGGCAGGTCCTTCAAAATCTTGGAAGAGTTGTTGATTGAAAGGTATATATATGTAATGGGCTGGAACACAATATGCTGCTTGGGGCCTCTGTTGAAGCCTGTCGCAGAAGTGGAGTTAGACGTGGATCAAATAAGCTCAGATTTCTTCCTGAGTCTTAGCAAACGTCTACACGTATCAGGTGTTGGTGAAGCAGATCAGTGGATGGGATTCATGACGCGCAGCTTGCGAGCTGTGCAGACTCAGCTCTGTGAAGGCCGGGTTAAATTTTTGTCGTGGGAATTCCTGAGGCAGGGGTCTGCTTTGACTGTGCTGTTATCACTGCTGCAAGAAAGAGGAGCACTGAGTGCAGAAAGTAACCCCTCAGAGGATAAGTTTTCAAAGGAGTCCAATCTTCCAATTTTACCGACGCAGGGTACTGGTTTGCTGTCAACAGATGGTCATTTAGGTGACCTTTTGCGAACCTTATCCGTTTTACTGGCGTGGTACGTGAATGTGGTGCGAGATGCAATATCACATATTCTGCTAGAGCAACAATCATGCAAGGTTTCCATGTTCTCTGTTGATTTACTCTTGCAAGGTGGGCTGCCAAGCAGTAAGCAACAGGACCTTCTAGGGACTATGGGTGTCAATGTTGCTACTTTACATTCCCTTCTTAGATGGGGTGCAGATCGTGCATGGCTTTCTGAGCCCCTGACATTATCATTAGGGTCCAATGTGGAGAACCATCTTAATACCATTTTGCTTCCCGCTCTCCGTCATGGTTTCCCTCTATCTTCTCGACCAGGTAGTGCTGCTGTGCTGTCGGCGATGGTGTCCATAGAGGAAATTCTGGGGTCGCTCCAATCCCTTCTTCATTCTCGGGGTAAAGATGGAGGCTGTGAAGTACAAGGTTTTCAGGACGGAGTCTTGGATGGGCTGTTGGACACACTTCTGGAAATGAAACTTGACAGCACTTTTGGAAATATGCAAGCAAAGTGCGCCGATTTGCTGGATGTGTTAATACCATCTAAGGAAGAGCAGGCCTTATGCAGTGACTTGAACGAACTAAAGCTTGCTCAGAAACTCTTACAGCTCCTCTGCAAGAAGAGGGATGAAGTTGATGAGACGGTTTGGGAAGCTCTTGTTTTGCATGTACTTGAAGTTCACAACAGTATTCGTAATGATCCTTCTAGGTTTGAAGCTTTGTTACTTTATTATTCGAAGGCTCAACCCGTAAGCGCGGAGGACAAAAAGTTAGAGATATCGCGCAACTGCAGAGCTCTTGTGGGCTCAGGCGATGTCTCACTTTTTATAGATGCTCTAGATGGCTGTTCTACGGAAATTGTGAATAGCAAGACTCTACAACTTCTTGTTGTTCTCCTGGGGTATGACCTTAGGTGTAAGATGGATCTGCAGGAAAAGTTTCTGCATATGGAAGCGGTCAGTTTAGCTGGGTGGCTGGAGCAACGCTTTCTCGGTTGGATTGAGGATGGCGGCGAGAGTAAGTCAGTGAAACGGGCTTCACCTTCCGGTGTGAGAGATCTGGCTTCTAGTTTTGTACAATCTCTTGTGAATTTTTCACCTGAGGTGGAGGGACATATGCTTCATTCTCATCTGCTCACATCAATGCTAATGAATCTGGAGAGGGCGTTTGTGACATTTGATGTTGTGGCTGCGAAGTCGTATTTCGGGTTGATGGTTCAACTGGCCCAAGGCGACTCATCATCATTAAAGCGACTGCTGCGGACGGTGGTGGATCTTGTAGGGAAGTTGCCTGTTAACAATACACACGTGGAAGGGCTGAAGTCTATAGTGACTTTTTTGAACTCTATCTTGGCTGCTTGTGGTGCTAACAAGACAGACTTTCTCGCTGAACATGGAGGGAGCAAAGACAGCTATAGCAATTCAGGGTTTTTGGGTGTGAAGATGAAACAGTCAATACTTCAGAAGAATTCAGAACAATTGCCACCGACTGCTTTGGACTCAGGGGTGGGAGCTGCTGACTGTGATGCAATGTCGGTAGATGAGGATGAAGATGATGCAACTTCAGATGGTGAAATTGCAAGTTTGGACCGTGACGATGATGAAAATGGCAGCACAAGTGAACGGGCGCTAGCTTCCCGTGTTTGCACATTCACCTCGAGCGGTAGCAATTTCATGGAGCAGCATTGGTACTTCTGTTACACGTGCGACTTGACTGTCTCTAAGGGATGCTGCTCTGTGTGTGCCAGGGTTTGTCATAGAGGGCATAAGGTTGTGTACTCTCGACTCAGCCGGTTCTTTTGTGACTGTGGGGCTGGAGGTGTTCGAGGCAGCAGCTGCCTCTGCCTGAAGCCTAGGAAATATGTCTCTTCCTCAAATGCTATTTCGTCAACAGGAAATAGCAGTGCAGAAAGGTTCTTACCGTTAAGCACCCACAGAAGCCAGCTTCCTCCATCAGATAGTGATTCTGATGTTGAAGATGAGGAGCATGCGGTTGGTGAAGATGCTTTCAATATTTCAGTGGCTGAAGGTGAGGAGGAACACCTTTTAGCATTGCTGGCAGAATTGGATGTCGAAGGCCAGGTACTATCCTTGTGTAAAAGATTGTTGGGTGATCTAAATTTGGATCACAGGTCAACAAGCAAGAATGACGAGAAGGTAGCATTGTTCAAAGACAGAGTTTTAAATTTTAAGACGGATCTTCTCCAGCTGAAGAGGGCTTACAAGAGCGGCTCGTTGGATATGAAGATCAAAACCGAGTATCCTAATGCACGGGAACTGAAGTCTCATTTGGCTAGTGGCCTCCTTGTGAAGTCACTCTTGACAATCAGCAGCCGAGGCAGGTTAGCGGCTGGAGAAGGAGACAAAGTAACGATTTTTGATGTTGGACAGCTCATTGGCCAACCAACTGCGATTCCCGTTACCGTCGATAAGACAACAGTGAAACCTCTATCTAAGAATGTGGTACGATTTGAAGTTGTGCAGCTTGCATTTAACACTGCAAATGAAAGTTACTTGGCAGTGGCCGGATACGAGGACTGCCAGGTCTTTACTGTTAACCCTCGAGGAGAAGTGACTGATCGTTTGGCTGTAGAGCTAGCTCTTCAAGATGCATACATACGCCGAGTTGCCTGGGTTCCTGGTTCGCAAGTTGAACTCATGGTTGTTACAAACAGGTTCGTGAAAATATATGATCTATCTCAGGACAAGATTAGTCCAACTCATTATTTCACGGTTCTGGAGGACTCTATAGCAGATGCTTGTCTGGTTTCTACTGGTCAACGACAGCTTATTGCTCTTGTCCTTTCCCAACAAGGCATATTGTACAGCCAGGAAGTTGCCGGTGGTGACACTGGGGCCCGTATTTTGACTGAAAATATTCAAATTCCTGGAGGTTATAAGCCCTTGAAAGGAGTATCGTTGCATTACTCTGCAGCTTTCAAATTACTTTTCTTGTCCTACTCTGACAACCTGACTTTGATTGCACGAATGAATCCTGGATTTACTGGCATCGCCGAGGTGGCCAGTGTAGTGGAAGAACAAGATGGTAAAACTAGGCCTTCAGGGTTGCATCATTGGAAGGAGATGTTTGAGGGCAGTGGCTTATTTATGTGCTTGTCGAGCCAAAGATCCAATACAGCTGTTGCTGTTAGAATTGGAGCTAGTGACACCTACTCCCAGCTTTTGAGGATAACAGGGAACTCGTCATCTTTGCGGATTGATGGTATTGCGTCATATCGACCTATGAGCAAAGAAAGAAACAGTGTATTAGTGCTTCACGACGATGGAAGCTTGCAAGTGTTCTCTTACGTGTCAGTGCTTCCGGAATCTGGTAATGACTTAAGTGGCGCGGACAGTCAGAAGCAGACTGGAAGCTTAGAGGCTGAACAGGTGAAGAAGCTTGGAGCTGTACTCTTGGGCAGTCGGGCAAACTATGGTGGTGCCGCCCCTGTCTTCCCTCTGGACTTCTTTGAGAAAACAACGTGTATCACAGCAGATGTTAAGTTGGGTGGTGACATTCTTCGAAACAGTGATTCAGAAGGTGTAAAGCTGTGCCTCCAAGCTGAAGAGGGGTTCCTAGAAGGCCCTAGTGTATCTGGCTTTAAGGTATTACTGAACCGTAACTGCTTCATGGATGATTGTGACGAGTATCTTCAAATATTTCTTTGTTAAAAATTGTGTTTCGATAGTATAGAGCGCGTTCGACAGAACACGCATCCTTAACATTTTTAATGTTTCATTTGGTTTCTCATGCAGATTCTTGTATTCAATTCCAACCCAGAGCTTGTTATGGTGGGTTGCCGAGTGCATGTTGGTAACACTTCTGCAAGCCATATACCATCAGAATTTCGTATTTTTCAAAGGTCTATAAGACTTGAGGAAGGTGTTCGTTGCTGGTATGATATCCCATTTACCAATGCGGAGGCTTTGCTGGCAGACGAAGAGTTTACTATCGTCATTGGTTCTACTTTCAGTGGATCTTCTCTTCCAAGAATAGATTGTCTAGAGATCTACGGGCGCTCTAAAGACGATTTTGGTTGGAAGGAGAAGTTAGACGCTGTCTTGGACTTAGAATCCCCAGGGCATGCAGGGTCAACGTTTACCCAGTCTGGCTCAAGTAGGACAAAACACAAGTTAATGCAAAATGCATCTCCTTTGGAACAACTTTTTTCAGACAGTCTCCTTCTCCTTCAGAGTTTCTATTTGGCATCTCGCGTCCAGTTTATGGCAGACTCCACACCCAATAGACTCGAAGAAAGTCGGAAGATTTGTTTGCCAGTTCTGGAGGCTGTTTTTGAGAATGATAGGCAGCCACTGCCACAGTCATCAGCCAGATATGTTCTACGAGCGTTGTATCCCGTCAAAGATGCTTACAATCAGGTTCGTCCTCCTGTCTTTGGCCCCAGTATTTGTGGTCCTAGGGTTTTGTTCACTTTTATTGCCCAGATTGTTAAAAGCTCACAGCACAGGTTTCGAAAAAGTGCATTGTCTGGTTGCAGATTACAGTCTTCGAACTAGTATGTACATTGTACAGCTACATTGTGTTTCTTGTGGATCATGATATTACGACGGTAGGGATCCTGGAGCAAACTTTATGACATTTAGAAAATGATGCGGAATATGTAATGTTAACTTTTCTCCTGTGTGTGTTGAACACTTTATCGTTTGTTCTGCGGACTAAGATTAAGTACCTGGCGGTGGTTATTTGCAGGCTAAGGATTACATGCGCCTGTCTGCGGTTACCAGAAGTTGCCCGCTTTTGATATCTAGGGTAGCGGTAGGAGGGTCAGCCACATCGTGGGCAGTTCAGGAATTCTCAGCTCAGATGCGTGCTGTGTGTAAAATCGCAGTGCATCGACAATCGAATTTGGCCAGTTTTTTGGCACAGCATGGTAAATATGCTTACGAAGTGACTTCTGAGTTTGTTACTTTTCCGAGCCTATGGTCGATTAGTTCCCCAATACGTTTCTTTTCTGAGCTGACTTCCGCTTAGATATGTATATTTTTTTTGTTCCTTAGAGTTGCTGAGTTTAGTTGAACTTCAAAACTTTATTTTTCTTCTCTAGGGTTGACAAAGCATCTGAGCTTTCTGTTTACGTACTGCTCTTACATGTGTGTTTTGCATGTTCAGGAACATCAGTTGTGGAAGATCTTGTCAAGGTGCTTTGGGAAATATTGACTAGAGAACAGCTTGATGCGCAATCTATCAACAACCTTGTGATATCCATGGTGGATATTATATATGGATTTGCAGAGTGTCTGTCCTTGCAGCAGGTTCATGAAAACGGGGATCCACAGAGAGCTGTGGCTCCAGCAGTCTCTCTTCTTCGGAAACTATTATTTGCACCTTATGAACCTGTGCGAACATCTTGCAGGTGGGTCCTAGATATTTCCCTTTCTTTCATGATGTTGCTATTGTATAGTCGTAGGAGTGCTCTACTTATTATGACCTGGCTATGAAGATTACCCTTGCCCATTGTTCTCTGTCTCTGTAGTTTCTGAACAGCCGTTGTGTCTTTGCTGAATTTACAGTTTGGTTTTCAATTCTTGCTGTTTGCAGCTTGGCTATGTCAGCAAGACTGTTGCAGGTTCCACTTCCGAAACAGACTATGCTTGCTATGGATGATGTAGCTGAAAGTCAGAGAGCACCATCATTGCCTCCAGAAGTTGGGAGTGGTAATGCTGGTGCTGGACAGGTTATGATGGACGAAGACTCTAGCACAGCTTCTGTACAATATTGTTGTGATGGATGCTCCACTGTTCCCATTTTGAGGAGACGCTGGCACTGCAATGTGTGTCCTGACTTTGACCTCTGTGAGAGTTGCTATGAGGTTATGGATGCCGACCAACTTCCTCCTCCTCACAGCAGGGAACATCCTATGTCAGTGATCCCTATTGAAGTTGACCTGGCTGGTGGGGAAGGAAATGAATTACAGTTTTCCTCAATTGATGAAATGAGCGATGAGAGCTTACTCCAGATGGCCACGGAGCTCAGCTTACAGGCGAGCGCTGTGCCTCCCATGGAAACTAACGAAAACAGCGATGCGATTCAATCAGTGCTGGTCGAGGAACCGAAGAGTGTGGAAATTTCAGCATCCAAAAGTGCTGTGAATTCACTGATTTTGCAGCAGCTTATTACTGATACTAAAGGCTGGATGCACTCATGCTCTGGTGCTCAAGCAGTACCTGTTATGCAGTTGTTCTATAGATTGGCTTCTGCAGCATCAGGTCCACTTGTTGACAGGTCACCCAACGGAGGGGATTTAGACTTGGAGTTGTTTATCAAACTAATGTTGCAGGAGTTGGATCTTAGTAAACCTCTGCAAGTGAAATCCCGATCCAATCTGGGTGAAGTTTGCATTCTTGTTTTCATGTTTTTCACGTTTGTCTTACGTAACTGGCACCAACCAGGTGCTGAGCACTCACAATCGAGGTCAAGCAATGCAAGCCAAGGTCCGCCTGTGCCTGCCAGCACCAATTCATCTGCGGCACGTTCACATGACATTCAAGTTGGACCCGAGGGGAGCTCCCAACTTGTGAGAGCTTGTGCAGCATTGCGGCAGCAGCCTTTGCTCGCTTATTTGCACAACATCATACAGCAGCTGATGCAGTTCTTCAAGGCTTCTTTGAGAGGTGTAGATGTGAGTCCGCCGAGCCCAACCACCGCAGCTTGTGGGGCACTCCTGACAGTAAGACGGGAGTTTGCATCAGGGAGCTTCACTCCGTTTTTCTCCGACTCCTATGCCAAGGCCCACAGAGGCGATTTGTTTGGTGATTATCACAAATTGCTAGTGGAAAGTGCTTTCAGACTTACTTACAGCCTCGTACACCCGGAGAAGCCTGACAAGGTTGGAGACAAAGATCAAGCAGTCTACAGGAGTCCAAGTAGCCCAGACTTGAAATTGGAGGGTTGGCAAGAAGTCTTATGTAGCTATATCAACAATCCCAACACCACTTTCATTAGAAAGTATGCTAGGAGACTCCTACTGCATTTGTGTGGTACTAAAGGCCACTATTACAATGTTCGAGATGCATGGCAGCTCAATCGAGAAGTCAAGAAATTGTATAAGCTTGCTCAGAAGTCAGGGGGATTTCAAGCACCCTTGCCGTATGAAACGAGCGTGAAACTAGTAAAATGCTTGTCCGTTATTGTAGAAGTTGCAGCAGCGAGGCCGCGCAATTGGCAGAAGCATTGCTCTAGACATATCGACGTGATTCAGTTTCTCCTGAAAGGTGTATTTTCGTTTGGAGAGGAGTCGGTGGTGCAAACTTTGAAGCTTTTGATGCTCGCATTCTATACAGGTAATTCCCTCTGACGATGAATTTAATTCTTCTCATAGTTGGCATTTTGCGCTGAGGAATGTTTACAGTCGTCGTATGTAGATATTTCTAATGTAGCTTCTCTCGTACAGGCAAGGAAGGAGGAAGCTCAGGGAAGGGATCGTCTGAACAAGCTGAGGCTACCACGTCTGCTCCAACTCGATCTGGAACACCCACATTAGAGGGGAAGAAGAAGAAGCAAAGGAGCAGCAGTGATGAATCAAATGGACATGATAAAGTTCACATGGATATGAGCATGGCAGTTGAGCAGTTTTCTCTGGACGAGGGAAAGGTCTTGAAGAACTTCATTGACATGTTTTTACTTGAGTGGAATGCCACATCAGTTCGTTTCGAAGCGAAGGCCGTGCTGCATGGGACATGGAATCATGGAAAGCAACCCTTCCGGGTCCTTTTGCTGACATGTTTGCTGGACAAAGTGCCGGCACTGCCATCGTATGGACATAACATTGTCGAGTACACTGATTTATTAACCTGGCTTCTTGCGAAGGGTGATTCTGAGAATGATACGAAGACAAATTCAGAGGAGGCGAATATTGTTCAAACCTGCCTGACTGGAGATGTGGTTAAGCGCATATTTGGAGCTTTGTGTGCCCAAAATGAGCTTCTCGCTAACCATCCAAATTCTCGTATTTACAATACACTAACAAGCCTAGTGGAATTTGATGGTTATTATTTGGAGAGCGAGCCCTGCCTGGCGTGTAGTAGTCCCGAAGTGCCATACACACGCATGAAGCTGGATAGTCTCAAGGCAGAAACGAAGTTTACAGATAACCGAATACTGGTGAAGTGTGTTGGGAGTCACACTATCCAGAGCGTGATGATGAATGTGCATGATGCACGGCGCTCTAAGTCGGTGAAAATTCTGAATCTGTATTACAACAATCGAGCCGTGGCAGATCTTTCTGAGCTGAAGAATAATTGGTCATCGTGGAAGCGGGCGCGAAGCTGCCATCTTGCTTTCAATCAGACTGAGTTGAAGGTGGAATTTACAATTCCCATAACAGCTTGCAACTTCATGATTGAGCTTGATACATTCTATGAGAATCTTCAAGCAGCTTCGTTGGAATCATTACAGTGCCCTCGTTGCAGCCGCTATGTCACTGATAAGCATGGTATATGTGGTAATTGCCATGAAAATGCTTATCAATGTCGGCAATGCCGTAACATTAACTATGAAAACTTGGATTCATTCCTTTGCAATGAATGTGGCTACAGCAAGTATGGACGTTTTGAGTTTAATTTCATGGCGAAACCCAGCTTCACGTTCGACCCAATGGAAAACGATGAGGACATGAAGAAGGGGCTGGCAGCTATTGAGTCGGAATCAGAGAATGCTCACAGGAAGTATCAACAACTACTTGGTTTCAAGAAGCCTTTGCTCAAGCTTGTGTCAAGCATAGGAGAGACTGAGACCGACAGCCAACAGAAGGACTCAGTTCAACAAATGATTGTATCTCTGCCTGGGTCATCCTCTTTTAAAATTAACAGAAAGATTGCCATTCTTGGGGTGTTGTATGCTGAAAAATGCAAGATGGCGTTTGATTCGGTGAGCAAAAGTGTCCAAACTCTGCAAGGCCTACGTCGTGTACTGATGGCTTACTTGGAGCGTAAGCGGTCATCTGGTTCATCGGGAGTTCTTGTGCCCCCTCGCCCAGTAAATCGGTGCTTTGGTTGTGCGAACACATTTGTTGGGCAGTGCCTTGAGTGGTTACAAGTCCTCTCTAAGCAGGCTAGCATCCGAGAGCAGTTGGTGGGTGCCGGCATTCTCAGGGAGCTTTTTGAAAACAACATTCATCAGGGACCCAAAGCAGCCCGCATCCAGGCCCGAGCAGTTCTTTGTGCTTTCACTGAAGGCGACTCTGCAGCTGTTTCTGAACTCAACCACCTAATCAAGGAGAAAACATTCTATTGCTTGGACCATCACCGCTCCATGGATATTTCTTCGTGTGTACGGGATGAACTTCAGTTGCTCTCTGAGACTACCTCTCTGAGTGATGAATTTTGGGAAGCACGTCTGCGGGTTGTTTTCCAGATTTTGTTTCGCTCCATTCAGGTGAGTTTGTGCTGCAATCAGAGAATTCACTGAAGATTAGAATGGAGTATTGTTATCACTTCAATAATGGACTAGAAGATGTAGCATGCTCTCCTGTTTAGAAATGGTGTAAACATGTTCACTGTTGAGCCAAGAAATAGTGTTGGTTCTTAGATTGGAATTATTTTTGTTATGTCCTCTATAACTTCTAATCGGACCCTGGAGACTTAGTTTATTATGTAACCCGAGTTGCTTCTATTTCCACAGGTTGGAGCACGGCATCCGATGATAGCAGAGCACATCATCCTTCCGTGTCTGCGAATTGTGGTCCAAGCATGCACACCACCAAAGCCAGAAAGCATTTCTGGGAATGACTCTGGTGCAGCTGTTTCATCAATTTCCAAAATACGCTCAGATGAGTTTTTGAAATTTGGATATTCTGGTGCCAATGGGACTAGAAAGTCTAATCAATCTGGTCTCTCTGAGAAGGAGTCTAACCAGGACGTAGAAGGCCCAGACACTCCTCTAGTAAATTATTCTGAGTGGAGAAATGGTGCTGCATATCTTGACTTTGTCAGGCGGCAATTTATGATCTCTCAGACCCTCAAAAGTGTTGTGCCACAAAAAGTTCGTAAAGATCCAAAGCATGGGGACTATCTTGCACTTAAGTATACACTCATGTGGCGGCGGAAGGCGTGCAAGGTGTCTGTTACAGATGAATTGGCAGCCTTTGAAGAGAGCTCTTGGGTACAAGAGCTGGTTCTTAGTGCATGTTCTCAGGCCTTGCGGTTGGAAATGTGTGGACTTATTGAAGTCTTGTGTGCCCAGAGCTCAGTTCGGCGATCACGGTTTTTGAACCTGCTTATGAACTTGTTACCAGCAACTCGTGCTGCGGGCGAGAGTGCAGCTGATTACTTTGACCTCTTATTCAAAATGGTGGAACCTGAAGATTCTCGCCTGTATCTTACAGTACGTGGGTTTCTGCACACCACTTGTGCGTTGATCACTGACGAAGTGAGCAGAATTGAGGCTCAAGAAAGGAGTTCGCATACAGATATTTCGCAGGGCTACATTCTTCACAAGCTTATTGAGCTTCTCAGCAAGTTCCTGCAATTGCCTAACATCCGAACAAAGTAATACCCCTTCTCTGGATTTCTAGAACTCTACTTCACAGTTCCCTGTGGGTGTCTCTTGTGTTGTTTATTGAAAGAATATTAGACATACTTGATCTTTTGAAGTCTGTATTTTTATGTAGTTACCTGCACTCTTCAACGCGAGCTAAAAATGAAGTTTTCAAGAGGTGAAGCTTGTGCATTTACTATTCAATGAGTATTTTGATTTATTTGTGTTGCTTGTCTTGCTACAGGTTTATGAAGGAGGAGCTGCTTGCTCAAATATTGGAGGCACTCTTGGCAATCAGGGGGTTAGTAGTACAGAAGACCAAGCTAATTGGCGACTGCGGGCGGCTTTTACGGGAGCTGCTTGACAGTCTTCTTCAAGAGAGCTATGAAAATAAGCGTCATTTTATTCGGGCTTGTGTTTCTGGCCTAAGTCGAGACAGAAATGGCCGCTCTCCAGTGGTAATACTTCTTGCGGGGAAAAGGATAATTTTCGTTCATTTCCTAGATGTCACCCTTCCGAAGAGTTTGTCTATATTGGACTTGTAATGAAGTCGCAAACTATTTTTTAGCAAAATGTTTTTACTTGTGGGGCACGAAGTTCTTGATTTATGCTTCGAGTAGTAACGTTTGTGAGCTAAATCAATTCTTGTATCTGCAGTTTATTCTGGAGCAGCTGTGTAATATTATTTGTCCGACAAAACCCGAGCCAGCTTACATGATGGTTCTGAACAAGGCACATACACAGGAGGAATTCATTCGAGGGTCCATGACTAAAAACCCATACTCAAGTCTTGAGATTGGGCCTCTCATGCGTGATGTCAAAAATAAAATATGTCGTCAACTCGAGCTTCTTGGCCTTGTGGAGGATGATTATGGTATGGAGCTTCTGGTAGCTGGGAGCATCATTGCCCTGGATCTGAGCGTTGCACAGGTACTTTCTTGTAATGCCTATTGAGTTCTCTTGCTTCCGTATTATGTTTCTTAGGACTTGCATGATGAAATTCTGGTGGGTGCCTTAAAGATGGAATGTAAGCTTGTGCATGGAGCTTTAATGTGCGTGCTCCCTAACTTCATTGGTTTTGTCTTCCTTATTAAACCGTATACAGCAGCATGTTTTTCTTAAATCCTTATTGCTTATCCGACTTCGTCCATTTGGTGTAAGAATATTCCGACAAGTGATATAAGTTCTTGACTTGCATACATGCATCGGTCGTTGGCAGGTATATGAGCAAGTTTGGAAAAAGGCTCACAGTCAGTCAACGAGTTCCACAGTTGGTACAAGTTTGCTGAGCTCAGCTGCCGCTCCAGGAAGAGAGTGCCCACCCATGACTGTTACTTACCGACTGCAGGTCTGTTGGTTCTGTACTTCAGACTGTTGGTGCTTGTTCACCGTTTGAGTATGGTTAAATGCAAAAAATATTTGAACAGTTTGGTATCGAATTTTCGAGGACTTATGCTGGCCTCATTTGCAACGGTACTGATATCAAAGGTCTTTTTGTTCAGGGATTGGATGGAGAAGCAACAGAGCCGATGATCAAAGAATTAGAGGATGACCGTGAAGAGGACCAAGATCCAGAACTTGAGTTCGCAATTGCTGGAGTGATGCAAGAGTGTGGGGGTTTGGAGATCGTGGTTAACATGGTTCAGGTACTTGATGACTTCCTAGATTGTGTTTATCCTTTTTGTGTATGGACATTTTTGAGTGGTGGTTTCATGACGTTATACAGCTCCTGTGAGTAATTTCTTTCTCAAAGACCTCAGCCTGTTCTATCTTGCACCTGCTTGTGTGAAGGTGAATTATAAGGTTGTAGTCATTTGAGATGATTGCGAACTCAGAAAATAAGTTTTTTGAGGACACTTATGTTGGTACTAATGCAATGTTTTTGGCCATGCAGCAACTTAGTGATGCTGAAATCAAATCTGGGCAGGAGGAACTTACGCTGGTGCTGAAGTTGCTGATGTACTGTTGTAAGATTCGTGCCAACCGGCAGGCTCTTCTTCGTTTGGGGGCGTTAGCTGTGCTTTTAGAGACAGCCCGACGAGCATTTTCAACGGATGCAGCCGAGCCAGCTGAAGGTCTCTTGCTCATAGTTGAAAGTTTAGTGTCTGAAGCTAATGAGAGCGATGAGAGTGCTGGGGTGAGCACAGAAGACCAAGCAGCTGCTGCCGTGCAAATGTTTTTGGATCGTCTGTCCCACTCCTCAGGAGCCAAGCAGCAGCGAAATAATGATACAGTTGCTCGCATTCTCCCTTTCCTCACTTATGGGGAGCAGACTGCCATGGAGGTGCTGGTGAACCACTTTCTACCATATCTCCAGGATTGGGATGCTTTCGATTGTTTGCAGAAATTGTATTGTGAGAATGTCAAGGACGAGGCTGTCATTCAGAAGGCTACCGAGCATCAGCGTGCACTCGACAATTTTGTGAGGGTTACAGAGTCCATCAAGCTTAACACCAACGGAGACAGGCTCAAGAGCCTTATTTTTGAGAGGGGAATTATTACAGGTACATATTCGCATCCTAGTTGTCTAATATAATGTCTGCATGCCACTTGTGTTTGATGCTTATTTCTAATGACGGGAAATTGAGTACGTGTCTACGTCCTTACATAGTTATATACTTGAACCGAATAAATCTCTTATATCACGATTGTGTATGTTGTCGACAGCTGCCATTCAATATTTGAAGCGAGCCTTTCCAGTTCAAGAGAAGGGCTTGGATCAGAAGGCGAGACCAGAATGGGTGCAGGCTCTGGAAATGCCATCTGTTCCTATCATATTGTCAATGTTGAGGGGACTCTCTAGAGGCCACTTGGTGACCCAAGAGTACCTGGACAATGAAGGAGTTTTACCTCTTCTGCACGGACTTGAAGGGGTTTCGGGAGAGAATGAAATAGGTGCTAGAGCTGAAAATTTGTTGGATACGCTTGCGGACAAAGACGGAAAGAATGAAGGATTTTTGTTTGAGAAAATTTTGCATCTTCGCAATTCGACTCGTGACGAGATGAGACGACGTGCCTTACGGCGACGGGAAGAGCTACTTGAGGTGCGCCATATTCTTATGCTGCTTATGTCTGATTTGCAGTTAATTTCCTCATTTCCTCAAACTTTTCAGCACTTTGAATTGGGATCGACGCCTGGGTACATAATGTTCCGTTTCTTTCTCACAGGGCTTGGGTATGCGGCGTGAGGTGCGGTCTGATGGTGGTGAGCGTATAGTGGTGTCGAAGCCCCATATTGAAGGTTTGGAGGAAGTGGAAGAGGAAGAAGCTGGGTTGGCATGCATGGTTTGTAGGGAGGGCTATTTGTTGCGTCCTACAGACATGCTAGGAACCTACTGCTATAGCAAGCGTGTGAATGTAGGAATGGGTGTGAGTAGTCACAAACGCAGCGAGTGGGTGTACACAACCGTGAGCCATTTCAACGTGATCCATTTCCAATGTCACCAGGAGGCTAAACGAGCAGATGCATCCTTAAAAAATCCCAAGAAAGAGTGGGAGGGTGCGACATTGCGCAACAGTGAGACACTTTGCAACAATATTTTTCCTCTGAGGGGTCCCTCGGTACCTCTTGCGCAGTACGCTCGCTGCGTTGATCATTACTGGGATAGCCTCAATTCTCTTGGTCGTGCAGATGGCAGTCGATTGCGGCTGCTTATGTACGATATTGTCATGGTAAGCCCAAAATCTGTCTTTTATTCTCTTTCTTTTGGAGCCCCTTGTTTGCAGACACCCTCTCAAGTTAAAACCCGAAGCTGTGTGTTGATCGCATTGCTGAAGCTGCGTTTTTATTGAACAAGCTCGGATTTACAACCGTGCTCTACACCTATTAATTTATACCCATATTGACTTTGATGCAGATGCTGGGTCGATTTGCAACCAACATGTCCTTTAGTGTGGACAGCAAGGGTGGAGGTAGAGAAAGCAACTCTCGTTTGTTGCCTTTTATGATCCAGATGGCACGGCATTTACTGGACCAAGGAGGGGCCAGTCAACGGCGTGTCCAGGCCAAGTCGTTGAATACATACCTGTCTCCAAGTACATCAGCAGAGCCTGCAGAAGGAGGATCAGGCATGAAGCCCAGCACTCCAACTACACCCCAACGAGGATCGAGTTCCGAAGAAAGTGTGCAATATATGATGGTGCAGTCCCTCTTACTACAATCCTTGGAAGATTGGCAGCGATTTCGGCGAACCTTTATTCAGCGTGGATTAGCCCATGCCTACGCACAGTACAAGCAAGGGCGATCCCTTCTTCCTGCTTCTCCTCTTCCCACCCCTCTCACTACGCTTGATTCTTCCCCTTTTCAGTCCCCAGCTGTAGTAGAACCCAAGACTCCAGACTCTTCCCAACTGGATAATAGTAGTAAGAATGGGGCGTTGAGTCCCGAACAACTTTTCATTATATCTCACCCCATGCTTGTGTATGTGGGTTTAGTAGACCAGTTGCAGCACTTCTTTAAAAGCGGTAATGTGAAGGCCCGAGAGGTGGAGCTAGACGCAGCTGACAGTTCCAAAGAAGAAGCCACCGCTAGCCAGGTCGGCATTGAGCCGTGGGAGGTGACCATGAAGGAGAGAGTTAGGGATGTCGGTGCCATGCTTGGTTTTTCCAAGGAAATTTTAGAGTGGCTTGAGGACATGCAAGGTGCCGGCGATGTGCAGGAAGCACTTGACATCATGGGTGCTTTGTCAGACGCTTTGACTGGGGGCTGCACCTCCTGTGATGATTTTGTGAGGGACGCCATTGCTGGGAGATAACGGCACGCTCGCCTTGTCTAATCCAGTAGTGTGTATAGAGTTAGTGACGCCTTCCGTGTCCTTGGTCCTCCGAGTTCCTTCTTGGACCACCAGGGTACTAGGATGGTTATTTGTTTTGTTAGTAAGCATGCTGGGTAGTATAGCCTTAATGATTATTGAACCCCTTGCTTGTAATATACTTGTTAGAGTTGTCCAATATTCAACTTGTTTCCAATCTTTTTTCTGTATATTTCAAATTTCTTTTGGCTTTTAACCACTTGTGCTTCCAGCCTTCAGCTCCTGCTACCGTCTAATTTTCACCGATAATTATGACTTATTTGAGAAAATGTTCTCATTCTAGATTGAAAAGCTTTTAATGATTTTAATCTTTCACGGTGATGTAGCTGCAACTGTACCTATTAAGAATTGCTTCGATCAATTTCTAAGTAACTTGCACTAGCTCCTTGTCATGCTGTCCATTTAAATCAGCAACATTAATATTTTTTATGGTGACGGTAAGGAAATCAATCACGCAATTTTATGTTTAAAAGAGTTGTGTAGATCTTGCTACTCTTGAAAGGATTTTCAAACCATAAACTCAATCTACCTGTGCTATCTCTGGGGCAACCAAAACTAGTGGGATAATATTTTTCTTAAAAGCAAGAAAGCATTTGTGACGAATGCAATTTTTTTCATGACTCAAATCCTTATATTGAAATCATTATAAAATCTCTTATGAGTGAGAAATACTTCAATACCCGATTTACTTTGTAGGCTCCCAATTCTGCAATACTAATTTTCACTAGACTCATCTGTCGACACAAGAACTTCTGTTTATTGCCACAAGTCAGATATTCCGAAACTGGCATCCCACATACAGTACCCTCTTCAGAACCATCATGACGCTACCCCAAGAGAGTACAAGATGAGTGCTGAGAGTTTTCAGAGGGACTTCGTTGCTATCTCTGGATACTAAGCACAGCAAATACGTTATAGCCACCATTACACATGAGGAATTGATTCACACAAGCTAAAATGAAGAAGGATAATACTATGCAGATTCATTTCAGTACTCACCATGGCCAAGTAGAGGAACCAAGCTGGGTTTGCACACCAAGAATCAAGGTGAGTGAACATTGTCTTCATCATCACACTCTAGAACCAACTTTCTAGAAGTTTGTGAATGTTCTGAAGTGGTATTTGGAGACAGCTTTGCAGAGCTGGCTCCAGATACCACTTCAGGACGCTCACAAACTCTAAATCTGTATCGCTGAGTATGTACAAATAGCATGCACTACCTACAAACCGAGCACCCAGAAAGAGTTAGCACCACTCTATGTTCTACAATGTTGAGGGAGGTCTAGGGTTCCTTATTTATTGCTTACGCAAAGGGAAGGCAAGAATTGTGACATCTTAAAAGGTGGAAGGCCAAACTAAATCTTTGAGACTTCAGATGCGGACCTCAGATCCACACATGAAGCCCATGTGACTGGCATAATGGATCATATTATAACTAACATTCTTGCCAGCAATATTTGAGGTGTTTAGACAGTAGATTTTAATGTACATCAAAATTTTGTCGGTGCCAGGTGCCCAAGGTATGAACAGTCTACCAAAGCACCAACTTTCTTACCAAGTACGACGAGTAATTTTTAGAAATCACAATCAACTGCCCTGCTTTTATTCAAGTACATTGGACCATGCAAAGAAGGTTTTTGTAAATTGAATATCTAATAAATCTAGACCTTATAGCTCCACTTGTTCACACGTTTATAAATTATTTAACACGCATATTCTACAAATGGCACCTACTTGATTAGCTAAATTCTAGCTACAACTACGCACAACTATAAAAAATAGCCTCCTTGCTTCATTATTTTGGACTATAAATTCAAGTGTGAGTCATTCAAAACCTTCATTTTACATTTATTTTTTGGATTTAACGTTATAAATTGCAACCCCTGATTATTTTGGATTTTCTAAATGCAAATCCATCTTTTTACTTACAATTGGCGTACGGCAAGAATAACAAAGAGAACAAGAAATGCATCAATGTGGCTTCAATACACCAAACCACCTCATATTTTCTCTCCAAAATTCCAAAGCGAGAGCAGGTTGTGGAGATCTTTGGTGCAGCTGTTTGCTTTTGCTCAGCCAGAAACTCTTGTCCTTGTGGGCTCATTTGCAGCGTGCTTGCAATGTGGACATTTCTTCTGGCTCTGGTAGACTCTGAATTAGGTCTTGAAGTCTCCTACTGTTCTGTCTGTTTCCGAGAGGTTTATTACACAGGGCAACTTTTGCAGTTTCCCACTTGGGACAGGTGGGAAGTTTTGAGATTTCCCTTGTGCATGAATAGTGACAAGAGGGATTTGATTCGGCACATATAAAATCGCATAACAATCTCCCAAGTTCATGTGGGAAATCATGTAGGAATGTGACATTACGCATTTCCCACATGACATAGAACTCTTTGTTAGTTTAGGTGGGAAATCCTTAGCTTTCCCAAGTGGGAAACTGCAAAAGTTGCCCTGTGTTAGGATCAAGTCACGCTTATATGTATACTGATTGAGTTGGGATTACCCAATTGAGATGTTCATGTCATGTGTTAAATGTCATATATAAAGATATTGAAGCGAGTGGCCGCAATAGTGAAGAGTACAGTTTATTCGTGAGTGTCCAGAATTGTGGTTAACAATCTATTTCCTCCGAAAGTTGTCAAACCGTGCATCTCATACCTGCGAAGTGAACCCGTACCTTTGTTTGATTCATGTATTGCCTAGTCTTGACATACAGAATATCTGTAGATATATTTTGGATACGGCCTGAAGTGGTCACTTCTCCATGCGCACAGCAAGATGTTCCAGACAGACAGACAGTGGCAATGTCTGGGTGATGAGAAGATGACCTGCATGTGAGACCCAGTTGCTAGAACTGTTGGTTTGTCGAAGAATCAACATCAATAGTCTTCTACAGTCAAGGTTGGTCATGCTACAACCGATTAATGTCCTCTGATCTTCTGTTCTTTGCCATCGCTTATCCTTGCTTGGTTGTATTATTATCAACCCACATGTACCAAACTCACTGCACATGCAACTGTAGGTGTTACGGTGTATTTGTAGTACCTTACCTGTACATGTGCTGATCCTGCAGCTCCTCTTCTTTTTTTTTTCTTCTGTTTGTCTGTGCATCTTACCAGAGCATCTCCTGGTGCTGGCTCAAGCTTTCATGTCGGGTGATCAGTGTACAATCTGCAGATTACTACGTTTGTCTTTTGCCTTGGAAGGAGGACTCAGTCTAGACGAAGGCGGAAGTGGTGTCATTATTTGCATGAATTTTTTTAATATTATTTTATTTGAGATGGTATTGTGCTTTGAAAACAGCACATGGACCCTTGGGTACAACTCGTACTTACCACGTGAAATACAAGTTAAGGTAAACTACTATGGTAATGCCACTTACCCATGAGCATTAGCTACAAAAATGCCGACATTTGTCAAGAATACATTCATTAGCCACCAAATTCAAGTTAGTGATGATAATGTCAAAGAGTGTGGTGGTTCTAGGCCAAAATTTGACGCAACTTTATTGAGACACTAGTTGTACAATGAAAAGATAAGTCAATGCTTCAAATTTTTAAAGAAAACATGTAATGGTAATAGATTTGATACATGATAGTATTTTAACGGATTCAAGTCGATTCCAAGTACATGCTAAGTTAGTCCGGTAGTATTTTTCACAAGTTTTGTCCAAACACCCTTTAAAATTCATAATTAATTCAATTTTTATCAAAACATTATGAAGTTAATTGCATTATCTTCAAACCTTAAAAAATACTTGACATCTCACACAATTCTTACAAAAAGATGCATTCCTTATGGATGTGGTCATAGGCTGGAACCCATTGAAAGTTGAGTTAACCAAGAGGCAGTCAGCATGTGGTGCAGCTATGGAACGGAGTGCCTGTCGATGTTCCATTGTCTTGATATTCTGGACTATGAATACAGGCGTTTCGATTTCCTACCCACTGTGATACAGTACTGTACAGTCACTGTGTGCTGTGAATGGGGATTCACTTTCCTTTCCTTTGGGATGAAGCTAAGCTAAGTTAACTTAGACCAGATGAGATGGGCCTTGCTCAAAGGCCATTCAAGGTTTCATACTTTTCCCCAAAAGTCTTGTTTGGTCGGTTTGGCTTCTTGTTCGATGTGCCATTATTTCTGAGGTACAAATTCTTCAAGCTGCATACTTTTGGGTGCATTTGTTCCAATAATATGTTGTGTTAGATAATAGATATTGGTCCTGTTGCCTGGAGAAACAAACAACTCTGTCAATTGCTCTGTGTTCAAATTTATCAGAATCATTAGAATTCTTACTCTATATTCTTTGAAAACATTTTTGAAAAACCTCACCGAAATGTATTTGTTGTTTACAAATGTATCTAAAAAAGAGTTTCAGGTGAATAACAATGGTAATGATGTCCATGGATAGAGCAACCCTTCACCCCCATCAATCTTACTTTATTCTTAATTACTTGTTGTCACATGGATTCTAATTTTGTGTGTTTTTTTAATTGGACTTCTTGATTTCCACAAATCTACATGAGATTAACTAACTATTTTTTGCTTGAAAGTGTTGAAGAATGTTATGTAATGTGCTATTTTCTTTTATATAGTATAAAATTTTATTTCATTCACTCAAAAAGAATTTTATTCAAACTCAAAATACAATAAACTTTTCTATGAACTAGACAACCACACCATCTCCAAATCAAACAACCTATTATATACTATATAATTTTATTTCTACAAACCTACAAGACCTCAATTCACCATTTAGAGTCGCAAAGTTGAAACCATCAAACTAATTACTATAAATATTTTAAATACAAAAAATTACATTTCAACTATATAACAATTATTTCTATGACGGTACAATCATTGTAGTCTCCAAAAAAAACATATCATTATGAATTTATATAAATTTGTATTAAAATTTAAGAAAATCTCATTTTTAACAACAAATATTTAAAGGAATTAAAAGTATAAGAAGAACCCCTCCAAATAGGGCCTCACGGCTTGTGAGAGGTCTCGAGGCAAAAAGCTATGGCAACACCATGATCCAAGCTGAAGGGCCTGGATAGAGAGGCCCCTCTCGGCGTAACCCGTTGCCCTTTTCCAAAAAACGAGTCCTTAGGTTTTTACCATACCAAGGTTTTTCGGCAGGGCAAAAATTCCTAGCAATTTTTCCAGCGGGAGGTTCTTCGACGGGAGGGCTCCTACGGAGAAGGGAATAAAATTTCCAAGGGAGTTACATCATAGAAGACCAACTAAAACCTAAAACCCTTCCCCCCAAAAAAAAGTCCCAAAAACTCAAGAGTTGACACCCCGAAAGCTGCCCTGTAGCATCCCCCAAGTCCCAAAATGGAAACTCAACTGCCAAAACTCCTCCAAACCTCAAATTCAAAATTAATAAAGCAGGGGCCAAACCACGAATATTCAAACATTATCAGTTTCATGTGATGGCAATACGCCAACTTCAAAAGTAGCCACCCGGTGGGGCTCACGGCGACCGGGTCCGGCCTCGGATTTCCCTCACAGCAAATCTCGCGTCCTTTCCCCCTCGAACGCCGCGCTCGACCCTTGCAATCCGCTCTCCCCACTGCGGATCACCCCCGACTGATACCTACCCAATACTCCCCCAATACTCCTCCAACACCACCACAACACCCGTCGATGCACATGTAATATTGCTCTAGTACCCGTACGATAACCTGTTTATACTCCGGCGTTTGTGCCGGGAAATGGCGAAGACGCAGGCCTGATGATGGTATTGCAATATTACGCTCCGGGCGAGAGGAGAGTGTATTTTTCAAACGCAGGCCCGCTTCCGGTTGCCCCTCCGCAGTTCCCAAAGATTGCAACAAAGGCGCTGGAGACTCAGCCTGCGGAGAGAGAGACTCGCGTTCGTTCTCTGTTTCTCGCCTGAGTCGCTCGCAGTTGCCAAACTGGTGCTCGCATGAAACCCTAGCTATTGGGGAAATTCGAGCTCGCCTCAAATTCGGGCACTAACGGCGGCGTCTGTGTGTGCGTGTGGCGCTCGTCATTGCTGTTGCTGCTGGTTGAGCTCTGTGGAGTTTTGGACTTGAATAGTCGCGTTCCGGGAGGCGGAATTTGGAATGCGTGGTGGCGCTTCACGTCTCTAGGGCTGCACACGCTGTAGCGGGGGGCTTGAGGATACGGCGGCAGCAGGTGCGTTGGTGTTTGTAATTTGCGTGCGGGGACTTGTCTCGTGGTTCGCATTGTGTGGTGCAACAGTAGGCTGTGTCATGGTGAGGTGGCGCGAGGTTGTGGTGAGGTTTGGAGTGAGGTTTTGTGGAGGATTTTGTCGGTTTTTTCGTGAGGGTAGAGGTTGAGGTGTGTGTAGATAGTGGCTTGGAGAGAGAGGGAGGGAGAGGGAAGGGAGGAGAGAGAGAGGGAGTGTGGCGTGCACTGCGGCGGCTGCCTCTTTTTGCATTGCTGCGGAGGTTTGGTTTTTGTAGCTTCTTGTAGTGATTTCGTGTGAGCCCTCGTCTCTGTGTCAAGTTCATGTTCTAGTTCCGTTCTGTCTCTGGCGTTGAGTTTTCCTGAGTTGTTTTTAAAAGAAAACCTGTGCTGGCCCTCGTGCAATTTGCGACTTAATTTTGCATTCTGCCATTTGTTTCCCTATTTTGCCTGCGCTCTCTACTCATATTTCTGCTGTTTGTATTCTTTTTCCTGGATGAATACGTGTTGCGGAATTTTTTGCTCGGGACGTTTGAAATTCTTCCTTTCGATTGGCTTAAAGTATTTGGATCTTTTGCAGTCAAAATGCCTGGTCATAAGAAGAGCCACCACAAGAAAAAACACCACGTGACCGAGAGCACGAGTCCTCATGAGGAAGCCGTTGTTAGCGATCTTAGAGTGGAGACAAGCAGCTCTCAGGAGAAGGATAGCAGTTCTGAGAAGAATAATGGACAGTCGGTAAACCATGCGGCTAGTAGTGATGAGGCCGACAACTTTGCGTCTGCCAACTCAACGCCACGACATCCAAGTGGTTCAGTGTCTCGCGAGGGTTCAATTTCTCCGCGTTCGATGTCTCCTCGTGTTGCAGGTTTGTCGATATCTTCTGCTGCTATTTCACCTACCTCTCTTAGTTTTTGTAGAATCTGGCTGGCCCGATTTAGAAACATTATTGGTCGTATATTTGAATTCAGCATGGTAAATAGTTACGCACTAGGTGGAGCGACTGATCTTTTCGTTGAATTTGTCACGAATTGTAATGCCTGGAAGTCAGGGTCACGTTATTAACTTTTTGTGAGCTGATGATGTACTGTTCAAATTTGATTGTGAAAAGTCAAGCTGATACGTTATGTTGGGAAGCAGAGAGACCTCCAGCTTCTCCCCGGAAAAAGACGCCGATCGAACGTACTGGTTCTCCTCTAAACCAGCCAGCTTCACCGTCTGAAGATCCAAAGACGGGGATTCTTCAAGACTTGAATGACAAATTGTTGAAGCAAGTAAAAGCTCTTCGAAGTGATAAAGATGACCTTTCAAAGAAGGTAGCGCAGCTGGAGGAGCAGCTTAATGCGGTAAGTGATACATCGACTTGTTTACTGAACCAGCTTCTTTGATGAAATTCATGTACTCAAACGTATTTTGCAAATGTGACGTTCGTACTCCGTGTATTGAATTGCTATCATATTGCTCATCATATCTCATGAAAGTTCAAACTCGTGTTTCAGTACTTACTATTTCAGTATCTCACGTGAGTGTGTGCAGTCTAACGGAGCTGAGGTTGATGGCGCACCCGCAACATCTGACCGTTCTATCGAAACTGAAGAGGAGTCTCGAAACATGAAAAATGAATTGACGTCGATGAAGGAGTTGGTTACGACTGTAGGTGATGAGAAGAACGCATTGTCGACGGAAAGGGACTCTCTCCTTTCTGAGAAACAACATCTGGAAGAAACTTTATCTCAGTCCAGGATTGCACTTGAGGACGCGGAGCGGTCATCTGCTGCTGCGAAAGAGAGGGTTACTTCGCTAGAGAAAGAGGTTGAATCCCTGGTGAGATTGCAGGAAGAGTTGGCGGAGAAGCAGAATGAGCTTCTGTCTCTGAGAAACCGTGCTTCAAAGCTTAGCGAGGAGAATTCTGCTTTGATAGAGGAGAAAGCTAGTCTTGTTGCGGAGAAGGAAACTCGGGATAATCACCTGTCTGCATTGGGGCAGGACCTCGAAGAAGCCAACAAGACCTCTCGAGATGCTAAGGAGAAGATCCATAGCCTGGAGGAGCAGGTTAAGACTCTTGAAGCCGAGAGTGAAGAGCTCCGTAAGTCACAAATTCCTCAGGAAGAGTTCCTGAGCTTCAAGGAGAACGTGAAAGATCTTACTGAGGATAAAACTGCACTTCTGAAAGAAGTCAAGGCTCTTACAGATGAGAAAGAAAGGTTGCAGCAGGGAATCAGCAAGACCAGGCATGAGCTTGAGGATGCTGAAAACCGTTCCAAAGCAGCGGAAGGGCGAATTGAGTCTTTGGAGAACGAAGGTAAATCACTAGTTTTGGAATTGGAGGAGTCTAGGAGTAATGCCAGGCATGAGCTCGAGGATGCTGAGAACCGTTCTAAAGCAGCCGAGGAACGAATTGAGTCTTTGGAGAAAGAAGGTAAATCACTAGTTTTGGAATTGGAGGAGTCTAGGAATAATGCCAGGCATGAGCTCGAGGATGCTGAGAACCGTTCTAAAGCAGCCGAGGAACGAATTGAGTCTTTGGAGAAAGAAGGTAAATCACTAGTTATGGAGTTGGAGGAGTCCAGGAATACTGCCTCACGGTTGAATGAAGAGAAAGCTGCGCTGGTTAAGGAGAGTGAATCCCTTGCTTCAGAGAAGAGCACCTTGGAAGATGGTTTGAAGAGGTCCAGGCAAGATCTGGAGGATATTCAGAAGGTGAAATCAACCTTTGAAGAGAAAATTGAGTCTCTAGTGAAAGAGTTGAAGTCGCTTGAGCAGGACAAGGTCAAAGCAGAGGAGGAAAACAGTGTTCTACTCTCTGAGAAGAAGGAATTGGAAGCGAAACTGTCGAAATTGGAGGATTTGGAAGAGGAACTGTCGAATAAGGAACAGAAGCTGGATGAAGTAACAAAGATGCACATTGCCGCCCAAGAGAAGATCGTTGCCTTAGAAGAAGACGCTGAAAAACGTAACGGAGAGTTCCATAATACGAAGAAGGTAATCATTTATATCTGTCAATTAGGCATGCTTGTCTCGCACTTGTGTTATGCCTCTTCAGTGTTCATATTTCTTTTTTATGAGGTTGCTTCTTAAGATAATCACCAAGTTATTCAAGTTCTCTCCAGCACTTCTGCCTACGATTTTCTGTTTTGTGTGTAGTCACAAAATAATAATATGCTTATGTGGTCGTAATCGCAGACTGTTGAAGAGCTGGAAGTCGAGATTGAGAGAGTCAAGCAGGAGAAATCTAGGCTCGATGACACTTTGGTGGATGTACATTCTGAGAAAGAAGTAATTAGCAAGAAGGTAGAGAATCTGGAGATTGAAGCCAAGGAGTTGAACTCAATGGCAGAGTCCTACAAGACCAGAGTCTCAGAGTTGGGTGAGGAAGTTGTCGTTGCAAATGCTAAGGCATCTGAGCTCGCTAAATCTCTGGAGAAGGAGCAAGAGGCCAGAAGTAATCAAGAGGAGGAGCTCATGAGTAAAGTGGCGCTCTTGGAAACCACGATTTCTTCCTTAAAGGAGGAGCTTGAACATGCCGAACAAAAATCAACAGAAGCCTCTGCTTTGATTGAATCCAGAACTAGGGAACATAGTGAGAAAGTGGATTCACTTGAGAACAACATCCTACGATTACAAGGGGAACTGGAAGACACCAAGAGCAAAGAAACTGAAGTTCATGAAGTATTAGCTACTAAAACTAGAGAGTTTACTGAGAAGTTTCAAGAGCGAAATGCTCATTTCTCAAGTCTGCAAGAGGAGCTGGAAGCTGCCAAATCTAAAGCAGTCGAGGCGGCAGAAAGGCTCGAGGTTGAAAAGGGAATTTTTGATTCTCGCAACAAGGAACTATCGGAGAAGGTTGACGAGTTGATGGAGAAGGTTCGCGAGTTAACGGAGAAGGTCCAGCTTTTGGAAAGCAAATTGCAGATGGAAGTGGACAAGGCGGCACAAGCTGCCCAAGTTCATAAGGATGATGGGGAAGGTACGACTCTTTTTCCTTGAACCTTTTTCCTACTTAATGAAATGCATATTCAGATTGTGGCAAAAAGAACATTTCCAGATATCATCGTATCCTTTCGTTTCTTTTCCCATTAGCATGTCTCAGCATTACTGGGTGGTTATCAGCACTTCTGCTATCTCAATGTATAGGGTATGACTGATTGGGAACGTGTGAGGTTTGGTTTTGCTAAACATTGCACGTTAGTGCGTGGAACTCTAACGTTAGGATAGTCATAGATCTTCCAACTGATTGATGTTAATTCGATTGTTTTGCAGCTATGTCGTCAATGAACCAGAAGCTCGAGGCTGAGCTTAGGAGTGCTGAGGTTACGATCCAAAGTCTCCAAGATACAATTGCCAGTTCACATGTCAAATGTGAGGAATTACTCGCTGAACTCACGGAGTTGAAAGAGGGGAGGGATAAGGCTTTGGAGATGCACTCATGGCAGTCACAAGTAAAGAATCTTGAGGAAACCCTGGAGAATGCTAAATTTGAGAGTGAGAAGAAAGCGAAGTTGTTTGAGGAGCTGGAACTGGCGAAGACTGAATCCGATAAAAGAACAGAAACCACCAAATATATTCTTCCAGCAGCGACAGCGACAGGGGCGTTGGTTGCTACAGGACTGATGCTCGTTATCAAGGCAGTGAGTCGGTCGTAGTCCTTACTCCTAGTTGGCAATCCTGTGGATATCATTTTTCGAATTTGCCACCTGCTCAGTGGAGTTATTAATTTTGCTACTCTCTATTACGTGAGTCTAGAACGACAAATGAGGAAAACACGGATCTCTAACTGCTGTAATGTACTGTATGTTCATTTGGTATTTCCTGAGAGATTCAAAACTCATTGAGGACTTAGGATTCGGCTAGAAGTTAGTTGTACTATGATTTGTGACTTCTGAGGCTTTCTTGAGGTTCGCCCCAGATGAGGAGGTGTGAGTTGTGGTATACAGAACATCAACTTTGATGTGCTTTTTTGCTTTTAGCTGAGATCTTTGCCGTATCACTTTACATGTTCAAATTTTACAAATCTACTGGAAATGCATTTCACCGATAGCGCCTGAAACGTTTTGGTTTGGTAGTAGAATTTCAGATTATGAGTTTGGTCACGCAGGACTTTCTTACGCATTTGTACGTTCAACAGGTTAGTTGAATGACTCTTGGAACTGTAACAGATCGGAGACGGAATCTCTTAACCTGTGCAAAGAACGCCTCGTGAGGGAAATAACGCCTGGTAATCATGACTATTCAGCAGTCGGGTACAACATGCTTACGGATTTTTGCATATACTTTGGAAGGTCCATATATGCTCAAAACTGAATGATATTTTAAATTGTAAATTATATTGTAATCACACTAAGTTTTCTTTATCATCTTTTCAATTAAATATATGTAACCAGAAAACATGCAAAAGAACTAATGTTTTCTGACCACTATATACTATGTAGTAATGTATGACTTATCAATCACTTGTGAAAATAACAACTTGTAACTAATGATACATAATAAAAACAAACTTCCATAATTGCTGTAGAGATAGTCAATTGTGCACCATTTAAACTATGGTAATATCATAGATGGTTTGTCCAAAAATAAATCTAAAAAATGTGTAATTTAGAAAATTATGAAGACAAATAATTCAAATTATTATCCATTTGACTTTGCTTTGAAGCATAATCTTTGACTTCATTACTTGAAGAACAATGAACATTTTTTGTGAATGCATAAAAAATGAATTAGATGTATATTTGTAAGATTTGTGGGAAGAAAAGATATTATTTGCTTCCAATTCATTCTAGCATATAGAAATGAAGAAATTGCTTTGATAAAACTAAAATGTCATTCTAAGAATAATACTTTTGACAATCAAGTATTTATCATTCTTTGAGGATTTTAGAATGACAAGGTGAAAATTGTTACAAATTCAGCTTAAACACTCATTATTTTTATGCTTTAAGACATTGAAACACCAAAAAGAAGTGACCATAGTGTAGTGTGTTGGAGCACTTGTGTAAGAAGATGGCTACTTCTTTATGAATCTTATTTTATTGTGAATTCTACATTTGTTTGCAACACCATTTTGTGGTAGCTCAAGGACACTCTTGAGTCTATCCATTTCAACATGTAGGACTGAATGAGGTTTATTATTATTACTTCTTCTTGTAAATTGCTATTCTTATTTTTGGACTTTAAATGAGATCTCCACTTCAAAATTGATAGTAGAGATGTATTGTCTTATAATATTCTATGAATTTTTAATTTTTTTTTTTTCCCATGAATTATTCTATATAGCCTCCAAATGTCATAGCATGCCTTTGAGGCAAAACTGTAGAGTATGGTCTACTTTCCTTGTATTTAATATGGATCCACAACCTTCAGTGAATTGACGTCAAAAGTATAGTTGGAATTCTAGTCAATGTAATTTTAATGAGCCAAAATTGGAGTCTGGATTTGAAGCTTCTTGTTAGTAGCACATGCCAAATGTACCACACACATATTTTTTTGTCTTCAGCAAACGTGTAGGAGAGGTTAATCCATTATAATGGCTTTATAACACAGTTGGCCTGTATTAATCAGATAAAGCTTCACTACAAATGATTTCACTAAAACTTGGAATGTTCCATATACAAACTAATGTGATTGCAATTACACATTTCACAACAACAACGACAATAGTCTAATAGCAACATCTACTTATCAATATATTTGGTATATATTTCTTAATTTATATGAATTTTCTTCATGAACATTGTAACATATTAAGATGGTTAGTCTCTTATGTATGACCATTTTATGATACACAACCAATACATACTTCCAATTAATAAAGTTATGACACGTAATTTTATCTAAGTGTAAGTAAAAAGATGGATTT
The DNA here is from genome assembly GCA_014871385.1 of Ceratodon purpureus. Taxonomy (NCBI): domain Eukaryota; kingdom Viridiplantae; phylum Streptophyta; class Bryopsida; order Pseudoditrichales; family Ditrichaceae; genus Ceratodon; species Ceratodon purpureus. Next base: position 16,693,460 of record CM026423.1, on the reverse strand, counting down.
GCATTTAGAAATTCCAAAATGATCTAGGGTTGCAATTTATAACGTTAAATTCAAAAACTAAATGTAAAATGAATGTTTTAAATGACTCACACTTGATTTTATAGTCCAAAATAATGAACTTTAGCTAACAAGAAGGCTATTTTCCATAGTTGCGTGTAGTTGTAGCTAGAATTTAGCTAATCAAGTAAGTGCCATTTGTAGAATATGCATATTAACCCCTAAATTTCCTTGATGCAAAATTGCCCAAATCACAAAATTTGACCTTCTTCTACTTCAGGCCCAAAAAAGCTCAATCTAAGCATTATTTGGAAAATCCAACCGTAGGATCTTAAAGTTAACTTGAAGTCCTACTTACATTCCAAATTTGAACCGCCGATTCTTTTTCATTTGTGAGATTATAATGGTCAAAGTTGGCTGAATTTTTCTACTGCGGGAACCACTAAAACCAATTTCGGGTTCCAAGGATAGTTAGGGGTTAAATAATTTATAAACGTGTGAACAAGTGGAGCTATAAGGTCTAGATTTATTAGATATTCAATTTACAAAAACATTCTTTCCATGGTCCAATGTACTTGAATAAAATCAGGGCAGTTGATTGTGATTTCTAAAATTACTCGTTGTACTTGGTAAGAAAGTTGGTGCTTTGATAGACTATTCATAACTTAGGCACCTGGCACCGACAAAAAATTTATATTCATTCAAATCTTCTGTCTAAACACCTCAAATACTGCTGGCAAAAATGTCTGTTATAATATGATCCGTTATGCCAGTCACACGGGCTTCATGTGTGGATCTGAGGTCCACATCTGAAGTCTCAAAGATTTAGTTTGGCCTCCCTCCTTTTAAGATGTTGTCACAATTCTTGCCTTCCCTTTGCGTAAGCTATAAATAAGAAACCCTAGACCTCCCTCAACATTGTAGAACATAGAGTGGTGCTAACTCTTTCTGGGTGCTCTGTTTGTAGGTAGTGCATGCTATTTGTGCATACTCAGTGATACAGATTTAGAGTTTGTGAGCGTTCAGAAGTGGTAACTCGAGCTAGCTTTGCAAAGCTGTCTCCAAATACCACTTCTTTGCAAAGCTGTCTCCAAATACCACTTCAGAACGCTCACAGACTTCTAGAAATTTGGTTCCAGAGTGTGATGACGAAGACAGTGTTTACTCACCTTGATTCTTGGTGTGCAAACCCAGCTTGGTTCCTCTACTTGGCCATGGTGAGTACTGAAATAGAATCTGCATACTATATTATCCTTCTTCATTTTAACTTGTGTGAATCAATTCCTCATGTGTAATGGTGGCTATGGCGTATCTGCTGCTCTTAGTATCCAGAGATAGCAACAAAGTCCCTCTGAAAACTCTTAGCACTCCTCTTGTACTCTCTTGGGGTAGCGTCATCATGGTCCTGAAGAGGGTACTATATGTGGGATGCCAGTTTCGGAATATCTGACTTGTGGCAATAAACAGAGGTACTTGAATCGATGGATGAGTCTGACATTGATGCATTTCTTATTCTCTTTGTTATTCTTGCCGTATGCCAATGTTGAAAGGCATTGTTTATGCTTTCGTTATACATGTTGAGGAACTGAACAAATCGTAGAGCGTGACAGGTTTTTTCCTCTTTACTGTCTTCAGGTGCCGAAGGTTAGAGGAGGCAGAGGAACAAAAAGCCTGATGTTTATGATTGACCTGACCCGCAAATTAGAGGCTCACGTACTGAACTGTCCTGTAATTGAAGGACCTTGTTAAGATCGCATTTATGAGGTCCTTTACTGTCCTGCTGAAGAGCAATTGCCTGCTCCAGCCACAGGAACAACACAGTATGAAATCGGAAAACAGCTGACGTTGCAGTTGATGTGGCCGGAGCTGATGATTGTTCTTCTTTCTCTTATGCCTGGCTGAAGCAGGATGAGTTTGTCTGGATTTCCATGCTGGTGATGATATGTCAAATGAGGATCTTGCAGTGCGATGTATGGTTGTGCAGGCTTAGAATCTTTCAGCCACATAACAAGGGGTATCATGGTGGTCTATGTGAGAGCTGGAATCTGAGAACCACGAGTTGATGTTTGCACAGTGTTGAAGTGTTGGGTGTAATGGAGGCGATTTTTGCCCTGTGTTTTCAGTTTGTGCATTCCATCTGGTTCACACATTGCATATATAGTTATTTCGTGGGTTTGGTTCTACATGAGGACCATGTGGGTGTCCATTGCGAGAAGTGGTGTACCGAACAAACAGTTGGTAATAAGCTGTGGTCGAAGTTAGCAAGCTCGACGCTTTTGATTCCTCTTCTGAGCCACTCTAGAAACTGAGGAGTCATGCGCGTCACAATGGACAAAATAAAGTGGTCCTTTCCACATTTCCACAACTTTAGAATAAAAAGCGTCGAGGTTGCTAACTTTGATTAGAGGTGATCTGGATTTTGGTCACTTGGAACCAAGCCCACAAAACAACCACTTAATTATGAACGAGATGGAATACACAAACTGAAGCTTCAGGTAAAAAATTTGTCATATTTTAATTGAGGATTTTTGTCCAGTCCGAGCGCAGTTTGAACTCTCTACATGAGGTCCGCAACTCTGGTGCACGATCAGAGGAGCTCGTGGTAGTATCCTGTTCTAAACGTGAGGGTCATTTTCGTTGCTTGGTGCATATCTTCATTGGGTAGTTCTACTCGTACAGTTGCATTCCTGGCAGGTTCACTCATTTTCCTGAGGTTTATCGCACTACTATTTTGTGTTTCCTCGCCGTGTTTCCTGCTCACAATATTGTTCACGAGTTTTGACCACTTGGAGGAGCTTACAGGCTTGAGGCTTCTTCCGTTGCCAGAGAGAGTCTGAGCTTCCCGAAGTATCGTCCAATGCATATCAATCATCAGGTGCATGTTCGGTAGGGTCCCGAAACGTGTCCTGAGTTACGGTGGGTGGCAGCTGACACATTGACGAAATACAACGTGACGGTGCCATGACAGAAACTAAACCTCCCTCTCCGACTCCGGACTGGGAACAGTAGGTGATAATTTCGAGAAAATCGAGAATCACGTTATCATTTGCAGACATGTACAGACAATTGAGTAGCATCACGGAGGGTCTTCCCTGAAAGTAGTGAAATGAAACCTTAGCTTAGAAACTCAGTTAGATGTCACGAAAGGGGTCGAGGTCAACAGAAGCACAGTGATCAGAGAGTCAAGAAAGCCAAATTCAACAAGTGAACTCTGTGCTGTAATGGAGGGTAAACTGTCACGGCTTCGGCACGGAGTTCCAGAGAGAAAGACAATGAAGAATTTCAAGTAGCAAAGTACAATCGGTAGTTCATCCCAAGGAGCAATTATGGAAAATTAGCAATCTTCATGATCGTTAATACTCATATACAACAATGTCACACTTAAGCACCTCTATTTGAAGAAGTGAAGATATCATTCAATATTGCAGCTAATATGATCTCCGTCCCCAATTGATCAATCCATTAGAAAAAGTAGTGTCTGATCTGCACTCTAAAATTTCAAAGTACAATTAAAAAAACTCGGAGATAGTACCTACGTCTACTTAAATCGAATTCAAGGTGTCGAAAGCTTGAGAATAATGGATTAAGGGGAGCTGGGAATCACTATCCGGTTTCACTATCCTGCCGAAAACTGTAGATAGCCTAATTGTGTTAATGTATCAACACAGTTTTATCTGATCAATCGATGACGGCTCAAGCCCATAAAATCTTTTCACACATGCCGGAACCTCATCGTTGCAGACACAAGCACAGGTACAAGTCAACTACACGCTCAAAAGAGAGAGTGGGTCTTGCTCAGAAGCAGCCAACCGTCCCATTTCCAGGGGTTCACATCGGGGCTAAGTAAATAGAAACCATACCCCATTCCGACAGCAGCTCCCAAGGTAAGTGTAGCACTAATACAAGAGGGGAAAGCTGAAAGCTTGCTCAAAAGAGCTTTGCAGTGTCCATCAGCAATCTTCAGCTGCACCTCTGAATCATGATTCTTTTGTGGTGCCTCCAATGCATGCTTGTGCTGATTGAGCAGAAGACACATATCAGATATTTAAAATAAGCGGAACTTCTGAACAGGACAAATTGCTCAAGACAATACAAATATTTTGGAATAGCCTTGAAAAATTTAATGCGAAGTGCATGCTAAGGCATTAAAAGAACAAAATAATGAACAATTGAGAATTCACGAACTCAAAATAAGTAGAATGCTGTATATGCAGATAAATGCATCATTCATAGAAAGCATACTGATGCTTACCTTCAACCTCAAAGCCTGGAGAGTCTTCTTAAGAGTATTCAGCGGTGAAAGTCGAGGAGAAACCTCCTTCCATTCTTGCCTCATATGACCCAGCACGCGGTTGCTTGCCTTCAAATTTTCAAGGTGCAACTTTTCCTGCAGGAAATGGACGATCAAGCAATCAGCGTTTGTTCAAAAACCGCAGATCAAATATTTGTTCTAGAAAGCAACTGTCGGATATTTCTTAAAAAGGAAAATATTCTGCAACAGAAAGAGTATATAGACTGCATACCCATTGTTGGTAGCAATCTGTGTTCTGGGAAAGGCACCAAATGAAATTGCTGCAAGCCTCCTGTGAAAGAGCCTCCACGTCTGCACCCAGAAAGAGATAAGAGTATAAGTGAAGTGCTCACAAGGGGGAATCTTCAAATGTAAACTACATAAAATGACTAGAAGAAACCTTCACCTTGAGAAAGCGATGCAACACTAAGCGGAAGAAGCTGTTGAGCCACAGGTCGAGTAGTTTTGCTATTTTGTATCCCTGCTAAGGCAAGCTCCTTAATAAGTGGGTACACAGCTTGAAACCTGTCTGCGGCCTGCATCACGTAATTAAGGAGGGTCAGATTACTGTATAGAAGTAGAAGAATTCAACGACCTTTCAAGGAGTGCACAATCTGAGTTCCACTGCTGTCTTTGAACACTTCTACAAAATTACCCTAAAAGAATTTTGGGTTATACAATCTTCGTTAAAATGATATTAAATGTTGTACACAACACCAATAATCTTCTTGTAAACTCCTATTCTGAACACTAAAACTAGGAATAAGGTATATAAAACCCAATGCTGTAAAAGCCACTAAAGATTTTACTACAGCGTTACATACAATAAGATCTAAGTTAACAATGAAACCATACCTTAGTTCGAGCGGACTCTGCAGGAAATGAGGCTCGCATCACCGAATCAAGAGATGCTGCAGGCACTAATCGTTCTCCTTTTCTTGAAACTCCATTAAGGAGTATAGGGCGTGCCTTCTTCAAGTTTGCGAAAATCACACTGCAAACCAATGCAACAATTAATTACAAGAACTCTAATCTGTAGAGGCAAATTATTGTATAAATGTGGGGGCATATTCAAGAACAGTTATTTTACACCTCACAGGTATCTGATTACAGAAAATACTACATACCTCTCAACGAATTGCAGAGCTGTGTCTCGTAATGCAGGCGTACTGGATTTGCCGACAGCAAGTGGCAGCAGATTTTGCACCCACATGTGCATTCCTACGACGAGGTCTCCGTGAGCAGCCTGTCGACATTCAAAAATTTAAGACTTCATTGACCTAAACTTTAGCATATACATCGAAAATTTTATTATAAGAATGAGATAAAGATCCAAGCATGAATGAAACGGACACAAGTTATCCTCAAAGTAGGATATCTACCTGACCATAAACCCAAACCAATGTGGGAAGCTGGTCCTGGCCTTGAAATTGATTGCGGATTGTCTGAGCTTGCTGTTGAAGAACGTCAGGCCTCCTCCTCACGATGACAGCTAACAAAATGAGAAGACCAACCTGCATTTGAATTTGCGTTGAGCACCCTTAGCAACCAAGATATCATATCTCCAAACTTGGGACCACAAAAACATGAAGACTGTTACGTAGACAATTCAAATACGGATTTGAAGGCAGAGGGTACAGTTTTACCAATGTAACGGCCTATTGTCTCACATATACCATTAGTCCCTGCTTGACATGCTGTGTAATACCTTAGTTTTCTGTGACGAAGAAGCTGAAACCTTGGAATTCTTGTGGGAGCCAGTGTGAGCATGAGCATCGTCTAGTACTTCTTTCAATATCCAAAGTACAAATTTTGAGAGTGCATCAGCAGGTCTTTGTGACAACCAATCCGCTAACATCTTGTTCACAGTCTCGGGAACGTAGCAAAGAGGAATCTGCGAGGTCCCATAATGAAATTAATTAGAAATGCAACAATTAGAAAAAAGATCTTAAAACCAGTACACACATCACAAATCTAAGCAAATAGAAAAAATAAAATAAAATCTACACACTACCTCAATTGTCTTCGCAAGAGGAGTTTCACGAAGAATTTTATTCCATCCGAACTGGGCAGTCGTCACGGCCGAAAATGCACGACCAAAGAAGTCGGCACAACGCAGAAGTTGTACATCAGGAGCGGAAGCAAAAGATTCCTGTAAGAAGTGAATTATCTCCAAGTTAGATTTCGCTAACAAAAACAAACGTGTAAAATGTATCAACACCCCTGTCTCAATCACTAGTTTAATGTTTACACGAAAATCACAGAAACTATACGAGCTAAATCGACATTTCCAATTATCGACACTCTGAGTGAAAGAGAGTCAACTTGATGAAAGAAACCCTACGCATCAAACAGGCAGCACTAAATATCGCACGTGAAAGACCCTAGAACAAATTGAGGTTCCCATCAGCAAAGCCACTTACTGCAATATCGGACAAAAACGTCGCCAGATCTGATGGATCAATGGCTGCAGCCGCCTCGGCAACAGTCACTTTCGGCTTCTTCGGCTTCTTAACCTTGGGTTTCTTCTCCTCTACAACGCCCTCAGCTGGCACCGGAGCGTCCTTCTCCTCATCACTATCATCATCGCCAGACTGACCCGCAGCCAAAGCCGCAGCTATCCTAGCATCCCGCCTCGCCCGCCGATCTTCCGATTCATGCTCCAACGCTTGAAACAACTTCGAGTCCGTCGACTTAGCAGCTACTTTCTCCCCGTCTTTCCCAACCTTTCCCTTGTTCTCCTGCCGCTTCTGCTTCTTCACATTCGTCACCTTCTGCCACCCATTGTCTACGTAACCACCGGTCGTACTCCCATTCGCAACAGACCCATTGCTCTCACCCTCCATCGTCCTTACCCCTACAAGCACTTCAATCCGCTACCAAACCAACTGCAAATTCTCTCTCCACCTTCACCTCCTGACACACAAAAATCCAACATTCACCACCACATTCCAATCACCGTCAGCACAATAAACCTCACAAAGCAACAACATCAGAGAAACCCACGTCCCTCCCTCAAACCAAAGACAAAGACACATTCCTCCACACGCAATCCACTCGCCAACATCAGATCTAACTCATCCCAGGAAAAACTCCCAAGTCTCCAACCTCCAAAACACAATCTCCAAACTCAAGTAAAACCCTACAAAACCCACTCACTAGACCAATTTCACCCAACATATGCACCCAAACAAAACCAAATCACCAAAACTCTCATCCATCTCTAGAAACCCACTCCCCAACTCCAGATCTACCCCCACAAAACCTCCCCTCCTCACCCACACCTCTCAAAACACAACATCCAACCCCCAGTAAAACCCTAGCAAACTCCCTCTCCTCCCTGAACCAATTGCGCAAAAAACCCACACCAGAAAGAAAAAAAACTCCCATCCCAAAACTAACAAATACTCCTCACCCTCCACTCCCAGATCCAGCCCAACCCACCACCAACAACCGATCTCCAGCCAAAACCCTAGCTCACCCACTCACCACCCCGATCAAGCAATCAACTCCAGAACTCACCCCGAGATCGATCCTCCCAGATGCAAAACTCTCTAACTCTAACTCTCTAACGCACCCCGAGACGACCAATCAATCAATCACCAACCCCGTACCAATCAACCCACCCCCAACATGGCAACCTCAGATGACGAGATGATGAGATCCAACCCAACCAAGTAGTATTCCATGGAAAGCATACCCTAAAGATTCCGAAAAACACATTCGGCGAAGAGGACATAGCAATTAGACACATAAAATAAGTTAGCATACCTTACCTGCGATGGTGGTCGGAGCTGGAGCAGGGATGGTGCGATGGCGATGAAGCAGAGGAGACTGTGGTATGGAGCCTGGAATAGCAGCCTGCGATCTAAGACTGGTCTGGGACTGTGAGTGTGAGTGTGAGTGTGAGTGTGAACTGTGGAATCTGGGTTTGATCGGGGAAGGTCGAGGCCACGGCGACGGGTCTGGGGAGCGGGACCGGCTGTGAGGGGCTGGTCTTACGCTGTTTGGCTGATGTGGCGGGCGTTGGTTCGTTGTGTGAGGTGTTCGCCTGTCTAGTTGGCAGTTTCCGGTGGGCCCCACGCGGTTTTGGGGGGGGGGGGGGTGGCTGTGAAGGGCATGTGGTGATGGGGAGGTGATGATGGTGGAGTTGGTGTTTTAGGCGTGCAGTGCAGTGCAGTGAGGAACTTGTGTTGCTTTCTTGACTTTCCAGTACTCTCTCTTGCCTTCATTCAAAATTATGGTTGATTGTCCAGAAACCTCCAACTTCAACACTAGTGTTTATTTTCATTGTTGTTTTTGGTGTAGTGTTTTTTTTTCATTCCTGTTCAAAATTCAAACAAACTTTTTAAAGTGGAAAGTTAAATCAGTGTAGCAGGGAGCCCCTGCCCGAGGGAATTCCGCACAAGCGAACAACGAGACTTGGAATTGGTGGTTTTAAATCTTAATTGTGGTGAATTAAGAGAGAGCCTAGAATGTAGACTTGAGGGGAGCTTGTGGTTATGGGGCATTTGATTGTAATGAATGTCTTTAATTCTTGTATCTGCAGTGTGGATGGGAGGAAGAGACCTAGGAAAAAATACTTTTGAGAAATCATATCCAAAGACGGAATTCATATTCTTTTATTTTTGTTTTGAATCATCACAAAGAATTATAAGGTAAACTAAGTCTTTAGCAAGTTTTAGTTCCCTACTATTTTATTCATCCGATTAATATTTATCTTGTTTCTTAAACCTTATTGGCATGATGTCATATATATTTGTACACTTTTTTCATTCAAAATGTTTATATGTGTAGGTAGGCATTGTGTATATGGACTTGTACATTACATTCTTGAGTATTTGCGGGAAATCAAAATTGCATTCAAAAAAAGAAAAAGAAAAGTTTTCATTGATTTTTCAATACATGTAATAAAAAAGGAAGTAGAAGATAGTGATTGATGATGTGGCTTTATTGTTCAACTCTATTACAATTATTTTAGAAATATTTTTAAAAATGTTCCAAGTTGATAGTAGATTATTTACTATATTTTTGGTATCGTCATCAACAAAAAAGCCCAAAATAAAGATTTTTATAGCCTTCTAAAATCGCATGTATCAAATTCCAACTTCATTTCATAACTTTAATCCATTAAATGCAAACGACATTCTAAGTATAATTAGAATATGCTTCATTTTATTTGTTATAGGTGCATATTTCAACATTTAAGGAATAGATATTTTCACACGTAAAACAATACATTAAAAAATATATACTTCAAATGAAGAGGTTTAAAAAAATACTTTTTGAAGAATTCATGCATCTAGTGAAGATGTTGAAAAGAATCTTCAATAATCAAAAAAAACTTATTCAAACTTTCTCCAAATTCACATTGAATCCTATCATTTCCAACCAAACATTTCACGATCTCTCTAAACTACCATGTAACTAGAGGTAAACTCTTCTCATATACAATGGGTAAAACACTTCATTCATTCCAACTTCGACAAAAGAACACCAATTATTTTCTCATAATAAAAACCACAACAAAATTATTTAAAATCCTACCTCCCATCTCATCCAATACACCTACAATTCTACCTAATTCTTTACCCCATCTACATTTTACAATAAAAAGCAAGGTATTTCAATTCCACGCCCCTTGGTTGATACACACGCTGAATCGATTGATTCAATTCTACACCCCTTGATTGATGCACAAACACCTGAGGCTTCAACTTCAATGCAAACGTAAAGGACTCGGGGGGATTTATGAATGTAAAAAAATTCAACTTACATCTAATAATGTTCCTCAGCGGACAGAAGTTTATGAGCGGAGTGAAAAAAAATGTAATGTGATGTAACCAACTTGCTTCACTGAACCTTTATTTTATTTTGAAGTCCTTATTCTTTACGCAAGGTAAGGTCCAGGACCACAGTGGTTCGTGGAAATAAGCATTCACCACTCGGACTACATTTCCATGAATGCTTATTTCCATGAACCACTGTGGTCAAGGAGCTTACCCTACACATCTTTGAATCACCCACCCACTAAAAATGCAGTTTCTAAAAAAAACAGGATGAGATATTAAAAAATCTGCAAGGCATGAGTGGAAAGTGGAAACATACTCCATGAGCCCCACAGTAAGGGGCCAACACAAAGGGCCCCACCTATACAGTACCTACCTACCGCACTTGGATCACGTCGACCCTCCCCTGGGCCCCACTCCCCCAATACAAGCCCCCCTCGCAAATCAGAGCGCCTCGCCCATCCCAAAACCCATCCCACCTCGGCACCTCCCCCCCGGGCCCCCTGTACACTAGTCTACTGTACAGTCCCCTCGCCCCGCTACAGTACCGGTATGGTCAGCTGAAAGCACCCCTCCAGGAACATATACAGTGCGCCGCGCCAACCTACGCGGATATGCAGTGCCAGTGCGCATTACTCAACTCCCATTCCAGGCTGTGCAGGTTTGTGTTTCGTGTTTCCGTGCAGAGGTCAGTGCGCCATCGCCATCGCCATCGACATTGCCATCGCTGGAGTACTATTGTTGTAGAGTCGCCGTGCGCTCGTCTCCGGCCGCGACAATTCTTATCCAGGCTCACTTACGGCGCCAGCTCTCCAGGTTCGTGCGCCGTGCCGTGGTCCGTCTCTGTCGGTGTCGTGCTCGGGTTTGTGAGGAGTTAGGGTTCCGGAATGGAGATTTGTTGATTTTTTCGCAGGGTTTGGTGCGTGTGCACGCTGGCTGGATGTTGGTAGGGTCGATGGCGGGGTGCGTGGAGGAACTGGTGGTGTGATCTTCGGATTTTGGTTTTTGGTTTAGGTTTTGGTGGTGGACAGGCGAGAGGGCTTAAGCGTCGTCGTGGCTTAAGAGAGTCGGTGCTGATTTTCTGATTTGCTGATTTTACCGTTTTTTCTTGTTCGGGAGGTTTTTGAGGTTTTGTTAATTAGGCGCGTTGGAGCCTTTTTTTTTTTTTTTGGTTGTGGATTGTGACGACAAGGGTGTTTGGAACGCCTTGAGGTTTTGGAGAATTTTCTGGAATGTCAGTCGAATGGCAGTCTTTTGCAGCTAGTTACTTTTGGATACTAGTTATGATGATCAGGGGATTTTGGACGTCAAGAGACTGCAGCTGGTCCTGGCATTTTTACTTCGGTTTTTGCTCAATAGCTTAGGGAATTATGGTAACTAGGGTTTATTTCGGATTTTCAGGGCGATGGTCAATTGCAGTGAGTTTCAAAATCAGTAGTGAGATATGTTTTTAACGAACTTCAGAAAACAATAACAAGTATATCGAGATTTCCTGATTGCGGGTTTGAATCGGTCGCCTTGAATGCGAGTGTCTCTCATTTCATCTTACAGATGTAGCTAGAGATCATATGGCTTATGGTGGCTCTGTTTTTATTGTGAATGCAGTGGGAGAGGAGCAAGGAGTAAACTGTATTTCTCACGAAACGCCATTGGCTGAGTATTGAATACATCAATGGAGTAACTTACCATGTATATGCAAATTCTCTCATCTGCAAGTGCGAATTAGAGTTCGGAAACAACCACAGCAATTGCCGGATTGTTCCAGGGGTTCATAGTTTTCTTAATTTCGCACGGGGTGGCGCAATCATCCTAATTTTTATGCGGCCGTCCGAGGTTTTTGAACGCGATTTCTGCTCTGTATATGTGGTCACATCGCTACCAGGCAGGTGGTTATGAAGTAGGTTCTGAAATGCCGGCATGGCTGTTCCTCACCGTTGCTGGCGGGCTCTTTACGGGGCTCTTGCTGGCGATGTTGATTGGCTTCTACTTGATAGAGAACAACGCAGGAAAGTACTGCGTCCATAAAAAGCAGCAGCAGCAGCAACAGCAGCAGCAGCAATCATGTACAGGGGTTTCAGAGTCTGCGCAGCTTTGCTGCGTCTGTGGGAATGTCCGAAATCGAAAGGGACAAGCTACGAAGAGCAGTGGCCTAACTGAAGCAGTGAAACCGGAAGGAACTATACAGCCGCTTGTTGACGGAGCCTGCGGGAAATTGATCTCGAGTGCATTGCGATTATGGTACCTTGGAAGCCAAAGCTCCCAAAGACCTGGCATTGTGAAGAGTCTTCAAGAAAGCTGGCTCAACGCAAGATCTTTTTTCAAAAAAGTAGGAAAAGGCGAGACTAATTTTTTTAAAGGAGGTGCTTGCCCGTTTCCCGCTGATTCAACCATTCGTTCGGAAAATGTTTCAGCCGAGTCACCTGTTTCAGCTTCCGTGGATGAACCAGGCTCTGGTTCCAAAACAACCATCACAACCACCATAACCACTACGACATCCTCTCAAAGTTCTACTGCTCCTGAGTCATGTGGTAAGGCTGAATCCTGCATGTAAAATGCGAATATTTGAGAGTGATCATTCTCCACTTGTAAAGTTCTGTTGAATGTTTTAGTAGTCCGTGATCGTGTTTACATATATGCCTTATACTAAATGCTGTCTTATATGCTGATCTTTAGATCAGTACGTAGAACAAGATCTCGTGATAAGTTTTTTCGATATATGGTATGTAGGATTTGAAAGAGGTGTAGTTGTGGTTGCAGTTACTGAGTTCATCCCAAGCCCAAATTGTTGTATCTTTGTCGTACAAAATAGTTATACGAAGTGGTTGGATTCTTGACGCTTACATTAGAAAGGAACTATTTTATTATCACTTGCAGGGGTTTTAAGCAGTTGCGACGAGAAAGAGCCCATAAAACAGCTGTCTCAGAAAAGGCTTGTGCTGGAGATTCTTATGTCTAGTTCAGGTAAACATTTTTAAGTGACTTCCTTTTCTGGGAGTGTAAATTCAAAGTGAAGAGAGATTCCAATCATATTTTACCTTCCTTAGTCTACATGAGGTTTGCATGAAAGTTTGGAAGTTGGTTCGATAACATGATGTGCGTCGTACCTCATATGTATTTGGTCTCAGACTAAATTAAGTTCTAATTGTATTTGATTGTCAAGGGGGAGAAATGCCACGTGCCACAGGAGTAAGATTAAAAATGGAAACAAATACATGCTTGGACAATCTCACCAACATAGCAGCGTCACCAGGTGGTGACGACCAAACCCCGCAAAAGCGAGATGATATTTCAACAGGTAGTCTGGAGGTCTTATAGTATTCAAGGGAATGCCAGCTGTCTATCAGTACAAACTTTTGATTTATGATTGAGGTAACTGTTATCAAGGGGTGACCACAGTAGTAAGTGTTATTTTTGAGGTAAGGAAATTTCTCTGTAGTTTTAAAGAGTGCATTTAGAGTTCGATTGCTCTTCACGATTCAAAGTTCATTAATAGTTACGATCCACATTGATGCAGGTGACATGTTTGATTTGTACATTTAAAATAATTGCTAAGGGAATTGTAGTCATCTTAAGCGGTTGTTCTAATCAGATTAGGGTACATTTAAATGTTGGACATGGCACTAATACCTCTAGCATAAAGCTGTACTCGATTTCACGAACGTACAATTATACGTCATGCTGATGTTGTGCTCCTCTATTGTGGAGATTCCTATTTGTATATAATTCTTTTCGATTCATTCTGTTTTACAACCTGTCCTAACATGTACCATTGTCTCAGCAGACAGTTCAAGCACTTCATGTGGACCGATTCCAAGCAGAAAGACCAGTTCATGTACCTCTAATTGTCATTCAGGGTCTACAACTCGGGAACCGAAATCTTTGTGCCATGTTTCAAAACAAGGTGTGAACTTAAGAGAAGACGGTGCCGTCGTTACCGCGTCTCAAGCAGTGGATGCAAGTGTCCATGGTGCCGAAGTTAATGCCAAAGCAGCTGGAGGTTCGTCTGACGAGCTAGAATGTTTTGATGTGCGAGCTACCGGAGGAACCACAAGATGCGGGAGTGTTAATAATAAGATGACCACAAGCGGTGCAACTACGTCTACGTTCTCTTTCTCTGCAAATGCAACAAAGTCCAAGGTGAACAGTCACTGTACCTCTACCTCGAAATCGAAGTCAAAGGGTGGATGTCAACCTCAGCAATGTTCTCGCCTTTCAAGTGCTTTGCCAACTGCAACGGCTTGTTCCGTGAACTTTGCAGGACAATCGTTAGGAACGTGTAAAGCACCTGCGGGTTACCAGAGCTTAAATAATTTATCTCTAGACGGCTTGGGCTCTTTGAGAATCAGCTTATTGGATGCGGGTGTAAAGGGAAAGTCAGTGAAGGAATGCTCAAAGGGTGTAACAGCAGATATAGCATCAGCTCTGGCAGCTCTTAATGTCGATTCCATTGTTGGGAAAGGCGTGAGCATGGGGGCTGGAACCACTTTGGGAGCGATGATGACAGAACCAGGGAAAGTTGGAAGTTCATCAGGATCTTGCAGTAAACATTCTTACGCTATTTCGCTGGACGAGGAGATTGTGGGAGAAGGGAGTGGATCAGAACAAGGTGTGTTTCAAGTACACTGTTGAGTGCCCTTTTGTGAATTTTATGCCAACATCTCTGTGTATTATGCGACTTGGGAATTGTGCGCCTGAATGTTGAGCCTGGAAACCTCATGTGGGCATTTGAACATGGTTGATGATATGCTATGTATACATGCTGCTGTTCATGTGAACGTCTAGTGTTTGCTGTGATGTACACCCCGTGATTTTCATGCTTGTTACTTTTCTTAGTAGCGAGTATGATTCTTTACTGGTGCACATTTTCTAAGGTCCTCGTGGAAATATTGTAGACATGGTGCTGTAGACAGTCTATCTGAACAGTCTATATTGATTCGTTACAACTACAGGAACTAATGAAGGAGAGGAACAGCAGCACATAAGGTTGAATAGGGGACAGGTGCGTGATGAAGATTTTGCCGATGAAAAGAAGGAGAAGAAGAAAAAGAAGCATCGTGGTAGACGACACAAGGGAAAACCAACTTCAGCATTAGGAACAGGATGTCCTTCAACTGATACGAGAGAGTCTGATAAGCTGTCCACAGATCATTGTGGAACACATTCCATGGTAACATCAACTGAGGTAGAATTGGGATGTCTCTGTGGGACTGCAAAAGGCGGTTATCATAGCAGCAGCTGTCCATACCCTTTCACTTGTTCTGGTAGCATGGTACAAAGAAAGATCAAGGAACAGTATGATGAGCTTGTGCGGTCAAATGCAGCCAGGACTCTCACCCTTGCACAGGTTTGATATCACTTCTCGTGTACTTTTATAATTGATCGTGAAGGTTGTTAGTGACTGCATTAACCGATTGATGTAGCAATTAGTTTTCTTAACGATTTATAGAATTTGTCTTAGCCGACTTTACGATGCTTTCTTGAAATAAACGAACTTGGGTCCTTATCTAGGAACTCACTTTTACTAAGCGTTGAATTTTTTCATGGAACGAGTGATGTACTGATGTGTGGTTTTCCAGGTTGGCCGTTTTACAACATGTTTAGTTGAAGCTAAATTAGCTCTACAACAAAAGTAAGTATGATCATTCTTAGAGTCTGGAAAGAAATACAGTTGTCAAGGTTGCAGCCAGCAGGGATTGAATTTTTTTGAGTTGGTATCTAGACCATGTTAGGTTTCCTTTCAGGCCTGCTCCCGTAATAATACATGCTGTAGCACTCTCGAGAATCTCTGAAGGCCATGAATTGTCCCTCCATATTCGCCTATTAAAATGAGACGTGTTCGCATGGTTTCCAGGTCCGAGACAATTCAACGGAGATTTATTATTGCCAAATCATTACTTGCAAAAGCAGACAAGTCCTCATTCGACCGTCTGTGTGGACAGGTACACTTTACTCAACAAGTAAATGCTTATATGGATCATGAGATCTGGGTGCATGCACCTCACATAATTTACTTCTATAGTGTACTTTAATGGTCTCACTTTTCTTCTGTTGTGGATTCTTTAGATATACGGGTTGGAAAATGAGCAGAAGAAACTGGAAGAGGATACAGTGGTCTACAATCGATTACAAGAGCAGCTCAAGCTTTCCCCAGCATATTTGAAGGTATTTATTTGGGTGTTATGAGGCATGAGATTTTCAAGTTCTATGGTCGGGTCGTTGAATGGAAGTTCAAGTTCAAGTTACAAGTTCAAGTTTTAGGGAAGTTAGAGTAGGTTCTATGGTCGGGTCGTTGATAGTGTGGACTCTTCCCGTCTTTCAACTTATCAGTGGGAGAAAAATATTTATCAGTTTGAGCAGCTGTGCTTCGTTCGGAGCATGTTTTTGTGGGGAGTCATGAAATTTTACGTGTATGCCTAGATTGTCTTTGCTGAATTTTCGTTGGTAGATAGTGATGACAGTTGTTTTGTGGTTTGAAGATGTTGGAGTACGGACGTGCACATTTTGAATTGCAGCCAAACACAGGGCAGTTGATTGAAAAAATTGATTCTGATGTTGAAGAGCTCTCGTTTGAGGAGCTGCTAGCCCAAGAGAAAAAGGACTCCTTTTGGTACGCGAAGCCACTCCGTCTATTCATCTATTTGACGCCTGATTAATGTGGATGCTTCGAGATTAATGTTTTCAATGAACTGAATCTGTTGTATGACTTTACTATGCAGGCAAAAGCATGGTCCTGCAAGGCCGTTTGTCCAGGTCAGCTGAGCTTGTTGAACGGTACAGCGTTCCATGCAGACAAGCTTCCCAGTTTCATTTAGGGTGATTTTTGCTCGAGTTATTAATGTGCCCGTTTGATGACTCTACATTGGAATTGATTTTCTGGGTGGGTTTAGGAAAGTTTATACTCTCTAGGGGTGTTCCTCACCTTTTACCCTTTTCATTCGATTGGAGGGTTTTTTATGGACTCACTTTAGTTCATGATGTTTTTGAACTGAGGAGCTCACTTAGTTTGTTTACTCGATGCTCAACCGTTTTAGAACGGCTGATCATTTTGCTTTGCTGCCCTGGTTGAAGCATTTAATTGAAAGCCCATTTATATTTTGATCATTGCAAACACCTCTGCCAAGATATGATAATTCCGCTGTCTGCTTTTTTATCAAGGTGTGATGTGGTAGTCTACGCAGTGAAACGTAGCTGACAACGGCTGATCTTGGCTGTTCAGATCCTCGTGTTACACTATCTACTTCCAACGCGTGCTACTAATGGGGAAATTATCGTTGCACACCAAACGGTATAACACATTCAACACTAGGCACATGGTTACATTTTTGCAAATAAATTACGGAACCACAACCATAACGGCATCCAACCTTGATGAATCAAATGGTGAATATAGATCAGGTCAGCTACCAGTACCTCTTCACTGATTGAGAAATTTGGTTAACAGTGAATCAAAGTTGCCTCCATGCCCTTGGGCCTTCGTAACCGCTACAGAATGAGATCTGGAGAGGCATATCAGAAATTTAACGGTGATTCTTTTGAAGCGACAAGTACGAAACGGACAATACGGACTGCGAGCAGCCTTCGTGTGGGACTGAACTATCTTAGAAATTTCGATACTAATCAACACAGCCTGAACGCACTTGCATAATGTGTGCTGAAGAACTGATATTCCTGCAATTCTTTAGAGGGACAGAGAACAGGAGCACGACATAGTGACACACAAGCACAGAGATGTACAGGACAGGAAGAAGAAGTGGAGCAGGGATAAGACATTTTTGCAGGTACCAGAACGATGCTGCTCCCAACACTATGCGGCCGCCCCTTCACATGAGCGAAGAGGAGTATGAGCCCATATACTATCCTGTGCACCCCCCACAGCAATCACAGCAGCCCTCTGAGGGCTTCACTCCCACATGGGAATTGCCCAACGGAGGAGACTACGCCTCCTCTGATGGGTACCGTTCCCTCATGGCTTTCAACGGCCAACAGCGCACTGCAGGCAAGCCCATTAAGCGTGATCAGGAGCGTGACAAAAAATCCGAGGGAGTTGTGGATTTCCCTCATGGCGTTTCCAAGATGGTCAGTGTTCACTGTTGAGTTTATCAATGTTTTTGATGTGTTGGGGGCATGTACAGTCAGGTACAGCTCAATTACGAATTCTTGTTTTCGTAAGGGAAAAAAACCTTCATTGCTACCAACTTTGCTGCCCTCCCAAGAGCTCAAAAACTGGTATTTTACCATGAAAGTTTTTCCACAACATCATCTTCAAGTTAATAACACGTGTACCAAATTTTAAGGCCAGAAGATCTACACAGAAAAAGATATTCAAAATCTACCAACAACGTGTAGCTAAGAAAAAAAATTCAATACTACCACCTTTGACAACCTCCCAAAGAATGGAAAAACAGAATTTGGCCATGAAAATTTTAGCACGAGATCATCTCTATGTTGATAATATGGGGTAAAAATTTCAACTTCAAAAGATTTGACCACAAAGAGGTATATGAAATCTACCAATCGACAACTGTTTTTTGAAAAAAACAATTTCACCACTGCCCACTTCCACACCCTCCCGAGGGTTGAAATATTGTTTATTTACCACGAAAATTTTGGCATGATAATATCTCTATGTTGAGAATATGTGTGACAAATTTCAAGTTCAAAAGATTCAAACATAAAAAGACATTCAAAAACTACCAACATGTGTAGTTGTGAAAATTTTCTAAAAAACAGTTGTCGATTAGTAGATTTCATATACCTCTTTGTGGTCAAATCTTTTGAAGTTGAAATTTTTACCCCATATTATCAACATAGAGATGATCTCGTGCTAAAATTTTCATGGCCAAATTCTGTTTTTCCATTCTTTGGGAGGTTGTCAAAGGTGGTAGTATTGAATTTTTTTTCTTAGCTACACGTGTTGGTAGATTTTGAATATCTTTTTTTGTGTAGATCTTCTGGCCTTGAAATTTGATACACGTGTTATTAACTTGAAGATGATGTTGTGGTAAAAATTGCATGGTAAAATACCAGTTTTTGAGCTCTTGGGAGGGCGGCAAAGTTGGTAGCAATGAAGGTTTTTTTCCCTTACGAAAACAAGAATTCGTAATTGAGCTGTACCTGACTGTACTGGTACGAGGCTTTTAAGTTTCCTTACTGTAGGTTTTCAAATAATGTCAGGGGAGGTGGTTTATATCTAAATAATGTGGGTTTTGAATTCATGGAATGATTCATGAGTTTGTAAAGATATGTTTCAATTTGAGTTTAAGAATGGTGTAGCTCAAATATTGAGGGTTTTCAAAATTGAAGTAGACCATGTTAGTAAAGGAATTATCACGTAATGTAGATTAATGTGGCCTTGGATTAATAGTGGTTTTGTTTGTCTTTGTCTACATATACCAACTCTTACAATAGCTATACAATTAGATGAAGACATAGTGTATTTAAAAAATTTAAATGAGAATTTTAATATTCCTAATTTTTGATGATATTAATGCAATCTTGATGTAATTTTTTAAAAGCTTTAATAGTCCAAATAACTCTAATGTACAAATTTTATTGGTAAAAGATCATTAAATTATTGTTCTATTATATAATCTAACATCACATTGTGAACAAAGATCGTTCTAGCCATTTAAGAAATACAAAATGTATTGTGCCTTGAATGCAGGATTGTAGTCCTTCAAAACTAAGTCCTTCAAAACTACGAGTAAAAGCTCCTCCAAATGCTTCATCTTTGGGATACTTATTTGGCGGAACATAAAATAAGGTTGGTAATAAATTGGAATGAGGTTGATACTTAGGAAAATTCAAATAGACATTAATGGAAGTTCAATGTCATTTCTCATGTATATAATTTCAGGTGAAGTTCAATTAACTTTTAATAAATGTTCAGGAGTGTACTTTGGAATTCATTTAACCCACATAATTTGATGCCATTCCAAGCTCAAAAATACTTAATTTTTGTTATTGGATCTATTCTTCTAATACTCTAAATTTATTGCATGATTTAGTAAAGGATAATTTTTATGACACCACAAAGCGCCCCGTAGTCTTTATCCCATCTGATATTGAATGTTCATCAAAAGTCAAACTAGTGTAATTATAAAAATGTAACTCATAATTGATGTTGGCAAGCAATTTCGATGCAATTAGGGAATAGACTAGAATGACTTGTTACTTTTCCATGCAAAGATCCTTTAGAATACTTCAAATTTATATTTCAATAAATCATAATAAAAAAGAAGCATCAACAAAAATCAAATGATATTGTTAAAAATACAATTTAAAAGGAACTAAATTCTTCTACAAAGGAAGATATTGTTATATGACATTGAAATTTAACAATCTTAGTATAATCTATATTTAAGGCACCTTTTGCCAACTTTCTTTCCAAAGTAAATAACAATTAATTAGTTTTGTCAATATGTGACAAAATGTTGGTCTAAGTATAGGACCTAAAAATCTACTTTTTCAGTGAATTTAATATTTCAACTTGGTATTTGATCTTTAATTTGTTGAAGAATCTCTGGTGCTCTTCAAAACTATATGGGACTATGCCCACTACTCCAACCAAGCATTCAAAATCAATCATCCCTGGTGTAAATTCAAAACTACCTCTTAAAGGTTTCTCTAAGAGTTTCTGTTCTACAAGGGAGTATTTTTATCTTAGATCATTATCATAGAGTAGTACATTTGAAGCCTTTAGATCCCTATATAAAAATACCATAGAATATGTGGAGGTTGTGCATCTCATATGTAATATATATTTCATTAAAATCTTGACTTATAAAAATGTGGACAATCATTCTTGAGTAGCTTTTGTAGATCGATGAGCTTTTGGAGATCACCATTCCTCTTCGCATTAGAAATGCAAACTTACCACGTACCTCGTTACATTGATGGATACTTAGCAAGTCCCACCTATTTTATTACACAAACTTCAAAGGACCGTCAGTTAAACCTTTAGCTCCTTCAAACCGCATATCAACAGGCCATTGTTTATAAAGAGATTGGAGTGCATAGCCTTCCATCATCACCTTCACAACATGGCCAGGGTAATTGTACTTTCAATCACCAAAGTTAGAGCATTTATTCATTCATCAAACATGTAGCAATTATCAAAGATTACATGTAGAAATACTAGATGGGGAAGTCGTCAAGAGGCCAAATAAATAGAGCACAACAATCTTATTCTTGAAGAAGGGAAGAATTAATATTCTAGATCCAAGTCTAGAGTCCCGGCTATGAAAGACGTTGATGCCCTAAAACTAGATAAACTTGCAAACTCACACAAGACTCAGAATAACACTTGAGGTGAGAAAACTAGAAGTGATATTGATAATTGGAAGAGTATGTACAACTGGTGTTGAAGAGAGTTAGGAGCAATGGCCCTCGACTCTCTATTTATACTAGGCTAGAGGAAACTTCCAAAGAAAGGTCCTCGAGATCTTGGGAAGCATCCATAGGACCTTCCGGAAGCTTATGGGAGCTTCCGGAATCTACGAAGGTCAAGCGGAACCTTCCAGAAGCTTATGGAAGCTTCTGGAAATAATTGGATCCGTATGGAACCTTCCGGAAGCTTGTAGAAGCTTACGGAAACTACTAGAACTTTAACGAAGCTTGTGGAAGCTTCCGGAAACTAGTGGAAGGTTCTAGAAAGTAGTATAGGCATGTAGAACCTTCTAAAAACTAATAGCATCTAAGCACGCTTAGCCACCGCTCTTTGGGAAAGCTCTTGAGAAGCTTCCGTGTTGCGGAATCGATATAGGTCTCATGGTAAACTCATGGGGCGTGGATGAAGTCCGGTATGGCACGTCCGTGACAATAAGCCTTCTATTTAAGTTTAATGAATGAGTTTTTAAACATATTGAAGCAAGAGTGCTTCCAACTTTTTGAAAGGCATTTTGTAAAGGTGGACAACACTATAATAAAGAATGGAGAAATCTGTGCCAAAAAAATAAGTTGGAAATTTGAGACGATTTCTTTTAGGCAAGCGACTTTCTAAGAGACAAATGGTGAAGAGGCCCACGCTTCCACCTCTCAAACTAAGCCAACAAAGGATTCTGTCGGCATTAGATGTCTAAAATAAAAACAGAGAAGAATGGTGGAGTTTTATATCTCTATTTGTAGTGATTATTGTCACACTGATTTCTCCTTTGCCTACTTTTGATTGTTAAGAATACTCTAAGTGCTTAGTACAAAAGTCTTATTAACGCCATGTTAGCCGAAGTTCCTCTCTTCGTCTCCACTATTACACCATTAAGAAACGCCATTTTTTGTGATGTCTTTTGCAGATGCAAAATCACTTCGGTGATGTCTCTAGGACAGAGCAGGATGTCTAGCAAGACAAAAGGACGTTTTATGCGTCTTCTAAATACCGTAGCAACTTAGGCATTAGGTGAAAATTCAGGTTACAAAAAGGCCTTTTGTAATGGCACGTGAGAGAAAAAACAAAGTGCCCGCGCACTTTTGACAAGGCACTTAACGTGCCACAATGGTGCCAGCAACCCCGAAGCGGGGGGTCGAACCAATGACCATCGGCTACAACATGTGTTGGGCGTTGCAACAGTGGCACTCTGACAACACTGCTCTCTGTCGGGCACACCTTCCAAGCCAGCCTATTTGTGTCAATGGAGATATTCGGTGTCCTATTCATGAAACGGCCCACACTTTGGTATAGTTTTAATATTAAACCATTCTTCCTTAGCCAAAACAGCGCCACCGTCAACTATGCGGGCAACAATTCAGGCATCCGCTCCCAGCAGTAGAAGGGCATTTGTTCACCTAACTCGGGCTGCCTTACGGGGCCTTTTAGTGACCCCATTTTGCACGAAATGTCGCTTCGGTGAGAGCTCTATGTCCTACAGTGGTGGTTTTGATTCACACTGTGGCCACTATTGAGTTACTATTTCTTTGATTGGATACTATACATAGGCTTGCAATAAGAACTCGACAAGACTCCATTGCTTGCATGTCTAGCGGCCCACATGAGTTGGTGCCTTAGTTTCAAAGCAACTAGATGAATTGATTTGGACGCCAGATTGAAATGTAATGTGGGGTTGTATCATAATAGGGTATCAATATACCATTAGGCATATTACGATCTTCTTGAGGAGAGCAACCGAACATCGGCAATCTCGTGCAACATTCGTTGGTCCTTTCAGGTGTATGGTAATACTTGAAAGCGTAAGGATGTAGGTGATGTCATAATGAGAGTCTTCTTGTGAGGGGGTGTGTATGAAGTGAAGAGCGTACATTATGAAAGTGAAAGTTATTTTTGCACTTGGAATGATTGAAACTTTGAGGGCTTGTATCTCCTACATTTGTTGTTCGTTTGGAATGAAATTTGTAGGGTTGGATTTCAATTCAAGTCTAGTAAGCAACAAAAGCATAAAAGACAAAAGGAAGATTGATGCACCGGCCGGGAATCGAACCCGGGTCTGTACCGTGGCAGGGTACTATTCTACCACTAGACCACCGGTGCAAGGATATCACCCATGTAAGGGTATCGCCGCTGCCGGGGATCGAACCCGGGTCACCCGCGTGACAGGCGGGAATACTTACCACTATACTCAGAAACGCCTCTTCGGCTTAATTGAAACGATTGAACACACAAACGGGCAAAACCCGGAAAGGCCTAGAGGGCCGTCACGCCCCCCACAGACGGGTGACGGAAGCCGGATAGATAGCAGGGAGCCAAACTAAATTGTTAACCATCAATGCAGACAGAGAACAAAAGCTGTCAATGCAGACAGACAAGGAGCAGTGTGACCAGGTACAACCGGAGTTGAAACCAAAGTCAAATCCCAGACCAATTAAGGCCAAGGCAAAGAGATCCAGCACAGAGCCAGAACCAGGCGGAATCGCCAATTAATCTAGCATTAAGCACAGAGCCAACAACTAGAAGCTGTCAAAGTAGACAGAGTAACCTTGCACAACCAGGGTTGAAGCGGAAGTCACTTCCCAGACCATCTGAGGCCAAGGGAAAGAGATACAGCACTGAGCTAGTATCAAAACTGAGTTATTCCATCAACTAAGAGGCAAAAAACTCCTTTAAGCAAAGGCGAGGAAAGCCCTGCCCTTGGACTGTGAAAGCAAAACTACTCAACCAACAAGTCGAAAATTAATTGCTCGCAAGATCTGAGAGATCAGAAGATAACTGATTGCCAGTCGGAGCAGTCGGAGCTGAGGACGTCCCCAAAGTCTTCCTCGTCCCTGATCAAGAAGACTTGAAGAGGAAAGAAGTCTGATCTTGTCCATAGTCGAAGTAGACCAGATGGTCACCCAAATGGATCCGTTGAGGAAAAAAGCCTTCGCAAACAAATCAGTCTGTCGCTGGAAAGCTGCAGAGGACAGAACTGAAAAGTTGTCTCCGGGACAAGATGCAAAAAGAAGTGCTTGATTCTGAGCTTGTTCGGTGTTAACCAGAATACAAGACCAGTTGGTACCAAAACCAAAGCCAGCCAGAAACAGAGGGTCCCTTGCAGAAAAAAGAACCTCCATATCTTGAAGCAAGAAAAGGCATATTGCACACCTTCTCTGCAAGAACGAAAAATCAAAGTGTCCCCTCTTGGGAGAGAACACAAAACAACCTGTGAAGTGTGGTTGCTGCCGAGACATGCATAGCGCAATGGCAACGGCACTTGATGGTGGAAATCCAAGATCGCCCAAGATCGCCTACTCGCCGCCTTGACGACTCCAAGTTCATCTCTGAAAGTTGTAGTAGTAAAAACCTTCATCTCCAGTCGACTGTGCTGCATGGTCATTGAGGCTTCTCCTCGATGTCGCGATGCGCTGTTGTCTGGTTAGGTTCTTCAAGAGAAAGAACAAAGAAACCCTTGCGGTGGGGTTGCTGGTGAAGAACTCACTTTGTCTGAATTACCCTTACTCGACTCCATGTACCTGAGAGAGCCGCTCCTAAAGAATTCGACAAAACTACCTCCCTACACCCTCTGCACCAACCTCCATAACTCCAAGAAGATCTCTAATCCTATTCTGAAAAGGAAAACAAGCTAAACTCCATTCTCCCAACCCAACGGTGATGAGGATCCAGAAAGAAAGAAATGCAGGCAACTAAGCTTCACAAAAGCCACTAAAAGATTGAAGAAGCGACTTCTTGGCGCCTACACTCTCTCCTCTGCTTACCACTGTATTACAACAAATTGAGGTGCATCTGCTGACCTAACCAGAAGCGAGCGAAACCTTCCCCCGCCTCTGCAAGCTGGAGCAAAGCCCCCGCCTCTGCAAGCAGTACTTACCACTATACTACAACGACCTACCCGGCGGTTCCGGGTATCAACGCCCCGCAGATGTGTCCGCAAGACGTCGGATCCCAAATCCTCAGAAGAAGATACCGATTTTCCTTATCAACTGCAAATGAAGAACAAAACCAAGGCTGCGAACACACCTCCGGCAATAGTGCAGCGTTTTGAAATCTTGCCGCCTCAACATGAATCCCAAAAAATGAACCGATTGCGAAACATGAGCACCTCGTACCTACCCTCGTGTGTACACAGCTCCGCGCTCGCTATCGCTGCATCCCAGTAGTGAACTTTTGCAACGCACCTCCGAGCTCGCCAAGCAGGCACCCACGGCAGCTTTCACCTTGGTCTCTCAACAAGTTTGCCACCAACTCTCAAACAACTTCACAATAAAGACAAAGGAAATATAAAAACTCAATATATCTATAATAGAATTATATAAACTACAAAGATCAAAATATATTGATCGAGGCTCACCACCCAACCATTGAGAAGTGATCACTAAAAGAAGTGTCTCACATTCTCACCCCTAAGCCTTTATATACTAGTTCCTTCCCAAAAGGAACTAGAGTCTATCTCAGAGTATGTCTCAAAGTCTATCATATTCATAGATCTTTCTAGATCATTCTATCTCCTTTACTCCTATATCCGGAGTAAAGCTAATCCATAAATCCTTCTAGGTTCTTCTATCTTTTCAACTCAGAGACTCTTCTAGATCTTTCTATCTTCTTTACTTCTATATCCGGAGTAAAGATAATTCATTACCATCAGTAGTCTAATTCTAGTGTAACTCATCTTGAGTTGTTTACTTCTTGTACACATGTTGTCAATCTTGGAGTGGTCTGACTCCAATGCACTAAATATGGAGCTGAGTCTAACTCCAGTGCACATGTTCTCAATATGAAGTTGTCTGACTCCAGTCCATCCATCCTCAACTTGGAGTTGTCTGACTCCTTTCATCATGTGTTTACACACAGCCACATGTGATTAGAAGATTTCATTCATCCATCTATTATCTTGAATTACCTTACAATCAGGTGCTATAATTTCAATAACAGAAAGAAAGTGACAAGTTAGGGTTTAGAGTGAAATTGATTGAGCGGATTTGATCTTCCTTTATGAGGGCGATCTCATGCATGATGTTTTGGGTTGATGTGGGATTTTGGTTGTCATTAGGGGAAAAATGAGCTCTCCAACGGGCCTTGTAAGGCAGCCCGGATTAGGTGGGCTGCCTGCCCAAAACCCCCTCTGTCGCTGTCAGCAGGGGTCTGAAACGCTGCCCGAAGCGGACGGAGGGGAGTTGCGTGGCCGGATTTTGCCTTGTTGGCGAGAGGGCGTGGCGGTGGTTGTTGAGCGCCAATCCTTGGGATTTATTGCTCGGCGATTAATGAAGTGCCTCGATCCGTTGCCTCGATCCCCGGATTGTCAACTTCGAATTGCTGCCACAACGGTCTGGGCGCGATGGCGCCACCGGCTCTACGCCGTTCAGCACCAAGAAAACGAAGCGCCCTCTTCTGCTTCAAGCAAGTCGTTGTTGGCACTGTGGGACGCACAGTCGTATGTGATTTGCGGGAAAGATTCCGAGTGGCGATGGCGCCCCAGACCGGAGGAGCAAAATTGAGATTGCAATTCATTTCTTGGCAGCGTCCGCTGGCAGCGACGGCGGCGAGGGGTTGTTCTCAGTCGGCGACCAAGGTTTCAACGAAGAGATGAAAACTGATGTACTTGAAGGGAAGGTAAGTTAACCTAATTCGATAAACCTTTGTGGGGTGTTCAGGGGCTACTGGGTTTTTGAGCAATTTGAATTTCGATTTCATTAGCCCTTGCTGCCACAACGGCATAAGGCAATGTAGGTTTCGTGGTCGATAGCGCTTGTAGATGCCACGCAGGTCTATCGAATTAGGTTCGGAGTATTTGAGGTTGTGAATTCAGTTTTTCATTGGGTGTAGGAGGTGTCCGAAGATCAGAACAAGTTCTCTCGAATAACAGCAAATCACCAAGTGTGACCAGGGGAGATTCAATCAAGATTACCGACTGTAGGGTCCACGATGGCAGCAAGGGCTGAACGAAGCAATCAGTACATTCCCCACTTTGCACTGGACACACGCTATGCCCCGGTCATGAGACGAGGTTCTACGCAAGTGGAGCTGTGCATGAGGAGCTCGTTTCCAACACGGAGGTTGCGTGGAGACACGAACATTGACTTGTGGATCAATGGAGACATTTACCCTGTTGACCCAATGACAGGGAAGCCACCTCCAATCAAGTCGCTAAAAGAGTTTGTTGAATTCATATGTCATGGAGAGCAGGGTCTTCGCGGATATACGCACAGGCTGCTGGATCATTGTGTACATGGTTCTACAGAGGAGGAGACGCGGATCCAGTTGGCACAGTTGAGCGAAGAAGTGCTTCAGCTTAGAGGCGAAGCTCTGGCCAGCAACTCAAGGGCAGCCCAAGATGTCCAATTGGGGAGAATGCGTTGCCTTGAGTTAGAGAAGAAATGCAGGGATTTGCAAGCTGAATTACAGGCTGTCCGTGATTGCCATGCCCAAAGGGTGGAGCAATTGGAGCGCCATGTGCGGGGTCTCCAAGAAGACGTTGACCGCTGCCAGCGGAGGGCCAGCTTCGAGAAGGAGACCCCCATGGGCATGCGAAATAGGAGGAGGGCTCTCAGAGGGATTCACGAGTTAAAACCTGGATCAGGTGGATCAAAAGCAAGAGTGAAGCTTGTGCGGACAGTGCTGCAACCAGATGTGGTGCAGTTTGTTGTCGAAAGGAATCGAGAGAACCGGAAGTGCTCTCGACTGCGGGGGGATAAAGAGTCCCAAAATAGGACTGCAGTAGCACTAGCTCGAATTTTGTCACGGCATGAAGGTGTAGCGCTCGCTTCTCAGCCTGCAATGGCACATGTTCAGTCAGATATTGCGAAAAATGTGCTCAAATCGATTGGTAAGAGTATTGGACCGGACAAAATTCTTGCTGCTTGCGACCAGGCAGGGGTTTCCCATCGGGGATATGGTGCTCTCTACAAATCTGTGAAGGCTCCCATTGCTGCTCTGAACAAAGGAGTCTCCGGGAGTATTTTGCCGAGCCCCTATCACGTGAAACTGCTTCGGCAGGAGTTAAATGCAAACCTGCCACAGTATATTGGCGAATACTACCATGCTGAAGGTCGACTTACGCTGCCAGCAAGTTCTAAGAAGAACAAGAAGTCCGAGGACATGGTAAAGGAAGTCGTTTTGACTGACAAGAATTCCCTATTCACAGACCTTGAGGTGGTCCAAAGGAGCATGGTGATCTTCTACGGCATCACGGAAGAAGGTAACGTAATCACCTCAGACTGTTGTTTTCAGAGTTTGCTGCCAGCAGGGTTAGTTATCAATTAACCGTGACTTACACATCCACTCGCCATGTTTCCACAGAGTTAAGAGGGGCACCGCTGGTATTTGTCATGAAATTGGACGAGGCCGAGATTGTCAATGGCAAGAAGTTTGAACGGGTCAGCATCACATTGATGAATAGGGCGCTCGACCCAGACATTCAGAGAAACCATGCCCTGTTTTTCTCAGTCCAGTCGGAGCAGGAAATCTGGCCAGTGGCAACCTTTCAAGTGGAAAAAGAGTCCTACGAAGTTCTGTCGTGGATATTTGGGAAATCCAAATTTCCATCTGTGATTGCAGCACAGTCCAGTGGCGAGAAACTCACGGTCCCTGAAGTTGGAGAATTCCATGTGGAGTGGCATCTCGCTGCGGACATGAAGACGATCAAGTGTATGTACGGGCTTCAGTCGGGGCCGTCGTGTGCGATGAACTGCATATACTGCGAGCAGAAGAGGGCTAAGCCTACCGTAGGGACAGCAAGCCAGGCGAGTGCTGCCATCAGAAAACGTGGGAAACCAAACTGGGTGGGGGGACTGTTTGCCAACTCTGTGGAGCCAGAACCATGTGACATGCGTGCACATACAAGGTGGAGGCCTATCTTGCCAATTCCGTTGCAAAGAGTGCACATTTGTACACTTCACGCCCTAGTTCGCCTAGCGGAGAAGATTGTGCATCAACACATCATTTATGTCTGGAACATACAAGATCAAAGACTGAGGGCTACAGCCATAGAGCAAATGGAGAAGTCCTTGTCAGCTATCGGGGCTCACGGTGGCAATGTGGAGATTAGAAAGGATCCGAAACTGAGTGGCAGCACAGGGAATGTGCCACAGAAGCCATCTTTCAGTGGGGTTGTTGCTAGCAGACTATTTAAACCAAGCGTATGGTCTGGAAACGACAAGGCCTGGAAAGACATATGTCAAGCAGAGAGCAATAATAGTGGCGGCGGTGCACATCGTAGGGCAAGGGCTGCTATGTGGCAAGCCTTTGAAGAGGTTCTACCATATTTCAGCGGCTTGGTGCTGACAGCAGAACAACGACTCCAGTTCAAAGGGAAGATAGAAACGTGGGGGAGAACATTTTTGGAGGCCTTCGGAGAGGAGCATGTGTCGCACTACATGGTGAGTTATATGAACGAGGTTTGGGATGAATTAGGGGTTGATGGCTGACCTCACTTTTGTCAATTCTCTATCCAGGACTAACCTTGGAGTGGCTGCTGACAGCATGTAATTGTCAGGCATGGCAGTTGGTTTGTGGAGGAATACGGTAGTCTGGCCGTATGGAGTTGCCAGGGTATGGAGAAATCCCATCATCAAGCGAAGGCAGCGAATCAAGCGCATACAGCTCACGGTGGTGGCAAAGAGCGCATCAGTGTTATTTTGCAACAATTCCAACATTGGTACCGAAATATACAGCATCGGTATAAGAAGAAATTAGAGTGCACCAGGGTTCTAAATACCCCGGACGATGAGGCCCGCATGGAGGCTACACGTAGAAGGCGAGAACAGTGGCATCGATCAAATGCTGCCAGGGCTTTGGAGAATTGGCGGTCAAGGCGACGGCGTGTTGGCAAAGCTTGGGTGTGTGATAACACCGTTGGAGGTGATGGAGCCAACAATGATCAAGCAAGAGGATCTGCCAACGAAGATGACCCCGGGGAGGAGGGCAACAATGTGGATCTTGAGGAAGGACGCAACTCAATTGACGGTGACGACGCTGGCAACAACGTGGACAGCGATGACGCTGGCAACGAGCCTGTATGAATTGAGTACAAATTATGCGTTCTAAACTCATTGGATGGACATCTATAATGTAGCAAGTTTTTAATTTTTTTTAATTTTTTTGATCGGAGTAGACAGTGGTTCTTCTTTAACATGTTTTTTGGTTTCATTCTAGAATAGCCATTTACGGATAGATTTATCAAAAAATGAGGATTTTTTCGAGCAATTCCCTAAAATGGCTTATCCATTGCTAAGTTAATCTCGATAATTATTAAAGAGGCACCCATGGAGAAGAAGGGGAGTCCACTGACAGTGAGGTCGCTGGCAGCAATGAGGACAGTGACGACGCGAGCAATGGCCGTGTGTGACTTGACCGCAATGTGCCTTGGTAATTATGTTATACCTATGTAGAATGTGGTTGGCAACAATGTTTTTTTTGAATGAGTTAGACCATGTTTCTCCCCTAAACTTGTTTTGTGGTTATTTCACTAGAAAGACCAATCCAAGGGATTATAACTCTTCATAATGATGAATTCAATGAATGTGTCTTAGTAATCATACATGTTACTCATTTGATAATTTTAATTTTAATTTTAATTTTAATTTCTATGCCGGTTTTTCTTTAATCCACAACAAATGGGGAAGTGAGGTGTAAGGCCGTGACAATGATTGGTAATTAAGGTCAATGTGAGGTTCCAACCAACTCTTGTTAACATCCCTTCAATAAATGAAGCCTAAGGGTCTCAACCCCCCCTTAAACCTCGGCTGTCGATTTGGCTGGCGGTTGACTCTTGTAAGCGCATACGGGGCTTCGGCCTTGCTATATGTCGTTGACTCTAGCGCGGTTCTCTTCCTCTCTTCTTCCGCTGTCCTCTTGCTTCCAGCAAGCCCCCTTGCGGTTGCACTGACACCCAAGTTCCGTGGGCTCCGTGCAGATCCTCAGGAGCACGCACCTCCTTCGAGCCGTTGAGAGTCGCAAGAATGTGCTGAGGCCGTGCGACATCATCATCTTGAGGTGTGTGGGGGCCGTGGGGGTTTTTGGGCGCGGGAAGCTGCAGCCTGAGGAGCGGGCCGTGGAGGAGGGGGCGTGGTGACTTTCTAGCGGGAGGAGCTTCGGCGCAAGGAGAAGGTCAGGAGGTGCGGCGAAGGGGAGCGGGGTGCGTTGTGTGAAGCGGGGGAGAGCTGTCGGAAGCGGGGAGGAGCTGTGAGGAGTGCGGGAAGGGGCAGTAGCTCTGAGGAGCTGGGGACCGGGGTGCGCTGCGAGGAGCGGAGGAAGGGGCAGTACCTGTGACGGACAGGTTGCGCTACGAGGAGCGGAGGAAGGCGCAGTAGCTGTGAGGAGCGGGGAGCGCTGCAAGGACCGGAGGAAGGGCAGCGGCTGTGAGGAGCAGGGAGCGCTGCGAGGAACGGAGGAAGGAGCTGCAGCGTCGGCAGCACGGCGGAGCAGCGGCGCAAGGAGCTGCGAGAGAAGGAGAGGGGGCGCAAAGAGCTCGGGCACATTCAGGAGCTGTGACAGAAGGAGCTGCGGCACAAGGAGGTTAGGCGAAGGGGGCGAGCTGCACGTCTTCACGCGCGGACAGTGAGGAAATTCAAGGTAAGTTGCCCATCCATTGCTAAGTTGTTCTCTTCTGATTGTCTATTTCCTGTAGAGTTGGAGTAAATCGGCCATGGCAAAGTTGAGAAGGGTCGTTCAGCCATGGCCGCGAAGGTCCTCCAAGCTGTGAGGATTTTTGGGTAAGAACTAAACTACAGTAATCTGCAAGAATAATCCCAATTGCTTGTGGTCTTCCCTTTTTCAGCTGCCATGCGCGATCCCCCTTTCGTAAAACGTGTTGTTTTTGCACTACCAGCGCCAGGGATGTCGAGCCGTAGGAAGGGAAAGGAGGCCGTCGTGAAGAAGGAGGTCGTCGAGGTTGCTGACAGCAAGGAGGATGGCAACGATGTTGAGACGCCGTGGGATGACGCCTTCGACTTGGACGGCTTACCCCCTGCACTTCATGCACAGCTCCACCACCTCGCCCCATTTCTGCTGGGTAGGCACGCTGCGGATTACGATGAGGACTTCTTCGCCCGCACCTTGCAGCTCTCCAACAAGGGGCTCAAGTTCAGTGACCTCAGCGGCGACAAGCATTGCAGGAAGGCCGACTTCATCGACAGATGGCCAGAGCGTTCTTCTGGGCGGCACTACGTTGCTGACTGTGAGGATCCGGAGGCCCAGAGGAAATACTGCGAGATGTACCGGTGGACTTATGGAGGTGACCCCGACAACTGGGCATTCGGGACCTCCTTTCTTCGGGCTTGCCACCTCTACTTTGAGAAGGGCGTGGATGTCAACTTCGCCCAGAAGGCGGAGGCAATCGTGAAGGGGCGTGAGAAGCTGCCAGGGCGTAATCCGCAGAAGTTGACTCCCCCGGCCTTGAGGGAGCAGATTGAAGCCATTATCGACTTCCTCGCTGGCCACATCCCCGGTGCTGGCAGCAAGGGCAAGGGAGGAGGGGCGGAGTCGAGCGGAGGAGCCAAGCCACTTGGAGCCACCTCCAAGGCTTTGATCACGGCCGCGGAGGCGAAGAAGGTCAGGGGACCTAGATCCCTGCCCCCTCCTGCCAAGGCCGTGGCTGAGAAGAAGGCCGTGAAGGCCCTTGCTGCCGTTGCCATCAAGGTGCAGCCCTTGGTGGCAACGGATCCGAAGCAGGTCCTGGAGCAGCAGCGCCTCAAGAAGAAGTCCTTGGAGGCGGCACTTCTGAAGGTGGAGGCCAGCCGGGACCGCGTGAAGGTCGACCTTGCAACCCAGCGGGACTACATCAAAGCCAAGGAGGCCGAGGAGTCCAAGCTCTATGACGACATCTTCTCCGCCCGCGAGGCCTCCAAGAAGGCCGCGGCTGATGGCAACGACCAAGAGAAGAGGCGCTTTGATCACGCGGCCCGCTTAGGCCAAGACAAGCTGGGGCTTGCAAGCAAGGCACTGATGGAGGCCCAAGCCCGCATTGACAGGGTCTACAAGAAGTTGGAGGAGATGGAAGCCGATGAGCAGAGACGCCACGCCGAGGTCTCCGCGCTGACAGCGGAGATCTCGGCCTTGGAGTTGGCTTCAGCTTTCTTGCGCCCGAAGAAGGTGCTGGCTCGTTATCCATTGGAGTTCCAGGTGTTGCCAATAGCCCTGAACGACCCATGCCCCTTCTGCGAGCGTTACTTCGTTGACACCTGCTGCGTACCTTTGTTCTGCGGCTGCTTGGCACATCCCCATTGTATGTTTGAGGCAGTCTTCTCCCAGGACGCCCGGTGCCGTCGATGCGAGCGGGGGATGACTGGAGGGTGGCTTGGGCAGTGGGGCTTCGACCTTGACTCCAAGGCCGCGGAGGAACTACGCCTCACGGAGGAGATCCTTCTGGCCGAGCCCGCTTCACCACGTGCTGGCAGCAAGAGGCCCGCTGCCCCCTCAGTGGCCGCGCTTCCGTGGAAGAAGGCCAAGGGCGACCAAGGTTTGTGGCCCCTCATCCCATCTACCCATTTCTTGTTGCCTGCCTTGCTGTTACATTTACATTTTCTTGTTTTCTAACTCTTGTTTGTTGCCGGCAACTGCAGAGGATGCTCTCCCCGACTCAGACTCCCTGGCGTTCGATCCCACGCAACGCTCTCCTCAGGAGACCCAGGCAGCCCTATCTGGAGATGGGAACAAGGACTCATCCGCCACCACGCAAGGACCACCTGAAGCAGAGAAGAACGAGGACGACACCAACATGGAGGGACTGTCGAGCCTTGTTGAGGCAATTGCCACAAACGCAAACGTGGAGTAGATTCCCACCTTGGATAGTTTTGTAGGCCGGGTTAGGGGTTTGCTGGCAGCGACTTCTGGTCCGGACTTTTATGGGCCACCTTTCTTAAACTTTTCCGAACTTGAAAACAATTTGCCTCTGGACTGCCATGTCTCTTTGAAAGATATGGCATTCTTGTAACCCTTCCTTTTTATTCGCAACTGTATTTCTTCTTTATTGTGGACTGCTGACAGCAAGGGCTGCTCTTTAGCCGCCATTTTTTTTTTCTTCTTTCATTATTCGCCACCATGGTCCCTTTCAATTTTGGCCATTGTTGTTATTTACCATCTGCGACCTACTTCATCTCTTATGTACAACTGTTTTTTATTTTTATCTTGTTCTATTAGAATCGAGCGTGGTTCTTTTTTTATTTGCAACCTTCATTTTTTCGTCTTTGTTGGCACCAAGAGCTGCATTGTGCCCGCCGTTGCCAGTTCAGAGCACCAGGTTCACGAAGGAGCCAGCCTCTTCGGAGGAAGTAACAAACTTTACATTCCTTCCTAATTACTTCATAATTGTCAAGTGCCAAACTCCATTTTGTGCCTCTGAAGGGTCATGTGCTCTATTGTATGCAATTGTTTTTCTTTTCTTATTTTGCGCTGGCAGCAGGCTCCAGCGTCAATGGCGCCACCACAAGTTCGAAGCAATTTTGCGATTCAGACCCAGGCCCTCTGAAACCCCGGCCATTCTTCAGACTTCTTGTATTTTATTCTATTTTTCATTTTGCACCCTAGGATTCACCACTGGTAATTGTAACTGTTTTTCTTTTCTATTTCCGCTGGCAGCACGAAGATCAAGGGTAATCACAAATTTGCCTCCATATAACACGTTAATACAGGATGTCCCACAGAAAGTCCTGAATGGTAAGCAAAACCACTACCTGAACTCGCTAACGACTTCGCGAAGAACCTAATGACTTCCCACATACTGTGACTACCCATCCCCGAAATCACTTTTCCTACAGCTCCACAATCTTCATCCTTTTGGGAACCGTGACATCCGCAGCTGTAAGGTGTCTCTCATGGCGCTGGTTGATCTGCATCCAACAAATCCTGTCATTTTCGTTTGCTGGCAGCAAGGAGCTCTGAACAGCCAATTCCCAACACATCAAAACGACTACATGAATTCGGCTAGACTCGTACCTTTTTCTCACGAACACCGTTGGCCTCTATCAAAACCAGGTTGTACTGCCCAGGCACGTCATCTCCAAGTGCCATTGCAATTTCGTGCCGCAGGTGGGATACTGGCCAACCCTTGCCAACTTCGAATGTTGGCAGCAAGTTCCCCCTAAACATACAAGACACTTCCACCATCACCTCCTCTGGTAGGTGATCCAAGGCTTCCCACTGACTGTTGGCAGCCCCCCTATACCTTGTATACATGAACCTGGTGTATAATGTTTGTCTTCCCACGTGATAGCGGAAAACAATGCTGGTCCTGTTGGCAACGCACTTGATGACATCTTGGCCAATGTGGAACTTCTCGTTCCACCCTGGGTTCATTAGACTGCTCAGCAGAGCCTCGGATGGACTACTCAAAACAAACAATGTAGGTGTCCGCCTAATGCTGTCAGCAGCTACCGCAAACAAATCAACCATAACATGGATTGGCATAAACCATTGCTGGTGGACGAAGCTGCTACCAGTTGTTGCTTTCATAGCATTTGCAAAATCGAGAGTGAGCTTTGTTCTAAACGCCTCAGATGTGTGCATGTCTGGCAAAGGCCACTCCACATCGTTGAACCCTGGAAGCGGGAGTGCTTCAACCTTCCCGTACAGCGTGTCACCTGTTGGAGGCAAATACAGACCACCAAGGAAGAATGTACCTATGTCCAGCAACTCCGCGTGGCTCTGTCGATTCCGTGTTGCCTCCCCAATCTCAACATGGAGCACAAGAATGGGACCAAGGATAGATGCGGGATGTACCCAATCCTCCGAAACCGACGCGTACAGGTAGTTTGCCATTCCCAATTTGGTTGCTGCCTCCGCAGGATCCAAGCGCAGATGCCTTGGTTGATATGCATGTTGCACAAGCACCTTATCGAGGTCGCATGCTCCATGCTCCGTGGAGATCCAAGAGAAATCTCTGATCTGCGCTTTGAAGGCCCCCCGAAAATTTTCTCCACCATGTCGCCTTGCCTCTCTACCCCAAGGCCCATCCGAAGCTGGTTGCAGCATAACCCATGAATCACGATCCACCTTCATGGGGATCCAGTTGCCCTCCAAGTCTTGAGTATTATGCAGAATGACACTCTGTACGAGGGAGTTTGGCCGTGAAGCCATACCACTAGAATGCATGAAATTTTCGACTGTGAACTCAAAAACTTACAAATGGTGTCGTCGCTGTCATCATCCGCCAGAACTACACGCTGTCAACAAACCCTCCGCCATCACGAACGGCTGAAACCTGCGTCCACGGCCTCGCAACCAAGGTACGACCTACCCTAAAACCTCATCCCGAAACCCCAATTCCCAACTCAGGTACTCTCTCCAACCTATGTGGATGGCAGACCGCTGGCAGCGTTGGAAGACCACTACAGCTAAACCCTAAATCTCTACTGCACAATGCGTGACCACCCACAACCCAAATCGAACAACTTCGCCCAGCCTTTGGAGGCCTCCACCGCTCCATCCTGCTTGACAACGCAACAACGACAACTCTCTCAGGGGAACGCATGAGGTTCGGAATGACCGTTGGCAGCATTTCGACATCAACACCTTGTGCACGTTGCATCTCAAAGGGGGAGCGGCAATTCGATTTCGGTAGGTGGCCTGTGGAGTCAGTTTCGCAGGCGTTCATAAAGCCCACCACCGCTGACACCCTTCTGCAATGCTCGAATTCCGTGCGCGAAGAGGCTCCGTTCTCGACCTGCGGGACTACACGCGCGGGGGAGGGAAGCCTTCCTGCGCGACCATTGGCCGGACCCCCCCATTCGCGATTTGGCTCGCTTTTGGCGACCTGCTGGCACAGTTGGTGCCAGCAGGTAAAGTGCACGGGCATGCCCAAAACTTTGGCACGGAAAGCATGGAAAAGGCCCGTTGGAGACCCCAAACTGCTCCTAATGAGATGCGCCTTCGTTTAGTGTTGGTGGCTGTCACCTCCTGCTTCCTCGCTGTCAAGGGTTTGTTGGACGGTGACGGCTCACTCATAATAAAGAATTCCTTTGAGACCCATTTCCATTGTTGTGTTCATTGGACGGAGGTGTTAGAAAATTCAAGAGAATAAATGTGCTATGAGTTAGGTCTGTGCCCTAGTTTCTACCTCTTCCTTAATCTTGGTGATTTCCGTTGCTTGTTTGCAATGGATGTTGGGAGGGGGACGCATCTAGCGTGGCTGTTGATGATATATTTCAAGCGGAATGCCAAAACATTTTAGGAGCCAAAACCACAGCTACCTAACCTTCCTGCGTTGAATCGGCTCCTAATGAAGTCTTGGGAGTATGACAAGAACGATGAGTGTTTCCACAAAGTCTACTTGTGGGGGAAGGCTGAGGGGTTTCCTTTCTCGACTTTCTTGGCTCAATTAGAGCTCTCGTACAAACTCTATAAGAGTTGTTCAACGAACCCGATTACCATTGATACTACTTCGGAGGAGTTATCTTCAGACGGTTTTGTTTCAGATTCCTCCTGCGTTAGTTTAGTGGCTCAATCGGCTGGGTTACCTTTAAGAGATTGCGTATCTCCTACTCCTGGTGGCACATTGTCTGATCATCCCCTGTTTGATCCTGTGATACCTCCCCTTGGAGTATCTGATGGCGTTGACTCTGGTTCTTTAGGGCTCGCACTTATAGATGGTAGTATTCTTCAAGATAGAGCCGAGCAGTTGGTTGATGTTGTTGTTGTTTGTGGCAATGTCCAACTTGCTTCTGCCTCTGTAGGGGAGATGGTGCGGGTATCCTCCGATTCCATGGATTGTGAAGAAATTGTTTGTGTTTCTTCTATTCCTGCATTTGATACAGGGGTAATGGCGCGATGCATGTGGAGGTTGTTAACCGGGCTCCTAGATCCAGCTATGGTTAAAAGGGTTCGTCTATAGGGATTACATTCCACATCAAGGTGTTGCAGGGGATTTGTAGAAAAGGATTACATTCCTACATTAAAGGTGTTGAGGAAGATTTGTCTAAAGCTTCCAGCTCGGCAATTGTGTTGGGATCTTTTCGTAGGAGCTCTATGTCCTACAGTGGTGGTTTTGATTCACACTGTGGCCACTATTGAGTTACTATTTCTTTGATTGGATACTATACATAGGCTTGCAATAAGAACTCGACAAGACTCCATTGCTTGCATGTCTAGCGGCCCACATGAGTTGGTGCCTTAGTTTCAAAGCAACTAGATGAATTGATTTGGACGCCAGATTGAAATGTAATGTGGGGTTGTATCATAATAGGGTATCAATATACCATTAGGCATATTACGATCTTCTTGAGGAGAGCAACCGAACATCGGCAATCTCGTGCAACATTCGTTGGTCCTTTCAGGTGTATGGTAATACTTGAAAGCGTAAGGATGTAGGTGATGTCATAATGAGAGTCTTCTTGTGAGGGGGTGTGTATGAAGTGAAGAGCGTACATTATGAAAGTGAAAGTTATTTTTGCACTTGGAATGATTGAAACTTTGAGGGCTTGTATCTCCTACATTTGTTGTTCGTTTGGAATGAAATTTGTAGGGTTGGATTTCAATTCAAGTCTAGTAAGCAACAAAAGCATAAAAGACAAAAGGAAGATTGATGCACCGGCCGGGAATCGAACCCGGGTCTGTACCGTGGCAGGGTACTATTCTACCACTAGACTTAAAACCCATCTTCGGGCAATCGATTAGAAACACGCGGAAAACGCCGAAGGGGAAAATCCCCGGAACAGAAGGCCGAACCGGCCAGCCCAGAGCAGAGCCCCAGACCACACCCCGAACAACCTCAGGATGGAACACAAACGGAAAACACAAATCCTAACGGAAAAGCGAAGCAGGAACTACCGAGAAGCCCCAGGCTGCACCCCGAGGAACCTCAGGATGAAAGAACAAAAGAAACCCAACAGACCGAGACGGAACAGTGGCATGCAGAAACTACACGTGAACTGAGACAAAGTCACAGAACTAAGACCCAGGAGATCAAGAAAGGGGACCAAAAGGCCGACTGCGAAGCTAGAAAGCGGGGAGATTGAATATCATCCGGGAGAGAAAGCTGATCGGAGAAGGTCGGGTCGGCCGTCGCTTGAAGATCTTCATTCTCCACCTCAAGTTGCAAATCGTCCAGGAGCTGGCCAATAATAGCGTCGGCAAGAGACTCCGCCTCATCGAAGTGAGCGGTGTCAGAAACATGAGTCGCCTGATCATCCTCAGGCAGAGAGCGAGAATCGGCCCCCGAAGAGGCGCTGTCGTCAGAGACCGGATCACTCCGTTCAATACGTGACGAAGAGTATCTATTCGCTAAAACCCTGGGGAGAAAGTCCCTGTGAGGCGTTGGGTTCCACTTCGGCTTGCCAGCAACCTCCGAGCAGAAGAGATCCGCTTGGCTCCAAATGGCCGTGAAAGTTGACTCCATAGCAGAATGCTTGTCTGGGCTACGCTTCTTCCTAAACTTCTGAAGCTGTCTCCACGCCGCCATACCCACCTGAACCGTGCATTGCCATGACTTATAGAGGGCCACTCCAATATGGAAAGTACCATCCTTAAGATCATGGTTACAATGCTGACACCAGATGTACCATAACATCGTGCAGCGCATAACGTGCCAAGGAGTGTTACGATTGATCGAACAGGGGGAACCCGTGTCCCAAGAGATGTCTTCGTCCGGATTAGCTACACCAGGACCTGGGCCTCGAGCTTGTGGCCGGCCGATTTCCCCGTAGAGGGCACCGTGCCAGTTGAGCATCGGTATCGCAGCACCTGCTAACGATAAGAGGAGGCGGAATTCTACCACTAGACCACCGGTGCAAGGATATCACCCATGTAAGGGTATCGCCGCTGCCGGGGATCGAACCCGGGTCACCCGCGTGACAGGCGGGAATACTTACCACTATACTACAATGACCTACCCGGCGGTTCCGGGTATCAACGCCCCGCAGATGTGTCCGCAAGACGTCGGATCCTTCAATTCCCCACCGGGGTTAAAAACGAAAAAGTAACCAACAAAAGTGACCAGGCGGTTCACCGCCCGGAGGCCAGGCGGCTTGCCGCCTGGGAAGCCAGGCCGAGAGCGGCCTGACTTCACGGGCCCAAGGCCCTGGGCATGGGACGCTTCTCCGAATGAAAATCGTAGAGAGAGGTCGTCCCTTTTGACATCGAGCTTCTAGAGAAACTAACTGCCCTGCAATGCTATGTCTGTCGGTACTAAAGCCAAGCCCTATTCTGCATTTGGACCAAGCTGCACTACGGACAGCTAAATTGTTGGAGTGGGGCGTTGTGGCTGGGGGCGGATGGTGTAAGAGTCCCGGAGTTGCATTCCCTTTGAGTGTAATCGGTGGTAGTGCGGAGTGATGGTGAATGTCGGCTCTTCGGGGTACTGGCGGTGGTCTTCTGCGCCTGGAGTTGCTGGAGAGTGCGCTCCTTCGGTGCTGTTGCCCTTACGCTGGATCTTCAGTTCTACTCCGTTCTTGGGCTGGCTCCATGGTTCCATGTAGCGGGAGCGAGGTCGATATACGGGTGGTGGGTCTCCTCCTGTGTTTTCAAAAAAAATAACCCCCCCACCCCAAAAGAGTGCAATCCTACTTCTAATTGAAGGGCTGAATAAGAAAGACAAATGCTAGCTTCTAACAAAACAACTTGGATTTTGTTACCTGAGAGCATTTAGGGTTGTTGGGGAGGCCTGGGATGGTGGTGATACAGCTCCTGATGTTTTGAGTTCATGTCAACTGTCTTGCTGCTGGTGATGATTGGTGGCGTTCTTAATGCTCTAGTTTTGAGTTACTAGGTTGAGACGCTGCTGACCCGCTGGCTGCTATGGGTTAGGACTCTCTTTAGTGCTGTGAGGGGACTATCGATGACGAAATGACTGGTTATGTTGTGTTCAAGGGTTCTAGGGTTGGCTTATGATTGTTGTAGTCTTGAATGCCCCTGTGCCAAAGGTGCTGGCGTCTTCCAATGGCGGGGAGTGTTGCTCTTGTTGTTTCATTGTGCCTGCGCTTCTTCCCTTTGGTTGTTGTTAGCCCTCCTCTGCTTGTCGGGTGTTGTGCGTGTGTCGCCATGGATGCCGAGAAGGGCTTGTTGTTAGCTTGGGTTTCTCAGGTGTTCCTTCGTCGGGGTGCTGTGCATCCGAATGTGCCTAAGCTCTGGCTTCCTGATCTTCCCCATCTGAGTCATGTACTGCAGGATTCTGATAACTATGTGCTCACCGATCAGTGTCGTCGTGAGATACGGATACTGGGGACCGCTGCTAATTTTACTTTCTCTGAGTATATGGCTGTGCATCGTGCTCATCAGTTGCCTCCTGGTGGGAATGTGGCCAACCCTATCGTGGTAGATGACTATACTGATGCTGTTTCTGTGTTAGACTCTTCTCCCCTGGAGGTGTATTTGCCGAGTGCGGTTCTGGAAGCTTGGGGAGCCGCTTCCAATTGTGATTCACAGAAGTCTCCAGTTGCTCCTGAGACTACCCTTTTGCCTGGGGCCCTGGAGGACACTGGTTGTTCATCGGAGCCAACCGGAACTGATGTGGCTCTTCCCAGAGTGTCAGAGGTGGCGAATGAAACTCCTGCAGTGGGGTCCGATGCTGGCATTGCTCCTGTGTGATACTCTCCTCTATGGAGTCCAGGGGTGAGGCAGCTGTCCAATGTGAGTTTGGTGTCTGATTCATGGTCCTTTGCTTTGTTTCGTTGCCTGAGTCACCTATCTATATTGACTGTCTTGGATCGTCCTTGCTTGCAGGTTTCCCGAGGGTGTTGGTGCATGAGTCCGAGGTTCCCTGCTGGTTAGTATGTGTGGATACACTAGCAGATAGTCACATTTGTTAGGCTGTACTTGTGGTTTTCCTGATCGGTTAGACGTCGGTAATATAGTAAGTAATATAAACTTGAGCACTATTTACGAGGCTCTATTCAGAAGACTAAGGAGGGGACTTACCTTGCCCTGCTGTTTCCTACTGTAGTGTAGGACTTGGACTTCTTCTTTAATACGGCGTAGGTGCTGTGTGGCGTGGACTCTTAGTAGGTCTATCTCATCGTTACCGTTCACCGTTTTAGTTTTGCTATTTCCAGTGTTGATCCCTAAGTGGAAATAAACTGGCAATTTTCACCTACTTAATTGGAAACAAGGTTACCT
Source organism: Ceratodon purpureus (assembly GCA_014871385.1). NCBI lineage: Eukaryota > Viridiplantae > Streptophyta > Bryopsida > Pseudoditrichales > Ditrichaceae > Ceratodon > Ceratodon purpureus. The sequence goes on along the minus strand of CM026423.1, from coordinate 16,650,961 downwards.
GGGGTTCAATGGCTTCTGCAGGACGCCATGTCTGGATCTCAGATTGATGGAGTTACTGGGAAGGTGGTGTTGGTCCATGTTGTGTGCTGAGTTGCTGTTGGTGATGTTGTGGTGGGTGTTCGGCAATCAGTTGAACCTGTGGTGATCATGTGGTGGTGCGTGATGGTGCCTGGGGATGTCGTGGGTTGTCGGGGCACTATGTGTGGGGGGCAAATTGGTTGGTGGCACTATCTTGGGTCGAGCTAGGATTGGTCGGGGCTTCGGGTGTATCTATGCTCATTTGGTCTGGAGGGAGGGCACGCTGTTGGAGCTGAAACGAGTGGCTTAAGGCACTTTTGTTTTTCTTTGCATCCTCTTGTTTCTCCCTTTGAGCTTCCTTGCGTCGGTCTTCCTCGTTGAAGCCGAGCTCTTCCATCATGTTGTCTATTTCCTGTTGGGCAAGCCAATTGGGGATTGGGCAGTAAGGCTTGGCTGGGGTTCTTCCTGTGGTGTAGATGTCTAGCGGTAGGGGGCGAGATTCTCCTGGGGTGAAACTATCTGTGTCAATGTTGTATCTGCCTAGGAAGGGTTGGTTGTCAAATTTATAACTGATACTTCTATGGAACGGGGTGTAGGTGGTCCAGAGAGGGGGGGGTTTTGGTTTTTGACGCCTCTTAGGGCGAGGGAGGTGCAGGTGTGGATTTGGATGTGAGGAAGGCCCTGCAGTGTTCGATTCCACCTGTTTTGGGGCCGGGGCTTGTCTACTATGGCAGTGGGGGTTAGTTGGGGGTTGGTTGTGATCCGAGTTCTTGCTTCGGCTTCGAGGTTGGCGTTTAGGCTTCTGCTTCCCTTGCATCTCATGCAGGACCTCGTCAAAGAGAATGTCGATGGCTCTGTGGATACGGGTGGTATCTGAATCTCTGGGAGTTGGTGGATCGGAGTCCTCTGACTCGGTTTGCGGGGATTGAGAGCTGGGAGGGGTGGTAAGGGCTAGGTTGCAGGGGAGCCAGGTTGGGTGAGGGACGAGGTTCCACTGCGGTTGGTGTGGGTGAGGGGAAGCAAACAGGTGGTTGGCTGTCCATATGTGCTGAAATTTGGTTTGCATTTCATGTTTTTGGGGATTTGGGCGGTTCTCCTTGCCAATTTCCTTCCATGCTTCCATGCCAATGTGGATAGTGGTCTGCCAGGCTTTAAAGAGTGCGGTCCCTAGTTTAAACGGGGCGTTATTGATCTCATGCTGGCATTTTTGGCACCATAGGTACCAAACCAGACACGCGCGAAGTATTTCCCAGGGGGTTTCACTGTGGAAGACTACATGATGGTGCGGGTCTATCTGGTAAAGGGTATTAGGCTCGGGGCTGGGGGTCTGAATTACTCCAAAGATGTGGTGCGGCCATGTGGTGAAGGTGTCTGAGAGGTGGAAGAGGGCCCGGAGGTTGGCAAAGTTCTCCCAAGCTGGAGCTACGGTATGACATTCTGTTAGAGCATGTTGCAGCGAGTCCTCTGGGGCTTGGCAGGTTCGGCACTGTCCTGTTTCACCTAATTTCTTGCGCCATAGTCCAATAGGTAGACCTTCCGCGATGGCGAGCCAGTTCATGGCAGCTATACGTTTTGGCTTCCAGCGGTGCCAAATGTTGTTGTAGAATTTGGCTATGTCTGACGTGGAGTGTTGTGCTTGGAGGAGCCGAGTCGTTAGCCAGAGCGGTTTGCCATTTTGCTGGATCGCCAGGGAGTAGCCTAGTTTAGATTCGTAATTGAAAAACGCTGTTGGCTTGAGTTGGATCGGGTCTGTCCACTTCCATGGTCCTGGGTCCCAGTTCAGATTTTCTATCGCTGTGCGACTAAATAGCCAGAGAGTTTTGTCGTTATGAGTGTTCAGGGGTGGGTTATGACCTATGAACTTGTTCTTGTCTTCGTCTTTGATGAGTATCCTAACTGGGCTGAGGTGTTGGTGCTTGAGGTTGACGTGCGGAGGGTGAGTTCTCTGGATTTGGTTGGAGGGTTGGATTTCATACTTATGCGCTATAATCCTAGTGTCTGTAATCTTGACGATCTGGTATACGAAGTTGATATACTGCACTCTAGTTTTCCTAACCCAAGTGTTGATTGCAAGTTTTCCGTAATTGGTGAGGGACCAGGGCAGGCTGGGGATAACTTGGTTGTAGTTCGCTTCAATCCATCTGCGGTGGGTTTTGAGGGTGGTACTAACTTGATCTAGGGATTTCCAGGTCTGCTTCGGGATGTCCCATAGGTCCTTGATTTTGGAAATACCCCTGTTGGCCCATCGACTGATGGTGGTCTTCTTTTCTCTTCCCCAGGGTGTGCCTTCGAGGTTAGTTATCAGGGGGTTACCAAACAGTTGCTGCTGAGCAATGGCTGGCCAGGTTCTCGGTGGCTGTTGGCTGAGGCCATGGTTAATGGAGCTCCAGCTCTTCATGAGGCCTCGAAAGAATCGAGAACTGGTGATCGACATTTTGCTGAAGGGCTGGTTCATCCAATGTGCCCCCTTGGGCCAAGGTCCGTTCCCTTTGATGGTGAGCTGGTTGAGGCTTTGTGTGAACAGGGCTTTCCAAGGTTCAAATTCTGGATTTAGCCCTCTTACTACAATTTTATTAAGGATCGCATGTGCCTGAGCTTCGGGGTCTAAAACCTGAATTCCCCCTGCTTCCGCCGGGAGGATGGCTGTGTCCCAGCGCACTTTAGCACGGGCGCGGTGGTCATGTTTGCCTGACCAGAGGTAGTCTCGGATGAGGGCTTTGACTTTGTTCATGGCCCCCGCGGAGAAGGCAGCACAGGCTACTATGTACCAGATGGTGGCTAGGATCACTTGATTGATAACTAGCACCCTTCCTGCCAGCGAGAGTTTGTGGCTGGCCCAATGACGGATCCCATTTTTTATTTTTGCAAGGAGGGTGTTGTCCAGCTCATCACTCGGGATCTTGTATCCTAGGGGGTAACCCAAGTATCTCGTATACTGGCCTTTCTCCACCCAGATAAGTCCTATTGCATCGCCCCAGTCCCATGTTTTAGGTGTTTCTGTTGCCCAGATGGCTCTGCTTTTGTGCCAGTTGACCAGTGCTCCTGAACCCGCTGCGTATGTGTCGAAAACCGTGATTGTTCGTTCAAGGTTGTCTTGCGACGCTAGTATGGTCAGAAGCGTGTCATCCGCAAACTGTAAGCTAATATTTTCCTTGTTGTCTGGCATTTGGATGCCCTGGATGCCGAAATCTGGATGGTGAAGCATGTAGGTGAGGACATTGGCGACTAGGAGGAAGAGATAGGGGGCGAGTGGGCAGCCCTGTCTGACGGATCTCTGAAGCTTAAATACCTGACCTTCGATTCCATTCACTGCAACTGTGGCCGAGGCTTCACGGTACAGGCTCATGGTCATCGAGATCCAGAGCTCGTCAAATCCCATGGTTCTCATGGTTTCTTCTAGGAAAGTCCAGGAGACTCTATCATAGGCTTTTTCAAAGTCGATCAAGAGAAGGATAATTTGTTGGTCGCTTTTCTCTCCCCAGTCCATGATTTCGTTGGCTAGGTAGAGGTTGTCAAAGATGCACCGTCCTGGAACGAAGCCTGTTTGGGAGGGGAGGATCCAATTTCGAAGGAAAGGTTTCATCCTATTAGCTAGGAGCTTGGCCACAATCTTGTACAGGGAGCTAAGCAAGGTAATGGGCCGAAAGTTGGTGAGAAGGTTAAGTTCTCCTTTCTTGGGGATAAGTACAATCTTGCCAGTGTTGAGGTGGGCCGGAAAGATTTCATTGGCGAAGGTTTCTTTGGTGAATTCCAGTATATCTGGTCCAACTGTATCCCATAAAATTTGAAAGAATTCAGTAGGTATGTGATCCTTACCTGGTGCTTTGTTTTTGGGCAGCTCTTTCACCGTATCTTGTAATTCTTGAAGCGTTACGTGTTTGATGAGCGCTGCGTTTTGGTTCGCCGTGACCAGTTGGGGGAGATATTTGAGGCAGGCTTCCCTCGCCTGTCTATCCGCTTCCACCTTTGGATCTGCAGTATATAGTTTTGCATAGAATTGGGTTGCATGGTCATTTAAATCTTTTTGGGAACGAAGGACCTTACCGTCCCTTACCAGTTCATTTATTCTGGATGCAGGCTTGCGGTCCTTGTGGTAGTCGAAGAATTGCTTACTACAACGATCTCCCACGCGTGTCCATTGGGCCGAGGCTCGGTTGGTGCGCTTTTCCAGTCTCTGTTGGCGAACGTTCTGAATTTTGGTTTGGGCTGCTGATAGAGCTTTCCTTGCTGTCTCGTTTCCCCAATCTTCCTGTAATGCTATTTCAGCTTCTAGGATCTCGTTGATCTCCTGGTCATATGTGTTTTGCCAGGCCTTCTTTTTCCTGTAGCTGAAGGCATCGCTGGCTGCTTTGACCGATCGAAGGGCGTTACGCAGCTTCCTCCCCCAATCTGCCTCGGGTGATTGGAGCATACCTTGATGCCAGGCGTCGATTAGGAGTTGTCTGCCTTCGGTGTCAGTTAGCATTGAGTTGTTGAAAGGTTGGCTTCTCGGAGTCTTGGGTGGTGCTTTGCTAAGCTTGAGTACGAAGGGGGCGTGGTCAGATATTCGGTGAAGTGTCGCAAGGATGCCCATCTGGCCTCCCATGGCTTGCAGTTTCGGGGGAAGGTAGATGCGGTCAATACGGGTGGCTACTCTGTCCTGAGCTATTTGTCCATTGTCCCAAGTGTATCGTTTCTTGGTTAGTCTTCGGAATTCAGGCATGTGGAAGGAGTCCCCCAGATTGAATTTGAGAATGGTTCGGTTCCAGGCTTCACTTTCTGGGATGTACATTTTAGACTTCTCCGCTCCTCCTAGTTTGTCGTCAAGAGATTCGATCATATTGAAGTCACCGGCGAGGATCCATTGAGCTGGGGGCAGTGGTGCTTCGTTGATTGCTTCCCACAGGGTGGCTCTCTTGCTGCTGTCGGAGTAGCCATACACGTTAATTATACCAATGGTTTCCGAGGGTGACATGTTGAGGGTGATGAATTGGGCTCGGCCGGGCACTATAATCCCTGAGTCCCCTATGAGAGGAGCTAGATGTCTGGAGGTAAGAATTGCCGTTCCCCCTTTGGTTTTATTTGAAGTGGGTAGGATTCGGGCTTCATTCCAGAATGATGGGCCCTCAAGGAAGTTGAGTTGCGAGGTTTTGTCTAGACAAGCCTCTGCTAGGAGGTGGTGTTCCTGTAGCAGTATTATGTCTATAGAGTGGTTGATGTGCTGGAAATGATCTTTTACTAATTTCCTGGTCCAAATTCCGCTTGTACCATGCCCTAGGGTACGGATATTTTGGGTAACAATGTTCAGCTTATAGGGGTCTACACTCATAATACTACTCATTGGATGTATGCGAGCCCGAGCTAGTGGAACTAAAACCATTCCTGGACCGTTTGGGTGCTGTGCCTACTGGTGAGAGTGGAATATATGCTACAGCAGGTTGGTCGAACATCTGTGGCCAATTGTCAATGTCGTGTTGATCATCAAGGATTTCGCCCTTGGGGATCTCAAGGATCATATCGGCTATGGTAGGCGGTGTCTTTCTCCAGAGAAGAGTCTTGATACTTTGGTAAGAGCTGTCCGCTGTGGTTTCTTGAATGAAGGCTGAAATCCAGCACCGGCTGGTGGTGTCGCTATCAGCTGTCCAGTAAAAAAGCCATTGGGCTTGCTCCCATGTCTTGAGTGAGTTCTGGTGATTGTGATAGTTGTATATCGTTTTCTTCAATTCGGTATAGAGCTCCGTGACTAGTTTCATTCGACAGAGAGGTTTTGACCAGAGGCTATTGGAAATGGTTTCCAGGTCAGTGAACTGAACTGAGCAGATGGGATTCTTCGATGATCGGTGCTTGACTATGATGTGCTCCATTTGCTGGTTGTGCGGTGAGTATCTGTAGAAAACCGGGGTGATAGTGCATTTCAGAATCACCGAATGGGGGATGTTGTAAACTCCAATTGCCTCAAAAAGCTCTCTTCGGATCGTTGATGACCGGTAGTTGCGTTTGCTGGACTCAGGCTCGCCTATCGACTTGACTGGTTCCTGCTCTGCACCTTGGGCTGGAGGCTGCTTGCTCCTGTTGGTCAATCGGTTGGTTCTGCTGGTCTTGGGCGTCCAAAGGAAGCTCGGGGTTGGGAGAGCACTGTCACTGAAGTGACTGCTGGAATTGCCCGGCGGCCTTGGGAGAGTGAATTCGGGGTCGCTGTGGCGGCGGTTGGGTCCAGTGGCTTCGCCCAGGGTCTGAAAAATCAGAGAGGGGAAGGGAGACTGCGTACCTGGGGCGGAGATAAGGCTATAGGGGAGTTGAGTTGGATTGTCTGCTGGGGTTGCATTTTCCTCCCCTTGTCCCCCTGTTTGCTGGCTCGCATGGGTGAGGTCGGCTTGATCTGCGTGTGGTTGCTGCACTGGAGAGCGGGCCGTGTCTTGTGTCTCTTCATCTAGTCCTGCTTCTGTCATAATGTCATCCCTGTGCCTCGGTTGTGAGGGTAGGATTTCTCCTGGGGAGTCTGGTGCTGATCGGTTAGATTGTACTGTACCGTTGTCGAGTGAGGACAGCGCATCTTGATTCGGTTGCTGTGCATTGCGTGGGCGCCATTCCCTTCTGTTCGGAGCAGGTCTTCTCTCGGGTGCTGGTTCTGGGGCTGATCGAGCAGGTCTGGGCGGCTTGCGGTGAGTCGCTCTCGGTATGGGGCATTGACTAACCGCGTGGTCCACTTGTCCACATCGTTCGCATTGAGATGGAAGTCCACTGTAAAGTAGGTCGTGTTCAACATATCCAGATCCATCCAACCTCTTGATAATAATAGTGTCATGGAGATTTTTGAAGTCTTCCACGAGAATTCTAACCCTTGGGCCTGAGAGGCGTAATCGGTACGTTTCGTTTGTATCTACCGCAATCACAGGAGCGATCTGGCTACAAATCTCTCTGAGGACTTCTTCGGATCTCTCTTCATCCGGCAGATTGCGAATTTGTACCCAGATAGGGTACTGCAGTTTCGGAGCTTGAGGGGAGGGTCGGGCTTGGTGTTCCTCTCCTGGTCGCTCCGGCTGGAAGTGTGGGTTCCAGGTGCTGAATGTAACATCTTTACCGTTATACTTGAAAGGCGGGGCCATCAGCGTTTCGAGTCTGCCTGCTTCTTCGGTGAAGTGGACTTCGAAGAATCCGTGGCCTTTCATGATAATCTTGTGAAAAGATTGATGCAATGTTTCTCTTGCCCAAAGGTATAACTCTCCGTGACTACCCATTTTCCCATGCAATCTTCCAATGACAACTCTCTGTAGAGAATGTGAGAAACTTGCCTGGAGTCTTGAGAAAGTCTCTTCGAGTAGCTCGATGCGAACTGGGTTGGTGCCTCGCGGGTTCGATCGTGGAGTGTTAGGGATAACCGGTGGTGGCTGACTTGGATCTGGTTGGGCTGGGTCAGCTGGAGCCGCTGCTGGGGCGAGAGGTCCTGGCGGTGGCGGCGGTGGAGGCGGCGGTGGAGGGCCTGGATGTGCTGCAGGAGCTTGGGCTGGGGCTGGTCGAATTTGATCTAAGATGTTGTTGCGAATGTGTGGGAGCGGGAGGAGTGGACCTTCCGGTTGGAACGGTCTCCCTGGGGGATTGAAGTCTTGCTGCCGAATGTTCGGATCTGGTTCCATGTGAGCTCCCGATTGGGCAGGGTGCCTGGAGGTGGAGGGGTGAATGGGGTCTTGGGCTTGGTTGGCGGGCTTGAAAGGCCGGTAGGGACCTCCAAGAAGCCATTCCTCTTGGTTGATGTGCCGGCTATCATGGCTGGCTAAGGTTGGTGTAACAACGAGGGTCGGTTCATCTTGCTGACGAATCGGGCTATCTAGGGAGTCAGGGAGATTGATCTGGTCGAGCATGTCGCTATCTGGTCCTATCTCGCCTGTTTCAGATCGCCGATACCGCTGGTATTCACGCATAAGAGTAGTGTTGCGTCGGAATTGCCAGATATCGTTGGGGAGAAGTGGGTTTCTACCGGCCGGGTAGCCTCCTGCTGGGTGGAGTTCTATCACGTAACGGTTGCGAGCTGCTGTGATGAGTTCTATCCAGTCTGGAGGGGTGTCCGGAATAATCCCAAAGTCGTTGGGAAGGGAGTCGTAAAACTCAAGGACGTGAACTAGTTCTTCTACAGGGTGGACTTGGACTTCGGCTAGGAAGCCTAGTTGCATCCCACGAGCCTGAAGCGATTTGAGGAATCCTAGCATATTGTGAACATATATGGTGGCTTGGGGGACTGGGGGTATGTGGGTGCGAGGGAGCTCTTCTAATAAACGTATTCCTATTTCCTCGGCTTCTGTCTCTCTGTGATATCTCGGCAGTGGGACTTCCGTGGCTGATTCTATCTCTAGCACTCTGTTTCTGTCCTCCTGAATCTCACGCGAAATCTGCCAATATAAATCACCAATGTGGGGTACGAATTGCTTACCTGTTTGAACGATACGTTGAGCTTCTGCCTCCCAGCTGAACTCTCTGGAGCTGGTAGCGGAGTCTCTGCGTCTGTTCGAGGGAGGTGACGGCAGTGGTCTCCTTCCTTGGGAATGATGAGTGCGCACTGGGGGCGGTCGGCGCGGGGAGACTAGCACAGGGCTAGTGTGTGGCTCCATCTTGCAGTCGGCGTGAGAATGATGATGCTTGTTGTCGTACGTGCAAGTGCTGTAACTACTGTGGCAATGAGAGTACTGTGCTTCTGTTGTGTGTGACTGATGCGTGCAACTCACTGGAGGGATTCGGGAGGCAGCATGATTCCCCTGGGGATATGCGTCGCCCACTTCCTCACTGACTATCCAACTAGATAACCGAACTTCTACAGAACTATTCGAAATCCGCTCCACTCTAGTGCAAACTGGTCCCTGAGGGATACCAATTCTTAAGACAGACGATTGCTTGCTTAAATCACCCATCTTTATGTGCTAATTTGCATCCCGCTATAAGTGGATCTCACTAGGGTTGCGGCCCCGCTAATTGCGGAGCCGCCTCTCTCCCCGACGGCAAGCGCCTTCCAATATTGTGGGGCAAGACGTCGGATCCTAAATCCTCAGAAGAAGATACCGATTTTTCTTATCAACTGCAAATGAAGAACAAAACCAAGGCTGCGAACACACCTCCGGCAATAGTGCAGCGTTTTGAAATCTTGCCGCCTCAACATGAATCCCCAAAAATGAACCGATTGCGAAACATGAGCACCTCGTACCTACCCTCGTGTGTACACAGCTCCGCGCTCGCTATCGCTGCATCCCAGTAGTGAACTTTTGCAACGCACCTCCGAGCTCGCCAAGCAGGCACCCACGGCGGCTTTCACCTTGGTCTTTGGTGCGAGGCTCTCCCGGTCCAACAGTCGCAGGTTAGCGACGCCGTGGATCAGACACCACCACTCTTCGCAGCCCCCGACCGCGGTTGTTGATTTAATTCCAACGCGAGTTCGCCACAACTAGTCGCACGACCGGCCCCTCACGATTCCACGCTACAAGTTCTTGATGGCGAGTGGACCGTCTGTGAATCAGCTGATCAGCGATCGGGCACCAAACATGCTCAGTAATCGAAGCAAGCATTTGAATCCATCCACTACTCATGCGTGGACTCCACTTTGGATTTTCATCGATGAGGGCCGCGCGAACGCGAGCCCCCGCTGCCACAAATTATGACGTGTATGCCTCCCGTGGGAAGATACTAGAGTCGCCCGGCCCGAAGTGCAATGGGGCAGGCTCCTCTAGACCATCCACCTTCAGGATCATGGATCGACCCCGCCCAGGTAAGTGAGGAGTTAGTCGAGACCTCCGCTCTTTGAAGGCTGTTCTGCGATCTGGTGTGCCGAGCGATATGGGCTATCTCGCACGTATCGTGTGCTGTGCGCTGGTACAGCTCATTTAAATTTCGACTCTCACTGATAATGGTGATCGTCACTTTCAAGATATGGCCATCAGCAGAGTGAGAGTGAAAAGCGGTATAATGTTAGATTATCTCAAAGTTCTTTAGTAGCACCAATGATGTTGAATACTTGCAACGTTAGATTTTCTGGTGCCTGTTTGGAATGTTTAAACAAATGTTTTGAAGATCATTTGATTCTTACCGAGGTTTCCAATTGATTCCCCATGTGCATGTTTCTTCTTTGAGATGATCATCCATGATCCTACCCAACCTAAGTATGTAACCACAATGCACTGGGCTGTCCACCGAAGACCTCAAATGTCAAAAAGGGGTTAGTTTATTAAATACCTTAGTGGGTCACTCCAGAGCACTATGCGGGTGAAATGCTGCTTCACAACACAGACGTGGAAGCGTTCACAAAGACCGACCACACTCTGTTCACAAGCAGACCTCCAGTATCCTCTTCCATGCACAGGCATATGTATGCTCTGTATCGTACTAAACAACTTTATCTAGTTCCTATTACGCCCAGTTTCGTGCTCTGTTTCACGTCTTCCATGCACATGTAACATTCTGATTCCTTGCTGGTCTTCTTATTACTTGCTAGAATTGCCAAGACCCAGCCCACAATCAAAGCAATGCTGTTGCTTTCCATGGCACATGGTTTCAGGTGATTCATCAAATCTACTTGCTCCGAAACACAGTTCCACAACTTGATCAGGATTTGCCATCTAATATTGTGACACAAAAGTCCACACAAGCTATAGCTTTAAAGGGGAAAATTTGTATCAACATTCAAAGGTAGGGGAATATGTTTCAGCACGAGACCTGCACATGTGTCTCTGTACCTAATCTACACGTTTCATTCACCAAGTAAACTAGATCACCGCCCTCTATCTAGCTCATCGTTGCTCTACACATTTTAGGAGAGAAATAGAAAGAAGAAAGCGTTACGCAAGCTTACAAGTGAAGCGCGCAAGTGCCTTCGATGAACAACCGATGATGAACTCCTCAAAGATAGGCCAGGCTAGTCCGTTTTGGGCCTCGAACATCTACATCTCTACATCCTCTTTCAACAAACGGAGTTCCTCTCTTTTACACAATTCCATCCATCTGATGCTCTACGATAAGCGCCACGCTCATCAAGTTTGGCCGCCATGACCAGCTCCTGCACAACATCTTTGAAACATACACTTCCTTACAGGTTCCAACAGGAAAGAGAGTCGACACAGCTGCAATGCCCAGTCGCAAGCTTCTGGCCAGTGGATGCCACTAGCCAACATATAAGGATCCTGCGGTAAGAAGAATTCAGCAATTATGTGCCCTCCTATTGCTGAATGTAGAGCTCTTGCTTTGAAATGCAAAACGAACCCATTTGTTCCCCTGGTTCCATGCAAAATTGTTCATTAAAGGTACCCATTCGCCGCTTCTCAACATCCATATGTGGACTGCTAGGTACCCCTTCCACTTGGACCCCATCACCTGCATCATCAAGGACCATGCATAGGAACGACAATTAAATACTGGATTCACACAGTTGCACGATCCACTCATCAATCTCTACGCATTTCCGGAACTTGATAATGAAATGAACCCATTTTCGGCTAGAAACATGAAGTAGATGTTATGCAAGCTCATAAAAATCCAAAGGCACATAATCGAGCAGCCTCAAGTGTCCTGCAGGAGTCAGTAGATCAAACCTGTTGGCACAAAGTGAGTTCCAACCACAAAGGTCCCCGAAACACGAATCATAATACCCCGCTTTGCAAACGCACAACACTGCAAATTTTCTACCACATGCACCAATCTTTCTTCAGCTCGTTCACCAGCCAGCATGTTCCTGATGTTCGTCAACGTCTTGAATATCTCATCAGCCCCAGTCACCACCTGGTTTGCAAACCTATGCACATGACGCCAACAGGATAGGGTCAGAAACATGGACTACAGTTCAGAAATCAAAACAACTGGCAAAGAAGATATCACTGGTGACGCTGACTTTGCTGGCGGAGAGGTTGACGCGAAACCTCACTAACATAGAAACCTCACTTTATGCAAATATCTATCACGTCACTTCAATACATCAGTTTATGCAGATTTTTGAACGAAAAGCCAAGCCACTGATTTGTATAAAACCAAGCAATTTGTAAGAAAGTTCAGGAATGTCAAATTTACATAGAATGACCATTCACATAACTATCCCAAACTCATTGATTTGAAGGTTCCAGTTATACTACGTTCATCCTATCCACCTAAGAATATCAGCAGCTTAGTGTCGAAAAAGCATCAAGCACTTACGAAAGGATAGAGTTTGAGGCATAGAGACCCTTCATGTGAGGCCACCGCACATCAGCACCGTCAAACAACATGTAGTAGTGAACCGTAAGCATCTGTTTCAAAACACGCCGTTTTCAATCAACAATTGCAATGGACAATAGCAATATGGCGAACACAACAGATACTAATACCAGGGACAGATAGAGAATAGATTTTAAAGAGTAAATCAGAAATTAAAAACACAAGTCTTCGGAGTTATCAAACCACCCAAGGTATCACAAAGACCGTACGTCTGATAGATCTTTCAGTCGCTCAGTAGGATCAAAAACACTTTGCACGAACCCCGCCAGATCTACTTGTTGGTCTTCGTACTTCTTTATAAACGGATGGGACATTAACTGCAAAGAGACCCAGAGTTAAAAACAGATGAGGTGTAACTTACAATTCACAGAGAGGATCCAATCACTAACTACCAGAGCAGCAGCACCAAACTATTAACAATGCCGGAAACTAGATATTTTCTCGATGTACTAAATGGTTATAAGAGGTACTCCAAATCTGATTAGTAAAAATAAGGATTGATATCTGTAATTTTAACTCTACAGAAATTGCACGGTTATCCAAAGTACATATCATACAGAAGACGCAATATACAAAAATGCTAGAAAGACTAGCTGCACAGAAACAACATAAAGCCGTAGAAAATTATTTACCTGTTCAGCTGTTGGACGAGCCTCTGCCTCTTTCAGAAGGCAAGCATCTACAAAAGACCGAAACTCCGCTGAAAAACGATCAGCAGGTGGTGATGGTGATGGATCATACATAACCTGCATAGCAATAAGTTATCAGTTCGTAATAACGTCCTAATGTTCATATACAGCACCTCTCCAAGTTCAGGATATTCAGGACATGAAATTATAGTTCGTGTACACTAGAGCTCCCAAAGAGAAGTGAATGAGGAGTTTGGAATAAACGTACTTCCTCAAAACAATACCTCTTCAACTCCCCAAACAGAAACTCTCATTCTACTTTGGTAAAATGCATCAATTGCGGCATGATCAATTTCATGCAATCACACTATGACATAGGAAAACCTCAAAGATGAAAATATCCTACTTGGAGCATCAGGTTGACAGGCCCTTTGTTCGCACTATATGGAAATTCACCAGTTCCGCATTCCAACAAGGATAACCCAAGACTCCATATATCTGCTGGGTATGAATAACACTCGTTGTTGATCCTCTCAGGAGACATGTATGTCACCGTGCCTACAAAGGTAGCACACTGCAAAAGAAACATAATACTTCAAGGATGTTAAAACCAAACGAACAAAATGCGGACCAACTTGTTGTATATACAATTTGACACTGAGCTAATACGGTTTATCAAAAACGGTTACTTTTATGAAGTCCGGCTGATCTCGGACTGATAAGGAAAGCAATAGAAGTGAAGAGTAACTGTGTCGGCAATTGAAACCTGGTTACTTAAGCCTCTAACGGCAGTAACTTAGAACATAGTACTTACCATGGCAATGGAGTTGTCCAGACCCGAACTGATTCCAAAATCTGTAATCTTGGGCTCTCCATTTAAATTAATCAGCAGGTTCGCTGGCTTAATATCCCGATGCACTAAGTGTCTCACGTTATGTAGAAACACTAAACCCTAATAATGGTGCAGCACAAGCAGAGAGCATGTTAATACATTAAAACACATAATACATACATAAAAAGGTATTCTACAAGAATCCACGAAATATCAGTAATACATGTTGAACTAGTTTCACGTTTACTACACATCCCTATCTATTCAGTGCTGGGGACATTATTTTGGATAGCTTTTGTGGTGGACCAACTATCTTGTATCCACCTATTTAGAGAATTGATGACCCTAGTTCTCACACACCTGTACTTGAGTGGCAGGTACCAATCCGACACTATAATTCGATACATGATATTCGAACTACTGACTTTAGAATGCACTCTAATGAAGAATCCATCCAAAAACCACATTGGCATATCGCCTTACAATCTCGATAGAGTACGGCAGGATGCAGAATTTTGAGTGGCTGGCGGCGTTTACCTGTAGTACTTTGCGAGTGATGACAGAAAGGATCGGTTCAGGTATAAACTTCTTCGTGCGCACAATATCAGCAAGTGAGCCACCATCCATGTACTCAAGTGCTATGCTGATCTGCCCACTGTCTGGGGAATAGAACGCTCCATAGAACTCTACCAAACCCCTAACCTGCGGTGCCTCGCAAAGTGTTCTAATCTCGTTCAACAACTGCTGTCTCTTCTCCTGAAAAAGGACAGTGGTGGAGGGTATGAGACATCTGCAAAAGATAAATTTCCTGTTGTGCAGATGCAAAGTACGAGATTTTGTTACAGACTGTAGAAATAACGAAGCGTGCCTGGTGATCTATCATGGCATAAACAAGAATCTTCATATGGACTATCAGTAAGGGTAGTATCAACCATCAGTGAGCAACATTTTAGAGGAGAAAAACACAATCTACCACTCAAAAGTCAACAACTAGGACAGCTTGGTGCAATAACCATGTAAAATTAAGTGCTTGCTTGCCTTCTCAAAGACATTGATCTTCTTCAAAGCCAGAATGCGATGGGTTGGAATGTGGATGGCCTTACGAACTACACTGCTAGCTCCCCAACCAATGGCCCCGAAGACACACATCTCACTAGATGCACACTGATATGTCTTCTCTTGCTCCCCAACATCCCCTTGAGCATCCACTGCTGACGACTTTCGTTTCTGTAATCCGAGCTCATTGATGTTGTACTCAGCACACGACCTGCTAAGGAGTTTCATTGAACCTCCATCCGTCACCTTCATAACACAAGAGAACAGCATACGTAAATATTTTAATTTGTTAAGACCAGAAGTTGCTGTAATTCTCACCTTACAAGCCTCGTTGAAAGTCATGCGAATGAATGCGGCACTTTCAAGATAAGATCCAGCAGAGAAGTAACAACTGTAATGTTCAGCAGAATTACAATCAAACGTTTAAGAGAGAATCCTTCAACAGAAATTCAGAGAAAAAGGTTACAACCATGCCCCCCAAAATAGACGCAACAGTACACACTGAATGGTAACATTCAAGTGTTGCGTAGAACAAACTCTCATTTCTAACAGCAATTTTCAATATGATGAGCAAGACCTATTAAACAAACATCCATAGAATTTCCAAAACCGTAAATTCAAAGCTCCGTAGAAGGACTCATGGACAATTCTTCCAACTACCAAGTAGTGTAGTACATAAAACCATTCTCAAATAACTAAAACGGTCAATGAGATAAATAAAAGGGGAACTGTCCTTCAGAATCCGAACTCCCAGCCCTTGCCATAACCCTAAACCTGACGGGAGAAGAATGACAACGTAGAAAATCAAACGATTGTGCATCTCCAAATAATTACTCATAAAACCTGTCAAACCAGGCACCTCAAACTCACATCCAGCACTTCCTACGGATCCTCAATCATGCACAAGTACGAGGCGCCCGTGTCCATATCGAAAAGACCTTGTGTTGAGCCATTTTGTCAAAACTAGTCAGAATAAGGTAATTCAAAGCCCACACCCTGCATCGCCTCAGGTAATGCTGTAAAGAGCATCGTTGAACGATCAACATTGCCATTACACCTACGTTAACGTGCGATCTCAGCCTGCAAAGCAATCCTTACCTCACATCTCTATCCCACAAAACCCACACGGTTTCCCCACTAAGCAATATTGATGCCAAAATACGAAACGAAGGAAAACCATACAAATGAGTACAACGCCAATGACCTCTTCTGTGTCAAAGTTCAATCGAGACACCAAATTTTACACGCTGACAAGAAATCAAATGACAAATTATCCAAACCGAGAAACTCCTCGAAGCCACTACCCTTCCTGCCGCATGAATCCCCCAGTCAAAGCTGAATTTACCCCAAAAAACCGATGCGAGGAGATAAAACCACCCTAAACCGAGAAACATCACACATTGCTCTACCATAAAAATGCACTCAAAACAACACAAAACCATGCGCCAACAACCCCATCCCAAAACTCACACCCGGAACCTCCACCACATCAGCCAGGCAATGATCCACGCACCTTGTAAGACGCAGACGCATCAATCGACATCCCCGGCGCGAGGCTCGAATCCATGTTCAAGAGCGGCAGCAGCTTCTTCTTCATCTGCTCGACGCCCGCCATGGCTCCCCCTGTCACACCCCCTTCACACTATCCCTCTATCTCTCTCTCTATCTAGCCCACCCTCTACTCCACAACCCTCCACGCTCGCAATTACACCATCCGCATTCAATCACACCCCAATTCTCGAAGATCTCCGACCCCCACAATCTAACCCAATACAGACATTCCGATTCCCAAACCCACGATCCTAACTCCCCCAAATTCCCACCACTCCACAAATTCCCAAAATTCCCAAAACTCCCAAAACTCACAAAAAACTCCGAAAACTCGCAAAACTCTCAAAATTCTCCGAAATTATTAGGTCTGGACGAGGATGAGTGCGAGAGAGGGTACGAGAGAGAGACGTAGGAGGAGAGGAGAGGAGGGGGAGGCTACAGGGAGGGAGCTACAGATGGCGATGGGGCGAGGGAGGGCAATAGGCAGACATCGGATCCCATCGAAGAGGGAATGCGGGGCCCGGAGCGGGGCGGGGCGTTACGGAGGGTGCGTTGCGAACGAAGGCGGTGGTGGTGGCGATGGTGGGGATGGTGGCGAGAGGGGGCTGCAGGCGCAAGGAGAGAGGAGGGGGCAGGGCAGGGGCTGCGACGGGGGTGCGGGGATTGTATTGTCATGAATCCAGTGAGGCTGCAATGCGAGAGAGCGAGGGAGAGCCCGGGCGAGGCGGGGCGTCTGCCCTGCGCCCTGCCCTGCGCTGCCCTGCCCTTGCCCTGGCGCTGGCGTCCTGCCAGCCAGCGCGCCAGCCAGAGCCCCGGCTGTCGCGCCGTGCCGTGTCGCGCCGTGTCGTCGCGACTCTGTTTTTGTTGTGTCGCGACTCGCGGCCGCGGCCGCGGCCTCGGCCTCGGCCTGTTTGGTCCAGTTCGCTTGCGTTTGAGGTGCTTGGTTGCCTTCCTTGGGAATATCAGGCTACGTGTTGTGGGCTGGTTCATAGCAGGCCCACACCAGCAGGCAGGAAAAAAACATCGGCCCAAGTTATCTGGAGAAACCTGGGGTGTGGGTATATAAAGTGATAATGGGTTTGAGTCATTTGTAACCCTAATCTTGTGAGGGCTTTTCATAGACAAGCTTCTTTTGACCTCTGGATAGAGTAACTCCTTGTCTATACTGGAGTTTTTTGTTTTGAACTAGGTTGGTTGAATTGGGTTAGGCTACCTAGTATGACTATGTTATTACTTATTGGAGTGAGGTTTGACAGATGAGGGTTTGAGGAATTTAACCAACTAAAATGTTGAAATGGTGGAAATTGGTCTCTTAAAGCGGAAGTCTAGAGTGCATTGAGAAAATTATTCAGGATTACTCTATTAGGTCAAAAAAAAATTGACTCTTCCTATGATTGGAAGAGAGCTCTGAGAGAGGTGGAGAGGCCTCAGAAGATTAGAGTTAGAAATGACTTAGGCCCATTGCCACTATATATACCCCTACCCCCAGTTTAAGTTTCGTATTGAGTTCAAAGTCTACAGCGTCACACCCTTCAATTTTCAAGCACATGCATGATAACATTTTTCTATAAATTTTGGTTTTAGGTTTTATAGGAGAATTTTGATCCACAAAGATTGGAAACCAAATTTTTTTCAAAATCCAAATTTTTTTTGAAAATCAAAATTTTTAAGACAAATGAAGACTTTTCTAAAATAAGCATATAATTTGAAATATACTAAAATATATATTTACTAAAAATATCTGAAACATATTGTTATAAGTAGTCTTGTTAAGTTGGAGATGCACACTTGATTCAAAGTTTATTTTTATTTTAAAAATAAATTTGACTTATAAATTTCAAGTTTTACATGCTACAATTTTTTGTAGTTTATAAATGTTTAGAGTAACGGTAATTGTGTCCTCCACTTTCCATCAATTAAATGAAAACGGTCACTTTTGTGGTCTACAATGCCTAGACTAACCATTAAAAAGATTCTCTCACCTAAATCCTTAGTTGCTTTTGGACGTAAGGAATTCAATATAATATTAAAAAGTGGATTCAATATAATTATAAACATCAAATTCCTTGGTTTGTGCAATTTCATATCTATAAAGCATAATTAGATACTAAAATTAATAAATGGCATACTTCTTAATAAAGTGGTACTAGTAATTCCATTTATACAATGGTACATTGTATACATGTGACTAATTCATTACACAAACTACTTTTCAAATTCTATAGATAAAAGACAATTTATGTTTCTTTAGGACCTTTTCAAATACAATGGACTTGAATTTTTTCTTCCTTGAAATGTAAAAACATTAAATTTTTGTTTCCTATAGTACATCAATACCAATTTTGGTGAATCTTCATCTAACTTCATGAACTTTATTCTTTTAAAAACCACATTCCAATGTATCAATATTTATTTACGTATTTAAATTCTCAACACATGCTTTAATCAATTGTATCTGAATTTTAATTTTAATTTTACATAAGATGTGAATTTTTGTTTATTTTAATTCATAAAAGAACCAGTTACCACTTACAGGGAAGAATTCAGTGTAAGGTAGAGCCTTAAGAAATATATATTTTCCCGCATATCAATTGTGTAGAAGTTTTTGTAACACTAACACCCTTAATGATATTATCACTAGTGGAAATCATGCCTGCAATGACTAGAATAGGTGACCAAAATCATGACCAATTTTGACCAGATTATAGACATGATTTCCACTAGTGTATGACCACATAACCATATGCTACAAATCCCTTGCCTAATTCCCAAATTCCCAGAACCAGAAGCACTCCATCCAGATCCGCTTTCAGAGTCCCCAAACACAGAACTCGCCTGCAACAGCATTATTGTGATTACGTTGGCGGTGTTATGTGGTGATCGATGCACAATGCTGAGCCCACATTCGGCAATGACGAGGAGGTCCTTCTCCATCTGAAACGGATTACAAAGAATGTCTTACCACCTCACCCCCAATCTCTTGCACAAACCCATCCACCTAAGTTGAACTCATTTCTGAACTGAATACAATGAGTGAGCAGATAATTGCAGTACTGCGGCTAATACCAGTCCACGCAATCCTCGTGCTAAGACTCTTGTATTCAACAGGGAGCATTTCTGTTTCTAGTGAACTGAGTTTGCAAATTCTGGAATCGATTTGTCCCTGATTTCAATAATTATGTTTCTTGTGGACTCGAGTTTCATTTCCACATTGATTTTCTGTGCAATTTGGTGTACTGATGACCTATCAGTGGCAGATTTTATTTGATGTTAAAGTGTGATCGAAGACATGTAGAGATCTAATTAGCAACATCGATCTTGCAGCAGCATTGACTCAGGCCGGTGGTTATTGTTTGGCATGGATTAAATAGAATTGTTCTTTAGAAGAAGAAGAAAAAGATAATTTAAAATGCAGAATGTACAGTGATCACCGACACAAACGCCTTCTGCCAGCACCAGGCGATCCTCTAGAAAGTTCAACAAACAGAGGTGGGAAGCAGGGGCAGCAAACAACAAGAGCTGGCCCACTACTACTTCTATAAATGCATCTCAACAAACTACAACAGTGCACCCATGCGTTGAGCTACTCTGATAAATACAAGTATTGCAACCCAACCAAGGAAAAGGAGTGGGAAGAGCGGCAACCAAAAGCACTGCCACTCCACATATACTTCCATCTCCGCTATCAGAACCATAACTTGGTATGGCTTAAGATCTCCTATTTCGCCCTTCTACACGAATTATAACATGCTACTATCTCTCAGCTTTCCGATCACGGTCGGAAGTCATGCGACGCCTCTTCCCGTGATCGTCTTCTCGAGAACGGGCCCGCTCATCATCTTTGTCTCGGGGAGCTCGAGAGGCTGGTCTCTCTGCTCTTTCCCAATCCTTGTCCTTCTCGCGCTCACCCCTTTCTCCGCGCTGCTCGCGATATGCCTCCCTCTCACCACCACTACGATGCCTCTCTCCCCTCTCCCACTCCTCCCCTCTCTCGCCGCTTCTTTCCTCTCTGCGCCTCCGTTCCGGGCCCCACTCGCCTTCACCAGCCCCTCTTTCTCTCTCCCTTGCAGGCCCTGCCCTTCCCATCTCGCCCCCATACCCGAACTCGCCCCCACCCATATCCTCTGGGCCTGCGAAACCGCCTTCTCGCATGTGCCTCTGATGCTCCTCCCATCCAGGCATGCCCACTTCGCCCCAACCACCTGGAGGCCCTTCCATGCCAGGTCCCATTCCAGGACCAGCCCCGTTACCCCTTCCAAAGAAGGCTGGATTCACGTGTGCTGGTACACCAGGCAGCCCAGGTCCCATAGGTGGAAAAGGCGGTCCAAACATCGGTCCTCGAGGACCGAAACCACCACCTGGACCCATACCATAACCACCTCCAGGCGGCCCGAACCCAGGTTCGAAGCCTCCTCCTGGACCCATCATTCCTCGAGGGGGCATCATCCCCCCAGGAGGACCTCCCATCGGCCCTTGTGACCCAAACGGGACCATCCCTCTTCCACGCCCTCTTCCGGGTGCCTGGTTATTTCCTCTTCCCCGCTCCATGCCAGGTTGCCCCCTCCCTCCTTTGTTGAACCCTCTTCCTTCACCCCCTTGTCCAGCGGCTCCAGCATTGCGCCCGTCTCCTGCCTTCTTGCCCGCTCCGGCTTGGCCTTGGTTCTGCGCATTGGCTTGATTCTTTCCGACCTGAGCAGCTCCCAGCTGTTTGATCGTCTGTGGCGAGGCAAATGCCACAACACATGCCCGTCCGTTAAACACTCTTCCGTCCATCTTCTCTTTGCACACGCGAGCGGCCTGTGAGTCGAAAAACTCCACCTGACAGTAGCCTTTCGACTTGCCACTGGCTTTCTCTTCGAAAAACTTCAGGTTCTTGATCCGACCGTACTCTGAAAGTGCAGCCTCAAGTTCCGCATCCGTGGTCCACCATTGCAACTCCCCAACAAACAGCATCAAACCACCATTATCCGGACCTTGGCCAGAGTGCTTGGCTGGAACATCTCCAACGCTGTTGTTATTCACAACTGGGAGTGCATTGCCAGCTTGTCCACCTGCAAGACGATCGAATTGAATGCATTAATTCACAGCTACCTATAATTTGTGCGACAATGTGGATATACGAACTCTGAAATCAATGCTCCTTTCTTGCCAGCTGCAGAGGCACAAAAAGCTCAAAAATCTACATGAATCACCAGGGACATGAACGAACCGAATATATCGTAAGCTGGTGAGAAAGGCCTCACCGTGCGGAGATAACTAAAATTCTAAAAAATTCTACTTTTTTGAAAGATAAATCTAATTGCTACTGAATCCAAGTCCTACTTGCAGCACATTGTGCTAACACCCAAAACTTGCAGCACTGCAATGTGCTTGCAACAGAATAGTTGCTCCCACAAAGCGAACCTCAAACATGCAGATCACCCACACCGAACAGACAGATACTGCATGAGAGTTGCTCTGTTCGGAGGATCTCTACAACCTAAACCCTAAATTACAACAACTACATGCGCTCGATTGGTAACCTCCTTCACAACCCCAGCACCACTCAACACTCCATCAGAAACAGAGTGCAGGTGACAACTACGAAGGGAAGCCTAGGGTGGGCAGAAACAAGTATAACCAAACTCACATGACCTGGGCATATAATTCATGTCCAGACAACAATTGCTTCGTCGCAATTCAAGTCAGCAAACGGGATGGACAATCAACCTCCCCAGGAAAAAATGTCTGCATGACACCTCGAGACTGTCTAGTCCCCATAGACTTGCCAACTACACAGTCTGCCCCTAATATCAAAAGTTCACCTCATCCTTGGGAGCTGAAAGCCACAGGTTCACCCCCTCACAGTGTTCTGGCTCGCTCACTGTAACCCTATTATAATCTAGCTAAATTCCATAAACACGCCTAGATTAAACTTGGAGAGTAGTGATATATGCATAACCAGCCAGAATTGTGGAAACCAAGCTGGACAACTCACTCGTAAATCCCCCATGTAATTCTAACATGGGTTCGACTGAAGTATAATGAGAGTCATTTTGCAGCTTACCACTGCAGCAGATGATCATGCACATCAAAGAAGGTGAAACGCCCCACTAACACATTGCCATAGACGTGAAAACAGTGTTCTGGAGTGACGAACCTCTATTGCAGAATATGGTACAAAATTACCCAACATTGAACGCGAGAACTGCCTTCTACCTACCCCTGCCCTAATCAAAGCCATGCTAGAAAGTCCAGTTACAAGACTTCTCGCACCAAGTACAAAGATGCCAACAGAACTTACATGCGATACCCTATCAGCAAACCCTATATCCTCAAAAACCCCGAAAATTTTATGCTCTACCGTATGGATAGCTCCCTCCAAAGCTCTCCGAAACACCAATAAACACACTACATGTACAAGACATAAAAATGACCTAAAGCGGTAGCAAGAGTGCAAAAGACCCCGACCTGCAGGACCGCTGCCCGCTGGCCAACCTCCCGGATGAAAACCCCGACCAGCGCCTCCCTCGCCACCGCCACCTCCAATCCCATTCGGCCCACCCACGCTCTTCCCACCCTTGGCAACCGGCGGACCCTGCCCCTTCACCGGCTCGAACTCCTCCTTCACCTTGACAATCGACGGCCCCGGCTCCGAATCCCCATACAAGCTCTCCTCCTTCACTTGCGGCAAATACTCATCCCGAAAATCCACACTCTCCTCCTGCGGCCTCGCTGCCGCAATCCCCGGCCGCGCCTCAACGATCTCCACCTTGGCCTCCTCCCCTACGTCCTCCTCCTCATTCCCGGAATCCATATCCCCATACCCGATGTCCCCATTGTGCGCCGCATTGCGGTACGGCGCAGGCACCTGCGCCTGCGCCTGCGCGGGCGCCGGGGCGCCATACATGCCGACGCTGACATCGCCGTAGAGATCCTCATAGTCGTCGTCGTCCTCGTCCAGGAGCTCCTCGTCGTTGATGACCGGCTGGTCATTCTCGTAGTCGAGCTCCTCCTCCGCCGTGTCCTGGAACGCCATCACGGCCTCCTGGTCCTCCTCCCTCCTCCTCTCCCGCCTCCCTCCTCCCGGCTGCGAGACACTAGAATGACGAAGCGGAAGCAGAGCTGATTAGGGTTTCACCGCGACGGGGGAAGCCATGAGTCGATGTTGAGTGAGTCTGAGTGTGAGTCTGTGTTCGGGTCTGTTCTCCGCAAGCACGTCGTCGTGTTGTTCGAGGGGAACGGCTTTCAAGCGCTTGGAGGGTCTTTGGCTCTTCATGCAATCACGGTAAGTTCACTTGTGTCACTTGCATGTTTCTTATCTACACTCACTCTTCCACTTTCTATATATATATATATATATATATATTTATATATATATATGTTTTGTTTTACTTTTCATGTGTGTTGTTTTACTTTTAGTATGTGTTGTTATACTTTATGTCTTTTCTTTTATTTTTTGAGTTTTGGTTTTTTTTGTTTTTTTTTGTTTCGTGAAAAAACTAAGATGTTTAAAGAATGGAGAGTTTTTCATTTTGAAATAATGTAAATTTTCCATTGGTAGAGGAAAAACTACATTGAACATGAGCACTCAATTTTCAAAAAGGAGTTTTTATGATGGAATATAAGTTCTAATGACTAAATAAACAAAGAACGTGGCTACTTAGGTCAAGACACATGTTTTGAAGCAGCTCACTGTCCAGCTCATCTAGAGATGAAAGTGAGAGTCCAAAAAAAATTAGATTGTAACCAATTATTTTCAAATCACTTGTGGAAGGGACTAACTTTAATAAGGTATAGATTGTAGAGCTTGATGGTCTTGAGTCATGCAACCAAGACATGATCAACAAAAGCCTCTAATACTACAAATTCAATTTTGTGACTCCTTCATATATTGATGAGTAAATAGCATGGCAGTCAAGCTAGCCAAATTAAATGACCAAATCTTCAAGAAGGGACCCCATAGAGGAGGGGAAGGGACCCCATAGAGGAGTCCTTCTTCAAATGTCTTAGGAACTTGAATCCTGTAAGACATTGTTGCCATATAATAGTAGGCCAAAGGTAGGAGTTGAGATCTATAGGGCGAAATAGATCATGGATAATGCATAGTTTCATCCATGTCAAGTTTTATTGCAATGGTGAAATCGGTGAAGAATAGTTTTATCGAGATTAGTTTTGCAACTGTTGCATATAGTGGGGATATTGGTGCCAATAGTAACCTGCCACGGCAAAGTATTACACAAACAAAAGGAAACCAACTTCTTTTTAGAAAGGGACTTATTTTAAATCTTCAACCAAATAAATTGAAAAGCTTTCAAAATCACATCACCCACTTTTATGCAATTGAGTTGATAAAGGCCAAATAGTTTGGTGAATAGTTTATTTCCAAATCGTTAGTGAATAACTCACTTAAATGACTCTTTGAAAATGAAATGGTAATAGAATTTGGATCGAAAGCGCACTTGTCAATCCTTTAAGTAGTGGAATAATTTATTTTACTTATGAAAAACGGTGTTAAATGTTCCATTGTAATTTAAAATTCTTTGGCATAAGCAAATTTAAATATTATCAATATCAACAATCAAAATTATATTATATATAATTTAATAAATACTATAAGATCTAACAACCAAATATTTTGCTTACAACTAATAAACAACTTATAACTAATATTTAGCTTATAACTAATAATACAAAAATTTAATTTCATAGTTATTTACTCAAGAGTTGAGATTACTTTAATTTAATTGATAACTTTAATTTTTCTATCTCTACGAGATAAAATCAATGAATTTTACTTTTACAGATAAATAAATAAATCTTTGTGTATATAAATGCCAATTTATTCACAATAATTAATTTAAATTCATTTTTTTCTGATTTTCAAAAAAGAGAAAAATATAAAATATAAAATTTTGTGGACATGTCTAATGAAATTAGAAAAAACAAAATTTAAAAAAAAATAAAAAAATACATTAGTTTAAATAAATAAAAAATAATATGAGTATAATTTTATTTATTACACAAATAACTAATAACAATTACTTAATTTTTAAAATTTTAAATCATTATATACATACTTATATATGTATATTAATTTTTTTTAATATAGCATATATATCACACATGATCCGTTATTTATAATAAATTATAATTTTATTTTGAAACACAAATATCAATTCTAAAACGTAGATCCTATATTAAATGGAGCGTTCTATTTATTGGACTTTCATTACATTATTGATTATTACAAGTTGATCATCAAACACATTATATAAATCAATTAGTCATCATAAAATAAATTACTAAACAAATGATCATATATTTTCAAATCTAATATATAAACAAAAAATAAATTAAGTTAAAAATATTGAGAGTGACCATATGAAATTTATTAAGTTAATAAATATCCAATCAAAATCCATCAATTGAGTATGAAAATCAAAAAACAAAGTTATTTAATTTCTCAAAAAGTCAAATTTTTAAGAATTAAATTTTTCACTACATCGTACTAAAATTTTGTTAAAACAATAATTTTGTTAAAATTAAATAAGTATCCAATTACGCAATAATGAAACTACTTCTTCAATATAGTATTCCTTTATGACATTTGAATCTACTCAATTCCTCACATTGATGAACCAAAAAAAAAAAAAAAAAAAAAAAAAAAAAAAAAAAACTCAATATTATCATTGGTTCAAAATAAAACAAAAGCCAAATCCATTATTATTGTTCTTTCTTGTCACACTTATACGTGGTCATTCAATCTTGCCAAATAGTTTATTCTTTAATATAAAACTTTAAATTTTATCTCTACGCAAAAGATACAAATTATCCAATAATGTCATTTACAATTTCTTAAAATTATTTTCCTTCTAAAATATCTCTTTTTTTAATGAATTTTTTTTCACTTCAAAATGTCCTTTAAGCTTTTGCTATCGAACATATTGTTGGTTTAGAGAGAGCACATTATCACACTTTTTTTGCTTAATGTCTGTAAATATTTTAAAGTTTGGCAATACTATCTTCTAAACTAATATTTTTTTCATACCTACTAATACTGAAATCCATAATTAAAAGTTTCAGAATTTAAACTATGGTTATTATTTCTTAGATCCCTCACTCATTTTTCTAAATTTATCAATTGTTTCTTTAAATTCTTCCACCATCTTCTTAGATTATTGTACTATTTTCTAGAAATTTTGAATCATGTTGATAAATTATATAAGTAAAAATAAAATTACTAATCATGAAATATACAATGAAAAATACTCAAATGAGCTTGGAATATTTATGATATTTATATAAAATATATCAACTTAAAAGGTTGTCATCCAAATACAAATCAACTTATTTGTATTCAGAGGGATTATTCATCAGCCCAACAACAATAGTATGTTCATTCAATTCTATATCAACATCAACACTCACCTATGAATCAATTGAATAATAGCATGACCTTTTCAACTTCAAATATGCAAGAAAGTAATGATGGCTTTGTGCAAGGTCAATCGAATAATCCCATATTCCACAACCTCGTCAACATCGTTAATTATATAATGTATTGCTTAATCTAAAATAAAAAAATACACAAAAAATAATAATATTAATAAGACAATGTTGATTATAAAATCCTTCCTCGACAGTTGGGGTAGATTTGCTTGGCAGATGGGGCATAACTTTTTAGTATTACATGCTTTCTTCAAACAGTTCCTGGAATGGCTGTGACCGCAGAAGGTTGTGGTTGGTTCAAAGAGAATCGCCAGACACACCTAAAAGTTCCACATTATGGTTAGTACTGTTATTATTTTTCGTCTCGGACTCTTTGAACATTTATACAATTTATATACTAAGATCAAAAACTTCAAGAAAAGTAAAAATAAAAATTAATACAAATCAAATTGCAATAAACAAGTAATTCATTAAAGTTTCTTATTACTTTCATATCTATTATTCTGTTTTAAAGGATATTAATATATATATTAAATTTATTTTCTACTTTAAAACCTAAACATTTTTAAGAAAAAAATGAACTTACAAATGTCATGATACAAAATTCATTTGTTTTATTGAATTAAGACATATTCAAAACTTAATTTAATCTTTAAAATTGAATTCAATGAAATTTAAGAATAAAACAAGTTTTACGCAAATAAATGGATGTATTTGAATTTTAAATTGTTAGATTTTAATTTTAAATTCAAATCCAATGTTTTTCTTATTTTGGAAATTGATTTGATTTTTAAATATTTAATTACAATTTTTTATTTATTTTAGTGATAAATATATAAGTATGTTTTTATAATTTATATTTTAGGAAAAGAAAGCAATAATATTTTGTTCATTTTGATGTCTAAAATGTTGAATACATCGTATATATCAAACTTGATTTGAAAATTAATTGTTATATTTTAATTTCATTACAACATCATTGGTGGGGTTTTCTTATGTTGGAGTGCCACTTCGAGTTTTTGAGGATACTAACATTTGATTTGTTACCAAAGAAAATCATCTGAAGATTATCAAAAAGATGATTTGTTGTTTGGCGGATGTACGTTGCTAACACAAAAAGTTAGAGTTGATTCTTGAGCCTACATGCCTTATACTCTATACGGTTTCATCGGAAGTTTCTCCTTGCTTCTTTTGATTTAAACATTTCTCACCCATTCCGAGTGATAATTGTTTATGTTATGTCGGGGAATTGTTCATGTGAAAATGACACCTTTATTGTGTGACATCTTAAATCCATATCATTGAGAAGTAGATCGAAATACCGTCACTAGTCTCGCTATCCACTGTGTAAAGAAGGGAGTCTATCTCGGTACTAGCGGAGAGCAATCATAAGCGCTTCAGATCTCTCATTTGTCCTGGTGCGATACCGGGGTGGAAATAAAGAAGAGTCTTGAAGAATAGTATTTTGTCACTTCCTCTTTTTTGACCTATAGAAATGTTTGGATGTAAGACTTAAGGTGACTACCTCATAATGAACCGACTCCATCGGCATTCAAAATTAGAGTTTTGGCAATTTCATTGATGTTATTATAGGGATTTACCTGTTATAGCTGCGGCTATTATTGGAGGTGATGTTAGCCGTACTATAGGTGGTGGTAGAGGAAGAGATCTAGTTGCTATGGATGGACACAATAATTTTTGGCCAATGGATAGTGGGAAAGAATACGGAAGTTACTCATTGGAATCTAATAAATGAATTTGATGTATTTTTTAAAAAGAGAATATAAGTCTTTTTAACATCCATAATATTCTTGGATGCATTGATAAAAGATAATTTTAATATGTATATTTTTTTCCTTAATTTTTTTAAAATTTTAAAATTTTATTTATTCTTTAAAATTGAATGTTATGAAATCTAAGAATATTTTTTTGTTACACAAATTTATGGAAATATTTGAATTTTAAATTTTTAGATTTGAATATTAAATTAAATTTTATTTTTTGTCATTTTAGAAATTTACTTGATTTTTAAATATTTAATTATGATTGTTTTTAGTTTTAGTGATAAATATTTAAGTATGTTTCTTAATTTATATTTAAGAAAATAAAAATAAAAATATATATATATATATATTTTGTTCATTTTGATGTATAGAATGTTGAATACATTAAAAAAAATTACTTGTATACTATTAAAAGATAACGATAACTTAGAGCTTAAATTTAAATTTAAATTTCCAAAATTAATCATTTTGTTTAATTGTACATTGTCTATTTAATTCTTTAACACTTTGATATGAATAGAAATGACTAAAGTTGACTATCAAGGATATTGTACAAATGTAGTAATGACATGCTTCAATACATCAAACTTGATTTGAAAGTAATTGTTATTTTTTAATTTAATTTTATCTGTTGTTTTCAAATTAAAATCAAAGCAATCTAATCCATCATAATACTATTTTAAGGCTTCATTAGAGTGATGTTATGTTTTGAATGGTGAATTTCAAGATCCTATATTTATGTAAGTGCTTCAATGTCCTTGAATTTGAGATTCTTTACGTTTGAATGGCTTTTTATTGTTAATAATTTAAATATATAACAAATAATGAAATCTAAAACATTTGTTTTCAATAAGATTATTAAATATTCGATAACATATGTAGAACATCTACCATTGCCTTTTTGAGGATATCATTAGCATGAAGGTGTACACTTAATATGAATTATTATATCTTGTTTTGTTGTTTAGACTACATTCAACATGAAGGGTTAATAAGTTTTATACTTTAACCCTTAAAGTTGAAAAGTCTTGAAACTACCAAAAATCCTCAAAGCTGAACTCTTTAAATCAAGTTGTAAGTTTTCAAGTTTTGAAGTATTTTGGAGAAAATAACCGTAGGATCTAGTACCTTATTTGTAAATGTATATGTACTTCAAATCTTAGATTCAAACTCTTTACCGTTTGTGAGATCGTGATGTTCAAAGTTATTTTTTTTTTTTTAATTTTTTTTTTTCCTTGTTGCAAAATGGATTTGAAGTGTTTCGCGAGCCAAAAAAACCAATGTCAAAAGTAAATTTGATGTGAGGCTCTTCAAATTCTTATTTCTAGGTGGGTTAGGAATGTTTCATGCACTTTTTACTCTCATACAATCTATTAAACCTAAAGAAATGCTTGATTTTTCACATGGAAGTATGCTGAAATTCAAAAACAAAGGCTGGTCTTTGATAGATAAACTTAGGCATATGGAGAAATATTCGATTGAAAATCGAAGCGGTGAGATTATGCCTAAATTTTTTATTTGCATGTACCAAAAAAAAAAACTTGAAGAAAAATGAAATCCCAAATTTTGGTGAATTTTTGAAATTTCTATGATCTAATTAATTTTGGGCAGATTTTGAGCATAGAATGCAGTTTTGGGCAAATTTTAGCAAGTGTGGCAAAATGTAAAAATTGACTCATGGGGAACTGACCAACCCTAAATCAACCCGTTTTTGTTGAATCGATGCTTTAGGGGTTAAACATTTCTTACAAATTTTCAAATTCAAGGCACAGAAGTGGGATATATCATAGGCCAACACAATTCCATGCATTTGAAGGTGCCATGATTCACTCAAACAACAAGTCTCATTATCCACCTCAAAGCAGCACCATTTGTGATCAAATGAAGACCATCCATACATGATAGAATAAGAACTATGACAAAGTAAGTTGCTCCTATTTTTTAAACACAAAATGCTATACGTAAAAGATTTGCATATTTTGATCATAACCTCAAAAGAATACCCCTCGGAGACTTCCCTTTTACATAGCATGAAATCTTGAGAATAATTTACAAGATCACTTGCATTCATGGTATCCTCGTCATCAACAAGGTTCTTCTTTTGACACATTGATAAACATATTCGTCACTTACAAAAAGTTTGACGAGGTGACCTGGTTGGCATTGCATTAAGCAAGATGATGATTCTCACACACCTGAACTCTCGAACATGAAATCAAACAATACACTCAGAGTTGCAAAAGTTGTAAGGATTCCAAGTTGTCACTTCTTATCAGGAAATTTACCATTCCCATACCACCTGTCTTTGGGTTGCCATGGAGGGCCTCGACTGTTGCCATCGTCGTACTTGATGACATGGTCAGGTTCACGATACCATCGGTCAGGTTCCGGAGACCAGCTTTCGGAGGCGCTTGGGTTAGCAGGGGAGACTCTACCCTTGTCGTTGTTGTTGCCATTGCCAGAGCTAGCACTCGGCATATTGTAGCCTGCCTGTGTCCCGAACAAAAAGAAAAACAGAAGAAACATCCACTTGAGGTTTGACAGCATGACACACTAAGGAATGCTGCTTCTTGCAGAGAGCTGAGTCTTCAGATTGTTAGAAGAATCACGAGAAATAATCAGAAAACATGTGCAATAAGGCCACGGCAAACTCTGCAATTGTTGAAGTTTAGACTCAAGAAGAAGATGAACATTGGTGTTAAAATTGGTACATTGAAATCTGGTAATACATCATGCATGTCTTGCACATGCGGAAGAGTATCAATAGTGCTAGTTATAATGTGCAGGCAGAGCGTCACATGAGAAACGAAAGGGTATTTTCTCCATTACTTACGGCGAACTCGTCTGGGCTCAGTGAATCGACTCGTTGTGAAATACGCTACCAAAATTGCGCCCGGAAGAGCCAAGAACTCTGCTGCAGATGCCAGCTTTGAAAGCAACGCCTGAGCCATGGTGACCTACCTCCTCGAGCCCTGGAACTCTTGAATTTGCTGAAAAGAGAAATTCCAAAAACCAGCACAGCAACACCCATGAACATCATCAGTGGAGCAATACCGATTCACAAAAAACGAATCCATTCGTCACAGTGGACATCAATTCAGCAATACATGTGCCAATTGTTCCTCTGATGGTAAACCTAAATTTCCTCTCGAGGGCGATCCGATTTTTAAAGTCAAGTTCATCAATGGGACTCATACCTTGAAAGAAAAGCAAGCAGTGCTCGAATGTCGCATGTTACCGGATGTGAGAAGTAATCATAAACACAGCCGCGCTTCCTGTAGCTTCAAAATGGTGTATGTCTTTGATGGTGCAACGATTGCTGGTGGAGACATTCTCTTCTGCGCAGGCTCGTTTGGTGGAAAGGTGTACCTTGTGAGCCTGCTCTGGGATGAAGTTCATCCCAATCGTCATGGCAGATTGCACATAGTAACCTCAGATTATGGATGATGCTGATGAGGCCAAGTTTATCAAGTATCATCCACCAACAAGGACAACATTTGAAAGGAGCAGAGAAAGGAATGCACTTGAATCGCATTCTGTAGTGCAGAAATTAGTTATACACAGCACCAGAAGGAAGCCCATCCTGCACACGAGTTTGCAAGATGAGTTACATGGAATGAGTAACCACTCACGGTGATGGGGCTGCTCAGGGCTAAGTCCGAAACTCTTCAAACAGAAGGAGGCACACGAAGATCCAGTAAAAGCACTGTGGACCCAAATAAAGGTTAACGCTACTACTTTGGAACCTTTTTAATAGGGGCAAAGCCGAACTGCTTACCTGAAAGTGGATCATGAATACCATTGGATCCTTGTACTTTCAAAGCATACCACACCTTACTTGAGATTGAGAATCAAATCCTGTTCCCTATCCGAATTCTAGAGGGAAATTTGGCCGGACATGACTTTCATACAATATCCATTCTCAAACAGAACATTCATGGCAGAAATTTAGAAATCGATTCATTCAGCCCTCTGTAAACCTTAAAAGCATATCTGGAAACCCCGTCATGGCATCTAAGTGACTCAACTTTATACAGAAAAAATCCCACTGCTCATATCCACGAAAATCACTAGGACACTCAAGAATTTCAGGATCCCACTTTTGCTAGAGAGGTGACACTCCAAAAGAAAGGAGGTCTATTCATTAAAAGATTGTTGTCATAAACAGAGTGAAACGTGTAAAATAGCATCACACACCAGTATTGAACATTTAAAGTCAGCATTGACTAGTATTCGAGAAATCTATTCTACATGCTTTAGAAACCATGGTATTCTCAAAAAAAGTGAAATCATAGTTGGAATGTATCCTAGTTCTCGGCCACCTCCATGTATGCATCCGTAAGAATCGTGAGAAGTGCAAAACTTGAGCAGAAGAACACTTGAGAGCGAAGAGCAGAAATCTAACGGATTTACTCATCTGTCACGCAACCTTCAGAAGCCGATTTGACATTCTTGATGTACTTGTACAAGGTTCCCCGGGACGCCTTGTATGCGGGAGCCCTCCACATCAATTTCCGTTCCGCAAGCTCTTGATCCGATAATTCAACATTGATTTTCCTCTTCTCGACATCGATAGTAATGACGTCACCATCCTTGACGAGACCAATGGGTCCACCTACTTGGGCCTCAGGACAGACATGCCCAACCACGAATCCATGAGAGCCTCCGGAGAATCGACCGTCCGTCAAAAGGGCGACTTCCTTGCCGAGCCCGGCACCAATCACAGCGCTCGTGGGCGTGAGCATCTCGGGCATGCCAGGACCACCCTTAGGACCTTCCCCACGGATGACGATCACAGTGCCCTTCAAGCTGGCCGGGTCCTTAGTAATGGCATCAAGCATGGCTTCCTCGCCTTCAAAAACACGAGCGGGTCCTGAGAAATACAAACCCTCCTTGCCAGTGATCTTCGCAACGGAGCCCTCTGGGGCGAGGTTGCCCCATAGAATTTGCAAGTGACCGGTCTTCTTGATAGCATTCTCCAGAGTCATAATGACCTCCTGTCCATCAGAAAGAGGGGGGCATCCAGCCAGATTCTCAGCAAGGGTTTTACCTGTTACTGTCATGCAGCTACCGTCTACCAACCCTTTCTCTAACAAGTACTTCAGCACTGCGGGCACGCCTCCAACTTTGTGCAAATCCTCCATCACGTACTTCCCGCTGGGCTTCAGGTCGGCAATAAACGGCGTTTTGTCACTTACATCCTGGAAATCGTCCAATGTGAGGTCAATCCCTACAGACCTCGCAATTGCGATAAGATGAAGGACCGCATTCGTGGACCCTCCAAGCGCCATGAGCAGAACCATCGCATTGTTCAACGACTCTCTAGTAATAATATCCCTCGGCTTCAAGTCACGCTTGAGAAGCTCCAGAATGTACTTCCCAGCCATCTTACATTCCTCGATCTTCAACGGATCCTCAGCAGGAATGGAAGAGCTGTACGGCAACGACATTCCCAGAGCCTCAATAGCCGAAGCCATGGTATTCGCCGTATACATACCTCCACAAGCACCAGACCCGGGGCACGAATTCCGCACAACATCCATCCGCTCCTCCTCACTGATAGACCCACCAACATACTCCCCATAGCTCTGAAACGCAGACACAATATCAAACGTCTGCCCATTAAAATGCCCAGGCTTGATAGTCCCCCCGTACACCATAATACTCGGCCTGTTCAACCGCCCCATAGCCATCACCACCCCGGGCATATTCTTATCACACCCCGGAATCGACACATTCGCATCATACCACTGCGCGCCCATGACAGTCTCAACACTATCCGCAATCAAATCCCTCGACTGCAGCGAATAGCACATCCCCTCAGTCCCCATCGACACGGCATCACTCACACCAATAGTGTTAAACCGCAGCCCCACCATCCCCGCCTCCTCCACGCCCGCCTTCACAGCCTCCGAGAGCTTCAGCAAGTGCATGTTGCACGTATTCCCCTCGTACCACACCGACGAAATCCCCACCTGCGGCTTATCCATGTCCTCCTTGCTCAACCCCACCCCGTACAGAATCGCCTGCGACGCGCCCTGCGCCTTGGGCTGCGTCACCCGGCTCGAGAACTTGTTCAGCTGCCCCACAGTGCTCCCCTCCGGCGCCTCCACCGACTGGTGCGGTGGCGCGGCCACCGCCCCCTCCACTCCCCCCTTCGCCTGCGACACCACCACCATCCTCTTCCCCCATTTCCCCCCGCTCTTCTTCAGCAGAGGCTGCACAGCGGCATTGGCAGTAGTGTTGGCGTTGCTAGTGGTGGAAGCAGTGAGGGAGTGGCGCAGGCGTGTGCCTGCGATGGCGGAGTGCAACATGGAGGTGGCCATCGCTGCGACGGAGAGAGGAGGGAATGCGAGTGCAGGCCACGCTGTGGGGAGGGGTGAGGGTTTAAGGGGCTTAGGGTTTAAGCGACGGAATGTGGATGCCTGAGTCTGATTCTGCTGGCGTCCGTTTTGTGTCCGCTCTTGGCTTGGGGAACACGGTCATTGATTCCACTTCACGGTCATTGATTCCTCTTCATGGTCATTGATTCCTCTTCAGGCTTTGGGAACACGGCGACTGGAGTGCTCTGGGACTTGGGGACTCGGCGTTTTGGGTTCATGCTTGGGGCACAAGGGGATTCTTTGAAGTTTGCACTGTTCCATGTGTGGGTGCTTTAGCAACGTGTTGTACTGGTTGTTTTGTGGAAAGCTGCTTTGTGAATGGAGTTTTTTGTACAGTGGGGTACAGGAGGCTTACGGATTCCAGTCGCAGTTGTAGTCACCATGGAAAAAACTATAAAATTTTGGAATGTAAAATTGATGGATATTGGAATGTAAAATTGATGAATTTTGGAATTTCAAAATGTATTTGGAATGCTAGTGAAGTGTACTTTAATATTACAAAAATATATACATGTAAACTTGAAGAATAGATACGCATTTGTAATTTCCTTATAGAGTATTTACCACCCTAGTACTTTCACCCCTAACTGAAATCATTGCTTTGATACGATTGGACATGGTTGAAATGAGGCGTTTTAATTATCTCTAAGGGAATTTTATTCCATAATTTATGAATGTTTTCTATCAATTCTTGCTTATTAATTGACATTTTTTTAGAGAACAATAGAATAGGTCAAACAGACATTTTATTTAGAGCAATCCACCATGGGGTTAAACGTGTACATATTATCTTCATATATGCTACCTATTTCAGTTTAATCCCTTCAGTTTTATTAAAAAAAAAAATCACATTTGACTTTCAATAGTATCAAGTATTATGAGTGAGTGAGTGTGTCTATACGTCCCTTGCACTGTATTTCGGTTCCATGTTTTTAATTTTCAATTTCTTCGTCTTGGCTCGCTGATCTCACTTCAAATTTGATTGGTTCAATTATGGGCCACTTCAATTGTGTCAATTTCTCTATGCTGCTAACTGAAATATGTGTTTCAATATTCTAATCCTTTTTGTAATTTAAAATGCAAGCAGTTTGTAAATACCTACTCTAATTTCTCACTTCATTGTGAAATGTAGTTTTTGGTTTATTTCATATTGTCATGCTTGGAGTGCATCAAATAGAATTGAAATATTGGTCTTTTTCTTGTCAAATTGGTCTTTGTCATCTTCATTTAGACTGCTTCTTATGTTCCTTAGAGATTATTGTATTTGGTTTTTTTTTTGGTATTAATTCTTTTATTTCAAGAGGAAGGGACGAAATTAGACACTCTTTTATGCTTTTCTTTCGATTATGACTAATCCATTTTTGTATCCACTATCTAGTTGTTTGTTTAATTCACATTCCAAATTTATTCATTTATTGCATAATTTCTATATTAAATAGAAGATACTAAATCAACATTGTCCCAACTGATTTTTAAAAAGATTCTTTTTTATTTTAAAATGTATTCATTAAATCTTTTTATGTCACTCTTAGGACATTTGTAGTCCAGCCCTGACAAATGCTCTAGGCAACGGCCATTGATAGAGCTACTACAGATCCCGGGAGGGTTGTGATGGGAGGTTGGCCTAATCGGGGACTTCGAAGGGCTCCCAATCGAGGCTCTCCATGGCCACGCTGGAGATTTGAGGACCTGCGTGGCGGGCCAGCTGGCCAGAGGATGTGAAGGAGCTAAACTACTGGTACCAAAGTAGGAAGGGCTACAACATGAAGCTCTAATGGAACTAGTGGATTACTATTTGAGAGGAAGGGCATGTGTTGGAATTCGCTATTGTAAGGAGTGGTTTTTGTGTAGAGGTAGGAAAAGACTTTGCAATTTTATTGCGATTGTTTAATGTTAGAAAGGTGTCATAGAGAGTTGGAAGGATGAACTTGAAAGAAACCTAAGTTTTGATTTAGGGTTTGAAGGAGACATAAAAGACAAATATGAAAACGAGTTATTCATTCAGATGGTTAGAGGTCCGTGATAAGGAAACCTATTATAAATTATTGGTGAATGATTATTTTGCAAATAAACCCGACTTATGGACCTAGCATGTTTAAGCAACGTTTTAGAATGTAGAGGGAATTGTTCTTGAGGATTATGGATGCGGTTGCCAAATTTGATCCAAGGTTTTTGCAAAAACTAGATGCGGTTGGACGCTTGGGCTAGTCAACGTCGCTCAAGTGCACCACCGCACTTTGGATGCTTGCATACGGATCGGGAGCGGATGCAATTGATGAATATTGTAAAATTGGGTGAAGGCCACTGCCAAAAAGTGTGTGAGAAGGTTTTGTGTAGCTATCAAAGGTTGTTTTGAGTCTACATACTTGAGACAACCATCTTGGGAAGATTTAATTTTGCAGATGATTATTAATGAGAAACAAGGGTTTCTAAGGATGTTTGCTAGTTTAGATTGCATGCACTGGACTTAGAAGAATTGCCCCGTTGCACGGCAATATCGATTCTAAGACAAGAACAAAATTTGAAGCATTATTCTCGAGGTGGTTGCAGGTCAGAGTTCCTAGATTTGGCATGCTTTTTTCGGCTTATCAGGGGAAAACAACGACATCAGCGTGCTAGACCGTTCTCTTTTTTTGTTGAACATGTTGCGGGGTTCTAAGCAATCGAAGTAAACAAGTTCCACATTTCCCCCGATATTTTACTTGCTTACCGATAGGATTTATCCACCTTGGTCATGTTTTGTGTTCCCAATTCATGAGCCCTAAGGTGAGATGAAGCAAGATTTTACAAAGTGCTATGAGGGTGCTAGGAAGGATGTTGAGAGGGCATTTGGCAATTTACAGGCTAGGTGGGAAATCATAAAAAATTGAGTGCTGCATTGGAATCTAGATGTCATCACCAACATCATGATGGCTTCCATCATTATGCATAACATGAATTTAGAAGATGATAACAAGTTAGAGCTAGAGCCTTTGGTTGATTGCGGGTTCCAGTGGGATTATCCTTCGTCCCTTCACATTCTATGATTTGCAAAGTGGGACAACAAAAATAGAGAATGCAGAGTCCCATTTTGCCTTGAGAAATCATTTGATTGACCACCTTTGGATGTTAAGGGGATGTGGTAGGACTATGTGATTGCAAAGGAGTAATGCAATTTTGTTGAGAGTAGAAACAGGCATTTAGGTTTAGACCTTGTCTAAAGTTTTTGTACGCAAACTCTTGACCTCCTATAAGCCCATTTGGGTTTTGCATCCAGTGCAGTTGAATTCTCTACACCATACAAACCTTGAGTGTGAGAGTATGCTACATTTCTATGTTCTGAAAAATTAGATTGAATGCTTGGTGCTTGAGATTGGTGCTGAGTGTTGAGGATGATGCGTAAATCCTCATACTAGTCACTCTGAGAATCCCCTGCACACATCAAAACAAAGCAACAATGTTAAAAAAAAAACATACTCACTGTAAACATGCCGCTGCAAACACAGTCACTGTAAGGTAGAGGGTTGTATTCCCAAGCGGGTTGCAATCCCGACCCCTACTGATTGGGGAAGGGGTGTCAGGAACCAACCAGCCTTACTTGAGAAAGTGACCAAGAGGGTTCTAATTACGTCCATACTTGGGAAAACTGAAAGTTTATGATTGGTTCTCATTGGTACCAAAGCGTTCTATTTTCAGAATCCAACTGCTCATGAATGTAGGACTCTAGTGAATGGTTAATGGCCAAGACTATGCCTTCAGACTCAAAAATTCATAGAAAATTGTAGAAATGCTCAAAAATTTAATTTTTTGGGGGGTGCCTTTGCAATAGCTTTGCGGAGCATCCAAAAATATATAAAAAAATCTTTCACAAGTCTAAGTATGCAAATCTGAAATTCAGTCGGGAATACAACCCTCTACCTTGAACAGTTACCATGTCATTGCAAACAGTCTCTACAGAGCCAGAGTCATGGACATCACATGATTCGGGGCCAAGTGATTTATTCCAGGCCTCGAGAAAAAATGTAAACCCCCATGTCTCTACAGCATGTTCATAGGAGTGCTGTAGAGTGATTAATTTGAAAACCAAAACCAAAAAAATAAAAAAACAAAAATATAAAATAAGAAATTGCAGTCGACATTACCAATTAGTGCAAAACAAAAATCGAATGAAGAAGGCATCCATGCAGAGGACCAAAAAAAAAAACATTTTGTTGACAAATAAATAAAAACACCTTATTAAGACTAGTGTTAATAAAATGTCCATTTGATCTACCCTTGATAATATGCACATAGGACATAAAACCAATGGTGTAGGATTATTTCTTTACAGAAGGCATGTATTTCACATATATTGTGAACATAGATGTCTTAAAGATTGATTGGAACAAACATTATGAAAAATTGAAAGTGGAATTCATTTTTCGTGTGCGTAAGTCCATTATTCAGAAGGCACCACAAGCCGCGGCTTAGTGGTTGGGGTTTGCATGGGTTCTGGTTCTTGTGTTTCAAGTGTTCGCTCCGGAGGGTCTTTCTCAAATTTTCCGGTGATTTCCGGCTTCGACAATTGTGTTTTCTCATTTTTTAATGCATTATCTTGAAACGGATTTGACGGCTTGGTGGTTAGAGCTCATGGTCCCCAATAAGGAGGTCGTGGATTCTATTCCTCACGCCGGCGTGGTGATTACTACCATAGTTCACCCAACTATAGTGGGGGTCCTAGGACCTTGTTATATGGATACCTCAAAGCCATTGCGAAGGATACGATGTCCGAATAAGCATTAGTGACTAGGTAAGAACTAGCATAGTGTTCACCCGAAGATGGATCAAGAATCCCACCACTGGTTAATGGTATACTGTAATGACCTCCGGGCATACATCCAAAGATACGTCAAACGAACACTCTCTAGGCCGACTTCAAATAGGTTTGGAGTTCTTCTCTCTCTTACCATCATCCTATGAGGCCTTGTATTGTTCTCTTTGTAATGAAATATATTTTTAATATACATACAAAAAATAAACAAAAAATAAACAACAGAGTTATTTGTAAAGGCATCCAGAATTTGACTTAGATACCTTGACTTTTCCATCCTTGAAAAGTAGTTTTCCTTGAGTTTAAAGACCACCAAGCTCTTACACACCGAGTATAGTGAGACCACTAAGTGACTTTTTAAAACACAAGGTGACTTTAAGGATAACTCTAATATGTAATTGGTGTCCTTATTTTGTTATTCAACGAATGAGAATCCGACAGTTTGAGAGCTTGTGGCAGTGTGAACGCAACCAGTCCACCTACAAATGAATTGTTGCCGTTGGCGTCGCGAGAATTCAAATTTTCCGCCCTTCGCCTCCGCCATCGCCATTGACACGCCCTTTCGTGCCTCGTGCTTGGCGTTGCCGCTCCTGTGCTCGTCGTTGCGAATGGAATGGAGCTGATCGAGGACCCGTAGCTTGCAGTTTCGCTCTTGGAGGAGGGAGAGCGCCATCGTACTTTCGGTCTCAAAGATTCAGATAAGCGGTCGCGGAAACATGATC
Organism: Ceratodon purpureus; assembly: GCA_014871385.1. Taxonomy (NCBI): domain Eukaryota; kingdom Viridiplantae; phylum Streptophyta; class Bryopsida; order Pseudoditrichales; family Ditrichaceae; genus Ceratodon; species Ceratodon purpureus. The sequence continues at coordinate 16,610,568 of CM026423.1, read as the reverse complement.
CATGTATCGCAGGTTTTGTCAATGCTAGGGTTTGCACATACTCCCCGCTGGCGTGAATGATCGGAGGCCGGTAGCAGCTTCTGCTTGGAGGACGGTGAGTTGCACTTGTATGGATTTTTGTCGACAGTCACGGCGGTTTAGTCAACATCGTCGAGTCTAGTTTGTTACAGTAGTGAGAATTTCTGCCTTGAAATACTGATAATCTTAGCGGCTTTTAAAGTCTTGAGGTTCAACGATTTCAAATGGCGAGCCACATTGTGGCGTCGTTAGAGTGTATGAGGTAGCTCACTGTTGATCGGATTAGTCCTGAATTCCTCGAAGTTGTTTTCGGGTGAATGTATCATCTATTCTAGCAGATTTTGATAGTTTGGAATTCGTTATTTTAAACCCTAGTTTGGAACAGGAAATGAGCATTTGAAGATTTGAACTCAGTGAGGTTCGAGCTGTTGCTGTACCGGAGGAAGACTATTGGTCTTCCCGGACTGAAGCTCATAAAATGCTGAATGCCGAATTCTGAGTCTGATAGGGTTCATCATCAAGCTAATATGTCGCACTTGGTGCTAGAAGAGTAGTATTGCACCTCTTGATGATTGCAAGCGGTGCACCTGTTAAGAATGGTTGCTTTTCCTTGGCAAATTAAATTGCACAAATGGCCTTTAAACTGTAATGTGAATGTAATATTGATCTTGAATGTGGTTGTGTGTGGCAGGGTCAGCGATGGCAACATCTGTGCGCCCGCCTCGTGCAGTTAGAACAAGAGCAGCTTTGACAGATGTGACCAATACAAGCTCCGTGACAGTGTCGAGGACCCGATCGGTGGCTAAAGTTGCTGTGGAGGCTTCGAAGGATGAACATGTTGCTATCGACTTGAAGAAGAGCAGTGGTAAGGTTGCTTCGAAACCGGTTCGGAAAGCGAAGGAACAAGTGCAGTTGGAATCAAAGTTCGGGAATGTAGGGAGCAAGTCTGTGGCGGTGAAGAAAAATGCTACTCTGAAACCTGCTCTTACAAAGATAGCTGTTGAGGAATTGTCGAGCGCAGAAGCTTTGGTTAGCAGTGTTGTCGAACAGGAGCAGGAGTTAGTTGATTTTGAAGCTTCAAAGAGGTCTAGTACAAGGAAACTTGGGGCGAGCTCTAAGGAGAATTTATCAGAGGCAGAATTTAAATTGAAGAGCACTTCTACGACGAGAATGAGGGCGGAGCCAACGAGATCTAAGAAAAGCAGAGCCATCGACAATTCTGAAGAAGCCTCGAAGGATGTGGAGGCCTCCCCACCATCAGTCCAAGCTGTGGGAGTTGATAACCTTACATACCTAGTTCAAGAGAGTGAATCGGCTCTAAAAACCACGACTGTTACAGAGAATCAGGGGGTAAAACTTGGGGAGAATTTGACAGAGGCAGGCTCTAAATTGAAGATCACTGCAGTTACGAAGAGGAAGACGGAGCCAGCGAAAGCCAAGAAGACTCGAGCCATTGGGAAACCTGACGAGATTGGGGAAGCTTCTCCATCGTCAGTCCAAGTGGTGGGGATTGAAAACCTTGATACCTGTGTGCTCGACCAAGTTCGGGAGAGTGGTTTGGCTACGAAAACCAGGGCTTTGCCACAAAAACGGGGGGTAAAACCTAGGGAGAATTTGACAGAGGCTGACGCTGGACTGAAGATCACCAATGTAACGAAAAGGGGGACAGAGCTAGCGAAAGCCAAGAAGAGTCGAGCCATTGAGAAACCTGAAGGGGTTAGGGAAGCTTCTCCATCGTCAGTCCAAGCAGAGGGTATTGAAAACCGTGATGCCAGTCAAGGTCAGGAGAGTAGTGTGGCTCTGAAAACCAGGACTGTTGCACAGAAACAGGGTGTAAAACTTAGTGAGAACTTGATAGAGGCGGAATCTACAGTTAAGATCACCACAGTTTCGAAAAGAAGGACGGAGCCAGCGAAAGCGAAGAAAACTCAAGTCATTGAGAAATCTAAAGAGATTGTGGAAGCTTCTTCATCATTGGTTGGAATCGAAGATCTTGATGCCAGTGTGTCGGACGAAGTTCTGGAGAGTGGATCAGTTCAAAAATCCAGGACTAATGTTAAGAGAGGGTCGGTGGCTGTATCAAGCTCGAAAGGTAGACAAGCGGCTGGTGGGTTGAAGGTACCATCAAAGCCTTTGCAGGATGATTTGGAGAAGATGGTGGCTCAAATCGGTGATAAAAATCCGCACTTGCAGACTCCTGGTGCAGGAAGTGGTCCCAGAACGGTAGATGTGATTGTAGGTCAATCAAAGGGCAAGAAGGCTTCTGGAAAGATTATCGCGAACGAGGATCAAACGGGAGCATCTTCCCTTACGAGAGTCACATCTGCAAGCAAGTACGATAGTTGTGCGGAACGACCGCTGAAGAGCACATCAGTTATGAAGGTCACTCGAGGAGTCTCGGGCGATCCTGCACAGGTGGCCATCACAAACTTCTAGATCCACACTCGATTCACAACCTCATTATAATACGATAATGATTCCAGTTATGATGTTAATTTTGTACTATTTGATTCATTTCCAATTGTTCGTACAATACTTTATCGTTGTCGGGAGTTCAAGAGGTATTGTGCGTCCAGATCCATGTTGGATGAATCATTATTATTATGCTGATGAGATCTTAGATCCTGGGGAGATGATACTGACTCATGAGACTTGACATTAACCACTGGCTACTTGCATTTTCAAATGCCGCAGACGGTGAGAAGGAATGCTTCCAGAGGGGCACGGAAAGCTGTCAACTATTCAGAGGATGCCCTGGAGGGACAGACCGTCCCTTCTCGAAAAGTAACTCCAGTTGAGCACAATTATCAGCTGCCACCGTTGGTTGTCTGTAGTGATGCAGAGGTCACTCGGATTGTGCGGCAGACAGTTAGGAAGAGAGCGCAAAAAGACGTTGAAGTTGTACAGGTACCTGGGTCCGATGCCATGACCTCGGCTGAGAAGAACTTGCAAGACAGTGAAAGTGATAATCGTAAAAGCACTTCCGATGTCCAGAGCCAGACTCAAGCGAAGCTATCTGTAGGTGAAATTCAGACTGTCAAGCGAACCGTGCGAAAGACCGTTAGAAAGGGCAGAACGAAGGTTACTGTAGCTGATGACATAGCCAGAGATGACGTGATCTTAATCGCGGAGAAAGACTTACATATTCCAATACTGTCAAATCTCGAGAGCTGTCTGGAGGAGGAGTACGAGCGATTCAAAATGGAGAATAGAATGCAGAAGGAAAGTGCAAAACTGCTAATACCATCTGTAGTGGCTACACCTTTTGAGAGGATTCTTATCGATTCTGCAAAACCGCTCACTAGATGTTCATCGCTTAAAGAATCTACCTCCGAAATTACCAACAGTAACGAGAATGGTGAAGTTGAATCTTTGTCAGATGTAACTCACGATGCCGAACTCACGGAGAACGTGAAAGTCACTCCTGTTCCTGCATCTCTCAAGTCTGATTTGGGTGTTGACACGCCGACCTTGAATGGTTCTGTAGAGCCTGTCTCATGTAGCGCGACAGTGGAAACTACCACGAGTAGTCCACTTTGTAGAATCTCTTCACAACGGGGGCAGAAGCGCAGTTGGAAGGAGAACGTAGAAGAAAGTATCATAGCAAGCCCCGTGCGAACTGAGTGTACCTTGCCAATCGCTGAATCTGTTCAAACCAGTTCTTTGAAATTGGACATCGACCCTATTGTAGAACGTGACGACCAGGATAACGACCACGTAAATGATGCGGATTCCCAGATGTCAGTGATCGAGTATGAAGACCTCATTTGCGCTGATGTAGTAGGCCGAGACTCTGATGACCCTCTTCTGAAGCCCATAGCCAATTTTGATGAGGCGGATATCCCGGCGAGAGTGAAGGACTGCTGCAAGCTTCTTGGGAAGCCATCAACAATTCAATCATACTCCTTGCCCTTCCTTTTGGCTGGTCGCGACCTCGTCGCCATTTCTAACTCAACTACTGGTGAGCTCGCAGGCTTCCAGTTTTTCACTTCATAGATGAGAGTAATGTTCTAATTTCATATCGAACTTCAGTGGTCTTAGAGTCCATTCCTTAATAGCTGGAGTATGTGGGACCAATGTTACTACGTCGAGGATTGCGTTCTTTCATTACGAAGTGCATGGCTATTGTTTTGTTTCACTCTCTTCTCTGGTTAAGTTTATGTGACTTTTGTCAAGAATGGTGTTTCAATTTTTTATTTTTTTTTGGGGTTTCAACGAGGTCATGTGTTCCTCTGTGCTTTTCGTCTTGCAGAACAAATACTGGCTTATGGAGTGCCTATTCTGGTGCATGTAATGAAGAAGAAAAGAAGCTACGTGCGTAAGAGGCCCTCACCGATTGGCCTCGTCCTGGCGTCATCCGACGAGCTTTCGCAAAAGGTGCGTCATATGGTCTGAATGTTCTTTATTTTATTTTGTTTTGACATTTGAACAAAATATTTGTACCCTCAGTGATTGTCAGTATTGGATAGTCGTATATTTCACTCGATCTGATTAATCCGGAGCCCAAATTGCTATGTGTCGCAGATCACAGACGTGCTTGAGAATTCGTTCAGACCTTTACGCGTAAAGATTGGGAGAGCATCCTCCGAATCTACATCAGAGATCAAGCCTGGAGTGGTAAGCTTCGTATGAACCTTGCCATCTTCATAAGTTGTGCGATCGCATGGCTTATGGATTCCCGCGGCTAATGTCCATCGGAAACGTAGTATATTGAGATGTTTCTGACATACCAAGCTGGATCCTTGAATGGAATTTCTATTGTAATCAAACCAAAATGAGGTTTAGTGATCATTTGCTTCGGATTATTTACTTCTGATGCAGGCAATTCTCGTAGCCACCCCAAGCTGCTTGCAACAGATGCTGGAAGATGGTTCATGCTCCCTTGCTCTTGTGTCATTTATTGTGAGTTTCTACAACTCCCTCTTCAATTTTGCAGAACATGCGTTGTTGAGTTCACTACTTTCTTCCGTGCATTCTTGGATACCGTTTTGTATCAATTTGAGATTGAAGTCAAATGACGTTTCGTGAGATAACTGCATGTCACCCTAGATATGAGAAAACAATCCTCTCAGACTTACACCTGTATACGATTCTAAACCAGGTACTAGATGGGGCGGATTGTATGGTTCAAAGTGGAATGGATGCATCCCTACGTGACATCTTTGATCAAGCACCTGCATGTAAGTTACTTTCTTAACCCTCTCCCACTCATTCCAAGCACGCATACAATGTTATCGGTTGGAGGGTCCCAGTTTGAGAGCTTGGCAGGGAAAGTGATCACAAGCCGGTTACATAGGTTCTAAAGACTGTCATTTCGTATCAAGACATTCTATGATGATATCTTTCGAGGTGTGGAATCAGTAAACTCACTATGTTTGATGTGGCTTGTTCTTTATACCCAGACCGGCAAACTGGAGTGTTCTCATCAACATTGGAACCTGAGACCGAGCAAGTAGTCAACGCTTTGGTTTCTGAAACCGATCTCGTGAAGGTATCCTCCTGAGTTCTTTCATCTCCTTTCTGAGTCTCGTCAATTTTTTTGAGTACTACTTTAAGTGAGGTTGTTATACTGCCGCTGTAAATAGTTGATTCATCATGATAGTGGTGGAAGGACATCATTCTAGGAGATATTTAAATCTCAGCATAGTAGGTTCTGGTGTTGTCCACCACCTTCCCTTGAGATTTTTGATAGAATCCTCAGCACGTGTATTCAAAATCTGATCGTTTCTTGCCTGCAGATCCAAATCAAAAACCCGATTCTAGTGCCAGAGCAGATAGACGACGGGCGAGCTGTAACCCAAATTGTTGAGGTAAATTCCTCATGGATTTGAACTAGATCGCTATACCTCTTGACACGGTTTACTTACCTGTCCTCCAAGTTCACCTCTAAAATTATATCAATCTATGCGCTACAGGTTTTGGAGGACTCGGATAGAGATGCAAGGTTAACGGCATTACTACGGACATTCCAAAAGGGCAAGAAGTACGCTAAGATTCTTATCCTTTTTCAGTACATTAGCATGAATTAAACTGCATTTTCCTTACATTAAATACTCTCTGTATATTATGTCTACTATAAGCTTGCCTTGTATTGATTTTTGCTGTGCAGGAATCGAGTCCTAGTGTATGTCCTGTACAAAGAAGAAGCTCTTCATGTAGAAGGCTTGCTGCAACAAAGGTGAGCACTGACTGCTCAAAAACAGAATGTTTCTACCTGTAAATGTTGGCATGCTCAAATCCTGCCATGTATGAACTAGTTCCTGATATCTCTGATGATTGCTGATCCTCAGAGGGTGGAAAGTTGCTGCGGTGCATGGTGGGATATTCGAGGCAGACCGTAACAAAGCAGTTGTTTCTTTCCAGAAGGGCTCAAGCTCAGTCTTGGTAAGTCTCTATGTTGTCTTAGTTCGAATTTTGTAATTGCAGTTACTAAGATGTGAATGAAGAAACTTATGCTTAAACTTTCAATTATTGTAGGTTGCAACAGATGTTGCAGCAAGGGGTCTCGTTATCCCAAATGTGGATTATATCATCAATTACAGCTTCCCCTACACATTTGAAGACTACGAATGTCGACTACGTCAAACAGGACAGACTGGGAGAAAGGGCATCATGCACACTTTCTTCATGCCGGGTAATCAGGTATGAAACTCTCAGTCAGTGATGACAATCTTCTGAACGCGTAAATCTTTTTAACCTTGAGAAATTGGAATAGAACGGATCCTTTTGCAGATTGGAATAGCTCGAGAATTTTTGTTCCATGCAAAAAGATCATCGTTATCAACAATCAATATACCCAAAGTAATTAGTCCATGATTACTGTAACTGGATGGACATATTTACTGACTATGTAGACCAAAATACCCTTCTCTTCCGAGTAAGGATGCCTTTTGATAATAGTACTGCACCTTCGTAGTCCTAAAATGGTCGTGATTAGTAGTACCATAGTGTAGTACCACTTTTACTTTGTTAAGTGATTGGCTTGGCATTGCAGGCTCGGGCAAAGGAGCTTGTCGAGGTATTGAGAGAAGCCGAGCAGGATGTGCCAGAGAATCTCGTGAAGTTAACGAGTCCTGCACAGAAAAAACCAAGAATCGAGTATTGAGCCTTCCCACGTTGCCAATTCAGCAACAAGGAGCTCCAGGGGTGCCCTCCTAATGAATGTGAAAAAAACTCGGGTATACTGAACTTCAATTTGGGAGATGAGGGTCATTCTTAAGGAGAGGGAAGAGCAAGAAGCCTGGTCCGAGAATCTAATGTGCTTGCTCTTTAGCATGTGTACCAATGTTTTGTGTTCAACCATTTTGAACTGCTTCAGAATTTTATGTGAAATAATTATGTAAAACATTTCATGAAAGACCATTTTTGATTTCACGTAATTGGCTTGCACTTGTACAACATGCCTTATGTTTGAAAACCCAAAAATAAAAGCTGCCCTCGCGACAATGCATGACATTAATTCACACTTCATTGTATGGGTCTGCAAATTTTACTTTCCAATCTAGACTTAACTTGGGCCCCTATCCAAGTGATTTTGTCATAAACAAAGTTTGGATGAAGAACTATCCAAAAGTTTGAGCTTCTCATCCAAAATGATGTTTATGACATTTTGGGCATTCACTATAACAAATAATTCTTAAATAGGTTTTCTGCTTTATGCTTAAACTTCATTTTAGAGAATGTTTACTTACTCTACTAATTCTATTTTGTCTATTGTAATGTAAAGGAACTTCAAGTATTGATAAAGGTATTTCTTACATGATCATATTTATATGTAATTATTAGAATATAGTGCATGTCCAATTTATATTTACTCTCTAAAATTTGGTAATTTGTGAAATTTGAAATTCTAATTATAGTGTCAAAAACTCAGTAAAATGTTTGTCCATTTGTTTATAATGGAACAAGTTATACATGGCAAACAAACATATATTAGTAATTTGCATCAAACATAATTATACAATGCCCTAGCTAGCATAACTTGGCAAGTAGGTTTGTGCCTTAGCTTACACACGAACATGTGATTGCTTTATCAACACATTATTCTCTCCTTATTTCATCCTCTCTCTCTTCCCTTCTCTCACCACAAAGTATATGTAATTTACTGCCATCAACTCCTCATATAAAAATATGTAAATGAATAAACCCTCCCATCCTAGTTGCTTAACTTCGTTAGGAATTTCATAAGTTTAATTCTAATCTTGCATGCCTCCATTAAAGTGAGTAGAGAAAAAAAGAAAAAAAAGAAGACCCCATAAGGTCAATTCACCTGTCGGGGCTTCTTGCTACTTACATCTTCAGACACTCATATTGTAGTGTAACTAAGGTACAGATACCTATAACCGACAACTTAAAGCATTTTAGCATATCAAAGCTTGGGTCATGGATAAGGAGATAATTTTGGTTGGTAGGAAAATAAGGTTCGTGAAGAATGAGCATTTTTCCATGAATTATCTCCCAAAATTGAAATTTGTACAATTTTCCAAAGTGAAAAGTACTTCAGAACCAATAACCGAGATATACGAATGAGGTACATCTGTTCTTTCACAATCTAGGAATTAGAATATATCGGTTATTGGTAAGTTATCGGTTATGGGTGTATACACCTTATCGGCCTTCGAAAGAGGAGAGTCGCTCTAGATTCATTATCCTTTGTCCAGCGGCCATCAGAGTAGTGAATAGAATGAACAAACACTTTATTCACGTCCGTCCCTTCGTGGCCGGAGTTCTCCTTCTTCTTATAACTAATGGTTTCTTCTCGGCATAGATGATTGTTTTTGCAATTTGGCAATGTTTTCTAATTACATCTTAGTACTGGATTATATAATCTTTATGACATAACATACCATAATCATTTGTAATAAATACACATAACGCATATTAGGAAATCACTAGATTAAAAAATATTCATTGGTGGTAATATCTTGAAGTCATGTCAAATATATAAGTTATTACAATATCTAGCTAGCTTTGCAAATTAGAAAAATGCACAATCATGTATTGAATATGAACTCTTTCACCACTTTGCTTGTTTAAGGGGGCATTATTAACTTTTTTTCAAGGCCTGATGCTAAAGTTCATTTAGGAATTCTGTTTATCAGGTAAATGATTCAAAACTAATGTGAAAAAATAGAATAGGACCATATTCGATAATTTGACACTTTGAATTGTTCTATTAAATCCTAGATTTATTTGGTTTTTTTATTATTTCGTATTTGTAAGTGAGTGTTTTACTATGAATGGGAAAAGTAGCCTTCATCCAGGGATAATCAATATTTAGAATATCAAAGGAATATATGAATTGTTTAAAAATAATTATTAAAAAATAGTCTCAGGATTTTAATTACCAACTATTATACCACAATACTTAAAATCAAAACCTTATTGGACTTTGACCCATTTATCTCATATCATTGGTGTGGTCACTAGTTATCAGTCACTGATTACTATACTATCTCTTCTCAGAAGGAGTATCAGTTCCATATCCCTAAACTCTAAACTTCTATCATGTGGACTTAGGCTTTGTGGAATACAGTAGCTTACTAGCAGCTTAGGCACTTGTTTGCCTAATAATTAATTAAAGTGCAAAAAATGGTTAAGCACTTCAAAAAATGATATCCGAAAAGTTAGGCACTCTTGAATTTTAACTATATGTGAATCAGGCACTTATCCAACTTCAAAGGCGTAGAATGCTCAGTGACTTATATACGAGGAGTGGAGTTGTATTCAACAATGCATGTGGGATATGTGAACTTTGAGTTGAAACAACTAGTTAGTCTTCATTTTAATAACAAGCATGAACTTTGAGTTGAAACAACTAGTTAGTCTTCATTTTAATAACAAGCATAGCTTTTGCAAAAAGTCTCCAAATGACACAAAATTTGTTGGAGGTGAACGATAGCATGATTTTAAAGCTTTTTTTAGACCAAAATATTTCCGAAAAAGTTGATTTGCTATGCACAAATGAGCTTTTAAAAAACTGTTTGGAACACATTTTGATACATGGACCTTGACGTGCTGTTTTGTTTATATCTTTTGCATAAAAACTTTTTTTGACATAAAACTTGTTGGAGATAGAAGAAGGCTTGGTTATTCAATGTTTCTTAGTTCATCACATTTTCATATAACTTCATCTTCTATGCTCAATCACACTCCAAAAATCTGTGTACAACACATTTCAAAAACCCCACCTATAGTCTTGCTACTTCTTAACCCATATTCTTTGTGGAGTAGTGTAAGTGGGCTTGATTACAAAATGAGCACCTTCTCTTCCTTCGCTATCATTCAGGTCCTCAAAGTGAAATATGATCTACCGAAGAATAGAATTTTCTCAATTTTAGGCAATGATGAATTTTTAATTTCATAATTTTAGGCAAAAATTGCCCATAATTTCCAGAAAATTTAGGCGTTAATTTTTAGAATTAATTTCTGCCTAAGCTGCTAGTAAGCTACGGTAACAAACATACACTTCATTCACATTGGCCTCCTTCAAAAACCAGAATTTTCTCTTCCTTTTGCACTGTAGATGCTTGCACTAAAATATGTACTGCTCGTGAAACAAGTGATGCATTATGACACTGAGGTATGTACTTCATCTATGAACCAGGAGGCAAAGAAACAGGAGTGACATTCTGGAAAAGTGAGAGTGAGTGAGTTTCCAAATACACCTTTGTTATTTTCATAATCTGACTCGGTTTTTAGACTTGGACCTGCGTGACTTGACACGACGGCAAGAGGAATGACAAGCATGAGTCATTGTGCGAAAAGAGAAATATCTCAAAACCTGGGCAGAGCTAAGAACTAAGAGTCTCTGCAACATATAGACAAAGAGAGTTGCTGAACAATCCAGAAAGACGATACAGAGCAGTGGCATTCAAAATTTAAAAGACCCACGACTTTAGCAATCAAAAACGGCGTTGAGACCATTCAAAAACTGATTACCACACATAAAGGTTGTAAAAAATATATCAGAGCCTAGAGGCAATTTCTGTTGCATACTCAAGCTGACAAGTATCAGGAAAGGAAGAACTAACCTAACGAACCAATAGACGGGTGCACTCAAATTGAAAGCAGAAAAACCCGTCGATTTTAACTGAGAAATGGTGTACCGTACACTTCTAAATCTTGGCATCAAGATCCACATGATTACAAATATCTTAACTGCCCTCATTACGCCACAAAATTTCATTACAAGTACTAAATATAAAAAAGGTTTTCTTCTATGCTGCTTGTGGAATATCAATAACGACTCCTGCTTGAATTTGTCCCCAACCTATCAAACGCCAATGCTTTTCGACCCTCCTGCTGAGGGCTACCTTCTCTCCCTTGCTAGTGCATACTGGGGTTGTGAGTTGCAACTTGGCAAGATCGTTCTTTACAGCAATCACACGAGCCCCCGTAGACATGGATCCAATGTTCAACATGAGGACCTCACTCTTGGTCAGCTTGGATACTTTGCCTTGCTTCTCTGAACCCTTGGTTCGCACACCCAACAGCCTCCGGAGAAGGAAAAAGTTGACCTGAGAAAACGGACTCCCCGATCAGTAAAAAAGCAAACCCAGGAAAAGGGAATCACCTTCAGACATACTGAACACTATAAAACCAAAACACTCGGCACTCTTACACTAACCATGGGCAAAGCTGACCACCTCTGTCGCAGCCAATGTAGTGAAAAAAAAAATCGAGACGCTAGAATGAAAACCCGAGAACGAGTAACTCGTGCCAACTACAGACTAAATAATTTAGGTTTCAGAAATTGGTGAATTAGATTACCTCCAGCTCCACAAAGACATCAGGAAGCTCCCCGACCTCACCAAGCACCTGTCCAACCAATCTATCAGCACGAGTAAGCGTAGGATCAATGGTTGTTCCAACTCCAATAAGGCCGCCAGGGACTGCAAACTGCAGCTCGTTTGCCTCAGTAAACAAAGACACGATTCGCGAGAAGATGGGAGTGCACTTGACACCACCATTCTCATCCTTGGTAGTAATGCCAGGACGGACTTCAATCTTTTGCCCCACACGTAGCACTCCCTGCAAACAGAAACAGCCAAAAAAACATTTAACGTTTTCCTTGTTCAGATAAATTTGAACATCAATTCAGAAGTGAAGCCCAAGGGAACGAACAACTGCTGGATAAGATGGCAACATACCCTCAGAATACTGCCACCAGCCACGCCACCTTTGATGTCATCGACTTCAGCACCAGGTTTGTTGACATCGAAGGACCGAATTACAATCATGTTTGGTGGAGCAACAAAATCCCGCACTGGAATAGGAATTTTATTCACGATGTATTCACAAACCACATCGACGTTGTATTTAAGTTGAGCAGAAATTGGCACAACGGGAGCTCCATCGGCAATAGTTCCCTGCAAACGAAAAGAAATAATCGCCATCAATAGAACTTCCAAACACTGTATAAGCGAGTGACAGATGGTTGAACAGAAAAAGGAAACAATCAAACGTATTCGCTAGACAATAAAACTCATGTACCTGAATAAATTTCTGAATCGACTCGTGCTGGTTGATAGCCACACTTTCTTGAATAAGATCAATTTTATTCTGCAGAATGATAATGTGCTTCAACCGCATGATCTCAACAGCAGCCAAATGCTCCGACGTTTGCGGTTGGGGACAACTCTCGTTGCTAGCAATCAAAAGCAATGCGCCATCCATGATAGCAGCTCCATTGAGCATAGTAGCCATGAGAATATCGTGGCCCTGCAGGGCAAGACGCACACTATATTGGCACAGTTCGACATCACAGAAACGGGGTTGACAAGGCAAGCGACGGTACTGAGAAAAAGATCGCAATAAGGTCCCAAATACAAGCTCTGACGGTGTGTAGTTGTAGCCCAATGAAATCAAGTGAAATAGCTTTTGATAAGTCAAAAATGTGCACATTGTATCTGCTTCCTAAGACAAACCCAAGACGGGAAAGAAAAACGGTCGTTGTATAAATGTTTAGGGCGGCACAATAGATGAAGGGGTAGGAAGGAAGACAGCGAGAGAAATAAATAGGAGATAAGAATTAGATCTACGGGGTGCATGCTTACAGGACAGTCAACAAATGAAACGTGTCTCAACAACTTCATGCGCGCGGTTTCAAATCCAGGAACATCACAAAGTGGACTGTCTTCTTTCCCACTTCCATATGCTCTGAACCACATATGGCAACAATTGTCAGCTCGTCCACATCACCAATCAAACCGAAGCGCAAAACTAACGCCCCAGCGGGACATCAAAAACCCCTTCCAAAACACACAAGAGACAATTCATATTCAATACGCCCCTACAAGGTCCACACTCATCAAAAACCAGATTTCATGCCCTAAGGTGATCAGAGAACTATTCGTGAAGGCACCAAACACAATCCAAGAGATCAAGATGCGAGCTTCACAAACGGAAACATACTTGAAGCTCATGGGGCGAGGGCATCGCTCATCCTCACACTTGTAGATTTTGGCATTCGCATAACCAAGCTTGATAGTAATGTTCCTCTCCAACTCGTTCTTGAATCTGACAGTCTGCACAACACCACCGCCGAGTACCTCCTTCAGCCAACGCCCCCACCCAAACCCCAATCCCAAAAACCACAAACCTAAAACCGCCCCTTCACACATACCTGCACACCAGAGATAGCCTTCACCACCGTGGACTTCCCGTGCGCCACATGACCAATTGTACCGATATTGATGGTCGCCTGCCGGGAGATAACCTCCGGCGACAGCGGATGCAAGGTGGTGACATCCAGCTTACTGAGATCCTGCTCCATCAAGCCCCGCTTCGCCATGGCTGCAGGCCACAGCAGTAACCCGCAGAGGAAGAGGACAACGACGAGGACGGGGACGTGGAGGAGAAGGATGAGCAGGAGACGAAGGTGGAGCTGGAAGTGGAGCAAGCGAGAGGGAGAGCGATGGCGAGCGAGCCCGAGAGAGAGATAGAGCCGGAAAAAACAACGCTTAACCAGCAGAAAACCCTAATTCCGCGTTATGAAGGAACTCTTCCAGGGTTTCACTTCCTTCCTGGCTCTGTTCGTCTCCTTTCTCCTCCCTCCCTGCCCAACCTGCCCGCCCTGCCCGTTTTCTGCTGCCCGAGGTTGATTTCCAGAGTACAGTACGTGGCTTAGCCTCCAAGTTTGTTCTACTTTCTTCTTTTTTTTCTTTTGAAACAAATGTGGCATTTATTCCACTGCAGAAGAATCCAACGAAAACACCTTGCAAAACTAGATGGTGATTATTGTTTTCTACTAATTTTCAAAAAACGTTAAATATTTAACAAAAATTAGAAAACTAATAAGATAGATTTATCTCTTAAAAATTCTTGATTGTTTTTCACCATGAACACTCCAAAAGTAAGTAGCCAAAGTATTGAGGCTAAGCCACGTACAAACTTGGAGGCTAAGCCATGTACTTGGAGGCTAAGCCATATACTTGGAGGCTAAGCCACATACTTTGGAAGGCTAAAATTAGAGGCTAAGCTAGAAAGGCTAAATTTGGAAGGCTAAACTTGGAAGCCTCAAAATTTTGCATGATAAATTTTATTAATTTGAATGCGTGGATTGGAAGGTTTTAGAGCTTGAAGCAAGATATATTAATTTATTGAAAATCCTAGTATTCAAACAAGATGAATTGACTTTGACTTGTTTTCATGTACAATAAAAATTAGGTGTTTTATATTAGTGTGGTGTACATGATCTTGGTCACTTAAACAACAATTATTAGAGGTTACAAAGGGTGTAGCATTGTAAAAGAAATTGTGAAAAGAAATCTAATGCATATTATTGCTCATATTCAGTTTATAGAATTTGAGCTGGTCTAGTAGGAACAAAGGCTTATGTCTATTCTTGAAGTAGGACAAAGGAATAAAATAGAAGAACAAAAATTTCCATTTTTTATATGATGAAGAAGTTTATAACAATCTCAAAGGCAATCATTTTAGTTACTTTGTATGAAAAATCCCAAAGGTAGATGATGGGTGTAGCAAAAAAATTGGAGTTGCCCTATGAGTAAACAAAATTGCTCTAGGCACCATAACTATATTTTCCAATGTCTAGTGTTCAAGATAATTATATTTACACCAAGCTCATGCTATTCCTGCCCTAGACCTACAAAAGAGTTTAGAAAATCACATTCAAAATTAACATTATGTGAACATTCCCAAAATCTCAAGTGTCCATCAATAGTTCTTCAGGGATTGATAACATATAAATATCTGATAAAAGTATGTATTGCATGTATTGTAATGCCAACTTTTTGAACTGCTCACCTTTCTTTTGAACAAACATAATGAACTTACAAATAATTCTATTGTGCAATAACTTGTATTTTGTATCCCCCCTCCAATAAACCTCAATAAGTGGATAATCAAACATTGGATCACATTCAAACATTAAATCCCTTGAGGGTCCTTCAGGAGTCATAACATTTGAATGCAAAAAGAACTGTTGCTAGATGGTGCTTATCAGTTAGTCGTATGACAGTTTCTGCAGGAACTGACATACTCTTCACATAACATAACAGAGTGATGCAAGACCATAACAGAGTGATTAAAGTAACTGCAAACATGCTTTCTCAAATCAACTCGTGAAAATAAATTGATATGAAATTCTGTACACGGAAGTGATTATCGTCCAGATTCTCGTTGATCTGGGTAATGATGAATTAAGAGATTGAATCCTGATGCTAACCCCCAGATACGTTGACCACTAGATAATTTGTAAGGCTGACGCCGCATGGCATTAAAAGAATTTTTGAGGACTACATTATTGTTAAATGGAATTCACATTTGCATCCAGTAGGTCAGTTAGCTCTTGAACTATCTACACATACTGGCTGCACTAACACTGCCTTAAGCCTTGAAGTAGCTACTGTAAGTGGAAAAAATCATGATGGTGGTTCAGCACCAAATCTTTGCACCAAAAGGTCATCGAGCTCTCCTGGCTTCTGATCGCCAGTTGACCCAACATTTTCTGACGGCAGTGCTCTCACAGCAACCAAAATAGCTTGAACATCTCTGTACAACCTGTTACAAATGGCTTAAGTTATCAACACCAGTTGCTAAAAAACATAATACATGATCTGGTTACATTTGACCAACATCATTGCTTGGAAAAAATAAACCACCAGTGACCAAAATCAAGCATACTACATCCACAGGAATATAATATTGGCCTTCGATTAGCAGCAATTTCAACCATACAAATACTTATTAGTGTGCACAAAATAATTTCTGAAATTTTGCACTAATTAATATCAACATGAGACATATTGAAGATTTTAATGTGTCTTCCACTTGAAATTGATGTCACAGATATGCTTTATATATCAATCCCAGGAGATATTAGTAGGCATACCTGGACTTCGCTTGAGGAGTGCTCACGTCCACCTTTGAGTATGCATCACCAAGTACAGAATGGAAGAGCAAAACTATCCGCCTGCAGAGAAGCACCCTCTTTTTATTAGACAATGTCAAAATCTGAACATTCTTAGCGAAGGTACACAGCAATAGCGTCACTAAAAGAGGTGATGTCAAACACTTACGTAAAGATAGAGCGCACATCTTGTTCCAGCAAGAGCGGAGTCAATACCCTATGAAGAACACCCACTTCCTGCATAACCCCACACAAACCCAGTGGGTTAAATAGCAATTTAAATAAAATCCATGCGCGATCACAATCGAGAACTGTGATAAAAGTTCAGAAACAAAAAAACAAACTTGAAGAGCATTTTCATACGTCTACTCCAATGCTGTCAGAGTTCCATACCTTCGTCAACCCCTTTGCAAATGGGCTCGCTTGATTATCACCATCGTCTGGTCGATTCCAAGTCTCTACAGCTTGTAATAAGGTGGGAAGGTGGACAGTCAACAAACGATCCTTCATTATAGCCACCAGCTTTGAGTGGATCTCATCTTTGTGAACACGATAATCCTGCATAAGACCCAGAATGAAATGGAGCACTCAAAGTCACATCCGCAGAGTCTATTCAAAAGTAAAACACTAATCTGCATATACGACTAATTTTATAAAACTCATATAACAAACTGCTCAAACCAGTACTAATAAAACCGTAAGCCCGCAATCCTTTAACAAGAATGATTAAATGATGAGATGGAATTGAACAGGGCAGTCCAAACTAGTCCCACCATACCTGCCTAACTCGGTCGATTTCCGTCAGCAGTAAACTCTTGCGAGAATCAGGAATATGAACTGCCAACATTTTTCGAATATCTGCAAATATCAATGAAAAGATTAATCAAGGTGTTAGGAAAGAGGAAATTATTACTGCCAATAGAACGACTATTAGTGTACCCGTGTACTAATAATAATGTGTTGCAATTTACACATCATTGTGTCACGAGTTAAGAGTACCTGGGATAATAGCATAGAAAAGGCTGATGGTCTGACTTGCCAAAGCCAAATGCTTTGCTGTGATGGATTTCAAACCAGCCACCTGTTCATCAAAGCCAAAGACAAACAGACTAAAATATCAGGAGAGAAGACAGCATACATCAAAGCCATATCAAGACAATGTTTACTTGTCCAGATTCTACTCCCCCCCAAAAACAATTAAATTAAAGTTAAAATTTAAAGTTGCAATACGCGGATACCAATCAACCCAATTTAAGCACTACAACACTAGGGGGTCTTTTTTACCTGCATAGCTCCAGCGCCAAGAACGAGTTGACAGGACCGGGAGTTGAACAATTTTAGAATCTCAGCAACACGGTGAACAATTTCTGTGGCCAGAGCAGGAAGAGAGTCGCTGATATTGATGTATTCCGCGATCATCTTCAACAATATAAGACCACTGAATCCCCAAAACATTTACGCCACATCAGAGGCTGCAATAAGATAAAAGCCAGCAAAGCAAAACGGACGGGACTGGTTTCATAAACAGCACAGAAATATGACAACGAATGAAAAAGTGATTCGATGTTTACCAATTAACACAGTGATAATTCAACCCTCGTATCTGAATACTTTTCATTAGTGGCCTTTCACGGATCTTCTTACTGCGACCAGCAGTTGAATCTGTCGCAGCAACATCTGCTGGTGGAGCTTGTGAAGGAATGGGCTTTGAGATGTTGCCATTCGGTTCTCCTTCACCATTGATTCGCTCAGGTGGACTCTGCCTCTCACCGACTTCTTCAATTGTCTGAAGATAAATACCAGAAAGATTGTGTGTTAACCAATTGTTATAGGTCTTTTAGCATTACTAATTCCGTCACACAATTGAACTAGTGAAGGAACTATGTTTTGGTATGTACCGAGGGAACTTTTAAACGAGCACATTCTTATTGCTGAAGGAATCAACAGCAAACGCCTCCTACGCACATGGAGACTGCAGTACCCAATTTCTCTATATATTCCCGTTATAAGTTACTCTCTTCTAGTTAAGCTATTCCCTTTAAGAGTAACCATTCATGACCCCTAGCAAAAGATTCTTCTATTAGATCCCGACGTATGGACTACTTACATCTTGCACAGGTAGACAAAACTTAACTAGAGTCCAAGGGCTCAAAGTACTGCCTATTGTCCTTCATAATTCTGGAAGTGATTAGAACAAGTGGAAAGCCAACTAATCCTTAGAAAAGTGCGCTTACCTTGTCTTTGGCTCCGCTCACAACCTCGTCTGTCTGAGAAACTGTTGCCTCGGCAGAGACAACTTCAGGATGTTGGCTGAGTGCTTGATCAACTGGATCAGCGCGAACAACAGTATCTGCAACAGTAGTAGGGAACCCATTACCAGACGTATCAAAGTGAGTAAATCTGTCCACAATAGCTTGAAACTCATCAGGAGCATCCACAGCAACCCAGGTTTCTTGCTCCAGAACAGCTGTTATTTTTGACACCTGCAAAAGCAACATAGGTTCGATATAATTCTAAGAAAGCAATGTTACGTACACAATAAAATATATGACCAACACTTTCACAAAGTGGACAAAGCTTAGAATATTAAACTTCTAATTGCACGCTAAGGCGCATAAAAGACAAAAACACTTCAACTGAAATGAAACCATACCCGTATGTTATGTTGATTGTCAACAAACGATTTCGACTGAGACTGCAATGTGCCACGTATACTGTAGCCCAATCGACCTCCAACCTGAAAGGCAAAGACAACATTATGGAACTATGAAGATCTTGAATAACGAACCAAAGTACTGATAAAAGAAAGAGTGAACAAACTAGATAAAAGTGTTATGAAAGGCACCACCTCAGGACACAACCGCAAAAAACAATAAATACTTGGATCCAAAATTTCAGCCAGCGGAACTGAAGCTCACAGAATTTGGCTATGAAAGATCAGCATCAACATCCACATCCACAGACTGCCATGAACGTAAGCAACATTCCACCTCCACAACTTACCTTCTCGGTTGCAGATATGAATTCCTGTGTAATATCGTAGATGAAAACAAATTCCTCTAGCCGCAGTTTAGGATGAATAAGTGTCCGCACCCCTAGAAGCTTGGCCCACCTCCCATGTGCAGCATCACATGCTGCACATACTGCTTCGGTGTTTTCTAGCAACACATCCGCTCTGACAATCATGTGTTGGATTTGTCAGAATTAACGACAAAGTAGAAAATCAAGAGCAACGGAACCTGGATCTAGTTATCACAACTCAAGCCTAACAATGTCGATGACATTTCAAGAATTACACACTGAGGCAGTAACGACAGAAAAATATCAGTGCTATTCGCATTCCGGCAAAATCACCCTGTTTTAGCAACCATACCGTAATTGCTTCGACATATTAGATGCTTGTAGTGAAAAGTTTTTTGCGGACGAATCCTTAGACAGCGGGCGCAAAGAACCCGTAGTCCCTTCCTGGGCAGTCTCAGCAGCGGCAGCTGCGGCAGCTCCAGATTGTAATGCTTTTGCCACAACCTCAGCTGCGTATCCTCCTTGCAGTCCGATGATCTGCTCAATAAGAACGCGAACTCTAGCTGCACGCACCAACCGAGACTACATCCACAAACAAAGTTTTAATTGATGAATAATCCAAACTCGGGGAATAAAATTGATGAATAAAAAATATACTAAATTTTAACAAGAGATATAACGAGAACAAGCATTTTACCTGAACGGCAGAAAATATAGCAGCAAGTAGCCTTCCAAAGTTTTCTGCTGTCAGTCCCCGCAATTTGGATGCAAGAGATACACCTCCCACTAAACAATGACAAAAATTTGTTAAAGGCCCATAGAAATGACGATATGTATGAAGTCACAGTCTTCACTAAACGTATTGACGTACGATGATTAGAACAAAGCTCTCCTAGGAAAAGCAAATTCACACCCTCAACTTCAGTTTCCCAGAATATGGCTCCACAGAATCATGAGATGGACAATTAGAAGAATCCTAATACATGAACAATCTTCTTGGGTCCAGCTCCAAACATCAAATTATGATGCGCAGATTTGAATGAACAAAATAGTATAGGTTTGGAAACATCAAAGCCAGTAAAAGCATGGCTATGCAGATAGGCACTAACCATCCATGTCCGCTTGTCGATCCGTAGAAGGAACTTCCCCAGCATCAGGACTTCGTGTGAACAAAATTGGGAGAAGTTCCGCCACTACCGTCTTGATAGTAAACTTTATATTGGTAATTAATGTTTCTTTGTATGTCCTTAACACTGCAGATAGCTTGGACTGACCCACGAAACAGCAATGAGGAGATGATTAAATCAGCGACTAAGAAAATGAATTCGTGTAATATCTGACACCATCAGGCAAAATCTCAGCATTGTCCCGACAGGAAACTTACTGTTCTGAGTAAGCCTACGACGACAGGCAAAAGCTGATCACTTAATCCACCCTCTTCATCTGTAGCCAAAGTTGTCTGCACAAAGACCAAAGAGTCTAGGAAATTTATCCTCTCAATGAGCACAACAGGCACACATTCAACAATAGGTCCGATAAGGTGAATATCCATCATGCAAAAAAAAATGTCCTATAATAGAAACTACGACAACTCATTTCCATTTATCAATAACCAAATTGCCAACAATGCAAGTAAACTGACCTCATAAGACTCAAACTCTGTTGCCAATGAAACTAAACCTTTCTCCCTTGCAGTGAACCTAGTCAAAAGGTCACTAGTTTCAAGATCTGACGAGGGATGGATGACCGTCCGTAAGAAATCCTCCGCTAGCACGCTGCATAGGCACATATCTTCTGAGATCATAAAATAGGTACAAGCAAGCTCAGAGCCAACGTGCCTTCTTCTCATCACTGAATGCAGAAGTGCTAAGCGGACAACATTCAATATTAACCAACAGTCGTGCACTAGGCGGTGAGCAATCTTAACGCGAACAAACGCTAACATATATATCACAGGATGTTACATGGCAAGCGACATACAACGTGCAAACTTCGTCGATCCAGTACATCGGTCTTTTGGACATGCTAAATGATCTCCAGACTGATCAATAGATAGCATCCTCTGAAACCAAAAAGTGAGGTCAGAACTTCGGTTGTCAGCAGAGGAAGAGCTAACCAAAGCACATCAAGTTTATGACGCACCTGTTGACCGACTCCATGGCAGTGTTCAGCTGACCGCCAAGGTGTCTAAAGCAATGTAATCCTACAAGTTCGTCCCCATTCTGTAATCAAGAAATGGATGAATTAGATTGTGGCTCCAGTGTACTAATCATGTCATCAAAATAGAGGAAGGATAAAATCTGGTACCATGTGTAGAGATATAGACGAACCAAGAGCATTCTGAACGACACTGAGGGGAACACAGATATTTAGAAATAAGGAGGTAGACTTCTAATGATTAAGAAGTGATAATGCATGGGGCAGTGTTCGTATACCACGAAGCGTCATGAAGACTTAATCGCACCAGAATACACTGGAGTGATAATTAGGCCTGAGACAGCATGCAAACCAGCTAGATACTTGACCACTAAAGACTCGCTTTAACCACTGAACTCGCTTCACCAAACAAATAAGCATATGCCAGAGAACAGCATGTTTAAAAAGAGATTTATACAACAAATTCCACGAGTTGTTAATACGACCTACATGTTTACTAGAGTCGGTGATTAATGAAGTAAAAACGCATGACCTCTAGCACGAGGCGAAGGTATAAAATGCCACAAACGTCGTGAATGGTTAAACCTTGAAACACATCGAACGCTTGGGTAACTATGCTATACTACGGTTGCAATGCAGTCTTAAACAGCACCTGCATTGGAATGTTGGAAGCATTTGCTGTTTTCGTTACTCCTGAGTCATGCCCTTGTCATCTACTGAGCCCGTAAAAGGCTGTGAAATCTGCTATTATTCACGAACACCTAATATACTACACAAACAGGATGTGCAACTAGAGGTGAACCAGAGTAGATACTCACCAGCAATTGTTGCAAATCATCAATAACATCCAGAGTACCTGAGCAATCTCCAGTTGCTACAAGCTGCACAACCACACAACGAGGAATCCGATTGATCTCCGCAACGAAGTGTCACCTCTAGAAGAAAAGAAAAAAAACAGTAGCTAACTAACCGATACATACTAAATTCCAGTCTCAAGCTCAGGATCAATAAGATAAGCCAAGCACTTGAAAATGGAGTGACGTGCTTCGAGTAACCATACCAATCTTAAGGTAGACATAGCCTGATTGACATAGGCAAGGAGCTTCAATTTCTGGTGCAATTCTAGCATATCATCTCTGCGCATTTCTAAGCCTTGCAGATGTCTTGCAGACTCCACAATATCACTATCCAGCAACCGTACTGTTCCCTGCAGCTCCCCGATCTGGTCACATGCGCCTACAATACGACTATTAAGATCTTCCAGCTGGTCTAGGGCCTCAAAGAACGAATCCGACCGAGCTGAAATTTCCCTAACCAAATGCACCTCCACAAGGTCCAAGAAATGAGACAATTTCTCCTGCAGCATCATGTTCTGCGGAATTGTTGAAAACGGACACGCGGCTTGGAACGTAGACCCCTTCTCAAGCGCGAAATCCTCAGCAAAATACAAAAACGGAATCTCACGAAGGCAAGCCTGCAGCCCGTCCCCCTGTTCCCCGTGCAACCTACTCTCTCCATTGCTATCCAGCGCCAATGCAGCTGCCTGATCGGATTGCTCCCGACTCTCATGCCGCCGAACATCCGAAAACCGGCTGTACGGCTCCGAGACGGAATCCAGATAGGGCTGAAAACTAGCTCTAGTAACCTCAGGCAGCACTCCGGGCGCTAACGGAGGCGGCAGAGCCTCCGCATTCGGGTCACCGGACGCAGGCAGCAACCACGTCCCCCACGACACGTCCTGATTATAAATTCCTGACTTCCCGAGCCGCGGATTGTTGAGCACGGACGCCAGGCTCTGGCCATACTGCGAGACACCCGACGCGGTGCGATTGTCGACGGAAAACGACGGCGTCCGCGGCGACGAGTGATGGAATGCATTGGATCCGTGATGCCGAGGCCCCTCCTGCCCTGGCCGCGACGTGGAAGGCGGCGTTTCCATGGGCTAGGGCTTTCCTAGGCTCACAACTCTCAAACACAAACAAGCCAGAGCGAACAAAAACACGACATGAACGATCTCCCCGAGCTCAGCAAACCCTAGGCCACGCCCGAGCTTCACCAGCGAGCTCCACTGCTGCCCTGCACTGCACTGCAACCACTGCAAACCAGCCTCCTCTCGGTGAGACCCGCCCTCCCTCCCTCCCTCAGTCCCTCCTGAGTGAGGTGATTGATTATTGCGTGCGAGATCCACGAGTGAGTTTCCAGTGCAAGTCCTTGGAGAACTCGGAAGAACAATTCCACGGGGGTTTGCGTTCCCTTCCCTTTGCTTTCCTCTTGCCTTTTTTTTAAAGGTGGTTTTTGGGGAGACCGGTACTTGTACCGCTCCGAAGACTCGTCTCTCCAGCTTCTGCTCCTCTCTTGCTGGTCCGGGTCAATGAGCTACCAGGGGAAGGGAAGGGGGGGCCTAGAGACACAGCTGGGGTGGTCTTGGGGGCCCTCACTCTCATTTTCAATCATTTTGTTCTTTGCCTAATTACTTCCCAATTATTCATACTGTTTGTTTGATTTTCACTACAAGGGCCTTGGGCTCTGCTTGTACACAGGAGGTTTTTGTTCTGGTGTGGTTGTAATAATTGTGGACATGAACATGGGAATTTTAAAAAACTTATTTATATATTTTGAAACTGTGTTGTATTGTATTGGCATAGCATGTGATTCTCACTTCATAGCTTCATTTTTTTGAAGGGAGAGGACTTGTTCCATTATTCGAGATAAATTCACATGTGATTTTTGGAGAATTAGAAAATGACAAAAACCACAAGTAGTTGCTACTTATGATTTTTAAAATATCAAAATTAGAAAATGAATCATTCAACAACAGAGAATTTGTAACCTTCTAAGATGTCTTCCATGATACTATAATAAATTCAAAAATATTGTTAAGATTACTACTACAACTTTAAGTTTTGGAAATAATCATTATTTGTGCATTCAACTATTATAATACATTAATAGTTCACCTTTGATTAGATCCAATATTTTGAAGGAAATAAACTTCTATCGCGTATGTGTTGTTTACACTCTAACAATTATTAAAGGTGGAAAAAAGATAAGTGTATGACACCAATATGAATAACGCTCACATGATTAAGAATTAAAACCCATAACACTTAAATAAACAACAAAAACACATAATACTCGGGATGAAAATAAATATGGGTACCCAAAATAAAAAATATTAATAAATGATGAACTAAATTTAAATTTCATCCAATCTGTATCTTATCAAAGTCAATTTATTGAAAAGAGAATACAACACAATAAAGACTTTATTAATGTTTATAATTAACATTTCCTAATATATTTCTTCGATTTCTTTGAATACATTAATTTTTCATACCACATGTCTAATTTTAATACATGTAAAAACAACATCTATTAAAAATAAATTGTATTTACATCGCAAAAAGGTTGTGTAAAGGCCAAACTGAACTTACCTACATCAATGATTCCAACATTAGAGATAAGATTATGCCATCACTAGTATTGTCCTTGATGA
Organism: Ceratodon purpureus; assembly: GCA_014871385.1. Taxonomy (NCBI): domain Eukaryota; kingdom Viridiplantae; phylum Streptophyta; class Bryopsida; order Pseudoditrichales; family Ditrichaceae; genus Ceratodon; species Ceratodon purpureus. Next base: position 16,585,501 of record CM026423.1, on the reverse strand, counting down.
TGGCGCCAACAACATATCTATTGGATCAGCCCCCTCCATCTACATCAAGGTAACCTCAACCTTATCTCTCTTCCATATCACTTCAAAAGATCCTCTTTTCCACGTACTTTACACTCACACTCAGCAACAAGTCACTTCAAATCTTGACTTTGTTATTGTTGCTGACACAATTCTTAGTCTATCCCATCCTCCATGCATACACTTCTTTATTTATTAGTTACTTGTCAGTAAATTGATACGGGAGAAACAACAAAGAACAATAAAGAACAGTAAAGAGGTGCATAACGGAGCGACACATGGTATAATGGAGAAAGTAGTCACTATGTCAACATGAAGACTGTAGTGGCAACTCATGCCACCACTGCCTAGGTAGCACTAACATCCATGCCCTATTCCTATTGGAATCATGGAGTGGAGATACCCTTAGTTCTATCCATGCTAATTAAAGAAGAAAAAAAATTCCACTTCTAAAAATCAAAATCAAAACCCAATATCAAAACCCAAAATCAAAAAAACAAAAAAGAACTCCAACAAACAAACATGAGAACTACATGAAAACTACAGTAGTAGCTCCTGCCACCACTACCCAGACATAGCACTAACATCCATGCTCCACTCCTATTAAAACCATAGAGTAAAGATGCCTTTAATTCTATCCATGCTAATTAAAGAAAAAGAAAACTCCACTTCTAAAACCAAAACCCAAAATCAAAATCCAAAATGAAAAAAGCAAAAGAAAACTCCAACAAACTAACAAACAACTAAAGACCTACCAGGGAAGGAGGTAGGTACAACACGGAAGTTGGTACAATTCGCCCCGGCCCCCCACTTTTTTCCCTTGTAAACAAACCCCCACCCTGCAGGCGCAGAAGCTCCGTTGTGGCAAAATAGAGCGGGGTACGGGAGCAGGTAAAGGGGCCAGAAATTCCAAGCACCACAATAATGATTGCCTCCCTGCGACGGAGAAGAGAAACCCTGCCACTAGTAACTTACCAGTCCCCACTCCGTCAATCCTCGTCGTCGTCGTCGCCGGTCGTGGGACGACGTCGCTCCTCACGATCGCCCCCGAAGCCCAAGTCTATACTATTTCCCAGATCCATCTTGCAGCTCTTGCAGTGCGCACTTGCTCTGCCTCTCCAGCCTCGGCCTCCCTCCCTCCCTCCTCTGGAGTCTCTCGCGGGGACATCACAAGACTACGGCGGGGGTGGGGTTTGCAGTGTTGGGGGCGTTTGGAGGAGGGGAGGTGGGGAGGAGGGGGTTTTGGTGGATCCATGGGAGCAGCGCCCAAGATGTCTACCTCGGTGTTTACGGTGGGGTTGATAGGGGCGTGGTATTTCTCCAACATTGGCGTGCTGTTGTTGAATAAGTATTTGCTCAGCAACTATGGGTTCAAATTCCCCATCTTCCTGACCATGTGCCATATGACAGCGTGCGCGCTCTTTAGTTACGTGGCCATCGCGTGGATGAAGGTGGTGCCCATGCAGACGATTAGATCGCGGACGCAGTTCTTCAAAATTGTGGCGTTGAGTATCATTTTCTGCACCTCCGTGGTCAGCGGCAACATCTCGCTGCGCTTTCTGCCGGTGTCGTTCAACCAGGCCATCGGGGCGACCACGCCGTTCTTCACCGCCGTGTTCGCGTACATGATGACGTTCCGGCAGGAGGCGTATTTGGTGTACGCGACGCTGGTGCCGGTGGTGGCGGGCGTGGTGATTGCCAGCGGGGGCGAGCCGAGTTTCCACTTGTATGGGTTTGTTATGTGCATCATGGCCACGGCAGCGCGCGCTTTGAAGTCTGTGTTGCAGGGTATTCTGCTGTCGTCGGAAGGGGAGAAGCTGAACTCCATGAACCTGCTTTTGTACATGGCTCCCATAGCTGTTGTTGTCCTCTTGCCAGCCACATTGTTGCTGGAGCCGAATGTGTTGGGAATCACAATCGCATTGGCACGGAAGGACGTGTATATTCTCCTCCTGCTCATTGTTAACTCTGCTATGGCGTACTTCGTCAACCTCACCAACTTCCTCGTCACCAAGCACACGAGTGCATTGACTCTGCAGGTGCTAGGAAATGCCAAGGGCGCTGTGGCGGTCGTGGTCTCTATCCTCCTCTTCCGGAATCCCGTGTCTGTCATGGGCATGCTGGGGTACAGTCTCACAGTGGTTGGCGTTGTACTCTACAGCGAAGCGAAGAGGCGTTCCAAGTGAGCCCGTGATTGACACGATACTAGGAATTGCATATGACAGGGGTGACCAGATATCTGGGCATCAGCTTTTTCCACTCACACAGACACGCAGGCTGGTAGAAAAGAGAGAAAGATAGATAGAGACTGCGAGAGAGTGAGAGTGTGTGTGTGTGTGTGACAGAAACAGTGATGCAGGGGGAGCATGCTAGAGTATTAGGGTTTATAGGTTGTTGCAAGATCTGCATTCTGTGACGGGATTAGACCTGCACGCTGTGAAGATATGTGATGGCAAGGACTATGACACAGTATTAGGTGACAGTGAATTTAACCGGGACACCTGCTCCAGGTAATTGCTATTTTTCTGATTCTATTAGGTTTACCAACATGCACATTGAATAAGCCCACTATCACAGGCACCACCGCGATGACTGCAAGATTCACAGTCCTCAACCTAAATTTATATCTTCCATTTGTTGCTTCGAACCTCAACTTGTCAAGTGACACTGTCAGATCTCCACTTGGGCTGTTGCTTTTCTGCTGCTTCAAGAACATTAGCCTCGATCTTAGTCTTTTCAGATGTGCCCATGTGACTTGAACAGTAGCAGTTGCTTGGTTGAGTGGATCATTCAGGCGTTTCTGTTGCTAGGTTCTGATTACCCATTATAGTACAGAGTACGAGTCATCAAGGAAATGTGTCGTGCTGCAAGATCTGTAGTCTCCTTCATTTGAAACCCGTTTGTTATTTAGTCCTCTGTTTTTTTCTCTCGTCTTTTGGAAGACAGAGTTGAAGCCTCTCTTTCATGGCAAGCCTTTTGTATCGCCATGAAATGCTCGTGCAATTTTTGGATGACAGGGTTGTGGATTTATTCTATAATGTTGCTGTAGCAGAGGATTTCAATTCTATCACAGATGATGGACTTCATGTCGTTCTCACTGTGATCCTCTTTGGCGTGATCTTCTTAGATTGTGGTCACACTTTTCTTGTTTAGTCCTTGATCATTCTGTCATCTTGGGCTTCCTTGAATTGTCATACTCCTAGCGTAGAAGAGGAGCTGCTTCTGCCGTGTTCTGGTTTACATCACTATGTTAATTTGATGCTACATGGAAGTCAGTCACCTGCTAAACTCAGGACCTTCCAAATTCGACTGTTGATAGCGCTGAGTTTTGAAATGCTAATCATTGTGTTGCCCATTGAAGCGTTTTTCTACTTCTTGATGGTATCATGGAAGGGTCAGGTTTTGATCTCAGATTTGCTTTCTAGGATCATCGACTTCATTGTACAGTACCCGGAAGAAAAGATACGTGAATTTTACTTATCTTCAAGTTAACTAGAGTATGGACAATGAACTTCAAGTGAGCACTACACTTTCACTTTGTGAGCAATTGCCTTGAGGTTTTACCTATTTTTAGAACTAGGAGTAAGGTTGTGAAAAGTAAATGGTTTGTGTCTAATTATAGAAAAAATCTATGTAAAGTAATAGTATTCCATTGCCCTATCCAAAGTGTGTCCACGCCTTCTTCATGCATTAACTATTATTAAGCCTCATTATGGTATAATAATGTTTTGGGCCACTATTTAAAAAATATATATGTATGTGATATTGAATTGTGATTGCATTGTAAGTTGTAGGGTTAACTTTTGAGATGATTGTGGGTGTTAGCGTGACTTTGTTTAGTGTGTGGTATATTATTCTTATTGAAATAAGTTTGTTTGGTGTTGTGGGTAGGTTGAGTGGCATAATCTTTTGAGAAAGATGAGGACTAGAGCGTTGACAGATGCTGAGAAAAGACAAGTGGTTGGAATGAACAAAGCTCGAAGGAAAGGTGTGGAGATAGCAAGAGAATTAGGTATGCCTTCTTCCACTGTTTATGGTGTTATAAACACTTTCAAAAAACGAGGATCTGTGAAGTCACCAAAGCCAACAGGTAGGCCTCAAAAGTTAACAGGGCGGAATATGAGACAGCTAGAACGTCTCCTTAATCAAGATCGTCGTAAACCACTCACAGAAACTACAAATGAGATGACACGTGTTGCAAAGGTTAGTACTCGTATTGTAAGGAAGGCTTTGCATACCCTTGGTTATAGAAGCTGTGTTGCAGTAAAAATACATTTTCTTTGTAAAAAACACATGGCAGACAGGTTAGCATTTGCTAAAGAATATAAAAACTGGACAAAGGAGGATTGGAAGAAGGTTATTTGGATCGATGAATCATCTTTCGAAATAGAAAGGAGTTATAAACAAATTAGAGTGTGGCAAAAGGCTTATGAAAGAAATTCAGATAAATGTCTAGTACCAATTTTCAAGTCCGAGCGCACGTCGGTGATGGTTTGGGGTGCTTTTAGTGACTTTGAGAAGGCTCCTTTAGTAATCATACCTCCAGATAAGCGAAGTGCAGGTGATTTTGTGGATCTTATTTACGATGGGTATGTAACTCCAGTTTATTTTATCCATAAACCTCACAAAGACATGTTACTTATGGAGGATGGCGCTTCAGTCCATTGCAGCAATTTGCCAAAAAGAGGAGAGAAAAAATGGGTATAAAGAAGTTGAAGTGGCTTGCCAACTCTCCAGATCTAAATCCAATTGAGAACCTATGGAAGATTATAAAAGATGAAGTTCAGAGTACATCCCGGCCACGCAATGCACAAGAATTGGTGGAACCACTTCATAGAGTATGGGAAGAGATACCTTTAGACCCCTTAGAAACCCTTATTGATACCATGCCTAAACATATGAAAGAAGTAATTAGTACAAAAGGTGGTAGTACTAGATTTTGAGTACTATATAGGAGAAAGCAAATTTTGGGTTGATTTTGTTTTTTTTTAATGTAAAAAAATACTATTATTGAAATAGAGTCTAAAGGCTTTCAAATGCAATTTTTTTGCATTGAATTCTATGAATTTTCAACCTCGCATGAGCTCACCAAATTAGTTGTTCAGCACATTTTTCTAGCACAAAACAGAGAATCACGTATCTTTTCTTCCGGGTACTGTACATGTCCCAGAGCCTTGATTCTTGTGCAAAACAGCTACTTGGATGCATTAAGCCAAATTTACACTACTGGATAGTTCTAGCCTTAATGAAATTGTCATCACTCTTGATCTCATCTTGGTTTAGAAAATGTTGGTTCCAAATTTTATTCTACTATGTGAAACTTATTATCATTGTTTTGAAGGGAAAGTTGACACTATGGCTAAAGGAGATAAGTTCTATATTTGTATGTAGCTCTTGGTCATTATTCTATGGAAATATTTTTCTAAATGCAATTTAATGCCTTTGGATCTATCATTGTGTATGAATTGGACCTTCACATGGATGAATAATCATGCATCAAAAAATGTAGTGAATTATCATTTTTAATATACATTATGCTTGAAGGTTTAAAATCACATTGTTTGAGATTCTTCACACTTTGTTGTCCGAATTATGAAGAAGAGATGTTTATATATATTGATAACATATTAATTTAAATTCTTTAAAAATTATGTAATAGTAATTACTTATTTATATAGGTTGTAGTAACAAAATTGTCTACGATGGGTTATAAGAATATAAAATAAATACTGTTATAAGCAAAAACTTAAATAAGAGAACGTGATTAAAAAATGTGTATCATTTGTAGGCTAATTATCCATGAAATTCTAAGAAAATCTTAATATAAGTTTCTTTTTAGAGCATACAACCTTTCCGTTACTTGAAAGGTTGTTTATATTGTTTGAAATACCTCATGTACTTTCTAAATTTCTTTTAGTTCGATGTATAATTTTTTTTTCATAACAATGTAAATTTTTAAATGTTATTTATTAAAAACTATGAAAACTATAGAAATAAATATAGAACTTCAAAATTTACTTTAATTTTGAATGTGGATTTTTGGAATCCAAAATCAACTGAGTTGATTCAAAATAAATGAAATAAAAAAAAAAAAAAAATTACGTACATTTTAAACTTTTGTGAATATATTCTCAAACATTGTAGATTTGTGTATTTTTCTATATCATTATACAATGCAAGTTTTTAATCATGTAAAAAAAACATTTGGAAGTAATACTTAATTCGTAAATGTCAAAAATATTTTAATCGAGTAGATGCATTAATTTTTTAGATTTTATTTTATAAATAACAAAAACATGTTGTAATTTTTAATTGCTCATAATCCAACACTCTGGTACTACAACAAACCTTTTATTGTACCAAACAATGAATATAATAAGAAATTACAATTTGTTATCACATGCACATCAAATAATCACTACAAATAAGCCTTACATATTTTAGGGGCGAGCTTATTTGGTGATCAAATTCAAAGGTTTTAACTATTTCGGTTTATTATGCACTAAACATATCCAACTTCTACTCTAGATTCCAACAACCACAAATATAAAAGGGCATGTTACATTGTTGGACATAAGCCCATTCTCAAACCTTCATCTCACATCGTTGTTTGTTAAGGGCACATACTAGATTAGTGGAAGATTCCTTAAAAGAAAAAAAAGAAAAAATACGGACTTAGCAACTACATAGGCTTTTGATTGGTGACATAAATACAAATAAAATCTATTGCCGTACTTAAAACAAAGGTTGTTTGTAATAATACTATTTATCAATATCTCAATTATTTTGTCATAGCTAGATCTAATTAGTTACGGATAGAATTGTGGTCTTTGTGATAAAAATGAGATTTGGATTTTGGATTGCGATACACGTTTTGGAGAGATTAAAATTGTACTTTTACAAAATGAAGCAACCAAGTCCATCTCAACACATGTAGAATAGTTACCTCATGTAGTTGGTCAAATTTGTTTTAAATCAGAGGTACGGATATATAGAGCAGCAATGGACATGTACCATTTCTAACCCTAATCCTTTTATGGCTCTCCACCTTCCTCATATTTCTCTTCCAATCATATGTGTAATCAAGCTTCTTTTGACCTCCAATGAAAGTAACCCTAAACAACTCCTTGTTTGCACTCTCGATGTCCACTTTAATCCTTAAACGTCATATGCTTTCCTGATACCACTCCCAAAATCTCTCTTAAACTCCATTTTAAGCATTATTCTATTTTTAATTTCCTTGAGCTCTATTCTAAGAAAGTATAGATCTCTTTAAAGTGCTTTTCTAAAAATCCAATTTGGTATAATGGAGTGTAAGTTATGAGCAAGATTCTCTCAAAAAAAAACCCAGGCCCTCGGGCTGGGTCTGACGTTTAAGGGTTAATTGACACTCTATGAGCAAAACACAATGAAAGGCTCTAAGAGAGCATAAAAAAATAGAAAAAATCATAAGATTAGGGTTTCAAATAAGAATGGGCTATCCCCACTTTTCATACTGGCACTCCCGGTACAAAATAAATTCCCTACCAAAACAGGTGCACTCCGATCCGGTCCACTCCAGCTTGGAAAAGGAAAGCAACCTAAATCCAACACTATCTACGATTGACCTAGACTAGCGGAGAGCACCCCAATGAAGAATAACCCAGGGAAACAGGCTACGCCGGTGAGCATCTGGGCAGTACCGGCCTAAATACGTCATTCCACCGAAAACCAACAGCATCTAGCATACGTACCAATTTCTATTTCTTAGATCTACATAATGTGTATATTCCGATCGTGGTGGGGTAGTGTGACGGATTTGGGATCTGTACGAGCACATATGGTACTTGTCCTTGAGTGAAGAGAAGCTGAGGGGAACAGGCTGCGCCGGTGATCGTGGTGGTCTCGCACGTCGGAGCAAAACATCCATTGATGTGTTTACTGGAGTGCACGCTCTGTGTGCTTACTTAGTTTAGTTTTTTCCCCTACGGACGCCATCGCCATCGCCATCGCCATTGCTCCGCATTCTCCCCACGGCCGGGCACTCCCCTTTCCTTTCTCGCGCTCTCTATCTCTCTGCTGCCTGCACCGGACCGCCATTTCACGGGGCTTGTGATTTTCTCATGCATGCGCGACGTACAGGGGCGGGCGTGATGATGATGCCGGCTGGCTTTGCTGCCGTCTCTTGCTCTTGAGGTTTGGCGAGGCGAGGTGAGGCGAGGTGAGGTGGAGACTTAGATGCTGGTGAAGTGGCGGAGTGTTGGAATTTGGAGAGTGGACGGATTGGATTTGGAGAGTGACGGACTGGATTTGGAGAGTGGACGGCGCCAACGATGGCGGAGAAAGGCGGTCTCGGCACGGCCGGGGCGCTGAGTTTGTCCGTGATTTCCTCTGTTGCGATTGTCATCGCAAACAAGACGCTCATCAGTACCCTGGGGTTCTGTTTCGGTACGGTTGTTGGCCAGCATTTCTTTCGTGAATTGTTCGTGTTCGTTGTCGTGGTTGAGAGATCTCTTTGTTTGCTAGGAGAGGACGGGGATGTGTTCCCTGGCTTTAGCTCAAGGCTGTCTTCGTTTTTGGATTTTCTGGATGATTGAGGCGGTTTGTATCGTGTTTAGCGTTTCAGGAATTGGTTGTTTGTGATGAATTTGTTAGCTAGTAGGCCTGGTGTTTTGCGGCATTGTGCATTAGGGTGCAGATGCGCTTTAGTAATGTTTTTGTTTTTTCCATTTGTGTTGAGTAGGAGAGATTGGAAGTTTTTGCGCATAGATCACCGCGTTATTAAGTGGGATGAGTAGGAGGTTTGTTTAGCTGAGGCGATCTGTGTTGTTGCTCCCATCCCTTTCATCGTATGTTTCATGTGTTTGTTCGTTCTTTTAAACTTCCTCAAGGACAAGTCGTAGCCCTGTGTCAGAGTCCGAGGTTTATCCTCTGAAGAGAAAAGCAGTGTGATCTTTTAGTATTTCTGCGGAACTAAAATTAGCTCTCTAATTTTGGTGTGGGTGTTATAACTAGGAGCTATAACACCTAGTATTGTCTTCACTGTCTAATGTGACTTCCGGTTTTCATAGAATTTTCTTAGACCAGCGGATAATGAGAGTGGCAGTAACTGCAAATTCCATCAGGAGCTGTTTTATTTCCAATGGATTGTAGAGATAATCAATTATGAGAGTTACAAAGAATGTGAGATCGTAGGTTTTCTTTTTAAATTGATTAGGTGCACTTTATTAGTGGTAAATTGAAAGCCTAACTCAAATCCCGTGATGTCCTACGTTATATTTCTTCGGCCCTAGTTTTTAGGTTTGAACAACCAGACCTCCCGGTCTTTCAGTAATGCCTACGTGCCTTTGGTAACTTATCGCATTTGAATTGATGGCGCATTTCTTTGACATTGATATTTTCTTGCAGCTACTACATTAACAAGCTGGCATCTAGGAGTGACTTACTGCTCACTTCACGTTGCTCGACGGCTAAAACTTTTTGAACATAAGCCCTTCGATTCACGCACCGTTATTGGTTTTGCTATCCTGAATGGGATTTCCATCGGCTTATTAAATCTGAGTCTGGGTTTTAATTCTGTTGGATTTTATCAGGTAATTACTTGCTCGCGGCTTTTAAAGGTTCTTGGGAATGCAGCTTGCGTGATTCTGTATAGTTATTGTTATTCAGTACTTGCTTATTGCTCTTGGACTGTAAAGATACTGAAATCTGGTGCAATTTTACATCGGCATTTGAGGTGACTGATTGTGTAATTTCATTTGCAGATGACAAAACTTGCAATTATTCCTTGCACAGTGTTGCTGGAAACGCTTTTCTACGGGAAACGCTTCAGGTTCGTTCTGATCATCTTAAGGACAACTTTGGTAATCATTAAAGATTCTGATCTTCATTTGAACATCCATTGCAAATCTTGGGAATTGACATTGTAGAGGTTATCTGTTTTGTTTTTGTTGTGGTGGTGCTGGGAATATCTTTGTTCCATTAAGTATCAGAATACATATATTGTGAACACACCGAGCTTTTGGTTATCGCGCCTTTCTCTGTGATTGGACTAAGAGTTTGTCTGTCCTAATGGCAGTCGGAGGATCCAATTCTCAATTGCATTGTTACTCTTTGGTGTGGGAGTCGCGACAGTGACAGACTTGCAGCTCAACGTACTTGGTTCTGTGATCTCTTGTTTGGCTATTGTTACTACATGTGTAGCACAAATTGTATCCTCTCCATGCATGCTTGACGGTGTGATTTTGACAACCTTAAGAAGGTCTACTGGCAGTGAGGCAAATTTAATGACAGTATACAATTGCAAGGTCAATCAACTAGTTACTGGTTGTCAATCATTGTTGTAATTCTGAGAGTGTGTTTATACAATTCGGCCGAACATATTGCTGATCGGTTACTTTGGCGTGGGACGTTTAATCAGAGTGCCGAGTATGGTTTCTCTTCTCTGATAATGTCTGCATAGAATTGTCCCTTGCATCGGATTCAAGTCAGAAGCAATTTACAGTTCGTTTCGTTCATATCAGTCGAGATGCGATATTTGTCTATTGAGCCGAACTGTAGTGAACGCAAATTTCACGGACGAACGAAACTGAGGTTTTGGAACAGTGATCGATTATCTGCCGGATCGATTTTGCTGTCGTTGTAGGATCAGTTTTAGCGCTTGACTATTGTTGAAGTCTAGAATTGGGCTTGCATATAAATTTGAAATATTCTAAATTATACTTAAAGTTCTATTCCTGAGCTTCAGGGTGCCAGATGACCAACACCATTCAGAAACGGTTCAAGGTGTCATCCACTCAGCTATTGTACCAATCCTCCCCGTATCAAGCTGCTACGTTGTGTATTTCAGGGCCTTTTCTCGATGCTGCCTTGACCAATCAGAATGTGTTCAGTTTCGATTACACTACTTACGTTGTGGTAAGTATACACCCTCAATGAGCTTCCTTCATTGGAAGAAGTTGCTCATGCATGGAATTTGTCTTAAGAGTCATTCTGTCGTAGACTTTCAGAGTTATTTTATGTTTTATTGTGTCAGACCAGAGTTCCTAAAGCATCTGAATTTTCTTGGCTTATTTCTGTGTCCCTATTGGGAATATATATATAGTCTGCCTGGAAACTTCGTATCTGTCGTTTATTGTCGATCAGTTTTTTGCATTATAGAGTTTCATGGAAGGGAAGAGGTGTGATAATAGTTTTAGGTCCTAGTTCCTGGTTGAAGTTCGAGGAGATAAGGGTGATGCATTTGTTCTGACTCTGACTTGTTTGGGTGACAGTTTTTTGTCGTCCTTTCGTGTCTGATATCTGTATCAGTTAACTTCAGCACGTTTCTAGTCATTGGAAAGACGTCGGCGGTGACATATCAAGTGCTCGGACACCTGAAGACGTGCTTGGTTTTGGCATTTGGATACATTCTTCTAAAGAACCCCTTCAGTTGGCGCAATATCTTTGGAATTTTGATAGCAGTGTTCGGAATGGTACTATATTCGTATGCGTGTATATTGGAATCCCAGCAGAAGGCTGAAGAGATTCCGTTGATTTCTTCCCAGGTCTAATTTGCTTACACTTTCGCTCTATGTTTTACAACAATATTGATAGATTAAGTGTATCCTCGCTGCTTGTCCTGTCTCTGTTCTGCAGTTGCTGATTATCTGGCATCTTGTCAACTGATATCAGGATAACAACTGCTATGCGTGTTTTGCTTGTAACTTTCTAAATGCTGAATTAGTTGCATTGATGTGTTTAAGGAACTAATTCGAGAAATCTTTCATTTTACAGGTCACTAAAGAGGAAGAGTTATCTGAGCCGTTAGAATTGCCGGAGAGCACTGAGACGGACTCGCTTCTTGAGGATGGCAGCATCAAATCCCAGTCTCCGTGGGGTAAAACGGGTTTCGGAAAGGATTTGCGGGCGTAGCGAAGCTCAGCGCTGTTGCAGTTTAATACTACTGTGATTAAAACGATTCCTTCGTAGGCAGGACACGCGAGTTTAGACGAGTTTTATTAGGCAGTTGCACAAGCATCTACGACATAAATCATGCCCTTGATCTCTATTAAATTGTTGTGACTTAGAGTAAACGCTTGCGACATTCCACGAAACAGGCTGATGTGTTCAGAAATTGTTGAATACTACCATTGATTTTTTTTTCCTATCCTCCTTAGATCCAAGACATCGTTTCCACATATGGCAGCTTTTTGTGGCATCGTAATTAGTGCATTTCTATATCGATATCAGCTCGCTGCTTGATGAAGTGGGTGAGATACACTTTTTCCATAATTATCGGGGATTAGCATTATGTCCATGCTTTGTAATCGGGCATTATTGAGTCGAACTGGTTGCTTGAGATCGTGTAAGTTCATCCTTCTCACTTGGAGACAAACGTGTATCCAGTAGGACTGTAGGAAACGCAAGCCTTATTTCCTAAGTTAGCCTGCTATTGTTGGGTAGTTGCGGTGGTTGTCATAATAATTAAGCCCATCTGGACTCTGGAGTGCTGCAGCAACGCGCCACCTGTGTTGACCCCCTGCTGGTTCAGGTGTCGTCCAGCACGCGTGCAAGAATGGGTAACCTGTAACCGAGGTCACCGAGACCCAGTCTGTTTGGCGAATGAGTCCTTGGCAGTCAGATTGTTCACTTGAACCTTCTTACCTTTTAATCCCTCCACGCCCATGCAGTCAGAAAGTGGTCGGAGGGGAGTCGAAAATGCATGAAAATCTCCCCCCCCCCAAATAAAAATAAAAATTCACAAATACATCACATGCACTATGTGGTATTTATTGTTTTTTTCTTTAATTTTTGTTTTTTGGATTGTGTTCTCTTTTTCATGTTTCATAAGTATTTGTCCTCTCTACTTCATCAATCTTAACCCCTAAAGGAAAGTGGTCTACTTTGACTCTAAATGATCATTTCTGAGATCTTTGCACAATTGTTTTCAAACCAGATTTTGAGAAATCCAACCGTAGGATCTTGTTGAGAGCCACAGTTTATTATTGATTCTTCTGTAATGAAGTGTAATCAGTCAAGTATAAATTTATGAATTTCAAATTTCAAATTCAAGATTGAATAAAAAGTTAAATTCAAAGAGAGGATTTTGAAGTAACCTCGTACAGTGTGACATGTCTTATAATCAATAAAATTCAATTATGTGAATTTAATATCATATTAGGCATTAAACAGAGATTGAATATGGATTCAAAGTGATACATGGTCCGGCATTAAAGTTAAAAGTTATATATCTAATACTCGTTTGATGACATATATAAAAATGATATCTAAGTGAAATCAAGACAACACTAAAATAACACTAGTGTTCTTTAACTCCAATATTATATTTTTAAAATTTATGTCGTTTTTTATATTTTTTCTAATTTACATCATCATAGCTAATTCACATGATGTTAAGACGAAATAAAGTTATAAGAGGTATGTGGGATATTCCAAAACATCTTATAATCCATGGACGTCCAAAATGTTATTTTACATAGTTTTAAAGATTCAATCGGCTATTAAATTATAATCATAATAATGCATTTAATGATTAATGTTTCATATTTTACTATTGGAAGAAAAATAGACTTTCAATTGTTGTGTCATAATTTATATGATTGAATGAATGATAATTATGCACCACAACAATGTATATGTTTTAACAAACTTAAAGAATATTATATAACTTGTGTGCCAAATTTGAGAAAAAACAAAAGCATGTAACATTTTTTTTCCAGAGTAATGTCACTTTTACACCATGCATAAGACCTCTCTCATTTTTTAAATTGGACATGAGATTTGCCTATACTAGCATTTAATATTACCTTAAATTGTAATTTATGCATTAAAATATGAAAGACTACTTAATTATTTAACTTTTCAAATTATTTGATGTTTTTAAATTTCTTTAGATTAGATTATTTCAATTCAACCATATTGCTCTTAAATTGATAGTATTTCATTTCCTGGTTTTTTACTTGTATTTACATAATCTATATCTATTTATCCATATATTTTTTCTTTGTAGTACCTCACCATTTTCATCGACTTTAGGTTGCTAGTTTAATTCACCAAAGAATTTGTGGATTTTTTCTTAAGATCCAAAAAACTAATTTTTTTTTTTTTTTCTACAAGTGGCATATCACTATGGTTAAATTTTCTTTTTATTACCATATGTTGATATCATTTGTATGATAATGTACTTGTTAATATTGGAAAATAATAACTTTGATTCATTGAAACTATTACCTTGATATTTTTTAACCCCTAAAGGACAGAGCATCCACTTTTGGATTGCGCCAAAAATAGAAAATCCAATAAAAATGCCTTAAAAGGGTTGGATTTGAGTGGTTTTTGTTCCTAACCTCTTCAAAATCAAGTTGGCAATAAAGATACGCTAAAATTTTAGTGAGAAAGTGAAAACCTGATTTTAGAAAAGAGAAAGAACATGAGTCGGTCCTATGCTTCTACGGTGAAGTTAGTGTATCTTTAGTTACAGTGTTTCAACCAAACTTTGAGCACATTGAAAACTGAAATGAAGATCTCTTCTTGTGGATTGTTTTTTTTAGCATTTTTTTTGGGATGTCTGTTTGACCATTCTTTTATTGCTTCACCGTTTTGGATTTATCAAAAATCCTTTTGAATTTTCCAGAAAGTGCCATGTTGAAAAAAATAAAATTCAAAGTGACACTTATGTCAAATCCATTTTCTCCAAATTGGTAACTTAAAAAAATCTAAATCGGAAACTCACTGTTAGTATTTCAGAAATTTACTAATCTTCTAAACTTCACATATTATTATCTTCGGATCCGTTGCTTCTCTTAGCTCAAAATTTGATTTAGATTTTGGTAGCCCACTACTTTCAAAGATCTTACGGTTAAATTGCTTATGGTGATTCTCAAATTTGTCTCACTTTGGAAAATGCAAGAATAGCACTGTAGGTACTGATAAAATGTGGAAATACTCCTCCGTCCTTTAGGGGTTAAAAGGACCTATGGATATAATTGTAACAAATTTAACAATTAGCCTTTAAAGTTTTTTAGTTTTTTTAGAGAAAAGTTTACAACAAAAAAACCCTTAATGATAGCAAGGTATTGTTTTCATAAATTTTGTAGCTTTATAACATCTGTATTCATTAGATTGTGTATCTACATTGTGTGTAAAAATTTATCTCAATCTTAAATGCTATCCACCATATAAACTAAGAGATAATAAGATATAAAATCAGGGTCAAACTATATTTTGTCATTGTCTAAGCTTTGTATTTAAATTTTAATACTCAAAATGTTTAGTTTGCAATGACATTTAGTCTACAAAGAGTCATTGATTCTTATAGATACTAAAATTAAGTTTATAGTCACCATACTTTAGTCCCATATTTGCTTGGAAGTTTCAACCAACCTTTGTATTTGAGCCATATTCAATTCAATTTAATAACTGATTACTGTTCCATCCAGTCGTAAAAATTGCATTCTGTTCCATCCAGCTCAACAAGTGAGGTATGTTCTAATAAACTTTAAAAATTGAACTATGTTACATCTATTTTGACAGCTGAAGCATGTTTTATTCAATTAAATTGCTAAAGAATGTTCCATCTGACCTTGACAGTTGCACTAAATTCTAACCAACCTTAAAAATTGAACTGAATCCCAACGAGTTCAAGTGATGAAGCATGTTCGGCTTGACCTTGATAGTTACATCACATTCCATCCAATTTGACTCCTGAAGAATGTACCATCCGACTTTGATAGTTGCATTGTGTTCCATCCAACCGACTTTGATGGTTGCATTCTGTTCCATCCAACTTGACAGCTCATGTATGTTCCAACCAACCTTTAAAACTGGACCCTGGTCCATTCAATCTGACAACTGGAGGAAGCCCCGCCCGACCTTGACAGTTGCATTATGTTTGATCTAGTACCATCAAACTTGACAGCTCAAGAATGTTCCATCTAACCTTGACAGGTGCATTCTGTTCCATCAAACTTGACAACACTGATACTTACATTATGTTCCATCCAACTCGACAACTCAGATATATTCCAATCAACCTCAGAAAACTAAAACCCTGTTCCATCCAACACGACATCGGAAGCATGTTCTATCTAATCTGACAGCTAAAAATGTTACATCCGATCTCGACAGTTGCATTATATTCCACCCAACTCGACAACTCAGATATGTTCCAACCAACCTTAAAAACCAAACCGTGTCCCATCTGATTTAACAGTCAAAGCACGTTCTACTCGACCGTTAAAAAAGATAAAGAAATATTTTTTCTCCAAACACACTACTCTGTTTTATTTTATATATACAAATCTTTTCTTTTGATTCAATTTTTTATTTACTTCTTTCTTGCAACTAGGTTTTATTTCATTTGCTCATATCTATTTTTAGGTTAAATAATATTTCCAGAAATAGTGCCCTTCAAAAAGCCGGAGACTCTTATGCAAGAGTGGAGATCGGGCACAGGCAGGGTCGGGCGAGGCCGGCCCGGGTAGGGCAGGGGAAGGGGATGGACGGAGGCTGGGAAGGGAAGAAGGCAAGGCCGGGACGGAAGAGGGTTGGGGGACAGGTGAGCTGGAGATGCCGCGCAAGCAAGGGCATCGACAGGGGCAAAGAAAGCGTCGACACGAGGCAAGCGATCTTTCAGCCAAAATGGAGGATGGCACCCCGTCAAAGCCCGCCAAGTGGCACCCATCGCCCACCCCTCTCCCGTTGATCTTTTTACAGTGGCACAGCAAGTCATGTCGCACCGCATTCGCCCTCTCCCCCCAGCCTATCACAACGCGCCACCACCCCCACCGCGCCCGACACGTGGACCCTCCCCTCTCCCCCCCCCTGCGCCCTCCCTCCCCTCTCCCCCCTCCCTCTCTCTCCCATCCCTACCCCCCCACCCCGTCCCCTTTCCCCCCTCCCTGCCCGTCTCATACCCTCCCTCCCCCCCTCCCTCCACTTCCCCTTCTTCTTTCCTCCCCGCACCCATCTTTTACGCTCTCCTCTCTGCGAGTCTGTCCGCCCCCAACTTAGGGTCTCCGGCTCACAAGTGCGCACTCGTGGAGCGTCCGCGTTGGCCCGTCGGGATGCGGGTTCGTTCCGTCGTCGCTTAAGGAGGGTCGAGAGCGAGAGAGAGAAGAGAGAGAGAGAGCGGGTGCATGCAGGGAGGGATGGATGGGAGAGAGGGAGGGAGAGAGGACGAAGAGCAGGAGTGAGAGAGAGAGAGAGAGAGCAACGCGAGAGGGGGATGGCAAGAGCTGAAATCTGGAGCGGGAGGGGGATGGAAGAGACGACCACGACTGCGGCCACGAAGGAGAATGGAGCGGTGTCGTTGCGCAGACGGAGGATGGAAATTCGCAGAATCAAGATGATGACTAACGCCTCGAGCTCGAATGTGTTTGTTGAGCAGCCCGTAAGTAAGCGCTTGCGCCCTGTCTCTGGCGTTTCTAGTATGCGGGATGAAGGTGGTGGTGGTGGTGGTGGAGGAGGAGGAGGGGAAGGAGGTGGTGGTGGTGGTGGTGGCGATGGGGGATTTCAGAATGGTGGTGGTGGTGGTGGTGCGGGTGCGGTTGGGCGGGTGGTGATGAGTGGGGAGGGTGTGGTGATGTGTAGTGAGTGGGGAGCGGAGAGGAGTGACGTGATTCGAGAGCCCGTCGGGTTGCAGGTCGATCATGTTGAGGATGATGATGAGGTTGATGATGATGATGATGATGTTGCAAGGTCGTCGTTCTCACAAGCACGGGAGAGCCCGTCCGGAGGTCAGTCTCGGTTTTTTGTTTTGGTTTGAGGCGCCTTTCCAGCTCTGTTGCCTGGTCCGGCGTCGGAAGAGTCCCGGTTTCGGTAGACTCGTACGCGTCTTGTGATGGTGTCGATGGAATCTGGTGACAGAGGCCGTGACGATCCCCGTGCTTGGAGGGCCAGATGCGAGGGAGGGTGGTTGGGGGGTAGCGTGCGGGTGTCCCTTCCGTGGGCCTCGCTTTTATGGAATTCTCTTTGGGAGGGAGAGCGAGAAAGGGTCGAGGCGGAGAAAGGGAGAGCAGGGAGAGAGAGAGAGAGCGAGAGAGAGCATGCTTTAGGCTTGGGGCTCTTATCCGTCGTCCCTGGATGACTTTCGTCGTGTGTTGGTAGTGTGGGTTCGGTGTGGGGTAGGATTCTAGTATCGTCAATAAGTGTGAGTGGGTTATGATGGAGTTGGTCGTAGGATGTGTTTATGTTTGAGATGTTTTAAGTTCTGATGCGTTTGGGTGGTTGTTGTTGATGTGGAGAAGTTTGGAGGTTTGTGGGTTGTTAATGATTTGTGGGTATGTGTGTGATGTGCAGGTGTTCTTGCACCTTGTGAGGGAAATGATCGTGTCAACCGTGCCAGTCAGATTGTAGGTAATCACAGAAGTGACAGGATGAGCAGTGGGGGCAGCAGTAGCAGCGGCCAACATAACGAGGAATCGGATGGTAGTTCCTCGTTGACTTCTGTTGGAGGGTTCAATAGTACCCTAGGAAACGAATCAGTTGCAGCGCACGAGTTTTCGCAGACGCACGCTGCTGGGCCACGTAGTTCGGGAGCGCAACAATCCTCGCAGACACTTTCAGCTGGGTTACATAGTTCGGGAGCGCAAGAGACTCCTCAATCTCCCGCAGCGGGGTTACATAGTTCGGGGACTGCAGAAATGGCTGGTTCCATTGCTACTGAATCTCTGGATGCGGGTCATGTTGATAACCAAAATGTAGACATGCCTGGCGCATATCCGCAACATAATACTTCACCCTGGCAAGCATCGGGTAATGAGGGTATTGTAGATTCAAGTGCTGTGGTGGCTGGTGACGCTGGAGGATCCAGTGCGCCTAGTAATTGTTTTGCTAGCAATGCGTGTCCGCCACATGGCATGGTGAGTCTGTGCGGGCGTAGACGGGAAATGGAGGATGCGGTGGTAGCGAAAGAGTCTTTCGTAATGTTGCCGTGCAATAAGGCCGGAGGCTGTGATGCGTCGGGATTGGAAGATGCCCCTTTACACTACTTTGGAGTCTATGATGGGCATGGGGGATCACAGGTCAGTATATGTGCTTTCTTTCTTGAAGTTTCTCATATATTTCGAGCATGGTTTGCGTTATGCTTATGTCATTCCCTGTGATGTGAGACCATGTGAACAATACATATGTTGTGCATATTGATGTTGTGCGGTTTAGGCGATCTATGCGATTTGAAGTTCTGTATCTTACACTTTGTAATTACTTTTGTCAAGTGGAATTGTTTTGGTTTACCACATGGAGCTTAGATTTTACGATGTTTTGAAGCTTTTACTTCTGTTGGTTGGTTTGAACCCTTAAATCACTTACCTAGTATTGGGTCAGGTGGAAGATCTTGAGGTGTCTTACTTGGAAATCTGTTTCTTCTGCAGGCTGCGAATTTTTGCGCTGAACGGTTGCATCATGCGTTAGCA
The DNA here is from genome assembly GCA_014871385.1 of Ceratodon purpureus. Lineage (NCBI taxonomy): Eukaryota > Viridiplantae > Streptophyta > Bryopsida > Pseudoditrichales > Ditrichaceae > Ceratodon > Ceratodon purpureus. Next base: position 16,566,089 of record CM026423.1, on the reverse strand, counting down.
GAGGAAGTTGTATCCTGTTTTGTACAGGGTCAGAATGTAGACCAGATTGACTGGGAATCGAAGTGGCTCACTACCATGACTCAATGCTTCAAGAAGATGGACGCCGAGGTGGGAGGCATTTGCCTGGAGGAAGGCGAGTGTCAAGCCGGTGATAATCACAGATGTTGTCCTGAGCCCATTGCTCCAGAGGCAGTCGGGACTACTGCAATTGTGGCAGTTGTGGGTGCTTGTCAAATAATTGTTGGAAATTGTGGAGATTCACGAGCTGTCCTGTCTCGCGGTGGAATCGCCATCCCTCTCTCTGTGGATCACAAGGTATGTTAATTCACAAGTTTTTGTTTACAATTACTGTGTTTCGAATTTTATAGCCGTTGAATACATTTCCTAATTATTTCTGTATGGTATTATTTTACTCATTTCAATGTGACTACGTTCCACTCTGCAGCCAGAGCGAGAAGATGAAATGGCACGCGTAGAGGCTGCGGGCGGCCGTGTTATTTATTGGAACGGTTATCGCGTGCTTGGTATACTGGCAATGTCAAGAGCCATAGGTATTATGAGATGATTGTGCGTTATGTATGTTTCATTTGATTTCTGGACTTAAATTGTTGGTGCAATTCCTGTAGGGATTCGACTTGGATTCTGTTTTTGATGTGGGCTCCGCTTGTTTGGTGTAGGTGATCGATATCTTAAGCCATACGTCATTGCGGATCCTGAAGTGAAGTGCGTCAAACGTGCTGCTGATGATGAGTGCCTAATTTTAGCTAGTGATGGACTGTGGGATGTTATGTCCAACGAGGTGGTTTGTGATATCGCTCGACGGGCTCTGAATTGTAGGCGGAATGGTCAGCCACTAGATCCTTCTCTTGCCACCGGCTCTTCTGACGAGGAATCACCAGCTGCTCAAGCTGCAGCGCTGCTTGTGAAATTGGCCTTAGCTAAAGGTAGCAGTGATAATATTAGTGTTGTGGTGGTGGACTTGAAAGTGAATAGATAGCATCGGGTCGGCTAGGTTGCGCAACGATTGAAACTCTAGGTAACAAATGGATGGTATATGTTTGGTTAATATGCCTTATCACGATTTAAAGCAGTTAATCATCATATTTGGATATCTCTCAGAATAGTGGGAAACGAGCTGCTAAGTTTATATGATCTGAAAGAGATTGAGGGTAAGCAGGAAGGTTTATTTATTGACTTTAAAATCTGTGTTTCGAGTCAAGCTGCATTCAACAGTTTGAGGATAACATTGTTTCATGTTCAACGAATTTTCCCCAATGTGTCCGAAGACGTGAATTCCGAGAGCTGTCTTGTTGTTATCTTTCCCATGTTCATTCGATGAATCCATGTATTTCCTTGATAACTGGTTTGGGCATCGTGAGGAAAGGAGTAACTTACAGGGTAGCTTCTAGAGCTGATCGGTTGGGTTGATTTGACCTGAAACTATTGCACTCTTGGAAAGTAGTGTAGATTGTACAACACTGATTGTCTTTCCCCTTGTGTTGGTGCTCAATGATTACCCCTTGATGTGAAGTTTCGTCACACTTTCTCCAAGCCTTCAAGGCACCTGAAATCATTATCCCTGTCTCAAAGTCCCAATGCCGGAACGTACAAAGCATGTGTGCAGGTGAAAGGAAAAATTGATGAATGCAAGTTTGGATCTGTGCTGCTCCTCGATTTTCCTTTTCAACTTAATGTTTCTGAACCGAATTGTCCCGGTTAATCTAGGGCTTGTGTTTTTCAGATGAGAGAATATTTTGGGCTCCGTTGCTCTTTCAGGAAAAGCTTTCTTGCATCATGACCAAAATTTGGTACTATTCATATCATGAAGGTATTATTGCATGTAAATCACACCCAGGATGAGTGATACACATCGAGGGAGGGTCTTCCTACTAAATGATACGAAAAGGAGATTGTTTTAGGTGAAGCTGCAAAACCAAACAACATAATTTGTAGATGGAAGACATGAGAAATACACTTATGGAGGTTCAAACATTGTTTGTGTGCACACAGAATCTGTTTTCATGTTCTACTAATGTAAATCATCCAGCAATTACAAAAGTTGTGTATGTAATGATACATACTTAACAAATCTTCAAGGCAAAACAACCATTTTCATGATTTGGAATACACATATACATCTTCTGTAATTGCTAAATGATTTACATCATTAGTACATGAAAACAGACCACTGTTTGCATGCAACCCATGTTCAAACCTTGGTATATGTGGCTAGCTCCAATTTTTTGCTATACTTCTCTATTATCTTTAACCCCTAAAGTATTTGGCAATAAAATCCCAAATTCTGCCTCAATTCTGCCCTGTTTTAGTTCAAAGTAGAATTATGCAAATTTAAATGTATTTAGGAGAATCTAACCGTAGGATCTAGTACCTAATTTGTACATGTATGTGTACACAAAATTTTAGACTGTAACTCTTCACCGTTTGGAAGATCGTAAGGTTTGAACTTGAGTGAAAAGTTTCTTTTGGTACTGCCCGGTAGGGACAGCCACACTTCAGAGAGTAAAACGGTCCATTTTTGAAGATCGCATGGGTGGAGGCTCTTCAGTTTTGGATTCTAAAGTGAGTTGGGAGTATGCCCAAAAAAATTGAAGACAATACAACACACAAAAGCATTGGAAAACCACATTTCTAGTGACGGGAGTCAAATGAAATGCATATACACTAGGTCTTTTTCCACACTACAAATGCCTAAGAAGATCATCAATTTTTGGGAATCCGAACGGTGCATACATGCATTTGTATGGAAAAGAAATTGTAGAGGAAAAAAATCCAAAAAATAAAAAAATCCAAAATAGATACGAATTTTATAGCATATACTGTGGTTTAGGAGGAGAAAATGGTGAAGGGAAAATGGGTGATGAAGGTGACCCAATCACTGTTGATCTGTCTTGACTGTTTTTATGAAACTTGAAACTTTGACTGAATATATCTCAAGATCCGCACGGTCAAAGTTTACAAAAATTGGTATGTAGACTAATTGGATGACTCTAAACAAGATCCTATGGTTGGATTTTTCAAAATCAAATTTAAAAACAAATTATGAAACAATTTCAGAAAGGATCATTTGGAAGAGACTGTAGACTTTCACAGATTTGGTACACCACTCCCATCGGCCACAAACCTGCCCGAGCTGCCCTGAATTGAATTTTGATCTTTAAACACCAATTATTTCTTAACTACGGGCCCGATGGAAGTAAAATTTGGTCTTGCTAGAAAGATATGACAATTTCCCATACTGTGCCAAAGTTACAGCCACATCCGATAAAATTTGACTCATAGGGAGCCTGACCGGACCCTAAATCATACCAAAACTGTTGATTTGATACTTTAGGGGTTAATGTCTTTAAGAAGAAAGGAATATAATTATTTTTGACATTGTTTTAAAAATAAGTGGAAAATTTTCACTCTTAAAATCAACAAGTTTTGTCAATTTGTTGGATAAGATAAAATAGGTGATTTTTATTTTTTTAATATTTTAGAGTGAAAAATCATTACCAAAGAAAGGATTTTCTTGACAACTTCAAAGACAAATGAGTCAATTGTTACAAAATTCTTATACGTGTAGCAAAGAAATTGGAGTCTTGACATCGAAGAAAAATCACTTGTAATAGCATTTCTTTGTTTTTGGAGATTTGATAAAATAAAAATGTAATATTCTTTCAAAGTTATTATATTCTGGTATTTTCATAGTTTAAAAATAAAATAAAATTGTAGCCAAAATGCAGATGTAGAAAATTGCCAAAATTCTTAATTAACCTACTTTTGAGGCAATAGACTTTTAAAGATTAAAAAATGTATGTATAGAGGCATTAGTCATATCTATGGTTGAAAATTTGTTTTACAAAGATGAAAGTTGTTTTGTGCTTCACTAAATTATCACAATCCTATTTATTTATTGTCAATTGTTTTTAATAGTTGTTCAAATAATTTTTAAAAATACTATATACAACTATAAATCAATTTTTAAACATCGTATACATGGTTCAAATGTTGGATTAGACGGAATAAGATTCACCTGTTAAGTCTTAAGTCTAAATGAAATATGATCTTAGTGTCAAAGTATGATGAAGTGTGGTTCAACCACCAAACTTGAATAGAACTTGGATCATCGGTCATCGCTTGATGGAACATGCTATAAATTTCTAAGTAGGATGAAGCATAATTCAACTATCTATGTTTAATGGAACAAGTTTTAACTATCTAAGACTCAATTATGGTCCAATTATCAAAATCGAATTGAGTCTGCTTCACATGTCAACGGTCAATGGAACATAATGTAAATGTCTAAGCATGATGAAGTATAATCCAACTATCAATGTCACATGGAACGTGCTTTAACCATTAAGAGTAGAATGAATTGTGGTCCAACTATGAAGGTCCAATGGAACTTGTTTCAAATGTCAAGTCTGGATAGAACATGCTCCAACTATTAAGTTTGATGGATTATGGTGCAGCTGTCAAGGTGATGGATTATGGTGCAATTGTCAAGGTGAGATGGAACATATTATAAGTGCCAAATTGGATGGAAAATAGTCCAACTGTCAAGGTCAGATGAAATATAATTTAACTGCCAAGTTGGATGGAACATAGTCCAACTATCGAGGTCAAATTGGATGGAACATAGTCCAACAGTCAAGGCCAGATGGAACTACTTGTAACTGGCAAGTTGTATGGAACATAATCCAACTGTCAAGGTCAAATGGAACATACTTTAACTGCCAAGTTGGATGGAATATGGTCCAACTGTCAAGGTCAAATGGAACATACTTTAACTGCCAAGTTGGATGGAACATAGTCCAACTATCGAGGTCAGATGGAACATACTTTTAACTGGCAAGCTGGATGGAACATAGTCCAACTGTCAAGGTCAGATGGAATATACTTTTAACTAACAAGCTGGATGGAACATAGTCCAACTGTCGAGGTCAAATGGAACATACTTTTAAATGGCAAGTTGGATGGATGGAACATAGTCCAACTGTCGAGGTCAAATGGAACATACTTTTAACTGGCAAGTTGGATGGATGGAACATAGTCCAACTGTCGAGGTCAAATGGAACATACTTTTAACTGGCAAGTTGGATGGAACATAATCCAACTATAAAGGTTAGATGGTTTTAGAAAAATATTCATATAGTAATTAAAAATGTTTTTTAGATTGAGCCTTACAGATGGAATATGGTCCAATTGTCATTTTGGATTGATTGTGGTTCAACTATCTAAATGAATGGTACAAGGAAAAACATTCTACGTGCAACTAAAAACATACTTTAACCCCTGAGTTCTGAGGGTATTTTTCATCAAAACTGCCTCAAAACAGCCCCTCTTCAAAGCAAGGTGGATTTTGCAAACTTGGGGTTTTTTTTTAGTACATCTAACCGTAAGATCTTGTAGCTAACTTCTATGTCTACATGTCCACCAAATCTCACACACTCATTCCTCACCAATCGCAAGATCGTAACGTTCAAAGTAGGAAAACAAGTTTTTTTTTCCTGCAAAAAAAGGAGACAGCAGAGTTTTGAAGGCCCAAAAGACCATTTTTAAAAGTAGATATGGAATGATTCCATCCATATTATTGTTCCTAAGTAAGTTAGGTACATGTCCAAAAAATATCATATTCAAAAAATTTGTGGAAGGTTTCCAAAAATATCATTTTCTGCTAGGAGGTATGCTGAAATTCACATACAAAGGCCGTTTTTTGACAATAAAATAGCATATGAAAAATTCTTGGATTGAAAATCCGAACAGCGGAAACATGCTCTACTACCTTTCTATCAATATATATATATATATATATATATATATATATATATATATATATATATATATATATATATATATATATATTTTTTTTATTTTTTTTGAAAAATATCAAAATCTCAATTTTTGGTGGAATTTCAAAGTTTCGTCTTTGGGCAGATATTGGCAGATTTGGGCAGTTTTGGGCAGAATTTGCTGCATTCACAATGGCTTAGAAAATTTCAGCAGCAGCCCAACGAGCAATGTTTGACACTTAAACCTTCATAACTTTTGATCCCGATGTTGGAATTGAAAAATAAAAATATGCACACGGAGCTCTCGGAACGGCACACCTTCATTAAAAAATCTAAAAAAATCTTGACTTAAATTGAAGTCACAGCCATTTGTCTAAATTCAAAAAACACCTAAAGGGGGCGCATTGTCCTTTAGGGGTTAATACATAGCCCCACAACTAGCATATGCAAATCCAGCAATATTGAATAGAAACTAATCACACAAAATTCAAGCAAAACGCATCATGTGAAGTTACAGAAATGAAGCCAAGGAAAACTCTGTCTGCAAAACCTTTTTGGAATAACACTGCCGCTGGATGAAGTTGTCTAGGTTCTCATGTGGATGATATTCATTTTTTTACTGCGTAGCATATGAATGAAACATTTCAAATGAATTGTGTTTTTGTATATGGGGCACACCGGACCAAGAACCAAAAATAGTAAATTTTGATCTTATGAGTACTTTTCCAAATTTCCAAATTAGTCCAAGTCTTTAAATTATAATCCTTATACAATTTGTATCAGTCGTTTTCTAGAGTTGCTTGCCTAGTGTTGGACGAAGATATTGTTTTTATTGCTATTATATCTTAAAATTAGTATATTCAACTTTAACCCTAAAGTTCCTTGACTATGTTTCACCAAAAAATGCTCCAAAACTGCCATTTCCAATGTAAAAAGCATGAATGACTAAAAAAACTATTTTTTTCTAATTCTAACCTTAAGATCTTCAACTAGATTATTGTAGTAGACAAGTCAAAAAATTTCATTATAATCGACCGTAGAAACTAGAAGATTATAGCAATTGAAATTTAAAAACAAACATTTTTGACAAGATTTTTGACTAGGTTGACACACTCTAACTTTTTTTTTCTTAGGGTTTTTGCATTATGGATTTTGGGGGTTTGATGCATGTCAAAGAAGAATAAGTTAGCTAATTTTATTAAAAAAATTACACTAAAAAGTCAAGTGTAGCATGTTGAAAACGTTATTTTTATTAAGTTGATTACAGAAGAATACTAAATCTTATTCCTTTCCTAAAAATTTCATTATTTAATAAAGTCCTAATCCAAGCGGTCAAAGTGAAGATTGATGTCCATCCTTTCACTGAAAAAAAGAAACCTAAAATAATACTTTCTCTAACTTTTATGAAGGAAAGAAGAAGTCTTTTTAGTACGCTGCCCGAAACGGTGAGAAAACTTTGATATTTTGTGGAGTGAACATTATGCACTCAAAGTCGTTTTCTTTTTTGGAAACCTCAAAGATGACATCATGAAGTATTTATAGAAATATGTTTCGAGGTAATTGATGTATTTAGCATGGCTGCCCGAATTGCCCATCGAACAACTTTTTCCACTTCGGGTACCATAACTATTTTTATAAATGTCCAATTCAAAAAAAAATTAGATTCAGTCAGAGTTCTTGTTATGGCCTACATTCTCAAAAAATTTCAAAAAATATCGACTTTAATTGAAGTCACAGGTACATGCCCGAATTCTTAAAAAGCCCATTCTAGAACAATTGTCCTATAGAGGTTAATTGGGAACTGTGTTATTGCAGTAATGATTGTGAGTTTTGTAACTTGGATCTTTTCAATTTACATGGAATTTAGGGTTTATTATCTTCTTTCCAACATCTTGAATCTTCACTTTCTTTGATTATTTCCAATGTGAGCTTATTTCGAACAGACATAGCTGAATGGAAGTAATCTTCGGGTAACATGTTGTGAGCGAAGTTAGGGTTTGGTATCTTCCTTCCTATAGCTTAATTTTGCACTCTTTTGTAATTTTGTAGCACCTTAAATTTGAACGGATGTATGTTGAGTGGAGGTGGCCCAAGTACCATACTATTATGTTAGGTACAAGATTAGGGTTTGGTAGCCAAAATCTAAGGATTGAAGATAGGTAGCGTGGTAAAGCCGCTTGAGATTTGGACGGGGTGTTGATGCCTTAGCAAATTTTATATCATGAAGTTCAGTTGAAAATTGTTGTTGCAGCTTGTAGCTCGTCATCAACACACTACTAAAATATCTATCTTCAGAAAATTATTAATTATTATCAAAATTATTTAGCTGCAACAAAATTATTAAAATGCATACTACTATAAATTCACAAATGAACAAATTATATTGATAAGGTACCACAACAGACATTGACGATGAAACCTGAATTTATATTGCAAAATTAACACCATATTCGTTAAATTGAGACTTTTCATAGTCTCAATTTAATGCTCGACTATAGATATTTCATTGATTTCTTGATTGATTCTATATTTGTCAAACACTTTTTGAATATATCTAGGAAGATTATCCTCAAGTCAAGGATAATCTATAATTAGAAACTAAAAAAAATTCAAATTGTCTCAAAATTGTCGTTAAAATTGTAGGCAAAATGTCTCAAAGTTCAAAAATTGTCTCAAAATAACGAATATGGTCATAATTGTCACAAAATTTTGTAACCATGGAACCCCGGAAATGCAAAATAGTAAAGTAGTTGGCTTGATGCACTTTTGTTTCTACTTGTATATGCTTATACTCCTACCTTCAAACCCTATACTTTAATTTCGACTTTCTCCAAGTTTTGTATTTGAAGGTGGACCTTGAGGTCCCACACGTCTCTTCGTTTTAAATTTGTTTCTTCTTCAACAATGCCATTAAGATTGTTGTAATACATTGGACGTAACATTATCGAATAGTTTTCCACTGATTGTCTTGATTGCAATGCATTCTAATTTTTTTTGCATTCTTCACATTGAAGATACACTGATTTGTAAATCCATCAGTTGGAGCTCTCACATGATTAAAGTCAACCATAAAAGAAAAATCTCTTCCAAAAACATATCCTATGTCAGTTTCATCTTGAGATGGACTATCTAATAGTTCCTTCCTAATAGACTTCTCAATATCCCTACAAGTCTTTTTTCCTAATAGACTTCTCAATATCCCTACAAGTCTTTTTTCCTTTCCATTTGGAAATAGCTCAAGATGGTTCCTTTGTAGGCCAAGCAAGATCACCAACTGTCAATTCAAAACGTAAATTTCTTCCACAAAACTCCTCAAATTCAATTAAAATGAGAACTTACAAGAATAATCAAAATTCAATATGTTAATCTTCATTTTGAACATGATCTTCTAAAATGAAAGCCCTTCATATCATTTTTTGTCTAATGTCTGACAATTTGGTTCTACCAAACCTACAATATTGGAATTATTTCCAATTGTAACAAATCGTTCATGGACATTTATGAACTCACCCAACTCCAACTGCTCTGATTTATTCAAAGTCCTATACATATTAAAAGTAGGAGTGCAAAGATTTGATCTTGAGTCCCCCGACTCAGCCCACCATTTCCATACATGAATTAAGTATAGTATCTTTGAATTTCTTTTGGTATTATCTATAAAGAACAAGAAAAAATAAATTCTAAATAGTGCAAAATTGTTGGTGAAGAAGCACCTCAAACATGAAAAAAATGAGAAATGTTGTTTGACGGTTAAGCCTAGACAACATTAGTTTGGTCGAAGTGATTGCTTGTGAAATTTTCAGAAAATCATTTATTGCTTGAAAGAGGTAGGTTCTAACAAATATCAAACCACATTATGTCAATCATTCCTTTGTTCATTCACTACTGTTCCTTTAGGGCCTGTATATTGGCCCACTGTGACTACAACAATGCTCCAATTTGGATAGAACTTAGTGCATTGGATGTCTAAATCAAACCTCTCCATCTGATCCAGAGAACTTGAAGCCAAATTCTGAACGGATTTGTAGGCATTTCAGTTTATAATGATCCAGAGACCACATACTGGTTAGCTAGGCTGTAAAGGATTAAGGGTTGAACCATTGCTAGAGGAGGATCTCAAAATACTGGCGCTTTCTATTATAGGACCGGACTCTGACCTAGTAGTGTCAAAGATCAAAATGAAGAAATTCCTGTACATGTTCGATATTTGAAAGAAGAAATCATATGTCATATTAAAGCCAAAGGGTCAAATGAAATGTGACGTTAGTGCTTTCGTTATGCCCCATAATACGTCCTCTACCATCTCTTATCAATGTACATCTTGTCATAAATATAACTATGACCCTGAAGGTGACGTTTTGAATAAGGATAGACCCTTATCTACCAGTATAAATCATCCCTAGATTTCTAAATATGTATCTCTTATCACCTGAGAACCTTCTCTATAACGTCCCTCAATTTTGAGGTGACCAGAAGGAGGTCACCTTCTGTATGCCCTGCGGTGACAGTAACTTTTAGGGCTGCCGGTAACTTGCAGTTGTCCAAAAGTGAGCGCTTTGTTACGCTCAAAAGAACACCCTCGTCCAACATCTACTCAAGCACAAAAGCAAATTATATTTTAGTATTTCACGTCATATGTGAGAAGATGTAGACTTTTTCTATGAAATACATATGACAAGCTAAAAAGAACATTTAACGATTTACATGCTCTACCACAGCCATTTGATACATGCGTTCAATAAAACAACAGGAGGATTGTGAAACAATTATGTTGTATGCCAGGAACTTGGTCTCAAAATCACAAACCATATGGGCAAGAAACGAAAAGTTCACGAAGAGTTTTACCAGATCAACAATTCGCTGCAGAACTGAGGAGTCTTCAGCGAAGGAAATAGACTTCTGTAAATGCAAGAATATAACAGGGGACAATTTGTCGCCTCCAACACTGATTCCAGGTATTGTTGCGAGTTCTGCTCAAGCAAACAAGATGTTGTACAAATAAGATTATACCTAAGAAGCAATTTAAAACAATCAGCAGTTATTCAAAGCTAGTAACTCTCCTAAATGAAAAGCCCGAATCAGGACATAAGTGTATCTAGAAAGCATAATGGGACCATAAATTCACGTACTTGAGTGCACAATTGAAATATTTCTGTGCAGTCGAGTCAGCAACTGAGGATTATCCTCCAAAATCTCTACAGCTGCAATTCCAGCACTCGCTAAGAAAGGAGGCAACGCCGCTGAGAAACAATACCCTGATCCTGAAAGACGCTGCGCACAAATTCCAACGAAAATTACTTCATTGAAAAAGTCACTCAACATTTACATACATAAACATTTTAATAATAAGTGACCAAAGGAAAACTTTCATACAATAGTGCCAACTTCCTTAGAGGTCAGAAAGATCCCAGAAGTTCAGAAGTCCTGATAGGGAAGTGATTCTACAAATTGCACATTTAGAAGTGTCGGTTATGATGAAAGGTAACACAAACCTGATGACTGACAACCTCTGCACTGCCTGTACAAATTCCTCCTTCGGACGCCAGAGCATGGCCCATAACAGCTGTAATGATTTCCAAAGTCTCTACCTATGGAATAGTCATGAACGTCAGTCACGAATGTGAAATAGAAAACAGATAACCAGAGTAACACGTATGTATGCAGCATCAGTGCCAGTTGAGTCAGAATCATACCGGTATATTGAAATGTTCAGAAATTCCCCGACCAGTCTTTCCCAGCACACCAAGAGTGTTACTTTCGTCAACTAGAACTCTGAACTTGTATTCCTCTTTGAGACGCACCAACTCGTCCAGAGGTACCATCTGACCTGAGTTCTGTCCACAAAATTCCAAAAACAATTGAGTTGGTATTTAGGCATGTGGGAGTGTAAGAGGTGATTTGAGGAAAATAATATGAGCAACTCTTGAAAACCTGAACAAGACGAAATGACAAAAACAAGTGAGCGTGGCTAAAAATTTGCAGTGTCATGCTCGATATGTAAACGAAAACAGCAATATATTTACGAAACAGATACAGAGAGATATATTCCAGAAGGCTTTAAAGGGTAACGCTTACTTGGTAAATAGCTTCAACTACAATGAAGCGTCTATTTAAGGGTTTCTTTTTCCGTTTGTCTTCTTTTCTTACTTCCTCCAGAATAGCCTTCAAGTCTTTCATGTCATTGTGCTTAAAAAATTTGATTTTGCTTCGAGACAAGTACAGCCCATTCTGCAAACTCCAGTTTACTCCATCGTCTCTGAGACGCATGCACATTTTAAACTCAGGGATATGCATATAGAAAGATGCTTTATAAGCAGACAGATTGCGAGTCAGTGGGCTTCACTTTCAAATATGACAGCCTTCCCAAATCAAGACAAAGGAACAAAGATATATTAAACAGAACCTGCATTTTTCTGATAAAGAAAAGAAAGTCAACGAAAATTTAAGAAAAAATCGGCACATTTATAAAAAGGTCACACGAGAAACAGAATCTTTCTTGGGAGGAAAGCTGATCTTACGCTATAATGAGGTCTCCAGCCTTGCAGAACGCGGGGATCACACTTGTAGTGGTCGCCAAGCCATAGGAATACAGAATTGAATCCTGAGTTCCCATGAAATCAGCAATTTTCTTCTCAAAATCCAAATGCACATCTGCCAACTTCAGACATTGTGAGTTCCATTTGTGCCTGTACACAAAAAAGTTCCTGGTCCAAAATATACGGGTAAATTACATCAAGTCATCAACACTATGAAATGGAAGCGAACTCCGAAGTGTCAGCTATTCTTACAATAAGAAAATTTCAACACTGTACGGCTAATCTTGGACCTGTACACCTAATATCCGACCTGCGCCTCAGAAGAAAGCTTGCTGCTTACCCATTGTACCGTAGAACCCACGAGGTCCACAAGCTCCAACTCCATATTTCTCTACTGCAGCATTACAAGCTTCCTGTAAAACCCCAAAATCAGCAAAGCTTCCTTCCAGTTCACGAGCGAAATGAGCACGTCGAATTTCATGTAGACACCCACGAAACCGTCCTACGAAAGCCCTCCTCACCCCCCCCCCCCCCCCCCCCCCCAAAAAAAAAGAAAAGAGGACCACTACTTACTTCACACTTGAAAGATGACACGGGTGAATATCGTACAAAACGCAAATTTCAAATTTGCAAAGCACTACCTTAACTTTGGGATTCCCAACCAGTCCCAAGTAATCTGCCGTAGACATGTTAATGACATCCTTGCCATCAACTATTGTGTGCGGACCTGCTGCACTGTAAGACAAGATGAGCGAATTTAATGCTTAGATAAAAAGTGGTCAATAATCTGATCATTTACAGCATTCAACCCCGAGAGAGAAACTCGAAAACCCTAAAACAAAATGGAAATTATTGAAGTCCTTCAAACACATCGCAAACCTGGATGTGCAGCTCCCTTACATGACTTAAGACTAGAGAAAAGTCTACAAAACCGAGCCAGAAGCCATGCGTTCATATTACGTGAATGGATGATTGACCTCCTACCTCGGGCTAGGCTTCTTCCAGCACACTGAACTGGGTAGAAAACTATACCAACACAAAAGGTCCTAGAACATCATAATCAATGATAAGTGAAACATCTTTTCATAGACAAAGTCCGTAGGTCTGTCTATGCACCTTTCAAGAACAGGAGTGCTCATTTCCATGTCATCTGTAATCGGCGGGTGTAGGGCTTCAGGGTTCCATTCTTCACATAATTGATCAATTTCCTGCACAACCATTCCACTGTAAGCACAGCAGGACCATCCGGTGAAGTCCACTCTACCTTTGAGAAACTTAAAACTCCACTTGTGGTGCACTCATATTCCACTGAAAATTTTGCTTAGCTCAAAATGAGATATCTCGTATTGTGAACCAGGAATAGGACAAGAATTTTGGTTTGCTGGTAAAGAATTGAACACGTAGTGTACTAAAAGACACACCCAACCGCGTCGAAACAAACTACGAAATGTGCAAATGTCTCGCCCTTCAGGAAGAAAATCTAGCAGTTGGTACGAGTACCAATAATTAGGACCCATTGAACCCCTACATCGGCATCGGTCATAGTTACCAATCTTGTCTTTCGCAGCAAGAAAATCATTTCTAGCTCAATTACTTATTTCGTTGATTGAAGAGATCATGTGCTAAACCTCCATGTTAAGTCTACAAAGTGTAAGCTTCGAAGAGGTTCTCAAGTAGCCAGCCTCAGGTCGGGACAGGTTACTATCTACATTACTAATTCAAATGATCTCTCACTTAACTGGCCACCAGTAACTACATCAGTCGTCCTCACCCGTAAACTCTCGTCTAGGCACATAAGCAGCTCTCGCGTTCACCACACCAAGACCATTGCTTCGCCAATTTATACCATATCATGAGACAGAACCTACGAAGCCAATTAAACTCTGAAGCGTCGCCAAATTAGGACAAAGGTAGTGTAAAGTTGGTAAAACGAAGCTCACAGTCTCAGTAAGAGCCCGATTCTCCGGCGTATAACTCTGCTGCAGAAGCAGGTAACAAATCACCACAACAAGCAAAGTTTCCAGCAACAAATGCCCTGCCATCAACAAGACCAAACATGATTCCCTTGTTTTGTTTTTTTGCACCGAACAAAGCCCCATGCTCGCTCAACTTAGGTCAATTCACTCTCCTAACTCCAGATCCATGCGCTCGCCCCCAACATTCCACAGAACCACTCCTCCACCGCCTCATCATCCCTTCCAATCCTCCCATCCAAACCACCACCTCAGCTCGCCACCAAACACCCTCAACCCCTCCACGCACCAAACCTCCAAACGAAAAATGCGCGACAAGGAAAAAATAATTCCTAAACAGCAAACCCCCCAACACCGCAACTACAACCCCTCCTTAAACACCAAAGCTCCAAAACAGAAACACCGCACACAAAACTACGAAATGCAGGCACGTACCGTGAATGTGGATGCCGAAGATGACCGCGTCCGTGAGAGGCACGTCGGGAAGAAACGCCATGACGCTGTCCTTGAGGTCCAGCAACATCGTGCTCGCCATCCTCCCGAAACCTCTCCTCCCTGATTGTCTGTCTCCTCTCCTCGCGACCTCCTCCTCACGCAATCAGGCTATCAATCGACCTCGGAGGATCTGCAATGCGGGCTTCTGGTAGTCCGCTTCCGGAGCATGTCGCATGCCGACGTCGATGTGGAGTGGAGTGGAGTGCGTGTCGTCGCCTTCACCTACTCCTCCGCCATCGCTGCCCTTCTCTCTCTCTCTCTCTCTCTCTCTCTGAGCTCTCGCCTCTCGTCGCTGTACTCTCCCCTTCTGGCGATGAACTCCGGGAAGCGTACACAAACGCCACACTGTCCCAAATACGTCACTGGTTCTGGGCGATTCCTAGATTTGGATCTCATAAAGAGGGAGTTTGTGTAGATTTTGGTGGTTTTGGGTGCAATAGTAATGACATTCTATGTGAGGCTCCTTCCCGCGTGGTTGTACAAATGCGGCACTGTTGCAAAAGCGGCAGTAAATCTGGAAGTTTCGAAGATTTGAGAAATCAGGGTGTGATTTTTTGTAGATTCTGTCGGTTTGGGGTGCTACTGTAGTGGCGGTTTAAGGTGTGGGTTCCTCTCGGCGTGGTTGCTGTCTCAACACTGAGCGCAAAAGTTATGCCATCTATGGATATAATAGATTTGGATGGTTGGAAGTCGTAGATGTGGTTGGTTTGGGGTCCTGACGTCCTGACGGGGTGGCAGGAGTCCATCCTGCAGGGTCTGCGTGAAGCTTCCATTTTCCTCGTCGTTTCCATGATTCACTTCCTGCCTAACTATATGGCAGATAGTAGAGTTGGGTTAAGGTGGAGGCACCTATAACCGACCAGTTAAAAGATTTGCCACTAAGATTGAAGGTGTATAAGTTGAGGGAGATTTTTCCTTGAAGGGGAAATAGGTTTGAGGAGGAATGCAACTTTAAATGTCATGTTTACTTCAATATTTTATTTACTATGAATTTTGAAAGACATTTTTTTTGTAATACATACAACCGATATGTAGGCACACCTAAAACCGACCACCATGACACCAAAACTTGATCACTCTGCTACTACCAAAATATTCCCACAAGATTCCCTTTGATTCCCTTTCTACCAATCATGCTGGATACTTTCTTTTAGATCTCCCAAGATTTTGAACAGTAAGTGGTTGGAAATGGAGGTGGGAAATGGAGAAGTCTACTGATTAGTTATGGGTACCTGGTCGGTTATGGGTGCCTCTACCTTACATGATGGTGAGGACTAAATGCTCTGACCTCAAAGGGAGGTTGATATTAGTGCCAATTCTTGCAAGTTGCTATGGTCATTGCTCCGCAAAGCTTGAGGTCTTGCGTTAAACCGGGTGTTGGGTATGTAAAGAGGAGATAATTTTTTTTCATTTAAAACCCTAATTTTGTGAATGTTCTATGCCTCTCATTACTTTCTTTTCTATGAGATGCAAAAGCGTCCCGTGTCAAACCCTCATGTTAAAAAACAACAACCCATGTCACTGCATTTCCAAACATCACATACTCAATCTTAACAAGAGCTATGTAACTAATATCGATAGATGAATGGGGATACAAATAGAAAATTCAAAACTAAGGTATGGAAATCAGGACAACATTCTAATTAAACATCTCCTCCAACAAGACTGTCCATCTCCTACAACTAAAATCATGTATTCCATCATTGATGTGGTGCATACAAAAAATTACATAAAATAACGTGCAATGTAACACAAGACTCCATAAACACAAATTATGTAGATAAATAGCACTTCAATTTCAAAGACATTAGTCTGCTAATCGTTTGGACCATGGAACTAAGGCCATTTATAATTCTATGATATACTGAAATGGAGAACGAAAGACGAGATGCAATCAGTATTTGAGAAAACAATTGCAAACTTATATCATGACATATATCTAAGGACAATTGTTGTAGATGAGTGTTAAAAAATTCAGCTTGTAAAAGGTAGTAGTAGTAGTAAAAGTAGTGCAAAATATTGCATGCGGTTGCCACTTCTCTTTAGTGCTTAAGTAGTTAATTCTTTGCACAAGGATGTAAGGTAATCACCAATACCGGGTTGGGGCAAACCTATACACTCTTACTTCCTCCATTGATTGATCTTTTGGGATAGATTCTCTTTGATAAAGTCTCACGCTACTCGCTCTAAGCTGAAGACCCCTTGGCTCATGTCCGTTCACACAAACCCCCAAATTCATCCATACCCTTGATTCTAGCATGTATTTAGAACTGAAATTTTTAGTTTGAAGGTACTATAAGAGATAAACCTCAATTTTTTTGGTGATTTTATGTCTTTACGCAATTATATATATATATATATATATAGAAATAAAAAAAATTATATATATATATATATATATATATATATATATATATATATATATATATATATATATATATATACATACATATTCATATATGATATATATATACACGCGTCACACACGAGAAACCAAACCCAAGAAAGAATAAAAGCCAACACCATGCAACTTAACGTATGATAAATATTCATTTGAGTTATTTCAATCGCATTGAAAAATGGCTTTTATCCCAAGTTTTATTGCTGGAAAGAGGTATTTCTACCTTCACGGTCCAAAGAAACAGAACTCAAATCCTGACATTGACTGTCTGAGTCTTGAGAGCAAAGAGTGGAGTCACTTGCCCTCCATCCAGTGGCCAACAAAGCAGGTCAGACATGGATGCATGCTGCAGTCTGAGTGTGCTAAGCTTATGCTGCAGTTTGTATATGCTATTACAACGTTACATGACTCATTCCTGACCATAAATAACTTAGTTTTCCTTTCAATGATTAGCTTACAGCTTCTACTGGACAACAAGGAAGAATATTGGAATCACATGCAACGTAGAAGAAGCTAAATGCTGGAGGCCAGCTTCTACTGGACAACAAGGAATTAGAATACTGGAATCACATGCAACGTAGAATTAGAAGCCATATGCTGGAGGCTGGACATGCTGTATTAAGGGCACCATGGAACAAGTAGGATCATTGGACTCCATGTGAAACAACAGTACACTCACCATATAGAACCTCTCTAGCTATGCTTGCCAGGATGTAAGAGCAAGCAATAGGTAATTAAACCAATCTTCTTACTCTGTCGTTAGCCCGGTCTTCATGTTCATATGCTATGCTGCAAGAATGTTGTTCGATTTCCATCCAGCTCGCAAGGTTTTCTGTAAAACAGAAGACAGGGTCTTGGCTCACTTGATGCGAGCTCCTCAAAGGCCAGACAAGACAATGTGGCTTTCCTAAAATTTAAAGACACTGACTCGAAAAGAAACGTTTCGAGTGCAGCTAGAATGCCACAGTTAATGTGATCAGCGCACCTTTTCTAAATCACATCGAACTGCAGGCGCTCCACAATGATTTCCTCCTCGTCGGGCGAGGTCTTAACAGAATCCAGTTTCTGCTTCACATGTACAATTGTTGGGACTTCGCCATCTGCATGCAAGGATTATAGATTTAATTGTCGCTGTTGACGTAACATGATCTAGAATGTGCAGACTCCAGAAGCAGAAACACAGAGTCCAGATTCAAAGGGGAGGGAGGGGCGAGCACAAAACCCTGACATGATATATCCAGTACCTGGCTCCAAGCGGCTTCGGCTAAATACAACATACACGAAACACCGCTCTATCTCATCCTTGGGCACATTTTTGTGTTTCGTCAGCCTCCAGGATTCAGGATCGTCATGTTTGTAGCGGTGAGGGTCAGGGAAGATTCTCTTGAAAGTGCTGAACAGAAGCAACAACCCCGCCGGGTCAGTGTGAATCAATAGGACTACATTGATTAGGTGTAGTATGACAACCGTGCTGCACTTTAGGGTCTGTTGACAAGTTTTAAGCGCGCTACGCTTCACAATGAGAAACTCTCTGGGAGTCTATGATTTCACACAGAAACTTCTTGACTGTCGAAACGAGCCTCAGGTAAAACTGGTAGACAAAAAACTCTGCGTGGCCGCACATCACTGCGAAACCCTAAACATCCCTAAGAACACGTTTCACTGCCTAAACCACAGGCCAGATTCTCAATGCTGAATAAACGCATGCATCGAGAGGTTGGTCGGCCGGTAGCAAGGACAAATGATATTTGCTGCACATAAGCGAACGATGCACAAGCATTTTTGCAGCGTTCAAATTTCAAAAAAATTTGCAAAGTGATGGTATGCGTGTGGTTAGAGGGAGAATTAGAAGCAGAGAGGTATCCTGTATTTGTCAAAGCTAGGATAAGAGACGAGAGACGCCTCACCCGGGCCGGGTCGACTGCAGCTGGTTTTTCGCAAGTGCAATTGCGGGGCGGAAGAGGTGTGGTTCCGAGATGGAGGAATCGAAAGTCACAACATAAAAGTATCGGGCTTCTTCCGCTTCCATATTCAAGCGAATCTTGGAGTTGTTCTCGACCTCATAGCCGCCAACCACCGATCCGCGCTCGACGTCTGCATCGTCGCCGTCGTCGCCGTCTGAAGTGATCTCCATCCCTTCCAGAGGATGATAAATGGAGCTATTGAACGAGGCCGCCGATACCTCCTTGATGATTCTAGCTGCGACCTGCCGTCGGCTCAGTGCCTCGAGTTCGACTGCCATCTCCGACTCTGCAACGAGCGATCCGGAGTTGACGGTAACCGAGTCAAGCTTGCTGTGCACAAGCTCAATGAGCACTCCATCGATGATATTCAAATCGGACTGAATGGACGCCTTCAAGCGCTTGGCTTCGGCGAGCTGTTCGCTTGCTCCGGATCCCAGTAGCCCTCGAATGAAGTCCAACCCAACATTCCGCCTCCCTGCCAACTGACGCTCTTGATTGCGAACCACCTCCAAAGCCGTGCTCAACCGCTCGAGACAAGGCAGCACGCGATCCACGTCCTCGGGTCGCAACACCTTAGACAGGCTCCTGATCTTCCTGTCACCCTCGTCTGCCGTGTACTGGAGCTCCCTCAACTCGACCGGCAAATCTCTCATGTCCGCAAGAGCTTTCTGGATGGCGGACAGCGAAGAAGTCACATTTGACATCAACTGCGTCACAGAGGCAACGTTCCCCACAGCCTGCATTGCTTCCATTCCCCTTGCCATTCTCACCGTCCCACACCCGCTCCCACTCCAAAAACCCCGATAAGGACCACAATGCACACGATCAGGCTGCGATCCTTGAAGAAGAAGGCCACCGATTAGCCAATTCGGCTATGATTTACCACTGATGCGTTTGTCTGTGCTGTGGCCGTGGCAAGGCCATCCTTCCTACGAAATAGTGCACACCTCCATATCTGCTGCCATGGCAGCCATCTGGCAATTACCCCTTGAAAACTGCAATGCAGCACAGACCCTAACTTGGTACCGACGCAACCACCTCGTGTGAGTACGGAGCTCATCTACAGTGCTAAGCAGCGCCGCCTCGTTCCTTCGCTGAGTAGGCAGGGATGCTTCGTGCGTAAAAACAGCTCTCTAGACGATTCTCGGCTTTGGACTGATCGTCAAGAATATGCGAAGGTTTTTCTGATGTTCATCTGTATGGTTAGAAGCTCGAGCACACAGGTGTCCAGAGAATGCAATTGATGAAAGAGACGCAGCTGAAGGGGACCGCGTATGTATGGCATGCGCCACTTGAAGGGTTTGGTGATGCAGCTGTGCATCTGAGGACGACATAGTCGTGCATGTTGGGATGGTTCAGGTTGGTGTCTCTGTGCGCTGCTTCAAAATCTTGACCTTCACGCTCTTGAAACGTTTGAGTAGAGTTGTGGTTTGAGACTCGTTTTGTTCTTTGTTTTGCGGGTTGTAGAATGCTGTTCTTAGTGCGATGTTTAGTAAGGGTTGTGAGAAACATGCGGGGTGCTGCTTTTTCGTGTTGGAGATGCAGTATGTGTACCGAGGCCGCTCTCGAAGAGCTTTCGCAGGAGGTGTGTGTTTTTTCGCATTTTAGGAGGTTTTGGAATAGGTCAATTGTGATGTGATTTTCAAACTCTCACATAATTGATTCACAGTGTGGGGTAAACCAGAGACTAGACCCATCAACATCATACCAGGTACTAGCACCTTATGATTGAGCTGTTGTTTACCATTTGGATTCATATTCTCTGGCTCGCTCGCTCTCTCTCTCTCAGAGAAGGTATGTTGAGTTTGTTTGGATGAACGACAAAAAAACTGTGAATTTTGTGCAGGTCAGGCTGGCACCTGTTATACTTCCGGACTTCCAGTTGCAGATGAAGGCTGGGCACCACCTAGGATTAGGCTTACAGTACTTGGCACGGTTACGTTTGTTTTGATCGCAATCGGATTCAGCCATGGGCCAACTGTTAGGGAAAGCCCGCACCGGTCCTAGTTCTGAATTGAAAACTCTTGACGACCTCTTGAGCCTGGCAGTTAGAAAGGAAGCTGATAGCACCCAAATCATCCAGCACGGTGTTGGTACGGAGTCAGGGGACGTTGCTCAAAACGCGTCTGCCACCCTTTCTATCACACAGAAAGACCAGCAAACCAGGCATGACCATCTAGGAATGGAGTCAGGGACTAAAGTGTGGTTGGCTACTGTTAGGGGCCTCATTCTAGATGAGAAATTCGACGAAGCTAAGGAAGTGGTAGAAGCAAAAGAAAAGACGTCAGTTGATCATGATGATGATCTTTGGGTGAAATTCATCGGTGCTGGATTAGGATTCCAAGCTTGTGTCAAGAGGGAAGAAACAGAGGACGCCTGGAACAGATTTTGGCAGAATTTGCATTTCATGCTAAAACTTGTGGAGGTAGATGGTGGTGAGCTTGAGTTGGCTCCCTTCGTCCAGCGGTTGGTGACTGGAAATGTTGATGAGTTCTACGAACTCCTTGTCCGTGACATGTGTCTTTGGAAATGCACGCTGTGCCTCCAAGTTGGTGTAGCCATCAATGGTATTTTCTCCAATATCGAGGGCAGCAACTCATGTTTTCAAAATCTGGAAGTTGCTGATGAAGGAAGTTGTCCTGATGAAGCAATTTGTCCTGATGAAGCAAGTTGCCCTGATGAAGGAAGTTGTCCTGATGAAGCAAGTTGTCCTGATGAAGCAAGCTGTTCTGGTCAACTGTACCATGGAGAGGCACATGAGATTCTCTACCGGTTATTTGGGTTTGCACGACATTGTTATGAATCGACTAGGATAGGCAGCCATTTGGCGGAGCAATCGTTCCAGTTGCTACTACTCCATGACAACATACTGTTTACCGCCGCGGATGCATCGGAAGCTGCCTCGTGTCTTACAGAAGAATGGAAACAATTTAGTGCGGGCGACTATGTCACCGTTATTGAAAAGCTCAGAAAGTCGATTGGAGAAATGATTAGTGTTGCAGAAAAGAAGGTGGAGCATCACGGCAGCTCTGTCGATGCCGAGAGCTTTGCAGCATGGCAGCGCGAGCTGGAGATAAAATCCTCAGGTTTTCTTGGGCTTTTTCATTATGACAACAAGGACTATGTTGCTGCCGAAACGAATTTGTTCAAGTCTATAAGTTTGACGCTGCTGCACCACACAGAATTGGACAGTGACAACGATCTCCTCCAGAATGTTGTACATTTCTTTGGGAACACCCTCTTCGACACTCTCAGGCGGCTTCGAAAGTCTGATCCTTCTTTCGAGAGGACGTTCGACGACCAGATAAATGTTGTCGAAGCACTTCCTTTCAAGTTCCTACTTGAGTACCAGTTTGGCAAATGGTTGTTTGAAGTAGGTTACGAAAGGCTGGATAAAATAGTTATGGACAGATCCTTGGAACTTCTTTGGGAAAGCAGCAGAGGACTTGCGCAGGTTGGTGAAATTGAGCACGCCATAGATGCATATGCAGACAGCATAGGTGTGGCCATGATAATGAATAAGGATAACTTTGGCAAGCCCTGGGAAATTGTCGTGGAGGCCCTGAATATTTCGGAGATACGAGATGACGATAAATGGCGAATGTGGGAAGTTCTTTGGGATGTAGCCAAGAATTCTTGCTCACAAATCCAGGAAAGTGACTCTGTCTACAAATTGCGGCAAGCAATAAAAGGCCTTAAAGAGGCACAGTCATTTGCATTACAAGGGAGTGTTGAGGATAATCGTGTCTTCTTCCATTCCAAAATTTTAATTTTGATGGCCAAGTTACTTGTAGGCTACAACAAATCACGTGGAACTGCTGATGCACGAGAGGAACTTGACGAGGTAATAAAGCTCCTGAAGGAAGTTTCCGAACAACTCGAGGAAAGACAGAAGCGTGATGACCGTGAAGAATCATCATCCATGGAGGCAGTGGAGTTGCTGGAGGAAGTTAGGAATGCACTCAAGGACGCTTATGGCTTGGCTGGTAAGCATCGGCTAGCGGCAGAGACTTCACTCCTCTCTTTCTCAAAGTCACCCAACGGAAGTCACAGAACCACTGTATTGTTGAAGTCAGCCGAGGCAATGTCTCTGTCTTCATCGGGGTCACACCAGCGGGCATTGGAGGCTATCAACGAAGCCATCCTTGAAGTTGAAAGCAGTAATGATCCTGAACTCCAAGATGATTGGAAACTCCAAGTATCAATGCTATTCAATCGGAGCTCCATATTTCAGAAAGCAGGTGAAATGGGAAATTGTTTGCAAGACATGGAGGAGGCCAAGGAGCGCTGTAAACCTCATGACTTTGCGTTCGGAGGAAACATGGGGATTTTTGACGGTTTTGGCGCTCTGTTGGAACACTATATTAACTCTAAAGATTTCAAGTCGGCATGGGAACTGGTCAAGGTCATCGATACGACGGCTAGGAATGATTTTGCCAGAGGCCCGACGGGTGAATTCGTGGACAAGTATGCTTACTGGAATTATTTGCTATCAAAGTTGCTTTTGCTCGGAACACAGCGTGAGGGAAAAGAGACATCTGGGGTCTGGAACCAAATCGCGTCCCCAGAAATCACCGCAGAGAGTGGCTGTGTGTTCACTCCATTCTTGATGGATGCAATGTGCAACACCGAGATGCCACTTGCGAAAAGGCATGCCATTATCGATGATGCGAAATTGGTGATTAGGAGAGATGGCCGACCTTCTGCAGACGCACAGACGCCTCTCAGCAGTGCGACGCGGAGGAGCCTACTCCAATGCTATCTGTATCTTGTAGACAAGGATGCAGAAAGTGCAGTTAGAGAGTTGGAGATGGCAATTGGAAATCTTGAATCGCTGCCGTGTCGGTCTCCACCAAATCATACGCCTCTAGATATAGTGCACTTGTACTCGCTTCGAGCTTTGGTGTACGGTGCATTGGGTTCAAGATCTGATGCTCATGCTTCCATCGCGCGAGCCAGGGTGCTGATGCAGAATACACAAAAGGAGTATGATCCTGTGTACCTTCATGCCAAGCGCTATGTGGAGCTCTATGTGGGCGCATCGCCACAAATTGCAGCCGATGCAGGTAGAGATCTCATTTCACGGTTCACAGGTGGGCAAGTGCAGATTCCTTCTGCAATGGAGTTCGGTTGGGTCCAAAGGCTGGACGGAGGGGCCTTTTTGTATAGAAGGATGGAGCTGATGGCCGTTGATCACGACAATCCATTGGAAGCTCTGGTCTGGGCTGAACGTGGCCAAATGCGATTGTTTATGCACGTTGTCGAGAATGGCAGCGACCCCTTTGTAGCAACTGGCGCTGGCCACGAATCGACTGATCCCACTCCTGTGGACACGAAGGCAGAGGGGAAGTTTGATAGAGATGATGAGTATGCTCGTCAGATTCTCTTGAAAGCTCTAGAATCTTGCCCCCCGAATGTGGCAATCGTTAAGTACTCCTACTGCAACGAAAATGAGTCCTTGGTGGTGTATCTCATCACTAAGGAGGAGTGCTGTGCACGGTTAATCCCTGACCTCGGAAGAGAGTTTGGTTTACTCCTCAATGATCCAAAGCTTCTCAGTCAAACATTTTCTCAACACGTCAAGAAACTGTTGGATACGATCACGATTAAGAAAGACGATCCAACTGCCACGCGGTATCTGAGTACCCTTTTCCAGTTGATTATCAAGCCCGAGCTCCTCCGTTTGCCAGAAGCTTGTGACACACTGGTGTTTGCGCATCATGGATTATTGTCTCTCCTGCCCCTGCATGCTCTCTATGACGACTCAACGCAGAAGTTCCTCATCCAGCAGAAGCGTGTGTGCTACATCCCATCCATCCGTGTACTTAGCTATTGCTATGACCGGCAGGACGAACTCGAACGGAGCATTGCCGGGGGTGCGTTAAAACCTCCCTTTTTAGCTGGTGACCCCGAACCCATGGGAACAACTCGAAAGAAGATGCGTCGGCTTCCTGCTGCCCGGAAGGAGGCCGAAGCGGTGGCAGAGATTTTACTGGGCAGCAAGTCGGGCGCTTGTGTGGGTACGAGAG
The DNA here is from genome assembly GCA_014871385.1 of Ceratodon purpureus. Lineage (NCBI taxonomy): Eukaryota > Viridiplantae > Streptophyta > Bryopsida > Pseudoditrichales > Ditrichaceae > Ceratodon > Ceratodon purpureus. The sequence goes on along the minus strand of CM026423.1, from coordinate 16,540,896 downwards.
TAACAAAGCAGGCTGTGAAGGAGGGTCTTTGTGAGAGTTCGTTGACTCTCCTGGCGACTCATTTTCATAACAAAGCTCTTGTTTTGCAAGCGAAAGGGCAGCGGCAACAGCCTGGAGATGATGCTCTGCAGCAGACTCAAGTCGACCAGTCACCCGATCTGACAGCGATGCCGGCACTGGATGAGGAATGGGACGAAGAGGTGTTGACAATCGCCGAGATTAGTAGGCTGCGAGTACGTTCCGGCGTGGTGGTGTTGGACGGCTGTGGCACGAACCATGGACAGGTTAGCCAGGAAGGCTTGTTGGGTCTGGGACGAGCCCTCCTTCTCTCCGGCGCCCCAATGGCCATCCTCAGTCTCTGGAGTGTCAACGACGCCGCCACGGGCATTCTCGTCACTAGTAAATTCCATCTCCTTGAATACCCTTCGTCTCCACAGCAATATATTCATTCTATATATGCAGTTAAATTCACATTATCATTTGTCTTCTCCGATTGTGACTAGAATGAATTAATCTTAGTCTATATTGCATGCGACTAAAACTACCATGTCAGAGCACATATCGACAACAACTTAGAATGTATAAATGGCATCAAAGAACTTAAAATGTTGCAATCAAACCAAAAATTAGCAATGTGAAAGCTTTGTGCATTTGTGCCGAAGTCACTGAATGTGATCACATTGATTGCGTCTACTCCTCGTGCGGGGCTTTCAGTGATGGCACTATTCTAACTAACAACGTAGCATCTGATACTAATCAAACTCACGATTGAATTAATGCAGGTCTGTTCAAGAATGCCAAGACGAAGCAACTGGACATGGTGGGATCTCTGCAAAGGGCCATGGACGACATGATCAAGGAAGGAACAAGGAAGATCTACCATTGGGCACCTCTCATTGCCCTTGGATCTCCTACCATGCAACTACCTTTAATATCCAAAACAGAGAATTCAAAGTCTGCCATTTGTGATGGAGGTGTAACGCTGAGGCCGGAGCCATCTGTACCTTAAAATGCACTAGAAACTTATAATCCCAGGTGAGCCTCAAGCTGAATGAAAAGAAAAGCTCTAAAACTCCAGCAGCTCCACTCGTCATGTCACCCACGTAAAACCATGTTCTCGAGAAACTGCGAGCTGCAACAGAAAACCTGGTCTGCTAATTAAGAGAGATGGTAGTAGCTAGATCACAAAGCACAGATTATCTTCATGCTTTGTGATCTGATTGTTGTGAATCTGATAACTACAAACTCTCAACCTTTGTACTCGATCTCACTTTTCTCAAGAAATTCACATCTTTTCGTTTCCAATTCAGTATAGCAATTGTTAGTTATTAATACATGGCGAACACAAAAATTATGATAGTTCTGAACAATTGATCAGAAAAATCAATATACAAATTTTCAAATATTGGGCAAAAACCTTTGGTGATTTCTTATTTTCATTCAATGTTTCGTAAGGTAGTTATTTTAGTTCGATCTCCCAAAAACTGATTTAGAATTGAAGGATCAAATAGGAATATAACTATACAACAAATACACCTGAATTTGATTCTTGTTGAATATGAGAATGTAATATTATTAAAATCTTCAAATAATAAAGTAATCTTAAATTGGTAGCACATAAAAATGATTGATAATATATTTCTCACTTGAGAGACTCTTTTATATTTCATTTCTCTTTGACATTGTCACATCGCCACATTCCATCTCCTTGAATACCCTTCGAACAATAGGCCCCTAGGATTAAATTACTCAAAACATGAACTCCGAAATTGCATCAATTTTAAGTCAAATAAATTCAGATAGCATTTTCTAGGTTCAGCATTCTTGAAGCTTCTTGCAATGGATAACTACACTCAGTAATCAAATAGCAAGACTTCAGCATCTACAACATGTACAATTCAGTTGAAACCATAATGTTTCTCTTCAAACTACTTCCCAACTTTGAAGATCACCCAGTCGGTTGGAAAATATGAACTGTATTATGGTTCAGAATTCTAATTTGATTCTTCATGTAAGCCCAAACATTTATTGTCTCAAAAGTATTTAAAATGTTTTGCAATGATAAATAATTACCTTACATAATAATCATGTAACTTCATAATTATTATGTGCATCGTCATCTGTACTCAAATTTTAAGAAAAAAGAAGAATGATAAGTTGTGATTGATATGTCAGTGATATGCGGTGACTGGAGCGAAGCCATGACGCAGAGCTGCTTCCCACACAACGTCAATGCGATCCACATCGATGGAACCCACTTCATGGTGCCTCCACCCCTCCAGAGCGTGCACCAGGCCCCCCGCATGGCATGCATGCACTGCCCCTCTCTCCATTGTGAACTGCATCGATCCAACACTATCATCATATTCTGACTCACTGTAAACCAAACTGAAGTTACAAGTGAAGGCATCTTCACAACTGCCCAAGTGGTTGAATCTAGAATCTAGAATTAATCAACCAAATGCACCTAACTGCTACACATTATGAAAATGATCTAAATCTTAGACAGTTGGATTTGATGTATTTGATTTGATTTGGAGGTGTTTCTGTGTGAGGATTAGATGAGTATTGGTTGTAGTATCTTATGCTTCAGTTGCAGAGAAATTGTATTCTAGAAGTTGTTCGGAGTCAAATGTACAACAGCAGCAACAATGGTGTGAGGGTTCGAGATCCATCATAACGCACCTCACAAGTACGAAGGCCTCTGACGTCCTGGTTGGGCAAAAACATGCCTGCTAGTTGCCCATAAGTGCAGTCCTTGCGCACCTCCGCAATGACGGGCACCACAAACTGGTGGAAGAAGGTTCCAGGGGGAGCAAACTGCTGATCTTTAGCCCATGTCCACTTCCCCACTATCCATGTCTGCAATACCAACCACAACGGATTCAGAACTGATTTTTATTTTTTAAATATGTTCAACAGATGATATGAATTCTGTCATGTAATCAGTCAAACTAGATTACTAGAGATTAGTTTGAGACTGCGTGAAGAGATTAATTAACTCAGCACAGTACCTTGCAGTTCCTTCCCGCTTGGTACTTGGTTACTTGAATGAGGTTTTTCCTGTACTCACTTGGAGCCTCTCTTTGAATTGCATCGAAGCGTTCTTTGGAGTTTGTCAGCATCTGCAGACGTTGCAAAACGTTGAAGCTACTTAAGTCTAATTACTCAGACTTAAACCAAAGGCATAATAATCTATGTTATCATATCGCATTAGCAACTGATGCTGTCCACCAGTAATGACATCTTCACTTTTCATTCTCTAGACTACAGCGCAATCTCTTCAAAGAATATTGAGGCACTCATGTGACATGTTTTAAAGGTCCTCTTCTCCATGTTCACATTAGATTTGGTAGACTAAATTTAATTGAATGGGAAGTGGAAAGTTACCAAAACTCGAATACCAAGACGACAAAGATAGAGAGCAATGGCACGACCCAGCTTGGAAGTGGCACCATTCATGAATACTTCCTTCACGTCAGGAGGCAAAGTTTTGATGATGACGGCAGCAGTTAGGGTGTTCCCATGCACCACTCGAACCTTCAAATTGGGGTGTTTCATCACAAAAAGCAAACCTCCACCATTGAGAGCCTCATTCTGCACAATAAACCAAACCAAATTTATGTCATTTAATTTATCAGAATGAAACTATCTAAAATTCATACGTTGATTCTGTCACTCTGTGATAAAGGAGATTAATGAATCTTTCCGATGCAGAACATTAACTACAGAAAGCTAGGAAACTCAAGAACCCACAGAACCTCAAAAAAATGAGCACCTACAGGACCTCACTAAAATGAGCACTCAGCGAACTATCACATAGATAAGTGGAAGGGTTTAGGGTAAATAATTGGAAAGGTTTAAACTTCAGGGTAATTGACCTTGTTAAGAGCTGCAAGGCTTAAGACCTTTACTCCCTTTGAATCTGCGTCGAGAATGGCATTCTCGATGTGATTGTTGATGGTATCCAATCCAAAAGGCAAGAAATACTGCGAATTGAGCAATATAAGCAATCAGAAGATGAACTCAATTTCAATATTATAAATAATATTTTCGAAAGATGAAAATAGTTTAATCAGAAGGAGAAGAATACATTTCTCGAGTACCTGAAATCCATGTCTCGGGATTACCCATGTCATGCACTTGAGCAACTTGAGGTTATAAGCGTCAGCTACGAAGGTTTGCCCGAAGTACCAGAAAATATTCAGAAAAAATAGGGTGAAAGGCCACATCCACCATATGAAATAGTGGCACACGTAAGGGTTCGCCGCTAGGGTGCGAATGCAGAAGGAAACGTGCAGCGACGACAGCACGTCAATGCAGTGCGCCAGGAAGACGAAGTCTGGTATCTGCTCCGGTCTCCCTGTCAAGAATTTCCAGAATTAATACAAATTTATTATTGTCAGAATTAACAGCAAAGTCATGGGTATCTGGTCTTACAATCAGTGCTAAATCACTAGCATGTATTCAAGGTAGGTATAATAATTTGGGTCACATAGGACTGTACACCTTAGAATTGAGAGTACATACCATTTCTTAATTCTTCATAGAGCAGGTCCGTCCTGGGGTCAACAGTGCCACCGAGGTAATCGAATAATGGCATGAACAGGCAGAAGTTGGAGTTTTGTTCTGTATGGTGAAGGGAATGGTACCTGCCCCCATGACCCCAGTAACATATTTCAAATTGCTTAATGATTTCAGTGCAAGTATAGTCCTGTGTGAACATGTTGCAGGCTAAGATGATTGAATTTTATTTTATTTTGAAATTCTAAGGAGGAAATAGGAGAGTAATTGATTGAGTATTTATGGGATAATGATAATGTATGGAGTTGGTAATGGCGATCAAGTTGGTTGAGATGATTGAATTTTTTTTCACGGGAATCTGCTGTAGGAAAAGAGAAAATAGGAAATGTTCAAGTGAGAATACTGACGATGGTGTGTAGAGCAGATACTTGACGCCTGGGAGATTTCTGAACCAGGCAGGCACAAACTCGAAGTTGGAGTGGCCCCAGCACTTGAAAAAGTCGAAGGCGATGAAGTATATGTACACCATGCTCATGGAGGCGCTCCCCAGAGCTGCAGCGCCGAGGAGAGGCACTAACAGCAACAAAGATTGCAGCGCCTGCTCCAGCATCGTTGTTATCCCACCTGAAAAATAATTCTAAAATAAAAATCTTTGGAGACAAAATCGCCAGGAGTGTGAGAAGCGGATATGAATCAGTAAGAATTAATTACCAGTTGCAGGCTCAGGAACAGTGGATAGATGGTGGAGATAATGGTAGTTCCGGAACAGGGACTCTGTGTGGAAAGCTCGGTGCATCCCATAGTAGATTGACTCCACCACACTGGCATGGAGGAGAAAAGCACAGAATAAACCTTTCACATTCCACGTCGAGATATGGCTGAACCCCGGAAACCACGCATGTGCCATGGAAAGGAACACCAACTGGAGCATGATGTGATTGTCTCTGGAATTTATCAACCACACATCAAAAAAATTAAAAATTCTAGTTGCAGCAAACAAAACATGACTCATAAGATTAGTGACTCAATATTAGAGTATGGGTTCAAACAATGTCCACTTACTCCTACCTAGTCTCCTAGATGATCTTGTATCTAGTAGATAAGCTTCCACATCTCTCTCTTTGAAAGTATCCCATGCATTGCAAATCTGTCTCTAACCTTCATCTCCTACGGTCTACTAATGTAGCGATTGCCCACTACATTTTTAGAGTAAAAGTACGCATATTTATCAAGTAATGGAATCGTTCCATCTTGTTACCATTCTAAGGATATGAGCTTCAGCGGAATTAGTACGGATGAAGCTAACAGGTTAGGGTTGCAGCTGCCATATATCAGAGAAAAGTTTTCTGCTTACGAGTGGAACTCGCGGTCAACTTGGTCGAAGCTACCAGCATTCTCATGAACGACGCGTCTCCTGACGATACAATGCAAGCGCGAGACACTGCCCCATAGCTGCTGCACCGCGTACCGTGCAACCACCAGCCAAAACATGTGCATGCTCCAGTTATCAGCTTCTCCTTTGCCATAAACCAGCGTTTGCATCAGGCGATACAAGAACGGCGTGTACACCGCATACTGCCATCGACAACGTAAAATACCTTCTCAAGTTAGAAAAATCATTCCATCGAACGTACACCGTCACGATGCAACCAATATGTTTCTGGGCACCATAGTACTCACAGTCAGTTACACTAACCTTGAAGTGGTGGAGTTTCTCCCAAGGCCATTCTGCCAGGAAGGCCTCCTTGGCCACCATAGCTCCAAGCACGAACGCGTAACGCCAATGCAGGTACTACAACATATATATCATAAACACCTAACATGCAATCGGAGAACTTCGAATCCTAAGACACTAGTAATATTCACATATACTTCTGTGCTAGAAGCTGAGCTAGGGCTGCCAAAAACATAGCCACGGCGCTCAACACCGCAACCGCAATGCTACAACAACGCAAGCTACAACAAGGGCGGTCACTTGCACGCGCCATCTAATACCACCAAGTTAGGACCGCCCAGCTTGCTTCGTACTAAATTCCTACAGGCAGAAAGAGGGGCGCAATTGGTCACCAAAGCGAAGTCCTGTCATGCATTTAAGTTAACCTCGAACAAGGGCAACCGGCAAGGCCATCACCATCACCAACTTTCTAATGATCCAGTCTGATATATGCAACCACCGAGTAAAGCAACGCAAATAGAACTCCACACTACCTCGGACCCCAAATAATGATTGAGGCGACTAGTTACTGAATTGCAACAACGTCACTTAATGTCACTGGTGGGGATTACCACCCTGGCCGGTGCAGCTGTCTGTACGAAGGCTACGAACGAGATGAGCCCGCTGCAGAGATCGCATCGGTGTGTTGATGGAGATGATGATGTATTGATGAGCGCCCAGAGGAGTAATGGGAGAAGGTGGAGGTGGACTTGATGAGGCGTGGAAATTGTGGCATCCACCGATCTGAAACTGGTTGGGTCTGCATGGTTGGTTGGTTCGCTGGAAGGCTGCATGCAGAAGCTGCACGCGAGCCTGCAGCAAGCCCTGGCACGGCGAGTGAGTCAGGCAGCTGCAGGGTTCATGGCGCAGTACAACTACTGCACGCATTTAATCTCTTCTAACCGGTGCGACGTGCAAACACCTGATCAACTTGGCCCTTGGGATTTAATCCAAGGACTTTCTGGCATAACTCATTCCATAACATGCACCGCTTCAGAGACTCTCGGTGAACCGTCGATAAGTTAAGTTGATCATCGATCTGGACTGTAAGTTAAGTGCAGATATGGAGTGGATTTGCAACAGGAATTAATCGAGAAAGGCCTGACTTTCTAGAGTTTACTGTAATTCCTTACTCGTCAGAAATTCGTCTAATTCCATCTAGGTGGCACTGTGTAAGTTATATGGTTCTAGAAGCTGAGCTGTAGAGAGCCAATGTTGCAGTACGCTGCAGACAGTAGACTCACGAGATGGAGTTATGAGGTGCTCTTCTGAGTTGTTCAGGTGGTTGTACACTACACATTTGGTGTAAGACATTTGGAAATTCTGTTTGAGTTTGGTTACTGGTTTGTCACTGGTTTGTTTAGGCTGGGCTAGGCTGTACAACAGGTTTGGGACTTAGACTCTAGTGGTAGATGAATTAAATCATTTACTGGCCCAAAAAGGTGCAGTTCCAACACTAATCAAGTGCTCCAGTTTGGCATGGTTCATATTGCAGTGTCGTCCTGGCTCAATGTCACGCTGCCACTTGAATCCAAATTAGTTGTCACTGGGAGATATTTCTTATAGCCCACACCGGAATTAGTAGAAATGTGATAGATATGTGACAGTGAGTACCCTCTGATTTGTCTTAAAATAATTCTAATATAAGAAATTGAAAGAATTTGGAAATTTTATGATTAGAAAATCCAAAAAAGGATAACTGAGTGATTGAGTCTGGCTACTTCTAAATCATTTGGTATTAATTTTAGTGATTTTTACAAAATCAAAAAAATTGTGTTATAAGAAAAGAACCTTATTTTTCCAAAAAAATTAAATATCTTTTTAGAGGTGCATGATAAGCTATAGTGCTACAATGATTTTGGGAAAATTGCACATAGGTTTTCTGCCATGGATTTCTCAGCCACTGCTTTGCTTATGACATATATACTTTAGCAACCAAGATTGATGTGTCAATGATTGTACAAGATGTCAAGATGGTGTGCTTTGCAATTCCTCTCCTACTTATACAATTTTTTGTTACTAAGTAGGGATTTACCGAGAGTCACCTAAAATTCATGCCAAGATTCTTAATTGTTTTACAATTTTTTTGTATTGTTCAGATTTACTTTATTTATGAACTACCCCTAATAGTCTTTTAAGAAAGCCACTTTATTCCAATGGATATAAAATGATGGCCATTCTTATTGTTATAGAATTTAGATTCATCTGCTTTTATGATTCATTTGTATTGAAGTAACTTCATATCATGCTAGATATGTTCTTTGCAAACTTAGAGGTAGCCATGTTCATTGCTATGTACCTAGTCTTCATGTAAACCTTGATAGAATGCCACCTTTTAAATGTTGTTAAAGACTACCTTGCTAAAGAGGACAATTTTGAACTTTTACAACTTGTTGCTGGCCATGTCTACAATCGCAATATATTCATTGTTGGTTGATTTTCTTCACTAATTAACTTTGATATTAGGTAAAACTGATGCAATAAACTACTGCTAAATAATTTAATAACCGCCAAGATATGAGAGCTTAACAACTAGGATGGTGGTTAGGATAAGGGAGGCAATGATGGCTTTTAGTTCATCCTCCTTCCATTCTGTTAAGCCTTTGTTGGTGTTGTCTTCTTGACGAGGAATAGAGAAGATGTTAGAAGTTGGTAACATGATCAAAGACTAGAAAGAGAGACTTGAAAAGCCGGTTACTGCTAGTTGTTACCATGGATTGTCCATGTCCAGTTAGTTGTGAATAATTATAAATATGAAGTTTAGACTTTTGAGACTAGTAGATGAGCTCACTTTATATATGAATTTGTATTGGATATAGGACATAACTACTTGTAGATCTTAGTTTGAGAGGCTTCAAGACCAAAGATATTGTATAGACTAACAATGGTATTAGAAAAAAGGAATAGTGATATGGATACAAAGTCTACCATTCACATTGGCGACCATACACAAGTTTGGACCATGTAGCTTGTTCTACATAAGTTAGGACAAAGCTATCGTGGAAATGACTTGTCACTATTGTAAGTTTAGTCGCTATCCAAGGCGCGGCCATATTTTGTTCTCTGCTAGTGATGCTCATGCGCTTGAAATCGTTACTCGTACTCCAATTGTTGCTTGAACGCCAATATCTCTTCCTCGGCTGGAATTCGGATGTTGCGCCGACCGATGGCTAAGGTTTATATCTTTTGGCATCCTTTCCTCCACCCAGGCGGCCTTTGCCCTATCTTTAGCGGGTTTCCTGCTGTTTATCTCGATGTACTCCGCGTTTACCGTTCAGTTTGCAGAGTTACTTTCTTTTCCCTTCATTGCTTTTGGAGCCAAATCCATCTCGTTCGGCGCGCTGGTCCGATGCTCAAAAAATAAAGCCTTGGGTCAGTGTAGGGTGAGGTTTTTTGTTCGAAAGTACTTCGCATTTTATTAACGGCATTGTCCAATACTGGGGTGGTTACAAATATCAAGGATGAACAACTCACTCTAACAGTAAGTTTTCTTCTTAATATCCGCAACCTCTACCATCCACGGGGTTAGTAACTCTAGGTCGCTGTCATCGTAGTGTCTTCTACGTAGAACAGATTCCGAAGGTCCTGGACGTCTATGACTCTGTAATCCTTTCTCCAAAGCCTTATTAGCAATGTGGGTGGATTCATCACGAAGGTTGTCCTACACATCAGATTGGAGCTGTCAAACTGGTATTTTCACAGAAGCACAATTTGCCAACAGTCATCGGCGACACTCCAATTATAAGCCCCACCACCACCAAAATCTCCAAACAACCCCGCCCTTCCATCCCCCTCGGACGTTTAAAATGCTAGATCCAGAACTCAATCTATGCACTACCAATTCTACGCAAGTCGAGAAAAGGGAAACTCGACAAAGGTTATGAGATTGGGAGAGAACAAGAATCTTACCCCGAACTGGAGATTTCCACGCACAGACCCCGAAGGAGAGTTTGGTAATCCCGACGCGTCGTTCAATCTAGTGTTGTTGACCTCCAATAGGACCATCTGTACTTCATCATCATCTTCACTCCCTGGACACACCACCCAACTATGAGGCATGATAGTTGTTTTGACCTATCTCGTAAGTGGACGTCTAGCCAATATATAAACAAATAACGTGCAGATACGAGGCTCACCTGGAAGAATTGAGGCATGGATGTCGCTGGAAGATCCTCCAGAGGTATTAGTCATATCAGGGCCTGGATTACATAGACATTAGGCAAGGTCTGAGGAAACTATGGACTAAATGCTTGACCATTGAGCAAAGCAATTCTGTCCTACGGCACATACATTTGACATCCGAGCACTAAACATTAGACATTGAAACCACTCACCATGACCAGCCCCATGAAGGAGTAGAGTGGGGGTGAAACAATATTTGTGGCAATGCCTTCTAATACGGCCTTCAAGTCAAACCCTCGCACCAATGTCATGTCCATACATTTGGGGTGCCGGTTGAATTCCCAATCATCGTGAGCACTGGGAAGCTCCTCTTCGTCTATTCCGGAGACCATGTTAGGGGACCAGTCGCCATTCCCGCTCCCACATTGGCGATGTAAGTCTTCAAAAGATTCGAATTAGCGCCTTCCTCTACCACACTGTTTCTTACCAAAGGCCGCCTAGTGAGAGTGGAAAGCCTGAAATGTAGCAATAGTTGTTTAACTCTTTCCTCGTGAACCACTTCTCCTTCCCCTTATGTTCAATTCTGTCGGCACTAGTGGTTCCTTCTTCTGAGTCCATGGGAATGTACCTGCTTAATCAAACATGTCTTAGTTCCTCATATTGGTTTGAATAAACCAGATAAGACAGAAAAAATTAAATAAAATAAAATAAAAATAAAAATAAAAATTAACGCTAAGTTGCGAATCAATAAAAGTTATTACGAAACGATTCCTTTCATGTTGTAGTCGGTAGTGGACCTCATGCTCACTGCCATAGACACCCTCGGACTTCCCACAACCATTCATGTTCTATTCACAATATCCAACTGACACCACCGACCATCTCCCAAGGTTGTCCAGAGAACATCGCTAGACTTACATCAGCCAATTTTCACCTCCACCTCGAATCCCATATCAACAGTAGTAGACCATATCCCCCACCCACCCCCCCCCCCCCTCCTTCCTTTAATCTTATCCTACAAACATGAAGCTTTACACCACCCTCGTCAACCATCCTCCCCTCCACACACTCAAACTAAACCAACAACTCTAAACCAGAATGTGTACTGTCGAACAACACCCAAAACCCCACCATCCAACCACATGCGTCATCCGACGGCTAAGAACCGGACCAGAGAGTGAATTACATGTTTTACTACAAGAGGATGGAACATATGGATGAGGGGTGTTGCAAACCTTGGAGACTGAATTGGGGTAAACACCCTATCTTCGCACAAAATTGTCAAGAAGAGAGAAGTAATTGGAGATAACCACGTTCTCCCCTGAGGTGGGTGAGGAATTGCTGGTGACGCGGTCCACGATATGTATGCTAACGACGAACGTCCACTGGCCTAAGGTACACGCGATTTCTAATACAATGAAACGGGTTGGTGAAGAATGAGCTACATATGAGACATATCTGGACAATGCAGTGATGAAGCAATGGCGTTAGCAAAATAGACAAACATCACACCACACGCAACATAGTTGCGGAACATTGGGAATACAACTGCACTTAAATTGTTACACAAAGGAACGCATTTTACTATGCATATTGTCTATGAACAAAACCGAGAAATCTAAGACCTAATACACAATATGTACGAGGGACAAGCGATCATTGGGGACTTGATGTGTAGAGGATTCAGGGTTTAGGGCGGAACGAAACGTGTCCCGCAATTTCACAAGCATTGACACAAAAATCGAAAGCTTCATCTGTCGACACCAATCTCCTAAGGCCCCAAAGACAGAGACAACAACCTGCAATTGAACAAGGCAATATTGACGCATAATTCACGATAAGCGTACCTCGGCCACCGCAACGTAGCTCATCTCAATTCTCGGTTTACCGGAATGTTGTCTTGAACGATAATGCGGCCGGCGAGGATGGAGGGTGGAAGAAGGTAGAGGATAGAAGAGGAAATTTGCAATTGTAACGAAGGCAATTACGAAAACGAAATGGAAGGATTGAAATTCACACTGACAAATCCCACGCAAACCAGAAGATGGAGAGAGGAAGTACGTAGGAGCGACGCAGAAAATGGGCACATGCAAATGGAGAAGGAAGGTACCTTTGCATTTATACTGCTCCGCGATGTAGGGGCACCCGAGGCGGCAGGGTATGATGTTCTACTCACGCACTCCAATCCACAGCCGATTCGCATTCATAACTCGATGGTACATGTTATGAGTGCGCCTTGAGCTTCGTGGTCACGCAGGGGGAGTATCATTACACGATCGAGAAGCCTGGTCATCATGTCAAAAGGGTTGTTCCTCTCACAATTGAGCCCAGGAAATCACATCATTTACATCACCCCCCGCACTCATGTCCTCACGTCCGAGTTACAAAACGGCATGTCCCGTTAGTTGACTGCACCTTCAGTGGGTCCGATCTGTTGGGCAATTCTGGCGTGAACGTCAATTCCTGGACATGACATGAACGAATGACTCCACCGTTCTCCACCTTGACATGTTTGTAGTCCGTCACCCGTGACTGGAAAAGCACGTTCCCTTCATATTCCTAAATATGTAGCTTAATGGTCTATGTAGAACTTAAAAAACAACTACTCCTATGTAAATGGAAAGTGACATGTGTTTTTTGCACATGTGAGAGATAAATCAGAAAAAGATGAGTTGAAGACATCTTCAACAAAAAGAAGGAGGTGTGGCAGTCTATGTGTAAGGTAAGTTTTTTGTATCCCTTGATTTGATTCGCTATTGGAATAAACAGTAGTTTAAATTAGAATTTGCAATAATGAATAAGTTGGGAGTAAAAAAATTGTGGATCTATTGGCTAAAAATTTGATATGACAATAAAGTGACTAGCAATAAAAATTTGAGATAAAAACAATAAAAACAAACCAATGATAAAAAGAATTTTAAAATTAGTGGTAAGAGATTAGATAGAGAACTCGACTAATCAACCATGAGTTTGAGTAAATTAGTCAAAACTAGACTAAAAAAAGAGAAAAGTGGATCATTTTTTCTTAAAACTTCTAGACAAAATTAGAAAAAAACATAGACACATCTGATAAAAGACTTGTTAAGTTGTATTGCACCAAAATTTGATAGGAATTATAATCTAGAAGCAAGAAACTTAAAAAACTCAAGAATAGTAAAATAATTTAAGAATGAGCAATAGCTATTGACTAATATAAAAAGGACTAGACTTGGTGGAAAAATGATGTACTGTCTAAGAATTAAGAGCACAAAAGATTGGATCAATAGTAGGTAATCATGGCTTTAATTTTAAAAATTGGCAAGAAGATGATGAGACAAAAAGACATGAAGATATAATTCCATCATTAAGGACTAGAAGAAAAGAATTTTCTAGGCTAGATGATGGAAATACTTAGTAGTATTAGTGTTTTAATGTATATCTGGTCACAAATTATGATTTACATAACTCAAGGACAAGAGAAACAATACTAGAGTAGACTCTTCAATTAAATGAGTAGATTCTTGATGATATGGTAGAGACCATAAAGACATTGAAGAATTTTAAAATGATATAATATGAGTTGACAATGATAAAAAGACACCTTTTTTGAGTTATATCATGAAGCCATGACAACAAAAAAGCTTATGGATCTTGTCAATTTCTTCAACTAATATAAAAAACACCATAAAAAAATTACCACTTCATCTTAATAAAGACAATAAAATGATTCTTGGTAGATTGTAGAAATCATAAAGGGGGAAAACATAGATGAGTAGAATGTGTGAAAAAAATAAAAAAATAAAATAAAAATATATATATATAAAAATAAATATGATTTTATTTTAATATACAGTTCTATTATAGCAATTAAAAAATATTTTTAAATTTAAAAAAAAAAACATATACTTCCTCCGTCTCACTAAAAGACAGTTCTTTGCTCAAAAAATCCGTCTCTAAATAAAATTAATGTTTCTAAATTTGTCCAACTTGTTTCTAAATTTAGAATTGCCCTTAAATCCAATATTATTAGCAAACAACAATCTTTTAGTGAGATGGAGGAAGTATTTAATTTCATGATAGAAAATTGGGAAGACTCACTTCAGCCTATATTTGAAATTCAATAAAAAATTTAAAGAATGGAACAAGAAAAGATAGCTTATTTATAAAGAATATACTAATTTTCATAAAATATATTTCAACGGATTTCTAATATCATGTTTTTGTTAGTATATAATTATTACATTACAACTCGGTCTATCTCACTTGCTCGTTTGTTGCTCAATACCGGATTTTTTTATTATATCCAAATAATTATGAATAAAAAATAAATTTGAAATAGAATACAATGATTTTCCCACTATTAATATTTCCTGTAAACCATAAACAGTTCTAAAATTAAAATATAGTACACATCAAACTACGTTCTCTCATTTAAAAGTAATCATCAGCAAATAGTAGAAATATTAATCTTCGTGATTTGGTAAATTTTTAACACCCGAAGGTACGTAATAATCTATATTTTTCCTAATGTACCGTGTTTCCGCGCTAACAGGGAACGGGACTGGGAACAACGTTCCCCAGAGTTCCCCTCACATTTGCACTATAGTAAAAGTAACGCCTCTGTCGGAAAGGAAAAAGGTGAAAAGTTTCCCTCATTATTTTCTTTCCTTTCAGCAGCAAAAGAAACACCATAAATTCCCCTGAAAAGACAAAGTTAATCTCTCGTAGCATGCACTGACACACTGCTAGTATACGTACTTCATGGTCGACATACATGCCAGTATACGATCACACGACAATCATCCATATGTCGATACTCCGAAGGCACCCTATATCCGCGCATCCATCGTGGCACCGACCGCCAGGTGTCCGCCCACCACCATCAATCCATTCACACTCACTCCGATCATCTCCCCCAAAGCCCAACACTGTGTCTATTCTGCTTCTCCACAACTCTCGATCACACTCCTTCACAGCGAATATACACATTAGGGTTCCAACTTCGACACAGACGATCTTCCGAGGAGATTCGAACCCGGGCGGATTTTGCAGAGTTGTCGAGGTCGGGGTGGCGATGGCGGAGGGAGGGGGAGGGACGGCGATGGCGATGGCGGTGCCGGCGCTGCTGTACCACGAGGTGCAGGAGTCGCGGCTGTGCGCGGTGCACTGCGTGAACGCCGTGCTGCAGGGGCCCTACTTCTCGGAGGTGGACCTGGCCACCATGGCGCAGGAGCTCGACCAGCAGGAGCAGCAGGTCATGCTCGAGAGTGGCGCCGGGTCCACGCACTACCTCAATTACATGGCGGAGGGCTCGTCCAATGTGGATGCGGACGGGAATTTCAGCATCCAGGTGCTGAATCGCGCGTTGCAGATCTGGAACCTCCAGTGCGTGCCTCTGGAGGCTCCCGAGGCCGCGGATGCCCGCGCGGATCCGCAGCAGCAGAGTGCGTTTATTTGCCATTTGCAGGTATGTGGGTTTGTTGTAGTTGTGAGGTTTTCGGTTGCATTGGGAATGGTAGCCGCTAGTGAAATCTGCGGATGGTTATGTGAGATTTTGAGGGTCTTGAGGTTATGTCAATTCATGGATTTTCAGGGATTTTTAGTTTGGAAGGGTTTTAAGTGATCAGCTGGATGTGAATTTTGGGATAATTTTGGTAGGTTGTTGGGATTTTTAATTGGATTGGAGTTGATGTCTCATGCGTTCCGCTTTAGGGAGTTGGTTGACTCAAGGATTTTGATAATTTGAATTGAATCACGGATTGTGCAAATTGGTATGGGAAGATATTTACATGTACCGACATGTGGAAAGGCTCTACGTTACTTATTCTGCGAAATAATCACCCATTTTGAACATTGCAATGCTGAAATAGCTACGTGAATTTGCCTGCTTTGTAGTGAGATTTGAGCATGTAAAACAGCAAGCTTTAGAGGTGGATTGCAAGACGTGGGTCTTTTTTGGATGTAATTTATTTTTCTGGACATCGGGCTGCGATTTCTAGAGTGCGTTGGTGACAGTGGACCTGTGTTAGATGAGATGACTTTAGGGCAACCTAGGGTTTTGTGGTATCCACAAATGATGAGTTCAGGAGTAGGAGAGAGCTGCAGGAGAGTTCTGCCGGGGAACGCCAGGTTGTGATGTCACTAGGGTTTTAGGCTTTTATATGGAGACCCTGGGTTTAAGTTGGCAAGTTGATGATGGCGTATGGTTTCTTGTGATGTTTCTGATGGGGTGCTGTGCTGTGGCTGCTGATAATTGTAGGCTCACTGGTTCTGCATTCGAAGAGTGGGTGAGAAGTGGTATAACTTTAACAGCTTGTACCCTGCGCCGGAGTACCTGTCCAATTTCTACCTTTCAGCTTACCTTGACACGCTGAAGAACAGTGGTTGGAGTATTTTTGTAGTTCGGGGATCTCTTCCAAATTCAGCTTGTTGGGGGAACGAAGACAATGTTGGAAGGTGGCTCACTTCCGAGGAGGCTGAGCGAATTACCAGGTAAAGGCAGGCACTTTTATAGGGTGTTAGTGTGCCGCGTTTCGAAGCAACTATGCTTGTGTGAGAATCCAAGTGTACGTTTCTGGGAATTTGTCATGGGTGTGATTTCTTGCACATAAGTATGTTGTGAGTGAATTAATTTTAGATGTACCGTACGTGATAGGATTTTCAATTCGACAGTTCAATTTCCGTGCCAATTCCGGGTTTTTTGAGTACAAATATAATTTTTCTAAAAATAGAAATTTCCGAATTTTTCGGTGATTTCAATTTTAATTTAATTTCCGTCGAACTGGCCTATCACATACGGTATTTGAAGTATGGTTTAGGGTTGCTATAGTTTCACATGTACTCACGTGTTTCTGTGATAAATCTTGCTCTATGTTTGAAGCGCCACTTTTACTGTCTGCTCGGTATTTTGTTCTCTTGCATGCGTGTACTCCGGTCATTTTGGGGGCAACGAAGATAGTGGACTCCAATATCTTACTAAGTTAGACTTACATTTGAGGATATTACATTACTGGAATTTCTTGATGCAAACCTTTGTTGATGTATTTTGAATATGGCAGGGCTGCCAAGGATGCAGAGGCAGAGAAGTCGAAAGCTTCACCAGTGGCGAAGGACGGCTCCAAAATCGGATCTGCGAACTTAGCTGCGGCCCTTGCTGCTAGTTTCAACCCTCAGGCTGCCTCCGCCAGCTTCTCCAACAATTTTGGTGGTGATGAGGATGCTGACTACGCCTCAGCTATAGCGGCCAGTTTGGCAGACATCAAGTGCCCTCCCACTTCTTCGTCTTCTTCGGCGCAACAGGGGCAGCAGACGCAGGGTCCAGATGCCAGCGCCCTTGCACAGGCATTAGCATCTTCGTTGTTCAGTGCTGCGAGGGCATCTGGTTTGAACTTGCCCGCCCCTCCTCATCCACCAAAGGATTAAGGTCACTTGACACCCTTTCTCCCACATCTCTAGGTACAACATGGCTTGTTATAAAAGGTACTCAAATCTGGTCATTTTTGGCGAACTAACATAGGTGCGCTTGATATCATGTAAACTTAAGGCGATTTAGTGCACAGCACTTCTTGCTCGATCTCATTCGATCCTTAGCCTTTTCAAAGAGAGGGTCAAGTACCCCAAGTTCTGAGGTAATTTTTTTAGAGTGGGTAACTCTCAGTTGTCATCAGACATGGTTCTGAATCGCAAGAATGGTAGTTAAAATTAATGTAACCCAATGATGGGTCGAAGCAAGAACTTGTAATCTATAATTTCTATTTCCAAAACTAAGTTCACAAAGTTTACTTTTTACCATATTGAAGTTTTGAAAATTCCCAGATTTGAAAGTTTTATTGAGTCTCTTCTGTGATATGACCCTATGCACTCGTAAGTTCATGTAGAGTCGGATTAAAATAAGTTCATGCAATCTTTTTAAAATTAAAATTTTAAGATTTTTATTTTTAATATTTGTATTAGCAAGTTGCTTGTTGTGTTACTCGAATGGCACCTGACATCATATGCAGAATTTCCGATTGTACACTCACACTTAAATGGTAGAGAACTAGACTCATGGAGGAAGTAAGGTAGAATGTCTTTAAACCAATCAAATAAGGATTTTGGTATATGTGTGACTCTGCTATGTATTTTTTGTAATTTTTCATTAAAGGCAAAACAAGAATGATGTTCGAGGCAGTTTCTTCTGGAATTAAATAGCAAAAAGTCAATTTATTATGAATTTTGTAAGTGAAAAGTGTCTGAGTACTAAAACCGATCAGATGCTCAAATGTACAAACAAGGTCAATCCTGATCGGTATTGGGTCATGATTGGTTTAAGGACATTCTACCTTAACCTCTAAAGCATTTGGCCATAAAATCCCAAATTCTGCCTCAAATCTGCCCTGTTTTAGTTCAAGGTAGAATTATGAAAATTTAAACATAATTAGAAGAATATAACCGTAGGATCTAGTACCTAACTTGTACATGTATGTGTACACAAAATTTTAGACTGTAACTCCTCACCGTTTGGAAGATCATAAGGTTTGAACTTGAGTGAAAAGTTTTTTTTGGTCCTGCCCGGTAGGGACAGCCACACTTATGAGAGTAAAATAGCCAATTTTTGAGATCTTCTGGTTGGAGGCTCTTTAGTTTTGGATTCTAAAGTGAGTTGGGAGTATGCTCAAAAAAATTGAAGAGAATACAACACAGAGAAGCATTGGAAAACCACATTTCTAGTGACGGGAGTCAAATGAAATGCATATACACTGGCTCTTTTTCCACACTACAAATGCCTAAGAAGATCATCTATTTTTTGAAATCCGAACGGTGTATACGTGCATTTGTATGGAAAAGAAATTGTGGTGGAAAAAAATCCAAAAAATTAACAAATCCAAAATAGATATGAATTTTATAGTGGTTTAGGAGGAGATAATGGTGAAGGAAAAATGGGTGATGAGGTGACCCAATCATTGTAGATCTGTTTGACAGTTTTTATAAAACTTGGAACTTTAACTAAATATATCTCAAGATCTGTACAATCAAAATTAACAAAATTTGGTAAGCAGACTAATTTGATGGCTCTAATTTTCTAAACAAGATCCTACATTTGGATGTTTCAAAATCAAGTTTTAAAAAAATTGTAAAACGATTTCAGAAAGGATCATTTGAAAGTCACTGTAGATTGTCAAAGATTTGGTACACCACTTGCATCGGCCACAAACCTGCCCGAGCTGCCCTGAATTGAATTTTGATCTTTAAACACGATTTATTTCTTAACTACGGGCCCGATGAAAGTGAAATTTGGTCTTGTTAGAAAGATATGACAATTTCCCATGATGTGCCAAAGTTACAGCCACATCCGGTAAAATTTGACTCATAGGGAGTCTGACCGGACCCTAAATTATACCAAAACTATTGAGTTGATGCTGTAGGGGTTAATATAAGATAATATGCGAATGTCAACCTTGATTTTGAGTTAGAGTAACTAAGAGTGTCTCAAATGGACTCAAGTTAGTAAAAAAATCTTTATTGTTTACAAATTTTCTTTATTTACAAAATACATGGTTCCTAATATAACACAGTGATGGTGGTATCTAATCCTAAAATTAAGGCTACTTCACACTATGACCAAATTGAGAGTTCAACTTTCAAAATTCTTGACCGTGTGGAGATAAGAATTTAAAGTCTTTGATTGTAAAATATATTAAAATATACAAATTGAAGCCTTTGGCTAATTGTAATGCAAAGCTTCAAAGGTTAAGACCTATGAGCCAAATATCTAAAAATTCATGGAAACCTGAAAATAAAATTTGAAGTTTTGTGGAAAAATAAAGAAAAGTATACGTAATAACGAAGAACACGTGGAAACAAATTCAATAATATTCAACCATATGACAAAGTTAGAACTAATTCAAATCCTGCTTATTTTTAATCAATATTATTTTAGCATTAATGATTATCAAAATAAAATATGTTATATGTGTTTTATATATAATATAAAAATTTTAAAAATAAAACCGAGTGTCTCTCAAGGGAAGTTTGGTTTGCTCAAACATTGATTACTAGATTTTACTCATGAGGGCAATGCTATGGCGCAAAAGTTCTCTAAACGTGTTGCCATACATGCTCAATAGGAGGCGAATAACTTTGAATTCTGACCTCTAGTCCAAAAGCCAAGAACCATAAGCTATACTTTGGTCCGATTTACACCAAGGGGCCGGGCCAATTCAGTGGATTTGAAGGCTGAAATCCTCCCTTGTGATTGGCTAGGAAGCTGAAATTGGCCCAACCCCTTTACACTTAGAGGTCGGGCCAATTTGGTGGTATGAATATTTTAATCAGAAAATGCAAGTTCTGACATGGCCCGAGCTCGATGAATTGGATGCACCGAGAATGGAAGGCCAATTCTTGGCTCCGAGGCCAATGTCAGATTTGAAAAAAAATTAAAAAACTACAATAAAAAATTCTTTGTCCTCAACCAATCACAGTCATTCCCAAAGCCGTGGGGAATTGAGCCCACCGCCTCGCGATTGCGAGGGAGGAACCTATGATGAACTCATCCACCATGTCCTTTCCTCCTTCATGTCTACCATCTATAATTCATTGTTTTTGTACCCCAATCATTGTTGGAATTTTAATTTCATACACCATTTGGAGGCCAAATTATGCCCAAATCCTCTTTTTTTTATTTTGTTTTTGGTTTATGTATTGATGTGCAAGTGTAGATACGTCGTTGGGGCTATATTCTTGTTTAATTGCGCTGTTCTTAGACTTTTAATCACATCTTTCAATAAAGTATTATTTCCATAACATTTTGCAAGACCATGAAGAACACAATAACCATTAAAATCTTATGTTTTCATTCATCCATTGGCAATGAAAAGAGGCATAGAATGGCTGAAATTTTCTAGATTTATTGGATCACTCAATTTAGAAATTCTATGTGTCCAATTACACCGAGAGTGCTCTGAGAACACCGTTTCGAAAACCTCATAATCAATGCACAGTCCAGTGTTCTCCTCGGTATTTCTGACGCCAATTTCTACTATAATCAGCGTGGCTTCTTGGCCCCAAGGCCATTACATATGGGAAAATCGGCCCCCGCTCTAATCTTATCATAATGGGGACTTGATGTCCGCCCCAACCCAAAAATGGGCTGAAATTTCAAGCAATCAGCCCCAAGAAAAATTGGCCCGGTCTCTATACGTAAATTGGCCCTTTGTCTCAATCACAATCGAAGTAGTGATAATTGACGTCTCAACCTTTTGTTTTAGTGCGAAGTGGCCCTCACGAAGAGAAAAAGTCAAGAAACACCTTTTCCATATTCTGGAACTTTTTCCTTTTCGGGGCCCTGCTTTTGCGTTTTGGTGCTCCTTTTTTCTTGGCGCTGTTGCAAGAGAGAAGGGGAAGAGGACGCAGCAATTTTCTCTCTCGCTCGCTCTCTCTCGCAGAGTCTGTCTCACCAACTCAGACTCTCGCCATCGCCATCGCCATCGCTGCTGCTGTAGCATAATTCCCACCACCTGCAACCACCATCCATGGCGCTCAATTCCCGATTCGCCACCCCCACCCCGAAGCTATGAGCCTCACCGTGCAGCCGGGTTTTCGCCGGCTTCTCTCGCTCGCCTTCAACCAGGACAATAGGTACCTTCACTTCACCGCTCTCCTCTCCTCCCCTCAGGCGCATAATTCATCGTGCACCTTCTTCTCTTCTTCCTCTCACCTTGATCGAGAGAGGATTTTTTTCACACTGCCGGAATTTTGCAATTAAGTCTCTTGTGTTGTGGTGTTTGAGGTCATGTTCATAGTTTTAGGGCTACTGGAAAGCGGTGTTGTTTGGTTGCGCAGACTGGTTGCTAGCCCTTGGCGTGGATCGGCTAGGTTTTTATGATTGTTTTGGTTATTTTTTAAATTTGGAGAATGATTCTCGGATTGATTTTTTTGTGGATTTTTGGGTGATTCAGTTGTGTGGCGATCGGGACGAAGGATGGGTTCAAGATATTCAATTGCGATAATTGCCGGTGCTACTACCAGAGATGTAAGTAATCTCGAGATTATACGAAGAGGATCTCAGTTTTGTGATTTGATGGTTTTTACGAGATTTTGTAGCTTAGGGTAATATGGTTGGGATGGAAGTTGAGTAGTTCATGGATTTTTTTGGAGTTGCGAGTTTTGATTGAAGTTCATCGTTTTTGTGCAGCTGAAGGAGCGATCAATGTGGTGGAGATGCTGTTTAGTACCAGCTTGGTAGCGGTTGTTGGAGCTGGCCAGCAGGTTTTTTTATGCCTCATTTATGATTTTTTTAGGGTCAGATGGAACGTTTTTGTTAGTGAAAATATTTCTTTTCTTCCTTGGAGAATGTCTTGACGGCTTTTGACGAAGTCAATTTTGCCGCAGCCGGCGCTCTCTCCTCGGCGATTGAGTGTCTTCAATATGACTACCGACGCCCTCCAAGCAGAACTCAACTTTGTGTCGTCCATTCTTTGTGTGCGGATGAACCGTAAGAGGTAATGTTTTTAATCTCTGAAATTCATATCTTTGATTCCTTGAACCTCACAGAAATTTGTCAGCTTCAACCAAGCCAGGGGCATAGATAGGTTTCGGATACTTTTCATGGCTTATGATCTGAACTGGAGCTCAGTATATGCTTAATAAAGTGCATTTTAAATATGGATGTTGGCGAGGGTTTCGTTTTACATTGCCTCCTCTTAGAATGCCCAATGTTTTAGGGGTTGAACATTCTCAGCACGACTTTTCAACCGCTTACAAATGATTTCATTATCTTTTATGACTGAGTTGTGTACAGATTGGTGGTAGTGCTGGAGCGAAAAACGTACATTCATGAGCTTGGCCAACTCGCGATATTGCACGCCATTGACACAGTTTCGAATACCCGAGGTCCTTTAACTTACTCATCCGAAGCATATCGTGGAATGCCTGCAGTTATGAAACATTCAGTATCTTGTGAATGATGGATTTATTGCCTACTAACCAAAAGAAAGAAAACAGCATCATAGCGGCTTGAGAGCTGACTATGACGATGTAATTGAGTAGATCGTTCGCCTTTTTCAGTTTCTCGTTACTTTGAAAACAATTGATCAAGTGTGTATGGTTCAGAACGATTTCTGTGTCATTATTCCATGTTCAAATTTATGATTCGTGAGGATTTGTCCTAAGACGCTGAGTCACCCATTGATCCCCTTTCCTTTTTAACTCCTGTACGCGTTCTGTTGTGAAGGCTTGTGTGCGTTGTCCCCAAATCATGAAAATTGCTACTTGGCTCTACCGGCAAGCACAACTAATGGGTCCGTGTATGTCTACGACGCGTTGGATCTCCATGTTCTCTGTCAGGTGATATGAATAGGGATATGTCATGCTTAAACATCTTTTACTATAAGTCAGTACATGATATAAACTACTAATGAGGATGCATAATCAGTCATATATTCTGGTTCCTATTGATACTTAATAGCAAGCTGTTTTGGAGTGCATATTTTGAGTTAAACCATAAAGACTGACGGTAGTCTAATGTACATTTCATAGATACAAGCACATCGGTCACCCTTGGCAGCCATGTCTTTCTCCTCAGATGGCTTGCTTCTGGCCACAGCTTCCGATCAAGGCACAGTAATCAGGGTTCACAGCATACCCCAAGCATCTAAGGTAAAAACGATAATGTGCCACAGCTATTCTTGATCTCTCCCAATTATTGTCTGTAAGCTTATTGCTGATGAATCTGTTAAAAATATGCAGGAATACACTTTCCGACGTGGAAGTTATCCAGCCACAATTTACTCCTTGTCTTTTGGCCCACCTTCTCAAGTTCCACAACTTCTTGCTGCTTCATGTGCTTCCGGTACAATCCATGTATTCAAGTTGGGGAATTTTGCAAGATCTCGGTATGTTGAGCTCTCCTATCTCCATTTTGTAGTAGTTTCCACAATGATGGAATACGAAATCCGAATGACAAGTGAACACATTGGTTTCAATCATCCTTCACACAAGACAGGCCAGACATAGTTTCAGTTTCTCAATATCTTTTTCCAGTGAACATCTGTGTTTTGGCTTTTCACATGGTAGATTTGCCCGAGGCTCTTTGACTCCCGATTGTGTTGTGCATAGTGGTTTTTGGAGATTATTTGAAATTTATCGCGTTTCTCTATAATTATGAAAGAAGAGATAGAGAAGTGTAGGGGTGCTCAGGTTAATAGTTACATGATGAAACTGACATTAAACATTCTGTTTGTCTTTGTTCAGAAACGAGGATTTAACAAGCAGCGTGGGCCAAACAAGGTAAGAACAAATCGTAGTCATCTGAAGCACATATGCTAACTCATTTGTCACAATTATGCACTAAATTTTGCAAAAAGGGTCGTTTTGTCAAATATGTTATTTACATTGGAAGTACGATTTTTTGGAGACAGTAATGGCATGGCTGCGGGACTGCTGGCATCGGTAATACCAAACTCTATGAGTGACATGGTTGAATCAGAACGCTGTTTTCTTACAATCAAGAATGGATCTCCTCCTAATATTCGCAGGTATGCTCTTTTAGTCCTTCCAGTTCTTCTAGGAAAAATATTTCAGTATCAGATATTCAATGATAGTTTTTTCGAAGGTTATGAGGCTAATGTCCCCACAACCTTGAGGACGCACTTTTAGTCTTTTGCAAAAAAAAATTGTCGTTTATCTAGAAACCCCACATGTACCGGCATGGAAGAGCCCTAAGAAAAGCGTATAATAGTAGGATTTGAAGTCTAGTGCTCACTACAATCTAACTGCGTTCAAATTTGAGCAGCCATTGTGCTATCGCTGCACATTTGGAAGACGCAGACGAAGATGGTGAGGAAGGACCTACTTCGGTCTCCAGCAGCAATAGGTAAATTTCAATTTTCACTTTCTCTATCCCATGCGTTCTAGAAAGGCCTGGTTGCATTAGCAATAGCAGTCTCTCAGAAGTTTACTTTGCATATTCTAGCATTTGAAAGTCCGTAATATACTACGTATTATCACGTACTATGCTGAAATATCTTAGCCCAGTACAATTGGTCCGGCACTTTGTTTTGAAATAATTCTGATCAACCCATTCGTTGTGGGTCATGGTTCAGAGCCAGAATATTTGTAGTTACAGCAGGTGGCTTTTTCCATGAATGGTCAATTACTGTGGGACAAGGAAGGGAAAGTACTTGCACATTGCAACGGGAAGTTGCATTGCTAAGCAGTAGTTCATCCGATGAGATATCAGCTCACTTTGTGTGACCCACTACGCATGGGGCTCTGCAAAAGCGCACCCTCAAGGTTCCTTGTATCCAGCAGGCAATGGTGAAGTATGTGGACGTCCTATTTCAGGTGTTTGATTCATTTCTCCATGAGATGCAATTAGTTGTGGATGTGTTTCAGTGTGGAAGCATTTGATACGGTTGAGTTTCAGTCCTCCCTTTATCATGCCACTCCCACCGACGTAGGCATCATCCTGGACCTGCTCTAGTGTAACTTAGATTTGAAAGGTCCCCTTGTACATATTTACATAATCACTTAGTGTAATTGGCTATTTCTGAAATATGCCTCCCTCAATTTTGGTGGCCTTTTTGCAGGCATGATGTTTATCAAGGATAACACCAAAAATCAGATCTTGTATTGAGCCTGGTGACTGAGATATTTAAGAGCACACTCCCTTTCACCTTGGCAAGTCACGAGTAATATTAGTTTTGTACCTGCGCCCACGTGGTAATCTGTATCATTGTAATACGACTGTTTAATTCCAATTAGTTCCGTACTTTTTCATTTAAAAAAGAGCTGATCCCTCATCTACTTTGCTCTTTTGTTGTTACTGCTGTTGAATTTTTTGTATATTGCCTCCCTTTCATCGTGCCACCATATTGGTTGCAAGCTCTTTGATATTAGTGTGAACTTACTTTATAGTGAGGCCTACTTGTAGATGACTGATTGCAAAGTTGACATCTGGATAGGTGGCTTGTTAACATTTAACGAAGTGTTGGTGACACCGTGACATGCAGGGTGTAAGGCTTGTATTTGGTACACTTGAGCCTAATATTAGACTAATCCTACTGGACACTTTAATGAATTGATTATCAGGATTTTGGACCTGTCTCGTCATTCTCATTGAGATCCACGATTCGAATATGAATGCTAGTTCCTTCCTCAATTAGTCTAATTCCTTGGACTCTGTGATACTTCCATCAAACATGTATGACATGCTGTATACAAAAAAAGTCTTCATTCCAGCCTGGTCATTCCCAAGGTAAAGACGGAATTTAAAAACAAAATTATGCTGTTGCACCTCTACAGTCGGATGCATTCTGTAAAACTTGGATATTCTAGAATATGTATTTTCCATAACTTACGTTAAGTCTGTTTCATTTTATTTTTTAAATGTGAAGCATGCCAGTCAAAAATTATCTCCACAAGGTTATTTCAAATCATCTTAAATCTTACCAAACCATCCAAAATAGTGCCACAGTCAAGTTTGTGCTCCTTGGTTCTTTTAGGATTAATATTTTTGAAAATGTGTTATTGCTTTCCATGACCTAATTCTTCTCATTAAAAGTTGAACTTCTGTGTAGTTAGTCTTAAGGTAGGAAGATGGCTATGTAAATGACTTTAGTGGTTTTTGTAAGGATGGATTACAATCCCCCTCCATATTGAAAGATGCAACCTATAATTCCAAGGGCTTGACCGACTTCCTATTGTTGTTGTGAAAGAGTTCAAAAGATTGGGAATGAAACAATTTGGTACAATAAGCTTGCTGCAAAAACAACTTGTAAGCATTGAGTCGAAACGTGACGAACTCATTCCACATTCCATGATTTATTTTTTTATTTCTTTTTATTTTTTATTTTTTTTTGGGGGGGGGGGGGGGGGGGGGGGGGGGGGGCAACATTCAATGAATTTCTTATCAACCTTACACTCTCCTAAAAGATGAACGACTGAATCAATTGACTGATTCTAGTTCAAGATAGGCACACATCATTCTCAAAGTAAACAACACAAAGCCCTTTTGGTACTACTGAGTCCATCTTGTAACACTAAATCACAAAACCATATACTTTCCCATCCTCATGTTGTGCGTTCTATGACCACGATCAACAAACATTTCCCTCACTCACTCCTATTTTTGGAGCTTCCAAATTCCAAGTCCCACTCTCTCTCTCTCAACTTCCAAAATCCAGTGATTAATCCATTCCATCTCCAAATAGCATTGCACAAAATCAGAATAACAGTCAGGCCCATTTCTAATTTTGCCAGTCCGAATTCCCTCCCAGCAATTGATGCACTCTGCCCTCTTCCCCCAAGTTGCAGTGAACCCAAAAAGGCCCATTACAACTCAGCACCCCCTCCACCCACACCCCCAAGATAGCCTTGGGGGGGAAATGCATTTGGGTCATGCACACAATTCCCTCATACATGCACCCAAATCCCTCATACATGCACCCAAACCCCTCACCTCACCAAACCCACACAATCCTAGATCCCAACCCCTTGCACATAACACACTCCACATCAGATAATAACCCAGCCTTTTAGATACAGTAACGGTCTTGAACTGATATCCCACTACCCACCCAAAAACCAACACCATCTACGGGTGCCATAGATTCCAGAAACTGATATCTACATATTTAGTAGATAACTGGTCGGTTTTGTTTGGAGCTCATTTCCCATACTAGACTACACTGTCGCTCGTCGCCTTCAGACTTTCCCAGTCTCTCTTTCTTCATCTCTTGCTCTCTCCAAAGCTTTCTCAGGCTCTCTTTCTTTCTTGCAGGCTCTAGAGGTGGGGGAGGCTTTCTAGATCTGTGCACAGATCTAGCCACCAATGCATTGGCAAGTATCACTCGTTTTCTGCACCTGACTGACTTCCTGGCTTAAAGCTCTGACCTTTTGTTGTTGATCTTCCATGGACCGGTGGTACTGGACTCTGTGAGTACTGGATTATATCTCCAACTTCCATGGTCATGGCATGTGGATCTCATCACACCTTGCTCTGAAGGAGCTCTCAAGGTATGGTTTTGCGGTTTGTTTTTGGTCCATCAAGGTAGTGGTCATGATGTGCATGTTGTGTGTGTGTGTGTGTCTGTGTGTGCAGGGATGGTGAGTTTAGTGTTGTTGTTTTGGGAGTGATGGTGTCTAGGAGTGAGGATTGGTTGTTGGATGGAGGTTGTTGTTCGGGTGGAGGGGCGATTGATCAGTGGTGGTTTTTGAGCGGGATGGGGAATTTGGAGGGGATGGGTGAGCTGGAGGGAGTGGTGTGGGGAGAATCTTAATGTGGGAAGGGTCACTGTAGCAGTATTCGAGCAGCATTGATAGCTGGTTCGTAATTGCAGTTATGATGTTTCGATGTGGGTCGTGGTGTACGGCCACGATCGCCACGTGAGGGGTGCGGAATTGAAGAGGGATTTGAAGAGTTTTTCTTTTCGTTGAGCTTGAGGTGTTTGAGATGTTGTGGCATGGCTAGGTTTCGTTGCCAGCAGTGGTAGAGAGGTTTCCGTGGAGGTTTGTGCCGGGGGCTCTGACAGTTGTGGTGATTTTTGCAGTAGCTGGGGAGTATTGTAATGCTGGTGCGTCAATCACATTGCATCTAGGTGCGTTGCAATCTTTTGTTCGAATCATACGTTTTTATAGATCCTTGATGGTGCAGCTCGTTGTATGACCTTGCTTCTTCGCATGCTCCTCTGGAGACGAGCTCTGGTAAGGGTAAGATTTGCAAGTATGAGAGAAATGTGCAGTCGATGTAATTGCACATCCTTCGTGCAGGCGTTTGCTATCATTGGTTGGAAGTAGTCTACCGAGATAGCTCCCTGTATCTTATTGCTAGCTTATTATGTATTGGTAATGCCTGTTTTTCTTTAGGTTTCTTGTGATTATTCCCCTGCTAGGAATCCAGGAGATAGTCGTGGGTGATTCAGAGTGAACGATTTATTGAGTCAGGAAAGGATCATGTTTTCAAGATTGGTTCCATTGGATAGATGTTAGCAAAAGGTTACATTGATGTTGAAGACCCTGCAAACAGGAGAACTATGTGGATGGTCGATTCCTCTGTGGTACTGGTTCATGTTATTCGAAAGGTGGACTAAGATGTTAGCTGACAGCAACTTTTCCTGTCATATTGTGCAGATTGTATAAAGAACTGTCAAAGTTATTCGAGAAGAAAGATATGGGATGTGGGTCGAGCAAAGCTCCTAAATGTTACCTTGAACTAGCGGTCAATGGCGGTGTCATAGGGCGTCTTGTGATTGAGCTGCGATCAGACAAGGTTCCTAAAACTGCTGAAAATTTTCGAGCTCTGTGTACTGGAGATAATGGGAATTCATATGCTGGAAGCAGCATACACCGGATTGTCCCTGGTTTCATAGCTCAGGTGAGGTTCATGCACATACACTCCGTGATATTAGGGTTAGGGACTCTTTAGATCACTCTACTTCAAAAGGATTCCGCAAGTTAGGGGAAATTATCGTAAAATCAGGACCACTACGGAGCATGATTTGCCTGATCCTTCGATCTGCAGTTTTTTGCAACGTCGTTTTATTGTATAATCTCTTGGTTGGCCTGTTCTGAAATGGTTGACTCATACATTCTCAGGGTGGAGAGTGTGGAAAGTCAATATATGGAAAAAAGTTTGAAGATGAAAATTTCAAGCTTTTGCACAAGGGCAAGGGAGTTCTCTCTATGGCCAACACTGGACCCCATACAAATGGTAAGACATTCGACATGATGGTCGAATTAAACCATAGTTGGATTCTTTTCTAGTTATCAAGTTACCATAGTTGCATAATTTGTAAAGGGCCTTGTAGTGCTGTACTCTCGCCGCTGCTTTCCTGCCCCAGATGTCTAATCTCAAAACAACAATTTCATATTTTGGAAGGTTTTACTCATCTAGAATATGTTCTGGCTCCCGTTCTATACATTGTTAACGGCTATTTCTTTGGATAAATATGAAATCAGTCTATCGACTGTAGTGTCAGGGATGTTAAGCGTGTATTCTCTTGGCAGGTACCCAATTTTTCATCTCGTTGGGTGACTGCTCTGAGTTGGATGGAAAGCACGTAGTCTTCGGCAAAGTTATTGAGGGTATGCTATCTACCAACCTCCTTCAGTACCAAGTTCATTCCTGTCATCAATTCCAAAGGATTAGTTTGACATAATGCACATATATTTCAGACCATCCAAAATAGTTTTCTGAAGTGGATGTACTCGTTGTGATTGTGCACAGGGAAAGAGATTCTCGATGCTTTGAATGATTTAGGCAGCTCAGAAGGTACTACCAAGAGCCCAGTAACCATCGTAAGTTGTGGGGAGTGTTAGCACACTACTTGGAAGTTGTTGTCACTCACAACAAACCTTGACCCCCACAGAAATCAATTTTTTTTTATGTGATGTGAAGAACTATTGCGTAGATTTTTATCTCATTCCAACTACTAGTGAGCTGATGACGAGAAAATGCTATTGTAGTTCCAGGGAATCTGGAGTTGAGCTCAGATGCTATTCCCTCATTTTATTATAGTGGAAATAATATAGGTGACGACAGATTATTTTCTCTGCTGCGACAGAGGATTACGTTGAACAAGAGAACCGGTTGTCCCCTAGATTTTTTGAGGTATTTCAAATGTTATTTGACAGGTGTATTATTCCGGTGCAATGACTAGCGTCTATTCTGATAAATTTGAGTCTTAAGAGGTTTCTGCAACCCCAGCTGATTCCTAACATGATCCTATGTATATCAGACTATGAACGTTCATATTCACCATAACATTGTAAAACAAAGTACCACGATTACAATGTCCACTGCACCGGAATGTTTAGAGAACTGCTCAGCAACCATTGACAAGAATGGTCTGATGAGAATAGTCGCTCATCTGCGAACGTAACACCTTCGTATTCAAAATTACAATCCTCGTAATTTACCTGTAGTCTTCAACGGACTCTGCAGAATTACAAGATCTGAAACACGTTATGGTCTGGATAGGTTTGAACAGAAGTTCATAATTTCTTCACCATGACTGTGCGGCAGCCGATCAATATCTAATCCACAAGTGATGAGAACACTCAACTTTCACATGTGAAGGCTCCAGACTGGAAGGAGGGCAGGCACTAGCCATCACGAACATGGAGGGTACCCAAATTGCCTGAACTCAGTACGTTTGAAGTGATCACACATTCTTCCCCTGAAGCAGAATTCGAAGGTACTGTACCTTGTTCATAAGCTCAATTCATGTTGCACAATGCTGGTCCTGGCCTACACTTCTTACATTTACTTCTTAAGAAACAGAAATGAATCCTTGTGTGATAGGATTTATTTCTTACAGCCTCAAATGAAGGCAGAGACAGCTAAACCTGCCTGAAGAAGGGAGTTTGGTTACTTGTATGTGAATGTTCCATGCAATCAACAAATGAATTTGTCAGCAACTGGAATGAGAAGACATTGCAATTGAAGTACACTTAAGGGCAGTTTACACTAGAGCCGTGACCATGTAAAATCAAAAATTATTTTTTAAATGTTTGGTCACTTCTCATAGTGTAAAGTGGATTTAGACCAGGATGACTCGGGGTTTAAAAGATAGCAAAATAATTGAATTTCCGCCAATCACTGATTTTTTGCCCAAATGTTTTGTTGATTTCCGTTGGATCAACGTCTTTACCTCGATCCAATTGAAAACTTGTTGGACAATGGAACGTTATCCACTTGGCAAAAAATAGCATATTTAGGTAACCTCAAATTTTGCAATCAATCTTTTTTTTTCAAGGTAATGTAAAACAAGGTCGGACCATGACAAAAGTCAAAAGTCTATGGTGTAAACCGCCATTTATATGAAGCCAAAACAAACAACACATGAAGAGCAATAGCATTGTAGCCATTATGCCATATTTGTCTTAAATAGTGTGATATTCAAACACTTCAAAACATATGAATTTAACATTTAATATTCAACTTTGTTTGATATATAAATTCTAAAACTATATAGCAATGGTAGGATACAATAAAAAAACTTTATTGACTCACATTAATGCTTTCTTGTTTTATATAGAGGATTATTTTTAAAAACTATTTCTTTGAAATATTCATCATGTTTGGTTCAACTACAATATTCAATAAAATTCTAATAAATGAAACACTTAAACATTTAAGCACCTTCAAATGAGCATAATCAGACTTCTTTTTTGCATAATTTTTTATAATAATACAAAAATAAAAAATAACTATATAATAAGTTGTGTGGTAAAGGGGTAGTATTATTTATTAGATGTTCAAGTTCTTATAAGACAGATTATAAGTATTCTATTACGTTACAAGGAAATAAAGATGGAAGGCTTTAATACAAGCATTTCAATTTCATGGAATTTTTAAATGTCACATTTATTGCGACACTTAAAAAAACTACACGTTAGAACAAAGAAGATAATAACTTGTAACTTATAGTTTTTAGTAGATGAAGAGGCGTGTCTTTATGTATTCCAAAAGTTGCATGTTATGTATATTTTTAAATTAGTTATAAATTTTAAATTATATCTTTATGAATTATTGTATATTAGGTTTGATAAAATAAGATAATGCTAGAAACATATAATATGATAAACATGCAACCTTGTTATAAAGGTAAAACAATTTGTATTAAATATTAGAATTCAAATAAAAATAAGCATTAAAATATCAAAATAGTTCACCATGGATAAATCTATGCAAGAAAAAGGAGGATGTGATAAATCAAAACTTGTAGATCAAATTGTACTTAATGCACATGTTGGTGAAGAATACCGGTCATCATGTGATGGTTGGGTTAGACCTTCTAGTCAAGCAAAGTGTAAGACTCTTGTAACGTTTCTACAAGGACATATGTTGGCCAAAAATTTAGAAACAACAAGTCCATCTCATGATATAAAGACAAAGTTGTAATTAATTGTTCATATGAGATTTTGAATATACTTTGAAGAACAAAAGAATAATTAAAAATAGTACATAATCATTCAAGCTTGTAAGTTACTTAATTGTAGATGCAATTTTAATATGAATTATTGGTTATTATTGAAACTTTAGAAGAACAATCTATTGACACTATAAACAATGTATAATCAATGTTCTAACTTAAGCATTCTTTGCCAATTCTTTTTAACAGTATGACTTTCAAGTAAATATAACAAAATAGCAACAATATGAGTAAAATTGTCATAGTAGAAAGTTCTCTAAAGTTAAAGTGTTAAAAATATTGGTTATTGTATTCTATGACAATACATTTCCTCATATTATAATTTTTTTAATTCAAATATAACTAATTTATTACAAGAAATAAAACCATGCCTTCTATGTGTTATGTTCTTATCATTATATTCAAAACAAAGAAATCAACTCCAAAAAACTTCATATAATCACACTAAATTAATAACCATTTTTTGATATTTATACATATAGGAGTATCTTATAATCAACATTAATAACATCTAAAATCATGGCGGAACCTTCAAATTCAAGTACAAAACCACTTGTTGATGAAAAATCATCTAATCCATCACTTCCAAAAGATGACAATCCACCACTAGCATCCAAACCCAGATTGATTGCCGATAATCCTATGAACAAATCCACAGTTCCCGCTGAATTTTGGCCTAAAAACTCGCGTGCCCGAGAGCGATCTCTTTCACGGGCAGTCTCTCTTCCCCCTTACAATCCAGCTGAACGATATATGGATACAGAATGGATTTCTAGAAGAGCAACATTTATCCATCATTTGGATGATAGTGAAAAGAAATTTGATGCTGAGTTGGTGGCAGACATGAAGCGATGGAACCAAGAGATTGTTGATTCAGAGTGGGCTTTGAATGATCTTGCAACTCCTAAACAATGGCCTGCATGTAGCCGAGGTAACATGCCCGGGAGTTGGGACTATGAAGGTAAACGACATACTACAGAGCAAGAACTACGAAAAGAACTACCATTGCCATTGCATCGCTATCGACACTTCAAGTATGAACATGAGTTGATTAAACCAGAAGATTGGAATGAGACACATTTAAGGTCTATAATGAAGGGCCATAAGTTACATCCACTTGGAGAAACTTCTCATCAACAATCACATGATTTGGTAATTTTATCTGTTAATTAAGACATTAGATAATCATTAATAAAATTTAATATTGAATATCATGAGAAGTGTAGTAGGAAAAATAAATCTAATGCAACAAATTTATTACCACTATCTAAAATAATACTTAATTTCTATAGAGAAATATTATAGGAGTCACAGTCATAATAGTTGTATTCAACAAGAAAATTATTCTAGATCTAGAATTAGTTTAAAATTATAAATATAAGTCAAATTTTTCTTTTATAAATGAGTGGTCTTTTACAAAGAGTGAAGTTGTAAATTAACAATTTCATGAAAATAATTTATAGTTTTGCCAACAAAAAAAGGCATTCAAAATTGTAATATTTTTAATTTAGGAAAAACCAACTGAAGAAGAACAAATTTTTATTGATAGGGAGAAAAAGAAATTAGAAAACCAACATTATGTAGCAAATGTTCCTAGGTTTGTTTTTGGTCAATATCCTACTACATATGAACTTGAAACCCCTTTGCCCTTTGAAATAAATCCTGAAAAAACAACAAAAGAATTAAATCTCTGGCCTCCAAAACCAAAAATTTATCCAAATTATCTTGAACCACCTCCTGGGTGGCGGACATGTGAAAAAAATGCCATTACACATTATTTACCTTCTAGTAAAATGAAAGGTAAACGAAAATTTTAAAACTAATTATGTTAATTTTTTAAGAAAAAATTGTGTTTTTTGCAACAAATTATTTATAGATCTTTTAATCTTTTGTATCTTTAATGATTAATTAATTTACTTATATGTACTTACAGTTTATTCATCCAATCTTTAATTAAATATTACATCTAATTTTTAAAAATAAATCTTTGTAATTTAAAAATATATAACACATACAAGCACCTTTGTACTTGATGTTAAACAAAACCAGGTCAAGAACTTTTTGACGCATGGGCACGTTTCAATAAGCATGTAAAAGAACACATTATGTGGAATCCAAATTTCCTTAAAGATAATAACCGATTCTTTCCACTGGTCATACATATTAATCCTGGCACCAATTGGTTTGGGGGATATAATCGAGGTCCACGAGATAAAGATTGTCCATGGCCATGGTTGTCTATTGCAATGATCAACTTCCTCCCTCCAGATGTCACTACTGTTATTGCTGGTGAAAAAGGACTTGTTGTTTTTGACGGAGGAGAATATTTAACTCTTCCAAATCAAGAATTTTGGAGAGTGAAATGGCCTTCACAATCAATAACAATGGTAGTCAATCCATTGGTTGCATCCTATCAAATTATCCCTCCACTAGAAGATCCAAAGTATGCACAAGAATATAAAATTGGAAGACTTCTTGTAGAAGAACACCCTGGACGAAGCAAGAGTTATTACAAACTATACATGGTCGGGGAACGATCTGGAACATATATTGAAGGGGGCGTAACTTGTACCTATATTGGAAGTTTGGTAAGGGATCTTTAAAGAATCAATTTTTTTAACATACACAAGTTTGATTTGTTTGATTGGATTAGTTTTTATTGAAATTAATAAAATGATGTTTTGAATAAATATAAATATAGATAAAAGCTTTAAATTTTCATTTATTCAATGTCAATCATTATATATAACTCTAGAGTAGCATACCACTATTTTTTACAATTTAAGACTATATTGTATTATTATTGATTTTATTTTATTTGATGAAATTATAAACCATTGGTAGTAAATAACTACTTTATACATTTTATATACAAACAAAATTTTGAATGATAATATATATGATTGTAATGAAATACATGGATGAGCAGATAACTATATATGATTCAAGATCACACACATATAGTGATATAAATACTTTTGATATTCGGCCATCGCCTCTAGGTGTATCTAGTCTAGTAGTTATGCATGGCCATATGATTTGGGGAGGAATACATGTAGTCGGTCAAAGGGAAAGAATCACTGAAGTAAAGTCTAAACGATATCAACCAGCAGTAGGAGCATTGGAGTTTGAAAATGGAGTTGTCACCTACGATCTTTTGCATAAAAGATTTCGATTTCTAAAATTTGCAATTCATCCTGAAGTTGGTGACCTTGGTGATGAAGATAAATGGGAACCACCACGTATTCTTTGTTCGTACGGGATAGCTTATTTAGTTACTCGCCAGGTTATAATCTTTAATATCAAGTTAAAGTACAATATGATACAAGTATAAAGTATAATAATAATATTCATAGATTTATTATTATTATTTTTACAAGTATTTCATAGTACTTTGTTTTTTAATTAAACTTTTATTTTCAAATTTTTTTAAAACAATGTTCAAAATAAAACATAACTCTCTTCATTTATCAATATTTTGTACAGATATATTCTAGAAGGGAGTTCAAGATGCCAACTCGCTCTGATTCAACCTTTTATGTACATCGACCAAGAGTATTTCGTCTTCAAAATTTTGCAGATCCGGTTCACGTCCATCCAATGGCAACAATGCCCATTGCAGTTCATAATCACTTATTTGGTCCAAAGCAAGAAGATTTCAGTAAATGTCGCTATGACGTTCGCGGAGGCATGGGAGACTTATGTATATTTGCTTTCTTACGGATGAACTTTGCAATGTGTACCCCGGAGATAGATCACTGGAGGATCCTTGAAACCACTGTTAATGTTTTACCAGGTCTACCAACGTAAGTGTAATAATATGAATTTATGAATATCATTTTTATAACAATTGTGTAAGCTATCCTTAAGAAATTCGATGTCATATTTTGTCTCATTTTTAAAATTCCAACTTTCCACATGAATCAAAATTCAAATTAAAACTTTATAATATTTGAAGATTTTAAATGTATTACAAATACAAACTTACAAATGTTTACATGCTCACATCCTTTGGTTACCAGCTTGTTAAGATTAGCAGATTGCGAATATGTGGCAAACTTTCGAGCGGAACCAAAGCACCAACCAGGGGAAGATTACAATGCATGGGAAGGAAGAGGAGAATCATATCCAAAACT
Source organism: Ceratodon purpureus (assembly GCA_014871385.1). Classification (NCBI taxonomy): domain Eukaryota; kingdom Viridiplantae; phylum Streptophyta; class Bryopsida; order Pseudoditrichales; family Ditrichaceae; genus Ceratodon; species Ceratodon purpureus. Next base: position 16,503,508 of record CM026423.1, on the reverse strand, counting down.
ATTTCGACCTCCTGCTGAGACTCTATTACCTAATGAAGATCATAGAGTGCGATGTTGTGATGATGATCCTATTCCATATCATGAAGGAAGCAACATTATGGGACCTGGACCATTACTTTTAAAGAAACAATTACCGTTGACAGCTCGTGAATTGCACGTCAAGGCTATGTTGGATGTAGCTGATGGACATAGAAGGAGTCTACGGCGTCAAACAATTGTTCCACTTGCACGTAATTCATTAGCAGCTGCAACACGCAAGTCTTTTAGGAAACTAAGTTATGTTCCTCCAACTGTACCTCAAGATTGGTTAGCTGAAGATAAAAGAGAAAAGAAAGGGCCTCCACATCCACCTACACGGACCATTAATGAATTTAATGACTTTGAATACAATCCCTATTTATAAAAGATAATAAATTATTTGGAATTTGATCAAACTTGACGCTCTAATATTGAATTCTTTTATATTTGATAAAGCTTCAAACTGAAGTTAGCTTGTGTTAGTTCTAAAATCATTCTTTAAAAAAAATCTTTATGACCCCAAATTACGGACAATAGAGTTTGCAGCTCCATGTTTACATGATGGAAAACACATTCCATAGCGTGTTTAAAATCACTCCAATTAATTGAAAAAGTCAAAACAAAGTGCCACAACAGCGCCCAATACAATAAAACAACAAAACAACAAAACAACAAAAGAGCACATGGATGGAGCAAATTAAGGTGCATAGGCCTATCATTACTAAATAAATGATTTGCGCACATGATTCAAGAACTACTTTAAAAGAGTGCCGTTGTGTTTGATCAAAGAGCTACTCAAAAACAATGTGAAGCTATATATACGATCACCATACACGCAATCCTAAAAATGTCACCACGTGTTTACAACATTCATCTAACGCAAGGGTTGAGAAAAAAAAAATCAATACAAAACAACTCATTCACACTTTAAATTGAAGCATGTAAGTGACCATCACTAATGTATTAGATATAATTCTAACATTATTATGTGGCTATGAATTTAAATTCCATAATACATAGAAGTTTTTGCACCTCATCTCCAACTTTCTACTAAGTGAAAGCCATGGCAATGAATCCAGTGCTTCTCAAGCACTTTGGGCTGGGTGGTACTACATAAAGACAATGCAACAAAGACAAACAATATGAAAATCTTATACTAAGAAGTTACATAGTAAATTTTGATCAGGTTGCGGATGAACTCAAATGCGGTAGCAATAGCTCCATTGTTAAAGGCATGGTGGAACATCTTATCTCTTTGAAAGCTTCTTTTATCAATAAAGGAGAAGGCTTTGGTCCTTGTACCTCCAATGGAAGCATCTTTACTCTCTAGTGAATACATGATTGTTAGACATTTCAACTATGGAATGTACAACTACTATGAAAGTGAAGAATATTTTTACAATAGATAGCTGCGTTCAAACATAATTGTTAGACATTTCAATTAGAGAACCTATAACTACTATGAAACCAAATTATATTTTTACAATAGATAGTTGCGTTCAAACAACTACCCTATTTCAAGAAAAATCTAATGGTCAAATAGATATCCGGTCATGCTTTGCGTGAGCCTATTCTAGAGAATATTTTGCATCGACATACACAATGGCTATTGTTCTTACACTACAAAGTAAATGGTCTAGCATTCAAAATACAAGATGCATAAGCTTCCCTATCACTTTGCAAGATATTAGATTCCAATGGCAATTTTCAAAAAATCCAAAAATCAAATTTATAATGGTTTTTTGAGTAGAGAGCCAATATGTGCTTCACTCATAACTTTACTCCATTGAAGACCGTCATACCCCTCTCTTCACCAATTCCTTCAAGTTCTTCTTTGATATTTATTTTACAAGTGAATAACTATCTTGATTAGGTCAATCATCATACTATTTTTCTAGGCAAAAAGGATAAGTCACAAACCTTCTTAGCATAGCACTCAAAGCGGAAGAGATTTTTTCATCATAACATTATATACAATAAAATATAGCATAGCATCTAATCAACATAGAAATGGCACGATGCCTATCACTCCTCGGAATGTAGAATGTATTTTGGACAAAGACATGGATAGCACCAATTTTATGAAGACTATTCATCTAAAGTTTGCTTCGATGCATTAATTCCTAGTCTACATTATCCTACCAAAACTTCAGCATCTGGCACAAGAAAAACTAAGAATTGATCAAAGAAATAAGTAAATACAACAAGTTTTACGGATCCAAAAAGAATGCAGAGTGGCAAGACTCATCCCTGTAGCTTTGAAGAAAGCATTCATATAAGTGTAAAGAAGATGACGTCCCAAGTCCATTTTGATGTCCAAGTTGAGCTCTCTATGGACGTTGACAACCTTGAATGCACCATTTTACATTGAAGACTTTAACACCACAAGATAACAATTACATGTGTGCACCCACCCATACCACAAGTTTAGACGCCTTAAACTTACATTTCATCAACTGCTTGCTAGAACCCATCAAAAAGACTCACATCAACTTTATATCAAACATGATAAAACAAAGGTTTCAAGTTGAACAAAATCCTCTTTTAAAAAACTTCCTGCAAGCCTCCACATGCAATACAATATCACCTCTTCAAGAAATCAAAACACTTCAATTGTGATATTTGTGCAATAATATTGAGATAATGAGTCACTATTGTTTTGATATTTAGTTCCCTTGGTTATCAAACTATCCAAGTCAAGTCACTATGACCATCTTTCGAGATCATTTTCCGCTCACTTGGTTTCAAGTTATCCTTGTCCAATATCAATGATAACATATCAAGAATAAACCCTATTGAATTTGTATCAAATTTGCTTTGAGCAAAATTTTGCAAGTGAAATGAAGGCAACCATACTCATGAATAAACAATTTTTTTTGTATTTGAAAAGTAAGTTCTAAAAGACATCCATATTTTTGAGGGCAAACCGGTTAGTGGGAGATCATTTTTAATTTAATAATTCACTCACTACTTGCAAGGAATTGATAAAAATACCTTATTGTCGACATCCATATTAGCAATTGCTAGATGCCTATCAAGCATAGCTACAACAATGGACAACACTTTTCTTATTCTACTTAAAGGCTATCATTATGCTTTATAAGAAATGGAATCTTACTCCACCAAAATCAAGGACATACTTGTTTTGATTATTGACAAAATGAGCATGATGTCAAGAAGGTTTTTAATGAAATCTATTGAAGCTGAAACAAAGTACAAACATAGCTATTAATCCATTGGAATCAAAAAGTTATTACTAATAGCTGAGATGGCTTAATTTTTGCCAATATATCATTATCGTAAGAATGAAGAACATAATGAAGTCTATCATTCATGCGTCCTTCAAAGTTTTCCATCTTGGAAAATTGGTAGTCTTTGAATACCAAAGGCATTGATAAGACATAATAAAGAACCATTTTACTTCAAATTTCTAAATATAATTAGAGAAAGAAAATGTAGAGAAAAAAAACTTTAAAAAATAGATCCACATTTTAGAAATTGGAGTAATGATGAAGATTAAATAAATAATAACGATATAAGCATACTTTGTCTTGATTGCTACAATGTAGACAAATACAACCATATGATGATTCAAGAAAAATTTAGATCCAAGAAGTTCATGATATTCTAATCAATTCTAATGCATTTAAAGTTGAGGAGTTTTTTTTTTTTTTTTTTTTTTTTTTTTTTTTTTTTTTTTTGTTTTGAAGCAATAAAAGAAGATTCATTGCAAAAAAGTGGATTACAAGCCCTCATCAGTAAGAACTAGGGCCAAAAGTCACAAGCTACCAGTAAACTAAAGGAATGTCAAGCGGGATAGGAAAGTTGAGGAGTTTGATGTGTGGATCAATGATCTTCACTTCAACCAATTTAGAAAAGTAGTCGTTCAAGCCTTTGTGAGAGATTTGCAAAGCATTAAGATTGAAAAGTGTATTATAAATGGTGCAATGGTAAACGTATCAATATGGTTACTATTGCTCTTCTTCATTTACTAGATATATGGTTAAGTTCACCAAAGCTTAGTCCATTTCAACTATATTTGATAAAAATAATGTATTTCACACCTACTTCTCTATTTTTGCTAGCATGTACAATCATTGGATTTAAAGTTCAAAGCGTGGCTTTAGCATCAATAATCCTTGTACAAGAGTACAAAAAGCACATATTCTAGGCCTAACTTGCCTTCTATTTTCAAGAATTACAAAAACAATAAGCCTTTGTCTCACAAATGAATTTGATGATTTCAATTCTATAAAGTATACCATTCAATATAATAAAAATTCATTTTTTTCATAAATAATAAAGCATAAATTTTAATACATGTTATTTTCAAGAAGAAATTTGGCTAAAATGTTTTTAATCAACATGTAAACCCCTAAACGACAATGCACTCGCTGGGGGTGCAAATGGAGTTTAGACATGTACATGCAACTTCAATTTGGATTATTTTTTGAAATTTTAAATGGAGGTATGCCGTTCTGAGAGCTCCGTGTGCGTATTTTTATATTTCAATTCCGACATCGGGATCAAAAGTTATGAAGGTTTAAGTGTCAAACGCTGCTCGTTGGGCACCGGCTGAAATTTTCTAAGCCACTATGAAAACTCTGCCCAAAACTGCCCAAAATTGTGAAAATCTCCAAAAAAATCTGCCCAAAGACGAAATTTTGAAATTCCACCAAAAATTGAGATTTTGATATTTTTCAAAAATAAAAAATTCCATGTATAGAGAAGGCAGTAGAGCATGTTCCCATCGTTCGGATTTTTAATCCAAATTTTTTTCATATGCTATTTTTATTGTCCAAAAACGGCCTTTGTTTGTGAATTTCAATATACCCCCTAGCGGAAAATTATTTCTTTGGCAACCTTCCACAACTTTTTTGAATGTAATTTTTTTAACACAATTAGCTAACTCAGTCTTCTTTGACGTGCATCAACACCCCCAAATCCATAATGCAAAAAAATGGTTATTTGGGCCTTCAAAACTTTGCTATCCCCTTTTTTCGAAAGGAATAAAACTTGTTTTTCTACTTTGAACGTTATGATCTCGCAATTGGTGAAGAATGAGTGTGTGAGATTTGATGGACATGTAAACATAGAAGTTAGCTACAAGATCTTACAATTAGATGTACTAAAAAGATCCCAAGTTTGCAAAATCCACTTGCTTTGAAGAGGGGCTGTTTTGAGGCATTTTTGATGAAAAATACCCTCAGAAATTTAGGGGTTAACTGAAGAGTAACAACTTATATCTCATCCAATGGACTAATGTATTGCCTTGGATTATTTTTTGGCCTTCCACTCATGTTCAATTATTTGCAATCCTTTTGCCTTCACCATGAAGCATATAGTCTAACCTCCATATTATGACACTCCATAACATGACGATATTATTGTATCAAGCAATACACATGGGACAAGTCGTTTCTGTGCCTAATCCATGCTTGCCACCATGAAGTTAGGGCTTCTCAAACATGTCAAAATAGATAGGGACGACTACACTGATTCATCATCCACATGAACATTGACTTATTTTTACCAACAACAATTAGTATAGAGTTGTATATATCCTAGTAGTTTCTTTAAATCTAGAATTTAACATTGTAAGAAAATCCTAGAACAATTATTGCATGTTTTGGATATATATGGTAATTAGCATATATTTGATGTATTCTTGATTTAGATTCTAAAATTTGCAAGCCTTCATGGAAAATCTAGGTCAATGTTGCATTTCTTTATAAACCAAGTAAGAGTTACCTTGATATCTTTATTAGAGTTATTTGTAAATTTGTCATGATCATTTTAGAACGTGATTGAGTGATTCTGTATGTTTGCATTGAACTATGGTCTCCAGTCAAGTGATTAAAATACTATGGCATTAAGTATGAGGTTCAATATTTCAACCGTATGCAGTCACATATTGCAATTAACATTCATACATTGCAATGAAAAACTTGAATTTCTTCTACTTAGATGAAATTTATGAAAATGCACTTGTGTTAGTTTCAAGAGACAATAAATCCCAGTTTCCTATTTTCTAAACATGTGGATTCAAAATCCACGAGGAGTTAAAATGTCCTAACCCTGCATCAGGAAACCAAGAACTAAGACAAAGAATATAGCTGTTATACAGTTTTCAAATCATGTAGCCATCTGTATAAGATCTGGAAACTCAGACATAAGAGTAGCTGTCTTCTTTTTGTACAAAAACCACACTACTGTAGTGTATCGTGTGAGTTTTATATAGAATCAGTATGGGATCAATGATTGTGTTATTTCCATGTGGAAACCATGTCATACTATGGTAACATTATTCTTTCAGTATGATAACCTTATTGATTCACATAAGACAATTACATATGTAAAGTACAAAATCAATGTACAGCAAAAAGTTTTGCTGGCCTCCAAAGGCCCCCCCATTAATACTCACTCTACACAGCAGATACCCATCGGCTGGATATCCCAGTCACTTCGAACCCCGATCCCCTCTTTCATAGGATCTTTAAGAAAGAGGAGGTTCTCGGTTCGAAATGAGCTGGAATATCCAGCTGATGGATATCTGCTTTAGGGTGAGTATCAATGGAGGGGCCTTTGGAGTCCAAGAAAACTTTTTGCTGTACATTGATATTGTACTTTAGATATATAATTCTCTTATATGAATCAATAATGTTACCATCACATTATTCAAAATATTACAGCAAAATGTCCAATATGATAACTTCAACATTGTTCTTTGTATTCTTGTCAATTCGGTCATATTTTTGAATCCCTCTCATCTTTTTGTCAACTTTTTAATGCCAAATATTCTCCCAAAGGACGAGCTGGCAGTGCAAGGAGAAAAATGCCGAGCTGGTAGTCTGAGGTGGAAGGTGCACGTGAAGATGGAGAAGATGTGGGGAGTGTTGGTGGTGGCATCAGCTTGTGGAGAATGCAAAACTATGTCAATGTATGTATGATCAGAATCCATCCTCTGTCGGTAAACCCTTAGGTTGAGTCATGTTTCGAAAATAGGGTTTTGGAGTTTCGGAGTTTTCTTAGAGTCAGTTAATACTCAAATTGAAATTTATTCAACTTTTTTGGAGGGATTGGGATCATGATCATAGCCTATTCCATGAATCCATGACCTATCGTGGCATATTCAAGTTTGCTCAGAGAAGTGAGATTATTGGCCGTAGTGTACTACTTGCTGATTTCTGAATTTAGCAAGTAGTTACAAAGACACGCAAGTACCAGTTGAAACTCACGTCAATAACCAAGAGCCCACACATGATCGCAACTTTCCATGCACTGTTTCCATGCATGAAAAATACATGTTTGCAAATCTTGAGTCGTAGGCTATGCTAGGTAGAGTATTGGGCATGGTCTGCTCCGGGCTGTAGCGAGATTGTCCATGCAACCTACCTCGTCGTTGGTAGCGTGAACAATCCCGCTAGAGCCCGTAGCGGACCATACCCAATACTCTACCTATCACATTGAATACTTGGTATGTACACATGCGTGAGTTACAAATGCAACAACAACAAATCACTTGATACACTAACTTATGGTTCCAGCATTGATCATGCCATGACTCCGACCATCTCACTCTCCTCCAACTTCTCCCATTACATTGCATTGCATTGCATTACATTACATTGCATTGCATTACATTACATTGCATGGCATTTGCCATCATTGTTGTGCAGTTTCGGAGTTGAAACTTTCCACTAGGATAGCATTGTACACAATTTTCCACACCATGGGAGGCTCCAGGAGAGCTGCATCCAAGCTGGTGCCATCTTGCTTCGAATCGGCAATCATGTACTGCTTCTCCTTCCTTTGCCTGGTTATTTAGTTTCCATTTGTGGTGAAATCATGTTGGATGGTGGTTGTAGTTCTCTGTGGATTGATGAGAATTTTGTTAGTTGGTGAGATTTTGTGAGAATGTTTTGTGGGTTTTGAATTTGGAGACGATGGTGTGATCTGAGGTTTATGGTTTAAGAGGTACTGGTTGAGGTTTAGGGTTTAAGAGGTTGTTGGTTGAGTTTTGTGTTGGGTTTTGATGATTACTGGGTTCTGTGATTGTGTTGAACGGTGGAGGTTTGAGTTGGGTTTTTGTTTTGGTGTAGCTTTGTTGATCTGTGGAGTGAATTTCTGGGTTTTTTGTGGAATTGGTGGATTGGGTTGTTTTTGTGAGAATTGAGGTTATTTGGGATTTGGGGAGATTGAGCTGAAGTGGGTTTTTGGGTGTGTGATTTTGTTATTGGATGGTTGCAGGTGTGCGTGATGGGGTGTTGGTGACGAATCGCCTGGTATCGACTGTGGAAAGTTCTGCTGGGGGTTGTGATGAAAGCAGAGCTGCCTCTGGGAGCGTACAGGGTTTAGACGAGGAGCGAGTATTGCAGCAGAAGCCTTCTCGGGTTTTGCTCTCCCGGACTTTGCCATCGAATTTTTTGAGGAATGCGCGGAGGAATGTTCAGAATTCGAGTTCGGAGTCGCAGAGGCGGCGGAATGTCCCTGTGCTGCGTGAAGGGCTTATTCAAAATGGGAGTAGTAGGTTGGGTGGGTTCGGTGATCGGACAAGGTTGAGATCTTGGTTAGGGCAAAGGTATTTCAGCGCTGATGGGCACTCCAGTTCTGAATCAAAGAAGAAAGGTCTGTCGGAGAGCCAGATCGGGCAAGAGCTTTTGTCTGAGATTAACAAAGAGTCCACTTCAGACACTGCACAAGGTTTGCAAATATATTTAGACCCTATTGATTCATTCCCCAAACAGAATTAGGATTAGATTTTTTTTTGGTTACTTGGTAAGGTCTCGCCATGTTGATTATTGCCGTTTAGATAATTTTTTGCAGACAGTTGCGACATGTTGCTAGATGACTTTGCTGATGGGAGTTATCTTACGCTGGGTTGAAACTAGCAAATGGTGAGGTCTTATCGCCTGAGGTCGCTTGAGGTCGCCTGAGGAGGAAGCCGCCTTGAAGTTAGCAGAGGCAGAGTTCGAAAGGGTTCAAAGAGGTAAAGATGCTGAACTTGTTGTCGTTGATGAATCTTTTTTAATGCTGCAAGTGCGTACTGACTGGTATTAGCTGATGATGAGATCCTAATGGTACACTATGATATTTTGCAGAGGAGCCTGTTAGCGTGGAAAACATTCAGGAAATGCTGAAAGAACTGCAATCTGTAGCAGATCCAAAAGATCCTCGTATCGCTATTGTTTCCTTGAGATTAAGCCAGGAGTATGAAGCAAGAGGTGAAGACCCCAAGACTTTCCTGAAACTAGGAGAGCAAGCATTAAGCATATTTAAGTTAGCAGGCGAGTTCTCTGTCGAGTCTTGCAATCTTGTAACCAAGTCAAAGTGACACTGGGAATTCCAAACAATGGAATGCAGGAAAGGATGTTGATTCATGTGCGCTGTATGTTGTTGCAAACAGGCCCCTCACTCAGGAAAGTAGGGTTTTTAGTTTTTAAAATTGCAACAGGCTTCACATGGAAGACCCTGTTGATAGAACATTGTTCCTCGTATCATGGTTCAGTACGTTCAAATGTGCATGCATGTGTTATGAAAATTGACTTTCCCTGTCCAATATAGTAATTTCATGCATAAATATTCTGGATGATTTCCTTCTACACAAAAGCATACTAATCAGACTTGTAATTAAGACACATGGTCACTTTTAACAGGACCACTTGTACTTGAGAAAATCAAAGCTTTACCTACATAGTTAAATGTGAAAGCAAATTGATATTACCTTCTAGCCCAGATGGATTTATAAATCAAACGAAGCGATAGGGTAAGCATTGTTGAGAAAATCCTACAACAATTATTTTATATTTTGGATATACATGGTAATTGGCATATATTTGATGTATTCTTGATTTAGATTCTACATTTTGCAAGCCTTCATAGAAAATCTAGGTCAATGTTGCATTTCTTTATAAACCAAGTAAGAATTACCTTGGAATATTCATTAGAGTTATTTGTAAATTCGTCATATTCATTTTAGAACGTGGTTGAGTGATTCAATATGTTTGCATTGAACTATGGTCTCCGGTCAAGTGATTGGCATTATGTATGAGGTTCAATATTTCAACCGTATGCAGTCACATATTGCAATTAACATTCATACATTGCAATGAAAAACTTGAATTTCTTCTACTTAGATGAAATTTATGAAAATGCACTTGTGTTAGTTTCAAGAGACAATAAATCCCGGTTTCCAATTGTGTAAACATATGATTCAAAATCCACGAGGAGTCAAAATGTGCTAACCCTACATCAGGAAACTGAGAACTAGGACAAAGAATATAGCTGTTATACAGTTTTCTAATCATGTAGCCATTTGTATAAGATCTGGAAACTCAGACACAAGGGTAGTTGTCTTCTTTTTGTAGACAAACCGAACTGAATACACTACTCTAGCGTAACATTATTGATTCACATCAATGATTGAATTATATCCATATGAAAACCATGACTTACTATGGTAACATTATTCTTTCAGTATGATAACATTATTGATTCACATAAGACAATTACATATGTAAAGTACGAAATCAATGTACAACAAAAAAAAATTGCTCGATGCGCTAGCTCAGTTCGAACTCGGAACCCCCTCTTTCTTAAAGATCTTATGAAAGAGGGAGATCGGAGTTCGAACTTGAAACTGAACTGATGTATCAATCTGACGGATATCTGATACATATCTGCTGTAGGGTGAATATTAATGAGGGGGCCTTTCGAGGCCAACAAAACTTTTTGCTTTACATTGATATCGTACTTCACATATATAATTGTCTTACGTGAATCAAAAATGTTACCATCACTACAAGAAGAACAATGTCGAATTGACAGAACTGTGACACCAAAATGTCCAATATGATAACTTCAACATTGTTCTCTATATTCTTATCAATTCCGTTATGTCTTTTTAATCCTTTTCAACCATATTTTTGAGGGCAAACCCGTTAGTAGGAGATCATTTATAATTTAATAATTCACTCACTACTTGCAAGGAATTGATAAAAATACCTTATTGTCTACATCCATATTAGCAACTGCTAGATGCCTATCAAGCATAGCTACAACAATGAACAACACTTTTCTTATTCTACTTAAAGACTATCATTATGCTTTATAAGAAATGGAATCTTACTCCACCAAAATCAAGGACATACTTGTTTTGATTATTGACAAAATGAGCATGATGTCAACAAGGTTTTGAATGAAATCTATTGAGGCTGAAACAAAGTACAAACATAGCTATTAATCCATTGGAATCAAAAAGTTATTACTAATAGGTGAGATGGCTTGATTTCTGTCAATTTATCACCATCATAAGAATGAAGAACATAATGAAGTCTATCATTCATGCGTCCTTCAAAGTTTTGCATCTTGGAAAATTGGTAGTCTTTGAATACCAAAGGCATCAATAAGACATAATAAAGAACCATTTTACTTCAAATTTCTAAATATAATTAGAGAAAAAAAATCTAGAGAAAAAAAAAATTAAAAAAATTGACCCACATTTTGGAAATAGGAGTAATAATGAAGATTAAATTAATAATAATGATATAAACATACTTTGTATTGATTGCTACAATGTAGACAAATACAACCATATGATGATTCAAGAAAAATTTAGATCCAAGAAGTTCATGATATTCTAATCACTTCTACTGCATTTAAAGTTGAGGAGTTTGACCTGTGGATCAATGATCTTCACTTCAACCAACTTAGAAAAGTAGTCGTTGAAGCCCTTGTGAGAGATTTGCAAAGTATTAAGATTGAAAAGTGTATTATAAATGGTGCAATGGTAAACCTTTCAATATGGTTACTATTGCTCTGTTTGATTTAAGATATATGGTTAAGTTCAATAAAAGCTTAGTCCATTTCAATTATATTTGATAAATAAAAGTTCTTCATACCTACTTCTCTATTTTTGCTAGCATATACAATCATTGGATGTAAAGTTCAAAGCGTGGCTTTAGCATCAATAATTCTTGTACAAGAGTACAAAAAGCACATATTCTAGGCCTAACTTGCCTTCTATTTTCAAGAATTACAAAAACAATAAACCTTTGTCCCACAAATTAATTGTTGATGATTTCAGTTCTATGAAGTATACCATTCAATATAATCAAAATTCATGTTTTTCATAAATAATAAAGCATAAATTTTAATACATGTTATTTTCAAGAAGAAATCTGGCTAAAATATTTTTAATCCATATGTTAACTGAAGAGTAACAACTTGTATCCCATCCAATGGACTAATGTATTGCCTTGGATTATTTTTTGGCTTTCCACTCAGGTTCAATTATTGGTAATCCTTTTGCCTTCACCATCAAGCATATAGTCTAACCTCCATATTATGACACTCCATAACATGACGATATTATTGTACCAAGCAATACACATGGGACAAGTCGTTTCTGTGCCTAATCCATGCTTGCCACCTTGAAGTTAGGGCTTCTAAAACATGTCATAATAGAGAGGGACAACTATACTAATTCATCATGCACATAAACATTGACTAATTTATGCCAACAACAATTAGTATAGAGTTGTATATATCCTAGTAGTTTCTTTAAATCTAGAATTTAACATTGTAAGAAAATCCTAGAACAATTATTGCATATTTTGGATATATATGGTAATTAGCATATATTTGATGTATTCTTGATTTAGATTCTAAAGTTTGCATGCCTTCATAGAGAATCTATGTCAATGTTGCATTTCTTTATAAACCAAGTAAGAGTTACCTTAATATCTTTATTAGAGTTATTTGTAAATTTGTCATGTTCACTTTAGAACGTCGTTGAGTGATTCTGTATGTTTGCATTGAATTATGGTCTCCGGTCAAGTGATTAACCCCTAACTATCCTTAGAAGCCAAAATGGGTTTTTGCAAAATTGGGCAGCCTAGATGGGAGGTTAAAATTAATATTTTTTTCCAAGTTTTTTATTTGATGCTTCCTTTACGGTAAGGTCTATGTTGTAAAACTTTTGAAGCCAAATTCCAATATTAGAACCTTCATCTAGAAATTTTACGTTTCAAGTCCAAAATGGGGAGTCTAAAATTAGGACTTTTTAAAAAAACAATAATTGAATTCTGTTCATAACTAAATCATTTATCAAATTCCATAGTGACCCAAGTCAAAACGTTTACCAATTTTACAAGGGCAGCCTTCCAGCCTTACAAAGACAAGCTTCAAAGTTTTTAGCATTTTTTGATAGGATCTTTAAGAACGAGGAGGTTCCGAGTTCGAAATGAGCTGGAGTATCCAACTTATGGATATCTGCTGTAGGGTGAGTATCATTGGGGGGCCTTTGGAGGCCAACAAAACTTTTTGCTGAACATTGATAATTGTCTTATGTGAATCAATAATGTTACCTTATTTAAAGATAATGTTACGCTAGAACAGTGTATATATAATGCATTTTGTGCAGAAACCCAGCTACCCCTATGTCTGAGTTTCCAGATTGAGGGTCAGGGTCCCAAAACCATCTCTCCACTTTAGTCTTTACTATTCCAAAACATGCAATCAAAATTCTGTAGTGACAAATTTAAACATATTCCTGGAATTTAGGTCGAAGATATAGTTGAAAATGGAATAGGTCTTTTGTGCTCGGCTTTTCCACGAGGAATTCTAGTACTAACCATGTCTTCGTAGAACTTAGTCAAGGAATTCTGGGAGTTCCAATACACAGGCAGATTATATATCAAAACACAGCAAGCATTCATCACGTGCACAAGAATGATTTCGAAATTGGTGTTCATGATTAAAAAAAAAAAAACTGAGAAAGTATTTGTGCACGGAATGTGAAATACGCAGGTCACGGCATCATCTTGAATCCGAAGCTGCCAGTATATATACCACACCAGGATTGCACAGGTAGCAATGACGTAGAACCAAACCTTCCAAAGGCACCTCAAGACTCTTACTGATCAAAAATTTCGATGTTACTAAAAAAACTTCACCTCTTCACAATGCCACTAGTCTTAAACAATGGTTTCAAAAACTAACTACCTCTAATAGCCGGGTTGCTTCCAACCCCTACACAGCCCAAAGTTGTGGTTACCAACACATTTTTGGTTGCCAGCCTGTGGATTTCGGAATGATAGCAGCGACAGGAATGATAGCATCTCAAAATAGCTCCAGTACGTCACTTCGCAACAGCAGAAAGCACAGAAAACCAGCAGCAAGCCAAGACAACCCCAGGCTGAAAGCCACGAGAAAGACTGGCAATATGCACCTCATCTTTGCAATTGCTAAGATGAAACAGGAGGTGCACTTGGGGTCTTCTCTGGAGCCGACTCTTGCGAGGAGGCGGATTCTTTCTCCTTTGCCTCCAAGGCGAGTCTCTCCTTGACTCTGCGAAAATCAGCCATAGTTCGAAATTCTTCGTTGAGCAAGCGCTCAAGCTCTGGGTGCTTCGGTATTGGCTTTTTACTTCTATCCTTCCGATAATAATGGAATGCCCTGCAAGGATCAACACTTCTATTAGTGTAATCATCACTTGTGTTTACAGCTCACATACAGATTCTGAAGTTAAAATTCTAGTATTGTGTACAACAGTGAAGATCCAAAACGAAACGAAAGACCTATTGGGATAGAAGACAATTTAGTCCATGACACACACAAACCCTGGTTATCACGCATAGTTGTGATACACTATCAGAAAATAGCACAAACAGAACAAGGTGAAAGATATCGGTTTGAGGAGTACCAGTATTTCTCAAGGCCATAAAGGTTGCCTTTTTTATACGTATCCAGGGTAATTCTCTCAAAATCGTCATACATATCCTGCTTGAACTTCTGTTCCAGGCCATAGCTGCAAAAAAGAAGGAAAAAACCCAGAAATTATCATTATAGCAATCTAACAGAAAAGTAGAGGAAGCAAAGCAGTATGAAAACTAGAGCTTCAAAGAGAACAGAGCGAACCAAACAGTGGCACTCGAGTATAAGAGAATAAACTAAACTGATACAAAGTTCCATGTCTGCTAACAAATGATTTAGTAAAGCCAGCGTTTTCTACCTGTAAAACCTAAAAAGACATTCCATTCCATAGTTGTACTTGGCCGCTGCATCTTCTTCGGCGAGCTTTTTAAACTCCAAGTACATGGATGTATTAAAATTTGTCCGGAGGAAGTAGGACCAAAACCTGAATAAAGTATTCATTTCCTGCAGTTTCAAGTCACCAGATACAAATTCCTTATCAGCACGAAGACAAAGACCAGGCGATGACAACCAAAACCTTGAAAACCCAATAAAAAGCACGAAATATACATAATTGGTACTACAGCTGTATTCTTCTTAATTCGTGCAGTTTAACTGTAAGAAGAATACAGCTGCAATACCAAATCCTTCAAACCAATTAACAGCAAAATATCATAAGCTATTTTTTAACTTCTTTTGGAAACGGAAAGGAATGAAGGACACTCATTAGATTGTTAGCTTCAACAAGTTGACAACCACGAAAAGAACATCTAAACTACTGAATGATTCACAATACAATTTAACGACTGCTAACCACGGAAAAAGGTCTTACCTCACTGCAACCGATACCAACCCGCTTCCTTTCCACTAAGCAGCGCTTATAATATTTCGCATACCTGCATCTCAGAAAATGTTCTCAGACGGTTATTACGGAAAGTGAAAAGTTCATCGCAATAATTACAGGACTTCTTTCGTCGCCAAATTCAACCATAAAAATCGCTGGCAGCGCTTAACAAATGCGATGAGAAACCACTACACCCTGTCTGTGATTGTGTCAAAAGAAGATGGGTCCATTTGAAAGCAATCTACACCCACAGGACCGTTATAGTAATTAATAAAATCCATTTGCCATCAAGAACACTACTTTTTCCAGGGTCAAGTTTACGCGCATTATTTCCAGATATTGAACACATTCTACATGGATATGTTGCATTTTTTGCAACATAATAATTATCCAATGTTGTAAGAACCTATCTAACCAAAAAATCAGACCAAGGGCGAGAGTCTCACTTTTGCTGCTTGAAACCGTTATCTTCAAGAAGGGCATGACTTGGATGCTGGAAATGGGGAAAGGACTTGGGAACTGATCCCACCGGCGGGCTACTACCTGGCATAAAGCCACCTGGAGAAGTACCGAAAGGTGACGAACCCATGCGAGTAGAACCATATGATGATGATAGCGACACACTGCAATCAGAAGCATACAATGGTCGAATTTTTTAATTTTAAAAACACAAAAAGATAACATGCAAATAGAAATCAATATCCACACAAACATAGGCAGCAATTCTCAGACCTCATTAAGAGAATATCTAGAAATGAATGGTTGGAAAAAATTAGAGGGGGCTTCGATATAGAGAATCTATTTAAGGTGTTCTGGCTAATTCTCGGAGTTTGAAGTGGTCCACATTTTGACAATAATGCAACTATGATGTCATCACATTACTCTCTTATCCAGTATGATCATAACAAGTCAGATAAGTCTATATATTTAATTAATGTCCTCAATATATCGCTGGTAGTATCAGATGTTTGATGTAATAATCAGCACCTTGATGTATTACGAACTCAATAACTCACCTCTGGTTGTCAGGAGTGGTGCCAAAGAAGAATCCGACAGAATCACTTGGAGGACTCTCTGCCGTCAGTCTCGTCCGGTGCCCGTCACGAGGATTACTGGGGAAAAGACGTTGCTGGAAACCGCCACGTGAGGTTCTAATTTGACCTCTAGGTGGCCGCAAGGGTCCATCACTGCCTGCGCTGCTACCAAGATAACGTCCAGTAGTCTCTCCTAGAGAACCAGCCCTACCGAAAGAACCAGATTCACTTGTTGCTACTTTAGGAGGTATAGCTGTAGGTCGCTTCGTTTTGCCTTGCAACAATTCCTGCGCAATACAGCATCAAGCAATCCGACAAAATTATGGTAAGCTCAAGGCACAAAATAATCTCCCAAAAGTTCAGCTAAGATCGGAATTGAACTAAGTAATAAAATTTTGAGCTTTCGAAACTTGGTCCCCATCAAAATTCACCTTCCTTATCATACATACAGTTCGTGTCATCGGTGTAGAGAATTATGCCATTACGACCCGATAACCTGTGTCACATGTGCTGAACAATTTCTTTGATATGTGCGCCTGTTCAGGGCTTTACCTGCTCATAAAAGAAAAGACCGTCGTTGATAACGGAAACAAGATCATCGCTGATGGACTTCCGACCATGATCTCGTCCATCAGGGCCTTTACGATCGCCTCGAACGGCTTTCTTACCGCTCTGTAGTCAAACAGATAACAAATTATCAAACGTTCAAAATCTCATGTATTGAAACTCGTGTCCGGTTTTCAAAGAAGTGCTGACCTTGACGACCAGCAACAACAGTGTATACAAATTGCAATCGACTCTGTCACCAAGTAATAATATCACAAACCTGAGTCACAATGATGAGTCGTTGGAGATCGCGATCATTGATATCAGAGTCTTCCTCGTCATCATCATGGCTGCATCAAATTGCAACTCAGTCGTCAAGAGACAGCAAGAAACGAACCAACCAGCGAGGCACATTAAACACATAACTGGTCGTTTCAGACGGATTCACAACTACAATATGACCAATAGAACCAATCACTCCATTACGGACCTTTTTGGAACAGTTTGATTCTCTTTCGCATTTGGCCGATCTGAGGTCTCTAGTTCTTCATCGAGCAGAAAAGTGTCCTCATCGGGACTGCTGTCCTTCGCAGTAAAAGCCGCAGATAAGCCTCCTGTTTTAAGCTCAGCAAGTCGTGAAGTGGGCGGTCGCTTGTTGCTGGAGGCCCGACGCTTGCCAGATTGTGTTAGCCAGTCTCCTGCGTGTTCGACAGTCTCCGCATCGACCTTCAACCCTGAGTTTGTTCCCGGACTCTCATTTTCCGGCGCAGGCTGCACAGACTCAGATACTGCCTGCTCCGTCTTCAATTGCGGTTTAACATCATTTTTTTCTTCACTTTGTTTCAAATCAATAGATGATATTCCAAGACCGATTGCTGAAGCTGTGTGAACAACATTGCTGTCTCCAGCATCACCAACATCTATAACAGAAGCAAGACCAACGGTCGGAGGAGAGAAACCGACCCCTCCAGCACTTTCAGCAGCCGGCTTGACAACTTCAGGCACCCCGGAGGCATTTTCTGAAATATCTGTACCACAATGCATCCTAAATTGTTAACTAATTTGCTAACATGAAATTCGTAAAATGCTTTCAATTAAGAACACAAATGGAGCAACGTGTTTAGGTGTAGCAAGAGAACCTCAGAAAGAAAGAAGAAGCTTCCAGATTATGAAGTGCAGTAAAGATCCAGCAAAGCGGCCTGACTAGGGTCTTAGCAACCGGAACAGGCTTTCTGGAGCACAGACACGAAACCTAGCCGTCTGACCCTAAAATCTCCATTAAGTTTATCCATCCCACCTTTAGTAGCCAATTGACTCTCTGCTCCACTTTCCAAAGAACTCGCTGGTGCCTCAGCCTGATTTTCTGTACTCTCCGAGCTTTCATCCCTAATCTTACTTTCATCAGCAGTCTTGCTTGCAGGTACTGGCAAGACCTGTTGAGATGTTTCCCCATTCATAACCTCCTCTTTCCCAGATTCGACTGCATTAGCTGCGGCAGTTGTAGGCTGGGACGGAACAGAAGGAAGTAACCAGGTGGCCCAATCATCTCTTTTCCGCAACTTGTCACCCTGCAGCAACGATGCTCATCAGAAGGGGCCCCGAGTTCCTCACAAGACTCTAGAGTAGCAGACTGAATGATAAGGTGCAAGCTCTGCAAACTTCGACAATAATCATGACACGAAATTCAACATGAAAAGAGCATTTAGAGCTCAATGTGATAAAGGAAGCTCAAGGCTTACCTTCACTTCAACCAAACTGGAATCCTGAAGTGCATCCAAAATGAGGGCAACGTCTTCGGTCAGCTGACGAACCTGCAAGAATCAAGCTTAATTAGCAGCTCTCGGACAGCAAAACTCAGAAAATATCTAGGCCTATTTCTGTACATTCCTACCTCAGGAAAATGTGTTACAAATTCCATAAAAACCAAGAACTATTAATCTGTGCTAAATATGTGCGTATTCCAATTTAGGCTTACGATTAAAAAAACCATAGCATTGGGCATGGTTCACGAAAGCTGTCAAACTACAGGTACTATATGCAACTTCTGATATATCTAACCAATTCACGACTTGCCCTGTCAGATAAAAACCTAACTCAGCAACATGAAGACGCGGCCAAAAAGTTACATAGTGATGAGGATCTTAATGATAAAAAATTCTCACCCTATTAAAATTGGCAATAACACTGACAGGAATAAATCCGTTGCTGTCCATCTTTGAACGCAAAAATATGTCTTTGCAGAGATTGTCCATACTGCACCACACACAGATACATGTTACAACAGTAGCTTTTGATGACCTATCAGATATGTAGTAGATGCTCCCCAAATTAAGAGATTAGCATTCAAACACGACATTAACCACAAATTACTGGCAGTGATGTGTTGATAATACAAGAGAGAGCAAAATATTCCAACTAACCTGAAGTAGTATTCGATTTGCTTAACCAGCATCGTGCGCAAAGGTGGGGTTGAACCTGGACCTACGCTTCCAGCTGCTCCAGCGGGGAAAAACCCATGACCTACGCTTGCGCCGCCTGCTGGCACATAGTACATATTTGCTGAAGCACCTACCATTTTACCATCCCGAAATCTTTCAGCCCTGACTAGAAACTAAACTTCTCTTCATGAACTACAGAAAGAGATCTCTCATGATAAAACATCTCCACCCCAAAAGAAAGTGGCCACTTCAACGAGGCCCTGCAGGTGCCTTTAAACCAAAATCACAACCTCACTGGAACACGTATCAAACCTGCGGTGTTTCCAAACTCCGTCATATTGTTGTTGTTATACATGTTTCTGTTGGAATAATTCCTGTTGCCACCTGTTCGTACAGCAACAGGACCATTGTTCATTCGAAATCCTCGCTGGTTCCATCCGTGGTTGCTTGACCGAACCTGATCCCTCCCATTACGTCGTGCACCAGGACCAAAACCAACATTGTCCTGGCCCCTCCAATAATGACCCCGATTTCTTTCATTACCACCATTTCCTGGCATATGCTTTGCGCCAGTATCACTCCCACTTGCTAGAGCTGATGGCTCGGCGGTAGGCATGGCACTGCCAGGGCCCTCTTCTGACGGCGCAACATCCACAGACGAAGTAGAAGTGGCCGAACCGGTCTTCTGTGAAGAGTGTTCAGCATGATGCACTTTACGGTTTCCTTTCGGCTTGATGCCTTGGGTATTCGATTGATCCACATTGCTGGTATTCGGTCCCCTTCGTCCCGACGAAATTGTCTGCAAACATGGCATATCCAAAATGTAACTCAACCAGAAACCTAACA
This sequence comes from Ceratodon purpureus, assembly GCA_014871385.1. NCBI lineage: Eukaryota > Viridiplantae > Streptophyta > Bryopsida > Pseudoditrichales > Ditrichaceae > Ceratodon > Ceratodon purpureus. The sequence continues at coordinate 16,483,088 of CM026423.1, read as the reverse complement.
CTCAAAACGTCACTACGATTAAGACCAAACGGCAAATGATACAGATATTTACGCTAAACCCTATCTCAAAATATCAATATTGCAAATGAGAATCACGGAAGTTGTCACGCGGTTGTAGAACCATGAAACCACGAGAGAACTCAAATACATGATCAGCCTTGCGAGTCAACGAACTACCTAACTTCATCGCCTTCAATTCCCAAAACAGAGTAGGGTTCAGTTTCCTAAAACCCTACTCACTACTGTGCCATTGTTGCAAGACAACGGACGAGAACTGCCCGGAAAGTAAAGCAACCTACAGGACCACTGCACCAAGTGAACGACGCAGGAAAAACATCCACGTCGAACACTCCTCACTAGAATGGTGCCGAGAAACGCCCACACATGAGCACCCGTTTCAAAGACTTGACTAACTTGAGCTTTCAAAGACCAAGTATGGATTTTCAGTCATAGCCCATGTGCAAACCTGTTGAGAGGTTGAATTGACAGAGGGAGCTCCTGAAGTGGTGTTTTTAAGGGGTTGCTCGGACGGCACCGTCTTAGAGTGCCGTGCATCACCTAACGTCGGCCAGGTCACAGCACCCATCACAGGTCCTGTTGCAGGGGTTTTACCAAGAGTGCTACTGGCATTCTTCCACGCAGGCTTAGCAGGTTTCATCACAGCTTGATCTCCCGCGGCAGCCGCACCACCACCCGGTGCGGCCGCAGCAGTGCCGGAATTTTGCCCTAACTCGCCTTTCGCACTCTCTGCCTCTGGCTGCTGCTCTCCTTCAGACGATTTCTCAATTCTCGAAGGCACAGGTTCCTCCACCAGACCTTTCGAGCTCGACGCCGATTCTCCACCAATTCCACCCCCCGCCTTCTCCGAATTCACCTTCTTCTCCTGATGCCCCCCTTCCCCTCCCACAACAGGTGCGTCGGTTCTCCCACTCGGCTCTCTCGCCTCCACAGCCGGTGCCTCCCCCCGCACCACCTGCGACCACGCCCCCTTCACACCTCCCCCCGGGGGACTGCTCGTTGTCGTCGCCCCCTTCCCAGCATTCCCCGCATTCCCCCCACTCCCACTCCCACTCATCGTCGTCGTCGACGCAGCATTCGGCTGCGCCGCTCCCGCAGCGGCGGCAGAGGGCGCAGGGGCCGTGTCCGACACCACCGCCATCCCTGGCCCCCGTCGCCTGCCGCCCCCCCGCGGGATCCCTCAACCTGATCCCTCGCCAAAATCTCCCCAAAATCTCTCCCAAAATCACACTCCTCCCACCACCACAACCAACCAAACAAACACCTCCTCAATTCAATTCAACAGCACCTCCCCGTCCTCCCGCACCGCACTACAACACCAGGCACCCGACCCTGGAACTCATGGCTTCTCACGGCAGTGGCGGCAGCAGCAGCGGCTCGGCCATCCTCGGGACGCAAGGAAAAAAGAGTCCACAACCCTAACGTCGCTCCCCAAGTCCCTTCCCCACCATCCCCCTCCCCTGCCAAACCTAGGGCTCCCTCTCCCCTCCCCTCCCATTCCCTCCCCCTCCCTCCCCCTAAAAACCGTCACCCTCCCCCACACCCACCACATCTCCCCATTCGAACATCCCACATTCCAAAATCTACATTCCACCACTAACTGTTGGTTTTTAGTGCAGTGACGCGTTTTATGAGGTGCGAGTGATTTTGGTAGATTTGGGGGATTTGGGATGTAGGATGTGGGTAGATGTGGGGTGGGGTTGGGGGGCATCTGCGTGTGGGTGAGGCGTGTACGTTAGGGTTGCGGGGGCGTTGTCTCTTAGGGGGGTTTGGGAGTTGGGGTGGGGCCCGCAGAGGGGGGGATGATGCGTTAGAGTAGATGTCAGCGAGTGGATTTACTTGCCATGTAAGAATTCGGTGGGACGGGAACTGGGGGGGTGGGTGCCACCGTGGCAAGGGTAGGAAGTGGAAGTGGACAGGGTGGGGAAGCTGGGCGCTTGCTTTTCTGCCGTGAGCTTATCGTTTCTGCTGGGGTTGCTGGAGGGGGGGTTGCTGGAGTGGTTCCTGCCTTCATGGATATGCCTTCTTGGGTATTCCATGGGATCTTCTAAATGTTCCTCCTTTCCATGTGGGTGATGTGAATTGTGTCTTTTGTTCTTCGGTGAATCATGCCCCCTTTGCACCTGGAGGTGGGAAGTTGGTATCCTCGAAGGTAGAGCGGTGGTTTGTACGATGGCATTTTTACTAGACAAGGTAGATAATTACTGAAGCTAGTCAGCTTCCTACGTGGCACTCAAATTGTGACGAGTTTTTGACGATGGTAGTGGGATGGGAAGACAATGGTGGGAAATTGTTCTAGAAAGTTGCACAACTCTGAGAATAGTAAAAGAAAGCAGTTTCATGTAGAGGTTTGGAGAGGCTCCAGAAGGCAACCATTAAAATTACAATTAACTTGGCATCATAGTTACTAGAGTGACCTATGTCCATGTTGGTCTGGAAGCCGACTTCTATACCACCTGAGTTTGGTACATGTCCAAACCAAAATAACTCGCTCACTAATGTTCCAATGTGAACAAATACCGGTATTTGGTGATGCACAATGTTACCGTACATTTGGGCATGGTTACCAAACTCCCGGTGCAAAGAGGGCATCAGTGTGTGTACAAAAAATGATAGTGTTACTTTAGAACTTGTGATATATGATAATTTTTGAAACTCATAATATGTAATTATAATATGATGGATGCTTACAAATGATTTGGGGAGTTTGTAATTTTATAAGTAAATTTAATTTTAATTTAAAGTAGTGGTGATATTCAAAATTTAGGAGTATTGTATTTGTTAGACCTCGTCGTGGTCAAGCTATATGCTAGAGACATTGCCATATCTTGGCTTGACTTCAAAAATTGTGTTATAAAGTGTTTGCAAAAATTGCATGGCTTGGATTTAAGACTTACTAAAAATGACTACATCATCTCCACAAATCATGTTAACTTATCAGACAATGCTCTAGCAACACTATTGTATGATTTGAAGGTGAGGAAATATAGAGTTCTAATTTATAGAATGAAATGGAAAATTATGATGGCAGAGCTTAAAATTGATTATTACGTAAATTGATATTTTTCAAGCATGACTGGAAATTAACATAATGTTCTAAAAACTTTTTATTGTAAAGTTATAGATTATGAAGTAAATAAAAATATACTTAATGTATTTTGTTTTAGTGCTAACTAGATGCTTGAAAATGGTATATTAAATCAACACTTTACACAACATCAAGTATATGAAATGTATATGCATAAAAGTTTTAGGACTGGTAATTTTAAGCCAACTTTACTTAGGGCTTGAAAAAATGAAAGTATATATAGAATTGGTTCATGAAGCTCACTTTGTCTTCAAAAAACAATCATTGGATGATATGCCACAAACTTAGTCAAATCATGATAATCATATGTGATCAACTCAAAAAATTATTGGAATATTGGGAAGGGATTTTTTCAACTAAGACAACAAAACAGTTTCTAGAAAGTAGAGTGAAGTCATAGTTTGTACATCTATTGTTGCCGAGGGTCGAGAGTTATGTATGACTAAAAGAGTTTTGAGGGTACCTAGGACTAAAACTAGGCTACATGGACAATTTGAGGTGCTAGGTATGTCTATAGAACCCATGTTAGTAAGTTTTGAGATTCATTTCAATATTTTTGAAACAGGACTTTGTACAGATGCCAAACTACTATACTTATGGAGAGGGCTCTTACAGAGCTTTTAGGTCAAGTGGCAAAAATATGAAGAGGAAACTACAAGATTACAATGCATTTTGAAAAGAAATAAAACGTCAAAGGCAAAAACAACTACACCAAAACTTTAAGTATGGTGGATAACAACAAGATGAATCTAAACAACACCATTTCATAACCGACTTTTTGAGAAATGCAAGCTGGTTCTTTCCAAGGCACCTCAGAATTAGAGATGGTCTTGAGCCTACTATGTTATGAAAGGCAGACAAAGGTCTATCATTTTCTTACACGTGAGAAAAATAGGTAAAGGTAGCTCGTCATTTTTTTCATCTACACGGAACTTCTCAGCACATTATGTAGTTGCTAAGAAGCCCAATGACAATTAATTTAACTTAGACTTAAATTTTAGTAGTATTCATTCATTTTAAACCATGTAATAGAGGACCATATTTATTATTCTATCAATGTGATTCATTAAATTTGACCCTAATAAATTTCAGTTTTTAGACAAATGTAACTAATTCACTTTGTAAATGCTTGAAAATATTTTTTGAAAACCTTAAAAATACTCCGTTCTGTCATTATATGCATGTGCATTGGATGGGTGAAATTTCAAAAAAATGCAAACTTCATCCATGCATTTCTTATTCGTTGAAATTCTATTTATCAAGTATCATAATACCATTCCAGAATCACATCAACAAGCTCCACCATGTTTTTAGAAAAATATCAACCTTAAAAGTCAAGCCCTAAAAATCAACACACATTAGTCAATAACGAAAACTCACAATCAATGTATCTCTTCAATTGTGTCTCCATGTACAAAAGTGATCGCACCAATCGGATTACACACATAAAAAATAAAGGGTAAATACAATTGTTGGTGCATAAATCACACGCATTCGGATCCATGTTGCATGATTTTTTTGCCAACCCAGGTCATCACCTTTGACCCCATGAGTTTCTACTTTTATACTAAAGTAATCAATCCACCTATAGGAGCTTCCAAATGCTTTCCAAAATTTGGAAGGCATTCTCCACTTCAACTTTGTATGCATGCGCAATAAGCGGATGCAGTTTGAAATGTCTAATCATAGTATTGCGCCTCATTCCGAAATTCTGCAATCGATGCCCACCATGTAGGCCCTTCGAGCTTAAATCGTACTTTCTCGTGCAGAAGTTGATATGCACCATGGCATTACTAAGTATTAGGTTTTGAACAACGCCATCCAGAATACTATGTATTACGCTCTTCATTTTCAAACATGTATCACGCTTCCAAACATGTATCATGCTCTCCAAACATGTATCACGCTCTCCAAACATGTATGACACTCTTCATTTTCAAATCCGCATCTAAATACAATGGACACATGAAGTTCCTAGAATCTAAACTTCATCTATGCATGAAGTGTTTGGTTGCCAAGTGCTACACCATTTCGGAAACCCTAAGTTGCCACCCACACATATTGGGATGAAAGTCGACCTAAAAGTCAAACTTGATAAAGTTGAAACTTTGGTTAAGTAAGGTCAACCTTATATCTTACAAGCAACAGCGGTCCTCGAAAATGATAGAATGGGTGGGTCCAATCTAAAAAAGATTTTAGATATGTTGTTATTCATAGGAATACTCTTCTAATTTTCTAAAACTTAAACCCTACTATTCTTAAATCCTAAATCCAATAAAAATGACATTTTGAGCAATTTAAATAATAATTTCTAATAGCAAATTTGACAATTAATTCCATTTTGCAACTGGCTAGGCTACTTTAGTTTTGCATAGACCAGCGCTCACTAATCTAATAAAGCTAGTCTTGTGACATAGAGTACATCTTTATGTACTAATTTTGATTCTATAGGAATCCAAAGCAAAGTTGCAAAATGCAGATTCAACATAAAATCAAAGAAGTTGTAATAGGAAAAAGGTAACAAAAACCAAAACAAATTTGAGTTAAACAATAGAGAGCTTGTGGACCATTACAAAAACAATTAGACTACAATCTAGATATTGTCTTCGCTAGAATAGAAGGTGTTGGATATGGTTTGCAATTCATATTTCATTTGAAAGTTAGAATTTTGTAAACATTTTATTAATATGTTTTGTTACTTGGTATTTTTTATAAAATAAAAATAAAATTAGTATGTAATTGTTTCAGCTTAAAAATTCTATTTGATTCTTTCTAAATACTTATTAGCACTAATTACTTATATAAGTTAAAACAAAATCTTGGAGTCAAACACTTGTGGTATATTTACAAAAGTATTTAAGGTATATTTTTATGTAATTTTAAATCATCATTTTACATTTTTTGCAATATTCATATAGATTGCTAAAAACCACAAGAAATGATGAAGATGAAGGCCTTCTAAATGAGAACCATTAATGAAACGAAGATAAAGATAAAGGACCTTTTAAAATAACTAAGGACTCTTTTTGAAACATAGTTAGTTACTCAACATTGTTTAGGGCAAAATAATAAAATGGATGAATAAAATGTATTACATATGATGAGAGGTGAATGAAAAAATTAATGTACATCAATGAAGATGATATAAACCAATAATGTATTGATTATGGAATGGAAGTTTGAAGCCAAAATTTCAAAGATATTATATACATTGTAGTGATTTACATATTAGATTAGAGGAGAACCACACCAATAAAAACACTAAGTTGTTTCAGCATACTGTAATCTAACAAATCTTCTTTGTTAAAAATATCATATTTTATTTAAAAATATTTTTTTATTAAAATTTGATATAGGCCTTGAAGGCAAGAATTCACCCTTCATTTTGGATGCACTTAATTTAGCTAACTTGAACCAAGTCAAACCATGCAGTTTTAAATTTAAAAATTCTAACCCTCAAATAGCCGCGAGTCCTATGTTCAAAGAAGTTGGGGCCAATTTCAATCTCTAGGCCAATCACAAGGGACGATTTGAGTCTTCTTAAACCTCTAAACACTTAAATGACCAAAAATTGGTTGATCTCATTGTTTCAAGCTTAGTAACTCTCATCTAAATAACCTTTTTTATCCAATTTTTCTCAATGTTATAAAATTATAAGGAATTTATGAATATTCAATAATGAAATCTTTAAATAGTAATTACATGAAAATAAATATCTTTTTTAAGTTCAAAACATTTATGTTGTATTCTTAAAATTTTGATTCCTATGATGATTTTTATTGCATTTGAGATAAACTAATGAATTCTAATTCAACAAATACTATTTTTAGTAAAATTTAAAATATTGAAAAAGTACTATAATTGAGTGATTTATAGTTGGTATATGTTGAAAGGGTATTATTGTGGCTCCTTGATTTTCCACAATTTTAGGTTTTTCATCATATCTTTGAATTAAAACATACTTTGTAATCACAATAATTGTAAGAGAAGGTTCTTGATTTTTATATACGTTTATAGTAAATATTTCATAATTTTTAAGTATAAACTATATTTGATATGAATTCTCATTAGTTGTTTTGATTTGAAATTTTACACAAATTACATATTAAAACCAGTAATTCTGAAAATTATTATTTGTAGACAACATGCGGATTCATGTAGGGAAGATTAAAAATCTATATTTTTCGTTATTGACAGTAGCATCCATACGGTTGAAGCATCCATAGCATCCGTGGTCATAGGTTCAGGCATTTGGGGGTTCAAGGGTTTTGGTACGAAAGCTCTGAGAATCTACGAACAAAGCCGGAGTGATTGTAGACTCGTGGTAACAACCAGCCTAGAATTTTATGCTAAAACCCGGTTGAAAGGGTTGATTACATTAAGTGCAAAATCTAAAATGCTGAAGTGCACTGCATCCTTGCTGAGTAAAACATTTTATAATCCAGGATATAGTAGTGCTATCAATGATTCAGTGTCACGAACAAGGGCATCCATCCTACAAATAGCAACTACAAAAACCATTTAAAAGTTCAGAAAACGATAAATCCAAATGCTCGGTAATGCAGTAATGGAAGAATTAGGGGAGGAAAAATGGATACAAAGAATATGAGCTCTATTTTAATCGAAGGCTTGATGGAGATCAAGCTATGAAGAAACATTTATGTATATGCACAAACACAAGCACTTGTACACAAAAATTTAGAGTAATGCCTAAATTCAACTGCTGTAATAATGCTTGAAGACAGAGCATAGTTGGAAAACAACCAAACTAACACGTAGGACATGCAATGAACACTTCCTCTTAACCCTTCTGTTTCAAAGTAATCTTGTCTCCTAGGCTCAGGGCGATACCCTGTGTCTTACTCCTGATTCGAATGTAACCTCCCAACTTACCATCCGGTTGTTTCTCAACGCTGACATTAACCAAAGCATCTTCTCCAAACACGCTCTTAGCATAGAGATTTGCAGCAAGGAACCCACAATCCCCTTCCAACGCGGACCTGTTCATTACAAGCAAAAATAAGCAGGTCCAAATGAGTACTGGAGTACCTTCCCCGACATGGACTATTTGATTGCAAGATGGCACTCAATCAAGAAAAGCCTTTATCGTCTTACCACAGTGCTCACTGAAATGCAGAGAGGTCTTAGATAAAGCAGGCAGAATTTCAGATGCAGGTTGTAGATATTGAAGAGGATTTGTAATAGCAACACGTATTAATCTAAAAATCCAACTTTGCAGAAGTAAACAGATTGGTACCATCCCAAGTAAGGTTCCGCTAAACCAACCCACGGCTCTATGTCTTTACTGCCTGAATGACAATTTACAATTCACGGAATTAAGAAAATATCTGGGGAAAACGGTACTTACGGAGGGGTGAGGCACTTCATATTCGTTGAAGCGACGACATGGTCCAGAAATTCTTGCACATCTTGAATATTAGTATTAACAGCGACCTACAAACAAAACCGAGCCACAATTCAGTTCCAGTGTCGTGACCAACAGATTACGGTGCTCTGAGGTCGAAGGGAGACCTAAGACAACTTGCACAAAGTTCCAAGATATTAGAAAAGTCATGCAATGACGCTCGAAGAAAATCCGACGTTTCATGAGAAACACTAATCATAAAGCACTAAAGTTCACATAAGAATGCAACTTCAACTCCCAGAACCACCATGGCTACTTTTTGTGACGTATATCTGAAAGAGTTGTAGTAACATAAGCTACTGTTGGAGGGAGGGCGCCATGAGATTACCTTGTTTTCCCATTCAAATTCAGCCCACATGTTTCTGAATACAACGTCTGCACAGGATGCTGGTGAGATGTAATCCATGATGTCAATGTGGATATCGTTCAATACAACGACATTACGGTCCAACGCACTGGTAGTCTCGTAGACAATATTTCCAAAGATGACTCCTGTTTCTGTTGAGGACACTTTGATATTGGCCTTGATCTGCTTGCTTGCTTGAGGTGCCAAAGCATAATTTTGTGGGCGTTCCACTAATTTCAGATCTCCCATAGTTGCCAACTCTAAGCACAGATTCTGTAACGTCTCGGTAGTGCGGTTAACAACTGTCACATCCAACACTATGTCATACTGGTGGACTGTCACGTATGCTTCTGCATATACTGGATCACTGAAACCGGTGAGCTGCAAAACTCTGTTCAGATTCCTATCAGTGTCGCCATCCTTGCTCATTTCCCCTGTTGCACGCTTGAGATCCGTCTGGACCTCATCCTCAAGCTCCAGCTGGCTCATACCCTGACATAACAAGAAAAGGAAACTCAGCCACAAACCAGACTTATTACTGTGACGAGCTAAACTTGGTATTTAAACATATTCAACACAGGATTATGTTCAAATACATATCAAGATTCACTCATGACTAGAAATTTCAAACGCGATTGGGCATATGATGCATACCTTTCTGCTTTTGAGGTGGTAGAAATCAATAAGATCATCTGGCTGTGCGTAGGACACCATGGCCTTGGCCTTCAAATCCTCATTTTCACGATCTTGTTTTTCCTTGAGCATCACTACAAAACTGTCATGGCAGTACTTAAGCCACACAGTCCGGATCACATCATCTGGGCTAGACAGAAGTCTGATGCAAAGAGAGATCCTATCATACGAGTCCTTGTCTATGGGGTGGGGCAGAACAGATGACTCTCCAAGTCTTAACATTGACACCAAAATCAGCAGAACTTCAGCCTTGGTCTTGTTCAAGGCTACGGCAGACGGCTGAGCCTCTTCCATGCGCATTACAAGTTTGGTCAGAGTAGCGGACACCACAGCTCCTAAGAAAAAGTCTCCAGTTAGTAGAATAGCCCTCAAATTTGAAGCAGGGTTGGAAGATGCGGTAGACACAGACAAAGGACCTGCGGTCTCAGCCACGGCACTCTGTGTGGCATATGTCCCATCTGCTAAGACGGCAGGGCGTTTAGAAGAAGCACTCGACACGTTGATTGGCGCAGGACCCTTGTTTCCAGAAGCTTTGTTGTCACCTGCGACATTCGCATCACTTTCTTCGGCCGCAGAGAAGAAGGGCATGTCTCCCAAAGACTGCTTGATTACCGCGATACCGTTCTCAATTTCCTGCAAGGATACTGAGTACTCGCCAATGATCCACAGCGCGCACGTGCAGACTCGAGATGACCTAATCTGGTAGAATGTGTCTAAAAGTCTGAACATAATCGACTCTCTCAGCTTAGGATTTGTTTCGGTAATCTCCCTCACAAAGAACACCACATCAAGCGCCGAAGCGACGTTGGAATCTCCAAGGAAGTCCATAAGCAGGTGCACAACTGTGCTAGCAACTTCTGGGAACTTCAGAGCACAGGCATGGATAGCTTGCACCAGCATTTGCCTGTACTCTCCAGACTTCTCGAGCTCCATATTCTGCGTCTTCACGACTTCTTTCTTGAGAGTCATCACAACCTCGTCAATGTTTCGTGGCGTGATAAGATCTAAAGCAATGTCCAGTGTCTTCCGCCGAATATCGAGATTAGGACTTGAAAGAGCACGAAGAACATCCATAACCATATCCACCATAATTTCTCTGTGTGCAGCCTTAAGCTCTGTGAGGCGGTCCAGAATGATAAGCTTCACATTGTTATCACTCTGTGAAAGCAGCAGCTGGCAATAACAATTTCCAGCAGCTCTAATAGCAGTCGGGGCAGAGGACAAAGACACCAAAGCGCCTGCGCACTCGTACATCACAGCTGCAGATGTAGACGACAACAACAGAATCACGATCTTGATATATTTGCCTTTCTCGGCCGGGTTCGACCGGCACACCTTCCTCACAAGCTCCAACACTACCATCTGAAGAATATCGCCCCAGGAAGACACGTTTTCCAAATGATTCAAGAGATAATTCACCGCCCGGTCTTGCGCACAAGTATACAACATCAAAAACGCGTTGCGACGAGCCGACAGATCCTGCTCACTGACAAGCAACTTCTCGATCATCTCCGGCGCATCCACAAGCAGATGCTCCCCCTGCGGCAGATTGTAGATCGCGGTCATCGCCAAGATAGCGTTCCGCCTAACAAACGCATGACGATGCTCCAAGTTCGTCAATATCGACGGGATCAACGGCTCAATAAGCTCCGCTTCCTTCAACCTCGCAAGAAACCGCAATGTCACCCCCCGAATATACTCGTTCGGGTGCTGCAAGTTATTCCGCAGGTTCTGACAAATCAGAATCATCTCCGGCAAGATCTTCCCCTTGGCATCCGTCTTGTCGATGATCTCCAAATACAACAGCAACAGCTTCTGTATCGTATGATCCTCCGACGGCAACACGTACCGCACTATCGTAATGAACAACGTCGGCAACGTCTCCCCGTTCAACAACAACATCACCGCCTTCTTCATCGCGTCCACCTTCAGCTCCACATCATGCCCCTCCAGCTGCTCCTTGATCTCGTTCGCCAGCGCCGGCGTCCCCTTATCAAAATGCACCAACAAGGTACACGTCTTCTCCATCGCGCCCGCCGTTCCTCCCCTCCCTCTCCCTCCCTCTCAACCCTCACACAACCTCAATACCCTAACCCTCCCCTCTCTAAACATCCATCAAACACCACCTGCTCACACACACCCCCGCATCAGATCTAGCTCACTCCAAAACGCTCCACACTACACCAAACGAAACAAAACTTACACGCACTAAAACCGCGCAGGAACGGGGTCCGATGCACATACCTGGATGCGAAATGTAGTTGGCGAGCGACGCAGATCGGGCGATGGAGTGGAGCTTGCGAGACGGGGAGCGAAGGTGAAAAGAGCCCGAGAAATGTCTTTCGCTAGGGTTTGGGGCGCGCGTGACGTCGTGGCCTTATAGTCGTGGACCCGTGTGAACGCGGTCCCTGACTGAGTGAGTAGTGAGTAGTGAGTAGTGAGTAGTCGTCAATTATTGATTTCCATGCTTCTGAGTGAGTGGGACGACTTGGCTTTGGTAACGATGGTTGTGTGAGAAGTTAGAAGTTGGGGAGCCTAATATTCTTAAGTTTCTAAACTTAAAAGTACACTTATCTTTTACTTTATGAACTTAAAATATATTATCTTTTACTTTATGATCTTAAAAATGCATGTACCAATCAATTTGTTTCTAAAATGATTATTTCATTAATTCATGATGTTGTGCTCTTTACATTTTTTTTAATTTTCCTTTTAATATATCCTTGTCAAAAACTCAACTTCCTTTCTAAGTTTTGTCTTTTATCTTATTTCATCTAAATTTGGAGCTTATGATTTCATTCAATAATTCATTATTTTGTGCTCTTTAGATTTCTTTTCTTTTCTTTTTAATATATCCTTCTCAACAACTCAAGTTCCTTTCGAAGTTTTGTCTTTATTGTATTCCACCTTCTAAATTTGGAGTTTATAATTTCATTCTCTAATTCATGTTGTTGTGCACTTTCGTCTTTTATTTTTTATTTTTGATATGTCCTTGTCATCAACTCAATTCTTACTTTTGTGCACTAGAGTTTTAATTATTTTTTATTTTTAATATATCAACTCTAATCAACTCAATGTTTTTTTGGAATTTCAGAATTTAATTCATTAGATTATGCGGTTTTGCACATTTTTTATTTTTATTTTTTATTTATTGTTTAATTATATATATATATATACAGTCAAACCTTGATAAGTGTTAACGGTTGGAAGCATACTTTTTGTTAACACTTAGGGAATAGTAACACTTATCTTATACTTTATGAACTTATATTATACTTTATGAACTTATATTTTACTTTATGGACTTATCTTTTACTTTGTCTTTTACTTTATGAACTTAAAATATATGATCTTTTACTTTATGATCTTAATAATACATGTACCAATCAATTTGTTTCTAAAATAGAAACTAAAAACTATTGCTTGACCTCAAAGTTATCTCTCTTCAAACTATGGTTCTTACAAAAGTCCCTTTTTAGAAAGTTATCACATATTGAGGTAAAATTAACAAAGTCAGGAGCACAACATTACATAACACTTAACACATAACACTTACTAGTCTTAATTTTAAGGGAGCAAAAATTTCCATAACACATATAGAGTTTTCACACTTATCGAGGTAACACTTATCGAGGTTTGATTATATATATATATATATATATATATATATATATATATATATATTTAAATTATCCTTGTCATGATCTTAATTTGCTTTCTCAGCTTCGTTTTTTATTTTATCTTATATTAATTTGGAGTTTTTAATTTGAGGGTGATCATCGACACCAGAGGCAATACATTTTATTAATCATAAAAAATTAGACAATAATTTGAATTTTGGGTTTCTATAGCTTAGCATTCAAACGTACAGTTTGGCAAGAAAAAAATCATAATAACTAATATTTTGTGTTCCTTCTTATGTTTGCATTTTTTTTCATACGTTTTTTTTGAAACCATATCATCTTCTCAATGGCTAAATCACCTGTTGACTCGGGTATGAGAGAGCGGTAGCCGAGAGGTCCAGTAGTTTAGTCGAAGGTCGAGGAATTGACATCGGGTAGGGGAGTAGAGTTCCAGAGAGCTGTTCTCGAGAGGTTTCTCACTTCGCCGGTGTTGACACATGTGTTGCTGGAGAGTGTTTTAAAGCGAAGAGAATACGAACAGTGTAGGGTTGTGTGCAATAGTTTAGGGAGTGCATGGTCTAATCTGAAGTACGCAAAAGGGAAAGATCATCGTGTAGCGCGGAATGTGTTAGAAGCCGTAGTGATCTCGTTGGAGGATGCGGACTATGTGGAGGTTGCGGCAACGTGTGTGGGAATGAATAAGCGAACACTCCGGCGCGGCGTACTTCGGCGTAGCTCACTTAATGCAGGTGTACAGGGTGAAATGTGGGCAATGAGCGGACGCGGAAGAGAAGCGATGCCCTGCAGCAAGCCGTGATTGATGCGGTGGTGGCGTTTTGGACGGAAGAAACGTGCGTCAGTCCATCCAAGAAAGATGTTTGCCGTGAAAGGATCGGGGTCAACAAATTTATTTCCCATGTTGGGCACTGGTTGGAGACCAGTCAGGTTTGTGTACAACATATGAACCCCTGCTTGTGCCGTGAGGTTGGTACTTTTGTCAAGCTTGTTTGTAAAACTTGGTGAGAGGTTTCGAAGGTGTGGTAGTGTTTGGAGTGTCTTGGCATTTTTGGGCTTTTGTATTCCCGTGTTTTATTTATGTTGGTTGTCCAATTTTGGAAGTGAGGACCAGGTCAGCAAAAAATGTGGAACTGGAAGGTGGACGTACATTTGTGTGACCTTTGAATTAAATAGTCCGTATGGTGTGCATTTTATCATGTGTCTTCATAGTGAGGTTAAAGAACTTGGATTGATTAAGTGAGAATCAATGGTGTTTGACATTCTGATGAACAATTGACATGAAAATTACATTACTGATCATTTAAATAATATTTAAGAACATTGTGGCTCTCCGAATGTGTGTTTGCCTTCAACGTAAATAACATCCAAGACTGCAAAAGAGTGACATGCTTGTGAATATGAGGATGCTGGAGGACCAATTGGATTGACGATGTGTGGATTAATGTGTAGCGTATTGCTCTGGTAGATAGTTCTTGAAAGATAGTCGAATTATTCCATGCCTTCAATCACTTGTTTGTCGATTGGCTCAATTAGTTGTCTCGAATGAGGACACTCTCAGGTGTGCAACAATGCTCTCCTATTCCGTTCTTTCAAATGCGATTGCTGATGAGATGTTTAGGAAAAGCATTACAGTTCAGAGTTGTGTGAACCAAAGTTTTGTTCCTTATGTGTTTGTCGACCTTTTCTAAGTAGACATTGGACTAATCAGCTGTGTTGTCTATGAAGAGAACATGAGTATGTACTTGTTCCGGCAACAAGTTAAGGATCTTGCTTCCGAATTACAGTTCCGGATCAGAAGTAGGGTTTAGGGTTGTTTTGTGGAGGCGTCCCCCGTTCACGTCTTGTATATTCCAAGATTGCACTGATCTGGGACCGGACATGGGCCTTTTTTATTTTCCAACGTTCTGATTGTAAATGTCTTGATTGTCGGTGTTTGTTACCTGGCCAGACCTCGGCAGTCAGGGGCACCAAGGCGGTGCAAACTAGCAGTGCATAGCTAGAAAATAGGAAAATAGAAAGTATAAGCAGGGTAGTTAGAAAGGAACAGACACTCTTCATTTTCTGGTAGTTGAGTCGGATCAGAGTCTAGGTCACTTGGCCGCCGTTTTGTATCAGAGCGCTGCTCTTGGAGACCTTGGCGCTCCACCTTTACTAAAGACTATTCCTTGCTGAAATCCCCGTGCTCCCTGTAATTGCTTCTCGTTATGACTGTCTCCCTCTTTGACAATACTGACTATGTATGTTTGCAACCCTAGATAGACCAGCTTGTCTTTCCTTTGCTTCTGTTCTTTCGTGGGTTCTCACAATCCTCAGAATTCCTTGGCTGCCTTGGTGTGTCTGCAACAATTAAGTAACAGACACCCACACTCACACACGCTCACACGCTAACGGAAGGATTCCTTGCCCTGAACCTAACCTCGAGGCTCTCCACGGTTGCCTTCTGTTCTCTTCCTCAACTGCCTGGGTCCGCGACTAGGGAACTCGTAACCTCTATGACCATGGCTCCACGGTCACGCGTATAACCACTTGCTACTGGTTAGTGACTCAGTCCCCGATATTCCCACTAGCCTGGCTCCTAGCATCTCCATGGTGTAACCTCGACTAACATTTTGGCGACCATGCTGGGGATGGAATGCTGAGGACAAGCTAAGTCTTCCTAGAAACTCCTTTAAGGTCACCATGCCTCCCCGAAAGCTCCCCTTGGAGCGGATTAATGAAGCGGAAGAAGCCGCCAACCAAGAAGATCCAGAATCTACAAAAGAATTCCTAGTATGGATGAGACAACAAATGACTGACTTGGTAACCAAGAATGAAGCCACTAATGCCAAGTTAGAGTTACTCAGTGCTCAGTATCAAACCCTCCAAGACAGTAGAACTCATGAGGCCATTCACACCACACCTCAAGCCTCCGAAGCTATGCCAGAAGCTATAAGGTCTGCCACGCTCACTAGAGAAAATCACACGGCTGCCACAGTTCCTAGTCAAGGTGACATGAGTAAAAACACCAAGTATCCCAAGATTCCCTACCCGGTGTTCGATGAATCAGGGGACCCGGATTGGCACGTCAGGCGATTTAAAGTTATCGCACGAACGAATGGGGTCAGTAATACCGAAGATCTTCAAAACATTTTCGGAACTACACTCCAAGGAAATCATATCAACTGGTACATTGATTTTGAAACAGAGCACTCTCATGCAACCTGGGAAGACATGGAACGCAGTTTTCTCCACAAGTTTAGAAAACTGAAAACCAATTCAGAGGTCCTACGAGCTCTAGGGAGTATTACTCAGGACAAAAATGAACCGGTAGATAAATTTTATGATAGGTTCAAACAGCTCGCGGATAAATTAAGTCAGCGTCCTGAAGAGGATTATCTCTGCGAATGGTTCAAGAAAGGGCTGTTACCCTGGATACAGCAAGGTATCGTAATCCGAGGAGTGAAAACCCTGCAAGACATTGTAACCGCAGCAAACGATATTAGCAGGGAGTTAGGGGCCCTAAATAGAACCCAGGCGCCCCTATTACCGTTACCAAACTTACGAACAGATACTCGACCCCCACTAACTCCTTGCTCCAGTTGTGGAAAAATACACGGAGGCCGTTGTTGGTATGCCAATACTACAGCCCGCAATGACGATACCCGTCGTCCTCGTCCCGCCACGGCAGCCATGTATCCTGAAGAAGTAAACGTGGATGCCTTCCAGCCAACCCGAGGTGACGCTTGCTGGGAGTGTGTTTCCCTGGAACATCGCCGGAGGGACTGCCCGCAGTTACACCACCGTTGGGTCCAATACCGCTCCAACCCAGGAAAGCCGGGAACCATGGATAATCAAACAACTCAAGGAACATAGAGACGAGGCGGTGTTACTCTCACGGAAGTCCATGGAATAGAAACCAACGTTTCTACAATCAGTACCGCCGTGGTTACTACCCGGTCCAAGGGCACCCCAGACAAACACGTGGTTGAAACTCGAAAACCATTTGCAGATAATCATTGGGAGAGGTTACATAGGATCCGGCAGGACTTACAAGACGGATTAGAACGCTCCCAGAACCCCCTGCAATTACAACAAATTCTTGATGACACCAATGTCACGATCACGTTGTCCAAGCTAATCAAGTTAAGCCCAGAACTTCAGAAATATCTACAACAAACTGCAGTGCCCGAAGGATCGATCAACCCAGAAGTGATTGAAGTTAATGCCACCACACTAGATCCAGATGCCGCAGTAATACATTTACAACTAGGAATCCATGAATTAACAAATGTGTTAGTA
This sequence comes from Ceratodon purpureus, assembly GCA_014871385.1. Lineage (NCBI taxonomy): Eukaryota > Viridiplantae > Streptophyta > Bryopsida > Pseudoditrichales > Ditrichaceae > Ceratodon > Ceratodon purpureus. The sequence goes on along the minus strand of CM026423.1, from coordinate 16,465,599 downwards.
GATGGAGGATCTGGAGTTAATGTTATGAGCAATCATTTGCAAAAGCAGCTGGGACTACCATCACCCAAGTTGGCCAGCTTCATCTTACGCATGGCAAACGATGCCTCTGTCACACCCTTGGGTATATTGTCCACTGTTGCTATTACTACACACGGTATCTCGACTCCAGCCACCTTTGTCATCATTGATATGCCACATACTAGTAATTTCCCTGTCATCCTTGGAAGACCATGGTTAAGGGACATGAACGCTATCCATGATTGGTCAAGGAATCAGATTAGAATCCACCGCCAAGGAAGAACCGTGGTTATACCAGTGGATAGCTGTATCACTCGAGCCAAAGCTGATCAAATTAGGCACACGGCAGGAACAAGCTGGATAGTTGGGCTTTCTCCAACACAAGAGGCCTTGGTATTCCAGGCCAATCCTGATTTGATTCCCGTGGCAGAAATACACCTGGCTAGCATGATAGCCGAGCAGGAAAAAATGGATATACCTCCACACTTCTCTCAAGAAACTCAGGAAACAGTCACCGTAAATGCAGTACCTGCAAACCAAGCCTTACAAAGAGAAGTAGTTACTGGATGGTCCCATGGTGCCAAGGACAAGGTTGAGTTAGTAAACTTAGGAACCTCAGAAAATCCCAAGTACCTCAAAATCAATGCAGATGCACCAGAACAAATCAAACAGGCCGCGATATCCTTGTTTCACGAATACCAGGACATATTTGCATGGGGACATGAGGATCTAAAAGGGATACCATCCACCATAGCAGAACATACAATTGACCTGGTACCTAACGCTACCCCGGTGCAACAACGAAGGTACAGAATGAACCCGAATTATGCAGTAAGGGTCAAGGAAGAACTAGACAAATTATTGAAGGCCAAGTTCATTTCACCAGTAGACTCTGCCCCTTGGTTGTCACCCATGGTAATCATCCCCAAGAAGAATGGAACATTAAGGATTTGTGTGGATTTTCGCAAATTAAACGCGGCTGCCAAGAAAGACCATTATCCCCTGCCCTACATGGAAGAAATCATTGATGAAGTAGCCGGTCATGAGATGTATTCCTTTTTAGACTGCTTCTCCGGTTATTACCAGGTAGCCATGGCTGAGCAAGACAAAAACAAAACGGCTTTCTCCACGGAATGGGGTCCCTATCAGTTTGAAAGGATGCCTTTCGGGGCCAAGAATGCACCCATGACTTTCCAACGCGTCATGGAATTGGTTTTTCGACCTTATTTAAAAAGATTCTTCCGCATTTACTTAGACGATGGAACGGTTTATGGGAAAATTCAGGACCATATCTCCCAACTACGGCAGATATTCAATGCCTGTCGAGTTAATGGAGTTAGTCTAAATGCCGAGAAATGTATGTTTCTGTTTTTTGCGGGAGTTATTTTAGGCTACATCGTATGCAAGTATGGCAAGCTCCCTGATTCCGAGAAAATTAAAGATATCCTGGAGATCACTCCACCCACAGATCAAAAAGGCATACAACGTCTCTTAGGCTTATCCCAATTCAACAGGATATACATAGAAAAATTAGCGCATATTACTGCCCCGATTACCGCGTTAAACCATGCCAGATATAAGTATCCGCAGGACTGGACCTCGGAAGCCCAGGCCGCCTTGGAGAAAATTAAACTAGCTTATTCCCAGGCTCCCATTCTCATCGCTCCTGACTGGTCCAAGCCATTCCATGTTCATACAGATGCTTCTAACATTGCTGTAGGCGTAATGTTAGCCCAGAACTTAACTGGAAAATATGACCAACCCGTGGCGTACGCCAGTCGTCTGCTAAATCAAGCAGAAAAGAATTACTCTACAACCGAAAGAGAAGCCCTGGCCATGATTTATGCTGTGAAAAAATTCCGACATTATTTACTGGGAAACAAGTTCCGTTTTATGGTCGATCATCACAATCTATCATACTTGGTCAATCAGCCCTTGGTCACAGGGCGAGTAGCTCGATGGATAATGATTCTCCTTGAATACGATTTTGAGGTGGTTTATGTACCAGGAAAACGCCACATCGTGGCTGACTATTTATCCAGGGATTCCAAGGCCACCGAGGAAGGCATTGACGATTCCTTCAATGAACCGTATATACAAACTGCTAACCTTGAAATTGACATTCCCCATGACTGGCGTGGTGACATCATCCGTTATTTAACCCAAGGTATCACACCCCATGATCTCTCCGGTACCAGGAAAGTTAGTTTTGTACGCACAACATTACCATATACTGTGGTCCAAGGTCAACTCTATCGCCGCGGCCCTGACCATGAAACACGTCTTTGCGTACCCACGGGGGAGGAACAAAATCTAATAGCCATTCTTCATGACGGCCCAACAGGGGACACCAAGGGCTCGAAACCACGATAAAGAAAATTTTAACTGCCCGCTATTGGTGGCCAACGCTACACAAGGACATTCAGGATTATATCAGAAACTGCCATGCATGCCAGGTTTCCACGACTAATTTCCAGTATCAAGGCCGCGTTCCATTAAAATCGATTCCACCATTAGGTCATTTCCAACGTTGGGGTCTGGATTTTGTTGGTCCCATTAAACCAGCAACCCGGCAGGGTTACAAATATATCTTGGTTTCCACGGATTATACAACCAAGTGGGTCGAGGCTAAACCGTTAAGGACTAAGACGGCTATGGTCACTGCGTCATTTATATATGAGAACATTATCACACGTTTTGGATGCCCCTTGGAAATCATCTCGGTCCAAGGTAGCCACTTTGTAAATGCAGTGATCGAGGACCTCTTGGATAACCACATCATAAAACACAGGACCAGTACCGTCTATTATCCACAGGGGAATGGCCAGGCAGAATCAACAAATAAAACTTTGATCAATATGTTGAGAAGATTTATTCATGCTAACCAATCTGATTGGGGGGACTGCCTACCCGCAGCCTTATGGGCCTACCGTGTTGCAACCAAGACAGCTACCCAAGTCAGTCCGTTTGAAATGGTTTATGGGACTCAGCCTCTCCTGCCTACGGAGTATGTAGCACCTACCTTTAACTCCTTGCAACCCAAGGATTATAGTCCGCACCGAGTCTTGGCCGCACGTATCCAAGATATCCACTACCTGGAAGAAGTCCGGGCATTTGCCACCAAAAATATTATACACAAACAAGAGGCAAGTGCACGCTATTTTCAGTCCACCAAGCCTCCCAGGATTTTTCAAAAAGGTGACCAGGTTTTGTGGTGTCCCCGGGATCCCAAACTGAGGAAAACAAAATTTGAATCATATGGTACGGACCGTATAGAGTACAATTAGTGTTACCCAACAATACAGTTCTTTTAGTAAATAGTGAAAAATACGACAACCATGCAACAATTGTCAATTCCACAAAGCTAAAAAAATACCATTCGGACAATGTTATTACTGCCCCTACCCTTAGCCTCGGGGAGATCTATAAAACCTTAGCAGCCGAGGCTCAAGCTAGCACGGATGCTTTGGAACACCCCCAGCCAGCCAGACCCATGGACAGCATGGAACCCATGGACAACACAGAACCCATGGACAGCATGGAACCCACGGTGGTCCATGTCAGCCTAGTCCACGTCAGCAGCCAAGATGCCACTAACTACCTTAGAAGTCCCATTGATGGGACAAACCCGACACTCTCTAGACTCCGCATCATGGGGCTGCAGCCGCCACGATCCACGCCCACAACCCATCATTCCCATGGATACCCAAACATCAACCTCGGCTGTCCATGGAATTCTGTCTCTGTCCCATCTCCGCCGCCAAGGGCGGATCTGTTCTCTCACAGCCCCCAGCAGTCTGAATCCTTGCCCAACAGGCCCCTTCCCCTTCCATCTTCTTCAACCCTTTGTGTAGTTCCCAGCCCAGCTATTGTTGCTTGGGCATACCTCCACGCAGCCTCACGTTACTCTCCCTCTCTCCACTTCCACGCCATTCTGCAATCACACACACGAGAGTTAGAACCCATGGAACGCCGCAAGCTGCACCCGCCCTTCCATGTCCCGCGCATGATTATGGAGTGGAAGCGCAAGCCGGATCTTATCTGGGCTACCAAGGTGGGGCTCATCAAGTATTGGACCCTGCTCGAAGGCAAGGTCAACACCAAACACTGCACCGAGTTCGTGAAGTCCATGCGCACAAGGAGCGAGGACGAGTTGTACCCTTCGGGCGAAGTAGAAGGCATTCTGGTACAATTTTCCGCCCGCTATCTACATGTGTTCTTTGGCTGGGATGGCTTGGGCGTCACGGGCTGGAACAAGGCCAGCAGCTTCACACAACCAGACATCGCGGCCCGCGTTGGAGACCTCCAGCCCACGAAACACGGCAGGTACGATGTGTTTGCTTTGGGTAATCACATGTTAGATCCATGGTTCTCTCGGATGCGCGGAGTATTGTCGCAGGTATATTTTCAGAATAATTGCAATGGCATCTTGCCAGAGCAACTATCCCTACTTCTCTTGGCAGACCAGGGAGAAAAGATAAACTGGGGCATGATGGTTGAAGAGAATTTCCGCATTCAACTCCGAGCTCATCGCCAGGATCCGGAGTACTCCAGCCCTGTAGGCCCTTTCCTCACATCCTATATTGCACATTACCTGCCGTTTCACCGCAGGCAGGGCCGCCCACCTCTCATGGGTACCTTCATCGATGTGCAAAGAGAAATCGCTGCAGCTGCAGTCCGTGACCCTGCTCTTCCCGGCCCCAGCAAACGACCTCGCAGCTCCGAGCCACCGCGTGAAGGAGATCCACTTGTGCCATGGGGACCGCAGGCCACGAAGTTCCACACACAGAGCGCGGCCTTCTCCGATTGCGTGGGGGAGATGCTGCAGCTGGTCCACACTATGGAGCAAGAAAAGGAGGCTCTCGTGGCAGAACACAGGGAGGTCGAGGAGCGATACAAGCGCAAGGCAACTATGGCAATTCAGGGAGCCCGCGAACATACCCAGCGCATCTTGGAGATAACTCATGCTGATCATCGTCAGCAGCTGGAAGAGGTAAATCAAACCCTGGCAAATCTACGTCACCAAGTTGCGAATTTAGAACTGGAGCTCAAAGCCACACAGGAGCATGTAGACGTTCTCACTACCGAAAAAGCTTGCGCCAAGGACAGAATTCATAAACTGGAGCAACAGAATCATGAGTACCTGGCGCGATGCAAGGCGTTAGCTGTTCCCAACGATGTAGGAGAACCAGGGCAGCACTCACAAGGAGGAGCGATTACAGCAGGGATCCAGGAGCAGAAGACGGCCATCGAACAGGCCATGCAAGACTTCGAGGCGAATAAGGTAGGATGGATTCACTCGGCTGCCAAGATAATTGCTAACAGTGCGTACCAGTGGATGCAAGCTCATCTTCCCACCGAGGTAGATCCGCCCCAGGAATTCATAGACTATTGCATCGACAATTCCCTCGCCGTCCTAGAACTGGAGCAGTCTGACAATGACTGGGAAGATATGGACATGGAAACTATGGCATTGGAGGCCCTGTCTCCTATTCCGCTGCCAACTAACCCTGCTCCAAGTAGCCCGGCTAGGATCGCCCAAGAAGAGACACAGCCCTCCAGCGAGATCATCCCCGAATTTCACCACCAGTCCGAGCACGTGGACATCCCGGAGCATCTCACGGACATCGAGGATACGCCTCAACACTCGCCACACCTGCAGCCAAACCATCCAGCCGCATCAAGCTCAGTAACTCCCACGGTACCCACGCGACCCCGGTCTTTTAAATCACATAAGGATGCATTAAAAAAGATAGAGGAAGAATTTGGTCTTGAAGTGCAGGCTAGCGATGACGAGGAAGCAGAGGAGGAATTGGATACCGCAATTGAGGAAGTAAAACGTTATTTCGCAGCCCACCCAGACCTCATAGCCCTCTACAGTAACCCTGAGGCTGATCATGTGCAATGCCCTGCTTGTAATAGGATCCTAGGCAAAACTGTTTACGATGTGTTTCAACATGCAGTAACGTCTAGATCCAAACACAACCTAATTCACAGGGGTGTTGGTGCAGCCATAGCTGCCATCTACGGCAATCAAGCACCTCCTCGACGCCGCGCCCAGTAACCTCGCGAGGAGACCAGACCTGATCGAAGACCTGCACACCGGCGTACACGTGGCTAGCCTGCAATCCGGGACGAATTGCACTCTCGGAGAGAGGGCAAAATGTTACCAGGCCAGACCTCGGCAGTCAGGGGCACCAAGGCGGTGCAAACTAGCAGTGCATAGCTAGAAAATAGGAAAATAGAAAGTATAAGCAGGGTAGTTAGAAAGGAACAGACACTCTTCATTTTCTGGTAGTTGAGTCGGATCAGAGTCTAGGTCACTTGGCCGCCGTTTTGTATCAGAGCGCTGCTCTTGGAGACCTTGGCGCTCCACCTTTACTAAAGACTATTCCTTGCTGAAATCCCCGTGCTCCCTGTAATTGCTTCTCGTTATGACTGTCTCCCTCTTTGACAATACTGACTATGTATGTTTGCAACCCTAGATAGACCAGCTTGTCTTTCCTTTGCTTCTGTTCTTTCGTGGGTTCTCACAATCCTCAGAATTCCTTGGCTGCCTTGGTGTGTCTGCAACAATTAAGTAACAGACACCCACACTCACACACGCTCACACGCTAACGGAAGGATTCCTTGCCCTGAACCTAACCTCGAGGCTCTCCACGGTTGCCTTCTGTTCTCTTCCTCAACTGCCTGGGTCCGCGACTAGGGAACTCGTAACCTCTATGACCATGGCTCCACGGTCACGCGTATAACCACTTGCTACTGGTTAGTGACTCAGTCCCCGATATTCCCACTAGCCTGGCTCCTAGCATCTCCATGGTGTAACCTCGACTAACAGTGTTCTGATTTAAAGAGTCCTATCTTCATTGTTTATTTCCAGTTCAGAGTCCTTTACAAACTGTCTACAGTTCCAGGGTTTCTTCCTGAGGTTCACGGTAAAATTGATAGGTCCTGAATCCGGATCCCATGTCAGATGTCTTGCTCTTTTTCATGAGCATGTTCTTGCATCCGGTCCGTAGAAATACATGTTCATGTTTCCGAAATTCAGTCCTTTCCTTTCCGGATGTGGAGCCTGTGTCATTTCATTACGGTCTGAAGGAACTCCGGACAGTGATAACAAGAGTCCTTTCCTGAACGGCAATATTTAGTGTCACTTTTCCTTTCACTCTACGCACTTTGATTTCTTTTTCTTAATTTTAATTTTTATTGATTGCATTGATGTTCAGTAGGTACTAACATGTTGCATTTTTTAATGATATCAATTTGCAGCTAGATTTCTACAGCAGTTTCAAGGCCAACTACGCAAGCTTCAAGGTTTCCTTTGTATCCTTTTGAAATCTGCAACCTTTCTTCATACGACGCCTCAGAGACTTCAATTCGTGTTGCTGCCAATATCATAAGGAGATGGTAGAGATCATGACGGGGTTCAACAACATGCGCGCTGCAAAGTTCCACCTCAGCGTAGGGGTCGACGCTTGCAGCTACTAGTGTGGAGATCTATGCTGCAGGGCACAAGATGGAGGGGCGCTCACAGGAGTAGTTTCCTACTAGGGCAAACACCACACATACAAGCGATGCAGTCAACACTAGGAGCAATGTCTGTGTCCTTGCTCAACTGGCTCCGAGTGGCATAGCATGAGGTGCGTAAAAGGAGAGTGTGAACGTTGTGGCTTTGATTTAATTCCTTGTCTGAGAGAGAAGTAGACCCTTTGAACGAGACTCTGTTGGAATGGCGGAGGTTTGAGATGGTAGAGGCCGGAAAGACAAAAGCAGGAGATCCGAAGAAGGTGCTGCGGCTAGAATACAAGCAGACGACTACAAAGGTGTTCATCGATTTCGCAAAGTCCAAGATCCCACCTTTTCTTCGTCACCAGCCTACGGCCCGGTGGCAGGATGTGCAGTATTGGGCATGCATTGAGGGGTTGCAGCCGGGAGAAATAATGAGCCTAATAGACTACGCCGAAAATTATTCCTTCAAGGGGCAAAAGTTCAAAACGAAGTACAGTCGCAACATTGGTATAACTTCCAGCTCACGATTCTTGTGCACATTACTTACACTGTGAATCCTGACTACGATGTTGCAGATCCAAAATCAAAGAGGCGGCTTACTGAGTACTATTACTATATCTCGGACGATCCAAAACATGACAGTCTTTTTGTGCAGCATTGTCTCAATCTGCATTGGACTACGTTGTGTGCGGAAGGAAGAGCACCAAGTTGACACATTGTTTGGTCGGATGGTTGCGCTCCTCAGTTCAAGGGTGCGACGGCGTTCTTCTACGTATCCAGGTTTTTTATCTGCCTTTTCTTTTAGAATAAATGATGTTGCTCTCCTTGCTGTGTACTTAATCAGCTGTACTTAATCCGTCCAGTGAAGCTCTTCATCATGTATTGTACAAGTGTAATGTACTGCGAGGTGAATGAGCTACACATGCTTACCATTCACTTGAATCAGTTGAATTTTGTGTGTAAATTAGGAACAGCCTTGGTTGATACAGCGTCAAAGTTGTTATAGCGTGTGTTACACTCGAATTTGTATCCCACAGTACTGCAATTGCTGCTGAATTCATAATTGCTATGTATCAGATGATCAAGAGCAGTCTTCATGAGGGAATTAGATGAAACTGTAGTTGATTACAGCAGTTTTTCCATCTGACAGTCAAATTTCCGGCCATGCTCAAGGCACTGATTAGACCCAAGTATAGCATGCCCAACCACACCCATGGCACTGATTAGACCCAAGTATGGCATGCCCATCATTCTGAAAGCTCTGTAGAGAATTGAAGCTGCACATTGGGCCTGATGTATATATACTTGCTCATGAACACGACATGAATAGGAGGTGAGAGTAGAAAGATTGATCCGGCTTCTAAACTGACCGGTTTTCAAGTTTCGTAAAACTTTTGGCTTCGGGTTTTTGGTTGCTGATTCTGTAAATATACTATCTATGGTATGAGAAATTGTTGTAGAGTACATGGATATGAAGTAGAAGTGCAGTTGACTCATTGATAGTAATCTTGGGTAGGGAATACTTGAAGTATAGAGATTAACAACTAGATTATCATCAACCTATAAACTTGAAAGAGAGAACATAATAACTGGACTTTTCTTTGTTCCAAGCTTGCAACAAACTAGCCTGGAATTTTAGATTCTTTTAACTTCTCATCAGTCTTATAGAAATCAGATACGTTCCTATTGTGACAAACATTCTCAACGTGCTCTTGAAAAGTACAGCAGCAATAGGAAATGAAACCTTGTAGGTATCAACAAATTGTAATATACAAATTAAAATTGCCACACACACACGACCACTTCTACACAAATTGCAGAAACAATGCTTATATCCACCACGTTTAAGTGACCTGCAACTGACAGACTCTCCTTTCCAGTGCTGGCATCCACTTAAAATTGTTGTTTGCATCTCTTCTAAATAAACCTCATTGGTAACCGTTGCAAGCTTCCCACAACCAATTACATGTAGCCTCTGCGACATCTGTTACTCACACGGGCCGTGCGGGTACAGTAGTAGGATACACCAGCTACAACAGTTGAGAACATACATGCCAGATGAATACATGTCGCTGCCAAGTTAATAGAGAGGTAGTTTTGGTTTCTTGTGTAAGAGTTTTTTGAGGTAGAGAAACTCCACCTGAGTATTACAAGTCCACCAGCTTCTCCAGCTCCGATTCAGGTCACCAGCAATAGATCTCTGTAATTCACTTCTCCATACTTTTGAATCCAAACAACCTCCCCCTCCTCCACCACCACCACCACCACACCTCCACCGTCACCTCCACCCCCACCCCCACCACCTCCAAATCCTCCACCACCACCATCGCCTCCATATCCCTTGCCATGTCCTCCAAAAAATCCTACCCCATCACCGTCTCCGGCCATTCCTAACTCTACACCCCCTCCTAGTGCTCCTCCTCCTCCTCGCCCTCCTCCTCCTCTATGCTGCATGAGATGTGCACGGGCCATGTGCAACCTTTTGAGTCTGAATAATCCATAAAACGTTGCAAAATTTATAATCACAATAATCGCAATTACAAACGGCTCCTGCACCATGTTGTTAGCAGAAGTCGATCTAGCTTCGGCAATTGACTAGAATGAGTTCTTTTAGGTGGTTGTAACAAAATCTTGATCACTAGCTGGTCTCTAGGAGTCTCGAAGCACACTTGAGTCTTTGACGCAATGGTCCCAATTGCACTCTTTGATCGATATGAGCGTGTGTTTAATGATGCTTGAACGGTTCAAGGGCCTTATGTACTGTTCGAAACAAGTGTGGTTTCAACGCATGTAACTCCAAGCACAATGCAACTGAGAAGTCTGAGAAATGTCGGCTGTGGAGTCCACTGAGGCCGCGGGAATTAATCAACAAAGGTTAGTTCATATTCAACTTTGGAAGGGTCGTTGTATAGTGTCAACTTCGGACGCTTCTGTCTGAGGACTAATGTGGCGGATATTGACTAATCATTTCTTCCAAATACTTATGTAATAATGGGGTGATATTTGGGTAGTGACATGTTGGTATCTAGGTAACACTGCGATTGTGAGTCGAGAAGTTTGGAATGAGTGAACTTTCCTCACTTTCCCAAGTTACTGTGTTAAAGTTCAGTACTCCGGACGGATTTGGAGCCTGTGGTAGATTTCTCAAGACTTTCCATTTAAACAAGCCAGTCGAGCAAGGTCTTCCTAGCCTGGGCCTTGTCTTTCTTAGATTTTGTAGTTGTAGCTCAACAAAAGATTGGCGGTCAGGGTCCAAGGTAGCCGAGGACTTTGTAATGCGGATTGAGTGTCTCAAACAGTTGTAGCACCTGGATTTGTCAATTACGGAGATAACAATTGCCGGATATGAGAAGAATGGTTTGAATGGGTGCGGACATGTTTTGGGATATTTTTGGTGGTCGGCTTGAGCGGGTGAAGGTCGTGGCGCTTCTGAGATGTTGCAGACAACTGCAGACAATTGCAGTCTTGATTCTGAGTCTCTTGCAGACTTTTGAAAGATCTTTCTGTTGATTGCTGCTTACAGCTTCCGAAGTTACCTGATCTGCGTAACCTTGATGAATTAGATACACAAGGTATGCGTTTGGAGGAGGCGCCCGGTTTTCACAACCTAATTTCTTCGAAAGAAGTTGCGCCCGACTTTCAAGATATGGGTGTATAAGCCGAGTTTATGGCAGGTAACCATGCTCTAAAAATCGGATATCTTGGAATTGGGCTAAGGAGGATTAGGAGAATTTTGCAAAGTCTTGAGGGTGTTTCATGTTCTGGAGATGGGACGTTGCAGTGGTGAGGACGAGCTGCCCGATTTGCGGAGTTTATCCAACACTAAGGTCGAGCCACCCATAACCGATCACTTATGGATTTTAGCATATGAGAATAAGGTATATAACTTATTTAGGATTTTTCATGTGTGTAAATATAAGGTTCTTGTTGAATGCAAAAAGTCCTATAATTTTATTCCCACTATTTTAATAGTTATAATTATTTGAAGTAAAAAGTTGCTCGGAACCCACAACCAATATCCAGAGTACCACATAACTGCTTATTGCCGGTGCATATAATTGTAGACAAAAAAGTCAAAATTTCTTCAACACAAATTGTAAGAACCACTAAGAGTGAACCACTTTAGCCTATTTAGAAGCATCTACAAAAAATAGACATGATCGAAAATGCGTCCAGTCCATGACTATTTCAATATACGATACATACTGCCGATGGGTTCCTGGTTGGTAATGGGTGGCTTGACCTTAGTTGCAAACCGGCCGTTTCTCATTCATGAGAACGCGGCTGAGAGAGTACACAACCAATCCGCGCAGAGGAGAGGGGCCCGCAAAATTGTCTATTTTGACTGATTTCTCTCAAGATGGAGCGGTTTCATTGCTTTGTCGAATGGAAAACGACACATTTCCTGGCAGTGCAATTACACTTATTCACCATAATCGACGATTGTGAATTCAAGGATGTGTCAGGTTTGAGCAATTTTGATGCTTTGAAGATTGTTCAACACAGAAAGTTGCAAGAAATTGGAGATGATACATGACTTGTAGAGACGTACAGCACTGGAATTACAATCCAGTGACCAGTGTCCATGGTAACGAATTTGATCAAAGTCGAGGGGATATTGTGTGTTGGATGATGCTCGTGATGAGCTTGATGTTCTAGTCTCTTAGAGGGTCACGATTGTGCAAAGGTTGGTCCTCGGGTAGCGTGGACAAGAGGACTTGACGATTGTTGGAGCCATCACGCGTGAATCCAAAGTTGAAGACCTTCACCGTACTCCATGTCATATGTGTTGAGCAAGGTAATGGGCGGGTCCCTTAACCTCCAGCGAAAATGTGGATTATGGCGTGGAATGTCCCCGAGTAGTGATCTTTCTGAGTGCAAATAGGAATTTGAGGTCGCGTCTAGACAAACTTAACACACACAGAATCTATTTGACTTGAAGCGCAATTGAGTGAGAAATTATACGCCTCAAAAAATTGGAATTCCAATTTTGGAGTATAGAATGCAAGAAGTTGAAAATGCAAGTTGATGAGAGAATTACATTTTACTCAAGCTTGGGGTTCGTCATTTGCAGCCGATTTAGTGTCGGATTGCAAAACAATCATAATGAAGTCATTATGTGTGAGATGGTACACTCTTTGTCAATCGAGCGGAGCAATTGGCCATTTACATAGAGGAATTTAAATACTCTTGAAAATACATCTACCTACTAGTTTGTTTCTAAAATGGACATCTAGAGTCACTTTGCAACTTGAAACTATTACTTGACCTCAAAATTATCTCCCCCCCAAACGATGGTTCTTACAAAAAGCCTTTTTTTTTGGAAACTTATCACTAATTGATGTAAAATTAACAAAGTTGTGAGCGCGTTATAACACTTATCGAGGTCTTATTGTATGATGATGCACTTATGTTCATTGACGGTATGAAGAGCCCACTGTTAAGCTATAAAAGTTGAAATGATGAAAACCAAAAAAAAAAAAAAAAGGCTTTATCTACACTTGTTTACAACCATAATTTGAACTTCCAGCAAAATTTTCAGGACTTTCAAAGATCAATGAATTTATAATAACTTTTCAAATAGTTTCCAAATAAAAAATGCTAGAAAATATCAAAAAAACATGTAAATTTTATGGAAAATCTTGAAAAAATCAAAGTAGCAATAGTTCAAAGTCTTCTTATATGCTACATATACCAATGACTGTATTTTGAATATGAATTCCATGGTGTTTAACCTTTAAAGGCCATTGGTGTTTTTGGAGCCAAAACTGCCAAAAACATACCCCTTGTGATAAAAATCTATTGTCTTCTAAATTTAAACATGCAATTGAATATTTAATTGTAAGATCTTGTAATTAGCATATTCAAAAAGGTATATACCAATTTTGAGAACAATCCACCATACAAATTGCGAGATTATAATATTTAAAGTCACTATAAATTATTTTTTTGACATTGCCGCGAGAGTATACCTAAGTTTTGATGCCCAAAAACTATACTTTGCAAACACATTTGATGTATGGAGGATCATTAATTCCTTTAGGTATGGTAGTTAGGTATAAGCTCACAAAGTTTGAGCCTCATACATGCTCGGAAAGTGGAAATAATCCTTGATTTTGTGAAAGGGGGTGTGCTGAAATTGCCCTACATTCTCCAAAATTGAAACTACTTAAAAGGTAATTCAAACTTATGTCCAATTGGAAATTGGACGGTTGATATGTTGAAGTCGATGAGGGAAGAACCACAAACAATTTCATTGCAATTGGAGTAAATCTCAAATTTGCCGAGTTTGGGATTTGAGGTTTGGGTTAAGGGTTTGGCGGAGAATCTTTAGAGAATCTTTACGGTTTCAGAGCATATTCAGGGTTTAGGTGAGGGTTCTTCGGGGAATCTACAGGGTTTTCAGGAATCTGTAGGGTATTTGGGGAATCTGTAAGGTTTTAGGGAATGTATATTGATTATAAGGACCCTCATGGACCTCCTGGGATTTTTGAACAAATGTAAAAATAAAAATAAATACTGAGTGAGATAAAAAGGATTGATATTATATGTTTCTATGCATAACTGCTGTAAATATCCATGACAAACTTACAAATAGGCCAGCTATGTGTTGGTTATTTCATCAATTCATGATGTTGTGCTCTTTACATTTTTTTTAATTTTCTTTTTAATATATCCTTGTCAAAAACTCAACTTCCTTTCTAAATTTTGTCTTTTATCTTATTTCATCTAAATTTGGAGCTTATGATTTCATTCAATAATTCATTATTTTGTGCTCTTTACATTTTTTTCTTTTCTTTTTAATATATCCTTTTCAACAACTCAAGTTCCTTTCCAAGTTTTGTCTTTATTGTATTCCACCTTCTAAATTTGGAATTTATAATTTCATTCTTTAATTCATGCAAACTAGAAACTATTGCTTGACCTCAAAGGTATCTTCGTCCAAACTATGGTTCTTAGAAAAGTCCTTTTTTAGAAAATTATCACTTATCAAGGTAAAATTAACCCCTAAAAATCCAGTAGCTGGTTTTGGAGATTCCAAAACCCAAAATAGCCATTTTTGACCACCTTGTGAGAACGACGATTTGGACCAAAAACAATTGTTTTATTTAGAAATCCAACCGTCGTTTTATTTACCTTCTTCAAAAGTATTGATAATTCTTTTAGCTGGTGCAAAGAGAGAGTTGCAGATTTTTAACCCAAACATTTTGCTCATATTTTTTTCCATGTAGGTAATCAAGTCGGGTACCTCCATGCAAAATTTTAGAGACTCATTCCTTTTTTAGAACCTTCATAAAAATTATTTTCTAGAAGCAGGTCTAAAAACATTGATATATTAAAACATGTATGACGTTACGTATACTTGGTTTTAGGAAAATCTAAACGGTGGTTAAGTGCCTTTATAATTTTTTTATTTTTGGGCGAGATAATTTTTGAAAAATTTCAAAATCTCAAGTTTTGACGAATTTTGGAAGAAATAATTCAAATATTTGAAGCTTATCTTTGTAATTTTTGGAAGTTGCCCTTGTAAAATTGGTATATTTTTTGAGTTGAGCCTCTTTGGAATTTCAGTGGTGATTTGGTTATGAACATATTTCAAGGAAAAAAACTTTAAAAAAGCCTAATTTTAAGCTGCCCGTTTTGGACTTGAAACCTAAAATTTCTAGATGAAGGTCTAAAAATTGGAATTTGGCTTTGAAAATTTTACCACATACACCTTGCAGTATAAGGAGCATCGAGTAAAAATCTTAGGCAAAAATATTAATTTTAACCCCTTCATCTTGGCTGTCCAAAATTGCAAAAAGCTCTTTTGGCTTTCCTGGAATTTTAGGGGTTAACAAAGTCGGGAGTACAACATTACATAACACTTAACACATAACACTTACTAGTCTTAATTTTAAGGGAGCGGAAATCTTCATAACACATATAGAGTTTTAATATTTATGGAGGTAACACTTATCAAGGTTTGACTGTACCATGGTTATGATATTATAAGTTAATGGTGGCTTAAGGGGCGATTTACAGTACACTACAGACCAAGAGCCATGACGAAGGGTAATGGATTAATTTTGTGCTCACATTTTAGAAAAATGTAATTTTCAAGCTCTTGGGCTTCTTACTAAGGCCTCCTTTACACTAGATGCAAGAGGTTGTGAGAAAATAATTTTTAGCCAATGATATGTATAGAAATTGAGAGAACCAAGAAATGTCACTTTACACCGGAAAACTTCAACCCAATCGACAAAACGAGGAGAAAATGACATGGACAACACTTTTGTTTTTGTTGGCAACAAAAAGGCACGTTCTTGAAGACCCCCAAATTTTTAGTCACACACACCACTTGCGGTGGGCTTGACTAACGATCCAAGAAGCCGTTTGGCCAAAATTCTAACAGCCAATCGTTTTCATTTTTTAAATAATTTTTCATAATTCTATATTTAAAAAAATTACTTAGAAATTGAGCACATTGTTTTTAGGCCCCTTCTCACTTTACACTGTATCCAAAGGACGTCAAATTCAAAGTTGGACTTCTTAAGAATGAGCCATGGCCCTTGGCTAATTTTTTCCATCACTTCTCGTTTTTAGTGTAAAGAGGGCCTAAGTGTAAATTGAAGTTGGACCAGGAGGAATAGCTATGTACTAAATAGAAAGTGAATGTGATGGTTTTCAAATGACTGCCTATTTAATGGCAGTTGTGGAACATTGTCCCACTTCAAAATTGGTCTTTAAAAATATTATATAGCATTTCATGCACATAGTCTCATAGTTTTGCAATGAGAGAACCATTTTTGCGTCTTTCACCAAAAATCAGAGGGATTTTTCAACATTATCCATTGATTTTGTTTTTAGGCCTTTTGAAGACCTCAATTCTTTTGGTCCTTTTTTTTTTTTTTTTGGCAGTATAAACCCAAGTCATCATAAGACAAGTAGATGGAGCCAATCACAAATTTTATAGTTCAATGGCAGGTGTTATTTATTTATAGACAATTTGGTTTTAGCTACAACTATGATTGTGTGAAAACTTGGAAGTTGAAGAGCTTGATACTATATCTATGATGTTATAAGTCTAATGGTGGATTAAGTTATCTCATAAACGTTTTATAGGGATAGTAGATATGTGGTTGTAAAATTGACATTTGGTTTAAATTGAGATTTCAATAGTTTAATAGAATTATATTAATGTAAATTTCAGCTGTTGTGTTGAATTTGAACCTATAAAAGGTCTTGATCCATCCCAAAATACTAGAAAAATACATTGTATTCTACTTGGTTCAAAGGCATAATATGGCGTTTAGAGGTTAAGTTATCAAATAAATGGTGGAGAATTATTGTGATTTAAAAATAAATAAAAAGACATTGAGGCTTTGTATAATGCAATGTGTTGATAAAAGAGAGCTTTGATTACAAGTGGCTTTTCTAATTTGCGAGCAACCATATCTACAAACACTTATTATAACCAAAGATTGGTTAGAGCTAGCATCGAGCCAATTGATTGCATAGTTAGCTCATGAAGGCATAGATGCAATTAAACTCAATAAAATGCTTTTGTCAACACACTACTAAGATTTTGAAAATTTTGGTAATGTTCTAATAGGTGGCTAGTGTGTTTTAGCTTCAAAATGTTAATTTACTATTTTAGATCCAATCTTTGAATGTACATATTGCATTACACATATTTTAATATTATATACATTTTTTGAGCTACAATCAAAACATGACTTCTAGAAAACACTTTTTATTTATTCAAGAATGTAATAATATTACTATAAAATTTTGAAGTATGCTAAGTGTTAATGGGAAATTCTAGTTTGTCATTGAAAATTTGCCATTCTTCACCTATTGCTTATTGGTTTTTGGTACTTGTAGGTATAATATGGAACGTCAATTTCTAATTTAATTATTGAATTGAAATACTCACAAATATCTCTGAGATAAAAGTTTATTCAACTACTTACCCTTAAAATTGTACAAACAATGAGTATTTTTTAAAGAAAGTTTTGATTGTAACAATGCGGTGATGAAGGTTAAATCCAATTTAGAGTTTATGACTAATCCTACACGCATGTAATGATTATGTTTTTAAATGAAAAATTAAATGAAATAACTTAATAATTAATAGATTAAATGAATGATAAAAAGTCATTACATTGAAAATAAATAATTTTTTTTAGTAACATTTCATTATTTAATTTCAAGCACATTATTACACTTTCTATACTATTTACCATCTTGTCCATTGTACATAGTGTATATTATCTCAAAATATATAATATGGCATTGTTATCCATATAAACAATTTGATTTCTAACCTTACATATTTTGATTATTATCTTTTGCAACCAACAATAAACTAATAAAATATTTGGATTAGCAGATTTATAGTCATCTACATAATCATGTAATTAATGATTTTGTTTTGTACAAAAAAAAAAACAACATGCAAGTGTCATATGTACATATAGGAAGCAATGATTTATTTGCTTTAGCTGCCTTAACACAACGTTCTGTATTTGAATCCATGCTAAACGGCCATGATGTAGAATCAATTCTCAAAAGATTTATTTCAACTAAATGCAAATTCATGGTTTATTTGCAAATGTCTTGTAATTGTGATTTGTGGACCACAACAATATTGTCAATCCTTAGACTAAGATTGAAAGTAGTTTAGCTACAACTAAAGATACATTTATTTACTCTTAAACGTAACATGCCTTGAAGCAAGAACAAAAAATATAGAGCACTATCTCATCTTGCATAAGATCGCTTCAAAAAGCACATCTTTTAATTTACAAGGTTTCATTTCTTCTATGGTACATTTGCTGGTACTGCTCAATAATATACAAATTGAATGAAGCATATATGTTTGGAGGGTCTTCAATCATTCTATAACTCTTTGAAAACAACTTGGCTAAGAAGTTTCCATAATCTAGTCTTTATACTTAGATACAATTGATTAAGTATTTTTTTCATCTTAATTATATGATTTAACACATCACTCTCCGTCATTCAACACAATTAACCTTCATAAAAGTTGAATTCATCCAAAAATATTTTCTTTCTTCTCAATACATTCCTCAATATTCTTAAACCACTTGGCAAAGTGAAGCAACACCTTGTAAAACCCAAAAATCAGGAATGGTTTTTGGATCAATTTTTAAACTTATATTTAATATGTAATTGGACGATGCTCCAGTTGTTGTAAGGACTCCTGCTCTAACATGAGTCTTATAAAGTGGACATTGAAACTCTTCTATTGGAATCATATAATTAACCACTGGAATGAAATGTATGATTGGAAGTTTGGCAGTCATTTCCCCTGTTTTTAAAATATAATATTCACCTTGTTACCAAATCTTTGAAATTCCACTATAACACAATATTGATCAATATTTTATTAAGTGTTTAATGTTTTTTATTAATATGATTAATTCAAATATTCAAATGATCACCTGGATATGCTGTTGCTAAATAATGATTGTCCCGATTCCAACGAGCCCCATCAAGAAACAGACCAGTTATGTAAATTCCATTTTCTGGTTTTTCTTCAATCTCATTCTCATCATCAATTCGAAGAACCGCAAAACTAAAGTTAAGAGTATCAATAGGTATTTGATACTTTCGAGCATGTGTTTGCAATGCACCAGTCATGAATCCCTACATATTTCCAATTCATATTTGGTCTAATGACTTTTACTAACGTAACATTTTAAGATAAAAAAAATAATATTCTTGTTGAAGCTATATGTAATGCAAAATTATTGAGTTAAAATTGTAAACAAAAAGTATTCAACTTGTTAAAAGCTTATAGATTCTAAATTTTAAAAGTTGGGTTTGCTATAAACACCCTAATTTTAAATTTCTACAATCTTCTGAATTGAATTTATTATAATAATCTTATCATGAGAATATTAATTTTTTTATTTTTGATAAATTTTTAGAAATTTGATCTAGTAGTTACTATTGATGTCTCATAGATATAACATGTATATGAAATAAATCATCTAAATTAAAGACAAAAATTATACTCTTTTATACATATACCTTAAAACATCAAGTATTATTGAATTTCTCTAGTAATAATTTTTTCTTAACATCAAAATTTCAAAATAAAATAAATGTGTGGCCCAAATAGAAATTAGGTTCTAGAACATTCTTAGATCTTTATTAAATCTACCGTATTCATTTCATATCTAAGTTTACTTATGAATTTCAATGAACTCAATTATTCCTAAATGATTACATCTATGTATATTCATAACAAAGAGAGAATCTGATTTCTTTTAATTGTTAATCTTTTTACTTAATGAATATTACTTCTGAACATTCTAGAATTAATTTGAAACATTCAACCAAATTCCAATACATTTTACCTGAGGAAAATAGAATCCTGGAAGCCAAAATGTTTTAGGCTCTCCACTCAATATCCATGTTTTCATCATGTTCATTCTTTTGTGATAATCTATCATCCATGATGCCAAAGGTTTTAAAGATGGATATGCAACTGCTGTCCACAATTCTGGAACCTAGAATAAGAGAGAAACATCACATTATTTAATTCCTTCTCAAAGGTATATTCCCACATAATTTTTAAAATAAAATATGTTCTTATAAAATATGAAAATGGTTATTAATATATTATAATATGTTATATAATATTATAATATCATTTTTACATTTACAATATAGTAATAAAGTATATTTAATAAAAAATAGTATTAAAATAGATTTTTTAAAACAATCTATGTTCAAAGACCATGATTAAAATCATTTTTGGATTTTTTTATTTTTATTTTTGAAAATTTGAAATGTAACATATTTTTTAGATTCTTGAAATATATAGGTCTTCTTTTTACATCTTAGTTAAGATAGTTTAAATTACAAAGGATATATTTATTTTTTAACTCTCAAGGGTATACTTTTATGTGCTATAATATATTTTACCTGATTGGATAAAAAGTTATTGAACATGCTTTCTAACTCTGCAGACATTACGACCAATCCTTTAATTGCTCGTTGCAATTCATCTAATGTGAATACCATTCGGACCAACAACTTATTAAACCTTTCACATTCCTGTTTTGAATGAATGTATTTATAATTTAAATTATGAAAACCATAATGCCAAAATAATACTAGTTTGTTGTGTTAGAATTGTAGATTCATTCAAATTTCCATTTCAACATTGCACTTTGAATATGATATGTTATTTAATCACAAGAAACAAGAAAAAGGTTAATTATTTACCGACATATTATTTTTTATTTGAATTATTTCACATACGGAATTAAGTAACATGGATATAGTGAATTTTTTAGATAGTTTGTATATGAGAGGTATAGTTAAATCTTCATTCAACTTTCAATCTCTTTATAAATTCAATTTACCTTTATAATATGATTTTGTTTAAGGATGAATAATTGTATTTCAAAATTCAAATTATTGTAGTCAAATAAAGAATTACAATTATTTCTATATTTTTTTCTTACTTGAAAGAGCACCACCATGAGAGAACTCATTTGTCCGTTTTCTCCGTAGATTGACTCTACTGCAGCTACGTCATGCGGTGTTAACGGTCCTGGTAAAGAGATGGCAATTTTTTCGGCTAACTCACCAACAACTTCATCAGAGCTCTTTCCGCCGCTACTTCCCGTTGCTCGAGGTTGAATGCTTAAAACAACATTTGATATTTTATTACTTTCTTGAAGTTGAAAGGTAATCAATGCATTTTCATGCATTCCAAAAACATCGGGACCCTCACTGTTAGGCAACGATATAATGTACTCAACATAATCACTATGTATTCCTTCAACCGGTGACTTATATATACCGGATTCGGTAAATTTGAAATTGTCTTCTAGTACAATTGGGTCATAGAAGTGTCGCAAATTACTCATGAGACATCTTCTATCTAGATCATCTGTAACTCGTCCTCCATAGTTAATTTCACCTATTCAAATATGGCCATTTCTTTCAGAAATAACCTTGTCATTGGTAATTGGACTATGATATTTATTTAAATTTCTTCACAGTTTATTGTTTACTATGTACTTTCTTTAAATAATGTTTGACTTTACTTTGATTTTCAATTATATACCTACTACTCCAAAAAGTATTTTAGATGCATATGACCCTTATTAAAAAAATCAAGATATAGAAATTGACGATTTACTTCATTCTTCTATAATATGAATAAATTTTTGATCAAAATAACTAATATTAATATTATTTTAAATAACTAATAAATATTTACTAAAAATTAATATTAGGTAATTTTTTGAATCTCAACATAATACAAACTAATTGAAGTCATTTTTTCTCATAATGCCAAAAATTTGCATAGATTTAAGACATGAAATCCAGCTATATTACATGCAATTCTTTTAAATAAAAACTATTCAATTATGAAATTGTAACCTGTAACATAAAGTAGGGCTGGCCAAGGAATTTCCTCTTGCTCCTCCAAAAACATGAATAATGTACAAAGTGCACATTCCAAATCACTATTATTAAAATCATATTTTACATTCCAACCCAAAGGTCCAAATTTTCTTCGCTCTTGTATAACTGAAAATCAATATTATCAAATATAAATACTAATAACTTAAATCTTATCAAATTTATTATTTAAATTAGAAACATTATCTCTTAAAGAGCTATATTTAAAACATTACATTTTACACATGTAAGAGATCAGAGTGTATACTTGTAATTAATGATTTTATTTTGTATGATATTGAGTAATATATATATATGTTGTCTTAAAATTTTGTAAAAGATGTATCTTAAGGAAGAACAATTGAATAAGAATACAATTAATTTTCAAATTTATTATAGTTCTATCTACATATTCATATATTTCACATTGAACTAGTATAAAACAAACTACATATATTCCACCTGCATGGAAGAACGAAATACAAAACATTAATTTCTTCCAGGGTGTCCTTTTAGTGCAATTTTCTAGATATTCTGGACTTAAATTGGCATAGGTATTTAATAAATTTGCTCTGCATCCTTTTGGAGGCTCATTGGTGAGTTTTATGCCATTCTGCATCACAACATACATTAAATAATATCTTCTTCAATTTATTTTACCAAAAGATTTCAAGAAAATTTTCCAATATTTGTAAGATACATTTAAACTTATATCATGTTACAATACATGAACACGAGAGTCGTATTGTAAACAATGTTGACTTTTGTTTTACATTGATTGTTTTTGTATGCATTAAGGATGCAAATAATTAATATTTTACTATATACACATAACAATATAGTTATAAGAGAATAATCTTTGTACAAGATCAAAGAATTCAAACCTGAAGTACGGATACGGGAAATTTTGGTGATGGCAAGGAAGTAAGCCACAATCGAAAATCGTCGTGAATTTCCCATTTATCTGGTAAAAACCTTTCAATGATTCGTTCCATCGGCACCATCCATGAACTCGCCAAGTGACAGTTTTGAAGACACACCCAATCTCCGCTTTTTTTCGATTTTGAAATCAAGGTTTCAGCAATGGGTCCTTGGCCTTGGCCCAACGAAATCATGTGCAAGCGTTCACCTGCTCGTCTATCTAGTTTTTCGCCAAATCTTTGAAGCATACCGGATGGATCCGCCCCAGTCGATAGAATGAATATGATAGGGGTTGTGTTTGATGAATCTGGAAACACTTCATCCAAAAGTAAGGGTTTGGAACCTATGAATTGTTTTCCAAGTAGTTTGGCTATAAACACTTCACAAGAAAATACAAGCTTTTCTTCGCGGATGACTTTGAGTATCATGAGCCATTGAAATAAGGCTATGTCTGTGGACCATTTTCCAGGCAATGTCTCTAAGTGAGGATCTGTATTCAAGAATATAGGTTTCCATGCTTCTGGATCATCTGCTATTCCCTGAAATCACATTTTAGAAAAAACATTATTAGTATACATCAATCCTAATAATACATTGAATGTTAAAATGATACATTCTTTGTTTACAGAATTTTGTTGTTATGTTAGAAACTATTAATTTAAACATTATAAAGATTGTATGTAATGAACACAAAAGATTGTGATTTACTACACTTTGGATTCATTATAAATTAAAATTAAAAAAATTATAAGATTTTTTTTTATTTACTTCAATCTACAAGATCTACTGTGAATGCAATTGAAGTGAATATTGATAAATGTTACAATTCATTTGACACATTCTCAAGAGCCTTCAAATTGTAATGTAAAAAAATCAAATTAAATATTTCTATT
The DNA here is from genome assembly GCA_014871385.1 of Ceratodon purpureus. Lineage (NCBI taxonomy): Eukaryota > Viridiplantae > Streptophyta > Bryopsida > Pseudoditrichales > Ditrichaceae > Ceratodon > Ceratodon purpureus. The sequence continues at coordinate 16,441,822 of CM026423.1, read as the reverse complement.
TTATCCATACATATTGCTATTATAGTTTTTAACTTTTAATTTTAATTTTAATTTAAATAAATTCCATTGTAAGAATTTTATGAAATCATTCCCAATATAATCTCCCTGTGTTACAATCTCCAATACAAGAGATAAATTGTTAAAACCATTTGATTTTTGAATCTAAATTTTGAATTGAACTTATATCTACATCAAACATTCATACTTAATTTAGAAATATTGTAAATTTATTTTTATTGAAGTTGATTTTATTTGAGATTCTTATCTTATTTTATAAGTTTTTGTATTTTATGTATTATATTTTGTTTGAATTCAATGAGATAGAAAATGATACTTACTTTGCACAATGTTTCAAAAGTATTAGTCGAAAGTTCCTCTAAAAGTAATAGATTGGTCCAAACTTTTTCAGTTATCCAATTAATATCAGGTTTTGCCAAAGAACCTTCTTGAGGATCCGCACCTGCAGCATATAGTAGAAGAAATCTCCATTCTAATGGATCAATCTCTCCAGCATAGCGCATTATTGTTGTACAAATGAGAAATGAAAATGTGAGTTTATGTTCTTCAAATAATCCTCGAGCAACATTGAAATACATGTATTCCGTTGTAAATCTAATTAATATATCTAAACGTTCATCTAGTTCTTCTGCCTTTGGACTCAAATCTATGCAGACATTGAACATGTGATTGAAAAAAGTTAAAGAATATTGATACATAGAATCTATTAACGCAAGATCGCTAATAACAAAGTATAATATGGATCCACGATTTGCAACTCCACGATATAATTCACGGGCAGCCGTGATCTCGCGCTCAGTTACTTCAGCTTCTTTTACACGCTGCGAAATAACACCTGATGTGATTTTGGATGTTTCTAGTGTATTTATAAGAACCTCATTGTCCAAAATATTTCCTTCGCTCTCTTTCAACATTTTTAATATTTTATCTTCGAGATCTTTCAATTGTTTTTTATCACTACTAATAGAGATTACAAGCCTATCATTTTGTTCTTCCAGATCTGCTCTTTCTTTTCTTACAACATCACCTAATAATTGGTCTTCTAATCCTTTCATTGTAACAATAAAATTTACTAATGTGACTTTGATACACACATCTGGCATGTAATGTGGATTGGATAATTTTGTAGTCATATATAATTTAAAATTAGGATCATAATCTACATCTGTATCACCCATGCGTATCAACCATCGTCCTTTTTTGAAGAAGACCTATTTAAAATTTTAAATATTAGTTATAATATTAAACGAAAATATAATTTGAATGTTTGATAGAATTATAAATTAAAATTTTGATGTAAATATATCTTTAAATGAAAATTTGATATTATCATATTAATGAATGTTTTGCAAATAAAATAATTTAAATAAAAATCAATATGAAGGTAACATCTAATTCAATATGTTCTGTAAAGAGAAACACATCTATATACTTTAATATCTATGTCTCTATTTAGTGTTTAAAAAAATCTTCAAATTTGAATATTTAACAACATATTAGATGAAAATAATGGTCTTTCAAAAACTTACCTGTTTTTGTAAAATAGGTTCTAATGCTGGATCAAGACTATCTCCAATATCTTCAAGTAAGACTGGATTTCCAAGTCTAATACTACTTTCTAAAATTCTTAATAAATTAGCATCAGTTAAGCGAACAACTCTTAATCCATTTTTGCTTTCCATAGCTTTAATCCAACTATTTGCTTGAGCCTACATACATGTATTTATAATGCTCAATGGTATTTAAATTTAATAGAAGAAAGAACAAGAAAAATTAGAATAATCTAAAGAGGGTAGTTTTTATCACAACGTGTTACTATAATAATACAATAACAACATTTTCTATAGATCTGTAACTTTTTTCACAAGACAAATTCTAAAAGAAAATAATCAATCATTTGAAACATAGTATTTTTATAATTTAAAAGAATCTATTCATGCAAGATATATATTTAATTTAGTTATGAGTATTTGTTTCATATAAAGGTAGTTTGGTTTTTTACTTGTGGATCTATCATTAATGGCCATCTTCGACCTCGTGTTACTAAAATGCCATTATCAACTGAAACATCATCCGATGGAAGACCCCAAATATTCCATTCACGCACTTCAACTGGAGTTGCTAAAATGGCTCGTAGTGTACAATTCTGAGAGCATGGTATTTCTTCACTCTGGTTCATGAACAAATAAAAATAATCACTAATAATTTTAATTTACACATGGGATTTTAGAAAAATGAACAACTAATATAATGCAAAGTATCAATAGAGATGGTTGTCTGTCTGCCATGTTTATTCTACTTTAGTGTTAAATTTCAATTAAGAAGTGGCCATTTTCATATATATAATTTTTAATATACTCTCTTAAAAGAATGAAATTTAAAATGGTGTTTAGTTTTATTTATGAAAACATTACTAAAATAATTTTTAATTTTTAATTCTTTTAATAAGGTGATATTGTCAATGATGAAATATTATCATAGGTGTTGTGTTTATTGTTTTTGGTAAATTATATTATAATCCTTTGGGTCAAAAAACATAATTGGTTTCAATGTGCCATGGGTATAAGTAGAAGTCTCATAAGTGCAATCTTTTTTGTATAATTGTTATGGATAATATAAATCATATATAGACATTTGAGATTCATTGATTTGGAGATGGTAAGGTAGAGATGGGTATTCCCGTCAGGGTTCTAATTCCGTGGCCTATCAGTGCACCAATATCTGAGCAGACAACACCTGACTACCACACTCAACAGATTGTATAACAACCTATCATGTTCTCCATGCAAGAATCTTTGTATTGCATATACCTACTCACGGAAATAGTGGTCTACAATGTTGCACTTCAAATATTCATGAAAATTTGATAAATTTCGAAAAAAATATTAAAAAATCAGATTTGTGATTTTCGACCTAACTTCTATTTGTATAAATTTTATCCCCATAGTTTTCTCAATCCCAAATATGCTGAATGGCTTAAACTCACAGGAATATCCATCTCTACCTTAATGATCAAATATGAAATTTGGTTCTAAGGTTTGCTTCTAGCTATTTCAAAGTTAAAAATTTCATTCATAAATATTTTTCAATCAAAAACATTTCAATATGAATTTTTTCAACATGATGTTTACAAAGCATTGCTGCAAAATAATCATAAGAATTCATAAATGGATCCAAAAATGACTTTGTAGTGGCAGAAAAGGTTAGAAAGTCTACAAAACTAAAGCCCTTTGTGCTAAAATTCTTGTCAAATCTTTATAACATCTTGGACTAGTATGAAATTTTTTCCATACAAACAAGATCAAAGATGGCTTTTCAAAGTAAAAGTTTTAGAATACTGATGCCAACACCTTTAGGGGTTTAAGAGACTTGTGGTCATAATTGTTCACTACTTAATTGATTAAAATTATTATAACATGTCAAAGATTATTTGTACCAAACAATGACTAATCCAATTTTCTACAAGAATCTCTCGATAAGCTCCGGAGAAAGCTCCATAATAAGAAATGCAAGCTGAACATAGGAAAACGTCGCCAACAAGTAGTTTTCGCTTTTCTTCAATATCAATTGCTGTTTCTCTCCATCGAACCTATAGTGAACCATTATGATTTTCAACTAAAATTTAAAACATCTTATAAATTATATTCACGCAACAAGAAAAGGAATTCAAAAGCCTCCTTACGTAATGGATGAATTTATTCTTCTATATTCTCCAACAAATTTTACAGATAAAGACTTGTACTTACAGCTTCATCACCCAATGCAGCCGTTAATTTTCCAGCTCTGATCAAACGATTTTCAGTTAACAAAGCTTGCCCCTTTAATGCTGCCATGTCATCTTCCACTTTTTTTAAATTCTCCAACAGTATTCTTACTTGTTCTTCAACAATTGCAAGTTCACCTCGTTTTTGAGCCAACAATTCATCAGCTGCTTTAAGTTCACCTTCGGCTTTTGCTAAAACCTAAAAATATGAATTTTAGCAAAAATTTAGTTGAAGAAGGTTTTCGCAAAACTTGTAGGTTTCAGCAAAAGTTTGTTTAAGTCTACAACTTTACACAATTGATTTGTTTTATGAAATATGGCACCTCTAAGTTAGTGAAAACCATGCCCTCTATGACCAAAAATTTTGGTCAAATTGGTCATAATTTGGTCACTTCTGACCAATTTGACCAAAAGTTTTGGTCATGGAAGGCATGGTTTCCACTACGGCACTCAACATTTTTACGTTTCAAAGCATTAAAATATACGCACAGCTTTTTTGGGCGCAACAACTTTAGCGACATTCGCATATACATCCATGGCTCTGACCCACATACAAAGACTTGTTGCTGCTTTACTTTGTTTTACTACAAATTCTGGGAGAAAATTTGGGTTATTAATATAAATGGCCAGCTTTTTTTGTGTTGGCTCTGTAATGTTGTCTTTGTCAAAATCAATCAAAGATTTGATAAAACCTGTATCACCCATGAGCTGCAAAAAAACAAAAATAAAATAAATAATAAACAAACGCATGTGAGTTAGTATTATAAATTCAAACATTTGATATTTTTCTTCTATATAAATATAATTAAATAATATAATGTAATAGAGTATAATCTTGTATAACAGTGTAGGACAAGATCATAGATTGAAAAATTGAATAAAAACAAAAATTGATTTATGCAGTTTTGGGAGAAGACATTGCCTTTTTGGATGTATCCCAATCAGCCTTTTGACCAAAGAGAACACAAACAGCTTCCATGGTTGTCAATACCAGCGGCGGAGGCTTTGAAAAGGATTTGATCTCAGTAATATCATTCTTGTTCAGAGAATTCAAAGCAGTTAATGCTGCGTTTAAGGCTGGTAAAGCTGCATCTAAGTCCTTTTGAGCATCGTCTTTGATTAATTGTGTTGCAGCTGCTTGTTGTTTTACTTGTTCTTCATCTGAAGCGACCGTATCTTTCACCTAGAGATATTGTTTTCCATTTTTTTGATTGAAAAAGAGATCATTACATCTATTTGTGATAGATATATAGTTAACACAATGATTTGAATGTATATAAATAATTTAAAAATATAGACAAATATATGATTATTGTAAGGATTCATTTCTAAATTAATATAGATGAATAATTTATTTAGTATTTAAGAGATTCAATATTACACTTAATTTATGAAAATAGTTTTGATGTCATATATTTACAAATGAGAAATGGAAAAATATTGAATAATTTATAAGATAAACTAAATATATCATACATTTGTCAAAACTATTCTTTCATCACTATGAGGTGTATTTTAATTCTTAAATTCTATCACTCTATAATACTAAAATTTAAGTGACTGGCATAGACTCCGAGGTGCTAGTTGAGATCTATACCTACAAAAGAAGCAAGATACATGTTCAATTTCTCCTAATGTGATTGCTATCAAAATTTATCTTTTCAATCAAAAATCATGAATTTTTTGAGTGGAATTGACATTGCATAAATGGTTTATGTTTTCATTATTAGAAATTTGTTCAAGACTTTAAAAAAACTAGGTTTTCTATTATCAACTTATTGAATTCCTTATTAAGTCCCTTGATCCTTTGAATGGGCACTTGAAATAACCTATTCTTGAATAGCCTCTAAATCAGAAACTTATTGAATTCATTCTTAAGTTGTTTGGTCCCTTGTGTACGAGGATATATGTTGTCGTTCTCTCCCACCATCATCGTGGTGAGCTTTTTCTACGAAGACATGGGTCTACACATGGATCTTGACGAATGCATAACGTGATTTTAAGTTCTTTTCAAGTAGCCTTCCAAATGATATATCAATCCAAGTGAAATTTACATATTTAAAATGATATAGTACTATCATCTCACTCTTCTCTTTTCATGTCTTATGGAACTTAATAGATTTTTTTTGCATATTTTGCATGTGTAAGCTCCACACATGATAATTTTTTGTGCCATGTAGCTTACAAAAGTAAAAAATAACAAAGATTCTTTTTATGAGTGGAGATGCTACTTGACAATGTCTTGGAAAAAAGACTACTACTAAGGATTTAAAGGAAAAAAAATCATTATATGGTTATTGTATGCAAAGAAAATATTAGATAAGATACTCTTTAGAATGAAAAGAAATTCAAAATAAAGGCGAACAAGATCCAAAAAATTCAATCAATTTTGCAAGTCACTGTCATTTTAAAGAAATGTGTGGTATTCTTACATCTTGAAAAAAGTAGGTATTGTGAGCAATTTCTTACCAATTATTTTGAATTACAAATATCAAGTTTTTAGGAATTATTAGAGTTATTTGTAAAGGCATTAGGTATTTGACTTAGATACCATGAGTTTTGCTTTATTGTATTATCTTTTTTACTTCAAATAGTTGGGAGAAAATGGAAGAACTTTGTGGTCTCACTATATTCGGTTTGTAAGAGTTTGGTGGTCTCTAAACTTAAGGAAAACTAATTTTGCTATCATTCAATCTTTGAAATGTAATCATATTTTTATGAAATTTTTGATTACATGGACATATAATATGCACAATTGAGCATTACATTGAATTTTAAAACAAGTTAATATGCTTACTACAAAATACAATCTAAAATACAGCTATGAGAGCTTCAGAGAAGTGACTGACAACGAAGTCTATTGTTTAGCCTTTCAACTAAGGTTTAGCTGAGTATCATAATTCATTTGATTTTCATGATTGTATTTTAGGTGTGAAGTGGAAATTATAAATATCCTTTAATCCCTCAAAGTCAAAAGGGCTTAAAAGACGCCCCTCAAGTCACACTCACATTTGGTCCTCAAACCTTATATGCTCGGCATTTGTACGATGGATTCTTCCCATTTTTGGACCACAATTGTACACTACATTTAAGATCCAAGATCGGCGGTGAAGTCTTGAGGAAGTGCTCCCACTACGAATAATTGCACATTTAGTGAACACAAACAAGCGATTTAGGCGTTGACCTTGAGGGCTTAAGTTTGCAGCAAATATAAAGAAAGTGTTTTCTTTCAAGTTACCACACACTAATAAGATTCAAAGATAATTTGGCATTATGATATAATAATTTTTTCACAAATTTATTGCTAGGTATATCTATTCTTTGATCTTTTCACTATTGAAAATGTTGCACTCTTCTACCTTTGTCACTCATTCATGTTCTTAGGCTACAATTTCATGAACGACAAAAAATAGCATACTATACAATATTGATTGTAAGAAGATGAAGTTTCACAAGTGATCCATTGGATTAATCATTATTCACTCATCCTATGTTAGAGTCATGATTTTTCACTACATCTTTTCTTCTATTTTGCCAATTTTAATTCAACACATTTGTATGTTGCAAGTGTTAGAAAGGTTATATTTCCTTTATATTTTAAAGTCTATGAATTCAATTAAAAAATTTCTTAGCACATTTCTCTAAGTGACCTATTGAATTTGATGACAAAAATCCAAAATTTGCTCATCATCAATCTTTATAATCCTTGAAAGGAGACAGTGAACTTGTTTCACATTTTGTACATTATTTTTTGGAGTAGTTCTAAATTTGAATCCAAAGAGAAGTCATCGGCAAACAAGTGATCTATACTAAAGGCATTACTTTATAGCTTGTGCACTTAGAAGTACATCATTTTTTTGGAACAGATTGGTCATTTGCGGTGCCTATTTATTATCACATATCATTAAATTCAAATAAATTACTTTTAAAGGTTTTGAGAAGATGTTGTTTTCTACTACCAATGAAACATTTACAAATTCATATAGATATATTCCGTGGATATTAATTGATTATTCTTTAATTAGTTTAAAAAACCGTATAACTATTTAGAAAAGTTCATCTTTCTTTATGAACTTCACTAAATAGTTATTATAAATATATTAATAATAAGTTTTTAAAATAAAGACCAAGTAGCCTCATTTTACATATGAAAGAACCAGCTTTAAATATAGCATGTATATCTTATTTTTTATTTATTTTTCATTAATATAAAATATGATGATGAGAATATCTTTTATTAAGTTTATACATACTAATTTCTAAATGTATTACTGTAAAAAATGGACTATTAGTCTCTTTCATTTTCAATCTGAAATATACTTATCTACTACTATGTTTATTCTGTATTGTTATGATAAACTTGTCCTTGTTTAGTAAAAAATGAAAAAACATATATTTATTGTATTTATGTTAAAATCCAAAAAGTAAGTTTTAAAGAAAAAATTCATTTAAATTCATTGGATTTGCATTTTATTGCATACATAAATAACAATTCAATATACATCTCTAAGCTAGCCTTGGAAAAAATATTTCATATGGCTGGTAATTCAATTTTGAATGTATTTTGATACATTTGAATGTTATTATATATTATTTGATACATTTATACAATAAAATTAGAATATGATCCACCAAAAAATCAATTATCAATCATGAAACATAATGTGTTTTAGATTAAATCTTTAGGCTTATTCTAATTGTGCCATATTTCCTTTATAGCATACTAATTTTAAATAAATTATTATTATACACATATATTATATAACCTTTTGTGCAGCTGCTTGATCAAAAGCAACTTGAGTTAGTAATTTGTTTGTAATTGCTGATCTTTCTTCCAATATTGGTGCAAGCTCCGCAAGATCAACCTAATAAATCACCATTGTTTCATTTAGAATTTTAGATCAGTTTATTCATAAAATTAGTATTTGAAAGCATATGTACTTTTATACTAATGTCAATTTTGAAAAAAAATGAAAACATCAACCATTCTCTTAGATTTATTTTCAACTTTTTGTAATTTTGAAATTGTTTCAAAGTATATAGATTTTGAAAATACCTTCATTGTTGCAATGAGTTCATTTGTTTCTTTTAGCTTTTGAAGCCCATTTAAAAAGCGATCTTGAGCAGCAATACTTTCAATCCTTTTTTCATTTAATAGTGTAATATATAAATTAACACAATCAAGATAAGACTTTGGCGTAATATAGTATTTTCTACGCATTTCGTTGAAAAATTTATCAGCCATAGTTGAAACTGAAGTGTGTATTGCAACACAAAATGAAGCAATTTTCTTATTGACCTGATAATATTATTTCATGCTATTTAAAATTTATCCCAAAATAAAAAAGTGAATATTATTATTTTTATATTTGTTATAAATTGCAATATTTTTGAAATGTACAATGGTTGCTAAATAAAGTAAACAAAAAGCTCTTCTAAATTTTTCATTTTTAAAAATAAGTTCAAATTCTCTCTGTTATTAGATTAAAATTGAATTGTATTTTTTATTCTTTTTATGAAGTCTTTATGCGTACCTCTTTTGAGCCCAAATCAACACTTGCTAGGAAAAATGCGCTCACTGAAAGAAGAGCTTCTTCAGGCCATTCATTAAACCAATCAATAGTAGTACAATTAATCAATGAAGGAAATTGCCGACATCGTCCTCGAAAAGCATCACCAATTGGACTCATGCATAAAACAACATGAATATTCTCACGAGATCTATTAATGAATGAAGTATATAATTGTTCTTTTGTTAAAGGTAGTCCAAGTGCAAGAACGTACTCTCGAATATCAGCCATAACTCGGTCTTTCTCATCCGAAGTATGTAATCCAGGAACTTCTCCCGAATTCAATAAATTGTTTACATCTTCTACAAATCCTTCATTGACAATTTGTGTGTCCGCAAGTAAAAATGTAACAGATACACCATCAATACCTGTATATTTAAAATAAAAAACATGTTATTAGAAAAATAATATAAATGGTTAGAATTATCATCATTACAAACATAACTCATCTTTTGTCTTCCATAAAAATAAACCTTATTTTGAAAATTTTAATGTTTTAATATGTGATATGATTGGCTCTACTTATCCCATCAAATTCAAATGGGGTCAACACTTATCAATTATAAAAAATATAAACTCTGGAATCTGTTATAAAATAATAAAGATTTTTTTTTTAATTTTAGATTTTTTTATAATGACAAAATATATGTCAATGCAATTGTGATTTTGTTATGTTGAACCTTTGTTAATATAAGTTACATTAAACATTGATTTCTTTTATTTTACAACACATACATGCATAGATATAAATACAAAATATAATACATTTGTTTTAATTTTAAAAAATTCAACATTAAACATGTTATTTTTTGATTGTTTATGTATTTTTTGTGTAACAACATTCTTTGAAAAAATCAATTGTAATAAGATGGTAATGGAGAATTCTAGATATATTTTTCAATCATCTTTCTTTTTATTCATGAGATTTTTTACCAGCAATTTTATACAACTCTTTCAAATCTTCTCGAAATTCTGCATTTCCATATCCTTTAGTAAGTTCTATTTGAAAACAACGGTATTCAGCAAGGAAGCATCCATAACGAGTAAGACTTTGTTTTCCTGAGCCTCCAACTCCCACCAACATTGCATTCCCACGAGGTTGCCTTAAAATACGTGCAATTCGCGAAATATGAGCAATCGCATCTTTAAAAAACACCAACCTCATAACATTTGTTGTAGTCATATTATAATCTTCTAAGTAATCTTTCAAAAGCAGGGGAATTTTGCTATAATCATTCACCTATGTGCACAATTCAAATCACTAAACTAGTTTAAAAGAAAGCTATAGAAAATAAATCATTAGCTTGTTTTTTTTTTTTAACATATTTTACAATCATGATTATAAGATCAAACATGTGAAGCTAATTAAGTTTTGAAATACTGTAGCCTCAACCAATTTCAATTTTGTAGAAACGATATGTTTATTATTTTTTATTGATAGAATTCATCACGACATTTTTAGAGTTTTTGGGTTTTCGTTGTTTTATAACAATTTTTTTTAAGAAAAATCATAATTTTTTACACTACATGTTTCTCAACAATTAATTGTGTTATATTTTGGAAATTTACCACTTCATTATTGTGATTTGGAAATGTTATGCACCCGTAATTATTCAAGTTTTCATTTCTTGTCACATATAATTTTGCATGATTTTAATTAATATTATTAAAAAAATTATAGGGTTATTTTTTTTGAAAATAATTAATTATTAAATGACAAAATCTGGTAAAGTATACGGTAAATATTACTAATTAGAAATATAATAATTATAAAAATGCAAAACATTAAGTTTTCAAATTGTATGAAATGGTTGTATTGTAACTTTTATGTATGTATGCAAACTTAGATTCTCTTTGAAAGGAATACGTAGGTTCTTTTAAATGCATAATAATATGAAGTATATAACACATTATCATTTACTAAGAATTGGTCATAATTTTTTACACTTTTGATATTCTACAAAAAAAATCTTTAAAAATCAAAAGTCATACAAAAATCATACATAGGCATCTTAGTATTTTTATAATGTTGCATGTTCTCTGAAACATTTTCTCCAAAATAATTAAAAATAGAAATAGATGAATTGAAAATGAAATATTTTTATAGTCATATAGAAAAATAAGAAATCAAAAAAGGTTAATAACGGTTTTGAAATATGTGTGTTTTCTTGTAATCATAAAAAGATTTTTTGGTGGCCTAAATTAAAATACACCATACCTTCAGGAATAATATAACATGGAATACTTTATTTGATTATTTTTTCTTATAAATCTAATTGATAGTGTAGTATACAGTGTCTATTATAAAACATGGTAAACAATTTTAGAATTTTTTTGTGTATTCAAAATTTGTGATCATTTTTATCAAAGGAGGTAGACAAAAACTTTGGATATATATTTGACAACAAATCAATGATTAATGAATTTTTATTTTTAATAGAAATATTTTGTAATTTTCAATTGTAAAAATGATTTAAAATTTGTTCAAATTCTGTATGTTGATAATTGATATGTTATCAATTTTTTTTTTAAATATATAAGTCTTTCAATTTTCTCGTGACAATAGTATTGGCACTTTCTTAACCGCTACTCAAGAGAAAGAAATTACATAATGTCGGTGATTTTGGAACCAAAATTGTATCGTTATTCAAAAACATAAATATGTCATCTTTACACTAAAAGCTACCCATTTAACTCTACAAGAAAGAAATCCGTTTTTCTTAATGCATGAGAAGTTCAAAATCAATTGTTTTTTAATTGATTTCATATTAAAGTCTCTTTTAGAATGGATGTTTAAAGTATCTCCAACTATTTTGATGTGTATATTAATGACTACTTTTTATCTTCTTAAGACAAATCAACTAGAATTCACAAGTTGTGTATTTTTAGGTTTGATTTTGGCACCATAATGGAGTTTAGTGAACCCAAAATGTGGTAAAATCTCTTTTGTCATAGGTAGAAAATTTGAAAATTACCTAATTTTTTCTAGATAAAAGATGTGGTTATCATACAAGCTATATTTTTTATTGTCATAATCTTGATTTATCCAAAAAGACTTGATTTGTAAGATTGCTACATCATTAAAAAATCAAACAATCATTCTTAAAAATTCACAAAGTTGTTTGATTAAGCCCACAGTTGTTGATAGCAATTGTAAATACAAAGAAGAAGTGTATTATGTTTCCAACAAGTTTGGCCCTATTCCACATCTTAAGCAATCATTAGTCATCTAGGTTTTCAATAATGAATGTAATTAGTTGTTGATATATAAAAAAATTATTGAAAGGATGATCTTTATTGATCTACAAATTAGTATTATTTTTGGTTCTTTCTTGAAATATATATCAATGGTTTGTATCAACATATCATAACAACCTGCTCGTAACGTCGATCATCTCTAGAGTAGCCTGGTCTTAGGTAATCTCCAAACATGATAATCTGATTTTCAAAAACGTCTTCAAAACTAGATGTTTCCTCAAAACTTCTTTTTAAAAGTTCATGTAATATATTTAAAAAATATGTTTTGTCGGTTTGATCAATTAAACGATCATGAAATACACGCATGCTTTCATGTATCCAAAGGGTCTTCAATTGTTTCTTTGTACCACAATCTATTGATTTCACCATTAGAATTCCCTGTACGATGCATATCATATAAAATCAAACAATATTTGTATATAATAGATACGCATGGACAACATAAATAGAAAACATACATTTTTGATTAAAATAATCATAATACCTTTTATCAAGTTTTGAATATAATTTTAATTACTAGATTGAATTCTTGTAATTTATAAATTTAGTTAAAATACTTCTAACAAGCAAATAATTTTAGTTCAAATACATTGCAAGCAAATAATTTTGGTTCAAATACATTGCAAGCAATACTTAAATGAAATATTTCTTAAATTATACCAATATTTAATAAAAGATGTTAGAATATCCTTTGTTTTGTTGTCTTTATTTACCTGAAATACTTTAGAAACATCTCTTAAGTTAAAAGTATAGTGAGATTTTGTTGGTGTTGGAAGTAATTCTTGACTAATTCGAGTATATGTCTCAATGCTGCAATCAACAATGGGTTTAACCATTGCTTTACATTCTCCGGGGAACGTTGATAGAAACCCTCCAAGAATACCACTGAATATCATCCGCAAACTTCCTTCAGTTGGAGGTTGTACACATATCATTGAGAAATGACGAAAAAACCTCGGTGTTACCTGTAGAAATATTTATTCAATGATGTGAATGTTGTGTTTTGATCAAGTATGTGATAAGGTAGGTGTAATAAAAACAAAATTCTGATTATTCTATCAACATTTCTATTTTCTATTGCATATTAGATATGTGATTGAATTGATAAAATGTATGACCAAGCTATGAGGTATCCAATTGTCATCATGGTTACTACGAAACAAATGATAATTTGTATAATTTGTATTATAAATCCAAAAAAATAAAAAATGTAACATCAAAATTAATTAAACTGATTTTTTATTTTAAAATAAATTATTCTACATAGATTTTAAGATCAACATGACATCAACTATTTTTTATTTTTTTTAAAATTACTATCTTCTCATAACCTAATCATATATTTCAATAATTATAAAATTTAGAAATGTCACAAAATATATTCATTATGTAATAAGTGTAAAAATATATAGCCTTTGATTTCATATGGAGGTCGGGTTCTATGTCATTACAACTATGTTTTTGAAAATTTTATATGGTATAGTATCAATGTAATTTTGTGAACACCAAATTTAGTATGTTTGGTTTTAATAAATAAAATCATTAAATTAAAGTATTTAAATTCTTTAAAGAGTTAATCACCTCATTTCGACCACCTCCAGGTGGAGCACAAGCTGTTACAAATGTCATGTCATCTATATCTTTCCAATATAATAGTACACGATCATAAAAACCCCTAAAATCTAAGAATTGCCGTAGCAATTCAACAGGAGGTTGAGCAAAATATTTTTCCCTTAAAGGCATGTTTACATCATCTATGAAACATACTATTTTCTTTCCGACGGGAGCTCCATACCTCGTTCTCTGTTTTTTTTCCAACTTCACTTCAATGGATTCCTGCAATGCAATATTTACCGTATGTGATTATTTTTTGAAATATTAAAAATTGATGATATCATAATAAAAATGATTTTTCAATGTTTTAACAATTCTACAAGGCATGTACAAATTAATAACAGATCATTTAATATAAAAAATATTGATAAAATTTATGCATAGCCACATTGTATTTCAATTTTTCCCAAAAACAATTGGTGTTTAAAAATTAGTTTTTACTTTTATTTTTTATTTTTATTTTTATTTTTATTTTATTTTACGTTTTAAGTCGTAACATAATTGTAGGAATATTAATACAAAAAAAATCATTTCAATGATAGAGATATTTCTATCTTCAAAAATTTCATCTCAATTTCTTCAATAAACATGGTTGCAGTCATTTCTATTATACTTTTAGCTTGATTTTAACTTATCAATCTTGCTATTAATACTTTATAATTGAAGCATCACTTTTGGGCTGGCTTGGCATTCTATGGATAAATATAATCTTGATAATAAAATTATAAAAATAGAAAGTATTGTAATATGAGTTAAGAATTAAAAATGAGTTTAGTTATTACTTGAAACTGTAGATGTGAGGCATTTTATTTGTAATTTTTATTTTATATTAACACATTCTAATGTTTAGACAAATGATTTGTTGACTATACTTGAGTTGCAATTGCTGTTGTTTGTGCACTGAAGTTCAATACTATTGACATATAATTTTTGTTCTCGCGTATCCGTGCTATGAGATCCATTACAATTGCACTTTTTCCAACACCTGATACTCCTTGAAAAAGGACTGCTTTATCCACTTCTAAGTATACTTCCATAATAAATCCCAATCTTGTTGTATCTAAAGTAGGTACCATCAATTCAAAGAATGATGTACCGGGTACATAGTTGAAGTCTAATATTACATCTTCCCATGTTGAGAGGCTCTAAAATTCATTGACATATTTACTTTTTAGTAATCAAAAATTTAATTTATAATTTGTTAATTTTCATTTCTTATTTTAATGAATATTATATGGATAACATAAAAAAATTATATCTAAGTATTATGTTATAGTTTTCAAAAAATATATATTCTTTAATTAAAAATAATCATATATATTTACGTTATAAACATCAATTTAAAGAGCTTAAAGTTCAACCTTGTCTTTAACATTGACATAATATTCATAAACAGTGTCTCCTCCTGGAAAAGCTGCAACTGTTTCAAGTTCAGTTCTGAAGAAGAGATCAAAACCTTCTATACTTTTGTGATCAATATTTCCACCAATAGACCAAACATATGAAAATGCAAAAATGCGGTTTAAAGTTGCAACAACATCGTCACTAAGGTCTCCCTCCTCACTAACTGGCCCTTCAACACTTATTCCGCGTGCAGGTTGGAGCAGAGCTTGATAAAGAAAGCACAATGATGTGACAATATTAATATCTACTGAGGGAATGTTTTCTCGACATTTTTTCCTTAAATATTGTAAACCAAGATCAACCCATGTATCAAGTAATACATATATGTGTTTTTTAACCTGAAAATTTGATATCTTAAAATTAAAAATTGCCTGGATGATGAAATATTCTATTATTATATTAAATCACAAATAGCTATCAAAAATACTATTAGATCATGTTTCTTTAGAAAATTAAAAATAACCTTCAATGGATACCATTGGTATTTTAAAAAGATACCATGAATTTTGTTTTATCATTTAAAAGAAGTTTCAACATCAAATTCTATTTGGATTAAATTCTTTATAGGTTAAAGTTCAATCCAAATTATTAAGTAATACCTTTAGATTTCTTACCTACTTCAACCTACAAATCAAAAAAGACTTAACTGTTCAAATTGGCCTCAAATAAGGTTAGGATGCATTTGTTTATATTTATTTTTATGATTTCATCAATGTTGAAGCAGAATATTGATGTGGGTCAACTTCAAAATAAAAAAATACATGAATTTGGAATCAGATTCTGTTGTACAGTATTTAATCTACATGACTTCTAAAATTGGTACACAATGTTCTTTCCATTTCTTTTCAAAACAATTATATTTACACAATGCCTTTAAGAACCTGATTAAATGGAGAAAGAACAAAAAATAAATAGTTGGTCAATAAATGACTATAACTGAATTCTGATAACTTTAGCATTTGAGACTTTCAATAACCTTAAATCTTTCATATTTCTATTTTCTATTAAATTTAAATTATTAATTAACTATGATGTTTGACTTGTAAGCATTTGAATGTTGGAATTTAAATCTAATGAGCAAATAAACCTCTTCTTGCATAGTCATTCCAAGCTCAGCTGGAAATCGTTGCAACCATGATTGAACATATGGCCGCCATCCAAGTTCTTCAGGAGGAACATATACCATTCCACAACGACTTACCGTTGCTGGTGATGCAACGGCTAAGTCTTGGACTTCAAATAACATCCTCATTGTATTTGGATTCAATTTGATACGTTCTCCGTTTGGCAAACATAATACACAATTGTCATCTAAAACAGTGTTTAAATTTTCTATCCATATAGCGTCAACAGGTCCATCAAAAACCACCCATTTCCTATCTGGAGTTGTATCCGCTACACAACCGCGGATTATGGTACTTCCCAAGCCATCTGTCCATTCATTAGTCATCAAATTATATTCTCCGTAGAGTTCACCCATCTTAATACATTTAGGATTCAGGACATACGAATGGGTGATTTGAAAAGCTTGATTTGGATTGTCTTCTTTGCGTAATTTTGTCATCGCTTGTTGCAACATTTTGCAACACACGGTTTTACCTCCGCCCGTTGGTCCCACTGTCATCACACCGAATCGAACATTCATAGTTTCGAATAATTGTATGACCTTGATCACAAAAGTTGGCTTCGGTTGAAAACCATTATCCAACAAACAAAATTCAATTGCTGTTTGGATAGCTCCAAAATCTTGTCTTGGAATAATAACACCTATAGTTAAAAACATTATTTAAAATCTCTACAACATTCTAAAAATGATAAATTATTATCAAAAAAAGTAAACTAATTACACATAGTGCATTCAAAAGTAATTTAGCAACTAATGCTATCTAAAGTACTAAATATTTTGATAAAAATTAAAAAAATATTCAAACAATAAAAAAATCATATGTAATAAGTAGATAATAATAATTTACATGCTTGTAATGATTTTATATTAAGAATAAAACATACCCATTAATGTGAATTTATACTACTTTTAATATCTGTTGAATATATATTGAATTATACTTACCAGGAAATAAATCACCAATAATAGCCATAAATAATTCTGCATCTTCTTGAAGAAACTTAGGAAGGTTGCTATCTTTGAAAGCACGAATCAGGACAACATCTTCTACAAGAGTAGGATTTGCTCTTTTTAATGAGCCAGCCATCACTAAAACTGACTTCACCGCTCTCATTCCAAAATCATAGTGGTCTTGTTGACTTAATTGTTCACTTGATAATTTATACAACTTGACCATTTTCCTTGATAATGTCTTAGCATTTGCAAACCCTTCATAAACACCAAATATATTATTTCTAATGTAAACAATTATTCTAAAATACTAGCTATAATATTCAACAATTCAATCATACGAATGGAAATTTTTGAGATGTAAACTATTATTATTAGTTGTTCACATATCAACCTCAAATCAATATATATCCAAAGAAAAAACTCGTGATACATGATATGATGGGTTTTATTGTTAAGTAAATGTTTTCTTTCTGATTAAGTTATAACGTGATATATTTTTGTAGATTTTTTTGTTTAGATTTTATTAGAAGTATGTCATGTCACATTTTTACCTTCTGAAAACAACATGACTTCAGCCACAAGAGCATAATCTGGTATCATCATAGAAACCGGTCGAAATAGAACTTTCAAATTGTCGGGCAGCTCCGTCCGACCAGCATAACCAGGATTCATTGTGATGAAAACTCCACATGTATCAATCAACTTAATTTCTCTTCCTTCAAAGTTAAATCTTGTGAGCCCAGCTTTTAAAGCATTTTGTATGGTCAAAAGTTGTTGAGCAACCACAGAGAGCACTTCAATATCAATGCGATTGAATTCATCAAAACATGCCCATGCTCCACATTGAGTCAATCCAGCAAAGAATTTCCCCATAAACTATGAAAACAATATCATTTTAAGGTAAAAAAGTTAATGTTCAGCAACAAGTAGAAGTAAAATCAAATTAATCAGCGTCTTTAAAATTAATAGCTCAAAAAAATCAAGAAAATTTACACTATACATGTCTATAGGATTCATTATACCATTTGGTAAACTATTTTTTTTTGAAAAAGTAACATAATATCCAACATTTCAAAATTTTATCTTTTACAAATTTTACAAATTTTTAATCATCCTTTGTTTACATCAGTCAATATACTTTGTTAAACTGACATGTCACATTACATTAATTTATGCAAAAACACCCATCATGCAATATACCCATTCATAATTGTTAAACATAATAAATGGTCAATTTGTTTAACTAACTTTATAATCAAGGTTGTCTCCACAATTGAACACCACACACTGAATGCCAAGAGCTTTTCCAAGATCTTTTGTTGTTTCCGTTTTTCCGGTTCCGGCAGGACCAGCAGGTGCTCCTCCAAGTTTCAAATGTAATGCTCCTGTTAATGTCATATAACATCTATCCGTAAGAGGAGTTATCACCAGACGCATTTGAGCCCCTAAATATTCATACGCATATTCAAATAACGCATTTGTTTGTCGTACTACACAATCTTCAATAACATCATCCCAATAGTAACGTAATTGCATTTGCCAACCAAATTCAGTTGGTTTAAAGATCTTATTTCTGTCATTGCACAAAGAACTCTGTTATTTTTAATATGTTGATGTGGTATTTTGGTTTTATTAACCAAGACACTTTGATGTAGGAAATTTATAATATAAACATCATATGTTTGAAGCTGAAAATAAATTCTTAAGCTTAAATATTGATTATTGTGCAATTAAAAGATACAAGCTTGTATAATTTATCTTCTAAAAATAGAGTCATGGATTTCATCAAAGCGACATTTGACTTTTAATTATGATTTTTTTTAAAAATTAAATTTTATAATTTTTTTTATAACATGGTAAAATAAGATTCAAACTTTATCAAATGAGCCAATTTATATTGTATTCTTTAAACCATGATATTAAAGTGATAAAATATTATTCGGAGAGATAAAATATTATTCGGAGAGATGGCTAGTTGGACCATTTGGATATTATATGGTTTGGTGTCCTTCTTTAGTGTCAAAACGACATTGCATATTTTATCACGATTGCATTTCGTCAACATTTATCTTTCAAAGATGTATTAAACTTTTGTGATTTTTGATAATAAAAGCCATAACAGTTTGTGACTTTTTTTTTTTTTTTTTTTTTTTAATTTTTATTTTTAAATTCCTATAAGAAAGTATAAATTTTTAGAGGAATCATTTAAGTATTAAAATTTTAAGACTCTATCAAGGTTTGGTGATGTGTTGTTTGATATTTTTACATGTATTTAAAACTTATAATTTTTTAATAGCTATGTTTCTAGTCATGTTTGTCAAATTCAAACTCTTTTACGCTTGAAGTCATTTTTATTACGATCATTACAATAAGAAAAACCCTACTAAAAATCTTCATTCAAGCATGGTAATTAGAAGGGATTCAAATCTTTTTATTTCCACTAAATGGTTCTAGAATGACAACATATTATGAATAAGAAAGCATGAAGAAGTCATGCTTTCAAATTTTCTATTTAAACTTTGACTTCATACATAGTGATATACATTAAATACAATACTTTTTCACATCCAAAGGCCGTCAAAATGATTGTGTATGGAATTCAAAGTTGGAAATTTAAAAAAATTGACAGCTATAATTGAAAATCAACAACACCATAGTGTATAGCTATATCGTTTCCAACATAGGTCTATATTTGATGAATGAAGATCCTACTTATCCAAAAAGTAGGCTACAACTTCATACGTTGAAACTTAAATTATAAATGTTAAAAGTATTTTAGTAATACTTGTAATTGCAATTTTTTCTACAAATATTTAAAACTAATTTTTCAAGATAAAATACTTTATAAATCATACAGTAGAATTGGAAGTACTTCTCAAATGAAGAAATTTTTAATAAATACTATAAACAAGGAAAAGAATCTAAGAAGGAGAGTTCTAAATCTATATTTATTAAAAGAAATTAAAGAAAGTATTTTCATTGAAGTTTAGTTATTGGTGTTGAATATCAATAAAAGGATTTCCACTAATATAACAACAACAATGCAAAAATACTAGTACAAGATAAAGCACAGTCCTTCTATCTCTCATAACATGCAAAAAGGCCATTCTTAAATTCTCTTTTCACAATGAAACAAACTTACTGCTAAAACACATATCCAACAATAAATTATGTTTAATAATACAATCACTTTAAAATATTTTGATTGGAAATGACAATGTTTTAAATTCATATTTATAATTTGATTATGTTTTAATGATTTGGAAGTGGCTAGGTCGAATGATATAAAGCTAATGTCATTAAAAGTATTGTACCATTTTGTTCATACGATGCTTGACATTTACTAGGGGCAAGATATTTTAAAAACTCTTATAATTCTTGCAGACTAGCCAATTTTTCATTTACAATCATATATTACATACTGAAAAGAGCATTTTACCTTTTTAGAAATCATATGTTTAACCTTAACCACAGAAGCCTTTTGAGGCCACATTGTGGTCGCAGCACTTATGGACAAGCTAATTTAAGCTCCTCAATGTTCAGAATTTTCTAATATTTTTGCTACGCATAGCTTTCCAATGTTAGAGTTTTCAAAGCATTTTGGAGTTACGACACAAAAGTTATGGATTTTATAAGAACTTGTTTTCAATTTGGGCAGCCAATAACCAATTAGAATCTCCTATTTTTTGCTTAAGTTGTCCGTATTCACAATGGCAAAAAGTGACAAGACTAAATTTCAAAAGGTGGCCACTTGCAAAATAATGGGCCCAATGTTTTTTCATCCATGTACATTGATGAGAATCTTCATCCAATATACACTTTCATCTAACCAATTGTTTCTATCTAGAGGGGTTCCCTTCATTCATATTTTTTCCATCCAAATGACAAGAAGTTAAAATCTATAACTCTATTTTCATCCAAAATATTTTTCCATCCACAAAAAATATTTACATCCAATCTTCATTTTTCATCCGGACTTAACATATCTCATCTAGTATCTATGCGGTGGCATGGGGTCCATCCACACAACCCACTATTACCAAAACCGCCCTTAGAAACTACATAGAATTATACAATTTGTACTTCAAATATTTCCATAAACTCAATTTTTAATCCAATTTAATTGGGATTTTTTGTGGTTCTTTTTCTCATTGACAAGCACATATCTACCGTTGAGATTTTCAATTGAACATGTTAACATTAACCTTTTGGTAGTTCTAAATTCGGTAAATGTAAGGCATTTTCAATACATCCTTTTTCACAAAAACAAGGATAATTTCCTCTTTCTAATCGCATATGGGGCTCGAAGTTTGTGAATGTTTACCTAATTTCCACACCTATAGGAATTGGTGATAGATCAAATGTTTTTGCAAAACATAGTTTATGGGCATCAAAACTTAGATATATTGTTGGGGCAATGTCAAAAAAAACTTTAATAGTGACTTCTAAAACTTATAACCTCCCAATCTGTACAATGGATTGTTTTCAAATTTTGCATACAACTTTTTGGATAATTAGGTACAAGATCCTATTGTTACATATTTAATTTAATATCTAACTTTAGAAAACAATAAATTGCTATTGGTAGGAACTTCTTTTTGGCCGTTTTGGCTCCAAAACCTCAAAGAAACTTTTGGAGTTAACACCTATATCTATTACGATATATTTTATTGATTTCATACAATCAAATAATATAAAATCAATTTTGAATTTTGTTCTATTTTATTCAAAACTACAAAGTAATTCAAGACTTCAAAAACCACTTCTTATCTGATTGAATAATCAATAGGTTATGTTTTGAAAATTATGGAATACTAAAGATTTTAGTTGATTTTTAAATTTCTAATAATACCAAGAAAAACCTTGAATGTATCCAAATGCATTCAATTTAACATGGTTATCCAATTCAAAAACTGAATTTAAAAGATGATTTTTACTACTTGGTTATATAATTGGTATATAAATAATCATTTGATGATACTCAACCATAACATATTGTAAAAGAACGGTAATATCTGAATTAAATTAATAAGATTATTATATAATTACTTCTTCAATATACATTAAATATTCATTTTTATAGATTTTCTCTTGCACTAACATCTTAAAAATTCTCTTGATTTATAAATATAAAAATGTTGTGATATGTAAGGTAAAACTTGCCAACTTTTTTGGAATGATGGTTTTGAAATTATACCGATGCAAATCATCAACAATGTCGCGAGCATGCACATCAATAGTAATTAAAGCTGTCAAGATCTTTCTTTCCAATGGCAATAAATCACCTCGTACCAAAACCGAAAGTTCTTCCAACCTATCAATATTTGTTTGTAAGAAATCTTTTAATTCATTTTCAACAGTTCCTTCCTCGGAGGTTAAACAAGCTTCTACTTCCCCGCACCAATAAACCTAAATCACTATTTTAAAATATACATTCAAAATTAGAAAACTTGAATTCCACACTAATTAAAATAATCTTATGTAGATACAAATGCTAAATATCTAACAGTTTTTTGTTTATAATAAATGATAGTCTCATACAATCATAAACAACAAAAACATTATTTAGATAATTCTATTTTAAATCTTTCTTTTAAATAAAAAAACGTTCGTTGAATACATTTATGCAGTTTCAGGGTTGTTTATTACAAATATCATGGTAAATGTAACATCAAAGATAAAAATATAAAGCACATATTATTACCTTTCTTGCTTCTAGCAAAAAGTTTTAGAAGCAAAGATTTTATATAGCAACTAATATTAATGTTGTAATTTTCAAAGGCATCTCATTTATAAATTATATATAAATTGTATCAAACATATTATCTTGTGGAATTTTCAATAATGTAAATAATATCAGTTGTGTATAGCTTACATAATAGTATTCAAAGCACATACCGTTGAAATCATAACAACTAATTGAGCTGCATGTAGAAGGACCCATACGGAACGTTCTTTTTTAGCATAATCGACAAATGCAAGTTTAGCTAATCTGAATTAAATAAAACAAGATCAATATATAAATTGAAATAACTAATAAATTTATATTATTTAAAAAATAAACATTGTAAAAAATGAAATTTGAATGAATACCTTCGGAGACTTGAGACCATATTTTGTTCAACTGCTGTTAGCCAATTTTCTACATTTCCTCGGGCTTTAAGATTTTTTCCTAATTGAATACGTTCTCCCTCACTTGAAACCATAGCAAAAATATCTATGCTTTTAGGATCATCTCCAAAATCCAAACTACGAATTCCATCTAGTAGAATGAAATGTTTTCTTTTGGTTTTTAATTTTAATGTTAAATTCAGTGTTATTAATATCGTTGAAGTAAATGTATGTTTCGTTATTTAGATAATACAAGGTTTCTTGACTTATTATAATACCAAAAATTAATACATCAAGCTTTTTTGATTTGTTTAAAAACGCATATATGGTTTATTATTATAATAAATGAAAATATGTGTTGAGAAAATATCAATGATAATACTTGATAATTTTTTTATTTCATTTTATCAACTCATCCACTAAATCAAAACAAGAAATTAGTAGCTGATACGACGATATAAATAAACAATTGTATATTATATGTCATTTAATGAAAAAAAAGACATTGGCATGGTTACTTTACCAAAACACTTAGACATATGAGGTTGAACTGCTTGTACATTTCTTGTTTGTGCAAGAATTTCAAGTAATTCATCGTTGGATAAGAAATAAAATCTTGGAAATGCCATTCTTTTAGTTTCCAAATAATCTTCTAAATTCTTTTGAATTTTTTCCAATGTCTCATTGCTCTTGATAAATAACTCAAGCCACCCGGGTGTAGATCCAGATTGAAGAGCATTTGGTCTAAACACAAATAATCATGATTCACTAATTTAAATTAATCTTTAAAAATATAATACAAAAAGTAATACAAGGTGAATTTCTAACTAAAATTTGATATTTAAAACCAAATAATAATACCTGTCATGGGTTCGCTTCATAACGTCCTTAAATTGTTTATCAACTGCAAAAAATGCTTTACTTTCATTTGGTAATTGACGTTGAATGTCGGGTGCGCTAAATATACTTTCAAGATACATCCACTGCTTTTGAACTTCACACCATTGATCAAGAACCTTTCCAAAAT
Source organism: Ceratodon purpureus (assembly GCA_014871385.1). Lineage (NCBI taxonomy): Eukaryota > Viridiplantae > Streptophyta > Bryopsida > Pseudoditrichales > Ditrichaceae > Ceratodon > Ceratodon purpureus. Next base: position 16,416,977 of record CM026423.1, on the reverse strand, counting down.
GTTTTAATTGGCCTTCTAATTTCTCAACCTCGGTTCGTATACCCGTAACATATCTGTATATGATATGTACTAGTAATAAAAATTAAAATCAAACTATATCTTATGAATGTTCTGAAGTGAAAATAATTGACAGAAATTTGATAATATCATCAGCCCAAAAATGATTATATTTGTATAAAATATTTGTTTAATAAAATAGCCAAAGATTCTTTAAAACAACAATCTAATATCCATGCTACTATCCAAAATTACAATTTTTATTTTTTTAATAACAATTCAAAAGTAAGTCTTTACAGTTGTAGAGAAAGTTGTTGAAATTTAAATTAATTCAACCAGATTTAACAATTCTATGATCTTTGTTACCTAGAGGATGTAATTGTATTCATAGTCACCATCGATTCATCCAATGATGCATATACTTCATCTACACCGGCAAGAATGTAGCAATCTTTTACATCTTTGAAAGGTTTTGCTTGGAATTCAACTGTTGTCCACTGTGATTAATTTAAAGGAACGATATAATTTTAAATAGAATTAGCTTCATGTTCAGAAAATATAATTTGTGGTGGATTATATTGGAAAAAAACACAACGTGTAATTCGAATGTAACTTGAATGCAATTCAAAGTCAAATGAATTAAATGATCTGTAACTACCTTATTTACAACTTTTGCCATAAGTTCTTCAAGACCCAACTCTTGTGTAGCTTCATTAGATATATTAACAATAGCATCAGTAAAATCCATAACTTTCAATTCTAATAGTTTACCGAGGGTAAATTGAGCATTTCTTTCAATCTACATAATTTTTAATATTTTGATTTTAAATTTTGTTCCATTTCATTTTAATACCAAGGTTATAGAAGATAAAGATGATGCAATAATTTAACAATAGCTCATGTGTCATTCATTCTTAACAAAATGAAGTAATTTTGAAAATACTATATATGATTATTATTTTTAATTATATAATAAATTCATCAATCAAAATAAATAACTTCATCTTGTTACAATGTTACTTCTAGTATAAAATTATATTATCATGGAAATTTGAATTCCAAAGTTAATATTACAATTCAAAGTTTAAAATGCAATGTATTTTTACTTAATCATTCAATGAACATTTTTTAAATTTTTTTTGTGTATTATTTTTCAGGAAAATGCAAATAAAATCTGTATTACCCTTCGACCAATAATAACTTCCATTTTCTTCCAATGTCGATCTTTCAACGCGGGATTACGCATATTTTGAATAACAGGCAAAGTATTCATCAACACATTAACCATGCCTTTCAAACGTTTCACAACAGGATTTGGAACAATCATTCGTTCCATTTTTACTGCTAATTTAGAATACCTAAAGTTATCAAATCCATCAAAGGTTTTAGTAGAAATTTGATGGAATTGCATTTTCATATTTGATGTTCAAAGGAAGAAAAATAATAGGATAAATATTATATCTCATGATATATCTAACTTCATTGTCATTATAATTTTGTTTACTTTGTGACAATTGCTTCCATCCCGTCAACATCCAAACTTTCAAAATGAGTTTGATTCCATGCTACACCATTTTCAGCCAATTCTCTTAATCCTTGCCATAGAGAATATCGTAAACCCACTTCATCGGCAGCTTGAGCCAAATCGTCAAATCGAGATTCATCAGCCTTTAAGAAATAACTTCGTAAAGTTAGTTATGTATAAACGTAACAAGATGCATTTTGAGTTTGAACCCAACTTTATGCTAAGTACAAACATCAATGCAAAGACTCAATGTTTTGTAAAATCACTTCTTGATTAGAATGGTAAAAGTTATATTAAATTCAATTAAATTTACTATATATCTATACTAATTATTTCCGTTTATATCTTTATTTAAAATGAAGTCTTCATTTCACAATATTTTCATTATTGAAAAATCTTAAAAAAATCCATTGAAGAATAAAATTGTAAATAGTATATTTGTAATTTTATATAACCATTAGAACGTATTTTTTTATCTATATAAAAAAACAAAAAATTAACTTTTTTCCTTTTTTTAGTTCCAAGATAGAGAATACAAATGAAAAATTTATAATATATTTAATCAAATGACATTAAATACGTAAAATATAATTTCTCATATGAATTTGTGTACTATGAGAGAATATATATTTTTTTAAATACATGGATTATAACATATTATTTATTTATTTTAAACAATAAATTTTCACTTCAATAATCTTATTTTTGATTTGGTATTGATTTTCTTTTATTACCATACTTACAACCCAATTTAAACATAAGAAAAACTGTTAATTGTTTTAAACAACATGAGTTGAGATTATAGTGTAAGTTTGTTTTGAATAAGACTTGTATTAAATTTATGATGATATGAAATTTTATTAATTTCATACAGTTTAAATTTTATTAAATTATCAATGCATAGTGGATATCATCTCATTTTAATAGATATTCCTTTATAGCTTATGAATGTTGATAATATTCATTGGAGGCATGATAATTTTAGAAAAATGTTGTAATAATCTACATAGACTTTAATGCCATCTTTGATATCATTTTATCAACTCTTGCTCATTTGCATGATATGAATATACTTTATTTTATTAATTGGCCTTCATTAGTTTCAACCATTACAATGTTTCTCCCATGAACACACCTCTAGTCCATAAAGAATTTTAGACATTGTCAAAATTCTACAATAATCTAATCTATTGATATTTAACAAAATGTCTTGCAATTAATTTTCATGAATTTTTTCATATCCAATTGTGCTAATTTATTTAGATTTTTTAAAGATCCTTTAAGTTAATATTTTATTTTTATTTTCTTGATTATGGTTTTTCTAATGAATATACTATAAATTATTATTTAATTTTTTCATGGAATAAGTTAAAATCTAATAATATATTGATTTCAAATGATATGTTAACAAACATAAAATAATATGGAGGTTTAATAAAATAATATCTCCTATAAACACCATTTGAAAGGAGAATAATCTTCACCAATTAATTATTTATATTTTTAGTATGTTTGAATTATATATTTTTTTAAAGTTACAAATATATAAACAAAAAGTATTTAGTCAAAACAAAGATTTTGTTTCCATAGATGGTTGAAAATATATAAATAAAGGTTGAAATGACCTCAAAAAGATGTTGATATTCAACAATACGTTTAGCTTTAGCTTTTTGATCTTGCACTTCATTATACAATTTACTCATATAATCCAAGATTGCATCTTCATCGGCCTCTGTTAGTTGAAATTTTATATTAATAAAATATCATTCATTAGATATATATATTTCAAAAAAGAAAATGAATTCAAAATATAATTTGGAGTTTTTGAGTATTTGCCAAAAAAGCTAATCAATACTATAATGTTACATTATTGATGTTTAAATTTTACATAAAAGAAATTAAGTATTTTAAAAGGTAATATATTATTATAAAATTAAAAGTATAATAAAGATTTATTTTTGAAGTAGCGCTTTGAGGTTTCTGATATTTATTGTTAAGTTTATTCTAAAAAATAGTTGAATATATTATCTCAATTGTTTTTTCTTTTGTATATGGTGTGCATACTGAAGGTATATCTTTTAAATTAAGTAAATTTAATGCCTAACTTAGTTAATTTAATTGAATCTTATTGATACTAATTGTACATTTAAACTTTCAAGTTATTGTTTGACTTTGAATACAGTCAGATTGAATACAACAATTGGAATTAAAAAAAACCATTAAGATACCTGCACTTAATATCATTTCGTTTTGTGCTGCATTTCTTATTCTAATAACATCTTCTCGTAGTTTATCAACTTCTTTTGCTAAATCTGAGCTAAATTTTTTAATATTATCAATTTTAGATTCCATAACGGCATCCATTGCTTCTTTACATGATATGAAGTCATTTGCCATCGATCGATAATCCATTTGCACAATTTCATCTACTTCCATTTGATAATCGCCAATTATTACAAAATGTTCGTTTATAAGTTCAAATCTATCTTCTAAAGGTTTTAGTTGCTTCATTAAACCCTAATTTATGGAATCAATTACAAGAATTAGTTGAAGTTTTAAGCAGACTAATAATTTTAAATAATTTCAATATTTTTGAAGAATCAAATGATCTTATAAATAATGGATAATCTTCAGCCAGATGAAATGACTATTTGTAAAAATTACAAATTGCTCTCAATTTCACAACCAACTTCCATTAATTTCATAATTTTTCTCTTTGACAATATTTACAAATCAAATTCTCAAGTGGCACCAATTATTTGACAAATTTTCAACTTACTACTAATCCCACAATTATTTAAAGAATCAATTTTATTGTGTTATTATATTATATTAATTATTTGTCTATCAAACCAAAGAACTGTTAAAATTACAATCTTCAAGTCATTGTTAACATGTAGTTTACATTCAAATGATAAATGCAACGTAATGAATTAAAAACTATAAGGGGATTGTTGAAAGTATTATTAGTATTATTGCCAACATTGTAGAGGTGGATGCCAAATATACTTTAAAATCTAAGAAGGGACATTAAAATGAGAAAAAGTTTTTAGAACAAAATCTATCGAGGTATTTAAAGGTATTAATGTAATTTTTGAATAACTTCAATATTAACCTCAAAATGACAAATGTCTATAGAACAAATGACAATGCTTCTAGGCAAGTTCCTACAACGTAATTTTTTTTACGTGTTCATTTGTTTTGATTTGTAGACATAGAGGATAACAACAAAGCTTCTTGGAGATGTAATTTTTTTTGCACCAAATTTTGGGAATGAATAATGCTGTAGTTAGTCATTTTTCTTTGAGGTTGGCATATTCAAAAAAATTGTTGCATCTGTTCACGTCCCTTTTGATCTATGAACAAATATAATTGAAATGACTTTTTTGGAGAACGCCAAAAAAAAATTGATTATCTGGAATTCATAAAAAAATTAAATTTGTTTTTGAAAAAAAATGTTTGAAATTTTTTTTGGAAAATATTATGATTCTTTAGTCAAAAAACCTCACTTCAAAAATCACCAATATTTTTGTTTACCCTCGACAATGTCCAAAAACAACATGTGAATTATTTTTGACAATTTTTAAAATAGGTTATTTCTACAGTGGCAAGGTTTTTTTTTTTACAATCACAAAGACAAACATGTTGGTTAAATGACAATCATGTTGGTTAAGTGCATAAAAAAACTCAAAGACAATTGAAAGGTATAGCAAAACAAGGTATTTGGCGGCAATATGTAATTATTTTAGTAAACATGATTTTCTTTCTAGTAGACTTATAAAAACATGTTACATCCATACAAAGCTTCTATCCTTTCACATCTTCACAAAAACCTTTCAAAAAATAATCATCAAAATTGCACCCAAATCCTCAAAAATCCCACTTTAAGGCAACAAGCACTTGAGCTGATCAAGTTATTAAAGTACATGAACATTTTGGTTAATGAAAAGTTGGTGGATAGAAAATAAGCAAATTATTCCTTATCATACAAGACTTGCATTGCAACAAAGTAAAATTGCTGATTGGTTGGTATAAAGTTTTAAAACAAACAATATAATAAGATTAAAATTTTAAGAAATTATTTCAATTGTGTTCAAACTTATCAAAAAATCACAATTTGAAATAATTTTTAGGTTTATTGTCATATAAGCTACTAAAATACAGCTCAGAAACATAAGCCACAGTGAAATTCAAACCGACCTATAATCGGGATACAACAAAATTAACTTTCTATTTTTTGCTGAAAATATACGTTGAATTAAATTCTAAAGTAGTTGAATTGAAAAAATACTTTTTTTGTAACCTTCTTATATTTATTCATTAAACTATAAAACAATGCATGACTTAAATCAATATTTTTCTATATGAAATTCTATAAACTGATACCAAGTTAATAAAAAAATAATATAATACTTCAAAACTGATTTTGATTTGATTCAATCAATACAATATAATCTTTCTCTATCTAATTATTAAAATATTTTTTTTGGCAATATATTTGGTTTAAGATATTCTTTATACATATTTCCGTAAATAATATGTATAATTCTTTTCCAAAGAATGAACTCTTTATACCTCATTAAAACTTGCAATATCAACAAATTCTTCTACTGTAGATGGTATAATCCTTAATTTTTTATCGGCGGAACGGATTTCATTTATAAATGCCTAGATCATATTAATGAGTAACACTTTTCAATGATTTTAGAAATAGATGTTTTTCAAAGTAAATATAAATATTTTTTAATTTATAATGAATTATCTAGTATTAACATATAAAATATAAAATATTTCTAAATAAATATGACAATGTATATTTCTAAATAAATATGACATTTGAAATTTATAGAAAAATTAAGATCACTTTCTAAAACTTCTTTACTTTACAGAAAACAAAGGTTTAATGATATAGAATGGTAGAAAGAAAAATTTAAACATAAAAAACCTGTAAATGTTCAGCGGCCATTGTTGGTAATAACTTATAAATGGCTACAAGAGCTTGTTTTGGTAAAGGTAACAAGACATTTTTTGCATGAACAGTATTAACATGGAAAATTCCCTAATTCATAATCAAGACATTAATAATAGATGTTTTGTACATATAACTAAATTAAAATTAAGATGTAAACATATTTACCAAAAAAGTCTATAAAATTTGATGTAAATTGAAGTGTCATCTTGATGAACAAATATTTCAATTTCTACAAAATTATTGCAAAATAAGAACTTGTAGAGATCATTTTCTAATTATACTCACAACGTTGTAAAAATTGGGAAGACGGTCAATGTCTTTTTCTTGAAAAAGAAATTTTTCAATATCATCTCTGAATAACTGTAGATTTCTTTTTTTATCTTCAACCTGAATTTTATATGAATTGGTTTATATGTAAATTTAACATATTTATATTTTAAGTTCAAATAAAAACATTATATATTTTGAGTAAATCCTTGTACTTTTTTATCTTATATATGATCTATGTAAGTTATTTAATATATTTTACCACTAAAAATGAAGGATGTTACTTCTAGAATACACATAAATCACATCTCCTATCATTTAATTTTGATTTAATTACCTCTTTACGTAAGGTTTCTTGGGTAACAGCACGATTTGCAATACATCTATCAAGGTGCATTTGAAATGGAGCTTTTAAATGTTCAATTGCCTATATGATTTGGTTTCATATATCAGAAAGGGGTCATTGGATATCACATATTTAAGTTTGTTATAAAAGTTATTAACATATCATCTTTATAAGCCTCAAATATATAAATCATACTATTCAAATAAAGTGCACAAACATATCATAAAGTGAATTTATCTATGACCTGATCCACTTTTATTTATTTACTTATTTACTATTCAAATACAAAAGATAATAAAATCTTCAATAATTTTTTTCATCAGAAATTAAACATCATTAAAACTTCAAATCTTACTTCTGACTTTTAAAAGATTTTTTTAAAACTAAGATTGTTGATAGTTTTTAATTATACTAGGTTGATAGAAAACTTGAATGTTTAGAAATTCAGACATTGCTATCATTATGAAAAAAAGAAATTATGGATTACAAACTCCACTATTCTTGGATTCTTAAAACAAAGTTTAATATTTCAAAATTGATTATTTTATTGCACAAAAAAGGAATTCTATGACAAATCATTATATGTCATACAAAGATTAAATTTAAGTGATGTTTTTAGAAACTCAATATGCACGAAGTTTCTAACACCTTAGAATTAAGAATTTTAAATATTCTTTAGTAATAGCTTGTTCTGAAATATATATTAAAACTCATTTTGAAACAAAATTATTATCTTTACATATGTGTAAAGGTAATTTAATTTAAGAGATTCAAATCATTATGATGTTTTATTATAACATACATTGAATGCCAATAATATAGTTTTATTGATCCTTCCCAAAATTGTATAAAATTGACCTTCACCAATGAGTTCAACATAAGAAATCAAATTTTCAACATCTGCATCACCTTTATCGACTACTCCATCAAGCATTGGATGATACATTGTTCTTCTAGTCGTGCGAACAACATATAAAACATCTGTTAAATATTTCTCCATCTACAATACAATAATTCATTTTAAATATCCTTATGGAATTTCTTATTCAATATGTATTGTCTAATGGTATGTGCTATCATATAATATTAAAATTTTAATTGAATAAAAATAACTACTAAAATAATATTTCTATTTAGATTTGTGGGTGAACATAGAGACCATACAATACACTACATCACTTGATTTTATAAATAAATTTTACTAGAATAAATATAAAAATATTGAACAACTTCTCTATACTAGTATAAATAAGATACGATTGTATTCCTTCAATACCACCATTTATTTCATGAAATACATTATATTTTATATTATCACTTATTCATTAACAGGCTTTTCATTACCCTTGTTTCAAAATTTTGATATGAAGGGTCAAAGGTAAGAATTTCATTTCGTATATATAACTCCACAATAAAATATTGAGTACTTGGCAAAAGTTCTTGCACTATTGGAGGTGGAATATTTAATTCTTCCTCATTTTCTTCACCACCTTCTGTTTCTTCACCTTCTTCTGTTTCTTCTACATTTGAAGTTTCTTCTTCCATAGCATCTTCACCCAAAGGATCAGAGTCTAATAAAGAAGCTTCTTGTTCTTTTGTTGCATTAATATTTCTAATTTGATACAATACTTCTTCTAAAGTAGTTAACAATACCACTCGTAAACCATCATTTATTAAGTAATCGCATAGTCTAACAAAGTTCATGAGTCTTGTTTGCTCTGATCGTTTGGCTGCAGCAATTAAATATGTGTATCTCTCCTGCATTTAATAACACATATAAGTAAATTTTTTATGATAAAAAATCATTAGTGTTAAGCAAATTTTACAAGAAACCCTATACAACACCTAATTTATACATCTTTTCAAAATAGATTACCTTGTAAGTACTTCAAGTGTTATCAACATGTTGTTTGAAATTCTTCATTTATTTTTAATGTATCTTTTAAAATAAAATTTTAATTAGGTGTTCTTTTATATCTTCAAAAAATCGACGTTATGATTTCTATTCCTAAATTCTTTTTAAAAATCTTAGAAGTCTTAAAAGTTCAAATCTATTTGAAAATTGAAAATTGGAAATTGATTATTTTTCTAAATATCAAATTTTTTTAAAATGTAGAAATTGAATCAAGTTGCTGATATAAAACAATTTTGGCATATTCAAAAAATCTCACATCTATTTGGTGTATATTTTCAAAAAAATATACATTTTGATTGCATTTATGTTTTTCTTTTAAATCTTAGAAATATTTATATTTAACAAAATAAAACTTCAAATTTTAAATTTTCATCGAAATTTGAATTATTTTAAATATCTGACAATATTTTTAATGCAAAAACTCTTTAAATTATTTATGTAATTTTTTTTTATTGTATTTTATCTTAAGGCTTGTATAAATTGATTTGAGTAGAAGCCAATGATTTGCAAGGACTGACCAACGACCACATAATTTAGATTTAATAAAAGTATCACCACATGTATTGTAGTATTTTGAAATATAGTTGTACCTTGTCGTCATTTTCTTCATCTGCTTTCTTTTTGTTTGCAACTCTATTGTTCTCGTCTACATCTTCTTCATCATCATTTGTTGTTTTTGGTTTGGATTTGGATTTGGATTTACCATCATCTCCCAAAAGATTTTCTTCAAGATATTCTATAGATCTTTTACAAGCATCTCTAATTGAAATAATAATCACCCTTGCAAACTGAACATACACATGTTTGCTGTTAAAACAAATTTCATTATTTAATACTTTTACTTTTTATTGGATCTATGAATATTTAAATAATAATAATTTATTAAATAAAGAATAATACACTATTTTCTAAAAACTTAAATTTGATACTCTATTTGATCAAATGTGTAGAAATATTAAATACTTCTTCACTCATTTTGAATTTATTTTAATGTACCTATTATGAAAATTCACAGTGTAGATATATTCTAAAATATAAATAGAAATTACACAAACTTTTTTTTAATCTTTTATAATATTTTTAGTCTTCCTGTGAATCTTTGAATTTATTGTTGTCCTAATATTATAAGTTAGTATGTAGATAGTAGAAAAAAAGTAAATGGAATTTTAGTATTGAACCATACGTAAAGGGTTTCTGTTCTATGGATTATAATCTTGAAAAAAAGATTCTTAATACAAAGATATCAAAAACATTATTGAATCATTGTGTATATCAAACTATCAATCAAAAATATAGAGTGCAATTTTTGAACTAGTTTATTATAACTTGATTTAAGAAATATTTTTTCTACAAAAACTTATATATAAGAGATAGAAAAAAATACAAAGAAAATATTTATTTTGAAATTAGTGTGTATTAATTCAAATGTTTGATCCAAAATGAATTCTTTACCCTAAATAAACTTCTTCACAGTGATCATACATAGAAACTTAAAAATATCGTGTAAAAATTAATATCAGTATAAATGAAAAATTATCAAAATAGTTATAATCAATTAATTCTTAAATGTTAAATGGTTATTATTTGAACCAGTTTTTTTCAATTCAATTGAAAACTACACAAATTTTAGATTGACAAGAGTCATTTTTGTAATATCATATAAATATTCTTATTTTCAATGTGTTAATAAAATTGAAACCTGAATATACTCACCTCTTTTAGTTGTGAGTCAATAGCTTCAATAATGGTGGATTGAGTTTGAATAAATTCTTTCAAAGTATAAACTTTCTCAGGTTCAAAATAGTAAAATCGCATGCTCCATATTTTTACAACTATCTTTACATATTGAATATCATAAATATCAGCATACAGGATGCACAGTTTTATTTGTAATTGTTATTTGAATTATTTTCTTATAAGTTAATATTGATTTTAAACTTTATGTGTACTGTATTTATCTTTAACCATAACTAATCTATCAATATTACAAAACTATATATGTTTTTAAATTATTTCATCTATTAAACGTTAAAAGGATAAGTTTATTGAAAGACTCATAAAATATTATTTTCAGAAAAAAAAAGTTTGATTTATAGGCTTCATTGTTGAAATTAAGGAACAATTTCTAATCTCTATACTCATCCTTATTGACCGATTTCAATTATTGCTATTAATCCAGGATCAAAGCATTGAATGCTTTCAGATGATGACATTGCATATAAGTTTGTAATTTTTTTCATTTAAAATCCACAATTACATGCTACTACGGCAATTAAAATTATATTCGACATCAAATTAAAGTTGATTAAAATTAATTTAACTAGTGACATGATAAACTTATTAACGTAATATAAATAAAAACAAGCTATATGTTCATGTATTTTTGCCAAAGCAATTTTACTACGTTATATTTTTATTTTATGAAAACTTCTTTTAGATTTGTATAATATTCTTAAAAAATGATAATTTTTTTCTAGGATTACAAATAAAATGGTTCAATTTCTATCCTTATTGGAAATTAGCCAAAATTGCCAAAATTAATTATTTTCTACTTCTAGCCGATCTAATCTCAATCTAAGCATTTTTTAGTACAGTCAGGTACAGCTCAATTACGAATTCTTGTTTTCGTAAGGGAAAAAAACCTTCATTGCTACCAACTTTGCCGCCCTCCCAAGAGCTCAAAAACTGGTATTTTACCATGAAATTTTTACCACAACATTATCTTCAAGTTAATAACACGTGTACCAAATTTCAAGGCCAGAAGATCTACACAAAAAAAGATATTCAAAATCTACCAACACGTGTAGCTAAGAAAAAAAAATTCAATACTACCACCTTTGACAACCTCCCAAAGAATGGAAAAACAGAATTTGGCCATGAAAATTTTAGCACGAGATTATATCTATGTTGATAATATGGGGTACAAATTTCAACTTCAAAAGATTTGACCACAAAGAGGTATTTGAAATCTACCAATCGACAACTGTTTTTTGAAAAAAACAATTTCACCATTGCCCACTTCCACACCCTCCCGAGGGTTGAAATATTGTTTATTTACCACGAAAATTTTGGCATGATATTATCTCTATGTTGAGAATATGTGTGACAAATTTCAAGTTCAAAAGATTCAAATATAAAAAGGCATTCAAAAACTACCAAGATGTGTAGTTGTGAAAATTTTCTAAAAAACAGTTGTCGATTGGTAGATTTCATATACTTCTTTGTGGTCAAATCTTTTGAAGTTGAAATTTGTACCCCATATTATCAACATAGAGATAATCTCGTGCTAAAATTTTCATGGCCAAATTCTGTTTTTCCATTCTTTGGGAGGTTGTCAAAGGTGGTAGTATTGAATTTTTTTTTCTTAGCTACAGGTGTTGGTAGATTTTGAATATCTTTTTTTGTGTAGATCTTCTGGCCTTGAAATTTGGTACACGTGTTATTAACTTGAAGATAATGTTGTGGTAAAAATTTCATGGTAAAATACCAGTTTTTGAGCTCTTGGGAGGGCGGCAAAGTTGGTAGCAATGAAGGTTTTTTTCCCTTACGAAAACAAGAATTCGTAATTGAGCTGTACCTGACTGTACATTTAGCTATAACATCTAATAACTAACTTGGTATACTACTCCAATATCAAAATCAAATCATTGATGTTTTTCATTTGTAAGATTGTAAAAAAACATGTTTTTCCCAGCACCTATGGAACTTTCTTTTGTCAAACTTTGAAACTTGCCAGTTTGAAACTCATTTTTACTACCACTAGAAAAGTTTTGTAGTTTGAATAGAAATTTGATTAAGAATAAATTAATTAAGAAAATCATAAGATATCTTAAACATAATAAGTCTTTTAGGTGCCCAAGTTTGAAGAGAAAACAAATCCTTCAATGAAAAATTTCTGAAAAAGCATAAATTCACCAAACAAATCACACAATAAGGTTGCAATTAAATATTGCTTCATAAGAAATTTCACGAAAAAATGTTATTCTTTATTACTTCATCAAAGCTGCTCTAAAAACAATTTAGGACCAAATAGAGATTGAGTGAGCTTTGGAAGTTAATATTATGTTATTTTCATATGAAATATGTTTTGTATTTTGTTTCTAATTAATTGCAAAGTTCTTTGATATTCAATAAAAACAAGAAATAAAAAATTCACGTTAACTTTAATTTTATGTTACCTTCAACTTCACACTTCATACAGTTTAATATATTTTTACTAATTTTTTTTAAATATTATTATAAACATTTTATCAAATAACTTATATTAAAATACATATGATTTATATGATACCTCGCGTATTTGCATCAAGACAAGAGAAAATATAACATTGGCAATGAACAAATATTTTCGAATGCTAAAAGTTGCTGCTGCTGCTTTTTTCATTCTTATAGATTTTTTCCATATAGCCCATGATCTCCATATTTTATACTGCATTAGTAAATAAATAATAGTTTAAGTAAGAATATAAAACTCATATTATATAAACCAAAAATTATAATTTTATTTTAATTCAAAGTTCAATATAATGGTTGTTTTATAATAATATGTATATTTCAGAAATTCTAGTTTGTAAAAGAGTAAAATAGTCTATTAGTAATAAATATCTTCTTTAATATATATTAATCAATAATTTTCATATCCATTTAAAACCTTTCATGATTACATGTCAATACTAAATTGTCCTAAAAGCTCACACATTGTAGAAATATATTAATAATTTCAAAAAATAAGTGTTTTGAATTTGAATATAAAATAAAAAACAAATTGAAGAGCATATTTCAATTCTATTTTTATACACAATTCAATTTAAATTCAGTAAATAAATTATATAATTGATCTATAAATATAGCTTATAAAGTGCAAAAATAGAATTAGATATATATTCATCTTCAACATTTTGAGAAATTGAATATTATAGAATTGGAATGAGTATATGTTGTCCTACTAGTAATTCAAATTATTAGATTATTTAATGTATTTAATATTCAAAATTTATTTAATTTATCCAGTTGTACTTATAAAAGTAGATGTTAAAATTTTTATTCCTTAAAATAGTTTAATAATTAGATTTTTGTAACATTTATTTTTAATAGCTTATTTAGCTCTTTAGAGACTAGTTGAATTTGAAAGAATTGCTATGTGTTACAATAAAAAGGGGTTAACACAAATTCAAAACTATCATCCATGAATGATAACCATTCCTCCATGTCTTTCAGGAAAGAAGATAAGTGAGAGGGGAATTAAAAGCAATTCAACCATTCTCTATCCTTGAAGAACTTAGGCATTAAAGTGTTGAAATACATGCTATGGTATTGGTTGAAACATAAAATGTATAGATGCACTATCTTCGGTTGAATCAAACTAAAAAATTGCTGTATAGCACCTCTTTTTATGCCTAAGTAAGTTTTTCAACATTTCAAAAATATTCTTATATGAAAAGTAGATATTAAACTCAAAAGAACTGAATGTATTGTTTGAAAGAAAATTTAGTTAAGTAGTGAAATATATATCATTCATGTACATCATTCTAATTTTGCAGTATCAAAAATACTAATCAACATTAAAACAAAGCATATTTCTTGGACGATGGTTTGGTTGGGTTACCCAAAAAATAAACTATGTTTGAGACTATTGCACTTGGTGCGAGTATATCAAACAAACGTATTTTTTAATTCTAATAAAATACAAGTTCATTAAATCTAATTTTATTTTTTCATATGTATAACGTATCAAAGAAAGAAATTGATTACAATCAAAGATTATTCAATTAATTACATTTGATTTTTTGGTTGAAAAAGTAAGTTGCTTCTCAATCACTTAAAATCCCCAAAATCAAGAAATGGAATATAAAAAAATTATTAAAAAAAAAGTTTTTATAATATTTTTGAAAATGACAAAACATCTAATTGTGTAGAGTACACAATATTTTATTTCATCATTAAAAAAATCAATAAATTGTGCACTGCTTGCAAATCTCAAAATTCAGCATTTTTTCACACATCTATGAATGGACCCAATTTTTTATTTTTTATTTTTAACATAATCTGTTTGAGCATATAATTTTTGATTCCATTAAGGTGCAGGATTTTATTTTTTTCATTGTAGGGTCTTTTTATTTTTGATCAAAATGAACAAATTAGGCAACCTTTTAAGGTTTTAAACAAAAATAACCTAATTAGTGTGTACTCCAAGTTGACAATTGCCCTTGTTCTAAATTTACTATAACTTCATTTCTACAAGTTTTAAGCCATGAAACTTGACACACAAAGAAACAAGTCTTAGAAGAATCTACATCCCAAAATAATTTAGTGCAAAGATTCAAAATTCAGTGGATAAAGACAACTTATATGCCTTTCAGACACTTTTGAAAATCATAATCTGAAATTTTCTTCCTTTGGAATCTATAAACAATAAACGTTTTATCATTCTGCAATATGACAAAGTTTAATTTTTTAATTTTTCAAGTGTTGAATTAATCCACCTTGAAATTAATCAAAATATATTGATAATTAAAATAAAAACGCACTTATTTAAATTTTGAAAATGATGATTTTTTAATTAGAAGAGAATTCGATAATGACTATTTTGGATGAAAAACAACAATGAATACAACGCAAGACAAAAGACATGTAGTAGTTTATAGGTCGTATTATATCAAATATTAACATATGTAAAAGATTGAAATTCGTACTTGACGAAAGATGTCAAGATACATAATGCACCTAAAAGTGTTGTAGCCTCTTTCCCAATCATCCAATGCCTCAAATTCTGTCAACAAAACAATCATCAAAATGCAATAATCCATAAAATAAAATTGTAGAAGCTATTAAATATACAAAATAGTATAATAAAATGTACGTATCTAGAAACTAAAATCTTACTTAAATAATTTGTTGGTAAACTACCATATATTGTGGTATATAAACTCATTTGAAGTTTTGATCATTTTAGATGGCTAAAATTCTAAATATTTATGGTATTTAACATCATTTAATTTTTGAACTCAAAATGCTTCATTCCATCAAAGATTTTAGCAAAAAAAAAACCGAAGGCGTAATTTGATAAAATGAAATTACAAAAAATAGAAATGGTGCTTAAGACATTAACCCCTAAACGGTCATTGTCCTAGAATGGGCGTTTTTTGAATTTGAAAAAAATGTATCCTTTGAACTTCAAATGTTATAATCTTCCAATCTGTGCGGTCAAAAATGCCCCAAAAAATCCAGGAATATGTCAAAGCAATCTTATTTGAGATCCTACGATTAAAAGTTTTAAATATGAATTTTATTTTGACAATTATTCCTTGCACCAAAAATGGCAATTTTTTGACAATTTTTGGGAAAATGTAGTGATGGCCGATTAGGGGTTAAAATGAAATAAAATACAATATTGAATGTTTCATGGATGATGAAAAAGTACTTATTTAAATGATTTTTTTTTCTTAAAAATATAATGAAATCATTTGAGGTATTACAAAGTGATGTAATGAAAGCTGAAAATATAGTTTTGAAATGAAAAGATTTAAGTTTATCCTTTTTGTATTTAAAAAAAATAAATGTCAGTCCAATTTTGACATCTTTTTATTGAGCTCCAAATTTGAAAACCATTGATCAAATTACTGATACAAATGGAAGCAATAAATATTAAATCAAACATAAAAAAATTATAATAGTATATTAATAGACATATAACACTATTAACTATCTTTTTTTTATACATTCAATGTTAGAATAAATATCATTAAAACAATCAAAAAACATCACACATAGAAAGAATTGGATATAATTCATCTTTAAAAATACTTTATTAATATAAATTACTAATTTAATTCAAGAATTAAATTGAATATTTATACATCATGTCATATTTCTATTGTTTACCTGCTTCTCCATCTCTAAACAATGTTACGCCTTTGCAACTCATTGTATAGAAATATGGTCCTTCAAGGTTGCAGTATCGTACAATTTCTAAATCATACGGATCATATTTTGGTGATTTTCGTACTTTTGGTGGTTGCAAATAAACAAACTCTGGTTTTGTTGGATCTTCTTTTAATGATTCTGCATCACATATTTGTAACTTAAAAAAATGCACCATAAAAAACACACAAATAGTAAATGAAATTCTAAAAACTTAATTCTATTTTCTAATAATCTTTTTAATTGACATCAAATGAATAGAATTTCATAAAATATAAAAATTTACCAAGGATTAAAAATGCATGATACGTACCAAAAAATGGTAACCACATGTAATCTGGTTCGGTCTCCGGAGTTGCCATTGCAAATTTTCCCAATTTACGCTTCCAAGCTTCTTTACTACTTGTACTTGTTGTTTTCTTATGTGAATCTTTCGGAGGAGGAAATATAGATAATAACTCCGGCATGTCCATAACAAGTGGATGGCTAAGATGAATATCTTTACTTGGACCCGTGGGATATGTTTTAATAGTCGGACCTCGAAGTCTCCGTTCAATTGCATTTTCCGTAACTTTACGTTTTCTAGATTCTGATTCTTCACCTTCTTCATGATCCATTTTGTTCTCCATTTCTTGATGATTTGAAGTTGTGATTTATTCTTAAATTACATGATTTTTTTATTTCAAATTTATAATAAACTGAAAAAAATGAAGAAATGAATAACAACCAATTTAATCTACATTGATTGAAATCTACAGCAATGATATTTATGAAAATTAGTTTTTAAAAAAACTATACAAATTATCATGACATGGTTGTTTTAAAAAGTATGATTATTTAACCTGTAAATTCTAAAACTTTGAATTGTGACTTTATAAATATAAGCATGAATTTGCTCCCATTATGGTTCTAAGTTCAAATACATGAGAATATTCAAGTTTGGAAGAATGCATTGAAAATATTCAATACACAATTAATGCTTAAATTCATTTGAATTTATATTAAATTGTATTTTTGACTAAATTGTACTCGAAGATTTTTTTTTTGAATGAATGACTATATACAAAGACATGTTTCAAAAAAAAAACACAAAGTAAATTAGGTCGTTTTTTAAGATATTTCAGATTTCAACAAGTTTTCAATGTTTACAAAATAAATATATTGCAGAAATAATCATATCATATATTTACAGAAATATGATATCTGACAACTTCTTACTATCTTCTATACATATTTTAGATTTTAAATTTACAACACCAAATATTAGTTTTAGGTTTAGGGTTTAGAAAATCAAAACTTGATAGTACATGCAAATTGTGTAATCTAAAAAGAATAGAATAGAATAGAATGGTATATTTTTTACGAAGCAACATTGATAATTTACATAGATATAACCAAATAATTTCAAAGTTTGATTCTACAGGCTTCAAAACATGTACTTCAAATTGAACTTAAAGAAATTCTACACTTTTTTAAAAGCCCTAAAAATTGACACTAAATTTATCTATATACAATCTCTAGATATTTTCATTATAAATGAAGTTATAGATAATTTTTTGTAAAGTATTAATCATCTTTGATCATCATTTTTTTGGGATTATTTGAAAACCGTAATATCGGTATTTTTTTCATTTTTTTTTTTTCATTCTTGTTTTGCTTTATTATACATAAAAATTCATTATATGAGCTTAATTTTGAAACTCTTATAAATGAAAATTCTTTTGGTGTTTTAATGAATTGTTGAGATTCTAAATTTAGGGTTTAGAAATGGGACGTAAGAGAAAAAAACACTAAACCCTAAATAAAACAAAAGTGAATATCAAGTGATTGATTAACAATCCATCAAATTTGTTGCGGTTATTAATATTCATATATAGCAATAGTTACTTATTGCACCAATAAATAACATTGACTTTTAAGTCATTAGTGCCTATGTATTCAATCCAAAATCATTTTCATAAGCCATTATAAATTCATACATTAAAAAATCCTTATACATCCACTATATTTACGTGACTTTGGAAATCACAGAAGTAGTTATACGTTCTAAGAAATTTAAGTTTTATCAGTTTGCCTAATCTACCAACAAATTTCTATTTAAAATAAATTAAAAAATATTTTCAGTTTTCAAGATTTCCATTTTTTATAAAGATAATGCATTTTTGTGAAGATGTACATAACATTAAAATGTAGATTGTACCAAAATATACATAAAAAGTAACTGAAACTTTTTAAATGACACAAAAGAATCCTTTATGTAGTAAAGTACATCAAATGTTTGAAAAAATTGATTATGTTTCATGTGAAGTTTTATGTGAAATTGGCTCCCAAATGGAGAAATTGAGATTTTTTCTTTGAAGCTCTCTCTATTCTACAAGGAACTTTCGTAAACTTTGGTTTACGCATATTTTCAAAACATGAGAACTTCCATTTTGATTGAATAATTTCTTTTTGAATCTTTCAAAACTCTTTAGATAATTTATGTGTACTTCATAAGAAAATATTCATTTCATATGATTAGTAATATGTATATACAATGATTGTTATCAATGCATTCATAGTTTGTTTTCAAAAAATCTTAGAAATTTTGAAAGTTAGTAAATGATTTCAAACTTTTAATTCTTATTTCATATTAATTAAAAAAAACTAAAACCAATGTACTCCATGCAAAAATACTTAAGTGCTTTGAAGATTTTTTATATATTTATTTTTTTATTTTCATTCTAGAGTAAACATTTTAACATGGGTTCCTATTTTTTCTTCATCATGGAATTTGTCATTGTCAAGAAAAGAAAAAAATACTTCAGCCCAATTCAAATCATACTTTAGCCCAATATCAAATTTTCCTCCTTCAAGGAATATATATTTTTATTTAATTTCTTTTGTGTCTTAAGAAATAAATACAATTTTTTGGTTGGTATAAAATCACTACAAACTACCTTAAATGAATCTAGGATAGAAAAAGAATCACAAAAATTAATAAACTGTAGTCTTATTTCTTTTCACATTATTTGTTTTTATTTTGAAAATTTCTCAAAGTTCATTTTAAGAATTTTTTTTATATTACTATGGTAATTCTATCATAAAATAAGATATGGAAAAACTATAACTACTTTAGTAATGCAAAAATACTTTTATGGGCAAGATGTATTCACTACAGGAATTTACAATGCGTTCTAAAAATAATTATATATTAGGGCCCTAGATACCAATGATTTGCGATGGCCAATGGACCATCGCATAATCTAGTCATAGTCAATTTGTATCATTAAAAAATTGGTGTCCGTCCGTAGGTCTATTCGCTAATTATAGGATTGTTCTAATTAGAATTCACAACCTTAATTGTGATCTACAATCTATTTTGCAACTGCCCTTATTGCACTATGAGATCAAAAGATTTTGTAGATGGCAAAGGTGATTTTGAAGAAGGTACGGGCGGGTACTAGACGCGTAAAAGGCAAGCATGAGATGATTCACATAATGGAGATGGTGGAATTAGAGTTGTTAGTGCTAATAAATTGAAGATTTTGAGGTCAGTCTTGAAAAGGGGCCGCTTGCGGTGTGTATAGTGCAATGCATTTGCTTAATGGAGTGTTATTTCTATTTTGTTGTCCATGTGAGTGACCAAAGTTTCCTCTTCTACTTGATTTCTCCAATTTTCTTAGTGTTTAGTTAAAACCAACCTAAGTGAGCTAGAATTGTTCAAAAAACCAGCAATTAAAACTGACCTTCTAAGTCATAGACTTTCTCTTGATATCATAGTACCAAAATCTCCTAACTCCTTTTTACTTTAGAGTTCTAGAACTGTAATGGTAATTGGCACGAAATTAGACAAGGAAAAAAATAGAGCCTTGTGCCGGTTAGAAATTGTGAAAAATAATGGGCAAATGACCTCAAAAAAAGTACATGAAAGATTGGAGGATGTCTATTGAGGTTTATATTTAGTAGGAATAAATTCTGGAATTTTTGAATTAGTTTGCTATTTTATTTAGATTTTTGACTAATTAATCAGTGTGTTGACTAAGTAATTTAAAGATATTTAGAAAACTACACAAAATGACAAAAAAATGAAGTTGGATAGTTGGGTGCTAAAAAATTAGCCACGAAGTTAGTTTTTAGTTCTAAGAATTTTGTTAATTACAATTTAGTATTATATAATATTAAATTAATTGAATTAGTTTAATTGATTTTTTCCATTGATATGGAAATGACAAACTTGTAGTTAGTGGAGGACTCGGTTAAGAGAACAATGAACATTGAATGCCTCTTGGCAAATTTTAATGAAAATACAAAGATTAGAAGAGTAAAAATCGAATATTGTCACGCAAAAGGCTGAGAACTGCAAAAGATGGAAGGAGGCTAGGTTGTAATCAAAGGCGAGGATTTCTTTATTGCCTTCCTATCTTTCAAAATGTTTTGGCTTGGAGAAAAGCTCTAGAGCTCATAGTAGAGGGAGTTTTTGTGTGTCCTTGATTTTGGATTTTTTGCCGATTTTTGTTCTTTGAGTTGGAAAAGAAGGCTTTGATAAAAGCAAAGCACTTAAGGAAGCGAAGCTAGAAGGTGTATGTGTGTTGCTAGGCAATGAGCTTTGGGAAGACCAAAAGGCGTTGAGTTGCATTGGACGATATTTCTCAACTTATTGTAGGGTGAATGCAAAAGGCAAGAAGGTTGGAGGTTGTGGTGACGGAAGCGCAAGCGCACTTGCTCTCACATAAGATGAAGTTCATGGATTGAGCATGGAACTAAGGCCGTGGAGGCGGAGTAAGAAGCTTAGTGACTTTTGTTTGTCATTGGTGTTTTTTTTCTCTTCTGTTTTTGGATGAGATGAGGATTGTTGCAAGAATTTTGTACCCCGAGAGGTGCTGGACAGTAGTCAAGTTAGGTGGTAGATGAGTCATTGCAATAAATACTAGTAGGTTAAAAGGTTGAGCAATCCAAGGATTGAACTATTGTTCTATGTGGAGGAGGATCACCTTGCTGAGACCGATCATGTACCGTCTTTGTTAGAAGCTTTCCAATTGCAAGTTTGGAAAAGTATGTTAGGAGTAAGTCTGATGTTCAAATTTCTTGAGGCCTAATGTGTAGACACCAAAGTTTAGTTTTGTTTAGGTTATAGTATAATTTCTATAGGTTTTGATGATTAGTCGTAGTAGTTTGGTATCGTAGCTTGTAATTATAATATGCACTTGATCATGCTTTGTAGCAGAACAAAAGGCTAGTTTCTGCTGTGAAGTTGAGCTTCTCATTGTCACAAACATATATATGTTATTATAGAGAGGGTTTGAATTTAAATGTCTGGAAATTTTTAGTGCTTTCTACTTCAATTTTTTGGCGGTATGTGTTGGAGCTGCAAGCTCGGACAGACAAGCTCTCAGAGGACGATATTATAATGTGTATACAAATACTGGTTAGCGAGACTTAGGAGTGAGGATTTGTGTTCATGTCTCTACATGAGTGAAGGCAAGTGTTTAGAAGTATAGTACATCTTGCACATGGCAAAGCCAAGTCAAAGGTGGTTGAAAATATTACTCATAGTCTTTGATTGGCGGTGTTTCTTAAGTAGAGTTAGCGGAAAATTTTATGCCGACAAAATAGTTGAGAAGCTCATTTGCAAAGTGCGAAGCGACAAGGGACCCTACAAGACAGAAGTTGTCGATGTGGAGCCAGTGTTAGAAGCAAGAAAGAGATTGAAGGTGAGTCCATGCGAGGCTAAAGCGGAAGACGAGGAGGCACCTAATGAAGCCCGAGAACAAGCAAAAGGGTGGACCTACGAGGTCGGAGGAGAAGGCGATGAGGTAAATAGAAGTGGAAGACGAGGGGAATGTTTGTTGGCTTGAAGGTTACAAGAGCGCGGTAGTGGAAGAGCTATGATCAACGAGGAGCTAGAGTTGCACCAAAAAGTTGGTTGACGAGGAATCTTAACATTGAGAAGAATCCCGATGTAGCTTTGGGAATTTTAGCCACATTTGTATTTGAAAGTGCTTGATCTAGATGTAATACTTTTGAATTGTGAGCAAGAATCTGCACGACTTCTGATCTATTGACTTATGTGAATTTGAGCGTAAATGACATGCTCGCTAAATTGTATTTGAATTAAGAATAAAAAATCATTGATTTAGGCAAGAAAAATTTGTGAATCCAAGGTAAGGTGAGGGATTTATGAATTTATGAACTTTAGGATAAAAATATAGGAAACAAAAAATATAAATATAAATATATTTTCTAATAAATAAAACAAAGTTAAATAGATAATATTGATTCATTAGGATCAATTAGTTACTGGAGTTACTTAGGATCAAAAGTCAATCAAGTTTATCTTTGATAAAAGGAATAGAGCCAAGTCAAATTGAAAATTAAAAGTAAATTAAGAGGATGAATTGGCATAGTAAAAATAAAGTTATGGCCAACAACTGCATGAATTATATTTTACCAAGTTAGAACTTGTGGGTTTAAGTCAATTCTTCTAGGAGGTTGGCTTTTTACCTTATAGTTGGGTGCCTCTTTTGAGTGCCATGGTGTTGGCCGGACCCATAAGCCCTTCCTTCTCAAGACTCACTCTATGTTCATTGTTCATCTAACGTCGCTGCAATAATGTTGCAAGTAGTACCATGAATGTCATTAGGAAAAATGTGGGGTCTCCAAAAGGCATTAGGGGAAAAATGGGGTCTCCAACGGGCCTTGTAAGACAGCCCGGATTAGATGAGCTTCCTGTCCAAAAACCCCTCTGTCGCTGTCAGTAGGGGTCTGAAACGCTGCCCGTAGCGGCCTTTTGGAGACAGACGGGAGCTGCGTGGCTGGGTTTTGCCTCGTTGGCGAGAGGGCGTGGACGGTGGTCGTTGAGCGCCAAGGAGTGGAATTTATTGCTCTGCGATTAATGAACTGCCTCGATCCGTTGCCTCGATCCACGGATTGTTCGACTTGTTGCCACAACGGTTTGGGCGTGATGGCGCCACCGGCTCTACGCTGTTCAGCACCAAGAAAACAAAGCGCCTTGTTCTACTTCAAGCAAATCGTTTATGGCACTGTGGGACGCAGAATTGTACGTGATTTGCTCCAAAGATTCCGAGTGGCGATGGCGCCCCAGATCGGTCGAGCAAACTTGAGATTCCGATTAATTTCTTGGCAGCGTCCGCTGGCAGCGACGGCGGCGAGGGATTGTTCTCAGTCGGCGACATTGGCTTCAACGAAGAGATGAAAACTAATGTACTTGAAGGGAAGGTGAGTTGCCACGATAAACCTTTGTGGGGTGTTTAGGGGCTAGTGGGTTTTAGAGCAATTTGAATTTCGATTTCATTAGGCCTTGCTGCCACAACGGCATAAGGCAAGGTAGGTTTCGTGGTCGACAGCGCTTGTAGATGCCACGCAGGTCTATCGAATTAGATTCGGAGTATTTGTGATTGTGAATTTAGTCGTCAAGCAATAATTATCACGGATGAGAGAATCTGCTAATACTTTAGTCTTTCATCGGGTGTAGGAGGTGTCCCAAAATCATAACAAGTTTTGTCGATTACCTGCAAATCACCAAGCGTGACCAGGGGAGATTCAATGAAGACTACCGACTATCGGGTCCACGATGGCAGCAAGGGCTGCACGAAGCAATCAGTACATTCCCCAAGTTTCACTGGACGCACGCTATGCCCCGGTCATAAGACGAGGTTCTACGCAAGTGGAGCTGTGCATGAGGAGCTCGTTTCCAACACGGAGGTTGCGTGGAGACACGAACATTGACTTGTGGATCAATGGAGACATTTACCCTGTTGATCCAGTGACAGGGAAGACACCTCCAATCAAATCGCTAAAAGAGTTCATTGAATTCATATGTCATGGAGAGCAGGGTCTTCGCGGATATACATACAGGCTGTTGGATCATTGTGTACATGGTCCAACACAGGAGGAGACGTGGATCCAATTGGCACAGTTGAGCGAAGAAGTGCTTCAGCTTAGAGGCGAAGCTCTGGCCAGCAGCTCAAGGGCAGCCGAAGATGTCCAATTGATGTTCATGCGTTGCCTTGAGTTAGAGAAGACATGCACGGATTTGCAAGCTGAATTACAGGCTGTCCGTGATTGCCATGCCCAAAGGGTGGAGCAATTGGAGCGCCATGTGCGGGGTCTCGAAGAAGACGTTGATCGCTGCCAGCGGAGGGCCAGCTTCGAGAAGGAGACCCCATGGGCATGCATGCAAAGTAGGATTCGGGCTCTTAGAGGGATTCACGAGTTAAAACCTGGATCAGGTGGATCAAAAGCAAGAGTGAAGCTTGTGCGGACAGTGCTGCAACCAGATGTGGTGCAGTTTGTTGTCCACAGGAACCGAGAGAACCGGAAGTACTCTCGACTTTGGGAGGATAAAGAGTCCCAAAATAGGACTGCAGTAGCACTAGCTCGAATTCTGTCACGGCATGAAGGTGTAGCTCTCGCTTCTCAGCCTGCAATGGCACATGTTCAGTCAGAGATTGCAAACAATGTGCTTAAATCGATTGGTAAGAGTATTGGACCGGACAAAATTCTTGCTACTTGCGACCAGGAAGGGGTTTCCCATCGGGGATATGGTGCTCTCTACAAATCTGTGAAGGCTCCCATTGCTGGTCTGAACAAAGAAGTCTCCGGGAGTATTTTGCCGAGCCCCTATCATGTGAAACTACTTCGGCATGAGTTAAATGCAAACCTGCCACAGTATATTGGCAAATACTACCATGCTGAAGGTCGACTTACGCTGCCAGCAAGTTCTAAGAAGAACAAAAAGTCCGAAGACATGGTAAAGGAAGTCGTCTTGACTGAGATGAATTCCCTATTCACAGACCTTGAGGTGGTCCAAAGAAGCATGGTGATCTTCTACGGCATCACGGAAGAAGGTAACGTAATCACCTCAGACTGTTGTTTTCAGAGTTTGCTGTCAACAGAATTATTTATCAATTAACTGTGCCCTCACATCCACTCGCCATGTTTCCACAAAGTTAAGAGGGGCACCGCTGGTATTTGTCATGAAATTGGACGAGGCCGAGATTGTGAATGGCAAGAAATTTGAACGGGTCAGCATCACGTTGATGAATAGGGCGCTCGACCCAGACATTCAGAGGAACCATGCCCTGTTTTTCTCAGTCCAGTCGGAGCAGGAAATCTGGCCAATGGCAACCTTTCAAGTGGAAAAAGAGTCCTACAATTTACAAAGTTCTCTTGTGGATATTTGGGAAATCCAAATTTCCATCTGTGATTGCAGCACAGTCCAGTGGCGAGAAACTCACGGTCCCTGAAGCTGGAGAATTCCATGTGGAGTGGCATCTCGCTGCGGACATGAAGACGATCAAGTGTATGTACGGGCTTCAGTCGGGGCCGTCAAGTGCAATGAACTGCACATACTGCGAGCAGAAGAGGGCTAAGCCTACCGTAGGGACAGCAAGCCAGGCGAGTGCTGCCATCAGAAAACGTGGGAAACCGAACTGGGTGCCGGGAATGTTTGCCAACTCTATGGAGCCAGAACCTTGTGACATGCGTGCACATACAAGGTGGCGGCCTATCTTGCCAATTCTATTGCACAGAGTGCACATTTGTACACTCCATGCCCTAGTTCGATTAACGGAGAAGATTGTGCATCAACACATCATTTATGTCTGGAATATACAAGATGAAAGACTGAGGGCTACAGCAATAAAGCAAATGGAGAAGTCCTTGTCAGCTATCGGGGCTCACGGTGGCAACGTGGAGATTAGAAAGGATCCGAAACTGAGTGGCAGCACAGGGAATGTGCCACAAAAACCATCTTTCAGTGAGGTTGTTGCCAACAGACTATGTAAACCAAGCGTTTGGTCTGGAAACGACAAGGCCAAGAAAGACATATGTCAAGTAGAGAGCAATAATAGTGGCGGCGGTGCACATTGTAGGGCAATGGCTGCTATGTGGCAAGCCTTTGAAGAGGTTCTACCATATTTCAGCGGCTTGGTGCTGACAGCAGAACAACGACCCCAGTTCAAAGGGAAGATAGAAACGTGGGGGAGAACATTTTTGGAGGCCTTTGGAGAGGAGCATGTGTCGCACTACATGGTGTGTTATATACACAAAGTTTGGAATGAATTAGGGGTTGATGGCTGACCTTACTTTCTTCAATTCTCAATCCAGGACTAATTTTGGAGTGGCTGTTGGCAGCATGTACTTGTCAGGCATGGCAGTTGGTTTGTGGAGGAATACGGTAGTCTGGCCGTATGGAGTTGCCTGGGTATGGAGAAAGCGACGCGTACAGGTAGTTTGCCATACCCAAATTGGTTGCTGCCTCCGCGGGATCCAAGCGCAGATGCGTTGGCTGATATGCATGCTGAACAAGCACCTTATCGAGGTCGCATGCTCCATGCTCCGTGGCGATCCAGGAGAAATCTCTGATCTGCGCTTTGAAGGCCCCCCGAAAATTTTCTCCACCATGCCCCCTTGCCTCTCTACCCCAAGGCCCATCCAACGCTGGTTGTAGCATAATCCATGAATCACGATCCACCCTCATGGAGATCCAGTCGCCCTCCAAGTCTTGAGTGTTATGCAGGATGACACTCTGTACAAGGGAGTTTGGCTGTCTAGCCATACCACTAGAATGCATGAAATTTTCGACTGTGAACTCAAAAACTTACAAATGTTGTCGTTGCTGTCATCAACCGCGAGAACTACATGCTGTCAACACACCCTCCGCCATCACGAACGGCCAATTCCGACGTCCAAGGCGTTGCAAGCAAGGTACGACCTACCTTAAACCTCATCCCGAAACCCCAATTCCCAACTGAGGTACTCTCTCCAACCTATGTGGATGCTAGACCGCTGGCAGCGTTTGGGAGACCACTACAGCTAAACCCTAAATCTCTATTGCACAATGCGTGACCACCCACAACCCAAATCGAAAAACCTGACGAAGCCTTTGGAGACCTCTACCGCTCCATTCTGGTTGACAACGCAACCGCGACAACTCTCTCACAGGAACGCATGAGGTTCGGAATGACCGCTGGCAGCATTTTGACATCAACACCTTCTGCTCGTTGCATCTCAAAGGGGGAGCGGCAACTCGATTCCGGTAGGTGACCAAACTGAGTCAGTATTGTAGGAATTCATAAAGCCCACCACCGCTGACACCCTTGTGCAATACTCGGATTCCGTGCGCGAAGAGGCTCCGTTCTCGACCTGCGGGAATACACGCGCGGGGGGAGAGAAGCCTTCGTGCGCGACTACTGGCTGGACCCCCCGAACGCCGATTGGCACCTAGGGGAAGACCCTTCGTGCGCGACTACTGGCTGGACCCCCCGAACGCCGATTTGGCAACCTTTTGGCGGCCTACTAGCACCATTGGTGCTAGCAGGTAAAGTGCACGGGCATGGCCAAATTTTCAGGCACAGATTCCGACCAAAGGCCCGTTGGAGACCCCAATTTTCCCCTAATGCCTTGTTAGACAGCCCGAAGGTAGGTGAACTTGCTGCCCACGCATGCCTCTCTAAGTAATCTCATTGGTGGATATCATGCCCGCTGAGAGCGTCAGAAGCTACTGTCTAATGGGATGACAGCAGTGGCACACGCCCGTTAACAGCGTCATTACTGCTCGTACTGTCCAATGGGGTGACAGCAATGGCACACGCCGTCGCTGGCAGCGATTGGCTAGACCCACGAAATTCACTGTTGGCAACACGTGGCACCAGTGGTGCCAGCGGATAAAGTGCACGGGCTGGGCCAAATTTCTAGGCACGTGGGAAACCCAAAGGCCTTTTAGAGACCCCAGATTTCCCCTAATGTGTTGTTGATGAGCAAAGGAAGGAAGTTCTATGCATGTGTCAAAGACTTGTCTGTTTGTGCTTGAAGAGAAGACCTTGAAGGAAATTGTAGATTTGTGAAAATTAGAGATGTGAAGGTGGGTTTCATAGAATATACTTCCGAGCATTAATTGGACCTAACTAAAGTAGATCGACGATGGCTCTACAATCTTGGTTATTAGATAGTGACCTTGAGAACTTGTGTGACACTAGTACACAACCTTAGTGAGTGGCTGCAATTTTGTGTGACATTTACGTTAGTTCCAACCGTGGAGATGGCATCCCTTAAAGTCTTGACTACCTTTGTAAAATTTCACTATCAATGCTTGCGTAGTTTCAAATTGAGAATTCCTAAAGATAATTTGCACTTGTTACAATGGTCTTGGAATGGCCCCTAGATGTCTCCGTCATTGTAAGCTTTATGATTCAAGCTTCAAATTTACAACAGTGAGGAGCAATTTTCTTTCAGCGGTGGATTGAGAATCTTTAGCACTTGCACAATTTGTGGACCAACGTCCTACCATTTTCTCAGGGGATAGACGCCATGATTCTCAATTGTCTCCACCAGTTCAGAATTCTAAAATAAGTGGTTTGCATAGGGGAAGAAATATAGTTGGGGTTATGTTGAATCCAATTGAAGCGGCATGAAGGATGACCTAAGCATTGCTACCATGAGTATCGAGATGCGGGCCGGTGGCACGACCATAGATATTCTTGTGAGTATAAAGAAATAGTGTAGGCGTGCTATTTGTGGACCTTCATTCCTTTTTGAGGTTGCTACATTAAGAGACTTTGTACATGAAGTGTGTGGTGTTTGCACAGGTGGAGAAAATTGAGTGAGTTGAGGTGCTAATGGTAGGTTTGTTTGTATCCGTGTGATAGTGCACATTTCTTTGACAAAGCGAGACACAAAAAAGGATGTAATTATTCTATGATCTTCTTAGTTTAGATGTAGATGTGGGTGGATATTGGACAAATATGCTATTTTTAAAGTTTTAGAGTTAAGGTGGAAAACCACCAAGAGATTGTTATGCCTAAGAAGTTGAAATCTAAGTTGCAGATATTAGACTCTTTAGAGCAAGGATCTTTACATTACTATGATATATGCGCAAGAAATGAACGTTGGAAATTGATAAAGGAAAGTTGTATCTATATAATGTTAACCATGCCTAATGAAAAACTTGACAAAGAGGAAAATTTGGAAACATCAAGGGAGATTGCTACCCGCACTAATGTAAAATACCACTTACTTTAAGGTCTGCAATGTGTGAAGGAAGTTGTTGTTTGTGAAATGTTGAGTGAGACAACAATTTTCTCTTGTGCTTTGAAAAATTGTTGTTGTTGATGTGGTATTATCCACAAAACACTAGTTTAATGACAATTTTTTACTCTCTTTGTGATTGTAAACTTTAAACAATGAATCTCAAATTTCATCGTTTCAAAGAATTGCAATGAGTTAGAACAAGAAGAAAATTCTTGAATTTTTTATTGAAAATTTGAAGCAATCAATCAACTTTTAATGATGTGGTATGTGGATTAAATAGCAAGCTTTTATAATTCTTCATTTAGCTTATTGGTACAGCTTAAATAGATATTAATCAATTGTACTTTCAATGTGTAAAACGAATATTTGAAAAAAGTACTTTATCAAAGATTATTCTATAAAAATTATAGAAATTGAAAATCAACACATTTACAAAGAGACTTTTGTAAAACTATTTTGGCTCTAAACATATTATATTCTATATTGTCATAGATATTATTATTATTGTATATGGTCTTTATATAGCATATTATATACTACCAATATAACACTTTAGTAATGAAAACCTCAATCTCTCTATTCTAAATTGAAAATCAAAACTAACTCATTGACTCTACTTGTAGATATGTTTTTGAAAACTCATTCTATATTAACTACAATATTACCTATTTAGATAGATTGAAATTGAGCTAAATTTAAAAATTCAAGGTTATTTTTTAACATTGAATCACCAAAAAATAAATAAAATAATCCAATAAACACATAGTTGTTGAATCTAAGAAAGAAATTAAAGTCCAATTTCGTAGTATCTTTTGCAATTAAATAACAATTTGAGACTAAATTGTACATAAATAAATACTAAAATCTTTATAAATTCTAGAACTTGAAATTTTAATGGAAACTCTTACCTAAGTGTTCATTTCAAAAATTAAACTAAAATTTACATGCTTTTAATTTTTTTGCAATCAATTGAAATAGTTATTTAAATGATTTTTATATAATGAATTTCACAAAGTCCCATTATATTGGTTTTGAATTAGTACTTATACAATATTCATTATTAATTCTTTCATTCTAAATTTAAAGATATTATATCTTAAAGAATATTTTTATTCTAACCTTTTATGTAGTAATATTTGTATAAGAAGAGCATAAATCAAACATCATTGTAAAATATTGACTAATCATATTTAAAAATTATAAATTCTAAATCCCAAACATTCTAAAAATATTGGCATAAAATTTTGCCATCATTATTAACTATTCATTAGCTATTAGTATTTTAAATAGGTTAAAATTTGCTAAAATCTAGGCTTTTCAGCTACAATGAACATTTGGGGTAAAAATTGGTGTTAATCTAATATTGAAATAGTGCAATTTTTGGATGGTTTTATTTTGGTCTTCATCCAAGGTCACTATTGTAAAAACAATTTGTATAAAAATAAAAATGAAACATTATATATATATATATATTGAAATGGTGATAATGAACACTATAAAGTAATTCAACATTGAAAGATTGAATTGGTTAAAAACAACATTAATTATGCACAATTAGAGAGCAACAAAAAAAAGACTTTTGTAGTATTTTAACCAAAAAAAAATTTAAAAAAAAATCCTTATTTTATTCAATGGTTGTATTAAAAATATAATATAATAATAAATATCTGCATTACGTTTAGATTTGAATATAGTAAGATTTATATGAATAGAAGGTTGAAAATTCACATGGATGTGTAATGATGGTTTAGAAAATTAGACCTATATTTGATATTCTAATACAATATTGTTTTTAAAAGACAAAAGGTCTCATTGCTGTGGTCTATATCCATGCAATTTTTTTAAAGAAATGTATTTGTTTGTTAATCACTTGCAAGCCAATTGTGTACAAAACTTTAATTGAAACATAATTTAAGTTTTTTTTTTTAAAATACAATCGTTTTACTATTTGAAAAAATGTTTGTATATTTTTTACCACCTTTAAATTATCCATGTGTCTTTTTAATATAATATACATTCATATGTATATGGCTATTTTTTCACTCATTATACACATTTTATCATACATTCATATAATTTTAGTTTTTTTTTATTATGGATGATTAAAAAATTCAAAAACCACTTCAATTTCCATTATGTTTTTTAACAACAACGTTACGTATGAGCCTAATAGCCCACCAAACCATCAATGCCTTCAGCGCCAAATAAAATCTATAAGAAAACACACATTACATGTACCAAGTATCAATGAGCAATTTGTTCAATACATAATAGTTATCAACACCAATGCATGTCTAAGTTTAGTAATTACAAATGTGTATGAATCTTCCGCGCTCCATCATATAGCAGAAAGATTGCTTAGAAATGTGGATCTAACAAGGATTCATTTTCTCAAACATAATCCGAGCTTCATAAATTGTCCCCATCATAATAGTCAATACTTTAATGGCAAGTGAGAGGAGCACAATAAAGTGGATCACAAAAGTGCTAGTTTTAACCCTTTTGCAAAAATTGCCCCAAAGTGATGGAAAGATGTAATTGAAGTCAATTGTTTTTGCTAATATGGATTCTCAACTTGTTTTCTACAACTTGGAAAAGTTTTGTGCAAAGTAGACACTTTAAAGTTATTTTATGAAGGCTTTAAATCCAAGCAAAGTAAATGCGGTCATTTGAAAAAGTGACTATAAAAGAATAAAAAACTATCAGAAATTCACTTTTAAGGTTCCAAAAGTACCATAAGGATGTTTTTTAAGAGAGTCACTTCCGCGGTACTTTTTGTGC
Source organism: Ceratodon purpureus (assembly GCA_014871385.1). NCBI lineage: Eukaryota > Viridiplantae > Streptophyta > Bryopsida > Pseudoditrichales > Ditrichaceae > Ceratodon > Ceratodon purpureus. The sequence continues at coordinate 16,384,222 of CM026423.1, read as the reverse complement.
GTTTCTTTTCACTGAACATTTTTTTTAAAATTGAAAAAACATCCTCTAAAGACAATAGAGGGCACCAAATGAAGAAATCAAGACTTTGGAAAAGTTCATTTTCATGATCTTGAACTAGTGGTCAAATTTAGTTTCAATTCAAGATGTTCTTTTTATGAAGATGCGTGTAAGATACTTTACGACACCCTAGAAAGTGACTAAAATGCTCAAAAACTACACCAAAATGCTCAAAATCAGCTTTGAGCTTTAAAGAACAGCACACTTCATATTCACTTCTTAGTGATCACATTTTGCACTTTGAGGTCCACTTTATTGTGCTCTCCCCCGTGATATAAAATATATAAGATTTTGCATAGTAAAAAAGATTGAGAGTTTGAAAGGTCATTCATAAAGAATTTTGCTAAATGTGTATCCTACTTTTTCTCCTTTACATCCAATATTTATCACAAATTGTAGGTATTTTGGCAATTGTAATATAGGATATAATTAATGTTTGAATTCAAGAACTTTAATACTCTAAAAAAAATTAACTTTGGTACATCATAATCATAAAGACCCCTATGAAACCTAGAAAAGTCTTCACTTTAAATCGCAAATATATGTGTCATCTAGACTAATTTTTATAATCCAAATGTTCTTGGTATATGTAGAAAACAATTTCATAAGCTGCTCAAGAATGCACTAGAGGGCATTAACAATTTACTTAAAGAAGTGGAATGACCTCTGTGCAAATTCAAAACCATTCTTTTGCAAGGACAGTTGAAGAATTTGAAACTTTATTTTTGGCTTTGAATTGCACAGCAGCACAAGCAAGTACAATCTTCTATGCTTTTGAAAATTGTCTTGGAATATCACTCTCTTGCACACCTACATTCCCTATATCACATCCTCTCAATGAAGCTTCTCCAACAACACTAAAGATAGGAAATGCAACTTTACTAAATAGGTAACTAAAGAACAAACTGTTACCAGCCCGGGTAACATGGAAGGCCATAGGCATCAACAGCAACCAAGGGTGCCATAGGATTAGCGGTGGCACTGCCAGTAGTTAATAACTAGACTGGTAGTTAGCCTTAGTATAAAGGATAAGCAAACGATGGTTAGTCTCTCTCTGGGATTTTTGTATCATGGCTGGACTCAAGCTTACGAGCTGAACCATGCTTCTTCCGTGCTTTTGCTAATATTGAACTGACCTTAGCTAAAGACTCTCTCTCCCCTACTCCCTTGCTGACTCTTACGTACTTACTTTACTTGGCTGTCTTACTCCTTTCCGTCTCTTGTATGTCCTTGGTGTTTCTTTTGCTCTCCCGGTTCCACCAGCATCCAGTCTTTGAGCAGTGTGTCCCCTTGGCTTTATTATTGAGTCCGTTTGCCCCTTGGACTGTTAGAATACTTCTTCCCCCTGACTTACCCTGTCTGGTCTTGCAACTATTCCATGTCCTTAAATTGTATGCACTGCTGCTGAAGCTCAAATGTCCAGGATTGCATAGGACTCTGGAACGTTAGTAGCTCATAGAAAGCTTTCTCCTAAGCAAACCAAGTGCTCCCAAGGTAAAACCAAGACTAATATCCAACCTTGGTGAGCCCTGGTACCCTAGAACCCCTCTGGGAACTCACATCTCCATCCTCACGACCTTGGATAACACAAACATGTAGAAAAAAGTCCCTACCAAAATTCCTCATTACTCTTGGATAGATTCTACAAACCCTAATTAAAATGGCAAACCCTAATAAAAATGGCAACCCTAAATGCCAAATAAAATCCTAATCCCTGAAGAAAATAACATAATCTTATCCTTTTGAATTTTTTGAATCTTAGATCCTAAATTTTTGCTACTTTCAAGTTCTACTACAATACCATTAAGTTTTACGTAACTCTACCTATGTCTTTTGGCATATCTACCTTGCCTTATTGGGTTTCAATTTTACTACAAGTTTAATGGAAATAAATGCCATTCCGCCTCTAGTGAAGAGTAGCTTTTTTTGCAATTGAATAAGGATCTTGGGCCCACATTCTAGGAAAAGGAATAACATCATCATTTGATTTCCTTGTGGCAGAAAATCCTGTTCAATCTTCAATCCAAATTTTGAGAGAGATTCTAGTGATGATTTGTTCTTATTCTCCGAATACTTTACTTTAGTGATGTTTCAAAGCCAATGCTTTGTCCACTCGACCATGCGCTAGTTGCATTCTGTCCCACCTCTCATCATTCAAGTTTGAAGGATCGTTGCAAGTTTAGTCTCAATTTTTTTTTGGTTCTAATGAAGATTCTCAATGAAACAATCATCTAATTAACAAATAGACAAACACACTGACACTGTTTTTCTCAATAGTATAAATTTTGTTTTGGAATTTAATGTCATTGTAATTGATGCATGATGCAAAAAATATCAGATTCAAAATTTTATTTTATTTTCAAATTTGAACTTAAAATGGATACAATGTTTGAATTAGTGTTGTAAATATTAATGGTTTTTAGTAGCCAATACATCACAAAATCATGTAGTACATTAATATATATATATATATATATATATATATATATATATATATCTATATTTACCATTGGGAATACCTTCAAAAATATTAATACCATCGTTATATAATATGCCATGTCTATCCTCCTCCACCAAAAAAGACTAGAAAATCACCAACCTCTACCTCAATTACAAGACCCCCCTGGTTAAAACTGAAAAGTTTTAGCAGCCAAAGCCACTTTACTAAATGTTAGCAACGGGTGTAATTTCTTTTATCACCCATGTGGTGGGTTGTTGGTTAGCACAACTCTTTTCCTACTTGCGATTGCTCACTCAACAATACTAAGCCACTACATCTCCCACATCTATCTCCCACATCTGCTGAAATGAGCATTATAAGAAACCCGTGTTTTTTGTTATGTCTCCATTCATGTCAACGTATTTTGTTGATGTCTTGGTGTTAGCCAATAATGTCCCCCCGAACGTGAGGATGTCCACCTGTCAATAATGAACATTGGACGTAGGAGGGTACAGAAACACGCGTGTGCAACTGAAGACGCGACAATGTCTCCAGCAACGTGTCCGTCTCCAAGGACGTCACCGAGGACATCCTGGATCAGGTGAAACTGCCACGCTGTTAGCAAACTACCGTTTCACCGTAGGTAAGAATGTGAAAGTTACTGGTGAACAAGGTAGAAAGCTGCCCAACAATAAAAAAAAACATCAAAACAAGTAGTGGTGACTATGAGGAAAACAAAATGGCACCATCCTTTAATTTATTTTTTATTTTTTTGGGAAATAAAATTTTTATTTTGTAAAATAAAAGGAATGTTCTAATTATAATCATTTTTTTATCCTTTGAATTTTTGATTTGTCTACTTTGTATAATACTTTTCAAACATAAGATTTTTTTTTTTAAATTTTAAATTATATATTAATCAATATTTTAATAACATATTATTAAAATTAATTACTCTGTAATATAATCGGACATACTAAATTCAGTATTATATATTTAAATATTAAAATAACATTTATTAATTAACATAATATTAAAGTACCCTTTTTCTACGAAAACAAGAATTATAAAAAAATAAAATAAAATGACTTTGTAAAGTTCCTAGTGGCAATATCCATGTGAACATATTATATATTTCGTAGTTTACAACTTTTTATCTACATGGCACACACAATTCTACGTAGACCAATCAGACACATCATTTTATGTTTAGGTCTACGTTCTTAAGACATCTGACTGTACATGTCTTCGGTAGCGTTCTGAGAACATCTCGGGGATGTTCGTGACAACTTTGAAGAAACGCGACAATGTCTTCACAGAAATTCTGAAAGATGTTTTAGTAGACGTCTCATATCATGTCTCCGTAGTCATCCTTGGAGACATCACCAAAAACATCAAAGGCAACGTCCATATGTAGTCATGTTTGAGTGGATGTCATCGGTGTCTCTGATGTCATATGTGATGGCATCACTCCAAACGTGTGCTACGACATCCCATAAGACATTTGCATATTGTTACTCACGTGTCCATGATGACATCCGCAACGATAGGGCCTGTGTCTTGAAGAATCTTTTCATGAATATCCACGGAGACGTCCTTTAAAACATCAGTAGTGTCTAGCAGAACATTGACATGTCCTGGAAAACATCATCATGTCATGCAAAACATAACCATCAACTGGGATGAATTTCGTCAAGTTCATTGGATGAATAGAGGCAACGAGGGTTAACTGCCACAGCCATAGTTAGGTCATGAGGCGGCTAGGGTTCGCTAATGCAGCCGTGGTTAGGTCATGAGACCTTTAAGTAGAATTTGAGGCTGCAGAAAGCTCACTTTGGCCTTCATTTCTCCAAGTAGTTAGAGTTCAGAATTGAGATGTTAGAGTTTTAGAGTGTAGACTTAGTTCACAAGTTAGAATGTTAGAGTTTAGAGTGCAGAGGTTAGAATTTTAGAGTTTAAGAGTGCGTGGTTTAGATGTTAAATTTTTAGAGTTTGGAAGTGTTAGAGTTTAGAGTGTAGAGTTTAGAGGTTAGAAGTTGGACTTTGAGAGTGTAGAGTTTAGAGTGTAGAGGCAGGAAAGGAGAAATGAAGAAAGAGGCGTGTAAGTAGATGAGTGATTGCACAATACAATGTTGGCCCAAATGAAACACAAGTGAGCCATTGCAGGACGTATGAACAAACACGGGAAATTTGGAAGACGTCATGTCAAATGGGTTGACGTTTCCACCAGCGTCTAAGATGTTTGGTGGAACATCCCAGGAGATGTCTTATCACATGATGCTCCTTGTATTGCACTTTGTGTAGCATATTGAACGTTCACACAGTGTTGTGATTAGGGCTAACAATTTATTGACATTAAAATGTAAACCATGCATATATAGGTTGTCCAAGTAATTAGATTTATAGCAATTTCCTTCTTTTGAAAATCCCTTGTTTAACCGCATGCGTTGTTGGCCTATTGAATATGTGCAGGGTTGGACATTTGATGTGCTATGAGCGTCATGTAGACGTGACCATGTTGTGGAAGACATATGCCGCAATACTTAGAAAACGCACGGACGTCTTTTGAAACATCCCCTTGTCTATAGAGACATCCCTGAACATGTTCAGGTACACGACAATGTTTTAGGCTAGGATGTCGTGAGACTTTAGCGATGTTTAATTTTGAGTACTGTGTATAATGTGTTTATCTATATAATGACTTTAAAGTGGAAGGCATTCATATTTTAAATTGCATATATATCATATTACCACATTTGTAGGTAGGCCAGTTAGCATGAAGCTGGATGAGTGTACATGTGTGATGAAGTACTCATGTCTTGTAAAATGTACTCATGTCTTGTACAACATCTCTTAATGTCCCTCCAAAACACCATTCAATATACACTATGAGCAATACCACATCTCAGGTAATGTCATGTCAGACATGCATAAATTCTTTGAGACATCCGCGATGACACCCCCTATACCAACGTGCATGGATCAACAACGTACTATAGAACTTGGTCATGTCCATCAAAATGTCCTTTGTGATATGGCAATATTCAATAAAACCAACATCAAGGCCCAGACAACGTTGTTGTAGACATCAAGGTAGACATCTGAACGTCAACCGAGGATGTCGAGAAAAACACAGTCATGTTTTCAGTGACATCCGGGCAAACGTGGTACTAAAATGGAAACCACGCAGACCTCTGCTGATGTGGCACGCCATGTCACTCTTTCCCAGGTCTACGTTAGATTTTCTGGGTTCTACGTTAGACGCCACATCAGCAAATGGCATGACCGCGTCAAATTCCACATCACCATTAGAGCGGATGAAATTACCATCGATGTGGCGCTGTCCATGGGAAAGCACAATAAAGTTAACCACAAAGTGCAACATGTGATCACTAGGAAGTGAATATGAAGTGTGTTGTTTTTTATTGCTCAAAGGTGATTTTGAGCATTTTGGTGTAGTTTTTTAGCATTCTAGTCACTTTCTAAGGTGTCGTAAGGTATCTTGCGGACATTTCCATAAAAAAAAACATCTTCAATTGAAACTTAATTTGACCGCTAGTTCTAAATCATGAAAATGAACTTTTCCAAAGTCTTAATTTTTTCATTTGGGGCCCTCTATTGTCTTTACAGGATGTTTTTTCCAATTTAAAAAACAATGTTCGGTGAAAAAAACCTCACAAAAAGTTTCGCGGAAAACAGTGTTTTAAAAACGTCTCTGCGGTACTTCTCGCCAATCTAGGATTGCAAACACAGCCACCCGGATCATTTCTACAAGCATAATGTATAAACGAAGGGCCTCGCAAAGTCAAAAGTGATTTCTGTCAAAACTACAATGCAATACGATCACTTTTCCAAATGACTGCATTCACTTTGTTCAACTTTGTGGTGTTCATAGAGGTCTCTCAACTCAACAACTACGAACGCAAATTTTGGAAGTTGTAGTACATCAAGTCTACTCTCCGTATCCTAAACTTAATTTCCCATCAAGAAGTTTTAGATGCCACTTTCTCGCGTGTTTACACAACGGGCTGAAATTGTCAAATAGTTAAGCACTTTTTGGTCCACTTTATTGTGCTCCCCCCCGTCCGTCATTCTAACGCTTAGGTGTCGTCGACATAGTGCCTAGTTGGTACCATTTCCAACCTCCCAAAATCACCGAAAATCGTCTATGTCGCAGGGATGTCCACACGTTTTTGTTGATGTCGCCCTGCATTACAGCGTGTTACACGCGGTGGTACGTCAAAGGGATGTAAATTTGGATGTCTACATGTCTTTTGAGACATGATTGAGGATGTGACAAAAAAAACTGGTTTCTTATAGTGGTGCCCATCAAGGTTTGAACCTGGACCAGTTAAATAAGATAAACACCCACCACCAACCAACAGTGAGCTCGTAACTAGTAGCCAAAACTTGAAACAAAACTAAACTCATACTAACTAAATATGCTAGCTTTCTTGTTAATGGTTATTTTTGACTATAGTGTCTACGCTCAAAAAGAGGTAGTAGTTCTTTACTTCCATTCCTTTGTCCCGTGCGCATTGGATTGGCGGTGGAATAAACAACCACTTAATTCCACATCAGTCTCTTCCGCAAATCAAATTTTCTCTCTCTTTCCTAAAGATTGTGATACAAAGGGCTTTTTTGAAGTTTCCATTCATTTAGCAAATTTAAAGCGCTATATAGAATAATGTCATTAATTTATTCTTCATGGATGCCTATGATTCTTTAGAAGTTTTTTATGATAGTAGTTGAACTTTGAATGTTATCAATGTGAAAACATTTGACTTTAAACAAATCAAAAGTTCTTCAAAATCAAATAATGATATTTCTTGCACCGCCAAAAAAATTGTTTGAACTTTAAAGTACATTGGCTAAACATTAAAGATACGAGAAGAAAAAAAGAATTTCACGTAATTCAATACATGAAAATTGGGAACAATTAAAAATAAACATTATGCAGCTACTCTATCAAGGTAAATTTTTATCAATAAAATATGTAAAATTTAAAGATATTTTTTATTATAATGAAGTTTTAAATTTTAAATTTATTTTACAAAATGAATTTTTCAGATACTGCACTAAAATGTTTTTTCCATTGACTATATTTGTTTTAGATTCAAATTTAATTATTTCAGAAAATGAAATGTAAAGTCATTTTTTGATTTTTTTTTTTAATTTTCAAAAATTCTAGAAAGAAATGGTTTATTTTAAATATGTATTGTATGAAAATCTTTATTGTTTTTAATTAAAACTAATACATTTAAAAGTCACCAAGACTATGGTAAAAAGAGAAAAAAAATTAAAACTAAAGTAGTAAATGCACAATCAACATCTTAAACTTTGTAGAACAACATTTAATTTTCTTCTCTTTTTATTTATCTGTTTGTTTTCATAATTTGACTCTCACATATAAAACATGCAAAAAACATCGGTGGCCATTCATTCTAAATGAATAAAAATTCATCAATAGTATAATAAATAGATGAAAATTCTTAGACCTAATAAAAGAAAAATTAAGATCCAAAAAATGAAGAAAATTTATGAAAATAGTAAAATAATTAGAAAACATAAACTTTACGATTAATATAAGCACCCCAAATAAAATGTTAAAAGAACTAATCAATTCTTCATGTCTATATAATTTCTCTTTAAAGCTAAATAGACAACCACCAAAGACCTACCAAGACCACATAAATCATGAAAGAAAATAAATATTGGAAATTTAAATTAAAAAAAGACCAAAAAAAGATCCACTAAGACCACATTCAAATCTTAAAAAAAAACAACAAAAATATTAAAGACATGACCAATGTGAAGCTCCTAATTTCATGAAAACAAAAATTTAAAAAACCAATACAAAACCTCTTGAATTCCTTGGTGAATAGCTACCACAACTCCACGGAACATTGAAATAAATGGATAATTGAAAACAATGAATAAGAAACCCATAAGATGAACTAGTGAAAAAAAACAAGGCAAAGTTAAAAAAATAGATGAAGAAATCTAAAAAACATCATAAACAAGGAAAATAAGTTAATAGCACGTTGTTTGTGCACCTCCAAACAAATATTTATTGTTTTAGGAAAAATAAAGTCTTGTTTTCAAAAAGCTAATATATTAATATTCACATATAAAAGCATCCCTTCTAAAAATGGATTCAAGTAACTCAAAGATAGTTAGATTCCATTTGAAACAATTTCTTCTTTTTCACTTACTCTATTCTTAGAAATTTCCAAATTATTGTTTTCTAATTCTAAGACTATTTAAAAATATACCCTACTACGGTGACACGAGCAAGGGAAAGAGTAATGGAAATGAGAGCAACATAAAGGGCCATGGCTGACATAAGCTAAGAGTATGATAGAAGGGACTCGACTTACGCATGAGTCTTCTATCATCTGTCATTTGTCGTACATTAACACGTTATTTGTGTACCTCTAAACATATGATTTTTATTTTAGAAAAAAATAATATTTATTTATTAAAAATCAATACACTAATATCCACGTCTAAAAACAAACATGCTAAAAATAGATTCAAGTAGCTTAAAATGACCATATCCCATTGAAGACATTTTCTTCTCTTTCTATTAGTCTATTATTAGGAAAATTTCAATTTTTTAATTTTTTTTTGAAAAGTAAAAAAGATATCCTATTACCGTCTACGAGCAAGGAGAAGGACCAAAGAAGAGTGAAGTGAGAAACATAAAGGCGTAGGGCTGACACGGGAGAAGGAATGGGATGAGGGAAGACACTCATCTTACGCAAGCGTCGTCTGTCGTATATCTTCTTGTTTTAGACAACAAACAACATTTATTTCTTAAAAGTTAATCTACTAATATCCACGCCTAAAAACAAATACGCTAAAAAATAAATTCAAGTAGCTTAAAATGGCCATATTCCATTGGAGACAAATTCTTCTCTTTTTGTGAATCTATCCTTAGAAATTATCAAATGGTTGATTTTCTAATTTTAGAATTATTAAAAAATACACCCTAATTTTAGAATTATTTTAAAATACACGAGCAAAGCGTTACGAGCGAGGGGAAGGGCCAAAGGGAGAAGGAAGGGGATGAGAGAAGGCACTCACTCGACTAAGTTACGCAGGCGTCGTCTGTCGTGTATCGTTGTGTGTGTCTACTGTCGTCGACCGTGATCGTCGTCTGTGTACTGTCGTCGTCGTCGTAACGTGTGCATAGAAAGCGAAGACGAACCAAGCAGACAAGAGAAGGGAGAGGGAGCCTCACACAGACTCACAAACATTGCCAAGGACCCAGAGGGCGAGACAGACACAGAGAGAGAGAGAGAGCGTCCGGAGAGACACACGGAGGGGAGGGGAGGGGAGGACAGGCCCCGCTCGGAGGACTCGTCGTCATCGCCATCCGCCTCTCTGGTGTTGGTGTTGTTGTTGTGGCGCGTGCACGGGACTCGAGAGGACGGCAATTTGGTGTTGAGGAGGGCAAGGGTTTGCGGATCATTGACATGCGCGGTAGATAGGGGGCGGCACGGCTTGGGGTTGACGGGAGGGGAGCCGGCGAGATGAAGGCGAAGAAGAAGCGCGGCGTTGAAGCGGTAAGTGATTGAGGAGACGGGGGTTTGGTTTTCGTTTTGGTTGGGGTGGGAGGGGGAGGGGGAGGGGCGGGGGGTGGGGGTGGGGTTAGGGCGGGGGGAGGGTTTGGTGTGGTGGTGGTGGTGGTTTGTGGTGTGATGAGATGTGGCGATGGTGTGGCGGGGGAATTGGCCGGGCGGGGAGGGTTTGAGATTGCTAGGGTTTTGCCTGGGGGTTGTTGGTGAGAGGGGAGGGAGGGGGTGGGGGAGGAGCTGAATGGGGAAGAGATGGCGCCGATGCGGATGGGGATGCCCGATGTGCAGGATTTGGAGATTGCGATGTGTGTTAGATGGATGAATTGGCTTGTGTTGTGAGCTGCGTGCCGTTGTTGCTGTAAATTGTGTGTGATGATGGCGCGGAAGATGTCCCGATGCTGCCAGACTGAGAGTGAAAATTTGGTAGGTATTGTTGTGGCTGTGTTTTTGTGTTGTGTTGTGCGTTTTTGTGTCGTGTTGTGTGATGGCGTGATAGTTTTTTTTTGCTTTTGGTGTTTATTCGGGGTGTGTTTAGTTAGGGCGCATGCGTGGGGAGGAAGTTTTTTTTTCGTTTCTTTTTTTTGTTTTCTCGTTTTTCGTGTGAGGTCGTTCGTTGCAGTGCTTCGTGGCGTCTGGCTTGTAGGATGCGTGTGAGAGGAGTGTTGGAGTTCTTAGGATCTGGTTGAGAGCCTTTCAGGTTAGCTCTGGCGCTTGATCGGCTGAAGAGGAGGGAGTATGTAGGGGACATTGTGTCAAGGTTGCATGTGTCGTCTCTTGGTAGTCCAATGTGGCCAGTGTACACAGTAGAGTTAGGTTTGGAAATTCTGCGTTGAGAATGGTGAGTCCTCGTAGTATGTCGAGACTTTGGAGAAGCATTGTATTCCTGTTTCAGATCTCGTGCGCTCTCATCGTAGGTTGATGATTGCGATGAGTTTCTCCAGCATCATAGCCTTGAGAGGTCGTGTCTCGCCGATTTAGACTTCAATTTGTGTCGTGGGAACTTAAATTGAGTGGACTTACTTGGTGACAATTGGTACAGGTTTCCAATCTTGTTATCAGAAACACTAATCTTTGTCGTTTCAGCCCTCGTCCCACTGATGCCGACAACATCAACCTATTAGTATGGTGCATTTAGCGCTGCGGATCGGTCTTAGTAATCTGAGGTTTTCCGCAAATGTGGATCGTAGTTTTCCAGGGTTAAGTCCGTGTTTCTACAGTAGGTCATAGGATTTGTCTGCATGGATTGTTCCTATGGGAACCCAACCCATTCAAGGTTACGAGGTCTCTAGGCTCGATTTTAGGGTTTTTCTAATCCTGATTTGAAATCTTATGTAATTAGTCTCAAACCTTGTGGAGGAATTGGTTGCAATTAGGTCAACGACTGTCGTGTTGTTCACGCTTAATGAGTACGAATTATGTTCTTACAAGTCATTGTAGTATTTCTCTCCCGAAAGGGCCTACTTACAGGGTACTTCAGAACTTCTTGCTTGCTCACTTGATGTTTTGTTTGCCATGTTGTGACAGCCTCCTAAAGTTAAGGCGTTCATCAACAGCGTAGTAAATACGCCGCTGGATAACATTGATGCGCCTCTGAGTCGGTTCAGTTGGGACTACGAAAAGGTGGGGCTCATTTGCTGATGTCTTTATATGTATTTGGTGCCGTGCATATCTGGCGATAGAGCTCCTTTATTCTAATTCTGCGTTATGATGCTTTCTGTGAGTGGTGTATTTTATCTGTTTCCATTCTATTTACACTTTGACGCTCTGAACTTTCAGGGAGAATTTTATCATTGGGTGGACCTGTTCAATCACTTCGAGCTCTTCTTTGAGCAGCATGTTAAGCCAAGGAAGGACTTGCAATTGGAGGGTGAATTTCTGGAAGGAGATGGTCCATTTCCGAAAGAAGCTGTATTGCAAGTTCTCAGGGTTACACGCATTATATTAGAAAATTGCGTGAATAAATATCTCTACAGCAGTAACGAGGTACTGCGCGGTGTCATGTTGCGTCTTCATTTTCTAATTTTAGATATGTTCTTTTATTGCAAAAGGTTCTGTCGATTTGTAGGTCGTTTTGTTGTTGAGGAGTAACCAGTTTAATCAAGTTTTTTCGGGCATTATATCAGATTTATACAAGGATGTCTGGACATTGAAGAACTAACGCTGTAAGGGATATGGGGACTTTGGGACTGGTTGCAGCATGTATCTTTGTTATTTGCTTCAACGGACCCGGACATAGTTATTGGAGCTTTACAAACTTTAGCAGCGTTTGTGAAAAAACCCGTGCAGTCAAATCGAGCTATGCGATGGCATGGTGATACAACCCTCAATGCTCGTCTATTCTCTTTGTCACAGGGTTGGGGTGGCAAGGAAGAAGGGCTAGGTTTATTGGCGTGTGCTGTCGATAGTGGATGTGATTCCAATGCTTGTAAATTAGGGGCTACCCTTCACTTTGAGTTTTATACAGAAAACGATTCGACTTCCTCTCACGGTGAGACCAACACTTCTGGACTTAGAGTGATACACATTCCTGATCTTCATCTTCGACTGGAGGAGGACCTTGAGTTACTTAAAAAGTTAGTTGACCAATACCAAGTGCCTTCAAACCTTAGATTCTCGCTTCTTACCCGCATTCGTTTTGCTCGGGCGTTTGCGAACCTGAATTCTAGGAGGCAGCACATACGCATAAGGCTGCTTGCTTTCACAGTTCTTCTCCAGTCAAATCCTGATCATGAGGACCTGACGGCCTTTTTCATAAATGAGCCAGAATTTGTTGATGAACTAGTGACGGTGTTGCGATACGAAGATACTGTTCCGGAGGAGATAAGGCTTTTGGCAATTTTGGCGTTAGCGGCCCAATCACAGGACAGGCCTCGACAGTCAAACGTGTTGAACGTGATTAGTGCAGGTGGTCACCGTGGAATTCTACCGAGTCTCATGCAGAAAGCTATCGGGTCTATCACCGAGGGATCGCCTGGGTGCTCCGTTGCCTTTGTAGAGGCACTACTCTCTTTGGTGACTGTTCTGGTTTCTTCATCGTCTGGATGCGCTGCCCTAAGAGAAGCTGGATTGATTCCCACACTTCTTCCTCTTCTGAAGGATATGGATCCTCAACATATGCATTTGGTCAGCGCGGCTGTACATATATTGGAGGCTTTCATGGATTACAGCAATCCAGCTGGCACTCTTTTCCGAGATTTGGGTGGGTTAGGTGATACTGTAGCGAGGTTGAAACTAGAAGTTACTCGTGTTGCAGATGGAGCCAAGTCCGAAAGAGAAGAGTCGAAGGCGGGCAATAAGGGCAAGGCTGCAATGGTTTACACTCCTCCGCTATATCAACTGGGCTATGAGGACGTGGATTCCCAATCTTCTCAAGTGACAGGGCAGGCAGAGACTCTTATACCTTATCATCAAAGACTTCTGCTCAAGGCCTTATTGCGTGCTATTGCGCTTGGCACATACGCACCCGGAACCCATACAAGGCTTCATATCTCAGAAGAAAGCGATTTACCATTCTGCCTTTGCACTATCTTCAGGTAGTCTGCTTGTCTTAGCAGTCTGTTCTTTAAGGTTCTTTTACTTGTCTGCATTATTTATGGGTTATCCTACTCCTTCCATGTTGGTTATTTTTTGTTGCGTGCGATCAATAATGTATCCTCTTGGTTGATTGGGTTCAGGCATGCGAAGGAGTTTGGAGGAGGCGTTTTTGCGCTGGCAGCATCAGTTATGAGTGATCTTATTCACAAGGATCCCACTTGTTTTGCTACATTGGATGCCGCTGGGCTTCCGGCAGCCTTCTTAGATGCTATCACTTCTGGCGTTTTGCCATCTTCGGAAGCAGTTGGATGTATCCCAAACAGCTTGGATGCCCTGTGCCTAAATATCTCAGGTTTACAAGCAGTTCGGGATCGGAATGCTCTCGGCTGTTTTGTCAAGATTTTCACATCGAAAGTGTATGTTCGAGCTCTCGCAAATGACACTCCTGGATCTCTCGCTTCAGGTCTAGATGAATTGCTTCGACATGCACCTACTCTTAGAGGTCCGGGCATTGACATGTGCATCGAGATCTTGAAGACCATTGCAGCTATTGGCGGAGCGCCAGTTGAGCCAGCAGTACCTGTGAATACCCCTGATTCCGCTATCGTAGATGCACCTGTGCCAATGGATACAGATGTTGAAGAGAGACCTACTTCAACATCAGACTTTCTACCAAGAGCGTCAGCGCCTCTTCAGCAGGCACAAGAGCCTGGAGCTGATAGTAACTTGGAAACTTTCTTACCTGAATGTATCAATAACGCAGTACGACTCCTGGAAACAGTACTCCAGAATGCTGACACCAGTCGTGTTTTTATAGAGAAGAAGGGTATCGAAGCATTACTCCAGCTTTACACTCTTCCGCATCTACCAGTTTCCTTTGGAGGCTCTTCCACTGCACATAATATGTCTGTTACTTTTCGTGCATTCTCTCCACAACATTCAGCGGCACTGACACGGGCAGTTTGTGGTGCCCTCAAAGATCATTTGCAGGTGAACTTTGCCATTCCGCCTCTATAACTCGCCTTTTCTTCATATTTTCTCACCTCACGTCAGACCAAATGTAAAGTTGATTGGTTTTAAAATGGATGTGAGACTCCTGCACTAAGCTTTTTAATTAACTAAAATTTATTTCGCAGGCAACTCTGGATCAACTGAAGCTTCTATCAGGAACAAAACTTTCTGATCTGGACATTGCAGAAAGAAACAAAGTCGTTCGTTCTCTATCTGCTGCAGAATGTTATTTATCTCTATCTTCGGTCTTAGTGCGAAGCTCAAACGCCATGATGACTGAGTTGAGCACAGGAGCTGCGGAAGTCCTCAACAATGTTGGCACGGTTCATAGAGAGGTTTTATGGCAGATTGCACTGATTGATGATGCAAAGGTGGAGCCAAAGAAAGAAGCAGAAGGTAGTAGTAATACGCAAGCGAGTGTAGGAGTCGGAACAGCGACGAGAGAAGGGGAGGAGGTGACCGAACCTTATCCAGTGGTTAGATATGTGAATCCTGTACAGATTCGAAACGGACCTTCTTCTCACTGGGGGGTGGAGCCTGAGTTCTTACCCGTACTTCATGCTAGCGAAGGACCCCATATTCGAAGAAATCGCAGGGATCATACTGCCAGTGCTGAAGCTTTGACTCAGATTGCTCGTCTAGGTCGATTGGCTCGCCAAGCAGACGCTACCCAGGTTGATACAGAGGGCGTTACAAGCCTTTCCGAGTCCTCCCCTACCACAGATGTGGCTAAACGAAAGTCTCCAGAGTCCATGAACTACGACATGATGACCAGGTTGGCAGCAGCGGCTAGGGGTTTGTACGTGGCGTTGGGAAAGGCCATGTTGATGCCCTCCCGAAGGAGGGATGATACTGTTCCGTTGACTGTTGCGGCTAAAACGGTTGCTGGGAGTCTTGCGAAGTTACTTCGTGACAATCTGAGCTTCAGTGGGCATGGGGAGGGAGATCTTAATATTTCAGTGAAGTGTCGATACTTGGGGAAGGTAGTTGAAGATATTTTGGCAGTTGTCTTTGATAGTAGGCGAAGAACTTGCAATACTGTCTTATTGAATAATCTCTGTGGTCATGGAGCAATCAAGGAGCTATTGAAAACATTCGCTGCAACAAGTCAGCTGCTATGGACTTTGCCGCAAAGTTCTGGAGGTTCTCCAATGGAAACTGAGAATGGGAAATCGAAGGCTGAGAAACTAGAAGAGAAATCACTCAGCAATTCCTGGCTTTTAGATACCTTGCGGAACTATGCCCGCCTGATGGAACACCTTGTAACCTCTTCACTGTTGCTAACTCCTACGACGATGGCGCAAATATTGATACAACCTGTAACTGGTGTTGGATCAGAACCGTTGGCCAAGGATCCCGAGGCCTTTGTTCGGAGCCTGCAAGCTCAGGTTCTGGAAGTTGTTCTACCTGTGTGGAATCACCCCCACTTCGCACAATGTAGCGCAACTTTTATCACATCCATAGCTTCTATCATTACGCATGTCTACACAGGTGTTGGGGATTCGAAAACAAGTCGTTCCGGAGGAGCTGCTGGTGCAGGTGCACGCCTGGCGGGGCCTCCTCCTGACGAATCTTCAATTTCGATGATTGTGGAAATGGGATTTTCACGGTCTAGGGCGGAAGAAGCACTCCGTCGTGTTGGCGACAACAGCGCAGAAATGGCAGTAGAATGGCTATTCAGTCATCCCGAGGAGGCAGCACAGGTAACGTGCTGATTTGAATGTTTTGAAATCGAGCTTGTGACGTAGAGCTTACCTGGTGTATTTAAAATATTTTCTTGCACCTGAAATTTTCTTGGTTGTTGTCATGGTTAATCGCGTAAGTAAACGGTATCATAGAATATTTAATTTAGAGTCTCCAAAACTTTATATATTTAATTTGTTAGATTTAGCAAATCGGCTAAATGTGTACTGAGCATTTTTCAAGTGTCCTTGTACGTCGCACTTGCACTTGTTAGATGATTTATCTTTCCTCATGATTTGTTTCCGACGCCTGTATTTGTCGAATGTGTCCATGCTTGTTCATGAGTGTTAATTCGTTTCTTGTATGGACAACTGCAGGAGGATGATGAACTGGCTCGAGCATTGGCACTCTCATTGGGTAGTGATGGTCCGTCTAAGGAAGAATCAGCACCAGACAACCAGGATAAAGAACTTGTTGTTGAGCACGAAGTTAGTCAAGTTCCTCCAGTTGACGATATGCTCTTGACGTGCATGAATCTTCTGCAGAACACAGATGCTGTTGCTTTCCCTCTTACAGATCTGTTGGTAACTATGTGCAATCGCAACAAGGGCCAGGACCGCCCTCAAGTCATCTCCTATTTGGTTCGACAGCTGAAAAGTTGCAAAGTAGAAGGATCAATGACCGACACATGTCCGCTGTCAACTATTTCACACACCCTTGCACTAGTCTTAAGTGAAGACAGCACAGCCCGGGAGATTGCAGCGGAGAATGGGGCAGTGACCATTGCATTAGATATTCTTGAACAGTTTAGACCAGTGAAAACTCCCCTAAAGGACGACATTCCGAAGTGGCTTACCGCACTATTGTTAGTTTTGGACCATATGCTGGTCTGCAAACTGAAAATAACCTCTGATCAACCAAGTGGGTCTGCGACTACTGCTGTTGCTAGCAATAGCATGGCTGTTAGTTCTGGTGCGTCTACAGTAACTGAACAGCTTTCGGAGGCATTTGATGCGCAGAAGGAAACTAGTGCAAGTCCATTTGTTTCTGTACTTGGGAAGCCATCTGGATATATGACGGAGGATGAGCAGAAAAGAGCTATGTCTGTGACTGCTGGTTTTCTCCAGATGCAATTGCCATCTGCTACAGTTCAGGCAGTACTGCAGCTATGTGCTCGGCTGACAAAGTCGTATCCTATTGCCTCTGCCTTCTTTGATTCAGGTGAGTTTGTCTTAGATAATTTCTTTTGAACAGCTTGATGTTTATGATTCACACTTCCATGTTCTAGAATGACCTCGTTTAACAGTATTATTATCAATTTCCTGTGAAGTTTTGGCATCATGTATGAGTGTTTTGAACTGTAAATTTATTGGAGAATTTCTAACAAAATGTTTGTGCATTTCAGGTGGCTTAGCTGCCCTTCTAAGACTTCCAAGAAGCTGCTTATTCCCCGGGTTTGATACAGTTGCTGCGGCTATCATTCGCCACCTTCTTGAGGATCCACAAACGCTACAACAAGCAATGGAAACAGAAATTCGACATACACTTATTGCCACACTGTCACGGCACAATGGTCGGGTTTCTCCACGGATGTTCTTAACTGCAATGGCTCCAGTCGTATCCCGTGACCCTGCTATATTCATGCAAGCTGCGTCCGTGGTCTGTCAACTAGAAACAGTCGGTGGTCGTCCTACAATTGTTCTGGCCAAGGAGAAGGAGAAGGAAAAGGAAAAGGAAAAAGAGAAGGAGAAGGAAAAAGAGCGGGAGAAAGGACAGGACAAAATTCCAGAGAAGTCCAGGGGTACTGACCTAGACATGGGTACAAAAGGCCATGAATCTGGGAAGATTGCTAGGGGTCATCATCACAAGAAGGTTGTGCCCCATAGCTTCTCGATGGTCATTGACCAGTTGCTGGACGTTATTCTTCACTATCCTCCAGCATCTGTTGAGCAGGTTCTTGATAAAGAGGAAGAACTGTCGTCAAAGGATAATAGCACTGCTATGGATGTAGATGACACGGAAGTTAAGGACAAAGGAAAGGGCAAGATTGATGACCTGTCTCGAGCGGTTTCAAAACCAGAAGCCGACATGGATATGTCAGAAAGTTCAGCTGCTTTAGCGAAAGTAACATTCATTTTGAGACTTATCACCGATATCATACTCATGTACTCCTCGGCTGTGAGTGTGGTCCTTCGGAGGGACCTTGAGAGCAGTCAAGGAAGAGGTCCATCGCAGGGTGGATTAGAGGTTGTTGGTCATGGGGGTCTGCTCTATCACATTCTCCATAGGCTGCTTCCTTATCCAGGTGAGAAGGTGAATGACAAGGTGAATGAGGAAGAATGGAGGGAAAAGTTATCAGACAAGGCTGCCTATTTTGTGATGGCTGTTTGCGTAAGATCCGGAGAAGGAAGAAGAAGGGTTGTGGTGGAGATTGCCCGTGCTCTTACAACAGCCTCACCAACTTCATCAGGACTTGATTCTGAGAGTTCAAAAGGTTTGCAGGCTCCAAGCAGAAAAGTGCGGGCCTTCGTGGACCTTGTGAACTCTGTCCTTTCTTCTCATTCTCCTACCGGAGGTGCTCAGGCTCCTGGATTTTCACATGATATGGCAAAATCCATGATGGATGCTGGCATGGTGCAGGCACTCACTCGTACTCTCCAGGTAGCGCCTTTTATTTGACTCCAACTCTTCGTTTTTTTATGGTTCACGGAATTGTACCTCTTAGTGGCATTTGCATTTGTTACTTCCGATTTTTATATCGACATCTGTACCTTGAATCGGAAACACACTTGGTGTATCAAAAAAGAACTTGTGCATTTTCATGATTAAACTGATAGGAACAAGCATGGTAATATTAAGCTTTGGATAACGTTTATATACTGCTTAGTTACGAGGCACAGATTGCATAATGGTTTTATTATTTATTTTATATCACAAGAATAAATTCTGCTTGAAGCTTTCCAAAATATAATTTGAATCAGGTTAGTATTTTTCTGCAGCAGGTTTTGTTCTGCACGTAATTGCTGTCTCAACCGTGACGTTTACAATATTTGACCCAAACGTTCGTAAATTTTTGACTCAGGTGATAGATCTGGATCATCCTGATGCACCCAAGCTAGTGAACTCTGTGCTGAAAGCTCTTGAAGCTCTTACAAGGGCTGCCAGCATGACAGAACGTGCTTATGGATCTGATGGGGCTGCACCCAAAAAATCAACCGAAGAAAGCACTGAGCAACCGGCACCTGAAACTGTTCTTGCGGAGACTGAAACCAGAGCAGATGATGGTGCTCAGCCCCAAGCTAGGGACGAAACAATGCGAGACTCAGTGCCTCAGGAGACGTCTGTTCCAGAAGTTGGTCCTTCACTTCCTGAAAATACAGAAATTGCTCGCGAGGAGCAGATGGAGCATGACGATGGATTCGATCGAGATCCTGCCGAAGAGGTGCATATTATGTTCTTGTATACGCATGCTATCTTCTAACAATTTTGTTTATATGCATCACCTTATACGGATGGGTTTTAAAGTAGTATGTGAATGGTTTTACCTGGATGTACATGTGATCTTTTATCATGCAAGTGCGTGGTCCTGTTTGCAAAGAGCACTTGATCATTTCACATTCTAAATGTGTTGCTTGAAGTGCTTTTACAAGTGAATTCTTTGAATTAATAATTGCTTGTTTTTAGCTCCTATGTTTACGCGAGAAGTTGTATCTGTGTAGGCTTGCCTTGAAGCAGCAGCTGAGGAAGAATTCATGCGCGAGGCAGCTGAAGATGCTGCAGAGCTTGAAGATGCTGCTGCTGTCATGCATTATAGGATGGAGCATGGACCAGATGATGAGATAGTGGACGAGGAGGATGAGGACGAGGAAGATATGGATGGTGATGAGGGCGAGGACGATGGAGAAGAAGAGGAAGAAGACGAAGATGAAGATGACATGAACGGTGATGAAGGTATCTTTTTGTCTTTAATGAGCTGTTCCTGTAATCTTAGCGTCGATCAGCTTCTTAGTTTGTCTGAACCAACGTGTATTTTGATGCAAGTCGAAAGTCACCAGGAAATAGCCTGGCTTGTATTGTCATGTCTTTTGGTGGTAGAAAAAAAGTCAAAGGATAGCCAAGTTTTTCATATTAATTAGTTTATTTGACCTGATCCGATAGTGAAGTGTTTTTTTGGAACCGGTCATTTGAATTGCTTATACAGTATTTGAACCGGTTATGCATGGTGCCTGCTAAATACGGAGTTTCATCTAACTCGTATGTTTTGGTTTTATATTTTGCTTAATGTGTTTTTACTGAAGTTTGTTACAACAAACTTCCGCAGGCAGCTTGTTAATACCACTTGTAAATTTGGGTTCGTCCTGAATTTACAAAGATATGTTCATGGATGCAGGGGTACCTCATCTCTCTCCACCTGACACTGATGTCGAGGATCATGAAGACAATGGTTTGGGGGACGAATATGAAGATATGGTTCAGGAGGAGGATGAAGATGAGGATGATGATTGGCGTGAAGACCGGGTGATTGAGGTTCGGTGGCGTGATGGGCTTACAGGTCTTAGCCATGTTCAGGTGATTTTTTGCCTGATTCACTCGGGTCGATGTTACATCATTCTCTACGTGTTCTAGCTTGCATAATGTTCAAATAGTCACTGCTCTTATCCTAGTGCTGCTCTAGGTCACAGTGCTCGAGGACTCTGAGCCTTGTTGTTATTTTGCTATTTAAGATGTTTAGAACTTCGTATCTGACCTGTAGATCTGCTTTTTCGCATATCGAGTGTCTTTTGTTGTACAGATTACAGGATATTGTGGTTACTTGGTTTTAGGATAGGCGAGTGAGAGTTTTACAGTCAAAGCTTCTCCTGTCTCGTTGCATAGTTTATCATTTTGCATAATTAAAGACATCGACCTGCTAGATTTGGGAGATGCTAAGCTCTGTGTTTGTATGCAGGTCCTAGGCCATACAGGTGCCAGTAATCTAGTGGATTTCCCAGGAGGAGACCCTTTTCAAGGAATGAATATGGATGATGTTTTTGGATCTTTTAGAAGGCCTGGAGGCAGCGACCGCCGGCGCACGACTACGTACAGGCCATTCCCCGACAGACCAGGTGGTGAGCGTGGTGGCGCTTTTCATCACCCGCTCCTCACAAGGCCCACTGCAACCCCAGGAGGTGGTGTAACTACCGCAATCGCAAGCAATTCGTTGTGGCCTAGTACCAGTAGTATCGTTCGGGACGCAGAAGCCATGCTGGGGGGTATCGGTAGTGGCGCTTTAGATGTTACTCACTTCTACATGTATGACGCACCTATGATAACAGAACATACTGCAGAAGGACTTTTTGGAGAGAGGGGACTAGGAGGTGCACCACCTCTTCTAGATTTCACGATGGACCCAGTGTACTTGATGGGTAGACGCGGCGGTAGGACTGAGAGCCGTTTGAGTAGCTGGACAGATGATGGCCAACCACAAGCGGGTGCACAGGCTGCACAGGTAGCCCAAGCTATAGAAGAGCAGTTTATTGAACAGCTTCGTCAGCTTGTTCCTAGTGCTGAACCAGTAGCAGTCCAATCTCCAGCTGTGGCCGCAGAATCTGTGGAAGCAAGAGGTCCTGTTGCTGCACGTAATGCCACAGGAGAAGAGGAGCCACAATTCTCTACGCCAGTGAATCAGAGCAGTATGGGTGACCAGCCTGGTGAAGTAACAGTTGAGCCACCCAGCGAAGGGGGTGTTGGGAGCACAGGTCGCGATGTAACAGGCAGACTGGACAGTGGAAGTGCGACTGTGAACCAGAGCTCTACTGATCTTGATGTTCAAATGCAAGATGAAAGGAGCGAACCCGTGGCTCGGGATACAGAAGCTAATAGCCAAGACAGCGGAGGAAGTGGGGCAACTGTTGGGGAGAGTCTTCGCAGCTTGGAAGTTGAGATAGGTAGTGCTGATGGTCATGATGAAGGAGATCGTCATCCTGGGCAAGAACGATTGGTTGCTGGTGAGTCGCAGCCTTCTAGTGGATTTGAGAGAGTTACTAGTGGTTCTAGACGATCTGAACAAAGAGGGGACATCGATGAAGACATGGAAGGTACAGGTACAGCCGGTCACCAACAGGAAGGCGGAGAAAGTGCTGACGAAAGGCCATCTAATCGTAGTGGGGAACAAGAGGTTGCACCACCTGCTGCAACTGGTGAAGGTCAGGTTTCACGAGGTCCCACTGAGGGACCTGATGCTAACATGAGTTCCATTGATCCAACTTTTCTTGAGGCTTTACCTGCTGATCTTCGTGCGGAGGTCCTTGCATCTCAGCAAACGCGAGCTGTAAGACCACCAAATGCTGCGCCCCCTGCACCACCAGAGGAAATTGATCCGGAGTTTCTTGCTGCCCTGCCTCCCGATATTCAAGCGGAGGTTTTAGCGCAACAGCGTGCACAGCGGGCAGTGATAGCTCAGACAATAGAGGGACAGCCAGTGGATATGGACAGTGCATCCATCATTGCAACTTTCCCAGCCGAGCTCCGTGAAGAGGTCAGATCTTGATTTGGATTTATCTTACTGAATGCTGTGTGGTGTGGTTTGTATCTTGACTCTGACGCTTGCTTGGACCATTTCTATGAGTGCTGTTGTGGTGTACACCGTTGTGTTTAATTGGCTTTGTGTTGCAGAATTTCAGAAACATAGTGAATGAATGGCAATAAAACTTGTACAGACTTCTAAATTCATATTTGACAGGTATTACTGACCTCCTCTGAGGCTGTCCTAGCTGCCTTGCCTCCGGCACTCCTAGCTGAAGCTCAACTTCTACGCGAGAGGGCTATGAATCAGTATCAGGCTAGAGGTTTGTTTGGGGGAGCCACGCATCGCATCACACATAGACGCAATACTTTAGGAGTTGGGGCAGGAACGGGAACTGGATCGGCCACTATGGATCGGGCCCTGGGAGCTGGGGCTGGAATTGTTGTAGGTCGGAGACCGGTTGCTCTTAATAGCAACTCTAAAATGAAGGAAGCTGAAGGCAAGCCCCTAGTGGACACAGCTGCACTGAAAGCGTTGCTGCGTCTTTTGAGATTAGCACAGGTATTCGGTCGATGACAGTTTTGTATATTGATTTTCTGTTAATATGTCGTAATTGGTTGTATATAGTTTCTAGGACCTGGAGTTCAGCATGCCCCTGCATGATATCTGATCCCGTGATTTGAACTTGTCATGTACTTTGTGTTTACAGCCTTTGGGGAAGGGCCTCCTACAGCGACTGCTTTTGAATCTGTGTGCACATAGCGTGACGCGCCTGACATTGCTCCAACTTTTGCTGGACATGTTACGCCCAGAAGCTGAGGGTATTACAACAGGGGGCATATCTGCTGATGGTGCTCAATCTCAGCGTTTGTATGGTTGTCAGTGGAACGTGGTCTATGCTCGATCTCAAATGTCAGACGGTATGTCAACTCTTTCACGTCGCAAGAATCAACGATTTTGTTTGTGATGATTTTCTGATCTCATAGTCACCCTCTCTACATTCATGTCGGAGAACCACATCATATGTTTTATAAAATATTTTGCTAAAAATCTAGGTTTTATTCAAGGATTGTGCCTTAAAGTGCTGACGCGATGAGCTTGTCAATACTTTTGCAGGAATACCACCTTTGGTGTCCCGTCGGGTACTGGAGATCTTGACTTACCTGGCTCGCAACCATTCTTCTGTGGCAAATTTGCTTCTGTATTTGGAGCCCATAGGACAGCCTTCACCAGTTTCGGCAGATATCTCTCCACAGAAAGTCAAAGAAAAGGGTAAAGCCAAGGTTGTTGAAATTTCTGCGGATGCCTCTGAGAAGCGTAAGGTGAAAGGGGAAAGTCCTCTTATTTTGCTTCTGAAGTTATTGAATCAGCCACTCTACTCTCGAAGCAGTGCACACTTAGAACAGGTACGTTCACAAAATGATATTCAGTATTTATGCGCATTTTTATATCTATGTTCCTGGGAAACCTCATCTCTAACACTGGGGTTCTTTTAAATCGCTACTGCAGGTCATGGGATTGCTTGAAGTTGTTACAAGTAATGCTGGAGCTAAAGCAGATTTGAAGACCAAGGCGAAGTCTACTGAAGGTCGTTCTCAACCTACAAGTACTGACCAAGCTGCTGTCGAAACGGCTGCAACTGGAGCAGCTACAACTTCGGTTGCTGGCACTCCACCTGCTCCTTCGGGTGGAGAGGCAGATACAGTTACGAGTATGGTCGATTCTCCCCAGTCTGATGTACACACTGAAGCTTCAAGACCTGATGCCTCGGGTGATGCTAGCGATCCTTCTGACGAAGAAGTGGGACCTTCAACATTAGGTTCAGGCCAGAAATTCAACGCATCTGCTATTCTTGCCAACCTCCCTGAACCAGAGCTTCGGAATTTGTGCAAGCTTCTTGCTCAGGAAGGGTGAGTGTTATTGTGGAAACCATCTTTCTTTCTGATTATTTTTTACTTTTCAGTCTTATCTGAAGCCTTTCCATTTCCGTCTCAAGTTTTGAAACTTGCTTTCTGGGTCCGCATTCTCAGTGACCATTTATCTTACTCTTGTGCAGACTGTCAGATACTGCCTATACACGTGTGGCGGAGGTCTTGAAGAAACTTGCAACTGCAGCTCCAAACCACCGGCGGCTATTCGTAGCTGAACTAGCCGTGGCTGCTAGGCATCTGAGTGGTCCTGCTGTAGAAGAACTCCATCGATTAGGTGATGCAGAGACTGTCGCTGTGAGCACGACTTCCATGGCTGGGGCTGCCATCCTCAGGGTTCTTCAAGCTCTCAGTGCCCTTACCTCGGGTATTGGAAACACATCTGAACAGGATGCAGGAGGAGAAGATAACGAGCAGGAAGACCTTTTGTTGGTGAAAGATTTGAACGGAGGATTGGAATTGCTTTGGCAGGGATTGAGTGTTTGTGTCGGAAAGATAGAAGGTCGTCTTAGCAATTCTACTGCTCTTGGCGCTCCTTCTAGTAGTGCTGCTTCTTTGCCAGCAGCTGTTGTTGGGGCCGGTCCTGGTAGCGTCGCGCCTCCTCTTCCACCAGGGACACAGAAGCTGCTGCCTTTTGTGGAAGCATTTTTTGTGTTGTGTGAAAAATTCAAATCAGGTGCCTCCCAGTCTGGACAGAGTGAGCCCCACAGCGCGACTGCAAGTGAGATAAAGGAAGCGGAAGCTTCAAATTCGACAGACCTGATTCTCTCTCCACCATCACCTCGGTCTCCTCGGCACCTTCAAAAGTCGTGGAAGGAGAACGAGAAAACAATGACCTTCATAAGGTTCGCTGACAAGCACCGGCGCTTGTTGAATGCTTTTGTGCGGCAAAATCCTGGTTTACTTGAAAAGTCACTTTGTCTCCTGTTGAGAACTCCTCGATTGATCGACTTTGACAACAAGCGAGCATATTTCCGATCTCGCATAAGGCAGCAACATGAACAGCAGCACTACTCACCACTTCGTATTTGTGTGAGGCGGGCGTATGTGCTGGAAGATTCGTATAACCAGCTACGAATGAGAACTCCTGATGAGTTGAAGGGTCGACTTACTGTTCAATTTCAAGGAGAGGAGGGCATTGACGCTGGTGGTTTGACTCGCGAGTGGTATCAATTGCTTTCCAGAGTGACGTTTGACAAGGGTGCTCTTTTATTCACAACTGTTGGAAATGAATCTACATTCCAACCTAATCCCAATTCGGTTTATCAAACAGAGCATCTGTCATACTTCAAGTTTGTCGGTCGAGTGGTAAGCCACTTTTCTCATTCTCTGATCTATTGTAGAGATGCAGGTCGTGATTGTTTTTGTTGTTTACGCAGATGAGTATGTAGTTTTCTCTTCTATGTATTATTAAATGCGGATTCTATTACTCTTGCAGTCTTTAATATTACTTCCAATGACTGGATTTGCCGCATTGACTAAGACCTATAATATGGGCATTGGTTTCAGGTTGCAAAGGCATTGTTTGATGGACAACTGCTCGATGTGTACTTCACTCGATCATTCTATAAGCACATTCTAGGAGTGAAGGTCACTTATCACGATATCGAGGCTATTGACCCAGACTATTTCAAGAATTTGAAGTGGATCCTTGAGGTAAGCTTTTTCTGTTTTCGTCAGTGCCTTACCAAATTAAAAGGCTTTTGTTGAACTTGTATAGCTGTTGGAATTCTTTTCAGATCGTCTGTGCAAGTACTATGTAATCTGTTTTGTGAGAAGACCGAGTGATTCTACAGAGCTGACTCCTTTTCGTTCTGATTGTTTTGGCAGAATGACGTAAGTGATATTCTGGGATTGACTTTTAGCATGGATGCTGACGAAGAGAAGCACATTTTGTATGAGAAGACCGAGGTACTACAAATTTCGATCATCCTTATGTTTCTGAGAATTTGGATTGGTTCTAGGCGTGGATATTTTCTCTTTCCTGTAGTATATCGTCAAACCCGTCCGATGTCAGGATCTATTGACCTTTGAAATGACTCCTTCGGCATTTTATGTTGTTCTTTAAAACTTTGCGTTCTCTTGGAGAAGTTATAATCTGTCTTTTAAAGGTTTAATTGTCATTTGATTCTCATTCGATTTTGCTTGCAGGTTACGGATTTTGAGCTTATCCCTGGTGGTCGTGATATTCGGGTCACAGAGGAGAACAAGCATAAATATGTAGACATAGTTGCAGAGCATCGCCTGACCACCGCTATTCGACCGCAAATAAACGCCTTCATGGATGGTTTTAATGAACTTGTTTCACGAGAGCTCATTTCCATCTTTAATGACAAGGAGCTGGAGCTTCTGATCAGTGGTCTGCCAGAAATTGACTGTGAGTGAATAACTGCTCTTGCCCTGTAGTCGTATATGACCCTGATAAACTCGGAAACAGAGGTTAATTCTGTCCAACAAATAACGAATTCAACAAGAGTAATTCCTTTTGTATGCTTGGATCAAATATTTGAGTTCCGGCTCTGACAGGTAATTTGTGTGTTAATTGACAGTGGAGGATTTGAAAGCCAACACTGAGTATACAGGGTATACTGCAGCATCACCAGTGGTACAATGGTTTTGGGATGTTGTGCGGTCGTTCAGCAAAGAAGACATGGCTCGTCTCCTACAATTTATTACCGGCACGTCAAAGGTAGTTGTCAAGCTATCGATGTTCAGAATTCAGTATTTGTACTCTTTGTCCACTTGTTAGGTCTCCTTTGTACATTTTCCAGTGTGCATTACAGGTTTGATTACGTGATTGTTCTCTATATCGTCGTGTTCTTGTTTGGTGTCAGTCGACACTTAAAGTCTTTTGCATGGATTACTTAGAGAGTGTTTATCTGCAGGTGCCACTGGAGGGTTTCCGAGCGTTGCAAGGTATATCAGGCCCACAACGGTTCCAGATTCACAAAGCTTACGGAGCACCTGAACGGCTCCCCTCTGCTCACACTTGGTATGAATCATTCGCAGTTGATTTCCTATTTATTCAACGACTTGGATGCCTTTCTTGTGCACAGCTTAGAATAATCAAGTGGAGTTACTTTGTGGTTGTTGTTTTGATTTGACTTGAGAAGTCCTTATGTTGCTTGTCTCTGTACTGATATCATGTTTTGGGGTATGTGATGCGTGCAGCTTCAACCAACTGGATCTACCTGACTACGCAACGAAAGACCAGCTGCAGGATCGGTTGCTGCTGGCAATACATGAAGCCAGCGAAGGATTTGGTTTTGGTTAAAAGCAATGTGAAGGCGGTGGCTCCTTGTTAGTGCCGTAATATTCTCAGTTGTTTATTTGGGGTCTGCGTAAATACTGTTGTAGTTGTGCCTGTCCTGGCCCTTTTTCTTGTCTTCAGTGGTGAGACAAAATATCTGCTCTCATCAATTGGCCTGCCTGTTCCATTTCTTCATTGAGAAGTTATGTCATTTTTTTAATGCTGACTTCTGCCGGATCGGAGACTTTGGACGAACAAAAAACAGTGAACAGGATTGTGGCGTATTCTGTAGGATTGTGGCGTATTCCGTAGGATTGCAGCCCTATTCACCCCGGTCTATATACACCCTGTATATATTGGTTCATTTTGCCCCTTGTTCGTGCCATTCTCCCATATGAATGTTTGAACATTTGATTAATACTGCTTTGGTCTTTTTATAATTTGACCACTGTATTTCAATCGTCAAAATATTGCCGGCTGCTCTGTATGATTATTAGGAATCCCTTAGTACACTGTCTGAGTTATTATGAGATTGTTGGTTTTTACATCGAATTTAGTTTATCTAAGTGTAAAGTCTGCTGGATGTTGCTTGGAACTTTGCTTAAATAGTTTTATTGTAAATTTCTGGGCCTTTGAATGAGAGCCAATTATAGGGTGTTGATAAACCTACAACCACCACCAGGATTTTGATCGGCAGGGAAAACATACTTAGTACAGAAGATAGGTATTCCACCGGATGCTTACTTTTCCACAAAATAGTTCTAGAAGGATGGTGCAAATTTTCAAAGCAAAAAGTGGTTTACACTCCACCAACCTAATGTTGGGCTTAGAGGTATGAATAGGGTCAATGAATGTTTTATCACAAAGCATAAACATTTGACACGCTGTGAAGTTTGAGTACAGTAGAAAATTTCTATGTCTCAAGACACAAAAGTGATTACTAGTGGATTGTAAGTAGCCAAAGATTAGAGTGTACTTTTCATCCAATGAGGGTTGTACTTTTCTTTCTGCAATGAAGTTCGTTCATTCGCCTCAAAAAAAAAAACAAAAAAAATCACAGTGTACAGTACCCGGCAAGTCTCATTCGTCCACCCCTGCTGCAGCTGAAATTCAGCAGTGAACCTGTAACTTGGAAATGACACCAAAGGCTCAAAAATGTATGGAATTGCAAACCGTAAATTGAGTTTGGAAGATAATGAAGTCTAGTTTCATGACATGCACTTTTATTACATTGAAATAGTCAAAGCATACAACAATAGGGCATTTTGTGGCACACTATCTACCATCTAGTACTACCGCCCCCCGCATTAATTACAGCCTTCATCCGGTGAGGCATGCTAGCAAGGAGAATTTCAAGAGTCTCCATGGATATAGCTTCCCATGCCCGCTCAATACTTTTGATCAATTCATCTTTGTTGTTTGGCCTAGTCTCCTTTTGTACAAAGTCTTTTAGAATCATCCACACGTTCTCTATGGATTCAAGTCCGGTGAGTTTGCAGGCCATGTAATCTTCTTGATCTTATGAGCTTCTCGCCATTGTTGCGGTAACTTACTACGATGCACCGGGGCACCATCTTCCATAACGAATAGACTTTGAGGATCATCATGCATATAAAAAAAGCCACTCAATCGACCCTTGTATACAACGTCAACAAAATCAGCACTTGTCCGTCTATCGGATGGCATAATAACAATGGGGGACTTTTCATAACCTGTAAAAGCACCCCACATCATGACGGATGTGCGGCCAGATTTGAAAATGGGTGCTAAGCAATCCCATGAATAACGTTCATAAGATCGTCGCCAAACCTTCACTTGCCGGGAATTTTTGCTTATCTCAAATGAAGCCTCATCTGTCCATATCACATGCATCCAATCCAATGTGTTCCAAGATTGATGTTTCTTGGCAAATGCCAATCTATCAGCCTTGTGCTTGTGACTAAGAAATGGCTTCTTTGCTGCAACACAGCTACGAAATCCAATACGTTTAATCTCCTTCCTTAGTGTACGTACACAAACTTTCTCAGTCATCTTTTCTATAATAGAGACAAGTGGAATGCGTCTATTCTATATAAGAATGCGTACCAATTCCCTTCTACCTCAATGAGTTAGTTTGCAACGTCGACGTACGACTTTACAAGTGACCATTGTTCCGTAATCATTGAATTTCTTCAAAACATATTCAATGGTGGAACGTGGCATGCCTAACTCTGTTGCAATGCTACGTTGTGACATTCCTGAACGACTCATCCCAACTATGACACCCTTTTCCTCTCTGCTTAAACGACAACCTCCCATTTTTGCAAAATCTTAAACACAAGAAAATGCACCTAAAGGCTAAATCTGCCTTGAGAGAGAAACAAGAGCTAGAAAACTACGCATACAACATCTCTTGAAATAAAATTTGTGTTGATTGAGAGTAGACTCAAGCTTCATTTGTACAAAGTTTCAGCTGAAAATAAGCAAATGCATGACTTCCATGTGCATCGATATTTCTAAAAGCCGTGTATACAAGTTGCCACCACACTGACACTGTTTGTTAATTTTTAATTTTTATGAAGATCTTTCTAATATCTCATAAATTGCTAAATGACACATGTTGTAAGACTACTCATCCTACCCAATGTTACTAATTAGAGCTCCTGAGTTGGAGAGGTGGAGAATAGGGAGCATTTTGAAATAGCATGAGTACCACTTCAGAGAAGCTGGTTTCAGTGTGGTGGACAATTGAGACTTGCCGGGTACTGTACAATCAGGTACAACATGTTTACGAATTTTTGCATTCATAGGAGAAAAAAAGCTTCATTGCTGCCAACTTTGCCGCCCTCCTAAAAGCTCCAAAATTGGAATTTTACTATGAAAAGTTTACCACCATCATCTTTAAGTTAATAACACGTGTACCAAATTTCAAAGGCAGATGATCTACACAAAAATAGATACTCAAAATCTACCAACATGTGTAGCTAAGAAAAATAAAATCAATACTACCAACTTTGACACCCTCCCAAAGATTGGAAAAACAGAATTTGGCCATGAAAATTTTAGCACGAGATCGTCTCTATGTTAATAATATGTGGAAAAAATTTCAAGTTCGAAAGATTTGACCATAAAGAGATGTTTGAAATCTACCTATATTTATTTAATCTACCTTTCATATACAAGAATTTATTTAATCTACCTAGATTTCTACCTATATATATATATATATATATATATATATATATATATATATATATATATATATATATATATATATATATACATATACAAGAATTCAACTCTTTTCTATATAATAGGTATATTTTATTGTTGAAGTGATTTTGTAAAAGGTATATGTACTTCAAATTTTTCATATTCAAAAAGCACCGTTCAAATTTTGGATTATTAGTGTCAAAAATATTCTAAGAAAGTAGTTATACTTGAGATTAGGCGTTTGAAGTTTTTTAGCCATTTGAAGCTAGGCTAACCACTCAAATATGTTGCAATTCAGCAATAACATCCTCTTGATGGCTTGTAGGGACTTGCCCAAAAGAAAAGATTTAAATATTTTTTCTACCTGAGAGAATTTGAATTTTGTATATTCACCATGTTTAGCTTTGTCAAAAATGTACAATGCAAGATCACGTAGAATGTCATGTAATTGAACATACTTCTACCAATTCCAATAAATTGAATAGATGCATCCGTGCCTTGTTGCCCACATTTCAAGAATCCAATCAATCAATCAATCAATCCTTTAGCAATCTGTATCTTATGTAATTTTGTAAAGGTTGCAAGGTATAAGAAACACGTCTTCAGCATGTTATCCTTTATCATTTCATTACTCAATTGCTTGTGATTAATTAGTTTAATAACCATGGTTTTCTTTCTACTTCAGTGCTTTCAATGTATTTTCTACTCCATGCATAAAGTACAAATCTAGAAGAGGCCAAAGTCTACAACACTAATATCATAAGTAATATACTTGTCATCAAGCAAGATATTGATGGACAATTGATGAGTTTGCTAACATGTATAAGTAGATAGACCCCCAAACGGACCCCTTCTTAAGTTCCTAATATTATGGCCATATACAAGTGTTGACTTTAGTTTTAAGACTTCTTTCTTGATAATCATCAGAAGACTCATGAGTTGGGCAAAATTTAACTATTCATAAACTCTATTTAAGATAGCACAATTATAAAAAGTATTTGATGAACATGACACAACTTCTCAAAAAATCTCGCATACACAAAGCTATTAGCCATCAACTCAAATATTGGCATCTATTTTGAATTATTGTAGTGCAATCAAACGGGTTCTCATGGTCGACCCCATTTAGAAATTCAATTTCATTCTTGAACTCCTTTACTTGTTGTATTAAAACCTTGGACACCTTCTTAACGACCACAAGTTCCTTTAATCTTGAAACTAGGGTACCTTTCTAAACAATGAACAACACAAAACACTTTATTAGAATTATCGACATATAAATCACAAATAAAAAATAAATTCAATAGAAGAAATAATGTTATTTATACAAACATAGAATCCCTCTAATGATAATTGGAGTTATACATGTCTATATTTTCCTTTACCATGTTTCTCATGAATAACGTCTTTGTCAAAGAGTTGATAAATGACTGACAAATAATAGTGTTGAAGGTCGTTAGATGGAAAAGTAAGACTTCAAAGGTGTACTTGTACTTTCCTCAAATATTCTCTCCATGTGGCATTTTCTTAACCCCTAAAGGACAATCTGCCACATTTGGGCTTTTTTGGAATTTGAGCATGTACCTATGAATGCAATTTGTATCAGGATTTTCTGGAATTTTTATTGAAGATGGGCCGTTCGGAGATCTTGGTGTGGTTATTTTTATTTTTCAATTCCGACATCGGGATCAAAAGTTATGAAGGTTTAAATGTCAAACGCTGCTCATTGGGCAGCTGCTGAATATTTCTAAGCCACTGTGAATGCAGCAAATTCTGCCCAAAACTGCCCAAAACCACCAAAATCTGCCCAAAGACGAAACTTTGAAATTCCACCAAAAATTGAGATTTTGATATTTTTCAAAAATAAAAATTTCTGTGTATAGAGAAGGCAGTAGAGCATGTTCCCACCGTTTGGATTTTCATTCCAATGTTTTTTCATATGCTATTTTTACTGTCCAAAAACGGCCTTGGTTTGTGAATTTCAGTATACCCCCTAATGAAAAATGATTTTTTTGGCAACTTTCCACAACTTTTTTGAATATGATTTTTTTATTACTACTAGCTTACTCAGTCTTCTTTGACGTGCAGCAAAACCTCCAAAATCCATAATGCAAAAAAATGGTTTTTTGGGCCTTCAAAACTCTCTTGTCCCCTTTTTTTGCAGGGAAAAAGAACTTGTTTTTCAACTTTGAATGTTACGATCTTGCAATTGGTGAGAATTGAGTGTGTAAGATTTGGTGGACATGTAGACATAGAAGTTAGCTACAAGATCTTATTGTTATATGTACTAATTAAGACCTCAACTTTGCAAAATCCACCTTGTTTTGGAGAGGGGCTGTTTTGAGGCAGTTTTGATGAAAAATACCCTCAGAACTTTAGGGGTTAAGATGTTGATTGATGATGTTTTCAATAGATCTATATCTATATCTACATTTAAATATTCAAAAATCCATGTGGTTTACTTCTTGATTTATTTGACATATAAATCAGAAAGCTACAAAAGTTCTTGATGTATAGTTTTTATATTTCAATATGAACTATTTCCTTAAAAATTGAAGTGTGAGTATAGTAGATTACAGTGAAAGTATATACATCTAGATTAGAATCCTATAGCAATATAAGAAGAATTATTATAATAAACTGATTGGTATAGGTAAATGAGTTCTTTGAATATTTAGATTTGCAAAAACACGGTAGAGCTTTGGCGCCAAGATGATTTTTTGAAAAAAAATTGAGTCTCCAATCTTGGTTATTCCAAACTTCGTCAAAAGGGCCATGAAGTTCATTTGTCAAAATATACACAAATAAAAAAAATTGGAATATAAGAGGCTAATCTAGCTCTCCAAACCTTGTCACATTTTGTTATTAACAAGGAATGATAATCATTGACATTAGATGGAATTGGTCTAAAATGGGCTAAGTTTTTCTTAGCCATAACTTTCTCACAATATTAAATCTTTAGTTGAAATGTTCTTCACATATCCTTTAGAAGGACGTATACCGTTTCCAAATTTTTTAAGAATATGTATGATAAAGTAGAATTTTTACAAATTTTAAAATAATCAATTCATAAAACTTGACCTATGGGCTTTGTTAAAGACTTTGGACTCTTGTCTTTCTAAGGCTCAATTTTGATGGTTGGCTTTATAATTTAACCATATTTAGATGAACCTTGTAGAAAGCAACAAGGTTAGAGTTGGGTACAAAAAAACTTTTAATTCTAAAAATCATAGTTAGGTAATTATAATATCAGAAATCATATTGTGAAAGAATTGGGATCCCTTGAAAAAGCTTTCTTTCTATGAGGAATAAAGAAGGGCAAAATTAGGGCAACACAAACCTCTTCTACCAACAAACTTGAACAAACTTGGGCTACTACAGGTATTACAAAATGAACAACACTTTGACTTAGAATATGGGCCGCAACAATGTTCATCCAATCAATCTAGGGGCATGGAGAGACTCAGCTAGGGGGATGTCCAAGGGAATGTACCAATTCAGTTTAAGAATATGCCCAGGATTGTGCACAGGAGCTTGGGAATGAGTGTTGTCAGGAGGTACTAGTGGGCACCTGGTGTCACTCAGGATGATGGACAATTGGATGTCTGCCCTCCAGGCTCTGGTTCTCTCCCTCTCAGTCCTACAGTACTGTACAGTGTACGTTTTCTTGAAACTTGAAAGTCACATCCACAATGTTCAAATCCTGATGTCTATCTGATGATAGAAACTTAGTTGGAACGTTAGAACCAGCTGCCTTTCATGACTACGTTATTGAGGGTACACTAAAGAATATCCATCAAACTCTTCGGAGAAGCCTAGGTGGGCCCTAGTAGAACATTCCAATTTGGAGAACGTTGGTCTCACGTCCTGCAGGACGGATTATTTTGACAAAATTTGGGTTGTAAAACTTGAATTTGGCAAGAAATTAATGTTAAAAATTGAAAGGAGAACCTTGAAATTGTGATTTGCAGGATGTACAAGTTCTAGATGAACAATGTTCTACATTCTAGAAAAGGGTTCTCTTATGAGTTTGTTTGATAGGTATACATCAGTGTGCTCCGTTATTGAGAAGCACTAATCATTCACATTCGTATGGTCCCGGTAAGGTCTCTCCTCTCTCCTTGCACTAGATTGAGCCATCTGTTTTGACCATGGTTGGATTTCTTCCGAAGCACGGTTCAAAGCGTCACACAAAGATTCCACTTCAAAAGGGGTGGCTTCCCACAAATCAACTTGAATATTCTTCAGGATGCGCTTTTCATGATCAATGGAATTTAGCACGTTGAAACTAGAGCTTGGAAGGGTGTTGATTGACGGACAAATTTTGTTCGGGTTTGGATCAGAGACCATCAAAAGTAGCATCTATGTATGGCTTTCATTTTAAGTGCATGGACACACGCTTCTAGATGAGATCGGAGGTATCTTGAGGTCACTTTCTTTGGGAGAGTGATCCATATCATTGTACTAGACTTTGGGATGATGACTATACAAATTCTAACTTTTGAACTTTTGTTTGCAGAGCACATAAAATGAAAAAGTTAGCAGAGGGTTGGGTTAGACATGGAAAGTGAAGCTTGAACATTGTTTCCGCAAAGATACAGCCCCTTCAAAATTGAGAGTGAGCCACTTTTGGTCACTCGGGCTCATGAGGTTACCGATTCCATGCGTGATGGATTGTGTAATAGTGTCATAGAGGGCTGCGGTCTACAACCACTTCAATGTTCAGCTGAGTCATTTCACTGCTGTCCAAAATTGTCTTTTCAGTTCCGGCATCAAAAACTGTGTCTAAAGATAATTGCTAACTATTGTACAACTCAGACATACTCAACACGCTTTGCCTTCCATGAGTAGGTAGTGTAGCTTGACCAACAGGACGACTACAAAGAGATAAAAATGGATTGTAATTTGAATGGATGGTGCACGCTAGGAGTAAAAATATGGAATTTAAAAAAGGGGAAAAAAAATGAAGAAAAATCTAAGTAAGCCGGCCTTGAGTTTTTTTGGCGACTAACTGCAAGAACGATGTCCGAAGTTTAGAATTTGAGGAGAAGAGCCCCAGAGACGCGTAGGTGGAGGTCAAAGAGTCTACTTGTTGCACACCTCGGGAGAGCATGCACATGTGGGAGGCTTCCACAACCACCATCACGGAGCCCCCAATGGCTTCTGCAATTTCCCTCGTCAAGCGCTCCTGCACCTGCAACCGAAGACTGTATCCCCTCACCACCCTCTGCACGCTTTCCCTGTCAAGGTGCTGCTTCCTCCCACGCCCTCTCCGGGCCAAATATCCCACGTGCACGACGCCTACAAAGGGTAGCAGGTGGTGCTCACATTGTGAGCAGAACGGGAAGTTGAACTCTGAGGAGATGATCTCCTCTGGAAGATCCGAAGCGTCTCCCGTAAACCTCAACCTCTGTAATCCAGAGAGCAGATCGACGTTCCCAGGAGTGCCAACGCGGCTACCTTGCGTAGATGTGAGGAGCCATTGGACAAATCGGGAAGAAGTCAATTGAAGCTCCTTCCGATTGGGGTTTTCTCCTATTGACCTCAATAAGGTTTCCACAGCTGCAACCATTGCGGGTAGAGCAGGAACGGAGCAGTCAAAGGCAACCTTGTGTACGCCGTTGCCCACAATTTCTAATCCACTACATCCATTACAAGTTTGCAGAGGCAGTGGGCTGTATCCATTTTGGGAAGGCATTGCGTCATGGAGAGCAAATGGACACCCAGATGAATTTGAATTCTCAGCTGCAACATCAAGAGAGCAGCGATTCGCAACGCTGTGACCTTCCAGCTGAAGAAGGGCCACAAGCTCTTCCCAGAGATCATGATTCTTGTCCTCAAATTGGCCTGTTCCAGCGAACGCTGTCAAGGGCACCCAACCCACGCATTTCTCCAGATCGGCCACTGCGCCATTCTCCTTCGCACCTGCCAAAAGGAATTGCATTCAAATGAGATCGTATTCATCGCGCTGGAAACGACCGCATTGAAATCAGATTATTATTTTTATAAAAAGGTTTGATTCTTGAAACCCACCTGGCCACTGCAGATGCCAGCTCTCCACGAGCACAGCAACGCCCAAAGGCTCCGGCTGAAGGGCCTCGGTCAAAGAGACGGCAACCTCCTTAGCAAAACGGTGAGGATTCTGCAACTTCTTTGCGAAAAGCTCTGCTACACGCGGTAACTTGCTAAGCCCTACCACACGCTCTCCAACAGGAACGTAAGCTATATGGCATCGGATGCGAAAGGGCAGAAGGCAAGCCTCACAGAGGGCAAACAACTCCACATTCCGCACCACGACCATGCCTCCGCATCCACCTCCACTCCCATTGCTACCCCCCGCTCCAGGTTCCATGAAGAGCGCCCCTCCCACGACATCTTTGGCTGCCTGCCGATACCCTACACCATCCAGCACTTTGTCACAAACCCTCCGAAGACCCATGTCTCATCAATGTATCAACGACAACAAAATCCCAACCTAAATTCATCCTCCTCGTCAAGATTGCGAGATCGCAGCAGATGCGAACTTCAGATCTCAAATGGGGAACACACTCCGAAGAAGTCGTCTCAAAAAAAAATGCGTAAAACCCTGAGTCCCCAAGACGCGAAAGAAACACAGAGAGCAAATAGAAAACCTTTGGTCGCGCCCTGGAATGCCTGCGCGACGCGCAACGGTGTCTTGAGAAGCCCATCCCGGGTGATATCCTCGCCCAGCCCATCCAACAGCACCTTCACCGCAGACATCATGTCCAGCAAACTCGACTGATCCCCGTCCACGGACGCAATTGTGGACGCGTCGCTGCTATCCTCGCTCTCCCCATGAAGCTCCTCCACCCACTCCTCCACCACCTGCTCCTGCTGCAGCAAAATCAGCCACCCCATCAAAACTCCATGCCATTCAACCCAATGCACTCCCTCCGAAACAGAAAATTTTACCGAGGGAAAATAATCTCTTCAAAAATATAAAAAAAATTATACAAATCACATAAACCCACCTGCGCGCTGTGAAATCCATTCCGCAGAATGACGCAGCCATCTTCATGGCACTCTTCATACGTGACGGTGGGCCTCTCCCTAAGAGCGCCCATCAAAGTTGGGCCCTCCGCCGCTCCAACCAACCCTCCTGGCAACAAAAACCTCTTCTCCTCTCTCTCCTCTCTTCCCCTCTCTCCCCTCTCTCCCCTCTCCTCCCCTCTCCTCCCCTCTCCTACAACAATCACGAAAGCTTCATAAAACCCACCAAGAGACGAGAATTCACAATGCGACCATGGTGCGAACTGGCGCAAACTATCCACACAAGAGGGAACCCACCTCGGTAAGTGGAAAAGCGAGAGGGGAAGGGAGTCCAACGATGCAAGTGCTGTGAATCACAGACGCAGCGAGCAGTCCATTGCACTTTTTCTATCCCCACCTGCTCCCCCATCAACGCCCTCCCCTCCCCCACCTCCCTCCTCCGTCACTCGCGCCTGCGCTCACCCCGTCGCCCTCGCGCCGCGCTGCGCCCCCTGGTCGCCCCCTCCGCCCCCCGGACACCCCCCCAGCCTCCCCCGTCCAACGGACGCCACCCCCATAACCCGTCACCAAAAAGTGCGTATAACTGTCGGTTTTTGGGTATAGTGACGGCTTTTGGGTAATGAACGCGCTCGGTTGGTACACAAGACCGTCAGTGTAGGAAAATGCGATAGTGGTAGATTTGAGATGTGATATGAATGTGGGGGGTGGATGGTTGTGCGTTTGGGGGTGGTGACGGGGTTTGGGGGGGATCCCGTGGACGGGGGAGCGGGGGTGGCGCGATGGCGATCGCCGAATGGGGGAGATCGCGGGATAGGGGCCGTGGGATGGGAAGGCGGCAGGACGAGGGCCGCGGCATTGGGGCGGCGTGCGGCGGAATGGCCAACTTACTTACGAGCCAGCTTACGGGCCAGCTTACGGGTCATTCGGGTAGTGGAGCGGCCCGGCTGCCCGGGGCTGCCCGCGCTGGGCAGACACGGCCTCAATGGGCGGGTCGGGGCTGCCCCCGCAGCGTCCCTGCATGCCCGGAATTGAACCCACGCCAACGTAGTTATTCTTGTGGGGAGATTCATGTGGGGGATTCTATTCATGGGATATTACACTTCATGATCATTCCTTGGCGATAGAGTTAGTGAAGTGTAATATTCCTTCGTATTATTGCATGTGCAAGCTCTTTGTTTTCATTGGTTTCTTAGAATGGGTGAATGTGAAAAAGATATTGTTGAAGAATGAATTTGTGATTGTTTTATTGAGGTTTCCTTTAAAGAATTTTTTTCATTTGATGTGGGGAATTTGATTGCATGTGAAGTGGATTAAACATTCAATTTTGATTAAATGAAACAACTATTTATTATTTGTTTATTTGAAGGTTCTTTAGATAAATAAATTGTGTTTTATTCTTTGGTAGTAATGCGCTCAAATTTGTTTTTACCACCAATCTAAAAGCTTCATAGCTTTGCTTCCTATGACTTTTTAGTTTATTTTCATCATTTTTTATCTTTCATCTTGTATCCACTTTCCTTCAACAATAATTTTGTCTTTGAAATTTTATATTTTTTAATGATTATTATTATATAATAATTGAATTTATTTACAACTGGACTGTATGAATTGTACAAATAATATCATTGTACTAGGTAAACTATAATTAAAATCAATTTAAAGTAAAGTTCAGTTGCTGCTATAGATGTACTAATAATCATGATGTATTGTTGGCACTAACAGTCACACAATTACATTACAGCAACTAAGAGTAACTCAGATTATTTTGTGCATTCTCAATGTACACAACTTGAGTGGAGTTGTAATTTGACTATGCTATTTATAATAGTAATCAAATGTACATTGTGTAACAGTAATGACGGCATCTCTAATCTTGTTAATTCTACATAATGGATTATAATTATACATTATGACATAATAGACTGTTATGTGTAGTAAAAATTAAATTTATAGCTGTTGGGCAATTATATTAACAATTTTAGTCATTGAATATTTAGGTGCATCAATTAAAATAATATAATATCTGTATTAGATTGTCAATTAAGTAATTAAATTGTACATGTGTATAATGCAACAATGATCAAACTATATAAATGTAGTAATCTATGTAGTGATAAGAAATCACTATTTTACACTATGGTCATGTTTATTAAATAATGTAATTCAAACACTAGTTCAAAAGGGAATTCACACTTAAAAACTTTATGACTTATAAAGTGGTTAGTACAAAAAATACGAAGAAAAATAATCTAAGTTCTTTAAATATCAAGATTTTTTAAATGAAAGTTGAAAGGAATATACATGCAAAAGTAACTCCTTCATAACTCATAGATAAATATTAGTAATCTACAAGACTCAATTGAATTAAAGGAGTTAAGGGCACTTTTAGTTTTTCTTTAAAAAAAACAATATTGATCCTAGAATTGACACCAACATGTGGCATTAATTTCCAATATATTGTCAAATTGACTATCTTCCAAATTTTTTCTTTGAAATTAAATTGTATTGTATATAGCTTTTGTGAATTCCCTCAAGTAGTGTAGTTTCTATTTTTTATTTGATTAATGAATTTTCTTTGGAAATCTTAGATGGTAAAGTCAATTAGTTGAAGCTATTAGGCCCTCTTTACACTAGAAACGAGAAGACCAGGAGAAAATTAGCCAAGGGCCACAGCCCATTCTTGAAAAGACCAATTCTAAATTTGATGTCCTTTGGATATAGTGTAAAGTGAGAAGGGGCCTACAAACATGTGCTGAAATTTTTAATACATTTTCTAATGTAGGGTTATCAAAAAATATTTAAAAAACGGAAATGATTGGCTATGAGAATTTTGGCCATATGGTCCCCCGGATTTTTAGTCAGGCCCACCTCTTTAGGTGGGCCTGACTAAAAATCCGGGGGTCTTCAAAAATGTGCCTTTTTGTTGCCACCAAGGACAAAAGTGCTGTCCATGTCATTTTCTCATCTCCTTGTCCCTTGGACTGAAATTTTAGGTGTAAAGTGGCATTTCTTCCTCCTCTCAATTCCTACGCATGTGATTGGCTGAAATTTCTTTTATGACGGCCTCTCGCCTCTAGTGGAAAGGGGCCCTTAGACTAGCTGAAAGGTGGGGAGCAGCCTTGCAACCAGCAGCTACATCCGCCCTCCATTAACTGAATTAGCTGGGTTGCCTAGTGTAACTCTAATTTTACAGTTCCTTCCTCTATCTCAACTCCCTCCTCACTCACAGAGCTTTCTCCGTCTCCCTTCCTTATATTTGTAAAAAATAAAATATAAAAACTAGAAATTTATTATCCCTTCAGTTTGACATAGGCTTAAATATTGAATTGACAAGTCAAGGATCTAACATTAGTTTGATGTGATTTTGACATTCAAAAGGCTTGTGTTTTAAATGACAAAAATCAGAGTGATGCAAAGATGATATGAAAATGACATAAGTTACAATGACTTCAAGATGACAGGAAATTCCATACCTTTACCACTACATCCAATTTTTTACAAATTCTAAAGTTCAAAACCACTTTCATGCCACCATCTTCACACAGCAGTACCAGCACTGATAAACCAATACAGGTCATATGTCATGTGTGCTGCCAACTAAGTTAGGTTCTGCACTTACCAACCAGTTCTAGTGCGAAGGCCTAGTCCCCTGCCACCATCGTAACTTCTATGGAAACTACTTTCAACCTCTTGGTGGGCACTACTTGTGCACGATCCAATGTTCCTGTCTCCTCAATTTAGCAAAATACATTGTACCTGAAATGGAGCTTGAACTGACAGTCCAGTCACAGACCCTATGTGGCCCCCACATGAAAGTCTTCTTCCACAGAATGCCACCATTATTTCTTGGAAAAAACTCAAGAGAGCCTTGTGAACACTTCACCTCTCCAAGATTGTGTCTGCTTTCCACCTTGCAAGAATCACTGCGGAGGTCCAAAATAGTGATTCCAATACAATACAAGGGCCTCTAGTCTCTGATGTTAAACCGAATTATGTTGTCTAAACCGAGAATCATACCCACATTAAAGGCATGCGGCAGTGAAGTTCCCAACCCATGTTACCAGGCAAATACGCAATGCTTACAACATAAAAACAGAAGTACACGCTTTGCTTTCGAAGTTACTATGAGCTTTTTAAAGTCGTGTTCCTTGAAATGTTTGCATGGAGGTGTGATAGTGCCAGTTCCATGGTCAACACGCTCCTAGCAAACATATGAACGCCGAAGGCACCAGAATTCCATTGGTCCTCTCGATTCATATTACCAGTTACAAAAGATGAGC
The DNA here is from genome assembly GCA_014871385.1 of Ceratodon purpureus. Classification (NCBI taxonomy): domain Eukaryota; kingdom Viridiplantae; phylum Streptophyta; class Bryopsida; order Pseudoditrichales; family Ditrichaceae; genus Ceratodon; species Ceratodon purpureus. The sequence goes on along the minus strand of CM026423.1, from coordinate 16,341,748 downwards.
AAGCTCGAGGAAAAAGGAGGAAGATCGTTCTCACAGAAAACAAAACATAAGAAAATGCGAAGGATGCAGGTTGAGTGATTGATAGCACTCAAGGACAATCCACATAAACAATCCTTCAGGTTGGAAAATTTCTCAAAAATCCATCTCTTCTGCGTAAGCTTGCAATAAAACCGAGTTCTGCATGCTGCAGTGGGTGCTATTGATTTTCAACTACTCCCAGCATGGTGAAATGCCCTTGTGGTACCACCTACTTACTCTCATTCCCTGCTTCAAAGGAAAAAAACAATGTCAAGTTCAGTCCCTCCGTACATTTTTCTATATTGCGAACATAAGAATTGCTCAATGCAAGAGAAAGAGGGCTATCCAAAGTCATTAAAGAAGCAAAAAGCTCTGCCAGAAGCTCATGACATTCTTGAAATAAAATTACAAGATGAGAGAGTCTATCCACAAGACATTCCTAGCATTTTGCATAGACAATCGTATGATGAAAGGCCAAGCGCAATATCACACTTACCGTTAGGTGCTGGTGCAACTGGAGCGGGCTTGCCCAACAATGCATTATGGAAAATACGCTTTTCATACAATCCTATGTCTGCCATGGTCAAATTACCCTGGATACAAAAACACCAACAACAAATCAGTAAAGAAGAAAAGTATCCTATGACATTACTAAGCACCAACTCTGTAGTTAAAAAAGTGAACAGGTTGTCTTGATAACGGTACACTCGAAGCTCTTCAATTTTTTTCTTAATAACAGCAGATATTTCAAATCGGTGCCTTACAGGCTGAACAGGACAGGTATTGAAATCTGTGACAGTTCTTTTACAAAATTCATTCAACAATGACAACAAAGAGCAGCAGATATGAAATCACCAAGCACTCATGACCAGCCAATCATACCCATCCAAGAGGCACTCATGATACAGAACAAAGATGTTTCTATCTGGATGTAAAATAAAGAAGTTTCAGAAATGAAGTCCACAATACATAGAAATGATGCAAACAAAGTTTCCCCACCTCTGCAGCCATCAATGTGCGAACATTATTTGCATATAGCTTCGGGTCGGCACATTCCTTTTCTGTTGGACGGTATACGGGCAATCGCACAACTTCAAGGTGATTCACGTACTGGCACAGAAGAAGAATAACATGCCGAACCTGGAAAAATGGCACCCCAACCCACAAAACCATTAGGACCGCAGCTGAATTTGACTACTCCAGAAGTTGACTTGGTAGAACAGCGCTACAATTGCAAGCGTCTGCTGAAAACATCACTACGGACCCAAATTACATCAAACAAAATAGCAGATATAAATATTCTCAAACGGGGAATTTAGGATAATGTTCCTCATCAAAGACACACAGCACTCTGGTGCGTCAACTTACCCCACTGATTGTGTCCCAGGCAGGGCTAAAACGATTGAAAGGATACTTGAGTATCACAGGCTGCACAGGGGTGTGAGCAAGAAATGCCCCTGTTTTAAATGGCAATAAGAATCCACCATTGGTAGTTGTACCCTCTGCAAATTCGATTGGCAAATCGGTAAATAAGTAACAAATTCACTACTACTGAAGACTTTAGCATTACAATAACTTGATCCAAAAAACCATTATCTGAAGGTAACCAGAATCCAACACTCAAAACTTGAGATTCACTTCCCATCATCAGGGAAAAAAAAATCAAGACAACAGAATTTCCGCACTTCAATCAGCGAACTGGAAAAATGGTACCTGGAAACAAAAGAAGACCTGGGGCCTTTGGATCAGAGTGCGCAGCTTGCAATCTCTCAGTGACCACTCCTGAAGTCAATGCAGTAAGATCACATAAGAATTAGATTTCCAACACTCGTATAATGAAAAGCACTGCTGAGTTACTTTAAAAAAAAATAGAGGTAACATCACGATATGAATTATGCAAGATTGCAATATCTTCAAACATTACTACTATCTACCAACACAAATTAACCCATGGGCATATTCTATGAGGTGACATTTCTAGTTGAATTCAGCGACACGTCAATTTAACCACAATCTAACACATTAGTCCAGCATCTGGCATCGAAGATTGAGCCCACTGCAAACTTGGTAGCAGACTCTATACACTAGTCCGTGATCCATGGAATCTGAAGCTGATTTTTTACAACTACCAGATTCTCAAATGAGCAATTTACAAAACAAAGAATTTAGAGACAAAGCTGAGTGTGTAAGTAAACTAACCAGATACACCTTTATGATCAGAGGACTTGTATTCGCGTTGAACATATACACACCCCAAGCATTTGCTGCAAAATACGGAACCAGATTTTATAGTCAATAAACCACCCGTTGCTGGATTATCTTAACTCTGAGTTCCAAATACTCTCTCCTGAAACCCCGGATGTAAAAGACAACCAACATTACTCTGATACATTTTCAAGCTGCAGATTATGACATAATGTTTAGACGCAATCAACGTCCGTTCCATGCCTGCGGCACAGACTGCTGAAAACTTTCAGCCTGTGTCAGCTGATATCATCAAGCTAAATTGGACATGTTTAGCAAGAGAGATAGTTACATACACCCAAGTTGGGGTTTAATATGTTTCTAGCTCAAACTGTTCTTAAAAATAAACAAGGATACGATCACGACTGCACAAATAATGAGTTGTAAGGGGAAACTTTGGACACCGACCTGATCAAGCCAACTAGAGGCAACTTCGCCACTGATCGCTTTCCACCGATACATGTACCACACACAGAACGACTGAGGTAAGATGCGTAGAAATAATCTATTAGATGAAACACTCATATAGTGAGAAGACACATAGGGAAGAGCTAAACCACAAGATTTTTAAATCCACATGAAAGATGTGCGTTGCTGGTCGCTTCATTACCTACGCCTGACGTTCGTGCATTTCGATTCGCTCAACTCAATTAATACCCATCAAAATCATAATATAACCAACTCTTACAACGAATCTTCTGCTATGTGATTATATACTGGGATAAACTATTCTAAAACCACTAAAATGTTGCAGACATTCACAACACAGAAACTAAAACTCATTATTATTCAACATACGTGGATGAAACCACCCCACGTCATATGAAGGAAAATCTTAACGTAGGCAATTCTGATTACAAAGTTAAAGTAAGCAACAGTCGTCCACATGAAGTACCGTAGTGCAACCTAAGATTAAGAAATCAAGGAGTAGGACCATAGCTTACTTTAGCCACAAAGCTGGGAAAGGAGGCTGACATGTGATATAATATGTCCAAATAGGAGACATGGTTTGAAACAACAGCTCCTGGACAAGCAGACTCCACTCTCTTATCTTCGCCTTCCTGTGAAACACCGGAATAGTATGTTGTCATTCAGATTACAATTCACCAAACCAGAAACAATCAATCAGTACCTAAAATCATAAACATAAGTAGATCAAATATTTTGTTGCGTGCTTCAGTGCCTTCTAAGAACTGTTAAAATCAAATTGAAACAATAAGCGACATTTGTTAAGACCAAGTGCATACCTTACTCTCGTCAGAATCTCCCAGACCTAAGTGAAGCCTCTGCGCCTCTGCAGATGTTCGATTTGTTACAGGGATATAGTAGAACCCAAATGCGAACAACATCGCGCGTGCAAGGAATCGACCCGATCGTACAATGATCATCCGCCTCACTCCCGTCATGTGCGCATAACTTTCCTGACCTTCGTCACTTGAGGTAGCCGTTACCCGTAATGTACACACTTTGCAGATAACATAGAATAACACCAACATCCCAAAGAGCAAGAAAATTCTGATCGGACATAGTGTCACGAGTGCTACAGCCAGTTGCAACTTCTCCAAGAGAGAGATGTCGCGCATGCCCCAGTTCCCATACACATCATGACGAACATATGCTGCATACTTGACTTCCATCTCCTTCAGAAGCTCTGGAGCATAATGGACAGATTCAGATGCTGCTGTACCATTTGAAGGAGGCGGCGTCCCCCTAGCTTCATCGCTCCGAAATTGTTGTGACAAGAGAGGTGCCTGGTCATCTCCTCCATCAGCGATTTTTGCTAGGGAGTCGAAATTAGGGTCAAGCTTTTCCTCACTTTGTTTGAGATCGTCGCTCAAGGATTTAGACTCTACATTACTGGGCGGGGTTTGAGGAGTTTTATCAACTCCATTTGTCTCTGGTGTGTCATCTAGTGCATCATTTTGAGACGACTCGGATAACAGGGGTACCTCGGCAGATTCACCCGCAGTTGACAGCGGCTTCGCTCCTGGATCTTTCGCCCCACCTAACTCAACCTCCTTCAACGGGTTCCCCATCCTTATCCTTGGAATATCTCCACCAAAGACCACAGCAACGAAGACTGCTCGCAGGCTCACATCATCCCCTAAAGCGCCATCACGTAGTCCTCCCCAACCCCAACCTTAGCTACCGCACAACAATCCCACCACCCTGCAATCTCACAAAAACCAACATCCCAACCTTAAACACATTAGAACCCCAAGTCACCACCGCCACCACAACCATCACATCCCAAAAACACACACACAAAACAATAAGACTCAAATCCACATAATCCGCACCACCTCACCAATCCAACAAACATGATCAATTCCACTCCATGTCCCAAACCGAAAAAAAAAAACAAAACCTCAAACACCTCCCATAACCCAAACCTAGCTCTACTACTCCCATGTCCCATTCCCAGCATCCAAACCTCATCTCAAAAACTCTCATCACATCATGAATCTCCATATAATCCACCAACCTCAAAAAACAACACACAAACAACAATGGAAAGAAAAAAACGAAAAAACAAAATCCATCAACCATTCACACTCACACTCAACAAAAATCATTAAAAAAAATTTACAATCCCCATGAATTGACCGAAAATTTTCGCAAACCAGAAAGTAGAAGACCCATTCACAAACGAATGTCCATTCGAGGGCGTAATCGAACTAGTCAGAAGATCGATCCCAGAAGGACTGAAACCCTAATTGAGAGAAAGCAGACAAACACGCATCCATAATCAAAGGAGAGAATACGGTACCTGAGATCATGGGGCGAAAGAAAATGGCTCCAGAGGCAGGAGTGGCAGTGGAGAGTAGAGATTGGAGAGCAACAGGAGGATAAAAAGCTCGAGCATGCAAAGTGTGAGTAAGTGAAGATAAAAGGGACCGAAAGCGAGGATCCTGAGCTTAGAGCTGTGTTAGTGTGTGTGATTGTGTGCCGGGCATTGAGGTTAGCAGCTTGTAAAGTGCGTTTGCTCCTCCACTTCGGCAGATTCCGGCGTCTGTGTGTGCCCAGTGGCGAGGCCCCACATGGGGAAGCCGTGACCCAGTCTCCCTCCGGACCTGCTCTCTTGTTGCTTCGGAACACTTGTTGCGTTGCAACAGTGGAACTTGGTCGCTTCGATGTGAAGTTCGGAGGATGGTGTTTGTATGCGCTTGCTTGGTGGGTGGAATATTCCAACCGGATCTGTAATGAGCTTGTGGAGTTTTGGTATTCTTGAAAAGGATAAGTTCTACTTTGGTTTCTTGGGATCAATTCTTCTAGGTGGGAGTGTTCTTTGTATTAGATAAAATAATTTGTGATATGTTAGCTTTTGCTAGACATTAATATATTTTTGGTAATATATGATGAACTTCACATTGAATAGGGAGGAAGAAGGGGGTTACAATGTTCTTTTTTCATATTGATGAGAAACGAGTATGTAAATCATGAATGTAGTATAAAAGAAATGATAGTAGAATCTAATTGTAACAACTTAGGCTAATCATGTTTAAATGAAGATGATAGTATAGCTAATTTGCGCACTAAAGAATATTTGGTACCATAGTATCATGGGTACTTCAAGTACTTTAGAATGAATCTTTATTTGGTTTTTTAAAATAACATTAATTTATTATAAACAAATTTGTTAATTTTTCATCCTCAATTAAAATTAAAAATAATAAAAATAAATAAATAAATAAAAATAAAAAAGCCTCAAATGGCTTAGAAATAGTCAAATATCACTAAAAATAAAATTTAAAATTTTCATACTTCTATCCTTAAACCTTTTTATTTTCATTTTTCTTTTCTTATTTAAAATTCTATTTTATGCAAACAAGGTAACAAAATATTTCATACTTTACGCTAAATTACAAGTTTGAATTAACTAATCTGTTAAGCATAACAAGCTTACTTCTTTACATTTTCTTTACCTACATTGGTATGCAAAACGACTCCTTTGTACAACCTTACAGTGATTCATTTAATTCCTACAGGCATAAAAATTGGACAGTTTTGTCCTGTGGGCACTTAGGTGTTAAGAATTGTTAAAAGTTGCAATCACAAATGAATTCTTGAGCAAAATACAATAATGTACTTTACACAAAACCTTCACAGATGGCACCATGGTTGACAATGTTATATCAATATCTCACACCAGGCATACTGAACAAAATTTGAAGAATGATTGGAGATTTGAGAGAGTGATAACACGGTCAAGGCATTTCTATTTTTTGTTAATTTTCAGCACACGAAGACACTTCAATTTTAATAAGGCAGGCCAAGGGATTGCCGTGCATTCCCAACAAAAAGGTCCTTGCTCTTCATCATCCCAGGGAGACATCCAATACATGTGCAACATGGGAATTGCGCAACAGCTATGCTGCGGCCTAATGTTACAAGACCAAAGGGCTCTTCCAAGCGCTGGTACTCTGAGAGTTTCTTACAATTTGGATCTTTCATCAACTCTTTGATATTCTCTGCTACTACGTTAGCATGCTTGGACGCCAAAAAACCTTGTTTGATCTCCTGCACCCAATCCACAAACATTAGCATTCTCAATACTTCTCGTCAAGTACTTCAAATGCCTGCATTTAATATTGTGCTTGAGGTCAAATACAAGAACCAAGTGAAATATGCAGAATGATAACCAAAGAACACTAATGTCTGTTCCGGGGTCTGTTCAGTTTTCGGAGTGTAAGACAAGCTGCAGGGAAACTAACAAACTTCATTCCTCAACTATCATGAGTCACATATGCACTGGTTCTAAACAGTGTATATACATTGACAGAAGGGGATTATATTGGGAGAGAGAGTCCTATTCCATCGACAGTGATCAAGTGACGCCATTTTTCTGGTAATCTCGGTGAATGGGTGACAGAGAAAATGAGCCTCAGGCAGCAAGACTTCATACTCTTTCAGCTTCAAATGAAATGAACAGTAGGTAGTGACGAAGTAGAGAGTAGTGCGTACCTTGATATCAGTCATGTCACCAGCACAAAAGACATTTGGAATGTCAACTAGGCGCATACTCTTGTCCACTCTTAGGTGACCAGTGTTGTCAAGCCAACCCTTGAACTCGCTGTTCTTCAACCAATCGTTTCCCAGCTTCTTTCCAACACACCAAAAATGAAGCTCAGCTTCAATTTTTTTTCCTGACCTTGTTGTGTATATGTTACCAACTTTGGCGTCAGGATCCACCCTGTTGTCACAATCAGGACAATATATACTCAATTTTGTCAATAGTAGGATAGTTGATCACCTTGATGGAAATTCAAGGTTTAAATTTTTTAGATAGAGATTATTCTAGAATTCTTAGGATCATCCTCTCGTTGCTAGATCGTACTTGTCATTGTAGAGAACCTCAACCTTTTTCTTCTTAAGCCATTTTAAAGCTTTTGCGCCGGCTTTCGGCCCCAAAAACTCGAGCAGCCGGCTGCTTGAAGTCACTATCGTGACCTTCACCATCACAGCAGCAATCAAAACCAATCAATTATGTGCAGAGCATACACAGCAAATTCTCGTGTGCATCTTCTCTACAAATCTGAAGTGGAACTATGCGATTGCACCGTGATACTGGTTGAAGCTTCTCCCTACAGTCATGCACAAACCACTAAGACTAACTTAGATAAGGTGTTGAGCTAGCTTTGATAAAACGTAAGTCATGAATTTGAACTATTCAAAAAGGCCACTGCAAATGCCAACACATCATGATAAGTGTGAGTTTGAAATGGTGTTGACCTTTTTAGTCGGGAAATCTGATACGATTTCACCTGCCAGTTCTACACCAACTGGTCCACCTCCGATGATCAAAAGGCCTTGTGATTCAACCAGTTTCCTGTTCGCTGCGTTCAAATTAGCATTATATATTTAAGGCGTATCTTCTGTAACTGGGAAGTAGATTGCATGTTCCATTGAGGTTTCGCAGAGCCCTAACACATTAGCCTCTGTGTCTTATGCACAAACTTCTCTATTCCCCACCCATAGAATAGCTACCCAGGCATAAATGAAATAATCACTTATTTGAGTTTCGCAGAAGTACTTAAAGAATTCAGCGAACAGATTTGCATATTGTGTAATCTAATTCAGGAGTACATATACGTCACGAGAACAGGTCAGAACAATTACCTTTCTGATATCTGTCCAGACGATCCACTCTGGAATTTGGGCCAAGATATTCACTGCCTGTGCAAATGACTAGAAACTCGTAAGGAACCTTGATCCCTGTGTCAGTGGTAACTTCTGTTCGAGTAGCGTCTGTTGCTGAACCCATCAGTAACCTTGACTTCTTCATGTAAGAGCTGTGAGTTATCACCGAGCGCTCGGCAAAACTGGGTTCCACTAAACATCGCAGCGAAGAATAGGGCACCTCGAAGTAATCTTTCCTGAACAATCATTACACCAGCAATGCCCACAAATGAAGTTCGTCCAACCTGGGTATGTTAAATCAGAGGAATTCTATTCTTGTGACATATTTTTTGGCTCAGTGTCGAAATCCTAAAGTATATACAGGGAAATGTTTCCATTGTCAACCAAATGACAGAAAGAATGACCTTCAAGTGCAAGAGTAACCGACCATTGATCAAGCAGTCTTGTCTGGCACAAGTGATCAGAAGCTTAAGATCATGAAGATGACAATCGAGGTCGACACAAGCATCTTGGAATGAGTTTCACGAGGGAAAAAAATGAGGGATGGAGTGTACGGGTCTATAAGCGTAACATCTGCAACATCTTCCAAAAGCTTCACAAGGAGGCTGCCTGCCACACCACCTCCTACTATCACCACCCGCTTCGGAGCGGCCATTTGAATGGTATTCCGTTATAACCAATGTGACTCCCAATTTCACCTAAATGAACAACTCTCCACGACCTGAAAATCGTTTCGAGACCAATATTTGCCTCGCCCCATTTGCCCTGCTTAGCAAACTCGCCTCAAAAGGACGCACACACTCCAATGTTTCATAGTCAGCTGCACAATAAATTCACTGAAAATGCTCACACTTTCGTAATTGCAATTGGACTCTTCTGAGAGGATTTCAAGTACTAAGCAGTCGAAGTTCGTCAAGCTAAAACATTTCGACAAATACATAACACAATTGTGAAAATCTCACTAAAACCGAACCGGGTTCTTTCGAGCTACAAATTCATTAGACATATTGGTTCAGCCTTATGCAATAATTCAATCCGAACACAGAATTCCATATCAAATCAGTATCATGCATGTCATTACTCAAAACATCAAAACAATGAAAAACACAAAATAAAAAAGCTCACGTACACATACATTCATGAAATAGCTCATCACATTAACCTCCAACACGATGTCACTCAATATTAAGCTCATGGTCACTCTGATGGAAGGCGAAAAGAAAGCCTGACAAAAACCAAGATAAGCAGAGGTAGACTTTCCAATCGGCAAACGCATGTGTGAAGAGACCAGCCAGACTGGAGGCGAAGAAACAGAAGGTGGCAATCGTGATGATCATGCGTGAGCACAAGCCCTTTCGCCTGCACATCTTGTCCTTACCTACTGACCCAATCTGAAAAAAAACCAAAAAAATACTGAAAAAATAATAATAATAATTCCAAAGGAAGAAGACGACCGTCCTGAAGACGCACCTGCTCACATTCCATTCCATTTCTAAAACCGTCACCAATCCACAAAACCGACAACGTCCAAAAATGTAGATTTTATAATATCACATGTACTATACAGATAGAGGGAGGTGGTTTTAGGTGCAGTGATGGTTTTGGATAGTTGTCTCACTTACCTGTATTATACCGATCTTCCAGAAAACTCCTGGCCCCATGCTTCGAGAGAAAGGCAGCCAGTGGGGGGTCGGAGAACGCGGATCGGGCCCCGTCGGAGAGCCTCGATCCGACCGCGCGGCCGTCGGCGCCTCCCCCGGCCTCCTCCCACACGCCATCTTTAGTCTCGTAATCGTGCAATGATGTTCTCCGCATCCCCCAATGCAGCGTGCGCACCAAGCATCGCGCGTTTCCTGCTCCATGTCAGTTCTCTCACAACCAAGCGCGGTTCCGATCTCCATTCCCCACCTGCATGCCGACTCGATTCACTGATGAATAATCGTACATTTTCAACACCACAGTACACCGCAAGTCACCAAGCACCGACTAGTGCACAGACTCGGTCATCCTCCGACGACTCTTCCATCATCATCAGCCCGGAAGCGTGTGCCGAATGTGCCAGATCTCGCGATGCCGATCGCTGTCGTTCCCAAAAAGCAACAACGCAGATCACGTCTCGGTTGCAATACTGTGGTAATACTTGTGTGATATAATGGTGATACTGATGTGATATCTACGTGATACTCCGGTTTCCATGTCGTGAAATGGTCACGGTTGCTACCTGCGTGATACTGTGGTAATACTCTAGTGATACTATGGTGATAGTCATGTGATATCTATGTCATACTTCGGTTTTCATGTTGTGTGGTGAAATGGAGAAGTATGTTGTGTCTGGGATGCTCGTGGTTGGTTGCGGAGGAATTAGGGTTTGAGGGGAGTTAGTGCATGGAGACAGAAGACAGCTCATGCCGAGGCAGCATCCATCGGGAAGGCCACCAACCTGTTTGTTTGGTTGTGGCTGGGGAGTTTTGGTGCTTCCCGCAAACAGTGACTTCGCCATCCTCAACTACAGTGCGGTATTTGATGCAGTGGCACTTTTGTTGCTGGATCTGGTACCTTTGTGGCCACTAGGTCTCCGGCGATAGTATAATTTGAAATGTGCGGAGATGGCTAGTGGGATGTTCGTATCTCCGATTCGGCTGTAAATTCAAATTTGACGCTTCAGATTTCGCAGTTTTTAACCGTAGTAGATTTATCTGGTAGTTATTCTTAAGATTATGCTTTGGAAGGATTTGAAGAGGTGGATGTATCTTAGGATTGTTCTAGAGCATCTATCTTAGGATTCTGATTCTGAGAATGTATTGGAAACTGATATAATAATGTAATAATAAAAGTACACTGAGCTTATATACTTGACATATTAATCATAATTTGATATCTTTCTTACATAATATGTTTCAAATACGATATGACTCTTATAATTGAAATGTGTTTAAATATAATTTTCTTGAAAGTTAAAAAAATGAAGAGAAGGGGGGGGGAAGTTTAATGGCATTTTTAATACTACCGTATATATAGCCTTTGACCAAAGATTTTGCAAACTACGCATTAAAGATTAATTTTTTTAAATCTATGCACTTTCTTCCATCCAATACATAAATGTTATCAAATTTTGCAATAAACTCATTGTCAAATGAGTAGACATGTAACTTTCTATACTAATGTTTTGGAGGTTTCACTAAAAGTTTTTTTACAAAATAAGCTTTATTTTAGAAAATAAAAGTGCACATCATGTTGTAGATCAACTAATGATTTGCATAGTAGAAGCGTTATTCTTGTGGAATAACACAATTAGTTTGAGATGAGTTGGTCCTTTAATTGCCAGTCATTTATATTACATCTTTCAAGAGTATAAAAAAAACTTGCAAGAACCTATTTATTTTTAGTTTATACAACCAAATTGAAAATAATACCAGAACTATAGGTCTCTCAATATTCTTATATCATGATGGTAGGTGACAAATCAAAACTATTGCAATCAAAAACAAATTTGGATAATGATGCAAATACAAGTTAGAATTATCTATAATATGTTCAAAGTTTTTGAATGAATTAAAATCATGTCTAATTTTTTTGATTGAAATGATTATAGACATAATTCAATGATTATTTGATTTTCTTACATGAACATCTTCAAGTTTTAGATTGATTTGATGAAGTTTTAAAGTGTGAATTTTTGCTAGCAAAATTAATAACCTTGGTTTGCTATTCTTTGTTCTTTTAGAATTGTATATATATTTTTGAAAAATGTCTATTCATATCAATATATAGAAAATTAAAAATTTATTCAGGCTTAATGATCCTTCATATGAATTATTTTTAATTCAACATGCAAAATAAAATAAAAAGAGTTTTTTACATTTTTAGACATAATATTATTTTAGACTATTAAAAAATACATTTATTTATTCATTAGATCTAAATTAGACAATTTGAAAAATAATGGACTTTGATTCATTTGTAGTGTAAATGTTTTGCTACACATGAAGTTGCAAAATTTCACCATTTTGCTCCATGTGATTTAATGTTAGTTATATGTAGTAAAAATGAGTTGTATATTTAAAATAATTTGCCGATGGAAATGAGTTAAGACTATTGTCAATTTCAACTGTTTTTGCAAGCTTGGTTCTGGAATATGTTTCAAATAAGATTATTAAATCAAAGATTGATGTCTATCTTAGAAGTGTGAAAAGAAAAGAGAAGAATTTTTAATTTTCATTTAAAATATAGTTAAAGAGTTTCTTTGACTTCTATTTAAAATGTAATTAAAAACTTTGAATGCTTTTGAAGAAAATCTCTAAAGTAGTAGGAGGATTAGAATATTTCAAGCTGGATGAGTGACCTCATGAAATAAACATATAGTCAATGAGGATGTCTTCTCTCAATGTTTAATTTATGAAAAGTTCCTTTATTTGCCAAATTTTACAGTTGACACTAAACATTCCTCAATCAATACTATAAATGCTAATCTTGAAGATTTAATGAATTTACATTTTGGATCCTTCGTAGATATGGGTTGTAAGCATACGTCTGTCCTACTTCTATTCAACACATGTCCAACTACTATCCAACACTTGTCCACGTTCTATCCAACACCTGTCTAATTTGGGTTCAACATCTGTCCAACTCTTCTCCAACACATGTCTACATTGGATTCAATATCTGTCCAACTTTTCTCCAACACCTGGCCAACTTCTGTCGAAGACATGTCCAACACCTACGTCGTTCTAGGGGTCTCTAGAATGTTATTGATGGCACTATTTTTGACATATGTCAATAGCTTGATGTTTGGATCCCTTTCATTTTCCCTTTATCTACAGCGACGAGTCTCGGCGCAAATGTCTTTTTCCTTGTCCCTTTGCTAGAGTATCCATTCAAATTTTTTGTTGGATTCGTAGTCCTAAGTCCTTTAAAAGAAGGCTAGTTGAGGTAAAACCCCCGAGTAGAGTACCTATAATAGCTGCTTCATCATACAACAATTGTTTTTGCTAGCCTCCTAGTTTTCGATTTCATAACCAACTACTCCATAATCATAAATTATGCTTGTAGACCTATAAAATTTAACCAAAAATTGAATCAAATTCCAAAAAATTGATCCATGTCCTCTTACATGATTACCCAGCTTTTGTGTATTTTGTTTACAGCTCAACTATGGCATTCAACTAATAAAAAAAAAAAGAGGCTCTGGTGGTTGCTGGTGCTGCTCACCTTAGACACCCATTTCAGTTAAACCAAGTTACTCCTCGGTTCTGCACCCCAATTCCCCAGTCGGTTTCAAATACGATACCCCCCTTGTCGTCATAATTTCGGAAAACCAAAAGCAAAAAAACCATCGCCCCTGCCCAGGCCCAGCTTGCCAGGGCCGCCACCACTGGTCTCCATGCGCACAAACATTAGGTCAATTGAATTGTCCCAAAAACTTCATATGCCACCTGGCGCCCCCAACCGCGCGCCCAACCACGCTCCAAACCGCGCGGACAACCAGGCGCAGCCGTCCGATGGCGCATCCGAGGGCCTGCGCTGCGCGAGGGGCCCTTGAAGACGCAGCGGCGGAGACGAGCTCATCCCTTTCGACTTGAGAGCTCTCCTGGGAGGGAGAAGAGAGAGACACAGACTCACACTTACAGACACCCAGACACACCGCGGGGAGCTCCTGTTCGGATCGCTGCTGCTCGCTTACATCTCCATCGCGGCTCGCTCTCGTGACCTCCAGGTACGGTTTTTGTGATACGCTATTTTTTTGATTTTTTTTCGCTTCTGTTTCGTGGTCGGTATCGCTGTTGCCGTTCTCTGTGCGGGCCGGGGTAGGTTTTCTTGATTAGGTCGTGTGTGAGTGGAGCTGATCTGGACGGGTTTAGGGTTTGTGATGTGAGATCGGGCGATGGAGGGAGTGAGGATGGTGAGGATGGTGATTTGTGTGTGATTGGGAGTGATTTTTGGATTGCGCGATCTGATAGGGTTTTGCATGGTGTGGTTCGGGGTTGTGGTGTGGCAGGTAGAGGCAGGGGCGGGGGTGTGAAGAGCGGGGGGGAGCCATGGCGTTGGAGGTGACGCAGATACTGCTGAACGCGCAGTCGCCGGATGGCACGGTGCGGAAGATTGCGGAGGATAATCTGAAGCAGTTCCAGGAGCAGAATCTTGCTTCGTTTTTGGTTTCGTTGTCTCATGAGCTTGGGAACAATGATAAGCCTCCAGAAAGTCGAAGGTTGGCGGGTTTGATCTTGAAGAACTCGTTGGACGCGAAGGATAGTGCGCGGAAGCAAGAACTGGCGACGCGATGGGTGGCATTGGATCCCAACGTGAAGGGGCAAATCAAGACCGCGCTGTCGCAGACGCTTTCATCTACGGTTGCGGATGCGCGGCACACGTCTGCGCAAGTTATTGCAAAGATTGCTGCAATCGAACTGCCCCAGGGTGAGTGGCCCGAGCTTGTAGGATCTCTCTTGGCGAACATGGGGGGACCTCAGCTGGAGCAGCCTGCACACCTGAAACAGGCTACGCTAGAGGCGCTCGGGTATGTTTGTGAAGAGGTGTCTGCCGAGATACTCGCACAGGAGCAGGTGAATTCCATTCTTACTGCTGTGGTCCAGGGCATGAACTCGTCTGAGACGAGCAACGATGTGCGACTTGCTGCTACTCACGCTCTGTACAATGCCCTAGACTTTGCCCAAACTAATTTCGAGAATGATATGGAGCGGGACTATATTATGAGGGTAGTCTGCGAGGCCACACTCTCACCGGACGTCAGAGTGCGTCAAGCTGCATTTGAATGCCTAGTCTCTATTGGCTCCACTTACTATGACAAGCTTGCACCGTACATGCAAGACATTTTCACCATCACCTCGAAGGCAGTGAAGGAAGACGAAGAGCCAGTTGCCCTTCAAGCGATCGAGTTCTGGAGTTCTATTTGTGATGAGGAGATTGAGATCCAGGAAGAGTACAATGGTGATTTCTCAGGTGATTCGGAGGTGCCTTACTTCCAGTTCATCAAGCAGGCTCTGCCTGCTCTCGCCCCCATGTTGCTGGAGACATTGACCAAGCAGGAGGAAGATCAAGATCTAGAAGAAGGTGCCTGGAACTTGGCCATGGCTGGAGGAACTTGTCTTGGGTTGGTTGCTCGTGCTGTTGGGGATGATGTTGTGCCGCTTGTCATGCCTTTCGTCCAGGAGAATGTATCAAAGCCTGACTGGAGGTGCCGAGAGGCTGCGACCTACGCTTTCGGATCCATCTTGGAGGGTCCTTCTCTAGATAAGCTGACTCCGCTTGTGAATGTTGCGCTCAACTTCATGCTGAGTGCAATGAAGGACGAGAACAACCATGTCAAGGATACCACCGCATGGACCTTGGGAAGAATCTTCGAGTTTCTTCACGGGGCTTCCCTTGAGGCTCCAGTTATCACCCAGACTAACTTGCCGTTGATTCTAGCTGTTCTTCTTGAAAGCATCAAGGATACACCTAATGTTGCAGAGAAGGTCTGTGGAGCTATTTACTTCTTGGCCCAAGGTTATGAGGAAGGTGGACAGACGTCATCTCCGTTATCTCCATTCTTCCAGAGCATTGTTCATGTCTTGTTGGCAACTACTGAGAGAGAGGATTCTGGAGATTCTAGGCTGCGGACAGCTGCCTATGAGACTCTTAATGAGGTGGTCCGCATCTCAACAGAGGATACCGCACCGATTGTCATGCAGCTGGTGCCTGTCATAATGGGGAAACTCAATCACACTTTGGAGATGGCCGTGCTCTCGTCAGATGACCGAGAGAAGCAGAGTGAACTTCAGGCTCTTCTATGTGGTGTTCTGCAGGTAAGAGTCAATGTCGCTTATTTTTATTGTGTGGGTATCCGACTTTGTCTGTTGGGTTAATTGAGAATCTTCTTTCCTCGCGTAGAGCCTTCCGACACTTCCCTGTCCACACCATAGTGCTGCTTTTAAACTGAATTCTCATGGAACCGTTTTAGTCATACGTCTTCATTATCGGGCCCTTGTTTCTTGAGAGGTGACGCAGGATAATTGTTGCAGTTCAAACCCCACTTATCATAGTACTGTCTTCATGAAAATAGAACACTGTACTAGAGCCTTCTCATCTCTTTCGACATAACAGCAATGGCTCATTTAGGATCAATATTACTACCCGCAATTATCAGCATATGTTTTGTAATTCAAGAAATTGTGGTTCCAAGTTTTGATTTTTGTCTAAATTGAACAGAAGCTTACATGCATTTCTGTCGTTTGTTTTCGCAGGTGATCATTCAGAAGCTCGGTGCGACGGAAGTCACCAGGTATGGCGTTGTACAGTATGCCGATCAAATGATGGGTCTGTTTCTTCGTGTCTTTGCTTGCCGAAGTGCGACTGTCCATGAGGAAGCGATGCTTGCAATCGGAGCTTTGGCTTATGCCACTGGCGTTGAGTTTGGAAAGTACATGAGCGAATTTTACCGGTACTTGGAAATGGGTCTCCAAAACTTTGAAGAATACCAGGTACTTATACGTCTATTTCATTGTGGAGTTTTTGTTGTTTTCACTATGCGTGGATTCGCTCAGGTTGTAGCACAAGTTCCCTTGTAGGCCTCATTCTTCGTGATCTTTAGTTAGGATGAACACTGATTGGTCCTTTCGGGAACACATGTATCTGTAGAAACTGAAGGGCTGAGTGCTGTTCGTTTCTAGATACATATAATCCTAATTTACGAACGTCTCCGTAAATCACACCAGTTGGGTTCAAGTGGTCTCTTTTTGATTTAGAATTTACTTGTCTGGCACTAATCCTAGTGGTTTGCTTCGTGACAGGTATGTGCGGTGACTGTTGGTGTAGTTGGTGATATCTGTCGCGCTCTGGACGAGAAGGTTCTTCCTTACTGCGATGGTATCATGACCCAGCTTCTAAAGGATTTGTCAAGCAACCAGTTGCATCGCTCAGTGAAGCCACCTATCTTCTCTTGCTTTGGTGATATCGCCCTCGCTATTGGTGAGCACTTTGAGAAATACTTGATTTACGCGATGCCCATGCTTCAAGGAGCCGCAGAGCTCTCTGCTCAACCCTCAGTTGGTGACGATGAAATGATCGATTACAACAACCAGCTCCGAAGTGGCATTTTTGAGGCATACTCCGGTATTTTCCAAGGTTTCAAGTCGAACAAGGCGGATTTGATGGTGCCTTATGCTGGGCACATTCTGCAGTTTATTGAGAATGTGTATCAGGACAAAGACAAGTATGAATCTTCCTCTTTCATTTGATCTCTTTATTTTACTTCTTGGTTGTTTAATGCTCGGCTTTTGTCAGTTTTTTCTGATATTCTGGACCCTAAATTAGGTTTAATCTTTAAATCGTTATGTTATTTCGTTTTAATGTTTTTTACTTTTTTCCGTCAATACTCAATCGCTTTGCCTGTTTCAGGGATGATGTGGTGACCAAGGCTGCGATTGGAGTTATGGGTGATCTTGCTGATACTCTTGGAGCTAACGCGGCGGCTTTGTTTAAGCGGACGGTTTTCTTCAAAGATTTCCTGGATGAGTGCATTTCTTCAGATGATCAGCAGTTGAAAGAGACAGCTGAGTGGGCGCAGGGCACAATTTCACGGATTTTGAGTGCGTAAGTGGTTTCAGGAGGTTTCGTATTGGAGGTCGAACGAATCCCAGTTGTTCTATATACGATTGATTGAGTTTCATTATTGCAAACATTTAGAATGTAGGAGAGGCATTTGGCATGGTAGTAGATGATAGACCTTTGAAGGTGTCTATCTGTTAACATACACAGGAGACTCTACCTGCTGGATGCAGTTAGAGTCAATTAAATTTCTCTTTGCCCAGGTACCTGTGCTTCTCGTTTCTGAGAATTTACATTCATCGGAAAGAAGGGGCTACCTTGTTAAGTAATTAGTAACTATGTTTGTTCTGGTCAAGAATCCAGCAACTCTAGACTTTAGTTCTAAGTTTTGGCACAGGTAGAGGCAGGAGCAGTTTTGACTGTCTGCTTGAGGGTTTGATTTTAGTTTATCATCATAATGCCAATGCCATCGATGCTCCGTAAACGTATGTGCTTCTGGTGTTCATGATGAACACCTTAGCAACGACTGTTGGGCACATTTGTGACGAACAAGACTGTTCCTGATATCTACTGAATCAGTTATTGTTGTCAGCTAGGTACAGGTATTATGTGATCTTTACCCCTGATCAACGAAGGGGCCTCAAGTATGAAATGTGGCAGTATTTTTTGTTGATACTCCATCTCACGTGTTATAAATACATTCCTGAATGATTTTTTGGTAACGGACTTGTGTTTCTTGTAAAACTAGGTGACATAGTCACTGACTCCACATGCAGAGATGAAACCATGGCATTTGGTATACAATTTGTTTTTTAATTACTTGTGTATATTTATTTGGGAAAGTATGGACAACCAATTCTTCGGCAAGAATTGGAAACAAGGTGGTATACACAGAAAGGAAAGCTCATCGCCACTTCAGGAAAAACCACTGGATTAGAGATCGTAAGCATGCCAAAATCTCAATCCGTTAGGTGAGCTGTTCTTTCTTGACAGAGTTTTCTGCGTTGTAAAGGTTTGTAGAAGTGGATTCTGGCTTACCGTAATCCAAGATTCATTCCAATGATTTTTGGTCACGATCAAATCTGAAGCTTCCAACTCCATGTTGTAGATTTAGCAAGTCGGAAGATCACAAAGGAGTAAATCATTGCACAAGGAAAGACCATTGTCACAAGTGAGATTGGATTTCTATTTAGCCGCTTTAGAACAACCAACTCTACTCTACTAGAGGTCCTCCAATCTTAGATTCTGAGACTAATGGCCCGTAGTTTGCTGGAAGGGTATTGAAATAATAGAAAAATCGGTAATCCAATTTTCACTGTTGCCCAGAAAGATTCTGCTTAATGTGTGTTTACTATCCACAATGTGTCCACAAGGTTCAACTATGCTCCACAAAGTGCTCAAAGTGGGTTTTGCCAGCTAGCCTTGTGCTGGCTTGGTTGCGCTGAGACGTCTTCGTTCTGATTTCTTGCTGTGGATTAAACTTGCTATTTGCTTTTAAAAAATAAAATAAGGAAAAAAAAACAAACCCAACAAAGTGCTCAAAGTGGGGTACAAAGTTATGGTGTATGTTCTTCATTATGTATGTTTTAGACCATAATATTCCAAAAATTATATTATTAACAATATTTTTTACTTTCATCAAACGCGTAGATTGAATCCAAAACATTCGTTTCAAATATTTTCTTTTATTTAATTAAAAACATCATAATGAAATTAGAATCATGTCATATTAAGATGTATTGGTATGTACACAATGGTTTCTCCACTTTATAAACACTTTTTGACCATTCATAGGAAATTTAAAATTTTAATCATATTTAAAAGAGTTTGATGGTTAAGTAATTTTAAGTATTTTTGCATAATCCAAATCATACTTAAGATAGAGTATATATGTTTCTCTAAATAAATATATGAATTAGAAGTTTATAAAACCATGAACGCATGAATCACTATGAGGGCCAGTTCAAAGTGTGACCGAGTTGAGAAGTCAACCATGAAAAATCTAGATCTAACTCACACTAGAGTTTTAACTTTTTGGCAAAAAATGTACATATTTCTCCTTTTTTTGGTTATAGTGTAAATTTTCAAAGCCGAAGTCCCATAGCAAAGATCTTAGAGTTTGTAGTCCAAAAGCCTTATCTTTGTGCATATTTTATACAGAAATTCACGACCTCTCAACGAAAATTTAAATCGCACAAAAACATGTGACCAAATTTTGCTTTAGAGATTGTTCTTTTGGTACCAAAACTTCTAATTTTTTTTGACATGTAAGATCTACATAGAAGCGACGGTTTTTGAACTTCTACCTTTAGTATGAAGGTCAAGAGGCCGGTCTCTACACATTCTTGCATGTAATTGGTGCAAACCTCTGGCCTCTAGACCTTCAATACTAGTGTGAACCGGCCTCGAAACCATAGCTCACAACATGTACGCCACAACAAAATACAACGCCAGAGAACCTCCAATAATTCCAAGTCCCTCGGATCCTAAACCCACCACATGTACAATACAGTACACAGCAGAAGACACCCCTTTTCCAAGTCCCAGAAATTCCACAATTTCAAGTCCCTCGGATACCCAACCCAACGCCCATTCTCAAGAACTGCCCTCGGCCCTACGATCAACTGCATCTATCCACATCGTCGACCATGTCTCACCCAAAAGCAAAAGCCAATGCCCAGAAAAGCAGAAGTTAATACCCATAAAAGCAAAAGTTGATGCCCATAAAAGCAAAAGTGAAGACGCATATAATTTCGCCCCCCAGCCAGCGTGGCCGAGGACACGGCCTGTACTCCAAATCCCCTACTCCCTCTCGCCCCGTCACTACACGAATCTTGGTTGGCAGCACATGCATCCCCCACCTCCCCCCCAACCCCACCCAAACCCACCACCCCACCCCATTCCCACTCCCGTAGATACAACCTCCCCAACATCTTACGATTTCTTAGATAATACCTCTAGTGACGCCATTAAGGCCCCATCTGAAGAATGGCGAGAAGGGAGAAGCGAGAGGAAGAGAGGGAGGGAGACGAAGACTGCGAGACACGGAGGAGACTAAGTGAACGTTCGGGGAGAGGCAGACACGCACACAAACGCCGAAAACACTCAACGAGTCTGCGACCGGGAGTTTGTTGCGGGAGAGACGGTGCGTTTGTTTGAGGGCACGGGGTTGCCATGATTGCAAGCTCCGTTGCATCCGCATCCGCATCCGCATCGTTGTAACCATATCTTTCATCTCTACAAGCCATGGCGATTTTTCACTTCGTTGTTGTTGGTGTCATATCATCGTCGTTTCTTACTCGGCCTGCTCCGGCTTCGTTCTAGTTGCGTCGTGTATTTTTTTTTTTGGTTGTTTTTTGGCTCTGAGGCGGTTGTCCGGTGAGGTTTTCTAGTGGTGAGGGTAGGAGGTGGTGGTGGTGGTGTCGGTAGGGTTGTGGTGAGGGTTTGTTGGAGAGGTGGGGAGAGATGGGAGCTGTGACCTCGTCAGTGGCAGCGAGGTTTGCGTTTTTTCCACCGACTCCGCCTTCGTATCAGGTGGTGACGGATGAGGTGACGGGGAAGTTGAAGATGACGGATGTGGCGCAGCGGGAGAATGTGGACGTGTTGAAATTGCCTACCAGGCGGGGGAACGAGATTGTGGCGGTGTTTGTGAAGCATCCGTCCGCGACTTTGACGTTGCTGTATTCGCATGGGAATGCCGCCGACCTAGGGCAAATGCACGAGCTCTTCGTCGAGCTTAGTGTTCACCTGCGGATCAACATCCTCGGGTGCGTGCCCTGCTCTTTGCCTGCCCTGCCGCCCTCTCTTTCTGTGCCTCTGCTATTTTTTCGGGGATCCTTCGAATTTTCTGGCGGTCATATTAAGCACGCCTTGTCGCATTTAGGTTGTGGGAGAGTCTCATTCAAATTGATTGAGTTATGGCTTTAGGTCTCGAGGGATGAGATACTTTTAATTTTTTTTTCTTCCTTGCGGCTAAAATTGTTGAACGGTTCATTTTTCATTTATTCACACTGCTTAGTTGTAGCAAGTGTCTCAAAGGCCATGCTCCGTATTATCCAGCCAGATCTTTGCGCGCATTGTAACCTGTTGTTTGCAGCACTGGATATGAGATTGAACCGTAAGTTACGGGTGCGAAGGATCTGGATATGATGGGCATCATAGTTGTAGTTTGGACAGTGTTCGTACAAAATGGCCACTTATGCTCATTTAAACGCATTTGGTTGTTGTGATAGCGACGGGTTGTTCTGATTCTGTAATTATGCATATTCCCTACTTCCCTGTAGATGAGGATCAGGTCATCATTGTTCACAATGTCGACCAGAATAATGATGTGGCGCTGGGTTCATGACGATAATAGAGTTGATGCAGGAATTTTTCTACTTCTGATTTCTGCACAGTGAATGAGTCAAGGAACAATAATCTCGACACTCTACTACTATCATCTTTTCATGCACCCTCAAAATAGTGAAAGCATGTTTATGAGTTTGTGTTTCTTGTTTTCTACACTCATTTCTGATGAAAACCTAAGCGAGCTTGTTTCGTTGGATACTCGAGAAATGATCCATCACTTGATGTAACAGACATTGTCTTAGTAGAGACGGTTCTGTTTTCTTGGGATTTCTAACGAATTTAGGGTCATTTCCTATTCCTGGTTCAGTTTGGACTAGCTGGTTTTTTAGCTGAAGTTTATTGATGAAGTACGTGTTTGGCCTGGTTTTCCATTTTGCAGCTATGATTACTCAGGTTACGGTGCATCGACTGGGAAGGTTAGTCTCTTCTTGCTGGTGAAAGCAACTTATTGATGAAGAGTTCACTAGGGGTTTGTAGCAGTCCCCTGCTAGGCATTGTCCAGCTTTTGTTCCAGCGTTTCATCTTGGAAGTCAGAGGAAACGTTTTGGTCAATTTGTAGCTGTGTTGAGCCATGTGTAATATGATTCATGCGTTATCCCATTACGCACCAATTTTTTTGATATGTTCTAGGTTAGTTTGTAAGAAACCAGATTTTGCAATGTCTGCGTTCTCAATATTAACCATGAACCTTGATAATTTGTAATTTCTGAACAGGATGCTTCATTCACTGTGGTGTTTGGATTGATTGCTGGCCAGATTCTTGAACTCTGCCCAAGATTTTGCTTGGGTTTTACTTTTATTTTACTGGGGCAGTACTGGTCGATTTAATCTATTGTGGTTTCTTTTGTGATTTTTTCAGCCTAGTGAACCGAACACTTATGCAGACATTGAAGCAGCTTACAAGGCCCTTGAGAAGTACGGTATTCGAGAAGAGAATATTGTGCTGTATGGGCAGTCAGTGGGCAGTGGTCCTACTTGTGATTTAGCCACTCGTTTACCCGCTCTTCGAGGAGTGGTACTTCACAGCCCAATTCTTTCGGGACTTCGAGTGATGTACCCGGTGAAGCGCACGTACTGGTTTGACATCTATAAGGTAACGTTGAAGAAGTTCTTGTATCAGATAATATCGCACCTTCTACGTGTATTTGTACTGTTTCTAGCACATTTTCATTCAGTCGAGCTCTATGTGGTAGACTTGTTTGGTTTTGAACTAGGTTATTATTAAGCATGGTACGTTTGATGGCGAATTTCCATCTGTGGACTTTTAGGTTCTGTTGGGCTAGCTCTAAGATTACCGTCGTTTTTATTTTCGTGGATTTTAAAATGTCATGAGGCAGAAACTAAATAGCATCAGCTGTGATGTCCATGCCATAGGTTTTGCATTTAATTTTAATTTGACTTTATTTCTTGTATCTGTTCATGTCACCGAAGTAATACTCGGTTGTCGCCTTATTTCAGAAAAATGGTGGAATCTAAATAAATACGTGGTAATTTGATGTCGCAGAACATTGACAAAATCGGCCAAGTCTCCTGTCCAGTCCTTGTGATGCACGTAAGGAGACGCTTTCCTCCCCTCTTAGTCTCTGTCTTTACTTTGGAACGGAGTTAGGAAATTATATCCACATTGTTTATCATGTGAAAGATCAGAAGCTATTTGTTAATTGTTGTAGCTAGTCTGTCGATTCTCACGAATCCAATGTCAATTTTGTCTTAGGACAGGGTGTGCCTGCTCTTTATTAGGACTTCTCAAATTTATTTAAATTAGAGGCACCTGCTTCCCGTATCTTTTGAGTTCTGGTATTATCTTCCTTTTCTAACTGGGGATCCTTAATGATGTTTACCTTTACCGTGGATTGATTGTTTGCAGGGTACGGCTGATGAAGTTGTTGATTGGTCACATGGGAAGCAACTACATGATTTGTCCAAGGAGAAGTACGAGCCACTGTGGTTGAAGGGGGCTGGTCATTGTAACTTGGAATTGTACCCAGAGTATATCAAGCACCTTCGCAAGTTTCTCCAGTCATTGGAGCGTTCTCCCGACGTCTCAAGGAAGGCCTCCGAATCATTCTAGATCCTAGTAGTTGAGTTAAAAAATCTTCTGTTTCAGGAGTTTGTACATAATCCCTTTCCTGTCGTTTACATGTTTCAGGAGCCCTCTGCTCCGGGTTGATTCTGAATGGGACAGTGCATAGGAAAAAAATAGAATCCATTCATTGAATCTGACTATTTACGATTGGCACTATTAAACTTGTTCGAGTGCGAGTGGAGCACACAAAGTTTCTCCAAGGAGACCAAGAAGGCTCTACTATTTTGTTTTTATTACCAGGGTGCAGGTTTGTACTAGGGACTGCACTGCTGATTGTGAATGTTTTGTCCCGCACGTGCCACCAATCTTTCTGGTATGTAGGTGGAAATAAAGTAAATCCTTTGAAATGGTGGTCTGTATGGCATTGAACTGAGTGTGACCAATTGGTCAAGACGCTCCTTCTGGAAGACTGGTTGCCGTGACAACCTTGTTGTTTTCCTGATTCTAAAAGTGTTGTCTAGAGCACATGTTTGAAACTCTTTGTCTCGACTCTCTTGGGATTCCTTTGACTGGAATGATTGAATATAAAACAGTAAAATTAAACTCACCGAGGTTCATGGGTTGGGATTCGAATGCAGATGGATCTAGTTTCGTCAGAACCAAATGAATGACCTGCAAAGCTGCTGAGCTTCTGGGGGCGGAACAGAGATTGCGAGTCGAGGACTCAAGTGGGACTGGCAAGTCTCAATAAGTCGAAGCCAACTTATGACAGTGTGCAATGATTAACGTCACACAGTACAGCACAACAGTATGTGTGTCCAGCTGGTCCAGATAGGCCTATGACTCTGACTCTCATCATGAATGAGCATTGCGTAGGGATATCTGAGGGTTAGCATTTCAAGTTAACAGTGTTGCAGCAATGATCGTTGGCCTTAGTCAAACCTGGTTGAATGTTATCCGTTAACCTTCAAACCACAGTCCACGAGCGTCTCATTGTCAAAAATGTAAGACTGCACTACATCCAGGGCAGGAATCTTGTTTGGACTGGGTTGCCAGTGGCGACCAATTCACTACATTTGGCGAAGTGTTCGTCATGCAAACACTCTATCATTAGACTGCTTGCATGACGAACACTATATCATTAGATAGATAGGCTTCCGAAACGGTGGATTAGGAGTCACGGAAGCTTGTTAATTCTATAACCCTGTCCTTGCACGTCAAGGGGTACTTTCAGTGACACCCTTGGTTCATTAAATCCAAGGAGTCCGTTGTTGACATGAGACACAGACTAAGATCTAGCACTTCAATTGCAGTCAATTTGTTTGAGAGGCTGAGCGTTTGAATCGGTTCGATGAACATGAACACTATGCAGAGGAGGTGTTGTTGGTGCAACAATATTACGCAAAGTCTGGGTGTATAACTGATTCCGAAGTTGACAGGCGAGACCGAGTGAATAGAATTGCTGTACTCTGGATTCACCGCCAGGATTCTCTCAATGTTGAGAACTTTATTGCAGAAACTAAAGAGCAGTTTAATTAAGGCTTTAGGAAGTAGTGTTTCTAGAATCGGAACTTAAGAGTTCAAGCTAATTTAATAACAATTTGCTCTATATGCCTCAAACGTGCGAATCTCCAATTAAGCCTTGAAGGTGTCTCTCCACACCATCCTTGTCTGAAAGTTATTGAAGATCACAACGCTAGCTACCTTGGAAAAAGAGTTATGTGCTTACTTTGTCCGCGCTCTGTCCGTTTTCACTTTCTCATGTATGGGAAAAGAGAGTGTAACCATACATTTGCTATTCCCTCAAAGGTTGATATTGACTTATTTGTTACAAATTGAAGTATCAAATGGTAGATGTAGTTCAAAATTTATTCTTTATAAAGCTCGATGTTGGAGGCAAATAATGGGTTTAGTTCAAGCGTGAAAGTCTTTTAGGCCAAGAGAAGGCATAGAGAAGGCAGACACAAGGTTTAGAGAATGTGGCGGCCAAAATGAGGAATTCAAAGCAAAGGTATGCACTTTGCATTTTAAGTAAGTGCATTTTTATTTGAATTTTTTATGTGAGTTTTTTTTTGAATGTCTGTTGAGGTGAGAGTTACTCGTTGTTGGTGGACAAGGAGTAGCAAACTATGGCACCAAGCCTACAAGCCTTAATGATATTCAATTCTACAAGCTTTCTAATCTCTTATTTATCTTCTTCTTCCTAGAATTTTCTTTTATTATTTATATTCTATTTTATTCTAAACGATAATGAACAATGCAAGAGAGTGTGTAGTTGGGGCCACCGCCTACCACTATTGGCTTTTGCACCGCAAGAATTCAAGACAAGATGCCTTAGAACCACTGTTCACAATAAAATTGAAGCCAATGACCAATGACAGGATGATGAGGGTCTTAATGCCCGACAAGGACCAGGTCTTCTATACGTAAGCTACAAGACAAGCGTTTTAGAGAAAAAAAATTCTAACCTATGGATAGCCATAGTCCTAAACATCATAGCGGCATGCCATGCCCGGGAGTGTCTCCTCTTTATGTGTCGCAAGACAAGACATGGGTATGATGACGAAGGTGTCAGGCAACGAACGAGATGCTGTTTTACGTGGGGGGGAGGGCATGGAAGCCGTTTATGTGTGGGATCGTTCACTGAAAAGAGTTTGACTGAGAAAAAAGGGTTTACCGGCATGAGCCCTATCTCGTTCCATCGTGGGAGGGGACGGATTTAGCAATTATCATCAAGACGAGGGCGAGGCTTACAGTGAGGGCAATTCTTATACTCAGGGCAATTTGCTCTGCAGTCCCATCCCGTCCATCCAAGCTTCAAGGAAAACCTCCTACTCCCGTCCAAAGACCCACTCCGTCTGCCTCACCAACGAAACTTTCTATTTCCGTCACCCCTCCGTCTCCATAGGCGCTCCATTTCGAAACTTGGGTTGTGCCCAGTGAACCAAGACTTACAAAATCGGTCCGTGGAAGCCTTCATGAGGATCCAACAGACTGACTTGAAATATAAACCCGGTAAGGTCGAGGCACATAAAACCGACCAGTTAAGAGATTTGCCACTGAGATTGGAGGCCTATAAGTTGAAGGAATTTTTTCCTTGAAGGGGAAATAGGTTTAAACCCTAAAGGACAAATAGGCCAGTGGGGGCTATTTTAAAACTTGGGCAGGTACCTATGACTTCAATTTAAGTAAGGATTTTTTGAAACTTTTTGTGAATGTTTGCTGTAGCAAGAACTTTGAGGGAATATATATTTTTTTCAATTAGACATTTAAAAAAATAGTTATGATACTCGAAGTGAAATTTGGTGCTCAGCGGGCTATTTGGGCAGCCATGCTAAATATATTTGTTACCTTTGAGATTTTTTCTATAAATACTTAATGTTGTCATCTTTGAGATTTCTCAAAAGAAAACTTCTTTCAGAACAAAAGGTTCACTTGACAAAATATTAAAGTTTTTTCACCGTTTTGGATAGTGTACTAAAAAAACTTCTTTTTTCCTTCATAAAAGTTAGAAAATTTGTTTTCTTAGGTTTTTTCTTTTTTTCACTTAAAGTTTGGATTTAGAGAAGCAACGGACAAAGGGGTACCTACAGTGCCATTCTTGCATTTTCCAAAGTGAGAGAAATCTGAAAATCACCATAAGCAATTTAACCGTAAGATCTTTGAATTGTAGTGGGCTACCTAAATGTGTACTAAATTTTGGGTTTGGGGAAGCAACGGATTGAGAGATAATAACATGTGAAGTTTGGAAGATTATTGAATTTCTAAAATACTTACAGTGAGTTTCAATGGTTCATTGAAATTTTCTAGTTCAAAAATTTATAAAAACCTGGCAACTAAAGCTGATTCTCTTCTTTAGTATGTTTCAAACATGCACATTTGTTTTTGATTTTTACGAATTACCAATTTGGAGAAAATGGGTTTGACATAAGTCTCACAATGAATTTTAATTTTTTCAAAATGGCACTTTTTTTGGCAAATTCAAAAGGGTTTTTGATAAATCCAAAACGGTGAAGCCATGAAGTAGTTGCTTTGTGTTTTAGGGATTAAAGTATGGTTTACTTTAACCGTTTGGATTGGGACTTTTCAACATGATGGAATTTCTAGGAAAGAAATATGAATTAGCATTCATTTCCATTCAATTCAATAAAAATATTGTTTTCAACTTGCTACACTTGTTTTTAGTTTGTAATTTTTTGAATAGAATTAGCTAACTTAGTCTTCTTTGTCATGCACCAAAAATCTCAAAATCCATAATGCAAAAAACCTAAGGGGAATTTTTTTTAAGTATGTCGACCTAGTCAAAAGTCGTATCAAAAAAGTTTGTTATCAAGTTTCAATCGCTATATTCTTCTATTCTTTTCAGTCGATTATGATGAAATTTATTGAGCTATCTACTACAATAATATAATTGAAGATCTTACGGCTAAAATTAGGAAATAATGATTTTTTAGTCATTCATGGTTTATACTTTGGAAATGGGAGTTTTGAAGCGTTTTATTGGTGAAACATAGTCAATGAACTTTAGAGGTTAAGGAGAAATGCAGCTTTAAATGTCATGTTTACTTCAATATTTAATTTACTATGAATTTTGAAAGACATTTTTTTTTGTAATACATATAACCGATATATAGGCCCACCTAAAACCGACCACCATGACACCAAAACTTGATCACTGTGCTAATACGAAAATATTCCCATACGATTCCCTTTCTACCAATCATGCTTGATCTTTTCTTCTAGACCTCCCAAGATTTTGAATTTGAAAACTAGTCGGAATTGGAGAAGTCTACTGATCAGTTATGAGTACCTGGTCGGCTATGGGTAGCTTAGTACATGCTAGAAACAGCGTTTGCTGTGCACAAAACTAAGCTGCATGGTGCTTAAGAGTTAGTGAGTGAGTGTGTATTCCATTAGGGTTTAGAGTGGGTTTTGGTATCTAGATTGTCACTGGCGAAATTTGTATCTAGGGTTTGTTTTCACTTGAGACTTGGTGTCGAGCCTGCGTGAGAGAGAGAGAGAAGATGAGAGAACTTGGGGATCATCATGTGGAGAAGCTGCGGGCCGTGGTGCGAGATTGCCTCGGGAAGCACTTGTACTCGTCCGCCATCTTCTTCGCGGACAAGCTCGCCACCATGGCCGGCAATCAAACTCAGGACTTGTACATGCAGGTGAGTCAAGTGGACCTCCACAAGAGCTCGTCACATCAATCCCTCCCGTCATCTTTGACTAGTGGTTTTTGTTGTCTGAATTTTCAACCTTTTTTTTCTTCTCGTTTGATGCAGGTATGGTCATGCTTGATGTAAAGAATAGGCGATGGTTGTTTGTATGGTCAAAGTGGTATCTGAGTCTGATAGTGTAGGTTTGAGTAATGAACTACTTTTGTTAGAGGTGTTTCAGATCGGGTTAATGTGACCGCGCATTTGTTTTCACGAGTCATTTCGTCATTTCTGTATGAGGTGGAAGTCAGGGATGAGAAATTAATTATGCAATCTGGGATTGCTTGAGCTACGTGTTGGTCATATGCTCCAACAGTTGCTGCTACGAATGTGACATTTTTTATTACATGTATGAGTTGCTGAGGCTTGAAGTAGCAGCTGCTACGTTCTGAGCAGTATAATGGAGGGGTTAGGATATTAATGGCTGGTAATTGTTGTGTGGATGGGCTTTTGTCGGGCGTTCCTAGAAGTTGCTGCTGTCAAACTCTAGCTCATAACTACACTTTTGATTCTACTTAGTGTGGGTGACCGAATTTTTGATGCTAAAACTTTCATTCTTTTCGGGTTTTCGAGGGTTGAAACGACTCATAAATCGAGTTTGGCACGAGGGCTCGATTGGTTGTCGACGATTCTGACGGCGATGGTATCGAATGTTGTAGCCTGATTTCTTGTCTGTCGTTCCAAAGTCGTGTCAGCTTCGAGGACTGTATCTTTTGATGTATGGCTTTGTATCGAGGAAATCCAAGTTTTATACTGCGACGTACCATATACATTCCGTGGTAATTTTATAATGCCGTTCGTCTTTGACGCACATCTAATGAGTTTGTGGAACGAACCTCAGGCACAGGCGTTGTATCTTGGAAAGCAGTATCGACGAGCATTACATTTACTACGAAGGCATCACCTGGTTACTACGGACTTACGTTTTCGTTACCTCGCTGGCAAATGTTTGGTAAGGTTTGCTTGTTCCAAGCCATGTCGTCAATATATATATATATATTTTTTGCCGGTTTTAAAATGGGGTTTGAAATACTGAATTTACAAGCTGCAATTGGTCACTAGTGAAGAATCCATCCGCAGGCGGTCTCTCCTTTACCAATTCTTTTTGTGTCCAATGTGGGCATTCCAAGTGCAGAAGGTTTCCTTTCCCCTTTGCCGAAGACGTGACCATGCCCGTATGATTGCAAGGTTTGATAACTTTAGACTAATGGGCTTATGTCTATACTATGGGCCAGGAGGAGGTGAAGGAGTGGGACGAGTGTTTGCTAATGCTTGGGGAGAGTGAAGTTGATGAAGAAGGCAACGTGTTAATGTTAGATGACCAAGACACTGAATTATTGGACAAGGATGCTGAGGAACGAGAAATCAATGTGAGCATATTGTAATTTTGTGCATTGATAAATCTTTGTCTTCCTCTGGTAAGAATGCTTATATGTGAGCCGCTACGTTATCATCCCAACATATAGATTGGAGCAGCGATATGTCTATTACGTGGTCGTGCCTTTGAAGCTCTGGAGAATCGAGCTCGAGCACTGCGATGGTAAGTGCTTGCTCATTTGACTCTTCATTGTATGTGGTTGTCTACGCCTGGCAAGAGTGGATGAAACTCCTAGTATATGCATCCTACAAGTGCATGCCGATTTCAGTTCTACTATGGAAGATAATAGACAGCCAGTGGCCCGCTCTAGAATCTGGTATTAAACCAGCCTCCTGTTGGGTAAGCCGCTAGGGTCGCTAACTAAATTGAAGGGTGATTCAAGTTAGGATCCTCTTCTCTACGGATGTCCCGCTGTTTGGCCTCAGCATTCTCGTCTTCCTCTTTAATATTTGATTTCTCCCGCTTTAGCGCTAGCCTTTATTCGTTGTGGTCAGTCACTGTCCAGGCTGATATTGCTTAGGTCATGGCTCCACCTAATAGAAACATTCGTTCCTTGCAGGTACAAAGCTGCATTGAAGGCTGATCCGTACTGCTATGAGGTATGCTTGGATGTTATTTTTGAGTTTGCATATTTTGTTATTGTAAAGTTTGAGGTCAAGTTGCGGAGCTGGAGGTCGTTGTATCATAAGCACTACCAACTGTTAATGTGGTGGCATAAGTACATAGGCCTTACGTGTGGTCTCCCGGCAATGATTTTTGTTATCTGGCTCCTTGCTCTTGACCCTGCATTCGCCTATTTTGTTTCACTTCAAACCAAGTTGTGGCTGGTCTGAGAAATAAATGTTTGTGTTTCTCCAGGCCTTTGAGCATTTAATAGACCACCACATGCTGACAAGCGAGGAAGGTAGGCCCACATAAGGTTGCATCCACTCATGTCGTGTATCACTTGTGCTATAAACTGGATTTTAACATTGATCTCTAAAATTTTGCAGAGTCGTATATGGTACTCCTGGCTTGTGGTTTGTTCACTAAGATTTGAGCTTCTGAACTAAGCACTAGAATTGTTTGTTTTTTCAGAGGCTGTCCTTCTAAATTCATTGAAGTTCGATTCAGAGGACCGCTGGTTGTCATTACTATATTCATGTCGTACCAAAAAGGTTTGTATGATGCTGTGCTATCGGAGATATTTTGGTTGGTTTATGTGAATTTATTCTCTGTATTGACTTATCAGGAAATATCTAAGAAGGCCAAGATGCTATGTTTGCAATATGTTGGCATTTTGATGCAGTATGGACAAATACCAGTAATTGAGGAGAAATTTCAGGAACTGGAAAAGGAGCCAGATGAATCTCGACCAGAGGAGTATAGAGTGAGTTGTTCATTGAAAGATAACAATGACCTAATTGCATGTAGGGCGGACTATCTCTATCATCGAGGGGAATTTCAGCGCTGCTATGACACAACCAAAGCGTAAGTACAGTCTCCAAATCCTTCAGAAGGTCACTTCGCTGTTGACCATAAGATGTATTGATTTCAATATTTTTGTATGTTTTGTATATTTTTAATTTAAAAGCAAAAAAAATCAAATTAATCTAGATGTAACTAAATTTGGAGCGTCTTCCAGTTTTGTGTTTCTTCACGGTAATATACAACCTTACATGTCTGTGATGCAGACTACTCGAGAAGGACCCTTATCATCTAAATTGCATGCCGTTGCATATTGGTTCTGCCTTAGAGCTGGGCCGCAAAAATGATCTTTTCTTAAGAGCTCATAACCTGGTTCAGGAATATCCTCAAAAGTAAGTGGGCATTCACTTTTCTAGTGCAAACTTGCTCTGCCTTCTTTTGACTTATTCTAGTTTAATCAGAAGTCAGTTGATCTTTCTTTGGCAGTGACTGGTCCATGTAAAGTATGCTTCTATATTTGTAGAATAGTCATGTTTCCTAGCAGAGATTTCTCACCTCTCAAAGGAACTCCTGTGGTGAAAGGTTACAAGTTATCTTTTGAAGTGCATGATTATCAGTCCTTGTAGATATCTTCAACAGCAATATTTTCTAAATAGTTTAGTCGATGTCTATTTGATAAAACGTTCCATTTATCGCTTTTTATGCCTTGGACAGAGCTATATCGTGGTTTGCAGTGGGCTGTTACTATTATTGTATCCGCCAATTCGATCATGCACGGCGCTACTTTTGGTATGTCTACTTGTCTTGTTTACATGCTATCTTTTCCAATTACATTATATTCTGATTATCTAATTATGATACTCCTTGCTGCGATAGTTCAGTTGCCATTCTTAAGCTGTAAGATTTCTGTTCTGTTAATCTGGTAGTGCCTTATTATGACTTCCAAGTATTCTACTATGATAGAACTTGTTATTACATTTTGTTTGTTGTATTATTCCTTATAGTAAAAGTCATGTTTGTTATATCATTACTCTGCAGCAAAGCAACGACTCTAGAGGGAGCGTTTGCACCAGCTTGGCTTGGCTTCGGTAATGCACATGCTGCTCAAGATGAGAGCGACCAAGCTATGGCTGCTTATCGCACAGCCGCTCGTCTATTTGCAGGGTACAGTCGATTCTTTCTTTAAACAACAAAGAAAACTCAGCTCCTTAGGGAGTTCAGTTATATTTCTGTGTTCCCTTCTGTATGAAGATTATACGGCTAATAGATTCAATTTTTGAACAAAGAGAAACAGTTTATTTTGTGACTCTTATGAGTTTCGCTAGTGTTCCCTTCATTCACCAGGTTCCTTCTCCTCTAATTATCGCCTTATCTATTACTGCAGTTGCCATTTACCAGCGCTCTGTATTGGGATGGAATATCTGCGAACGAACAATCTCAACCTTGCTGAACAGGTATATAGGCATTCTTCAAGGAACGTTCATTCGTTTCTGGGCTGCTCCGGTTGGTCAAATTCTTTGACATGGTATTCTCCTAGAACCACAATTGGCATAGAAGTGACACCTTGTTGGTTGCTGCAGTTTTTCTTACAAGCCAAATCCATCTGTCCAACAGATCCACTTGTCTACAATGAGCTGGGTGTGATGGCATACCGCAACAGAGAGTAAGTATCAATACCTTTGTTCATAAGAACCTATTGGGATTGCAGAGGTAAACATAGTTTCTCACGTAGTTACTATAAACACTCTTGCCTTACATTATCTTCCTCAGTGTTGATACTACCTAATGCAGTTTCTACTTCAAAATTATAACGTGGCGACCTATCTGGAATGACTTCTCAGCTACATGATTGCGTGGCTGACCTTGAGGATTGGAATTTGATCTTGACAGTTATGAAACAGCTTCGTGCTGGCTACAGAAAGCTCTCCAATTGGCTCCACCATTCACAGAGGCTTGGGAGCCCACTGTCGTCAACCTGGCCCATACTTTCAGGAAACTTAAGTACGTTATCTTCGCAGTTGCCGACCAGTTTATATGTTTCTTTTGATAGCAGATGTTTTTGAAGGACCTTGTTTCGTCTTTTTGAGCTATCAAATTTGTGTTCATATAGGTCATACCCTGAAGCCATTTGCATGTACGAGAGGGCCCTGTCTCTATTTCCTAGAAACGCAAGCACATATTCCGCACTTGGTTTCACTCATCATCTCCAGGTATGCATGGGTCATCTTTAATTTGAAATGGAGAGAACATTAAATATTAATGTCTAATGATTGGTCTCAGGGTAATGTTCTTGCGCTCTAAAATTTATGATCATGTCATGTAGTTTGGGACTTGTTGTGATTACTACACTGAACAGTGCAAGCAGCCTTTACTGAATCAGAACTTGTTCTCTTGTCACAGGGAAACACAGGCAAAGCTATTGATTGTTATCACAAGGTGCTTTTTTACATGTAGCCTACATCGTGGTTTATGCAATGCTCAAAATTTGTTGTCATTTTAATTCCAATCAAAATACATGCAAATTATACTTATCTTTAGATATGAAGGTCTTTAGCGGATGAGTTGGTATTAATAATTGAGAAATCTTTTTGGCAGGCTCTTGGATTGAAGTCAGACGATACTTTTACGGCCGAGATGCTTACAAGTGCTCTTCAAGAAGAATGCCTACGTTTGAGTTCAGCTCATGATGCTGAGTTTTACTCATTAAGTGGGATGCCACACATTTCTTGATTTTATTATATTGACAAGGTCCACCATTTTTATTACACCGTTGTGGTATTGTATCTATGATATTACCGTCCTGGGACCTGGTCTTATGGCAAGAAATTGCATCATTTTC
The DNA here is from genome assembly GCA_014871385.1 of Ceratodon purpureus. Classification (NCBI taxonomy): domain Eukaryota; kingdom Viridiplantae; phylum Streptophyta; class Bryopsida; order Pseudoditrichales; family Ditrichaceae; genus Ceratodon; species Ceratodon purpureus. The sequence goes on along the minus strand of CM026423.1, from coordinate 16,306,583 downwards.
ATCTGTATTATTTTGTAGAGTAACAGCTCGTAAACTGATAAGCCTTAGTGCTGGACAAAAGCAACCACTAGAGTTGTGTAGGTTATAAATAGGTTGACCCCATAGATCAAATATCTACATGTGTGGAGAGAGAAGAACTCTGGTAACTTTTGTGGAAGACCGGTCTGATCTAAGCGTCTTTTTGTGAAGTATTTTACTTCAATGTGTGAAGGACATTAGACCAAAAGTACAAGAATAGTGCTGTTTGTTAGGAGGTAGACATTGGAGACATGGTTTGTGCGTTCGACAAACATGGTTTCTTAATAATAAACATACTAGGTTTCTTAATAATAAACATTTGTGTTAATGTGTGTTGCTTGCTAAGTCATGCGCTCATATTTGTTGGTTGAATAGAGTTAAATCTCATAGAATGGGTCTCGGTTTGAAAGTGAATGGGCTTGTTTGAGTTTCAATTGATGCTTTGTGGGTGGATGTGAAAAATCCTACAGTGATAACAAGGAGGGGTTAGTTTTCAAACCAAGTTGTTTGATGTAGCTTAGAAGTGGAAGGTGTTTGTTTTGTTTGGCCATAATTTTATCTTTGGACAATGGTTGTTAACCCCAACCACCTCTACCTGTCACCGTGGGTGCAAGTGGTTGTGAGCACCTATGTTCGTCTTAAATGATTTGGAGCCCTTTGCATGAGCAGATTGAAGTAGTTTGAGGGATGTAAATAGTGGAATGTGTAGTGGGACTATGATTACACTACTATACAGTGATTGATTGTGCAGAGAATGATTGAATAGTGCAAAAACTAAGATAGAATGTTGAAACATAGAGTTCACTAAATCAGGGCAGCAAGAGAAAATCCAGTACAAGGAAGTAGATTCATGTACTTTAGAGGTAAAATTAGAGAGTGCAAATCAAAGTCTAAATGTGTGAGGCACTTTTGCAAAAAGAATCTCTTGAAAAGCTATAATAGTCTAAGAGAATTGGCCTTGCAATCAAATGAAATTTCCCAGCAAATGGAGTTAAAGACTTCTACTTAATTTTCTAGAGTGAATTGTATATTTTATAATAATCGATTTCTAACATGAACTAGTATATGTTCTAATAGCTCAATTTATGTCTTGAAATTTTATCTAGTCTCAATATTGCAATTTATATCTTAATAATCTAAGTTGTTTTAAAGTAATCGAATTTATGTCATAATATTTAGAGCTATATCAAAATATTCTAAGTTATGTCAATAATGTAGAATATGCTAAAATAATATAATTTTGATCAAAATTATCTAATTTATATAAAATGATATAACCTTGTCTTAACAATCTAATCTGTAAATATAATAATTCAATTATTTATCTTCTAATATAATTTATGAAATGATAATCAAATTCTTCAAAATAATCTAATTTGTAATAAAATAGGTTAATTTATATTAGAATATTATAATGTTTTTAAATCAATATAGTTTGTTTTCAAATTTATCATTGTATTTCAAAATAATATATGATATACCAAATTATAATAATGAAATCTTATTTAAGTGAATATGGCTTTTGAATAACTGTTTCAATCAAGTATAAATACAAAAGTGATTTAGCATAGGTTCATACAAAATTAATAATTGCAATAAAATAATTTTCATGAGTAAAAGGTTTAAATGTAAATTGATGGATCATGAATTCTCATCCATCTCTGTAATTTCAACTTGTCCTTATCTGTGGTCTACGGTTGGAAATCCTTCAAACTTCAGTTAAAGATAATCAATTGGATAGATTGTACTCAACTACTTGCGCGGCCTAAAGTTTTCAACTACGTGTGCACGCTATAGTTAAGTTGAAATAGACTTGGCCAGTTGATATTCTCAACTGAGGGTTGAAATGAACTGCCTGCGCTGTCTAGAGTATAATTGAAGTGCACTTGTCTATTGAGATTCTCAACTGAATGTTGAGAATCTTCATTGGCCAAGTTCATTTCAACTAAACTAGGCTCCATGCGCCCCTCCCCTCCCCCCCTTTTGTACTATATGAAAAGTGTACAATACTTTTGAAAGATGATGTAATGTTTGAAAATGAATCAGTCATTGGCATTTTGGATATATAAAATACTAGCCGTTCACAAAGAAAATATTGTTTTTAGTTCATGCAAATACTTTTAAAAAATGACGTGTGAGATTTTAGTTAAAATAACTCCAACAATCAAGACCTAATTACAAAAGTACTAACAAAACCATAAGCTAATTGACAAAGGTTATGTTGTTTTACAAAGCATTAATGGTATGTGATTTACCATTAGCACTAAAACCGGTGATGACATCATTGACATGTATTGTATGTTACATGATGGTTGTGGGTTCCGAGGGGGAGGGTGTGACTTGCAAGTTAATGATGATCCATATAGCAGGAGGGTTTCTGCGTTAGCAGTAATCATAGTTAGGTGAAGGCTCTGGTTAACCTTGGGTGTGCACAAGGCTCGAGAGAGTTTATGGGGTCAGGGCGATGGGGAGCTGTGGTGAGCGTTGCAGTCTGGAGACATGAAGGCAGCCCTCGTCACTAAGGCGGGACTGTGGAGGAGGGACTGCCTCTGCAGCGGGCAGCGGAGCGTTTTTAGGAGCCACTCCCATTGGTTGGTTTTTTTTTTCCAAAACCCTGAAATTTTCAATTTGGATCCCCCCCCAAGGCCATTTTTCGTAATTTTGAACTCAAAAATAGGGCCTGCGGCCCCCAATTACTCTACGAGGACACTCTTAGGAATTTTAAAATAAAAAACCAAAAAGTAATGGCTCATCAACCCTACCCCACCGAAAAACGCAGGGCTGCCCGCTGCGGAGGCGGTCCCCCCTCCATAGTCCCGCCCTTAGTGACGAGGGAGGGCAGCAGCAAAGATTCGATTGGCACTAACAATTAGATGAATGTTTGTACAGTAATGGATGAAAAGGCTGACCTGGCTCAGCTGGTAGAGTGGCAATGCGGCGTGGTTCTACTCATGGACCGGGGAGGATTCTAGTAATAGTCACTGCATTCTAATGGGATTCGTACCCATAGTGGCAAAGGATATCCCCTTACAACGCCCGGCCCGCCATATATGGTCTAGACTCGTAGATGACATGCAAACGACTCTAGCCGTCACTGCAAATATGGGTCGTTTGCTCTGGCTACAGGGCAAATCCGACACGGACATCAAGGCAATAGTGGCCGTGAACTCTATGAGTTCAAGTGCTCACCATCCCGACCACCTTACAAGACAGGACGACACCAGGGCACCTCTCCAGCTCAGGCCCTTCAGAAGGAGCCGGCACTGCCCAATCAGGCAGCTGCATGACAGTACAAACTCTTACAATAGCCTCCTGGAATGTGCAGAGCCTAGGGCGTGACATTCCAGGAGTCAGGAGACGCTGCGAGATCCGAAGCTTTTTGGATAAAGCGGAACCACAACCAACGGTGATCCTGCTACAGGAACATCATCTCAGCATGAAGGATTGCCTTTCGAAAACTACTCAACTAGATTACAAAGGAGGGAGCAGCTACTGGAATAATGCATGCTATAATGCAGAAGGAGGCCGCTTCAAGGGCGGCACCGGAATAATTCTCGGAGCCACTACATGGGCGTTAGTAGTGGAATCCGGGGTGATAGTGGAGTCCCGCGCAAAATATATTATACTTCAGGTTGGCCCTCAGCGATTAGGCATTCTGAATGTATATGCGCCCAACCAAACCGCTGCAAGGGCTAGGTTCTGGACCTGGCTAGCAGCTCACCCCCTCCTCGAGGCGCTATGGCTGGTGGGGGGGGGGGATTTCAACATGACGGAGCAATCGGATGACCAGAGCTCCAACTATACGGGCACTGTTATGGGGGCGACTTAACAGACTTCTTGGGATCAGTTCACTCTTGCTCTCGGCATAGTGACACATTCCATTCTAAGGATCTTATACAGATTGGCTCGAAGCGGCATACCTGGCGTAGGGGGAAGCCTCGGCCAATTTGGTCCCGCCTGGACCGAACGTACATCTCTCCAGCTATTAATCACATAGGAGGCAGGCAAGGGATCTGGCCCACATTGGACCACATCTCTGATCACGCGCCGATCTTTCTTCAGCTTAAACTCGGCACAAGAGCACACCAAGGGCCCATTCCGTTTAATTCGGCTCTCCTCCACAACCTGGGTGACAAGGACGAGATAATCAGTGCCTGGAGACATGGAATGGGGGACCAAGCAAACGTGACCAAAGGGGACCGGGTTGCTTACGACCAAAGGAGTTCTTCAAGGAATGCCACGAAGAAATCAAGGACGACGTTAAGCTCTTCATGACATAGACCATGGAGCTAGGTCAGCTGACCAAAACGATTATGTAAGGCATGCAGTCCTTGATCCCTAAGGGCGGAGCCAGGAATCTCCTTACTAATTACCACCCAATCTCTGTGTTAACCTCGACTGACAAAGTGATTGCTAAAACCCTAGCAAACCGAACACAGAAATTCCTTCCTCAATGGGTAAGGAAGTCCCAAAAAGGATTTGTGCGTGATAGACAGATCCTAGACAATGTATTTCTGGCCTACGAAGGCAATGCAGTGGGCAACCGAGAGCAAACACGACTTGGTGGTCCTTTTTCTAGACTTTGAGAAGGCATATGACCGCATAAACTGGACTTTCCTACAATGCGAAAGCTAGGATTTTCAGAACTTTGGATCAAGTAGACATCTTTACTATATCAGGGGGTGCGTACCTCTGTCTTGGTAAATGGACAGCCTGGGGAGGAATTTGAAATGGAGCGAGGGGTGCGGCAGGGGTGCCCCCTCGCCCCATACCTCCACCTCTTTGTGGCAGACGTCTTGTCACACATGTTAAACGACCCCAAACATGGTATTAGAGGCTTAATCTTACCAAACAGATCAGAGTTAAGGGATGCGATGTTTGCAGACGATACAAACCTTTACTTACAAGGGACGAGAGAGAACATGGAGAAAGCCTACCGGGTTCTTGAGCGTTTCTGCCAGGCATCTGGAGCTAAGATTAACTCGGGAAAGTGTGCGGCCATCTAGGCCTCGGACCGTCCTCATACTTGGCGTTGGGGGGAGGAGCTCGGACTAAAATGGTTGGCACAAGGCCAATCAACCCGATACCTCGGATTTTCGGTGGGGTACCGCATGACTCAAAAGGATAAGAATGATAAAGTCCTACAACAAATCAGATCTAAACTTGCTGGATGGTCTCACAGGAAACTATCACTAGCAGCCCGAATATTGGTGACGAACCAGGTGGTACTCGCGTCCATCTGGTACATAGCTAGCTGCACGGATCTCGACAGGTCTATACTTCAGAAAGCAAGGACCATGGTGCGCAACTTCATTTGGGGAGGTAACCTAGCACACAATGCCCGAGCAAGGGTAGCGTGGGCAACTGCAGCTCTTCCCAAAATGGAAGGGGGAGTAAAGGTCTTCGACCCCTACTCCCAAGCCTCGGCATTACTGGCGAAAATGGTCACCAGGGGACTTACCCCTGCCCCTGAGCCATGGAAGGTCTTTCTCCAATATAGGGTCTCCTCCCTTTGCCAGCGACTGGATAGTACTTGGGCCAAGGAGGATGCATGGCTATTCACCGCTACGAAGGTGTGTGATCAGGGTTCGCCACTTTAGCAAGGGGTCTGGACGGCTTGGCTTGAAGTCCGCCCAGGCATCTCTCCCACTCCCCCCAGGACCCTGGCGGAACGTCTGAGACAGCCACTCTGTTTCAACCCACACTTACGCACCACAGATGGGAAGATGTGGGTCAGGCGAGGGCAGCAGTGATGCACAGGTGGTCCCAAAAGGGGATAACCACATTATCCCGCTTGTGGAACTCTCCTTTCAATCGCTGCCACGACACAGCAACCATGAAAACCTTGACTAACTCACGAGACATTGAAACCCTCATGGGAGAAATCATGGCTTCGATCCCCTGGGACATGGCCCAGGACGTTCCTTTTCAAAAGGAAGAATGGGCAATGTTTCAGGAACCAAGAAGAGACTTACCGGACGAGTTCCTGCATCTCCAGCAAGTCGATACACGGCCCTTCCACGCTCAAGTCTATAGGAGAGTCGATGGAACGGAGCGCCTTCAGTTGGTCTCGAGGCCCCGCCTCGTTGCGCTCCCAGACTGGCATCTAAACCCAGCGAGAGTAGTCTTGCGGGATGAACAAGGGCAGGTCACTAGCATTAATCCAAAGTGTGTCCCGGTGCTTTTGGGCAACTAGACAGCCTACACAGTCAATGGGAGAAGGGTTCGTGACCTCGCATTCGACCCGGGAGAGTGGTCTTGGAACGCCATCGGACATCTTAAACAGGCCCACGTTTACAAATTTTCATCAAAGAGGGGATACAAAGTTATAACCACTCGAAACGCCCAGGTACCTCGGTTCAAAGCAACGATGAGCTTAAGGGGTTACACGCAACCACAAATCAAACAATACTACAGACAGCTGTGGCACCCTTGGGTGCCACTAAAGATTTCAACAATGTTGTGGCTCACTGCTAACGAGGGCCTTCTTTTCGCCCACTGGTGACTCAAGGTCGGTCACCTGGACGGGGTCAGCAACCCCTGTACCACGGGAGACCAAGAAACACCAAAGCACACCTTCATCATTCATGAGGTGCCCTTCCGTTGACGGGGTCTGGGAGAAGCTTCGACTCATTAGAATACTTGGAGGATGGGCTCCGGCCCTCGACAATTGATGCAGGTTCTCACAGGCATCAGGGACCCCCCGGAAGCACAGACATATCCGCACCGAACCCCCCCCCCCAACCTGACGGAAAACCAGCTTTCCAAGAAGACGAGACTTCGTGGCAGATATTAAGAATGACCCCCATTTGGTTCTTGTGGTGTCAAAAGACTTCTTTTGACATACGAAACGAGGACTTTCATATTAGGGTTGCACTCTACCGAGCATGGCAGATGACGGTGCAGGCAGGCATGGGAGCCTGGTAGCACCTCAGCCGCCCTCGCAAAGGAGAAAAGTCGACCAGACAGAAGAACAAAGAAGAGGAGTTCCTCAACACTTGGGGAAGAGGTAACATCTTTTGCAATGTGGATGGCACGCCTAAATGGCAACTTGTACCCCATCACTTGTTTCTTCCACGAGATCTGTGCAACACGTACAGGGATTTCCGAGCCCACCTACCTCCAGTACAGCAGGGCGCATCGGCGCCCTCAGCGCTCTCTCCTCTCTCCCCGCCACGGAACGATGCTGCATCTCCTAGCGACCACCAGGCCCTCGCGGAAGACCTCGCGGAGCAATTGGTGGTGGCCTTCATAGATGATCCCGCCAACCCCGCAGCGCAAACCCTACACGGGGAACAACACCAGGACGCTGTCAACACCGTCCTTCCAGACTCTCTCCAAGAGAAGACGACCTTCGTCTTCAAGCGGAGTTCTGGGCCCAGGTCCATTCCCACCAGGCAGGGCCGCGAGTACAGTCACATGATCAACATGAAGAAGACCTACAGGACGCCCAGACGGAGGACACCACGGCCTTCCAGCTCACTTACTGTGCGGAGCTTAGCTACTTCATGAGAAGAGGACGGGCTAACCTCCTTGAGGTGTCAGACACCTCACCTGACACAATCACCTCTCACGACAGAGCAAGATTTCACCACACGTTCAAGACAGGCACGATGCGAGATTATTTCTCACCTTAGGATTGTACTGAAAGCTTTCAGTTTTTAGATGTTGGTAAGGGCTCTCTCCCGGAAACGGCCTCTGTTTTCTGGGACACATTGTTAGCTTTGGGTTTGCGACAATCGGCCCATGGTCGATCAAGTTTTCGATTGTTGTGTTTCCAAGCTCGGCCCCCGGGTTTAGTTTCCTTGGTGATCTCCTCGCTCGGTAGAGGTTTCCTGCCTTGGCGTCGTTTTCCTCGGTGGCGTGAGCGCTTGCTCCGCCTTCTGGGGTTCTTTCCTCCTTATAGGTAGGACTTCTCGATTCCCTGTCAACCCCCTGGGGGTGGCTACAGCCTTCGCCGGTTGCGACCGGCAAGGCCCTTAGGGGCCGTATGACTTTGTACTTGGTTCCAATTTAATGTACCCGGAAAGGGATTTTCAGCTCAGCTGGTAGAGCGCGTAGCTTTTAACCACGTGGTTGTGGGTTTAAATCTCATGGTCGGCTCGCAATGATCTATTTTTGGAAATGATCGCCGAAGTATTCGGAACTCGCAGTCGATATAGCTTCCTCTCAAAAAGACTTTGCGTTTTTTACAACCACACTTCTTGACATTGTATCTCCACAAACAAATTCACCAATCCATTGGAGTAGGCACATACGAGTGACTCTAAATCTTACATCACACAATCTTATTAACTTAAACCCCATAAAATTATTAACCTAGGCTTTTTGATGAGTCAACAATGCATGCACTACTCTAATCTCTTCTTTGAAAAAAAAATAGACCTCCACCTTATGGCACATTGAACTTCTAATCAATCCAAAATGTTGAACAATCAAAAGCATTTATACATATAGGATTATAAACCGCAAATACTTTCACAAGAAACTCAAGAATTGGACAACACAAATCAAATCAATCTCTACTTAGACATCAAGGAAAATCTAGGCATTGACTAATAATTTCATATGCATTTTATCATCAAATTGTATATGGAATTTGCATGACATTTCTAGTGGCTGTCAAGTTCATCCATGATCTTTCTTGAATCTTTAGTCATTTGATTTTCATCAACTATGGTGTCTCGAAATGTTTGTAATGAGATGTAGTTTATCTTTAATTTTTGTTTATAGTCACGCTGTTCTTTAATGCCTTATGTTTATTTATGTTAATGAATTCCTGTATGTCTAATTCTTTCTCCTCACCTAATAAGATTTTTCATTGCGCCCGTTTGTAGAGTATTAAATGTGGATTATTCTTTTCTTGCATGTCTTTTACTTGAAAAGTCTATTTCTAAACAAAGGTTGTTGGGCATCTTTTGGCTGAGCTATGTATTGTTACTAATTTGAAATTTGTTGCAAAGAGGATTAATTAAGAATATTATTTTATAATGATGGACATTCTTAAGATTTAATGATGCAATTGATTGGCTAAATCACCAAGTTCTTGTGTTGTGAATAAAGCATTATAATGTTGTAATTTTAGCTTTTGTAGATTATTTAGAAATATATAAATTTTCCAAGGTTCTACTTTTAGCACAAATAAGGATTTTTTCAAAGATGGCCTTTACATGCAAATCTTGGTTTTGTACTCTTATTCATCTACTTCATTTGAACATAATTGTTGTTTCCAAGTTCAATTGCACCTTAGTCGTTGTATTTGATCTTTAATACCATATGTAATCTTGTACTAGTGCAATGATTTTCTACATTGTGGTGGCTTGAGTATGTTGAATAAGACATTATGTGCCACCTTGTGGTTAGTATAAGGATCTTGATTTATTGTTAGTTTTCAATCTGCTAATGATAATCTTTTTGTAAACAACTTCTAATTTGTTGTCTTGTTTCATTGACTACTTTGTTGTTAAGTTCATCTTTGATAATTCTAAATTGTAAAAGATTATATATGTCACAAGCTTATTTTTTCTTTTGGTAACTAAGTAATTCCAACATCTTCACTCTAATTCTACATTTTGAGTTTGTATGAGGTCCATACTACCTTAATTCTATGCTAGTTTACAATAATTCTTGATACTTCATGATAGTACTTGAAATTTTGCATTACTCTATCAATGTGGGCATTTTGATTTACCTAGAAATAGTGGTGTATCATCATCAAAGAATTGATTAAATATTTTTGAGTTATTTGGCATTTTTTGGTCTTCATCTGTTGTACATGGCAGTTATTATATTGTATTTGCAACTAATAAAAATTGGTATAGAGGTATGTGCATCTTTCTCCAACCAATCCTTGTAAATAAAATAGTATTCTTCTTATATCATTAATCATCACTGTAGCATTTCTCTATTTATATAATGCCTTGATCTATTTTATCCATGTGGATAAACATCCCATGTAGACACTGTTTCTTTTTTAAAAGACCACAATGTTGTCTTAAATGATTCATTTGAAGATTATTAGTTGTAAAAGTTAACTTCTATTTTAGATTCATTTGCCTACTTCAAGAATTTATATATACAAGATATGTGTTGACAAGGATGCATCTATTGAAAACAAATTATCTTTGTGGAGGGATGATCTAGAACTTAAGGTTTTGAATCATACATAGTCTATATTTTTTTGCAATTAACTTCTATAAGAATTAGAAATGAGGTCTTCAATGACCATATTTGTTATTTTGAGACAATTTCAGAACTTTGAGACTATTTGCCTACAAATTTACAATTATCCTCAAATTGAAAAGATAATATTTCCATATTCAGTCAAAACGTTTGTAATTAATATAGAATCAATCAAGAAGTCAATGAAAAATCTAAAGTCAAGCATTAAATTGAGACTATAAAAAGTCTAAATTTAACAAATATGGTGTTTTGGTCTGAAATCAATAAAATTCAACAATATCCCACTTTTGGATGTTGAAAATTTTTCTTTCCATTTAGGTATCCAAGTTGCAATATTCCTTCTAGGAGTCCTTAAGACAAATTTATGAACACCATTCAAAATTACATCTCACATTACCTAATAAAATCTGTAAGTAATGAACTTTGAATTTATTGCCTTTTTTGTAGGAAGCATCTTGAGGGTTCTATAAAGTTATCCTTTCATGATTGAAGGAGCTAGTTCATCGTCATGGACTTCTATAATCAACTTAATTAAGCAAAAGAAAAAATATTTTTGTGCTTTTAAATTTGGTTTTGTTGTTTCATGTGTAGTATATAGATTTCTAAAGAAAGTTGTGGCATGATTTCCTAGTGCTGCTTGACCTTATCTAACTTTGCCATTATCTAATTATTTCTTTGACATTAAAGGTGGCCTTTTGTTTTTGTGAAAGTCAAGTTTGTTTGGTGCATCAATCTCTCACTTGTGCTAATCTTACGTTGGAATTGTTAATTTGTCTACATACTTTTAATTTTTGTATATTATATAACTTCTTTTGGGTTTTGTAGAGTTTCGTTCTAGCCACTTTGCTCATATAGTCTTGGTGCAAGATGTTTTTCTCCTCAATGTATAATGTCCTTTATTTCTTCATCATAGATCTTAGCTAGCTTCAATTCTACATGAGTAGGCATTACTCTGGTCTTTCATAGCTCTAATCAAATTTTGAAATTGTCTCATGCAGGTTTGTATTTCCTATAATAGTTAATCGTATTAAGAGGCTTCTTCAAATATTTTTGACCCTTTATATGTGCTTAGCAAGGAGTTGGTGATAATAATGAATCTAGCAATCTTATTTAGTTGAAGGAGAAACTTGTTCACAACAAGTGCATGATTTGACATCTTTATAAAAGTAGCCAAAATGCATGTATGTCCTTTTATTTCAAAAATTAATAGTGCTACGCATAATTTGTCAATTTTAGAGGCTTTACGTGCTTTATTGTTTTAATCCTTATTTTAGCTAAGTTTATTTTTGGTTAATTTTTTTTTTTTTAAATCTTGGCTTGTTGATACCTTCTACTAGGTTGTATTAGAGGAGAAGGACATTATATGCCTACGTCCTCTCTTCTATCTTCTTAACTAATAATTCTAAAAATTAAAGTATTCTTATATAATCCATTATCCTTTCTATTTGTGGGCTTTAGCTAATATTAGTTTCCATAATTTTGCTTCTTCTAAATTGTTGCAATCATGGATGTTAATATTATTATAAATAATTAGTCATAAGGGTCATTTTCTCAAAATATATTGAGATATACTTGCCTTTAAGATGTTTGATTTATAAATTAACCATGCTAGTGTATAAAAGAGCAATATGGCAAATATTTATTTTTTTCTTATCTATGGTAGCTCACAACAAACCTTCATTCTATAACAATGATTCACTCATAAAATCTAGTAGGGAAGTGAAGTCAATAAAAGCCTTGAACTTATATGAATGCTTTTGGACCAAAACAACATCTAAAATAGAATTCAAATTAATAAAGTGGATTCTTATAGCAGGTCTTTTCCATATTACATCTAATCTATAGCCTAGTGTAGGAGCCTTTAAAGAAACTAAGGCAAACTTAGGTAATGGTATCATTAAGACTACTTAATGCAACCCATTTTCAAAGTTTTTTGATTCTATATCATTCCTTGACTATGTTTTACCAAAAAACGCTTCAAAATTGCTATTTCCAATATAGAAAGCATGAATGACTAAAAAATCATTACTTTCTGATAAAAACCATAAGACCTTCAATTAGATTATTGTAGTAGATAGCTCAATGAATTTCATCATAATCGACAGTTAAGATTAGAAGATTATAGCAATTGAAATTTGAAAACAAATTTTTTTGACATGATTTTAACTAGGTCGACACACTCTAACCTTTTTTTCCTTGGGATTTTTTGCATTAAAGATTTTGGGGTTTTGGTGCATTACAAAGATGACTAGGTTAGCTAACTTTACTTTAATTTTTTTAAATACACACAAAAGACAAGTGTAGCTTATTGAAAACAATAATTTTATTAAGTTGAATACATAAGAATGATAATTCAAATTTTTTTCCTAGAAATTCTATTATTTTTTTTAGAAACTCTTAAAGATGACAATATCAAATATTTATAGAAATAATCTCAGAGGTAACATATGTATTTACCTTGGCTGCCCAAATTGCCTCCCAAATAGAAAATTTTACTTTGGGTACTACAACTATTTTTTTAAATGTCTAAATGAATAAAAATTTAAACTCCCTCAAAGTCCTTGTTACGGCATACATTTACAAAACGTTTCAAAAAATCTCGATTTAATTTGAAGTCACGCATACCTGCCCAAATTCTAAAAAAGCCCCTAGAAGGCTATTTGTCCTTTAGGTGTTAACTTTTTTAATTCTTGCTTAGGTTCAAATTAGAGTGGTGTGAAGGTCGTAAATGCTTCATGTAATATGTTCTTTCAAAAAAAAAGAGGTCGTAGTAGGCTTGAAGCCTACTACATTCAAAACATTCCAAAGAGACACAACATTCAAAATGTTGAATGCATTTTGAACGTTGTAGGCTTGCTGATTGAATGTTGCATTCCATCTCCTTCAACATCTTCTTCCACATGTATGTTCTTTCCGTATTAAAATTTTAATTGATATGTCTCTTTTTATTTTTTAATCCATTCAATATGTGTAGAAATCATATTTAAAAGATTATAGTCTTAATAAACCAAGTAATTAGCTTGGAAAAATGGGAACGTGGTTAGACAAGGGGAAAGAAGGCGATTATCCCTGATAGTGTCATACAATGTGATTCCTGCATTAATTAATTAATGCAGAAATCACATTATGTGACATCTGCCACGTAGACCCCCTCGAGGGGGTGCCACATGGTGAATTGGGATACTTTTGAATTATCTTCCCCACCTCACCCACCTTCTTGTACTTTGAGATGAGGTAAGGAGGTACAAACCTTATAGGATAAACCCGCCTCTTCAAGACCCTCCTAAAGACCTTCCCTAAGAATCCCCAATACCCCCCTAAGATCCCTCTTAAGACCCCCCCTTAGACCCCCCCAAGACCCCCTGAACATCGAAGCTGCGCCACGTACCCCCCCCCACCCCTGCATTAATTAATTAATGCAAATCCAGGTGAGGAGTGAGATTTGGGGAGATAGTTAGACAAGGGGAAAGAAGGCGATTAGAATTTGTTAGTCACTAGGGAATTTGTTTTGAATTAAAAAGACATATTAGTAGGAGATTAGGAAAACTTTCAAGAGGATATTGCTCAATTTCTTTAACAAGAATCATTATAGCATTTGACTTTATACATATTTTGAGTTTATGAATATACGCACTTTTAACCTCTAAAGGACGGAGGGGTATTTCTACGATTTCTCAATACCTACAGTGCCATTCTTGCATCTTCCAAAATGAGACAAATTTGAGAATCACTATAAGCAATTTAATTGTAAGATCTTTGAAAGTAGTGGGCTACCGAAATCTGTACCAAATGTTGGGTTTAGAGAAACAACGGATTGGGAGATTATAACATGTGAAGTTTGGAAGATTAGTGAATTTCTGAAATACTAACAGTGAGTTTCCGAGTTTGACTAAAAATTGCTACTTCAGAAATTTATAAATACTTGGCAACTAAAGCTAATTCTCTTCTCCAATATGTAAGGAACATGTACAATTTTTTAAAGATTTTTCCGAGTTACCAATATGGAGAAAATAAGTTTGGCATAAGTGTCACTCTGAATTTTATTTTTTTCAACATGGCACTTTTTGGCAAATTCAAAAGGGTTTCTGATAAATCCAAAATAGAGAAGCCATAAAGTAGTGGTCATACAAGCATTCCCAAAATTATGCTAAATAAAAAATCCACAAGCAGAGATCTTCATTTCAATGCACAATGTGCTCGAAGTATAATTGAAACATTTTCACTGTAGAAACACTAACTTCACTGTAGAAACAATAACTTCACTATAGAAACCAGTTTTGGACTGTTATGTCACGGTTCTCAGTGAAATGAATCAATTAGAGTCATTATGAGAAGTGGTGGACCTCAAACGGGTATTTAGAATGAACCACTGTCCAAAGTTTCACTGTAGAAAGATGCCATAACAGTCCAACACTAGTAGAAACACCTCACCAACCCATGTTGTTTTTTTTTTCTAAAATCAAGGTTTCACTTTATCACTAAATTTTAGCATATTTTTATTGCTAACTTGATTCTAAAGAGGTTAGGAACAAAAAATACTCAAATCCGACCCTTCTAGGGCATTTTATTGGGTTTCCAATTTCTGGAGCAACCAAAAAGTGGTTGCTTCGTCCTTTAGGGGTTAAGATATTAACTTTCTGAATATACTCACCGTTTAACTTTTGGAAGGTATCAAAGGACTTTGAGTTTGTCATGATTAGTATAGTTTTATAAATGAGAGCATCGGGACTATAGTTTGATAGGATGAGTGAATTATTGTCACTATATAGAACCGTAGCTGAGGGAGAAAGAAAATGCTATTAATAGATTGATGGAGTAGTTGGATCAGAGATGTAACATCCCTTGATTGCCTTGATTATATGCCTTGGGAGGGATTAAATTATTTATTATAAAATTAAAAGATGGATGTCTATTGTAGCAAAGAACATAGCCCGAGATAGATTATAAGCTGTCAGCTTGACAGACTGCAAAACAAGAGAACTAGCATCTCTTAGCGAGTCATTCGGTTTCAACGAAGTGAAAAAGCCCAGAAATTGAAATAGCAGGAGTAAAACTATACCAAAGAAATGAGCCTCACAAATGATTCAACGTGCATACCAGATCGCATGTAAACGATACTTAAGGAGCACTGAATACGAAGAAAATCAAACCTTCTGACTGTAATCTAAAAGACAATGAAGAATCCCTACATATGCTTACATCACCAGATAAAGAGGATAAATGATGACAAGATCAAATGTACAAAGGAGAGAAAAAACCCAAGTGCTGCATGCCTGAACCATATATAATAGCTACAACACTAATCTGTATCAGAATTGAAGGGCCTCAGATTTTCTAGTAGATCTCTTGTCCCACCATTTACTAGATGATCAATACCATTTGATGAGCCTGCTGTTTCTTCGTGCTTCTTGGGAATTGGTCTGTTACTTAGACCCCATATCCGAATTGTGTGATCGTCACTGGCAGATGCAAACATATGAGGATTCACTGGGTTCCAGCTTACGCTATTTACAGTGCCTGAGTGACCTGGCAACACATCGAGCAACTCACCATTCCACCTGTGCCAAATGTAAACCTGCACCATATTTACAAAATTTTAGAAAATCTCGTCCCGGCATAATTATAATGTCTAGAGATGACTTGTACCCAACCAAACAAAAGCACCAACCAGTGAAGAAATCTTAGTAACATTAGAAATCTTCCCAAATGGTTAAGAATTGTTACACTAAAATGCGCATAGGACCCAAAAAAATACAAAAATTACTTTTTTTTTTAAAAGTTAGGTTGAGATCGGTATTAATAGCAGTCAGTATCCTCGAAAATGGACCCAGAGTGTAATAAGACATGTAAAAAATGCACATAAAATGTAAAGAAACGCGCGTAGAAGCTTTGAGATAGAAAGGGATGAACCTGAGAATCTTCACTACCGCTGACAATAAACGCATAATCGGTTCCACCGAAGCAGGACCGAATCACATATCGCCCTTGTCTATGACCTCTATACTTCTTAGGTAGCTCTTTCGTAGCGCTGATGTCCCACAGATGAATCTCCTGACTGACCAAGTTGACCAACAAATGTCTTCCGTTTTTACTGACTGAAAGTGAAGTAATAGGCTTTTCCTCCTCAATGACGCGCTCGGTTTTTTCCTCCAGGTTGTAAATACGGATATTCTTGTGGTCACAAATGCTTACCTGTCATAATCCACAAAGTCAAAGATATTAGAAATACACTTTCGTTCCAAGAGAATACTTTCAGAGATAGTTGATGAACTTTACATCTAGGAAAAACTGGCAGTGAGGCTGGAGAATTTTCTATAATCGAAATGACCTCCAAGCAAACAAACATTACCAGCTAGGAACGTATACATTAGTACAAATAAGAAAAAACAAATAAGACAATTCTCTCTAAATGATCTTGCATGCAGCTAGCATTGAAAAACAGTCAATATGATTAGCAAAGAATAAGCTATCCTGCTTTCTCGTGAACGAGCGGAGCATACTCAAACATCGAAGACGGGAAATGTTTACCATGTGAATTCCATCAGTCGTAATAGCCAAATCATTAATACGAGGCATTCGGTTGCCCTTCCAAGCCTCCAACTCATGGCCCTGTAAAAAAATTATATAACCAAAGACACTTGCATGTGACGAATCGGACGTGAAGCAAAGAAATGCTGGGATAAAGTGGCCTAAAGAAAACGATTGCCGTATCTTGACTACTGTTACCGAGGGAACTGAAGAATAAGCTTTTCTCCCTCTTAGGTACCATGACTATCGTGCTGTAAGTCAAACCCGTGGGTGACAAACGTGCAGTGAGTGATAAGGTTGGAACCAGTAACAAATGCTTTGTGTCTCGAGATACCTCAAGCTCCTAGAGGCAATGAGGAAATGGGGAACAAAATTGGTGCACACTAGAGAGTAAAACATAAATCCGAAATAACAATGTAGATAAATAATAAGAATATCCATACCTCTAGATCCCACATGTAGATGCACTTGTCGCCTCCGCCAGAAACAAAACGTTGTCCATCTGGGAACCATGCACAGGACGTAAAGTGGCTGTTTGGTTTATCGTAGGTATATTTGCATTGCCCTGAGGTTGTATCCCAAAGCTTCACGACTTCTTCATTACCACATGTCAGAAGCATGGTGTCATCGGGACTCCAAGCAACAAAAGAAACAGGCTTCGAGTGACCAGTGAACCGGAACTTCACCTTGAGTGAATCGTTGTCTACCACCTGCAACCACTCCAATTGCAAATGTCAGACATTCATGGTCTACTCATGGATCTTAGCCACTTAATAATTGAAGGCAGATATCTAACAATCATGAACGGAGACCATAATGATAAATACTTGATTTAAAAAACCAAAAGGCATCTGGATGAGTGACCAACAAACCTCCCAAATAATAGCTGTGCAGTCTTTAGACGAGGATGCAAGATAACGACCATCATGTGAAAATTGCAAAAACCAGACCTCATCGTCGTGCACTTCCAAAACCTGCGCACAACCATGATGTAAGCATTCAACAAAGTCGTAGCTCTGACAGAATATGCCAAACCAATAGATAACCTATCAACACACCACACAGTAGTACGTCTCATTGACATGATTGAAGATGAGAGGCACCCATAACCTGTTTACCAATTTAGAAATCCTAGCGAGTGTTTAAAAACCGTGAAACCATTGAGATAAAATAAAATGCTGTCAGTGACCATAATCAGCAACAACCCAAAAGAGAGATATAGTCAGGTACCTGCAAAGTCTGTGTTGGAATCTGATCTCGACTACAGCGATGGTCCGCATAAAGAGACAAGACATGATCCAGTGTATTATGGTAAACACATGCTTCACGCTGTACTTGGAGTGCAACTTCGACGAGGTGCTCCAATCGCTTCTCTGGCACCATAATCGAAGGAGGTAGCAACTGCTGCAACTCTTCTAGCAAAATCTGACGAGATTCCTGACCAGCACCCTTCCACTGAGCCTTCGCAAGCAGGTCCTCCGGAGAACACACCATGAAGCTGGCCAGCTGATGAACTTTAGGAGTACTGACTCCAAGAGGCGATATTTCTGAGCGCAGAGTTTCTAGCGCAGCAGTTGTGTTGCTAACCTCTAAGCACTCCAGAAACTTCTGTTGCAATATAAGGAACGATGCATTCTTCAAGGTTGACTCCTCGAGGACGCCAATTTTGGACAATGTAGCTACACATTCGTCCCAGCGCCCTGCAAGGATGTCCTCACGAAACTGCTGCACAGCTGGAGACTGAAGCCGAATTCCTGATTCTTCCTCAAGTGCTGCACCTGCCTGTTGATAGCCAAGAGAGAAGAGCGCTTGCTCTATTATCCTCACGAACTCCACCTTCCGAATTTGACCATGAGACCCCACCGTTTCGCCATCATTAGAAGGAATACTTCTGGCCATTAGGGCGGCGGACCCCGTGGCTACCACACCTGTCCGAGACCCCTCAAGGGGACTTCTATGACTAGATTTTGACAGCTTCTGTCGCTTCAAGGGGGGTTGCCCAACGTCGCTATCTCCTCCCATGTAAGGGCGTCAACCCGATGGCTAGCCCATGCATGTGAAGGAAAAACGAGGAAGAAATTATTCAAGACGCCAGACGTAACCGTGAAGATCGGATAGTAGCTTTGTCGACACGGCTACAATACCCTGTCCCAACCACCAATTACAAGATTCCGCCAATAAGAAAATCAAGCTTCCAGCTACCATAAACCCACGCAGACAAATTATCAAATCCTAGTCCCCTAACTGAAGTCCCGTGTACGTAACATCACAAGTCCAGAAAACCCTAGAGCCGGAAGGACAGTGACATTTACGGCGAATACAGACTGAATGGCGGCAAGACTTACAAACAAAATCAAAAAGCATGTAAATTTTGAGCACAAACACCCCTTGATTAATTGGAAGCAGGAATTTGAAGCGCTCCATGTACGAGAGAATCTTGTTAAAATATCGAAGCTGATGCGTCAGGAAAAAACTATTCATAAAAGAAGTGCTGATTGCTGAGACTGAAATCCTCAGACTAACCGCAGCAGCAGACGGATGATCGTTCATGCGTCGGCATTCGAGACGACAGTGTTCCGAACTGGGAAACGAGGACGGCCCAAGCTAGAAATCAACAAACTTGCAAACTCCCGCTGGTCCGACTTCCAGAACTCAACCTCTAACCCTAACGCGACCAAAACATCAAACCCCCGAACTCATTGACCAACAACATCTAAGCCAAATACGTCAAAAATACGCCAATGGCCACAAGAAACCAAGACAACTCCAAAAACAATACCCTCCTTCTCATTGCTGACACCCCGAGGACTCTCACCGAAATTCCTCCTCAACAAAAAGGGACCACTGCCGCAACACGCAAAACCTACTCTACCTCACATCAGACAACACACCAGATTAACATCCAAATGCGACGATGCCAAGCACTCCCCCTGCATCCCACCACTAACATCCGCCACAACCGATAACCTAAACATCAAAACCTCCACTCCACCAACCTCCCGCAAACCCTCACCCCCAGCCAACAACCTTCCCAAGCAATCTCACAACATCCACCACGATCCACATCACCGCACACTCTCCCCCCTCCCTCCCTTCTCCCCTCCCTCCCCCTCCCCCTCCCCCTCCCTCTCCCGACACCATCCAAGACAAACGCCCCGCACACCATCACCAAAACCGACGCCTCAAGCCCTAAAAAGCTCCACGAACCAAGACTTCCAACAAACCCTAGCGATCCACGGCGATGAGCAGAGACATGACTTACAAACGAATGGCGATGGCGGAGACGCAATGCAGACGCGGGTAGAATCAGCGGCGATGGCGCACGGCGACGCGGGATCATGCAGCGCGAGACCGCTCTCGCGAGGTCGGAGGTCGCGGTGGCTATGGCGGACGAGCTCCAACAACATCAACAAAACATCAACAACAACACCACCACCACCAAAACCACAACACCAGCCAACACAAGATGAAAAAATCAAAAAACCAACACAAAATGGGGCACCCAATCTCCAAATGGCGAAGCTAAGCCTGGCCTCCAGAGCCCATCCAGGCTCCCTTTCAACTATTTTTAATTTTTGGTTTTCAAGGGAATTGAGTGTGATGGGAATTAGTGTGGGAGGAGAGATAGTGTGGTTGGGTTGCTTCTTCCTTCGGGCATGTCTGAATGAAAACCTAATTTCGGGGCAGGGATCATCCGGGGTTTTTCATTCGTTTTGGGGGCGGGTTGGGTTTCGTTGGGTTGTTTTTCATTCGGAGAATGTGGTGTTTTGGATGTTTGAATTCCGGGGTTGAGTGAGGGAGGGAGTTCGTTTGTTGTGGCGTGTCTGTGGTCTGAGGATTGGGGGGAAGTACCGTGGTGGGTTGCGGTGGTCCTATGGCCGTGGCTTGGTGAGGTTGGACCGTGGTGAGGTGGACGTAGCTAACTTGAAGGGGAAGTTGAAGTTGAGGATGTGGACAGGAGTTACTTCGGAGTTACTCCATTTGTGTTTTTTTTGGGGGCACATGGGGCGTTTTTTGACCCGTGGCATTTGCATTAGAGTTACTCCATTTATAGGTCAAAAGTAGTTTGATTGGCATGTGATGGAAGAGAAGTTCAAAGAAAGGTGGAGAGCAAGCTCAATATTAAGGTTAAAAATGAGTAGAGATTATTGCAGTTTCATTCAAGGGAACTCCCGGTTTAGGTTATATACTTAATTTGAAAAGGAAGTTCAGGATGTAGAAAATCGTTGCTTGGAAAGGTCAAGATGTAGACAGGAGATACTATGGAAGTTTAAGATGCAGAGAGGAGTTACTTGGGAGACAGGAGATACTAGGGAAGTTTAAGATGCAGACAGGAGTTACTTGGGAAGTTCAGGATGTAGACAGGAGTTACTTCAAAGTTACTTTGGAGTTACCAAATCATTTTATTGGGATGTGATGAAAGAAAAGCTCTAAGAGAGGTGGAAAGCAGATACAGAATTGATGTTAGACATGAACAAAGGTTATGACCACTTTGTACAAAGTGAATTCCCGATTTAAGCTATTTATACTATCTCTAGAAGATGCATTGATAGATTAATGTTTGTTTTTTATAAAAAATAAAAATAAAATTGTGATAAGTGAATCTTTTTTATTCGTTATATTGATATCTTAAAGTATAATTTTGAGTCAAAAATAGACATGTAGGCAAACGAATTCAAATATAAATAAGAGAGTATAATTGGATCAAAGGCAACGTTGGCTTTTGTACACTAAAGTGAACATACTAGAAAGTGAAGGTGATGTACGGTGTTTTTTTAGAACTGACATCATTCTTAGAACATTTAATCTTTCTAATCTCTTATTTAATCAATTCCTTTCAAAATTGAAAATTTAAATTTCAAAAACATAAATTCAAAAAAATTCAAGATTTTTAACTTTGTGCATTATATTTTAGTTTGATATTTAGAGTGAATTGGAAATTTTAAATTTTAGAAGTGATTCAATTTTTCATCTTCAACCAAGAAGTCTGGACTTCTAGAATTTGTTTCATAAATTAGCTATAATTTTTCAAAAGTAACAATAAACCATAATTGATACACTATAATACGAATTGCAATAGATCATACCCATGCACTTATCAAGTATTTGGATATAGACTATTTAAATATAGATATAAGTCTTCATTTAGAAAATATTTTTTAACAAGTTGAAATACAATGTAGTACAATACACATTGAGAACTTGTCATTGTCTCTATAATATAAATTTGCACAACTTACAAATAATATTATTCTTTTAATTGGTGATTCTTATTGGATTGGTTATTATTAGTTTAATACTAGGTGATTTGCAATTGAATTATGCATAAGAATATATAATTTTACTAAAAAATTTATAATGATTCAAAAAATTCCACTAATTGGTCCATACAACTTGGAATCTATGTGTGTAAAATTGTAAATAGTGTAGGTCAAGTACTATATGCAATATGTGGCACTTATCCAATGGCATGAATTTCAAAAATGTGGTTTGTATTTGGAGTGTATCATGATAATATTTTTGATAACTTTTTAGAGGGGTGCATATTTGGAACCATAAAAAACCTTCAACAGTTTTCAATCAATTCCACTCACCATCTTCATGTGATAGAAAATTTGAATCCATAAGAAAAGCCTTTGATCATAAATAAGTATGGCTTGTCACCCACACTAAGTAACAAATTTACAATAAGCCATACATTGGATTCGTCCACCCACTAAAGATGATCCAAACACTATTACAATATTCATTTATCTAGATATTAATTAATACAAAAACTTTAACGGACATACTAGCCTTATCACACATAAATATATTATTGCCTACTTTGCTACAAACAACATTAAATATGAAGAACCTACAACACCTTCGAAACTTACATATCAAGAAAAAATCTCTCACCACTACAAATATTCTACATACATCATGAAAACAACATAATAAAAAATTATAAACTACAAAATTAATTCAATTATATAGTAAACAACCTCTTAATACATCAATTACATACACAAAATGCTACACCCACCCCTCCAAAATGCCATGTTAGTCCTAGAAGAAGTGGTCTAAGCTCACTTATTCTAATATCCCTACATATCATGAAATAAATATCCCTTAACTTCTAAATAATCAAACAAATATACCACTAAAATTCCATCCACAATTCATATATAGCCCATAAAGACTTAGCATTGCTAAAAGATTTCATGGTCACCTAAACATTCTACACGCAAAAATGATTAATAACCATAAAACATTATAAATTATCAACACTCAATATCCAAATGAGCTTGCATACATATTCAACTATAGTCTAAATGTCTTATATTTTATAGAATATGCAAATTAAACATCTCATTACAGAATAATCATCTTGACCAAATCACACTTGCCTCCATCGTACACTTGCTTCAAAACCGCTCACAACCAATTAAATCATACAAAGTAAGAAGCACATGTCAATATTGACGGTAATGAACAAGCAAAAAGATTAGGAAAAGTAGGCCTAGACTTTATCCATGGTAATGCTACACAACCATACAAACACGCCTACGCTACACCATATTACTACCAAAAAGACAAATGACCCTCCATGATTAACACCCAAACATTTTAAGTGGACAGGCAAAGCAGATATTGACAAAGAACTTTTAAATGAATTTTAATAAACCTATTTTTAGTGACAAACAAAAATTATACCTCATCAAATTCTTCACTAGAACTTACATGGACCATGCAAAAAAACAAACATTCTTTGATAGGCTTAGATACCCCTACATTGCTTGTCCTATATGTAATTCATATGTGCCTAATACATAGCTATATGTACCACTTACATGTAGGCAATAATATATATAGTCACTTCACATTAAAAGACAGAATATAGCAGTATGGGAAATCTAGAAAACTACTAATTCATCAGAAAAATCCTGATGCTACATTCTATTGATTGTTAGCACCTTCAATTATAATCCATAAAAAAACGTCGTTTCCAATTGGCTACAACTGTGCACATGTGGAACCTAAAGATGCCATTGTAAATCATAATTTAGATTGTAAATATTTTGCATTAAAGGATTATCATATGAAAGTGAACCATCTACAAACATCAATCTTAATCTTACCATACAATTTATTGAATTCACATATTGCAACAATAGATTTTCTCCATAAACACTTGAAGCCAAAACTAACAAATATAGACCACCAATAGAAAATATTTTCAGTAAAGGCTTAAAGATGGACTCCCTTATTATTATCACAACATATGCTGGAGGTGCTGCAAACATTCCATAAGTGAAACTACTTAAAGACAACTTCAGAATATCTATAACAACCATTGAAAAAACTTTTAAAAACATCAATAGCATAAGTATACAATAACTCGTATCAATCCTCCTCTACAAAATGAAGACTATAAAATCACCAATCTCTACCTCAAATGCAAGATCTCCCCTAATCAAAATTAAAAAGTTTTAGTAGCTAACGCTACTTTATTGTGTGTTAGCAACCATATGTCACCTATGTAATAGGCTATTGATTGGCACAACTCTTTTTTTATTGTGATTATTCACTTAGCAGAGCCAAGCCCCTGCATGTACATCCGCTCATACAAGTCCATTGAGGCTCGAACTTGGAGTAGTTATATAAGATAGTGTTGAAAATACACCCATTTATATTAATGATTTGGGTGTTTTTGAGACCTTGATAGTGTAGAAGGAACTTTAATGTGATGATGTATTTGTAGAAGAATATGATAATTGAGGAGTCAATGATCAAGTTTTTGTAGAAAGAGGCAAAAGATTGAACTTCAAGATATTTAAATAAAGATGGAACTCAAGGATGACAGGAGAAGAGATTGCTTTTGAAATGATTTGTTAATAACCACAAGGAGTTTAGATCTAGATTAGTGTTTTTGTGTGATAATTCTTTAAAAGTTCATTAATTTTGTCAAAAATTTTGGAGGAATTAACTATATATTGCCCTATCAATTGAGAAGACTACTACTAGACATCCACATATTTGAAGAATCAATTCGTGGCAAATCTGGTGGATATGGGAGAAAGACAAAGATGAATAATTATACCATATTCTTACAATTCATCTTAAAACTTCAAGTTCTCATGATATTATTTATTTGTTAGAAAAAGGATGTTTATAAAGAATGTTAGGGATAAGCACAGATTCATTCACGTAGAAGAGCAATTTAAACATGAATAAATAAGTGGTTTAGTACTATTAATGGATATCCTATGACATTTACATACCTATGGGTTAGCATATGTAACTTTGTTTTCTTGCAAAATGTACAAATAACATAGTCTAAATATTTTTGAAACCGTAGAGAATTCACTGAACAATCAAATACCATATTCCCGTCCGTTCAAAATGTCGAACCATAACACCAAATTAGAATAGCTACACTAGAAAATAAATTCGCTGAAACATCAAGATTAACCATTAAGAATCTGTGACAGTCATCTTTCCATCAACAATAATGAATGCCACCATCAGGATACTGAACTGCACAAATGGATTACTAACACATACTACTCCAAGAGCTGTAAGATCCTAACCAGTAGTATAATAAATCAATGCCATGATAAATCGGATGAATGCATAAACCTTAAGCCCAAAAGCCATAACAGAACAACTAACACTGCAAACCATAAACAAATAAAAATGTAAAATCTCCAAATGAATTTGGGATTGCACTGTTGCTGTCACTAACTAATACCTGTCAGCCACACGCTGACCTAGGAGTAGTACCTTATGTTGAGGAACCCATATACACGAGGCCTACTTTATGACTATACAAGTAAACCAGCTTAATTTCCCAACCTCAACCACCACTAATCACCTCTGGTGCTAACCAAATATTAAGACCAGAGAGAACAATGAATTTCCATCATGAAGGACAGCGGCTGAGCTCCATCTCATTTAGTCTCAGAGAGCATAGCTAGAAGCTCAGAGAACTCTTCATCATCCGCTGCTGGTGCCACATGATCAGATCCATGTGGATACAAGGAAGGTCCAGGAGTGCTACTAAAGAAGGATTGGGATGGGTGGTCAACATCATGTTTTACACGAGTCATCGTGTTATCAAAAGACGTACCATTAGAGTAAGGAACTGAGGAACCATTCATGGAGAAATGGTTGAGAGCGTTAGAGGAATTCGAGGGAGATGTAAACCCAGGAGAGGGAGAGAAAGCACCACCAGAATCTAACAAGAATGAACCCCTGTCCAACCCTGAATCTAATGAGAAACTAGTGCTCTGGGAAAATAAAGGCCCAAAGTTGGGGAACTGGCTCCGACTATTGTTTTGCAATGGGGAACTACCATTATGGTTCAAACTAAGATGGGAGAGAGGAGGAGCACTGTAGTGCGGCATTAGGTGATTATTATTCATCTCAGAACCCAACGAGGATGCACGTTCAGATAATGATATACTGTTGCTTGGAGAGGGCTGAGTACTTTCCTGAGAGGGCTTCCGAAGCGAATCCACAGCCAGTGGTGGTAAAGACCAAGCCTGCTGGGGAACTGCCAAAGGAACAGAGGACATTTGTTCCTTGGGCCTGCCAATAATAGGGCTCGAGGGTCTAAATGTTGGCGAGTGTTGTGAGCTGGAAGTCGGGGGGATAGGAGATGAAGCCCCTGAAGGAAATGTCAGCGAATTGAACTTGATAGGCTCGTCACCATAATCCACCCGGGCCATAGCTCGTTTAACCTCCACCTTCTTTCCTCGAAATGGTAAGTAATGTCGTTTACATGCAATGTTTGCATGTCTCGGATCATGAAACACAACAAAACCAAAACCCCGCGAACGCACTTTGCCGTCTACATCAACGCCACAAATAACTACAGCATCCACTACTTTCCCGAATTCTCCTTCAAAAAATTCCCATAAATCATCTGACTGAATGAAGTGAGGTAGACCTCCTACGAAAACCTTCCGGGCACTCATGTAATCGTCACCTTTCTCGCTGCCTGTACTTGATCCCAAAGAATTAGCACTAGATGGCCGTGTGTCAATTCCGACAGGCGGCCTAATGCATATGGCCGCTGATGAAAGGGCCCCTCGCAGTTCTATCATACCATGAGCGAATGTGCATTTAGCTCCATGAGGACACTTTCCTGTCTTCTCATGATGAGTACAAAGCTTAGTTTTGAAATTCTTGATAGATTGGTCGCTCCCGTCATCGCTAAGACTTCCTCCAGCCCCCATCAATTGGCCATCTATCCTTTCCGCACCAATCAGTTCTTCCTCTGAGTGAGCGAAATGGCATTTGGTGCCCCACCCACAACCCTCACTGGATGCAAAGAAACGGCACATCACAGTTTTATATTGAGGCAGATTTACTGACTCTTTTCCACCTAACATGTCAAAGTCACCTCCTAGGTTGAAGTCTCGGCTGTTAATGGCTAATGTTTGAGCAGATAACCAGTCGATGGGACTTCCATCCTGCAATAGATCAGTAGGATAAAAAAGAATACTTGAGAAAACGAGCTTGAGAGCAAAGTAGTTAAATTCACGCAGATTAATCCCCCTAAGATGCGTAATATGCAACGTAAAGGGCTGAGCTTTGAGACAGAAACAAGCAGAATAATATACAGAGCTAATAGTCAGAAAGGATTTAAGAAGATCACACCTGCGTAGTTTGATGAAACCCAATGGCGTCTGCAATGGAGGGAAACTGAGTTTGAGATTGCATAGCCAAAGAATATAGAGAACTCGAAGAAGCAGCATTCATGAGTATAGGCTTGAAGGTCTCCCACGTGTTCTCTTTCAAAATTTTGTCATCTTGCAACAAAAGACACTTCATCTCCACTGATGGTGCTAGCTGTATTGGTTTCTGGTTACGTGAACTAGCAACGTTGCGATTGGCTCCATGTTTGAGCAATAAGAACGTGCAGGCAATATGGTTGTTCTTCACTGCATAATGAAGAGGAGTCTCTTTTGTGAGCGCTAAGACATTAACTCCACTTGAATCCTTGTCCAGTATATCTGAGAGAGCCTCAAAGTGTCCATGACCGGCTGCTGTATGTACTGGTGTTGCACCCAAATTGTTGCCAGTCATGACGTTTGCACCAGCCTTGAGCAATCTCCTCACCACCTGACTATTTACAGTCCGTCTGTTTACAGGAGTGGCCTGACGTAGAGCCCAATGGAGGGCAGTATTACCATCTGCATCTTTTTCATTAACAAAAATTTTCAGTTTGTTAGATGCCGTATGATCTAACAAAAGACAGACGAGGGCTTCGTCACTTTCTTTGGCAGCTCGTAAGAGAGGAGGAAGATGCGGACTCTGCGTATGTCCTGCTAACCGTGGGCTAAAAAGAAGTAAACACTCCAAGAGCTTCCGTGCTATCTCACAGTTATACTCCCCGTCGTCTCCGGCCGGTAATGTGACATTATCTGGAGGATTAGCGATATCTGATTTCTCAACCTCCTCCTCGCCACTCAATGCCTTCCTAAACTTGTTGTCAACCACATCTTTAGCCGATACTACTGGCGCTGGGAATGTCTTCTTTCGTGACTTGGTGGTAACTTCCTCCCATTCACCTGAGTCTAGCCTAGGTTTAAGGCTTTGAAAATTCTCATCCCATTTGCTAAAGTCTTTCAACTGGCTATTATCTGAAGTCCCACTGTCCCAGTCTTCCAGCCGCTTAAACTTCATGTCATATCCAAGACCCGCATCCATATCGCCTGAGCTAGTCCTGTAAAGACTGCTGCTTTCGCCCTGCCATAAATCGCCGGACTCCTCCTTTACATAAGATTTACACTTGGCGCCCAGCTTATTCAAAATGCATGCATTTGAGTGTGCTAATGCCATTCCTAACACCAAATCCACAATCGTCCCTTCAGGAGAATCAACAATTCCGTCTACCTTTCTAGCCAAAAGATTCGTGACAGGTTCACCTTGCTTATAAAATACATTAACCACAGTGTCTACCTTCTTTCCAATCAAGCTCACACCACCTTCCGGTTTTTTTACGGTAGCATTAATTGCTGAGTTTTCCTTTTTCAACACCTGATTGAGTATCGAGGTTCTTCCACTTAGTAGTAAAGCCACCACCGCCGGAATTTTCAAATTCCGGGCCAGCTTAAATGCAAGCGCCAGCACTTGGTCCTTGCATTTCCCTTCAAGAGATTGAATTAAACTCAAATCCTGTGCACGGACCTTGTCCACAATTTCCTTGGCTGGTGTAGACACGTCCCAAGCCAATCTGATGCTCAATAGAGCTTCCTCCAATTTCGCAGCCATCTCACTTCCGCCTATGTACTTGCCAACTCCACGCCCTATTTCACCACTGTTCAAACCTGAAACCCCGTAGCATCTTGTTAGAGCACCAAACCATGTCATTCCTGTGCAATCACCTCTAACACCTCTCTTCCTCGAGAGCTACATAAACTCTACCATATTACCAACCACTCTTACCCCCGAATCACACCTCTGCAACTCCTCCTCGCTAATCCACCTCTCGTACCCCCACAAATAAATCCCAAAACTAATCGAATGCCAGTTGCTACCGCCTACCGCCTTCTCCACGAAAAAGGCCAGATTAAAAACCCTCCTACTCAAAAAACATCGGAGGAAAAACAAATCACCTAAAATTCACGTATCTGACCGTCCGACAAAAAACCGACAAAGCCCACCACAGCTGATCGGCATATAGTCAATCTCAATCCCCTATTGCCATGTCCACGCTAATTATCTAGCAAACAGCTTCCTTTCTCTACTTAAACTACGCGCTAACTCAAACCGGGACAAGAACCGCGTCAACGAAACCTTAAACCGGCTTCAAAATATCTAAAAAAATACCTCTACCGCGACATCATCCTAAAAACCAGTATCCCCGTCGCAACACTCATGCTCTAACTCCACCATCAACAGTAACGCACGCGGTTAGACCGCATTCTACCAAGATCTCCTCTGCTGCCAAAAACCACTCCTCGAAATCATCTCAACTCTGATCGCCACGCCGTCACTTCCACTCAACTCGTCCTTCTCCCCCGATCACTCCGAGAACAAAGACAATATTATAATAAAATAAAAGAAAAAAAAACGAAACCACAACCCTGACACCGCCGATCAAGCTTCCGCCACGCCACAATCTAGCCACCAATCCCCCTTCCTCCCTCCAGTACTCAATCCGCTAACCACCACACCCCGAACCCCCCAATCCCCCTCCAAACCCTCGACCAACTCAAAAAGCCAAAAACAAAACACTCGCCACAATCCCCGCACCCGCCACAACTCACCTGATCACGCCGCGCATTCATCTCCCCCGCCCCCAGGCCCTCCCCTCGCCCTCCGCCACCATCGCCCTACCGACACCAGATCACCCCGCCATTCCCCGAGCTCGCTCCCGCACCTCCCCCGCTCCGCCACTCCGCCTCACATGAACGATTCCCCCGTCGCTCGATCGCAATGAAATGCGGCCACCACGAGACGCCACAGCGATACCGAATGGCGCAATAGCTAAACCGATTGCGGTTCTCGTCGTACCCCCCGTGCGTAAGAGCGCGAGCAGCGACGTGAGTCGAAAACCTTGCGCTGTGCGCAACATGAGCGATACAGACACGGCCATTTCCACGGCGAAGACGACGACGCCCCCCAAAGCCCGGTCTCGCCCCCGGGCACCCGCGCACCCGTGCCCCACCTCACCCACAACCGTCACTGCACACAAACCCCACATTATCTACCTGGGACGGACATATCGATATGGTGTTGGGGTTTGGGTGCTGTGACGGGTGTAGGGGGTGGGGGTGGGGGAGTCGGGGGACGGGGGCGGGTAGGGTTTCGGGGGGGCCGGGTTTGGGGAGGGGAGGGGACGGGGGGGACTGTGTCAAGTTGTCTCGGTAAGGGAGTGGGGAGTCTCTTTCGGGGGACGACTTCGCGGCGTGAAAGCCGACTGATGTTCGGGACGGGAATTGGACTCCGCCTTTGGTCACTCCGGGTCAATGTTTGTGTACGGGTTTGGGGGAGATGATTGCATTTGGGTTCTTTGTGAATTTATGCACTTTGATGTCTTGTATTCTACACCTTGTTTCCTAGTTTGTTGGAAGGGTTTTTATTTAGTGTAAGGTAGAGACACCCAAAACCACCAACTTCAAGATTTTAAGCCTTTTCTTTCGGGGTTATTTTTGAGGTGTAATTTTCACATGTCGAAAAATAGGTTTCTTATAGAATGCAATTTTTTTCAAAATTTTCTTCCTAGTATAGAAATAGATACAAATTTTTTAAACACAAAAGTACTTTGTAACCCAAAACTGATCTGTAGACTTTTCTATTGTCACACCTAGCTCGTACTAATTTCCACTCATGATCCGATCCAAAACCACCAGTTTTTTGAGTGTTTTGATTGGTCAGTTTGAATTGAGTGGTCTGACAATGCTAGTTCAGCCAGGTCGCGGTTGTGGAGAGATCTACAGGTTGGTTCTGGGGATGCTGGTGGTTTTAGGTGTGTCTACCTTAGATGGGTACCGGAGAGTACCAGCACCTTAGGCAAAAAATAATTAATTACAAGTCTGTCTAAATTTTCCGGAAATTCTTGACTCTATTTGTCAGACTTTGAAATATTATTGCGCAACGTTACTTTGAGAAATTTAAAACTGCCAAGCTGCTAGTAAGCTACGTTACTTTGTTGATTGAGATTGATAAATTTAGGTAGATGTTATTATTTTGGCACTTTGGATAAATGCAACTTTGTTAAATGTTTGATTTTGATTTATTTTCTTAAACATTGTATTGGATTCTATAATCGGGTAGTTGTAGTAAGACTTTTACCCACAACAATGTTACACTATTTCATAACATGTGGTGTGATATTACATTTTGCCATTCTGTAATATGTGGTGTTGTGGTGCATTTCAATGTAACAAGATTATGTTTTTAATATGGTTTGTTTTATGAACTATAAACCACTTATATTCACTGAAAAAACTAGGTTTGAATAAATGGAGTATTTTAGATAATTTGGAATGATGAATTCTTAAAGTTGTATTAAATAACTTTATTACTAATAGTTACTATATTGTAGTGATTCACAATAAAATTAATATAATAAAATTTTATTTTATTTTGAATGTTCCTAATTAGTTTGAAACGGACTTATACGTAGCAAGCTACATCTTTTACAAATTATTTGTCATATATGGATAAAAATTTATGATGTTCGTCATATATACTTATAGTTGTGTTTTTTCAAAGGTATCATGTTTGTTAATACTTAAAATTAATCGTCCTTGTAGTTACAATTTGTTTAAAATTTAACTCCTAATGGTTTTTGTTATTTGGGTGCCAAAAACTGCAAAAAAATAGACTCTTACAAATAGTAACCTACTGAAATCTAAAATAGATATAAAGTGGAATATGTAATCGTATGGTGTGATACATATCTTGTATAAAAAGGTGTATATCAAATTAGAGTTTATTCTAGTATACAGATTGCGCAATTACAAGGTTTGAACTTACTCTAAAAGTTTACTTTGACATTGCCTTAGCAATATATTTAGGTTTTCATGCCCAAAATTTATACATTGCAAAAAAATTTAATCTATTGAAGGTCATCAATTCCTGTAGATGTAGAAGTTAGGTCTACAATCACAAAGTTTGAACCCAATGTGGACTTAGAAATAGGAAAAATCTTTGATTTTGTTACAAATGATGTGTTGAAAATGCCTTATATTTTCTAAAATTAGAAAAACCAAAGGATAATATTAACATATCTAATTGGAAATCCGTCCAGTAGATACGTTCATGTAAATGAGTTAGAGATCTACAAAACAATTTAATGCAATCCGAATAAAATCCAAATATTAGAAAAAAATTGAAGGATAAATTGTATATTTCTCTTCAATTTTGAAAGGCACTTTTGGTACTCAGAGTCCTATAGATGGACCCTTTAACACGTCATAGATGTTGAATGAAATTTATTAATTTTGTACAAAAAATGAAGATTGGATGTAATATTTTCAATGGATGAAAAAAACGTTTTGGATTCAAATTGGGATATGGATGATATCCATCATTAGGCTAGAAATTTTGCAGGAATGAAGAGAATTCCTCATGATGAAAATTATTAGTTGGATGAAAATGTTTATTGGATGAAAGTGTCATTGATGTGTTTGGATGAAAAAATATTGGGCCATTATGTTTCAAGTTAAAAATTTAGTCTTGTCGCTTTCTAGCCTTGTAAATGACGGGCAACTAAGGCAAAAATGAAAGATTCTAATTGGATATTAACTGCCTAAATTTGGAGTAGATTCTTTTGAAATTCATGACTTTTGCATCATAATTCCAAATGCTTTAAAAAATGTACCATTGTAAAGTTATCCTTAAAAGCTATGTGTAAAAATAATTTCAGAATATACTTAAATTTTAGGACCTTAGAATAGCTTGCTTATAAGTGCTATGACCACAATATGGCCATAACGACTTTTAAAGGTTAAAATTGCCATTTGAAGTAAAATGAAATTATAATTTTTTTATGTTTATTTTTTATAAATACCAATTTTTTACACATACATTTGAATTGAAAAATATACTATAGCATGGGACGCCCTTGCAATAAACCTCACCTTCATCTTAATGATGAGGGCCATAGGAGGGGGCAAAAAACCCCTTATATTTTGCTTATTAATGAAAAAAAATAAAAATAAAAAATAAAAAATCTAAAAATATATATAAACTAACTAAAATGAAATTAGTGGGTCTCCCTAGACTAATTTGGGGTCACAGATTCCATTAAAAACATAAAATTTACTAAAAAGGGGCCGCAAGACTCCTAAAAATAGACCAGGGAGGGGAGGAGAAAGAAGGGGAGGAGGGGGAGGGCCCGCCTCGTCATTAAGACGAGGGCGAGGTTTATTGCAAGGGGCATGGGACGTACTATCAATTCTTTTACATTTTTAAAGTAGATAACACAAAGTATTTTCTTATAAATACATTTGATTACTATTCTTAGTTTTATTGTAACGAAAAATGAACCTTCTTCATATTTCTAAATCAAATTTGGCAATACTATTCTGTATACCATATCCTTTTCTTATACCATTTTAAAATGGTTATGTTTTTCCCTATGATATATTCTTGTCAAGAAGTGTTTCAAGCATAATATATTTATAGATTTAAAAGTGAAATTTTACAAAATTTGATATTACTAAAGATCATATATAGATCAATTTAATATTAAAATATATTTTTATGCATGTCATTGATGACTTTTTGAGCCAAGTCAAATGGAACCACAATTACATTTGAAGCTAAACATATTTTTTTATTAAAAATATCAATTTGAAGATATTATAACACATAGATATGATGATTTGCAAATATGGATGTTCATCACGTTTTAGATTATACAAATTTATTGTTATGACTTCTAAGTAAATACATGTTCTATCATCTTTAACTAATATTCTCTTGTTTAGGCTGTCAAATATATTATGTAGTTATGAAATTTTAAATAACATACATATTTATCTAAATTAAAAAAATGTAGTAGATGAATTTAGGTCTTATGAATATGGTTGAGTATAAGACCATGAAGGTCATTTTTCAATTGAAAATCTAAATCTATATTAAAATATTATAATAAATTATAAATGGATAGATTTTATATTTGAATTTTGAATTTTTATAATTCAATAGTATAGTTTCATTCAATCTTTTGATTTATAAATGTTCATTTTAATCTCATTCATTATTTAAATTATGTAATTATATTTATTTTTCTAAATGACAAATCTAGTATGGATAGAATATATACAAAAAATGAGATTTGTACATGAATGAACTTTATGAAAGTTCATTTGAATATGTTCTTTGTGGTATTGTGCTTTTTTTTAAAGATATATAATAAATATGTGTGACCATTGGCATCAAATTTCCAATAATAATTATTACAGAAGAAATTAATTGAATTATTAAAAGTTCATATTACGACTTCTCAATGGATATCAATTGGCATACAGAAGATCAGATCAGTCAAACATTTGATACCATGAGAATTCTTCTAGTGTATTGCTTTCAAGAAATTAAGAAAAATTACTAGCAAAATTTCTCATGAATTTCCAACATTAAACTTATTCAATCACCACTTGAACATATTTCAACTTTCAAATGAACAATTATTATCATATATGACTGTTATGCTTGTATGTAAAATGAATAAAATTATAATATGAAATATTAACATAATGACATAAATTCAAGTAATTTATTCTTGCATAAATTGTTGTGTTTTGAAGAGAAATCCAAAGAAAAAATATATACATCATTCATTTATTTTGTACAATTAGATGTTTACAAATAATTCTACTATGCAATTCAAGATCGTGCTAAAAAAGTTATTTCTGGTTTTAATCATATTGATTGAAATACGAAGGATAATGAGATCTTAAATAAGTTCTAAGACGATGATTATGATATGTTTTCCCCTCTTTGTAGTTTTTTAAAACACCTGCAACTCGATCATCTTTATTAATCCTGCACATATTATAAAAATGCAATCTATCAACTATGAAACATTTTATCATGACTTTCACCAGAATATAAATTAAATCATATCAGATTTTCAATTATTAAGCTAAGCAATGTTCAATATTAAAATAAGATAACTCATATCATATAAAATAACGTTGATTTCTAAATCGTCTTATAGAATTTTTATAAACAATATATTTGTTAATAGTGATACAAGCATGTCTTGTAATAACACGTAGAATGATCTTAAATTCATAAACATTGATGGAATTAAATTACGTGTTCAGTATATGTTTAGCTTAAACTGAAACAGAAAGTTTTTACAAAATAATGGAAGGTGAAAATAAGTAAGTATTTATTGTACCGGACATCCGGATTAATTGTTAAATTGCGGCTCATCAAAAATCCTGATGAACCTATGGCAGCTGATACAATGAAAAACAGTGGATAAAGCTGCCAATATCAAACATTCATTTAGATGATGAATTATTTTCATAAATTGAAAATACATACGATTAAACTTCACAGAGTTAAAAATAACATTGCAAATTATGAATTGTGTTTTTGTATATATATATATATATATATATATATATATAT
Organism: Ceratodon purpureus; assembly: GCA_014871385.1. Taxonomy (NCBI): domain Eukaryota; kingdom Viridiplantae; phylum Streptophyta; class Bryopsida; order Pseudoditrichales; family Ditrichaceae; genus Ceratodon; species Ceratodon purpureus. The sequence continues at coordinate 16,270,763 of CM026423.1, read as the reverse complement.
ATATATATATATATATATATATATATATATAAAATGTACTTCAAATAACAAACTTCATATGAAATTTAAAAACATTATATCATCTATTTGAAACCAAACAGAATTTTATTTATATAAATACATTGTAACAAATTGATGATGTATTATGATTGAAAAACTTGTAATCTCCATATTGTAAAATTCTCTATAAAATAGGGTTATAAAAAATAACCTCTGGTTTGACAAATCTCTTGATTTTTGCCCACTTTGATAATGTTGTGGTTTTGGGCAAGACATTTCCTGTGATGTGTTTTCTTGAAAACGTATCCATATTAAACTTCAATACTAAAAATGTTTGCAATTTGTACTTATTGAAATTGTGGACTTGGGAAATACTTTATTGATGTCAATATTGATTGTAATAAGATTCTCAGTATTGAAACAATGATGCTTTTAACTTGTCTCTTTTTTCATCAACACACTAAACTATAAAAATCGAATAGCATCTCAAGGTCATTTTTGAATCACACTTAATGCATTTTGAATATATCAAAAAATTTCACAATATGAATAATAAAAGGAAAATTCCAGCTTATATATTTTTCATTAGAGGCGTTGGGCTCACAACTTCATGTATTCATTGGTATGAATCATTAAATCCATTGTAGTAAAGAATCATTTCCAACAAATCATCACAAATCATTTTTGTACATCATGAATATGTGACTTTTCACATTTTCATAAAATATTTTAATATTGAATCAACCTTGGAAAGTTATCAAATAAGCTATTTATCATTCTTATCAAACAATCAAATTATAAAACAAATGGTTTATAATTTGATTGTTTGAAGATACTCAATAAAACATACACTTTAGTCTTGCAATCGTATAAAAAACAATGGAACTTGTCAAACGAACATATCATTTCAACTATGATGTCTAAGACAACCCAAAAGTAGTCAATAATATGTGATGAGGATTCGAATGACTTGGAAATATTAAAATATAGTAATCATTTGAAGCTTACTTGTTTAGATTTAGGTCATTATAAATATGTGCTATTTGAACACACAAATCTACATTTTGTTAAATATTTATTGTAAAAAAATTGTATCATCCATCTTTAATCGTAAGACAGTTATTTATGAAACCTTTAAAGATACGTGATGTATGTGTAGGTGGATAATATCCATCTATTATACAATACAACTCGGTTTGTCTCACTTGATCGTTCCGGACTGGAATTTGTTGAAGAGACAAACACAAAGCTATACTAGGGTTTTTGGACATCAGTGTTGTTCGTGGTTGTCGTCTCTTCCTTTGTAATTTTCTTGTGTGCAACACAACTAACATCACAAAATTGTTATTCAATATTTTTTTAATTTTTTTTTAATTTCATCATTTCGTCTTACTTTTCAATAGATACACATATTTGTTTATCAACATCAAATGAATAAAGCATAATTTTTAGCTTTTAAATCGATTTATTAAAAAAATTATGTATTATTTATAGAAAAAATGAAGATTTGACATATAAAGTGTAGTTTTTTATTGATAAAATATTTGATAGAACTTAACACTATTTCCAAAGCTCACATTTTTTGAGTTTAAAATTGTTGTTAGTATTTGTATAGTTTTTGTAAATAATACTATTATTTTGGTAAAAACCAAAAATGGAAAAAAAGAAAAGAAAAGGTGGATTTACCATCTTTATGGTTTCAAGTTTGTCTTTACTCATTGTATAAAGAAAACTAAAGTCAGTATTTATGTCCTTTGAACATGACGTATCCACCTCATTAATTTTTATTCATCATATCAATCTCATTTTTCTTCAAATAGCACATTTTTTTACATCTTAATTGAGACTCAAATTAAAAGACAGCTTTTAAGATCATTGCCAGTGATTTTGATGATCTTAATTTCATTATGAAATCTCATAGTCTATACTACATCTTCAATCCTTAAATCTAAGACACGTGTCAATTCTACTTCACTTCCTTTCACTCTATATAAGCTTCAAAATCCTTTTTAAAGGAGAAATTTGTTTATGATAGTTGGGGATTTTGATCTGAAAGATGTTGGTTAAATTTTTCTATTTTTGTTAGAATTTTAGTAACATTAAGGTCGTTATATAATTTTTAGTAAAAAGTATACAGATTTAACTTCTCTTAATTTCTACATTTATAGATTTTTCAAGTTTAATGCATCAATGCATCAAAAAGTATCCTATATCTTTGGCTCATACTCAAAATACTACTTCCATAATTGGCGTTCAATATCCTTCACTTGCTTTTTTGGTACCAATATTAAACTTCTCAAAATTCTTCAAATGTTAAACTTCTTCCTTTACATGTTAATCTATATGTCAATCATTTTCAAAGATTTTTTTATCACAAAGTTCTTTTATTAAATTCTTTTTTATTAGTCTTAGATTTTTACATATGCCAAAATCTCTTTTTCCAAGTTATTTAATGTTTCTTTTCTTCATTTGACTCAATAATGGAGGCTTAATCTCCACTAAGTTATCTTTGAATTTTATTGCTCCATTTTGATTTGACAAAGAATTAAAAGAGGGATCTTTTAGAGCTCCAACTTTTTGAGACAATACTAAGTTTGGAATGAGATCAACAAGAGAAGTAGAACTTTTGAATTATGTTGTTTGAAAATGATTTCATTTGTTGTCATATTTTGCACTTTTTATTTGAGACATAGATATTTTTAAAGAGATGACTAGCTTGGAGTTTTTGCAATTTAAGATTCTAATTTATTTTTTGCCTTCTCCTAGTATATTTTGTAAGTGTTTATGATTGTACATATACTAAATCCATTTAGACAAAGGAAATACCCAAGAAGTTGAAAAAGATTCTGAATGCTTTTTATTTGCTATTAAACTACTCATAGAATTGCATTCTTAATTTGAATCCCGCGTACTTGTGTATTGAATATATCTCTATTTTCAAACTTATTAAAATGATGTGTAAACACCTATGTAATTTATAGTGATTTTTTGAGCTGATTTGTTTTTAATCAAAAAATATAGTGATGCATGATAATATATATAAATTTAAAATATGTATAAATTATATAAAGATGTTTAAAATATATTTAAACAACATTTGAAATGATTAAAAAGATTATGAATTTAAAAAATATTCTTCAAATTATATTCTATCGAGGATTCCCTATAGAATTGTTTTGAAATTGATAGAATGATAAATGGATGGGTGGATAAAGTGACATGAACTTTTTATGTAAATTATGATCTGACAAAATTCTATTTGACATTCATGTTTGACAAAATAATGTATCGTTATCCATTATTTTTTACAATTTAAAAATTTAAAACATATTTAACTGGATATAAATCTTGACATCTTATATTGCACGTAAAATTTCATTATCAAAACAGATTTTAAAACTCATAATTAATATATTGAAATAAATAAAAATGATAATTTGACACATTAATAATACTTGAATCCAAAACCATCTTTGAATCAAAAACTAACATTTTCCACTAGCAATGTACTCGAAAATCTATAAAACACATAAATTATATCAATTCATTTCACAACACTAGCCTCCGGCACAGAGTCCACACCACACCAAAAACCACAACATGTCCTAAACCAAATCATACACCAACTCATATCATTGCCCCTAAAATAAACAAAACACAGATCAGAACTCACAAAAACCAGATGAAAACGTGTCCAAACGAATGAACAAAAACCCCACACATCCATCCACCCCCCACACGTATCAAACTCAGCGATTACAGTGCAAAATCAAATGATAATCCACGAAAAACAATAATTGAACGAGATCAAAAAGACGACCCGGAGCTCGATCCAGCACGAAAAAGCAAAAGGCAGAGGAAACGTCCCGGAGCGCCAAGTCGCGAACTGACATCACAGAAAGTAAAAGTAAGAGGTCCATCTTTAACTTTTCCCCAATCTTTTCCTTTTCCGGCGTTCGATTCGCTTCTATTTCGTCTTCTCATCCGGTCCGTCGTCTTTCCGTCGCGAGTCTCGTTCCTGTTGCCTTCGGAGAGAGGGAGAGAGAGAGAAGGGAGAGAAAGAGAGAGAGAAGGGGAGCGAGAGAGGTGAAGGGGAAGGGGAAGGGCCAGGGACAAGAACGACCAACATTCGCATCGCCATCGCCATCGCCATCGCCAGGGCGTGCTCTCCCGGAGAGAGCCTGCCACCTCGGGAGCGGGGGAGGGCGGCGTCGCGGACACAGGGGAGGGAGGGGAAGACAGGGAGTGGAGCTTCGGGGAGCTCCGGTCGACGATTCGGTGGTGCGCCTTAGGTTTTCGTTTCGGATTGGGGCGATCGACGGGAGGCGAGGAGCGGGACGACGCTGCCGGGCAGGATGACTGTCATTGCGGCGCCTCCGGAAGTACGTGCTGTGGTTGCTGTGACGGTGGTGGTTTGTTGTGGGAGTAGGTTTGTGGTTAGGGTAAGGGATGAGGATGGGGTTGAGTGGGGAGGGGGTGGAGGGGAGGGGTTTGGTTTGGGGGGTGGGGATGGAGGATCGGGATTGGATGTGGCGGGACGGGCGGGGGGATTGGTGTTGATGTGGTGGTGTTTGTGTGTGTGTGGCAGGAGGATGATGATATGTTGGTGCCTCCTCAGGACTTCAACGACGTGATAGAACCGATGGAAGGTGCGTGGAGGGGAGTGAGGTTATGCGTGAGGTTATGTGGTTGTGTTTGTGGTTGTATTGGTGTGGTGATTCGGCATCGGGGCGGTGGTATGGCGCGTTAAGGATGAGAATTGGGGAATGGCATTGGCATGCAGTTGTGTGTGGAGTTCGGTTTCAGGGTTTGGAGCTAACGCGGATGAGGATGTGTCGTCCTAGGGCAAGCGTTTTGGTGGAGAGTTGGTTGATGGAAACTTTAAGTCCGCAGTTTCTGACGTTCCCACGGGGGTGTCGTAGTGTGGATCTTACGCCATCAGAGTTCTCATCGGGGGCGTGGTCCGGTCAATTAGTGTTTCTGGCGTTTGTTTACCCGGCTGTCGTGGTGTAGATCTCACGTAATTAGAGGCCACGTCGATGCCTAGCCCAATCCACGAAATTGTGCTTCGAATTTCTTGGAATCAAGGCTTTTTGAGTTTTTAGTCTGAACGTGCGATCCTTTTTGAGAAGTGAGAGCATATCTATTTGGGAGTCAGTCTTGATACGTTTGGTGCTTCGCTCTTTTCCTGTGTCGCCTCTGAAGTCGTCCTCTCTGCGTGGTTGTGCAGTTGTAGGGCAAGGAGAAGGTGTTGCTACTGTGGAGAATCAGCTCGTGGATGATCCTCAAACCGGCAAATTCACATGGACCATAGAAAATTTTTCGAAAATTAATTTGCGAAAGCATTATTCGGAAACATTTACTGTTGGTGGTTACAAATGGTACGCACTTGATCTAAACTCTGTTTTCATTTACTTTTTAGATTAGGAGTTTCAGGGCGAGTATCTTAGCGACATCATGTATGTTGTTGCAGGCGGGTGCTGTTATTTCCGAAAGGCAATAATGTGGATCACCTTTCGGTTTACTTGGATGTTGCGGATTCCGCGCAGCTACCCTATGGCTGGAGTAGATTTGCACATTTTACTCTGGCAGTTGTAAATCAATATGACCCAAAGTTGACCGTCAAGAAAGGTTCGTATTGTAATTGTTCCGTCTTTTATGAGCCTCTGTGTATCCTCAATTTGAACTATTGTGAGGTATGTGACATCTGTTGTTCTTCTACAAAGACTTTGTTTGACTTGAATTGGACGTGCCTCGAAGGACACGTTGAAGAGCTACCTAGGATATTCTGGCTCATTCTCCAAGGATTAGATGCTATAGCAACAGTTGTGTGCGGCTTAGGATTTAATCTTACAGTCCTTCTGGATGTGAAGCGCCTTCTCGCATAACGCATGTTCTTAGAATTGTTTCTCCGGGTGTCCATATGCTGAATGATTGACTCGAGAAGCGCAACCCCTAAAACTCCTAGAGTTGTGCTTCTGCCAGTGCCGGCACCTAATTTCTGATTCAGTGTATCCCAGCATTCGCATTTAAGTATATTCGTTAGAGCGGAGCGTTGTGTATTAGGGTCTGAATTGCTCTCACGGTAAATTTTGCAGATACACAGCATCAGTTCAATGTACGTGAAAGTGACTGGGGGTTCACGTCGTTCATGCCGTTACAAGACTTGTATGACCCATCACGAGCCTTCTTGGTGAATGATACTCTGATTGTAGAAGCTGATGTGAATGTGCGTAAGGTGGTGGATTACTGGGCGTATGATTCCAAGAAAGAGACGGGTTTTGTCGGGTTGAAGAATCAAGGGGCCACATGCTACATGAATTCTCTACTCCAAACATTGTACCATCTGCCCTACTTCCGGAAGGTCCTTTCCTTACCGACATATTCTGTGCCGCTGTTGACAGAATGGACACGTTCTGCATCTGACTTTCAGAAGGCTCTGTTTCTCTTGCTTCAGTTCGTCAGTATGTCCGATCCGGATTCATTATCTTGAAGACTGTAATTACTGGAGACAAAAATAATTTAGAATGACCTACAGAAATAATTAGTGCATCCGAATTTCATGTCAGGTTAAGAAACATAAACTGACACCAAGTCTCGTGCAGGCTGTGTATCATATGCCAACAACAGAGAATGATGTCCCGTCCAACAGCATTCCTTTAGCTCTACAGAGCTTATTTTACAAAATACAGTATAGTGACACGAGTGTTGCAACAAAGGATCTCACTAAATCTTTTGGATGGGACACCTATGACTCTTTCATGCAACATGATGTTCAAGAGCTGAATCGGGTTCTCTGTGAGAAGTTGGAAGACAAAATGAAGGTAAGAAATCTATCTTGATTGGTTGTTCTTTCTACACCCGTCGTTGGTGTTCGGACATCTGATAATCATCAATGGGAGGTTCGTCTGGGCTGTTGCAGGGAACTGCTGTCGAAGGCACAATCCAGCAACTGTTCGAAGGACACCATATGAATTACATTGAGTGCATCAATGTTGATTACAAGTCAACTCGGAAAGAGTCCTTTTATGGTACGGTTCTGGATTTTAATCAAGAAAGGGGTCGAAAGGGTGCTGTACTATTAATTGAGTTGCAACTTAGCTTCGATTGGTTAGAGACTATAGATTATGATGCTGTTTGTCCGATGCTTGTCTCGTGTTGGGAAGAGAGGTTCGCATCTGCCTGAAATTTCGATCATTGCGTGTGGATTATGATTATGTTTTGTTGTTCTGCAGACTTGCAATTGGATGTGAAAGGATGCAAGGATGTCTATGAATCGTTCGACAAGTATGTTGAAGTAGAAAGGTTGGAGGGGGAGAACAAATACCATGCCGAACAATTTGGATTGCAGGTTTTTAAATCATCAAACTCTATCACCACGCCATGGATTGACCTAATTTGATGATCATCTCGTAACGTATTTTCGACTAAATTTGTCGTATGTGTATCACAGGATGCGAAGAAGGGAGTTCTATTTATTGACTTCCCTCCTGTTCTTCAGCTACAATTGAAGCGGTTTGAATATGACTTTATGCGAGACACAATGGTTAAGGTGGGATAATACTTTCCTGGCAGTGTGCAATGTCCAGTAACGGGCTGTTCAGACTTGTTTAGTAATTAGTTCAGGTTACAAGATGTCGAAGGACAAGTTCAGCAGGTTTCACCTATTTCTCAGACTAATGGTTACCTTCAACCTTTTCCTGTTGTGCAGATCAATGACCGCTATGAGTTTCCTCTGCAGCTAGATTTGGATAGAGAGAACGGAAAGTACCTCTCTCCAGATGCCGATCGTAGTGTACGAAATTTGTACACTTTGCACAGGTTCGGGGCATGGTTCTCCCCTCATGATATGTCATAATTTGTATGAAGGAAGATATACTTATTCTGGATTATCTAGTTTTGAGAGGTTTTTATATGCTGCACGAAATGGGCTTCTTTTGTGAGATTTTGGAGTATTCTGGGTACAATATCTATGTAAGGTTTGTAGTAACTTTGCCAATTGTTATTTTTGGCAGTGTGCTTGTCCATAGCGGTGGCGTGCATGGCGGTCATTACTACGCTTTTATCAGGCCCACCCTATCTGATCAGTGGTAATTGTCCTGTCGTGCATATTCCTTTTAACTTTTCTTGGATTCTTGTTGTCTAATGAGTAACAGTTTAAGGTATGTTCTATGTTTTTGTTGGGAATAGTTTTATTACCTGCTTTCTTCAGTTACTGTTTGAAGATATCAGTGTAAGCTTATGTTAGCTTGTTAAAGTCTTACCTTGTATTCATTCTCCTTATATGTTTACCACGGACATGATATTGGGTAGGTTCAAGTTTGATGATGAGCGTGTGACGAAGGAGGAACCGAAGAGAGCCCTGGAGGAACAGTATGGAGGGGAGGAGGAAGTACGTGACGTGACGTGACGTGCCTCTTAATGTTTATATTTTACTACTTGTGGTATCTGTTTAGTTATCATTTCATATGATTTATATTGTTGATTATGGCGGAAGTGGTCTTGATTGACGAAGATAACTTAAAGTTTGTTTTTTAAAGATGGATATATTTGGAGTGTAGCTTTGATTGATACTGTATAATTTTTTCTCTGCAGTTGCCACAAACCAATCCAGGCTTTAACAATACGCCTTTCAAGTTCACGAAGTATTCAAACGCATACATGTTGGTGTATATCAGAGAGGCTGATAAGGACAAGATTGTTTGCAATGTGGATGAGAAGGACATTGCAGAACATTTACAGGTGACTTTAAAATCCAAATTTCAAATTAACTGACTTATTTTTTATAGGTCGACATGCATGTCTCTTTGCTGTCGCAAGACTAGTATTATATTGTTGATTCTTCTTTTTTAGATAAGTAGTTGTCTATTATATCTTATGTCACTTAGGACTTTGTATTTCTATGCAAGTCCTTGACTTTAAGGATCCGTTGCCTTGTACTTCTGGTTTTCACAAGAGTGTCAAGTGACTTTTCATTCTTAGTTGTGTCATGTTACTGTTGTTTTAGATAAGGTTAAAGAAAGAACAGGAGGAGAAGGAAAGAAAGAGAAAGGAAAAGGCCGAGGCCCATCTGTACACCATCATTAAGGTACGCAGCTATTTTCACTAGTTATTTGTTGTCTGTTGTGGAGTGTTGGAGAAACCAAAGGACTTATCATTGATCTTCATGTAATTTAGGTTGGACGGGACGAAGACCTTCAGAGCCAGATTGGAAAAGACATTCATTTTGATTTGGTGGATCACGAGAAAGTGCGCAGCTTCCGCATTCAAAAGCAAACGCCGTTCACACAATTCAAGGTGTTTGCACTCAATCGATTTTATAGTTCACTTCATTGAATTTTTTTACAATATGCACTGGTAATGACCCACCACTTAATTACATCTGACAATTTGGTGATGTGCATGCACTATTGCAGGAGGAAGTGGCGAAGGAACTTAATGTTCCTGTTGAGTGCCAAAGATTTTGGCTCTGGGCAAAACGGCAAAACCACACTTATCGTCCCAATAGGCCTCTCACCGATCAAGAAGAGGCTCAAACGGTAATTGTCGCTACTTGGAGCACTGTCATTGTATCATTTCCATTAGCCTTCTTGCTTCGTCTTTGTAGTGCAGGTCTCCGACATTTTTTTGATTGTGTTTTTGTGAAAGTGTATTTAAGTAGTTTGTGGAGACGTGACTGATATTTATTGTGGAATTGTCTTGCAGGTGGGGCATTTGAAAGAAGCTTCGAACAAGGCTCACAATGCTGAGCTGAAGCTCTTCTTGGAAGTGCAGCGTAGCCCTGGCGCGGTGTGTGTCTTTCACCTGTATTGAGTGCTTACTGAGGGTTTTTGTTTGCTGCAGGTCGTGAAAACTTCTGTTTAATGAATTTTTATCTGCTTTGGTTATAATAATACTATTCTGCATTTGAGAGTCAAGAATATTGATATGCTTTGAAATTATAGTCCTCGAAGTCATTTTTTCTTCTGTTTGTGTATTCAAGCAGGATGCTGTTCCTGTTCAGCCTCCGCCCAAGACAAAGGAGGACGTGCTTTTGTTTTTCAAACTGTACAATCCTGAAAAGGAAGAGTTGCGGTTAGTTCTTCCCCCGGATAATTTTTAATTTTGACCGAGACGGCTTCCTGATACTGTTATCTTCTTGCGAGCTCCATTCTAATTGTTTTCAGATTTTGCTTTACAGTTATGTTGGTAGATCCTATGTTAAGGCAAGCGGCAGGCCAGTTGAGATTTTGGAGAAGTTGAATGAGATGGCTGGTTTCGCTGCGAACGAAGAGATCCAGCTGTATGAGGTATCGTGGGTTTGAGCTCTATTTAGACTTGTCAGCCCCCTTCTCTTCTACACTAATCAAGATTGGTAGCAGATAATTGTCCAGAATATGTTCCTCATCCTGTATGATAGCGAGAGTGTTTTTGATAACATTGAACTGTATAATTGATGGGTGCAGGAAATTAAGTTTGAGCCTAACGTCATGTGTGAGCACATTGACAAGAAGTCCACCTTCAAGGCTAGCCAGGTAAAATTACTGTTACTGTTGTTGGGGTCGATGATGAGTACTATTGTTACAGGATGTTCTGCAAGTATTTTGTTTACCGTTAGAAGATTGCCTGATTCCAAAGTATTGTCGATTGTGCAGTTGGAGGATGGTGATATTATCTGCTACCAAAGAGCTTTAACAAGAGAGGAGGAAGAGAATATGCGGTACCCTGATGTGCCATCTTTTTTGGAGTATGTTCGTAATCGACAGGTACTACACGTCAAAATACGCTTGTCAGGAAGGGTTTGATGCCCTTCATAGTGTTCTGGACATCATGTATAATTGTCAACACCTTCTTATACTGGGTACATGAGTGGGAATTTTGAAGGTTGTACACTTTCGACGGTTGGAGAAGCCCAAGGATGACGAATTTTGTTTGGAGTTGTAAGTGTCCTGATTAAGCCTAGGTTTTTGGAATCTTCGCATGTAATGGATTGTTGGTAGTTGAAGTACGATGTTCGTGCTGTCCTTTAATGGTTACTTTGGATTAGGGAATGATTATAATAGTGTTGACCATGTATTCTGCAATGTAGGTCAAAGCAACACACATATGATGATGTGGTCGAGAGGGTAGCGCAACAAATCTGCCTGGAGGATGCATCAAAAGTCAGGCTTACTTCACATAATTGCTACTCACAGCAACCAAAACCACAACCCATCAAATACCGGGGTGTAGAACGATTAAGTGATATGCTCGTTCACTACAATCAGGTACTCAGGAGTGACTTCTTATTCACATCGTCTGCTAAGATTGTAATGGCTGTGGTTGTAATGTGCTTTGGACTGACACTCAATGTGCCTTCGGCACGGAATTGTGTGCAGACATCAGATATTCTTTATTTTGAGACGTTGGATCTGCCACTTCCTGAGCTCCAGGGCTTGAAGACTCTGAAGGTTGCCTTCCACAACGCAAAAACAGAGGAGGTAGGTTCGCCTTTCCGGAGGTTTTGGAGGCCTTCGAGAGGTAATTTCGGGTCTTGACGCTATTGATTCTGATGTTGATTTATCCAGCTTGTTCCTATGATTAAACCGGCTATTGAGTCCATGCAGGTTTCGGTTCACAACATTCGACTTCCCAAGCAGAGTACGGTTGGGGATGTCGTTAATGAACTCAAGGGGAAGGTACTATGTTTCTTTTTAACTTCAGATTTTTCTGATAATAAGAAATAGGTGCATGTACTTAATTTTTAGAACTCTTAATTTCTTACATTTTTGTTTGTGCCTTGTTGGTTTGTGAAGGTTGATCTTTCAAATCCAAATGCAGAGTTGCGTATTCTTGAGGTGTTTTATCACAAGATATACAAGGTTAGTTTCAACGCTCTTTTCTTTGGTTGGGCTTGTTTGTAGATGGAAAATTGTGAATCCTACTTCCAGTATCTGAAGTAGCTTATCATTCTTGATCTTTTGTTCTGCTAGTTGACATTCCTTGCCTAGCAGTTGGCACCGATGAGCTATTTCGCTTGGATGTATTTTGACATCAACTGGCGTTTTGTGGTTTATAGATCTTCCCCTTGAACGAGAAGATCGAGAATATCAATGATCAATACTGGACACTGCGAGCTGAGGAGGTATGAGGCATATTTCTTTAACTTTGTTGCTGTTCTGGGGTTTTAATTTAGTGTAGCGTTTTAGAAGAGAAAATGTGTATCTTTCTAACGGGACTCTTCGACGGCTTCAGTCTGCTCTCAGTTTGATTTTGTATATTGCTGTGTATGCTTGTTATTTTGTGCAATTTAAGTGTCCATGGAGGTATTGGGCACTAAGCGATGGTTGTCGTGCTTTTTTCAGGTTCCCGAAGAGGAGAAAGATTTAGGTTCTCAGGACCGTTTGATTCATGTGTACCACTTCACTCGCGATGCATCTCAAAATCATATGGTAATGGAAATTTCTTATAATATGAATATGGCTTCTTTGTACTTATCATGTTTGTTCCAAAGACTCCACGCTTAATACTGCTACTGAGAGTTTTTAGTAGTTACAGGTCTATCGTGCACGATTCTTGATCGCATGGCTTGGATTCTTAATGGCTATAGTTTGTCCAATATTTGTTTACTGTCTCCGATCCAGGTGCAAAACTTTGGCGAGCCCTTTTTCCTTGTGGTTCGTGAGAACGAAACCTTGACAGAAGTGAAGCAACGCATACAGAGAAAGCTAGTAATTACTGACGAGGAATTCTCAAAGGTAATTGTGTGTTCCATGTGTTGGCACTTTTTTAATTTATCTTTAACTATGATTAGCTTTGCACTTTAAATTAATTTAAAAGATTGCTACAACAAGTGATTCATGGTGTTTCTAAGAGAACTGATATACGGCTTCTTAAATTTGTCATATGTTCACTTTTAGATTCACTTTTGGTTATAGAACTGAAAATTTCATAGATTTGACGAATACAGAAAAATTGGACACCCCCAAAAATATTTTTTATATTGTTGCTTAAGTGTCAGTTACCTGTTCATCCTGATTATTTGAAGTTTACTGATTTTTATTTTGGCGATTCATGCAGTGGAAGTTTGCGTTTCTTTCACTGGGTCGCCCTGAATATCTTCAAGATGGTGATGTAGTTGCAGCTCGTTTTCAGGTAAGTCAAGTTTAAATATTTTATTCTGCCTAATTCTATTGATGTGCTCGAAAGGATCTGCAAACCCGTCAATGTTATGCACATGATTTTGGTTCCTGAAAATTTCTCTCTTTTCAGAAATGGTTGTATTAATCTTTTATATTTTCACATTGAAACTTTAATTTGTTCAAGGATACTGATAGTTGCTGGCTTTTTACATGTTCTGCAGAAACGAGACACCTATGGTGCGTGGGAACATTATCTGGGGCTTGAACATACTGATAGTGCCCCTAAACGGTCGCACACCACAAATCAGGTACATGATTTTCTCAATGTCCCCTGACCAAGTTTTTCTCACGAACTTTACAGACGTTGGAAGACGCGTAGATGGATTTTATTTTGGCGATTTTTCACTCTTAACTCTCCATATCCCAGATAATCTTATGAAGCTCATGTTATCGATATTCTATTGAGGTATTTGCAACTGATATACCGTGTTGGGAATTTTGACAGAATCGTCATAACTTTGAGAAACCTGTAAAAATCTATAATTGAGGAGCTGCCTGATGGTGTCCGCAACAATTTGAGCGAGGCAGATGAGTTTGTTTTGGGTATTACAGACCACTTTATTCAGATTCCTTGCAATAAGGCAGAGATTGTGTGGTGTGGTTGGTGTCAAAGCCCAAGAAGGTTTTTGGAAGGACCAGCAGGAAGAGGAATGAGAAGTTGGCTCTACTGTCACTGGGATTTACTACGTGGCCTATATATTTTTACCTATGCCTACTGACTTGGGTGCGTGTTTGTTTAAAAGTATGTTGCCATTACGCAATACGCAATCTGCAGACTTGCAATAGCTCTCTTGTATCGGGATGAATCACTTCCTCTTAGTTCTTGAACCTTCACCTATGCATGAAATTTAGCTTAAGTGACGATTTTCAAGGTCTATTACATACAGTTTTTCTTTTAGGCAGAATAGCTTGGTTTCTACACAGCCATTCAGTCTACTACTCGTTTTTCTCTCTTTCGTCCATATTCCATTAACTTTTTTTTGAGGTTGCGCTGTCAAAACTAGCGGGAGAGTTCTTGTACATGATCTCAGTATTACGGTTCTCGCTTAACCGCATGTATGCTGATTCACTCTGTTGTGGCATTTTAGTGAACGTTATTTCTTTTCCAATTGATTAAACTGAGTATCCTTCTCTGAGATTAGAGCAACTGAGCTGGTATTCCATATTGTCTAGTTATCTCTGAAATATCCATATAACTCGTTCTTTTAATTTATTGCACTTTCTGGTGTTGCCGGTGATGATGTGTTATGATGACCACATTATTTATTTCTGTAATCTTATTTTACATGGATGGTTTTTGAGAGACCAGTTGTGTATATCTGTGATCAGGTTTTTTTAAACATTTATGCTTATGCAATTTTAGAATAACTTGAGAGGTCACCAAAAAAATCCAAAAGACGAATCCCTGGTTTTCATCTTGAAAAGATATGTAAATTAGAATAAGGTGTAGAATAAAAGAGGTTCACTCAAAAACGGATGTCAATTTTACATTGGAAATAAAGTGATATGAAATTGAAATCTTCCATAATTTCATTTGTGAAATATCTAAAATTGAACTTTGAGTGATTTATGGTAGAGCGTCCAAAAATGGCGCAGTGCCAAAAATGGAGCTCTAGTCATCTTCCATCAGAGGTACATAATAGCTTCCCCACCCAACAGTACCATGTACTGATGGAAAACATTATAGGGTGTGCGCCATTTTAGAAACACCTATGAATCCATCTTCAAAATTCACAACTAATTGTAGAAGAATCCAAAAATGATGATTCCACTTGCTCCAACTTTTTAATTAGTTTCCCCATGCATGAAAATTATTTGCACTGCTAATTTCGCAGTAGATTCCCCAGGCTGAAATTTGCGCCATTATTGGACGCTCTACCATAATTGTTACTTTCACGAAGAATTAGCCAAGATGTCCATATAACATGACTTTTCTTATCTCTTTCCTCACATAGAATGGACTTGTTTAAAGTTTCTTGAATAAATATGAATCTTTTACTTTATTTTTAAAAATATATTTAAAATTTTGTATGGCTGGGTGTGTTGAGATTTGAAACTTTTGCCTTACATACAAAAATTGTATGAAACAAAGTTTGACATGTATAGAATGCCCTAAAGAATCTAGATAGAAAAACTCAAAACTTAACAATTATTTTTGATATCGTGCAATGTTGTCTACAATAGCTTATGACCACATTTTGGTTGACCACAATTTGGTTGACCACAATTTGGTTGACCACAATTAGATTGATTAGATGGTTTAGGATGAAATGAAAATATTTGTATTGTATCCAATGCTCTGAAACGTGAATAGGCGAAGGGATGTTGATTTAGGAAGTAAAGCAATGAAATATATAAATGCTTGAATTCGGATTGATCCAACGGGCAAACTTTCTATGTATGAAATGAATTGCATTTTTTATGTTAAGATATGCATGTAATGAGTTAAGTCTTACATTGTTTATAATGAGGAAATATAGGAGAATGAGGAATTTGAAAAAATGATATTCAAAAGTTACATTAAAATAAAATTATGTTGAAGACAAAAAGATCCACTCCACTCTTGGACCTTCCATCAAATAGTCAATTTGTCACCAAATTTACATCTAATTGCATATTTCAAAAGCTTCACTTACGGGTATATTGAATATTAAATGTAAGGTTTATCAAACAAGGAAATTTGGTACTCAAAGAAAATTAAGGTAATAATCTAAATTATGATTGAGAGGCTTTAAAGATTAGGAAAAGCTCAACACCAATCCACCAACAATCTATTTGCAATCTATAAGATGATTGCTTGAGTTAAAGTGCTTTCAAGTTGTAATTAACAATTCAAAGCCAGAAAGGTATGAGTAGATTTTGAAAAGCATAGCATTATAGTGGGATCTAAATTGAACTAACTTGCCTTTGATAAGAGTCAAAGGCATTATGATGCAATAATCTGCACCACAAATTTTAAGGTATTTATTTCTTCAATCCTAACTTCCACAATTTATATATAGTTGGAAAAATTTGGCAAGAAATGATTACATAGGAAGGCTATGAGTGAAGAGTGGATCTTTTTTTATTTAAACTCTATTTACATGATTACACGAAAAATGTAATATTTACACATAAGACATTGTGTTTCTCTCAAAATGGAATCTTTTTGAACAAAAAATAAACAAATATATTGAAGGGATTTTCTAAGAAAATATGTAAGTTTTTCATATTATCCAATCATTCTTTTTCATGGATGTGTAGATATGTTGAATTTGGCAATAAAGTTGATTGGCTTGTCATAATGTTTTTGTCTCTAAAGATCCTTTAAATCCAATTCAAAATTTGCAATTATTGACAACTTAGGTGAAGTAGAATAAAGTAAAATTCTAGCATCGGTTTTTCGGGAAAGAAGATTTTATTGCAAACTAGTAGTGTCACTTTTCTTTGGTGAATTTATGATTAAAAAAAATAAAATTCATTGACATGCTTGTTTCTTCTTCAAATTTAATTTACAAAAAACTTTTTTAGTTTTGGAATATTTTTTGAACTTTTTGAATGTAGTGTAATCTTGACTTAATTCTTACTCAAACTACCCCCTTACCTAGGTTACAATATATATGAGTTTTACAGAGATAGGCTACATAGTTTGACAAAAACAAATTCCACACCTTTGAAAAAGAAGATAACACCAAGCCTTGATCTTTAAGATCTCAAAAGTAAAGAAAAATCAATAGTCCTCTTTTAGAATATGATTAGTATATGAAGATCTTATGGCTAAATCTACTAAAAAAATCCTTAAATTAAAATCTTCATGTTTAAAGTAGAAAGGAGTCAATTTTTACATATTTTGTTCCAAAACACGACAAAATTTTATTGGTTAATCTATTTATTTAAAATGTCAACCAATTATCAATTAATTTCAACAAGAAAAAATGGATACCCTTTACATCTTCAAATTCTTGTCCGCATTGTACATGAATTGTGTTATCTTATCAAATCTTCACAACATATGAGGTTGGCTTGTCTTATTTACAGTATGAACCTTAGACAGAAGCTGAACAGTTTAAAAATGTAAAATTCAACATAAAGCGATGCTACACTATGATCAAAATTATTATCAACCAAAAACACATAAATAGTACTCATGAGTGAATGAAATTGATTCGATCAAACCATGGTCCATGACTTACAGGAATGGGGCTTGCCTGACACCATTTCTCATGCCACTAACGTCACATGATTAAAGTCCTGAACTCAATCGCAGCATCACTTCTAACTCTACTCTAGACACACAGAATGACTGGTAATTCTTCAAGGCAATCTCTTTCAAAGCCAAAGATGAATCTCTCTTCATAAATCTTTGCAATAAGCGGTTACCAATACAGACCAAAAATTGCTGTCATACCAAAACTGTTAATCAGATGCACAATCTTATCCAGCCGTTCCTCTTCTGAGCCTCACGGCCGGATTGAAAACAGACACATAGATTCAGCAGCAACACTCGAATCAGAGAATCACAATGCCCAACATTGTTTGGTATATCATGTCCTCGGGTGGAAGCATCACGAACCTATTATCACAAGCATACCATCACCTCTACAAATCACACACACACAATGTTCAAGTACGTCGCCAAGCAACGAATGCATTTAAAGCTGTTCACGACGAAGTCCCAGCAACCTTTCAAACTTGAGTCATGGTGAAGCTTCACCACCATGTATCAGACTACTGTCCAAATTCTGTACTGCACCAAGTCTGCTCACTTAATGTGGCTTGCAAAGGGTTTGTAAGTTAGACAACACCCCCCCACATCAGCATGTAATTCTAATATTACTCACAAAGATTCCGAGGGTCAAGTCTCTGCTGAGCATGTAGGGATAACATTAGGATCAGTATGAGAAACCAGCAAAGAGATCGTTCGACATAGTGGGACTCAGAGAAGGAATCCGTGACTCAACAATTCAGGCATTCAGTTCCGTGTGAGAAGTATCATGCAGTCAATCGTTCAACAAGACGCAGAAAATGGATTGCACATGGAGCTGAGCAGGACAACTTTTAATGCACCTGATTGCATTCAGAGAGATAGTCTCCCGACTAGATCAGAAACGCTATGCGACACCACCATCATCAATGGACGGTAGGTCCTGATTCCTAAGCACCTCCTGAAAATCCGAGAGAGCCCCAATGGGCTCTAACACATCTCACATGCTAGCATTGATCCTCCAAACAGGTACTCAATAGCAAGGATGGCCTACATCATGTTAGTGAAGCGGCTATGGAGGACAAAGACTGAGACAGTAGCTGCCAACAAGATACTCCGGCATATCACTCCGCCATATAGAAGCATGCTGAAGGTCATGGTCGCCGGGATATTTATACCAATAGTTCTTTGAGAAACTATATGCCGCACACCGCCCAACAACAGGCCAAGTGAGGAATATCATAGAGTCTGCACCCCGAGTGGCAACTTTGATCTCACTTTCATATGGATTTCTAGAAAACCGGGGTTCCAGATCTTGACCAAGTACCCAGAGGAGCAAGTACAGTGGTATCTGTGTCAGCAGAATGCTCTCCTTCTTGGCGATGTTGATTTCGAAAATTTCAACTGAGGGAAAGTCATCTGTGTCGTTTTTGACATGAATGACACAGAATAGCTTGTCTTTGCAAACCACGAGGTGGGATGTGGGGGCCCATGGTATATTCACACCTCCAAGATCGGAAACCTCTCTTGTCTCCTTATCGTAAGAAACAATCCCTTGACTTGAACCTTTGTCGACAATGCAATACAACTGGTTTCTGAAGATGGTCAGAGAGCCCAACCTTACCCGATAAGTGGGATAGTTTACAGAGGGGTTTATTGGATTGTAGGGAGCCTGCCTCCATTTGCCAGTCTTGGATTCATAAACAAAAATTGAATATGGCTGATTGAGATCGTCCAATGAGAAGGCATATTCGTTGGGTAGAAAGAAAACAATGATCTCATACTCCATTGAGACTCTATCTGTTGACATCACCACTTTCTGAGTATCTTCCCACCCCGTAAGATGTGGAAGTTGCTTGACAGTCTTCAAAATAGGATTGTACACAAAGCGAGTTTTAACATATGGATTGTAGCACGAATACCTCACGCAAAAGAGCCCTCCGGCAGCTACTTCTAGAAAGGTTGACTGTGTAAGAGTCCATGCTCTTGTACATAATTCCAAATGAAGTCGTCGCTAAAAGTAAGAAACCTCCTCTTGGCATTATTTAGCACATCCCAATTATGTTCAAGAAACATGTCTCGCAAGATGAGCACATACTCTTCCGGAGATCCGTTTGAGGCTTGTACATACGTGAAAGCAGGGCTAGTCAAGTATCTGTTATAGCTCTTAGATAACGTCCTAAATCGGCACACTGATGCAATCGGAAGAAATGTGAACACGCTCTCTAGGATATTTGCAGGCAAATCGCTCCACATGCTCTCCATCTCATAGGTCACTGATTCCTCCATCTTGAAACAAATCGAATACTATCTTGAAGTAAATTGAATAAGGCTTGTTGTTTTGAAACAAACCTCTCATATATATATGAACAAATAATGAACAATTTAGGCAATTGCTATGTTTATATTATATCAAAGTATAAGTAAATACCAACAATATGATGATGTTAAGCTTAGCCATCCAAGAAAGAGAATATGAGATTGTCACCTACTATTATTTTATAACCATGGTCTATTTCTAGTTTTTTTATTTTCTATTTATGAAAAAGGTTTGATCCATTTTAGATCTTTTATTTCTTTGCCATCTTAATTTAGGTTGGTCTAGTTTTTTTTAAGTCATCAACCATCTAATTTTGGAAATATTGTAATTCTTCTTTACTTCAACTTGAGTTGCTTAATTCTGTTCTTCAAGTTTCTCAATTAGAATTGATCTATTCCAGTGCTCCAAATGTAGAAGTGTTTAATAGCTCTTTAACTCCAAGTGCACATGTTGTCAACTTAGAGTTATTTGTTTTTGGTCCATCCATCTCCAATTTGGATTTTTTTAACACCCATCATCCTCTCTTATACACTTTTACATGAAATCATAGACTATGCCCACACCATGTAAGGCCTTGCAGAGTTTAAAACTTGCATAAAACCATTATCAACAAAAACAAAAACATAAAATAAAAACAAATACATTCAAAAGTGAATTAAAATGATTAAAACATAGTTGATAAGAAACTTAGGGAATGAACACCACAATTCTAAATGGTCACAAACTAAGAAGTTAACCATCACCAATTCTAATAATTCATCCTTGACTTCTTTTACATGTTTCATAGAGACACACTTTAATTATTCACCTTAGCCTCCAAAGTTTTTATGCAAACAATATACACTTAAAAAATTTAATCAATGACCAAACCATCAAAAATCCAACAATAGTCAATGAGGTCATACAAAGACTTTATTGAAAATGATAATCAGTATTACTGACGTTAAGTGTCTTCCTTCAGAATTATTTGTAACCAATATTGATCACACTATAATGTGATTAATTTAATTCTTTGTCCTTGACAACACTTACTGTTTTCAGTTATTAATCTCTCAAGAAATAAAATAACAACAAAATCCTCTTGAGAAACAATTCATCATGACACTAATCATCTCTTAATTTTGTGACCACTAGCTTCTACAAGGGATCTCAAACAACAAGATACCAAAGAGCCCTGCAACAACTCAATAGTGTAAGACCCACAATGTGATATAGTATGTATAAGTTCAGTATTACCCATTTTTTGTTTACAATGCAATATGTCCTCCCTGAGTGGGAGGGCCCAACAAAATATGAAAGCTACACCAGAAAATTGGAAACAGTGAGTCCATTTTATATGTAAAGGTTTCTAGGCAGATCTTCTCATTGAGTACCAACACAATCTACTGACCAACCCATGTTCTTGCACACACATGCTTCAATCAACAGCCGATCAATTGGCAGTGCAGACTAATCCCAACTGTACCATGTTCATGAAAAAATTGACCTCTGGCTTTTTGCATTCCAATAGAGAATCACACATAGTGGTGTGAACATTGCCATGTTTCACACCACAGCTACTAATGCAATAGATTATGCTCACTTTGCAGATGATAATGTCCAGCTCATTAGCCAATACAAAAAAGAGAAAGGCCATGTCCATATTCCTCGTAACAGAGAATTTGGAGACTGTACATCTACAAGCGAACTGATTACGAGGTGCTAAATGAATAGTCAGAAACGGCGCATACGCCTCCATTCGGGGCTTACGCTACTCCTGTAGAAAACTCTTGATTGATAAATGAAGAGATTCATAACCAAAAGCCTAAGCAACCCACTTGTGAAAACCTAATTGAATCGAAAGGAGCTTAACCTGGTCACCAGCCTTTCGAGCTCAGCGATGCAATGAGCGATCCGAACATCTTGTCTATGGTGGAGTTCCAAACATGTGCCAGGTCGTCCCGCGCTTCTTTCCCCAAGATTGGAGGAGGAGTCTAAAAAAGCCAGGAAATTGACCGTAACTCAACACATTGCCAGCATTACATTCACACGCGAAGAGATCCAGATGATACTTCTCTTGCAGTAATCATACATTCTCAATCAGAAAGTAATAGGGTTAACTCTGCTAACCAAATCTCACCAATCTACCTAAACTCCAAACGTACATACAAAAGGAGACGAATTCCTGAAACTATCACACCCAAAACCTCGACCTCTTCACAGAAAAACTCGAGCGATCTACATTTCAAAAAAAAATCCACACAAACCCCGAAACAGAAACTGAACTAGAGATCGTAATTCCGGCACCTGAACGGCACGAGGGGGAGGAAGAGCTCCGCCGGACAGCGTCTCCGCGAGCCCTGCAGTAGACTTCCAAATCTCCCGCTGCTGGTACATGAAGACGCCCATTCCTACCAAACCCCCCATGGCGAAGCCCAGCGCCCGTTCCTGCACGAATTGGACATCCCCCAATTCAGCACGCGATCAACAAAGATGAGCAGACGAGGGCAGAGAGATCCGAGGACAAGCACTGACCTGGAAGAGGATGGAGGGGTAGAGGAGAGGCATGGTGGATGGCTCTCCACGCGAGCGTCGAGGTCGATCTTCGTCACGGCCAGCAATCGTCTCTCTGTCTCTCTGTCTCTGCTTCTCTGTTTCTGATTCTCCGTGTCTCCGAAAACAAAACCCTAGTTCGCGCTTCGGACGGACTTCGTGACGCCGCGGATAGACGCTGCCGCGCGGCCAGCCGCGGCAACTCCAGCTTTCAGGTTTCACCGTTCTCTTCAGATACGAGAGGCACCTATAACCGACCAGTTAAGAGATTTGCCACTAAGATTGGAGGTGTATAAGTTGAGGGAGATTTTTCCTTGAAGGGGAAATAGGTTTAAGGAGGAATGCAACTTTAAATGTCATGTTTACTTCAATATTTAATTTACTATGAATTTTGAAAGACATTTTTTTTGTAATACATATAACCGATATCTAGGCCCACCTAAAACCGACCACCATGACACCAAAATTTGATCACTATGCTACTACTAGAATATTCCCATACGATTCCCTTTCTACCAATCATGCTTGATACTTTATTCTAGATCACCCAAGATTTTGAACAGTAAGTGGTTGAAAATGGAGGTTGGAAATGGAGAAGTCTACTAGTTAGTTATGGGTACCTGGTTGGCTATGGGTGCCTCCACCTTAGTGCTAGGAGCGTTTTTTGGGGAGGGTTGATGAGTCCCTTATTTTTTGGTTTTTTGGTTAAATTTTTTTGATGATGTCCTCCTACAGTAATTTGGAGCCAGAGGTCCCATTTCTGAATTCAAAATTACTAAAAATGGTCTTAGGGTGGGTCCAAATTCAAAATTTCAGGGTTTTGGAAGAAAAAAGCCCATTGGGTGGCGGTGGCTCCTAAAAACGCTCGTAGTACTAAAATACGTGGATCCCGCTTTTGGCTTTACTTAGTGTAAGGTATTAAATCGGAAGTCCGGAGCTTATCCGTACCCAATATTTGGAAGGTTACCTTGGTGTTTAAATATTCGTAGGTTAAAAAAACTTGACTACTTTTGTGATTTACAGATAGCTACGAGAGAGGTGGAGAGCCCTCACATATTAGGGTAACAAATGGTCTAGAGTGTGCTTGCTTTATATATATGTATCATGGTTTAAATAATTTGATGTTCATTTAGGGGAGGCCACATTAAACATGTTTATAATCTTAAATAATAGATAGAAGTACGAGGTTTTGGATTAGAAAGATAGTCTTTAATTCTACTATTACAATGGTCTTTGGACAAAAGTTGGTAATATATATACCCATATTAGCTATCCAGAAGATTTTGGACTCAACCCAACTATGGTAATATCAGTTTCTCTCAAAACTCATTTGATAAAGGTGGATGATATTGAGATGATAATTTGACAATATTTAGGTAATACTTATGTGATATTTATGGAATACATGGATGATTTTTTAGTGTTTTCAATCAAAAATTATCCTAAGACATTCAAGTATTATTGGCTATACATCAAAATTATTTGTAACTAGCTGCCGCTTCTCCCCGTGCATTGACCCATATGTGTAATTACAAAGTATTCAAATTTGAACTTCCAATACAAAATCTTCCAAATTTTTCACAAAAAGTACACTTTGAAATCAAATGACTATACTTGGTTTTGAATGTAAATTTCACGGCATTCAATATTAACAATTTGAAATATTTTTTCCTGTTTTCTTAAGATTATGGTCAAGTTGAATGCATTATAAAATCAAATTATGAAACATGAATGCATTAATATTTGCATCCAATCCAAACACCAATATCAACCCCCCCCCCCCCCCCCCCCCCCCCCCCCCCCCCCCCCCCACCTCCCTGAATTACATGAAACCTATGACACCCATTCTTAGCTATCCTGACACTATAGTAGGTTCGTCACCTGAATATAAAAAATAAAAATAAAAACAAAAAATAAAAAAGAAAAAAATGATTCCCCTTTCAAAAAACGAATTTTCAATTTTCATTTTTCAACAAAAAAATAGTAAAATTAGGCTCAAATGGCTTGGAGAGAAGAAAATATGGCACAAACTAATTTATGGTACTTTTTTTTTCTATCTCCATAATTTTCTAATTTTCACATTTATTTCTTTGTAGAATTATTTTTGGACAAACCTGCTATGATACTAGGAGAATGACTAACCCTCACTCATACTTACTAAACTCCTCATCACATGCACTAAACCCAGTATCCACTCCCATGCACACAACGCAGAACTCCACCCACTGCACTTAACTCACTCCCTCTCTCTCTCTCTCTCTCCGAAATGGAGCTCCAATTGCAGTGTGCGATGCATTTGTGAAGTGAGTGATTTGCAGCGTATCATCAGGTCTGGCATTCGAGAGTGAGAAATCTGTGTTAAGTTGAGAGTTGCTTGTGTGCCAAGAGGAGGATTGTCTCGCTCATCACTGGCACTGGCACTGGCACTGGCACTGTTTGATTCTTCTGGCGATGGAGGATGTGGTGGCCACCTATCTGCCGCTCTGCAGGGCCATGCCCAAGCTTGAGCTTCACGCGCATCTCAATGGCTCCGTTCGTCCTGCTACTCTCTTGTATGATCGCCTTTCCAATTTTGGTGAATTCGTGAACTGGTTTGGTGGATTTTGTAGGGGTGGGGTTTTTGGGTTTGTTGGTGATGTGTGGATGGTGGGTTTGTTGCGTTGTAGGGAGTTGGCGCGTGGGCGTGGGGAGGATTGTACCGAGTTGGAAGATATACTTAAGAAAGGTGGAGGTGGTTTTGGGGTTTTTGTTTGGGTTTTTTGTTTTGGTACCATACATTGCAGGAGATTCTAAACCCTAAACCCTAAGCCTGGGTGGGTTTTCTTGTTTGTGATTTAGACAAGGTTGGTCTCAGGAAGCACTGAAATCTTTGGAGAAAGTTGTTCACATGACGACACATTTTTTATGTTTGTTTCTGGATCAAAGAGTAAATATAGTATTTGGTTCTTCATTTAATGTTTTTATTGATTCTGATGCTTGCAGAAAGGAGATCTCTTCCAGAGACATTCAAGCTGTTCGGCCTTATTCGCATTTTGACCACAGATCATCACGTCATTACTCGTATCACTCGAGAGGTGAGACGATTTTAGCTTCGAACTGGTAGTACTAAGAAACTATCACTAGGGTTGAATGTCTAACTCTTCAATATCTAAATCTGTAGGTCATTGAGGATTTCGCTGCTGAGAACACCATATATGTGGAGCTTCGCACTTCTCCTAAGGTATCATTTCATGTTTCTCTAGTTTAACAATTTATGATATATTACCTCTTTAAAGTTTTTGCCATGCGGGAGAAACAGTGATATTGTCTCTTTGTGAACTTTGAGGATGCCGTTTGCCTGCTCATCCGGAGTTCGCCTGGGTTTATCAACAGCACAGCCGAAAGGCCTGATGTGTACGGCATTTGATTTGCCTGCGGACCTTGCTTTGTGCTGGAACAGAATAATCCGGCCGTAGGAATGACAAAGCGGTCGTACATGGAAGCAGTTAAGGCAGGAATGGATCTTGCTGCTCCGTCGTCTCCTATCCATGTGCGGCTCCTTCCCAGCATTGATCGAAGGGAGACAACTGAGGCAGCAATGGATACTGTGAGCGCCTCACTTGCAGTGCTCGATTCCAATTTCCCTATACTAAGACTGATCAAAACTGATACAGGTTTAATTAAAACTGCTAAGAAACTACTGCGATGAAAAAACGTTTCACGTGCACTTGATAATGGTACATCTTTTATTCTGCAGGTGCGTCTTGCTTGTGAGTTACGGAAAGAAGGATGGGACATTGCCGGAATAGATTTATCAGGAGATCCTGCAGTTGGAGAATGGTATGAGTTTTACTTCAATCTTAAGGGATGTCTCCGAATTCTCTTGATTCTTTGAGTTATAATTTGGCTCTTGAGAATGATTTGTAACCTGCTACGTCTGCACTCTTTTCTGTTTCTTTTTCTTCAGGGCTACATTTGCTCCAGCGTTGAGGTTTGCTCGGGAACAGGGATTTCCACTAGCTCTTCATTGTGGAGAGGTTGCATATAACATTCTCTTAAATCAAATGATTTTATATTGTAATAATTTCTCTGTCGTATCTGCTGTCAAAGTTCTGTTTCGTTCCTGCAATTGGATCGATTTAGCATTCTGAATATTATGGGTTCTATACACATGGAGTGTACATTGTTTCGGGTAAAGCTAGGAATGAAGATGACAGCTTGAATTCAAATTGATATGAAAGGTAGGTGCGTAATTCTGATGAGATACGGAGCATGCTTGCAATGGGTCCAGAGCGGCTTGGTCATGTCTGCTGCTTGGACGACTATGAATGGGAGGTGCTGCTAGCATCTGATATTCCAGTAAGACTACCAACAAACTATATCACCAGTGTTTACGAACGTGTAATTCTAAAAGTACATCAGTGCACGGTATATAACAACAGTGGATAGATATATAACTTTTGATGCTGGACATGCTGTACTATGTCGTAATTATGTGATTTGGCTTGCATTACGTTGAATAAAGTGGATTCAAATACTTTCACTGACGATTTTATGAAAGATTTAGTGCAAGTTTTAATTGCTGTAAGAAATTTGTATTATTGAGCGTGCAGGTGGAGGTGTGCCTCACCTCCAACTTGGCCACACAAAGTGTGCCCTCTATTGAGAAACACCACCTAGGTATGTCTGATTCAATAGCCTTGAATCATCAAAGCTCATATTTTAGCCTGGGATTTCAGTACATTTTTCTACGGATTCTGCTTCGAAGTCTCAACTTGGGGAAGTAACAATTAATGATGGTTTGCTTGTGCAGCGGGACTTCACAAAGCCAACCATCCAATTGCCATCTGCACCGATGATACCGGCATCTTTGCCACCAGCTTGTCACGTGAACTTGCTTTGGCAGCCTCTTGCCTTGGTATGTCTCCTGCTACTTGTCAAAGTTCTTTCGCATGTGTATCTCAAATAATCTTCAATGCTATATTCAAAGGACGATGTTATAGTTTCTAGTGAGATGTTATTCATGTTGATGAGCACGATGCAATATTTATACAAGTGATAATTGTTTTATTGCAGCTGTAAAACCAGAGGAAGTAGTCGCGCTCGCCAGAAGCGCAATCGACTTCGCTTTTGCAGAGATACCAATGAAGCAGGCGCTTCGTCAGATCTTTGACACTAGAGCTCAAACCTTGGTTTTCCCTTATAGGTTTGAGACTTCTTGACTATGGTTCTCTTGACGGCAAACCTGGCTGTCGAACTCAACACCAAAGATGCCATCATTAGTTGCCAGACCATTTTGTACATTTTTGTATCAATGTACATAGTGACATTGTGCTGAGTTCATTATCTTTGATTTTAACATGAAATCCGATCTAGGAATCATCAAGTTGACCCAGGAATACCAATGAATAATTTGAGCGTGAATCTCTCTAGGTTTGTTTGTCTCCTTCTATGTGAAACTGGTATTGACAGTGTTATTCCTCAACATTGATGATCTCCTTAACACATTTAACCACAGTTACGCTGTGTGGAGTATGCAAGGGATCTTGATTAGGGTGTCTCCGACCATCTTTCAACCTTTCACTATCAATTCTCCTGTCCGTGAGGAGCCATTCCTGTCTTTGTTGCAGCCTAAGCACAGCCCTGTTAAGCATCAGGCTTCTTGTTTTTAAATGTCTGAAAAATCAATTCCAAGCAACTCTAAACCATGCTCTGCAGGCATTTTGTGGAAAAGTGGCTGACTTCGTATCAGAGATGTTGACGAATTTGTGGAGTGTTTTGCAGGCAGCGATGGAGCCGCATACGTTAAGTACCTTGGTTTGCCACACTCCGTACCGAAACAACTTTGATGGGTTAGTTAATCAAACAAGTACTCAGAAAGTAAGAAATCTATTCCTAAGCTTCCGAATCGGCTTCAACGTCAATGGTTTCTTCAGACACAAAACTATTGATCTAATCGTTTGACGAAACAATGCACACAACGTAGCGACAACAATACACAATCGTATACTTTTATTTGGATCTCCTTCAAAATTTTCACAAGAAAAATCGTATGGGTACACACCATCATGTTCATTGCAACATATGAGCTTCACTCAATTAGCGGGGTGAAACAGTCTACCACTAAAATTAAAACTGGCTAAAATTTGTAAAATTATCACAAATTTTTAATGTGCTACTAGCATAGTGTAAAAAGGGGCTTGTAAATTTGGGGGAGATTTTACAAATGTATGACATGATAAGAATTTGAGGTAGAATGATCCTAAATTACCATGGTGATGAGCATCCAACATTTCGTCAAAAATCACTACAATAGTGAGGATATGATGTGAGCCATCAAGATTCAACATAATCTTTGTTGTGTATATAGCAAACTCTAATGCACATTGGGCTTGGAGTACTTAGTTGGAGGAGCGGGGCATGAACTCTTAGGCATCCTTTTTTTTGTCTTTGTAGCATCTCTGCCATTGTTACTCGTTTCTCAAGATGTATGTCACAATTGCATTCATCAGGGTAGCATGTATCTCTTGTACTTTAACTTGTTTGGGACCAATTTTTGTTGTAGTGTACCAAAGGCTTTTGTATTCACTTGCCAACCTTTGCTAAGAAGCTAGCCAAGTCATAGGGTATTCACTCAAGTCGTTAATCTCTAAAGGACTAAGAACATTGAAACGATCATCAACGGATTTTGGATAGGTATCTCTGATTGCAATCAAAAAGAAAAAAATCTGTGGAAATTTTAAGGGTTGAAAATAACTTGTTCTTGGTGTTTAGGGGCTAAAATCTTACAGTATGTTTTGTTTCTAACTCTAAATTTTGAAAAGGGAGTTCTTTACTATATTAGCTGTAAAATCCTACGATTAAATTTATTTAAAAATATCAAAAAATTAACTTGCTTTACCAAGAAGTATCAAATGACAGTCTTGTTCTGTAGGGGTTAAGATTTTGATGGACTTACTCATCTTGTGGATTTGTCTAACAGGTGAAAAGCAGAAAGATAAACTTCTTCGCACAGTGGAGAATTGTTTTGACTGAATACACACAGTATATGTGAATCCTTGAGCAAGTGGAACATGAGGTCAACCATCAAATCCAAAGGGTGAAGCACGGATAAGATCACAACGTGCATGTTCTATGTGTGGGTGGATTCAGGTTGCAAATGGTAACGATGGTAGCAAAAGCTTCCTACCGATCTGCAACAGTCGCAGTCGGTGTGCAACTCGGTGTGCAACTGTTGCAAATCCTTTGGAATTGGCTCTCGAGCTACTATCACAAATCCTTTAGAATCAGCTCTTAAGCTGCATTCAGTGCTACATGAGCACTGTAGTCACAGAATCAATTCACAGAAGATGATGTTAGGTCAAGCCGCTCAGGCTCCATAAAGCCAAGCTTAAATATGTTCCTGATTTCAACATTGGTTGTCCTGTTGCAGTCTGGGAAGTGGCTGGTAGGTTCGAACTTTGTAGTGTATAATTTGAAGATTCTGTCGAAGTTAAGTCGAGTACCAGTCTCACAGAACATCTCCGAAGAATAGCCTTTGAATGCACTGTGTCGAATCAGGTGGAGGTATCGTATTTCAGGTCCTAGCTCGGTTTAATGAGTGTTCTGCAAGGCGTTTCGAGTTTTTTAATGTTTGTTCGCCTTTGGATTGAGATGTTGTTCACTTCCATTCAGTTGTGTGTTGCAGATGAACCACCAGCTGCACTGCACATAGTATTCATGCGATTGATATTTGATTAGTTTATAAGTGTTGGACTTTGTGGTGACTTCGTCTTTGAATTTAACCTTCTGTGTGTTCACAGTGCATGTTGCAAATCTTGTTTTGTCCGAAAACTCTACCTTCAGTGTTCACCTTCTAGAACGGGCTAGACCATGTAGTTAATCTGGACACCCTAATTGAGCTGGCCTTGTTTTTAGTTGAGTTGATTGATTCTTATATTAAACCTTATCGCCTCGGGAGTCAGAATTCGCATAGTGGGTTGCGTAGGAGACATCAACCCTGTGATTAATCTTGATGCCAGGGATTTAGTTCTAGTGTGTGTTAAGTCTTCTGACATTGACTCTTTCTGCTGCACAATTTCTTCTTCCCAAAGGGATATCAAGTTCTGAAAGCTCACAGACATTCAGCATCAAGTAGAGATGGCGGTTCAGAAAGTGTACATGACATACGACTCTCTACCAAATGTTCAATTGAACATAAGTGGTGGCATTTCAGACGAAGCTGGTACACAATTCTCTGCGTGATGGTCAATGTTATTCTTTTGTTACCACTTATATCTGCAGTTTCCTCCCAGTTTGATTGATTTGTAGTGAAAATATCGCAACACCATGTAATGTGCACCACTGAGTGTAGGGAACCTGGGCAGGCTGATGATGGTTCATTTTTAATTTCTCATGTGCTTGCGCAGGGGCCAAACTTGGAGATGTCTCAAGGAGAAGTCATTTCGAGCAGGACTTTAATTTTCGCATCGACCAAGACACTGACGAGCTTGTAATCCGAATTGCAAAGAAGCCAGGACCAGCTCGGCTTGGGTTTACAAATGTGTAAGAACCTTGCCAGAAGTCGGATCTGTTGTTGATCTTATACTCTTTTTGTAGAACAGCAAACCAGGTCGATCTCTTGTGATCACACTTCTAAACCTGGGATCACTAATTCCATTGCAATTGTCCATTGTAGAGTTATGAGAATCGAAGGGGGTCTTTCGGAGCAACCAGATGGAAGAGTAGTATTCGACGGTGGCGTCGAAAGTGGACATGGAAACGGAGTGAGCACCTTCGGTCTCTCCTTCAAAATCTCTCACGAACAAGAGGTCTTGGAGGAAGAAGAACCTGAGGAGAAAGAGGTGGCGTTCTTCGACCACTCGGAACACAAGCTTGTCCTGGCCCCTGAAAATGTCTACAAGAACTCCCCCGGCGCCTACTGCGATGCGTGCATGGAGAACCTCCAAATGGCGAAGTGGGTGTACAAATGCCCCAACGCTGGATGCAATTACTGCGTGCATGCTGCGTGTGCGCAGTTCCCACGGACGATCCGGCACCCGAGCCACCCACAGCACACCGTCAAGCTCCTCAAGCTCTCACCAACATCCGCTAGACAGTGTGATGCTTGCTACACATCCATCTCCCATGGACTGCACTATCATTGTGCAAAGTGCGACTTCGATGCGCATCCCATGTGTCCCAAGAGACCAAAAACTCCCAAGTCAGATATGGAGTGGTATCGCTCCACGCACCAAGGCATGACTCCGCAGGAATATCTGGCCCACACCAACCAATTACTAAATCTCCAATGCCAAAAACTCATGTCCTTGTGACATGACATTCAATCATCTATCTCCCCTCGGTACTTTCTTAGAGTAAACCAGAAAATACTACAAGCCTGCAGCCTCGGCCGCCATGTACTCTCCTTATTCTAACCCAAGTTGGGCTTCAACATAAAAAAAAAACTCAATGCTTCAACATGACAGATCACAACACAAATTCTGCTTCAC
Source organism: Ceratodon purpureus (assembly GCA_014871385.1). Lineage (NCBI taxonomy): Eukaryota > Viridiplantae > Streptophyta > Bryopsida > Pseudoditrichales > Ditrichaceae > Ceratodon > Ceratodon purpureus. The sequence continues at coordinate 16,239,098 of CM026423.1, read as the reverse complement.
TGATACAAACCAACATGCTCCTCAACTTTCACACTACATTTTCAGCATTAGACTGTTTGTTTTTGAAGTTCATAACTCTGCTACTCTAATCTCCTGCTTGAAAAATCATGTTTATACTAGAAGCAGAAATTGGTATAATCTTAGCATCTGGTTTGCTTGAGCAAGGTGAACGGTATGGCTCCCGAAACCGTCATTTCAATCCCATAAAGGCCGTGACTCTACCAAATGCATACAGTTGAATCTCGAAAGCCTGTAGAAAGTATATACGATGTCTGCCTTTCGGGTGTGGTGATGGTGTTGTGTATGATTGCATGATTGCATTATGTAAGTTGTTCCAGAGCATAAGTGCAGTACAACGTACTGTTTCCTTTCCCATCTCTGGCTTACTCTCTTTCCTATCTACATTGCTGTAAGCTGGTTCCACAATTTGGTTCGTTATGGTTGTCGTTGTAGAGGTCCCGAGATTTTGAACAGCATTGGGTATTTTGCATTCTGGATCGAGAGGACTGGTTGTGTAGAAGTATCGTACTTTGTGGTGTTTATGCGTATGCAGTTTTAGGGTTCACAGTGGGCGTTTACATGGTGTGGAGTTTTAGAGCTGAGACGGTGTTTTGAGGGACCGGAGTTTCGGAGTTGGGTTTGAGTGGAGCGTGAGGAAGAGTTTATGAAACTCTTGTTGCTTTGCATGCTGAGTAGCCTTGAAGCCTCTTGGAGCGGCATTGTGTGATTTGCAGTGAGTGCAGTTCACATGAGGATGGAGGAATCGGCGAGGTGGGTTATGGAGAGCATGTGGACTGATTTGCCCGCAGGTATCCTTGAGAATGTGTTTACGTTTCTTCCGATCTCGTCTGTGTGCCGGTTTAGGACGCTGTCCAAGAACTGGAACAGATTCATAAGTAGCCCTGCTTTTAGGCATGCACAACTCTCAAAAGCGTCTCCGGAAGAGTTTGTGCTCATCACTCTGCGATGGGGGAGGTTGGATGGTGGTTGGGATGTGCTCGATATGGCCAAGAGGAGGTTTCTTACTTTCAGCGATGACTTCTTGAGGAATCATGTGCAGCAGCAGGGACTTGCGCCGTTGGGCCACCAGTTCGGGAGGAACTATCTGGCCGCAGCTGCCGGAGGGCTCTTCTGCGTGCGGTATTTGTTCGATGAAGAAACCTCAGGTCTCTTTGTGTGCAACCCTGTTCTGAAGACTGTTAAGCAGCTTCCGCATCTTGCAGGGTGGGGCGAATTTTCTCAGAGAGTGGTGATGTCAACGGATAGAGTCTCGATGGAGTATGAGATCTTTGTTGTCAATATACCCGCCTATTACACAGTGGGTGCGCTCTCTGAGCCACATTCCATTCTCGTTTACGAATCCAAGACTGGCAATTGGAGGCAGGCTCCCTACAAACCAATGAGCCCGCCTGTAAACTATCCCAGTTATCAGGTATGGTGGGGCTCTTTGACCATTTTCAGAAACGAGCAGTATTGCATCGTCAACAAAGGTTCACGTGAAGGGATAGTTTCTTACAATAAGGAGACAGGAGAGGTTTCGGATCTTGCAGGTGTGGATATTCCATTGGCCCCCACATCGCACCTTGTAGTTTGCACAGACAGGCTATTCTGTGTCATTCCTGTGGAAGACGACACAGATGACTTTCCTTCAGTTGAAATTTTCGAAATCAACATCTCTACGAAGGAGAGCAATCTGCTGACAGAGATGCCACAGGACTTGCTCATCTGGGTTCTTGGTCATGATCTTGAACGCGGATTTTTTTGTGAGATGGAAAGTAAGATTAAAGTTGCCACTGGGAGTGCAGACTCTATTCTTATTTGCACTGTTGTTGGGCGGTGTGCGGCGTATAGTCTGTCAAAGAGATCGTGGTCTCAATACCCTGACGATCATAACCTTCTGGAAGCTTATTGTCAAGCTGATATGACTCGCGAGGAGCTTTACGGTAGCAGCTACTGTCTGAGTCTTTGTCCTCCATAGCCGCTTCACTGATTGATTACATTTTGAACGTCTACAGGTATGTTTTCGTTCCAAAATATCACTTACCTGATTAATACATGAATATACTCTGCACGTTACATTTGCATATACTTGTGAAATAACCATTCCCCGAGTTTTTCAATGATCAATTCAAGAATTAGCAGTTTCATTGTTGTTTCAGAATTGCTACTAGGAAGTTGACCAATGTTGCCATTACCGCGTTCTCAAACTGCACTTATTTCTATGGTCGCAGTGCTCCGGTGAGGCTCTACTATATCTTTTCTTTTCGTGGAGTAATCGACCTTGGTTGCTGTGTTCCAATCGCTCTGTATTGGAGGTAAAGTTGGATGGAGTACTTAATTCTGACACAAATTCCTGCTGTAAAAGCTGTTTTTGGCCAGACTTCAGGTGCTCGTGATCCTCGGAATCTTTGTGAGTAATATTAGAATTACATGCTCTGATGTGGAGGGTGTTAAACCCTTTGCAAGCCACATTAAGTGAGCAGACTTGGTTCAGTACAGAATTTGGACAGTAGTCTGATACATGGTGGTGAAGCTTCACCGTGACTCAAGTGTGAAAGGTTGCTGGGACTTCGTCGTGAACAGCTTTGAATGCATTCGTTGCTTGGCGACGTACTTGAACATTGTGTGTGTGTGATTTGTAGAGGTGATGGTATGCTTGTGATAATAGGTTCGTGATGCTTGCAGCTGAGGACATGATATACCAATCAATGTTGGGCATTGTGATTCGCTGATTCGAGTGTTGCTGCTGAATCTATGTGTCTGTTTTCAATCCGGCCGTGAGGCTCAGAAGAGGAATGGCTGGATAAGATTGTGCATCTGATCAACAGTTTTGGTATGACAGCAATTTTTGGTCTGTAATGGTAACCGCTTGTTGGTAAGATTTATGAAGAAAGATTCATCTTTGCCTTTGAAAGAGGTTGCCTTGAGCTGGTATTACGAGTCATTGTCTCTGTCTAGAGTAGAGTTAGAAGTGATGCTGCGATTGAGAACAGGACTTTAATTATGTTACGTGAGTGTTATGAGTGATGGGAAGAATCAAGGCTCTCAACGTTGTGAGGCGAGCCGCATTCCTGAAAGTCATGGTTTCAATCTCTGCCTTGGGGAACGCAGTCAGAGCAAGGATTCCCTACTTGGCTTGTGAGTGCCAATTCTTACAAATAAATATTGGACTTTCAAGGAGACTGATGTGGGTTAGACCTGGGTACCGATACATATACCGGGAATGGGCCTGAGTTTTCATGTTGTCATATGTTTCGTTTCTTTCTAAAACATAAGATGTCCAAAAACATCCATAAAAATGTTTGTGAAAACGATCAACCTCTTGTTATTTACATTTTTATGATGATATTGGGACAAGCTCCTTGCCTTAGTGATTCTATTCATAGACCTAGATAACCACTATTATATTACCATCGTACCTTAGTTCCGCAGATTCGTTTACACAAAGAACGCATTCCAGGCAAAGATTAAAACAGACCAAAATTCAGCTGTAACTGTCATCTTCTTCGCCAGTGCATGCTCAGTTACAACGGGTCCCCTTCGAACCCGGAGCTCCAAATATGATCATGGACGCAACACATATTCAATACTAGCCCCCTGGGAAGGCCGACAACGATTAGGACTGAAACGGCGGTACCACGGCCAATGTCTGCGACTCGAATCCCACACGGTTTGTCCATATCAGTACTACCGCCATCTCGATGATTTCCAAACGAGGATTGCGTTTTCAACCTGCCGGGTAGTAGATTTAGATGGAATATTTGAGGAATTATTTCCCTCACAAAAATTTAATTTTTTTCCAATACACAGATAACCCAAACGTGACTTCATGTTCCTAAATCGGAGTCACTAAGTAAGTGATTTCCAAATGTACAAATGGTTCCATATTTTGGACGTGACAAGAATGTCACTGAGTTTCCAGGTTGGCACTAGCAAGGCTAAGAAAAAATAGTTCTCTACATTGTGGCAAATATGGTCAGTGGAATAGCAAACCCCACAATATGTTCCCGTCACCTAGAATTACAATCTTCGCGAGCTCGTGCGAAAATTCTCCTTCTGATCTCCCGCCTCCTTGTGGTTCTCTTTCCGATCTCCTGGGCGATTGGATACTTCCTTACGCCTACCATTGGAAGTCGATGCATCAACTTCACTATTTTGCGAGCTGAAGCCTATGGCAGCCAATGTGTTATCACGTAACTTCAGAGGGCTATGAGGAGTTCGGTGAGAAGTGGGAACCATCCGGGGAGGAACAACGGACTCCCGCGATCCTTCCACTGCACTAATTACATCGTGACCCCTACTGTTTAACGAAGGTTGCGCAGCTTCCAGAGAGTTGAGACGATCTCGAACCGAAGTGTGCGTCAATCCTGCTGAGGCCCTGGTATCAACGTTCAGAGGAGTTCCAGCTGCAGGGACAGAGGTTGCCGTGGGCATTGTGCCAGCTCCAGGTCCTGACTGCTGAGGTGAGGGAGAAGGGACGGTTACTAACTGGACCAAACCTCGAGGAATTTTTCGTTTAGGTTTCAGGAGGGGACGATCCGCACGCGGCTTAGTAAGATTCTGCCAGGCAAACAGATAGAATAAGAACCGGAATAGGTATATAAATACAAACTGAAAAGAAATCAGAAAACCAAAACTATATAAAAAGTTTGAAACCGAGACACGGTGGAATCAGTAATCTCAGAAGACGAATTGGACTACCACAAATAGGCGTACACACCTTGTTTCCAATATCCGACAATGGCCGACGAGGTCTTTTTGTCCCAACTTCGCTATCTTTTCTTTGTCCGTCTTGCATCTCAACAGACTCCACTCCTCCGAAATCAGACCGCTCTTCAGGACTCACAGAACCCCGTTGGCTGTCCTTCCACGCGGAATCCAACATCGTCACTACCTTCTTCACCAACGCACGCTCGGTTTCTGGGGATGGAATAGACTGGTCTCCCTCACTTTTCGCACCCCCAATTGAGAGAATGCTTCCTGATATGGGAGGAGTACTCATCTGATCGAATACTCGCGGTGAATTAACCCGAAGACCTGCCATGGCTGTTGCCATTTCTGTTTGACCAGGTGCCAATACTGGTATTTCTTCAGTGACAAGCTCCAAACGGTTGGCACATCGACCGACTTTACACCCACACTGAGGTCCACAGAAACCACCCAAGGCTTTACATGAACACTTCTTAGTCTTGCAGCCCGACCATGGCGAGCAAGAGCAGCAGAGGCCGCTCCCATTATGCCCCGACTTAGAATCATCTTTAACCTCAACGGGCGCTCCATCGCTAAACACACTAATCCCCGCTTGTTCAGGCTCACTTGATGTTACTGTTGAGAGGGAATTGGTGCCTGACCTTCTATTGACTGGAAGGTGCTTCCGGCCACCAGAAATCACACGGGATCCCGTTATAGTCTTACGAGCAACGCGTCTTCTGCTGGCCTTATTTTCTTCCTCAGAATCCGAATCCAGATCTGAGAGGTCGGCGTCTAAATCAAAATCTGACTCCGAATCCGACAAATCCATATCGGACTCGCGGATAGATTGTCTGAAGCTAGTTGGTTCGCGCGCAGTCTGTGTAGAGGCAAAATCCTTAGTTTTATTAGGAATAGTACTCAGACAGTGCAGCAAATTCAGGGCAGTTTTAATGTGAACAGCAAATACTTGTGCACACAACTACTTTGATAGAATTATTTCTGGCTCCGTTGGAAATTTCCAGACGCAGTGTATGCTCTAAAACTTAGAAACTGCGGCAGAAATGAATCTATGAGAAAGGAACCCAGATTTCTGCCTACGGCACTGCGTTATGAATCGTTATTCCTCTTTGCGACCATTGTAGTACAAGATTGAGGTTAACATATGCAACAAGAAAAGACGAAAATAGAACATGGCAAACATGTAAAAGCAGGGTACTTCAGACTTGCCTGTCGAAGGCCGTAAGGACCATTAGCGCCAAATTCAGATTGCCGCGGAGGCTTGTCTGAAGACTTCGTAACCGGCTGTGGTTGCATCCAGTATAGATCAGCAAAAGAAATGTCAGCTAGGATCCATAAATTAAGTGGAAGAAAAAATCGGTTTTACACATCTAGCAGTCACGGTTCCTTCAACTTTCTAGTGTTAAGTGCAACAAACAATTCTCGTCTGTCAATTTTCATGTTGACACACTCCACATTCACAGTCTTGTATGATATTTCGAACTTCAGATTAAATATAATTTGGGAAGTAACCTGGCAGGCTCTTCGTACGGCGTCGGAAAGGGCGTGATTTGCTATTAGGTTCTTTCTTTCCAATTCCTGACGTTGTGCCTCAGTCTGTTTTAGCAGACCTTCGACTTCCGCCAGCTTCTCCTTCAGCTCCTTGCTTTCATCTTCGAGATCTTTGAAGCGGCACCTGCAGAATATGAATTGCACCCTTCAGCTTTGACCCGACATCTTAGAACAAGAACGGTTACTGCTCACTAGCGCAGTATAATCCTCATCTAAACTGCACACCCGAACCTTTAAATTGAACACTCAACACGAAGATAAAAATTTCTGCTTTAAAATTGCTACGAAGATAAGCGATACGATGAATACACCATATGAGGCTCTTAACGAACCTAGAATAAGATGCGACACCGAACATGAGGTGCAAGAGGGTCTTTGCATCTCCCATGGAACGCAAGTGCTGCCAGCGAGCCCGCCCACTGGAGGCTCTTTCACGTTCTTCAGCTTCCGAAAGCTGAGAAGCCATTGCCACCATATCCCTGGATGATGAGCTGAGGAGGCTCTCCAAGTATGTGATTCGGGCATGCCTGACAACGCCAACAGCATCGTGTTAGACCAATCGATTAAGAGCACATAACACGGCTAATCATTTCTGCTCAATCAATGCGCTCCAAAATGAGATCCAAGAACAACTTGTCTTATAAGGATAGAAATGCATGCTTCGCCTCAGACCACGTTGATCACATCCTCCCAGGTTATCTCAGTATATATTACATACCTTGCATTAGAATCTTCGTCAGGATCACTTGCAATCGCTAGTTTGTCTTGCTCTTGTTGCCTTAATTCCATCAGCTCCTTCGCAGTCGCTGCACGTCTAATTTTTTCGAAAAACAGGCTTATGGTAAGAATTTGTCTTGTCAGGCGTGTCATATTCCAGAATTAGAGACTGAGCAATGATTCACTTAGGACCTGGAATTGCTACATTAAGGATACTAGATAGAGTTTTCATACAAATTGAATGAAATACATACTCTTCTCTTTGTTTCTCAACGGCGGAACGAACTTCATGAACTCGCAGTGCCATTTCCAGTTCTTGTTCGAGCCAATGCTGGAGCGTTTTCTCATTGTTCTGTAAAATGGTTTTGATCAATTATGAGAACATGAGGGTGTACAAATTGCCATTTCACTACAAATGCTCAGAAGAGACATGTAATATTCAGCAAGAAATCAGCTAAGGATTAGAATTTGAACCTGTGTGGAAGGACCGCCAAGTAGTAACGTCCCTGCACAGTTTAATAGTATCGTTAGAAGAGCAAATGGGCAGAGGACGAAGGACAGCATAATACGCCAGAGCGCATCCAAGCAAGGGACAAACACTGGGTAGAAATAGACCATTAGGTGCAGTCTCCCGGGAGGACTTCCTTGCTTCTTGCAGCTCCTTCAGGCGGCGCATTGCTGTTGCAGCTTCCTCCGTCTTCCGTTGAAGTACCTGTAAAAGAGGACGACAGTCATTAACTCTAGTGGGCACCACATCTATTTTAAATAAGAAACTAAAAATCAAGAATCAACCACGACCAAGGACTGTCCGCGTGTGCAAAGGTCACATTTCGCGATTCACTTACCATTTTCTGTCTCAGGTGTAGTGCTTGTATCTTATGCAACTCGTAAACGTTACGACGCCCTTCCTTCTTCAGCTGTTAAGGTACATTTTCATTGTTGTTGTGAGTTACCGCTGCACCATTATCCAGCTAAGACGAAAAGAATATGAGAAACTAAATAAAAATTTGACATTTACTTCAGATGTGACAAAAGCTATTAACCTGAAGAACCTCTTTCTCCCTAGCTGCTTTCCACATACGGAACTGCTCAGATTCTTGCTTCATTTTCTGCTGAATTTGAACCTGTCAAGTTTACGAGGCAGGAAGGAGATCAAGTGTTAGAAGAAACGGAAATGTGTTGGAGCTGAATATGTAGGACATATCTGATAGTAATACTAAAGGATACTAATCACATCCAAGGAAACATTCGCTAACCTTTTGGGTCTTCATTCGGACGATCTCATCTTGCAAACGTTTGGCAGCCTCCTCACTGCGCTGCTTCTGACGAAGGAGCTGGGCCTGGTTCTCCTGTTTCTTTCTCAAATCTGCAATCTGGCTCGACAGTGACAGCAAAATACTCAATACTCGATAAGAAAGATCTGTACTGACTCTTACTAGTGACACGTCAGTCTGCAAAAACTTGAGCTGGGCATCGTATTACCTGAGCCTCGAGCTGAGATAATTTTTGCGTATGTTGTTCTTGCAATTTCCGTGCATTTTCGTCAGACACATTCGCAAGAGTCTCGACTTCCGTCATCAACTTGTCTCTTTCTTTCTGCCAAACAACCGATATACACGGTCAAATAAAGTACAAGAATCTCTGCAAGTACTCCAGATTTATGTTTCCTTATAAGAGAGGAGCTCAGAGTATAGTGACGTAGAATACCTCGACGTGTTTCTTCTCCTCCTCCACCTCAACCAGCTTTTTCTCAAAGTGCTGCTTTAAGACTAGTGCATCAGTGCGTACAAAACATTTCATCTCCGCCTGAAATCACGGACATACCAAGGTATAAGATAATGATATCTAGGGTTCAGGGGTTAACAAAAACTACAAAGGAGGTAGAGAAAACCGTAAAATGAATAATACAAATTACAGTACTTACAGAATTAAAACTCACACAAGAAGCTATTGGGTACAAAGTCATGTTTTAAATACAAAATTTTGGGCTGATAAAAGATAATGGTTAAACCTCTTTCTGTTCTAGCCGTTTATTGAGGTCTTGCAATTCTTTGTCCAAGTCCTCTTGAAGCGAAGTGTATTCCAACTCTTTGGCAACAAAGTCAGCCTCTACCTCTCCAGAGACTTCACCTGCAAACGATCATCCTTGGTGAGACATAAAAACATGATGACAACCACTCCAGCCGAGATGAATACCCGCTAAACACTATAATTAGCTTGAAGGCATGTCTGTTGGGCCAATTCATACAGGTGTTGAACTATTTCGACAGATATCAAGATCAGTCACCAAGTTCTCGACTATAAACATGTTAAGCAGAGGTAAACCCGCACCAGGAGACAAGACATCCCCATCAACTCCTGGAACTCGAAGAACTGCTTCAGATGCGCTGTCTCGATCAACATTAGAAGGAAGGGAATACAGTGGTCTTGAGACAGTGCCCGGGCGTGCCTTTAGTCGGTGAAGCTGTTGCACCTCAGCCTCTAGCTCCTGAATTCTGTTGACATACTCCTTGAGCAGGTCTGAGGTCTGACGTCAACCGCATGTGAGTTGCAATAACGTTAGAAACAGTTAATATTTCTAAGAAATATCGAGATAAAGAAAGCGTTACAGAATTTCCGGTAAAAATTTACCTCATTGTTTGAGTCTCTGTCCAGCTCTTCAAATGTCTTCCCAGATCGCAGTTGATCGAGCATGATCCGTAACTTATCACGCTCGACCTACATATTCAAGTCATAGATTTAGATGGAAATCAAGATCACATAGAGATGTAAATATTTAGTTCTACATAATACACAACTTACTTGGGATTCTGAAGCACTACGAGAAAGGGAGGCAATTCGCTCTTGAGCTTCATCCAGCTCCCGACGAAGGTCAAGATTGCTAGCTTCTAGCCATGAAATTTTCTGGTTGAACATCTGTGAACCACGACAGAGATGGTTTAAACACAATAGAATGCAACGTATGTGATGTGTAGCACTTGAGAAACTACAAAATGCCCGGGACTGAACTTGCAGAAGACCATTTTCCTGAATTAATGAATTCAAACAATACCTTTACAAAATCCTGGGAATTGTATTATCAGAAAGTAGTAACACAGAATTATATGGCAAGCTTACAAAGAAGTGGCATATTCTGCTGAGAATAGCGACAATATACCTGGACATCGCTACTTGACGGCCCTCCAGCTCTTGCACAGATCAGTTCGACGTGGGCCATCTCTAGTTGCTGTCTTAAACGCTGCATTTCTGCGACCATGGGATCTCGATTCACCTGATCCAAACACCAGCCGGACCTCATACCGTCATCGCTCAAAATAAATACCAAACACAGGCTACAGAAATAGAGGATAAGGTTGACCTTCAACGTTTGCTATTACTACCACTCCCTGAAGAAGCCACTTTCATTGGAAAAATGACTGGGCGGTCTCCTAATATCTCACACAATAGCGACAATCAATCTTAACTATTTTAAAGGCCTAATACTTACCGTGGGTTTGTTCTGGATGTTGCGAGCACGATTTGCGTATTTCAAGGTGTTCAATGTCTCCTCAGCATTTGAATCGGCTGGACTTACACAAGCTGCATGACACGAGGACGATAGGAATTAATAATGGGTAATGGGATCCTTCATGCCAACAAAAATAACGACTACATTGCTGTAAGGTCAGAGAAATTACCTATCATTACAGTGCTACTATTCCCTCCCAGAGAATCCTGTGAAAACAAAACCACGGTCCACAGTCAGCTTTTCGACAGACTTCTTCAACCATCGCCACATTAGAAAACGCTGATCGAAGCTGATGAGATAAATGCTTACCTGCAACAGTCTTGTGAGTTTGCTATCTCTGTAGGGGACATGGCCTCCCTCCTTCCGCTTCTTGTCATCTCCTAAAGCACTGATCACATTACCAAGTGCTAGAAGTCCCTTGTTAATGTGCACACCTGCAAAAGACGTTGAAGCATGATTTGTTAGCTTTCTATAAAAATAGAAGGGACAAAGCGGAACGAGCGCTTTCAAGCAGACAAAGTATTATATCATAATTCACAATCTCACAAGAGTCTCCGCTGATAAAAAACAACCAGCACCGACTGTGAGTAGGTAGAACGAAGGCCAGTAAATTCAAAGATTAGGATGAATCACCTTCTCTGAATCGAAGGCCATCGGCTCCAGTTCGTTTGGCCCTTTCTGATCCAGCTAGATCAACCAAATGCAGCTTCGCACACAAGTAATCCTCATTGCAATCCTCGAGGAGTGGATTACTCCCATCAGGGCCTATATCCCACTTCCGCCGCTGCTCCACCGTGATCGTAAATATAGCATGTGATCGACTGTGGAAACGACAGAACAATTCAGAACATTGTTTACTGCGCGATCGATCGCAAAATGAAAAAGCTTAAAATGCAGTGAGATAGGAAGGGCATTAACTTGGACAGGCCCCTCAGAAGGTGATGGGAATGGTTACAATCTACTGTGGACTTCACTACAGCAAGAAAACCAGGCATTCTATCAAATTCACCATGGAACTATCACTTCATGTTAATCCTGATGAGTGCAAAATCTTCTCCCTGCGTCAACCTGAACATAATCACTTCAAAGATTTACTGAATGCTGCACCTTGATTGGGAATTCATGTTGGTACTTGCAGTAGCCCTACACAACGAACCCTGTTCTAAGCAACCTGCCATTTCCTCGAGGGATTTCACGTCAGTCTCTGTTACACCTGCCAGTGTTATGCCTCCGTTTGAGGTCTCACGAATCTGAATTGGGGGTTTGCCGACGGTAGTGGTCTTCGATCCTCCTCCAAAACCAGCCTCCGTCACTGGAGGGTTAGGATCAAGCAAATCATGCACTTCCTCCTTTAGAATCTGCATATTGGAAGTCATTAGATAGCTCGTTAGTTCGATTCCACGCGAAAAGGTCGAGCGTGGGTACGCTGACAGTATTTCAGTGCCTTAATTAATTTGATGAGGTGAAGACTTAAATACAGGCCTCTACGTTCGTAGGAAGGATGTGGCGAATTAACCAGCTGGATTTGAACTTCAGAGAACTCTAGTTAATCGAGAAATTAATCAGCGAATATGCTGCACGCTGCACAACCCAACTAGCCTTTCCGCAAAGAAAAGATCTTCAGTTGAGAGAGGAACCACTAATTATCAAAACGATCAGTTGTTGAGCAACTCGCACCTCTATAAAAGACACTCTGATCTGAAAGTCCGCTTTCTTCTTCAGGGTCTCGATCTTCTTGAAGATGAAATCCATTACTTGCGGAATGACCCCATCCGTACTGCCTCCCACCGTATACCCAGTGCCCATTGTGTAGGTTTTTCCTGACCCAGTCTGTGTGGCAATAACCAGCAGCAGTCAGTAAGCTTCCAAGTGAATTGCCCTCTTACTTGATGAACGTGAGTGACCTCTCGCTTCGTAAATGTTTCCAATGCAGACGAGGACTGTCACCAAAAAGAACGAAAGGAATGTGGTGCAGAGAGATTTAAATGCTCGATGAAACAAATTGAAAGGGTTGAATTCACACCTGACCGTATGCCAACACAGTGGCATTGTACCCATGAAACAAACCCTCACAAAGCGACTTGACACATCTGTCAAAAACACCAGAGAGAGGAGCGGCTGTGCTTCCGAAAACGTAGTCGAAAGTGAATGAGTGGCTGCCGAGTTGAACCTACAGACAAAATGAGGAGCCATATTTAATCGCTCAGAACGCCATCACAAAAATTGTGAAGCAAATAAAGCTCAAAGAACTCACATCCACACAGAAAGCTCTGGTCAAGGAAGATGGCACAGAAGTCCTAGCGAACTCAAACATACTCTATTAGAAACATCACGAGGCATACATATTCGAAGTGTGAAAGAACCACACCTGTGGTTCACCGGGGACAGCAGTAATACAATCTTTACAACCCTGGGCACGCTCCAACGCAATCAGGGGCCTGATGTTCAAAGCAACTTGAACAGCTTGCAACGCTTCTTTCTCCACCAAAGAACCGCCCTCTTCCGCGGGGGCTACCCCTTCCGGGCCATTCCTATTATCCACTGCCATTGTCACTCCTAAACCACACCCTCGAACCTCCCAATTCCGAAGCTAAACACAGAAACGGCCCCCGATTCCCAAGCACATTGACCTACATGACATCGCCAGTCCCTGGCCAACATGAAGAAACAGGAACGTAACTCCTGGAAACCCCCCAAGCTCCGAAATGCTCCTCTCAACCAACGCTCCGCGAAAAAACAAAAAATCAGCAGAACAGCAAAAACGCCGGGATCAACACCACTTCATGAGTTCCGCCACAGCAAATCCCGCTCCTCCGCACAACTAACGAAAATCCTCAGCTCCTCCATGGAGCGCAAGAGCCAAGACGCGCCACCTCCAAAAACCATCCACATTCACAACCAAACAGCTGCCTCTCCCTGCCAATGCCGCTCCACCACCACCGTCCCCCTCAACACCTCCCACACAAATAGCGCCCTCTCCAAAACCACAAGCCGCAACTAATCAAACCAAATCCACTCCCCTCCACAAACAAACGCCCGGCTCTCTCCTCCACCACCTTCCACCAAACCCTCCCACACAAAACCACAACAAGGTCGGTCACGCTCCTCACGAAACCGGCTCCCCGCAGCGAGAGCGCAGCAACAGAATGACAAGCTCCTAGTCCAGAACTGTAATCCAAGTCCCTTCGAGCTCCGACTCCGCAACGATCTTCTTCCGAGGTTTTCAAACACCTCCCAAACGCGGCAACGATTTTTCTCTGAATCAGTGCCCAGGCTTTTAACTCCTCCCGTGAGGGAGAAAGAACCCCAACCCCCAAATCCCACATAATCAACCCCCACCATAGATACGTATTTCCTAAATGTAGCTTTACCCGAGATGGTGATGGTTTTGGGGTTTGGTGACGGGGTTAAGCGAGGGATGAAAGGGGAGGATGATTGTGTTCATCCTCGGGGTGATTTGAATCCCAAACGGTAAACTGAGTCGACTGGGTCGGGTTGCGGGGAACGGTCGGGGCGCGGAATGTACCCATTATGAAGATAGTGTCCGGGACGAGGACACTGGGCTCTGGAGTCTCGTGTCCGGAATATTTATTATTTTTCCTTTTGAATTTCAAATTGGTTTTTGTTTTATTTGTTGTTTTTTTAATTCCGGGTTGACATTGTTTAGCGCTTTTGTACCTTGACTCATCGGATTTTCAGTGCTTTTGAAATTGTGTTGAATTTGGTTTTTGTTTTTTTGTCTTACTGGTGTGGGAGTTGGAGAAGGGGTTGTTTCTTTGCGTTGTTGGGGGGGGGGGGGGGGGTGATGTCATGTGGGGTGATAAGTGTACTGTAGTACCATAGCGGGTTCGTCCAAAAATAATAAACGTAAAAATTAGAAAAACTTGAAGGTAGAAACACAAAAATAAAGTGATCTAGTTTTTGCAATATTTTGTTGTTTTTAAGCCATTTAAGGTCATTTTCATCGATTTTTCGCTGAAAATCAAATTTGAAAAATTCAAGTTTTTGAAAGACGAACATTATTTTTTCAAAAAGAATAAATATGCGTTTGCTAGGTGACGAACATGCTATGGTGCTACGGTATATTCTTCATCTAGTCGATATGATGTAAAATTATGGTATGAGTTTTTTTTTGAAAAATGAAAATATTGAACACTGTTGCATTGATTTGATGGCAAGTAAAAAAAAAAAAAAAAAATTGAATACAACAAGAATGTTCATTATATTTGTCATATGCCACAACCTCAGATAAGGGTCATGTTTACATGTTAGATCAAGTGCAAGTATTGCATCCTTAAAAAAAAATGTGTTACATTAGAGATGTATGGATTAAAGGCACACAATACATGGAAATGACTTTTTATTGTCGACATATTACCATTGAACACCATGTAGATACGAGCCTTTTGAATCATCTTTAGGTTCCATTCTTTTTTAAAGACTTTGATCTGTATTCATGTATAGTATTTCTGCATTGTATACTTATTTAACTGTTTAATTAGCATGACTATGACAAGAATGTTCTTTCCTTCAATTAATTGCTACATAAGTTGGAATCTATGATTTGAGATGGCATTGTAGTTCGAACATGGGAGTATATCAAAATGTGTATGAAGCATCATTATGATGTTGGCAATTTTTTCAATGGCTAGAAGATGTTCTGTGCACGTCTCCCTTACATGAAGATTTTATTAGCTGAGATCACCTCTAACCTCCAAACAAACAAAGAAAATTCATGTCAAATATAGATTATACTAAAAATTTACGAAATATTCACCTCAGATGTCTATGACAACCAAGAACCTTATACCAATTACCAATCTCAAGAATTATGTTTTAATTTAAAAATATGATAAAAATAATTAAAACCGTATAAAATCAAGTAGTAGCTACAGTTATACCCCTTCATCTTATACATCATTCAGTTTTAGAGGTTTTCAAAATTTTAAATTTGAGTAGAAAATAAATTTGTCAAACTACATTTCATCATTTTACTTCAAATCTCACCCTCCATGGAAAAACCAAACTGATTAAAAATATAATTTTGAAAGTTTTTTGCTAAATCATTCAGAAATTTAGTTTCACAAGTAGTCTACAATTTTGATGATCGGGTCCAAAATTTCTATTTTTGACCAAGTTGGTTTTTCCATGGAGGGTGAGAAATGCAAAAAAGATCATCCCGGTAGTCAAAATTGTGTTTTAGCTGTTTGTACTTAGAATTTTTTGAATACACATAGGGTATTGATGTTTTGGACATTAAGGAGGCACCAAAATTCATAAAATTATTATTTAGAGAATTCATCAATGAATATAGATAGATTTTATTTTTTATTTACAACATAGAAAAATGGATGAAAATTTGTCATTTGGATGACAGTTATGGAACTTGAAAGAATGAAATCAACCAGTTTTTGGTTGTTTAGGCATTTAGGGGTTAAATATGAATAGATGATATCAATGAATATTAGTCTCATTTGTTTGTTTTTTTCAAATCTTCCTACCATAAAAATTATTGCCAACATGATTCTACTTGGATTTTTTGGTAATAATAAAATTTATTATTTATGTAAAAAATAACATAATTTGATGAAAAACTCATTTAAATTTATGTATATGATTTATCTAACAAACATAACTTCCTGGAACCATTTTTTGTATAAAATAATCATATTAATCATTAAATGCCTATAATGATTTTAGACCAAAAATTGCATTTCAAGACTTCTTTGTATAGCAATCTATTTTTTAAAATCTCATGACATTCTTTGGCAATTTCAATTGTAGGGTTTCATAGCCAACTTATAAAAACATTCTTTCCAAAATTTTAGATGAAGAAACAAAACCAATTACGATACCATAGTGTTTAAAGTTCATAAACAAATTCTTTTAAACAAAACATGATTTGATGAAAGCTTTTAATCTTGTTTTCAATGAGTTTTCAAAAAAAAATTCTTACAATTTTAGATCGGGCAACTTCATATTCTATTAGAAAAATGACTTGAGAGTCTACCAAAAACAATTCCGAAAACAAAACCTCAATTTTCATCTTTAAAATGTACG
Source organism: Ceratodon purpureus (assembly GCA_014871385.1). Classification (NCBI taxonomy): domain Eukaryota; kingdom Viridiplantae; phylum Streptophyta; class Bryopsida; order Pseudoditrichales; family Ditrichaceae; genus Ceratodon; species Ceratodon purpureus. The sequence goes on along the minus strand of CM026423.1, from coordinate 16,222,552 downwards.
TTTATTTAAATAAGATGTAAAATATGAAAAAAAAAAAAAAAAACTATTAAAGTTCTCATAATAGTGGATAATGTCAATTTCAACAGTGAAAATGATGTAACAAGTTATCTAAAAACTTTTGCTAGTTTTGTTTTTAAAATTGTGGAAATTGAATTGAAAATGAGTTGTTAAACTTATTTTCATGAAGCATTGACCGCCCCTAGGACATGATTTCTCACATCTCTTATCTCACTTATAGAAATGGATAGACTAAAAGCTTCTTATGTAAATATGATTCTTTATAAAAGGGCTTTTGCATTACACATTGAAATCTTATCAAACAAAGTTTGAATTTTACTTAACAACCTAAATAATCTACATGCAAAATCTCAAAACTTAAGAATTGCTTTCGAGACTATGGAACTTTGCCCAAAATAGCATATAACCAATTTTAATTGCTAGTGCGTATGGGGATTAATCAGGGTTGTCACAGACGTCCGGGACGCTCGGGACGTCAGGACGTTCGCGGACGTCCGCTAGCACCCTAGGACGTCCTGTGACTTAGGAAAAAAAAATCACCCGCACAGGTTTCACCCCGGGGTGAAACCACACATTATACGTAGGAGAGGGGTTGCGGGGGGAGAAAGCGGCCGTCGGCGCGGTGGAGGGGCCGTCCCTGGCGACGGCCCCTTGCCATCCCCGCAGTGGGGGAGGCCGTCCCCGGCGACGGCCGCAAATTAAAAAAAGAAAAACCTCCGAATCTTAAAATCTTCATAACTTCTTCAAAACGTATCCAAATTGGGCTTATGAGGTGTTTTTTGGCATCTACATTTCCTGTAGATGCCAAAAAACATCTCATAAGTCCAATTTGGAGAAGTTTTGAAGAAGTTACGGGAATTTGAAGATTTCGGGGAGGTGAGGGGTCGGCCGTCGGCGGAGACGGGGGGCCCGACCCCGCGGACGGCCGTGGAGACGGCCGCGGAGACGGCCGCAGAGACGGCCCTCCGTCCGCGTGGAGGCGGGGTCTCGCAAGGCCTTCCTTCTTCTCTTGGGTTTTCTCTAGAGACGGCCTCCCTTCCCCACCTCCCCTCGTCCAACCTTGACAAAAATAATTCCATTTCTAGATACTCTAAAAACAAAATCATTACCGAATTAAAAATTTCAGACATATCCCTGAAATCATGGAAAATGTCCTAAAGATCTTGTAATCGGGATTGTGGAATCCGCCTTGATGTTGGGGTATACTTTAGATGGAGATATTAATGTCCTTCAATTGTTGGTGCTCTACTATGGTTTGCAAACATAATCTCAATGTCTAGAAGGAAGAATACATTTGTTTTGGAAATGAAATTATGGCCCATGGGCCTATAGAAGAGGGAGGTATAGAATGGGGGGTACAACTTAAAAGGTAATGAGAAGCTAATAAAAAATAATGTACTTTTATTTGAAGACATTATTTCGTTAGGTAATAAAATTAAAGGAGAACTCGACATGGATTTCTCTTACATTAATATGACAAGTTTGTATGTTTTTGGCTTTAATTTTATATGGCAAGACAAATCCTTTTTTTCATGAAAATGCTCTTTTCCTAATTATTTGCTTTCTTGGGTATTCAAAATTATGTCCAGTGTAGTTTGTATATCTCAAGGTAATTTTTTGATGTTTTTAAATACCATTATATTCTATTTAATTTCAATTAACTATTTTCCAATTATTGTCTCGTGCTCTATCTTATCCTTTAATCTTTAAAAGAAAAACTCCTTTCTAAGATGGATATTTTTATTTAGTTACTTCTTTTGCCATAATGTTATTACCATGACATGGTTTTCTCTATTTACTTCATACTCCTCATTTCTTCTTGTATGTCATTTCCACTCTTGCAATTATTATTGATATTTTTTATTTGATCTTTTATTCTAATTATCTTCTTGATTTATTATTACCTCTCATGTACTTTTTTTATTTTATATCTTTTCCCTTGATATCTATCTTCTTCATTTATCGTCATATTGTATTTTATTTCAATTGTTTTTTTTTTATTATTGTCTTGTACATAATATAATCCCCTAATCTTTTATTTATTTTTCCTTTCTTCCGATAGTTAAAAATAAAAAGATAGAATGGGAGACATATCAGAGGAATATTAAATAAATAAATAAATGATAGGAGAGGAATGGAAGGATAGGAAAATGAGAAGATAAAATGGAAGAATAATGTCAAGATAAAAAACTAAAGAGACGATAGAATGCAAAAATAGTGTAATAATAAAAAATTAAGAAGATAGAATGGAAAATAGTGTAATAATAAAAAAATAAGAAGATAGAATGGAAGGCAAATGGAAAAAGTATAAAAATAAAATATAGAATCGGAGACTAATGGAAGAATACAAAATAATTAAATACTTAAATAAATAAATAAACATATATAAATTATCCATTACTTCTTCGTATTTTTTATAGAAGCATTCTGTAGTAATACTCTATTCTTTACATAAGCTGGGATCCAGAACAATAGAATACTAAGAATGGAATATTAATATGAATGCCAATGATTTTAAAGAAATGAGTTGTTTAATCATAATAGATATTATTTTTGGCTATGAAGTATGTATTTGTATTTCCACATTTAGATGAATCCACATGTTATGTCCTTCATCTATAAAAATAATGATTTTGAATCACCTTTAAGATGGAAAAAAATTCATAAGTCTCAGAATAATAAATTGACGAGATTTGTCAAACTCTAAGCCATAGAGACTCAATGTTTGTCTAAAAGGAATGGAAGGCAAACAATGTGGCATTCACTAGCCCAAGTACTCAAATGTAACACTAGCATATCCTTCATTCCAAAAGAAAGAAACAATTCTCTTAACCCCTAAAGGACAATCTGCCACATTTGGGCTTTTTTGGAATTTGGGCATGTACCTATGAATGCAATTTATATCAGGATTTTCTGAAATTTCTATTGAAGGTGGGCCGTTCGGAGATCTTTGTGTGAATATTCTTATTTTTCAATTCCGACATCGGGATCAAAAGTTATGAAGGTTTAAGTGTCAAACGCTGCTCGTTGGGCAGCTGCTGAATTGTTCTAAGCCACTGTGAATGCAGCAAATTTTGCCCGAAACTGCCCAAAACTGCCCAAAACTGCCAAAATCTGCCCAAAGACTAAACTTTGAAATTCCACCAAAAATTGAGATTTTGATATTTTTCAAAAATAAAAATTTCTATGTATAGAGAAGGCAGTAGAGTATGTTTCAACCGTTTGGATTTTCAATCCAAATTTTTTTCATATGCTATTTTTATTGTCCAAAAACGGCCTTTGTTTGTGAATTTCAGTATACCCCCTAGCGGAAAATGATTTTTTTGGCAACTTTCCACATTTTTTTTGAATATAATTTTCTTGGAACAATTAGCTAACTCAGTCTTCTTTGACGTGCATCAAAACCCCCAAAATTCATAATGCAAAAAAATGGTTTTTTGGGCCTTCAAAACTCTGCTGTCCCTTTTTTTGCATGGAAAAAAAAATTGTTTTTCTACTTTGAACGTTACGATCTTGCAATTGGTGAAGAATGAGTGTGTGAGATTTGGTGGACATGTAGACATAGAAGTTAGCTACAAGATCTTACGGTTAGATGTTCTAAAAAAGACCCCAAGTTTGCATAATCCACCTTGCTTTGAAGAGGGGCTGTTTTGAGGCAGTTTTGATGAAAAATACCCTCAGAACTTTAGGGGTTAATGTCAACTCCCCAACCTTCAAAATTCACTCACCCTTTAAAATTAAACATCATCCTTGTCAGATGGCTAGTTTTTTTAATATTTTAATCAATTTATTTATTATTGGAACTAGAATTTGTTGTATTTAAATTTCTATCCTCTATCACTTATAATGAATTTTTTATCCACCATCTTCGACTTCTAATTCAAATTTACAATCCTCAATTCTTATTAATGTGTCCTCCAACCTCCTTCACACAATTTCAACCTCTATCTAATTTAATTTGAATTCTAATTTCTAACTGTTACCTCCTCTACAACACACCTTCCAAATCCTCTCATTCAAATTCATTTCTAAATTTCAAGTTTATTCCTTTATTTTTTTCCAATCTTCCATTCAGGAAAAAAAGGTTTGTCTTGCCATATAAAATTAAAGCCAAAAACATACAAACTTGTCATATTAATGTAAGAGAAATCCATGTCGAGTTCTCCTTTAATTTTATTACCTAACGAAATAATGTCTTCAAATAAAAGTACATTATTTTTTATTAGCTTCTCATTACCTTTTAAGTTGTACCCCCCATTCTATACCTCCCTCTTCTATAGGCCCATGGGCCATAATTTCATTTCCAAAACAAATGTATTCTTCCTTCTAGACATTGAGATTATGTTTGCAAACCATAGTAGAGCACCAACAATTGAAGGACATTAATATCTCCATCTAAAGTATACCCCAACATCAAGGCGGATTCCACAATCCCGATTACAAGATCTTTAGGACATTTTCCATGATTTCAGGGATATGTCTGAAATTTTTAATTCGGTAATGATTTTGTTTTTAGAGTATCTAGAAATGGAATTATTTTTGTCAAGGTTGGACGAGGGGAGGTGGGGAAGGGAGGCCGTCTCTAGAGAAAACCCAAGAGAAGAAGGAAGGCCTTGCGAGACCCCGCCTCCACGCGGACGGAGGGCCGTCTCCGCGGCCGTCTCCACGGCCGTCCGCGGGGTCGGGCCCCCCGTCTCCGCCGACGGCCGACCCCTCACCTCCCCGAAATCTTCAAATTCCCGTAACTTCTTCAAAACTTCTCCAAATTGGACTTATGAGATGTTTTTTGGCATCTACAGGAAATGTAGATGCCAAAAAACACCTCATAAGCCCAATTTGAATACGTTTTGAAGAAGTTATGAACATTTTCAGATTCTGGTTTTTTTTTAAAAAGTTCGCGGCCGTTTCCGCGGCCGTCCGCGCGGACAGCCGCCCAATCCAACGGCCCTCAACGGCCCTCAACGGCCGCCGAAATCAGGCGGCCACGATGCGGCCGTCGCGGTCCGATCGTGGCCGTTGGATCGGAGCGGCCGCTGAGGGGCCGACCCTGTGGCCGGCCGCGGAGACGGCCCGGGGATCGGACGGCGGACCACGGCCGCCCACATCCGACGGCCCGCGATGGCCGAAAACGGCTGTATTGTGGCCGTCGGATCGAAGGTCGGCCGTCGCTGGCGACCCCGCGGCCGTCTCCGCGGCCGTCCGCGTGATCCGACGGCGGAGATGTGGCGGCCTGGGTGGATCGGCCGTTCGGACGGTTGGAAATTTTTTTACCCACTTGCGGTCGAATTTTTTTTACCGCAACGTAATTCTGGAGCGTTGGGGACGCCACGTCCGGGACGGAGGACGTTCGGGTTGGACGTCTATTTAAACAACTCTGGGATTAAGCAATATCTCAACTTTGAAAAGGCTATTGATTGTTTGACAAACATTTGGAATTTTAGGCAAGTTCGTGCTATAACAATTTTGAATACGCCTTTAAGGCAATGCCTTCGCTAACTGCATTATGTCTAGATTCTAAGGCTGCAACCATAACATTAAAGTGATTTATTGAAACTTTTTGAGAACGTAGAAAAAAGAAAGAAAAAAAAAAAACAAAAAAAAAAAAAACAAAACTTTGTGCAAATATATGTTTCTTTTCTCTAAGCCTCTAAAAAAGTTATGATCCATAAAACCATTTTCTTTAATTTTGGGTAAACCGAAGAAAACTCTTCATCTCTATAACCTTTGAGATTTTCTATAAATGAATTTATTGAAAAGTTGTTTTTATTTTGCCAAAATCTAATTACAGTTAAAAAATATCTATTTTACAAAATTAGTTGCATAATAACTTTTCATTGAATTCTTCATAGACAACAACTTTGTTACTCAAAGTAGCGATTTTTAATGCAATTCATAGAAATTGGCTTTAAACCCTAAAGTTTTGAGGGAATTTTTCTTCAAAACTGCCTCAAAACAGCCCCTCTTCAAAGCAAGGTGGATTATGCAAACTTGGGGTCTTTTTTAGTACATCTAACCGTAAGATCTTGTAGCTAACTTGTATTTCTACATGTCCACATAATCTCACGCACTCATTCGTCATCAATTGCAAGATCGTAACATTCAAAGTTGAAAACAAGTTTTTTTTCCTAGCGAAAAAAGGGGACAACAGAGTTTTGAAGGCCCCAAAAACCATATTTAAAAGTAGATTTGGGATGAGTCTCCATATTCTTGTTCCTAAGTGAGTAAGGTACATGTCCAGAAAATATCATATTCAAAAACGTTGTGGAAGGTTGCCAAAAAAATCATTTTCCGCTAGGGGGTGTGCTGAAATTCAAAAACAAAGGCCGTTTTTTGACAATAAAATTAGCATATGAAAAGTTCTTGGATTGAAAATCCGAACAGTGGGAACATGCTCTACTGCCTTATCTATAAATGTAAATTTTTATTTTTGAAAAATATCAAAATCTCGATTTTTGGTGGAATTTCAAAGTTTCGTCTTTGGGCAGATTTTGGCAATTTTGGGCAGTTTTGGGCAGAATTTGCTGCATTCACAATGGCTGAGAGCTTGCTCGAAGTTTGGCTGAATGCAACTTTTGACACTCAAAACCCCGTAACTTTATTTCAGTATGTTCAAAAAAAAATAAAAAATTCTACACAAACCTCTTCAAAATGCCTACCTACATTATTTTTTTCAAAGATTTACAAATTAAATTGGAATTCTAGGAACCTGCCCAAATTTTTAAAAAGCCCATTCTAGGACAATTGTCCTTTAGGGGTTAAAAATCCACTAAAAGTAAAAATTTTACTTTTTTGAAATTGAAACTTGGTATGCTTGAGTGGGATTGGCTAAGAATTGAGTGATAATTTTGCAAGATAACATGGACGAATTTTATTGTATGTTATTTACAAATATTTGAACGGCTCAGAAAGGCATTATGTGTTTTTCTTGTGGCGACTGTACATATTCACAGGAAACAAAGTTTCGTGTGTCAATGGTGCCTCGAAATTCTAATTTCGCTGGTTAACATAACAAGATTAGAAATCCAGACTTTCGGCAACTTATTTGAACCAGGCCGCGTGCAACTCGTCTTTTTCTCTATTTAGTGTCCCCAACGTACATAATATATTACAATAATTACTAGGTGAATTTGGTAGTTACGTGCTAAACAGAGGAGAGTCCAGATCGGATAGTACGCCTATGAGATCAAACTCAACTATGAGCCCTTAAAAAATTCGGGAACACTATGTTTCTAGAAATTTCGAAATTTTAATACGGTATTTGAGAGCAACCACCCTGAGTGATGACTGATGTTAGTGAGTAATATTTAGTCAAAATGGGTTAATCAAAATAAGCTATGCAAGTGATGGGAGTCAGGAGTCAGGACCTGATTATGAGAAATGCAAAACTACAAACTCAAAGGCCAAAGTACTCAAATTTGGAGCCATTCCTCCAGAAAGTATATCAATGATCCCTATCAAGTGGATGTTGTTATCCAGCAACATAGAGTCTTATCAAGTTAATGATTTAAAAACTACCATGCTTGGTTGAAACATAAAGTTGTATTTAAACCGCAGTGAAATTTCTACCCCAATGTCTACTATTACGAAAATCATAGAATGAATTCTAGAGGTATGCTTCGGAAAATCTACAGGTTATATACTCTGGCCGATTCCGGTCATGTTGGCATCATCTTGGTTCCAGTGATGATGTAACTTAGGAGTCTTTGAAGTTTGGAACACCAGGAAGCCAGATTTCAATGTAGGTGCCACCTCCATCAGGTAGACCGTTCTGTACACGAGGAGATAGCACCCGGAGAACACCTCCCAATTGTCGTTCAACAATATTCTGAACAAACTGAATATCTTCTCCTAAAACCCCGTGGAGATCTGTGCCCCTCCATGTAGGAACTGAACCACAGTCCTGGGTATACAGAAACCATATTTTTGTCAGAAACCTTAGTGCGAAGAGAAAAGCGTGAAGAGAAATGGAAGTCATCTGATCGCTGGAAGATCGAAAATACTCGGAGGACACCTAGGGGCTTTGCCTGCAGAATCATGTGATTTGTACCACTCCACATTTCTTATTCACTTACTAGACATTGACGGAATTTGAAACTAATCAAGTCTTTACAATTTACCAGTACCTTAGTAACAGGAACACGAAAGAGCTTAACGTAGAAACACAAGCGTTTCGCAACAGTATTGGTCTATTAAGTTTTCCTTAGTTCAAACCAAATGACTATTTAAGCCTTTATTCCTAAACTGGTCAAATTTGAAGCTTACCGTAGTATTGGATCCATTATCCTCAATGATTATAAGGACTCCACCACAAGGTGCCCTCATTGCGTTTGCCCTTACATACCCTCCCTTGGGTGTATGCTGGAGAGCAATCTCAAGAAGGTGGCTGCAAGCTCGATGAAGGCCGGCAGAGTTTACGGCTGCATGTAGTGGAGAACATGATGTAATCTGTAGATTCTGCCCCCTTTGGTTTGCTAGGCCATTTGCAGCTTGTCCGAGCTGTTTCAGTACCTTAGCTACATCACATGGTCTACAATCAAAAGAATTTCAAAGACCAACCAGATGGCAAGAACGAAGAAGCTAAACGGGAGAAATTCAGCCCAACAACGATCTGATCATTAAGATTATCTCCTGTAATGGCACGCAAAATCACGAAAATACAATGATCAAAGTGAAGGCTCTTAACCCATGATGAATTGCTGGCGCTCACCTTGTCATATCATAATCGGGAACTGGAGCAAGTGTCAAAGGCGGCATTGGGGCTTCAAGATCTCGACCCTCTGAGTAAGCAGCTGGCAACGATCCTTGTCTTCTAATATTATCATTTTTGTTTCCACGACCACCGGTATGCAAACGCCTCCTCTCATTAGCCAAGTTCGGCTCTGGTAACTCTTCTGAATTTCCTTCTTCCCAATCTTGAGTCGACTGTATTAAATTAGGACCACTCTGCACATAGATGGAGATGGAGTCAGCAACTCTCCAGATGACAGCTGATCTCTCTCATTCAAAAATCCTAAAGAGGACTACACGTTTAAACTATATAAAAATCTTCAACAAGCCTTCAAACAGAAAGAAAGCCTTTCTTTTACTCAGGATTTGTTGAGGGATAGCTTCGAGTTACGGCATCAACCTGAGTCACATTTTCAAGCTGTTGGAGCACATCTTTCATGCGAGCACCTTGTACCAGAATGTCTTCAATGAAATCACGAGGAATCTGCAAATCTCCAACTTCAGAATGAGACACCGCTTAAGAAAGACAGTATCATAATTGGAACAATATATGGATTGAGTATAGGTATAGATTGAAACCTCGCCTCGTTTGAACTGTGGAAGCATAAGTTGGCTCAATGTTCTTATTGCCTGCAAAGGTCCTTGTGCCTGTGACACACAATCCAATCGACCAGAATGAAGGCGACGATAAGAACAGCTTAGATTGCCATAACAACAGCAATAAGTAGTGAGATTCACAATGCAAAGCAGTTGCACATTGAACACAGAATAATTATACAGCTAGGGACTCGAAGGGTTTAATGGGGTTTACTTGCTCTAAGAGACCTTCGATTTGATCGCTTTTTTGTATGTTCGATTTTTGTAAAAGAAGTGCCCGCTGTCAAGGCAAAATATACACGTATCCAACGGTGTTACAAAATAGACAGTAATACTATTAATCAAGCAAGAGTTTCTTCCGTCTCCAAAGAAATCTCGTAAATGGTCGGACAAAAACCTCTATGGAGGTAATAATAATGGTTCCATTGTAATATGATCGTGTTCTGTGCGAATCGCCAAAAGCAAGAACAAGGCCTCCGGCGATGATTTAGAATTACCTGGTCCACAACGCAAGCAAGAGCCAAGGTTCGTGCAATTTTCGGAAGCTCTGTCAACTGCTGTTTGCTTAATATAAGAGTAGCAGCTGGCGTCTGCGTCCCTTTCTTAGGGGGCCATACAGGTTTTACAGGTCTAAGCTTTGCTGTCTTCGGGCTCATAGAAACACCTTCCACAACTACGAATCCTATTAGAAACAAGTCTTTCACCATAGGAAGTATGATTGCCGAGCCGTTCGCCACCTCCACAACCTGTGAGTACTCACCACCGAAAATTGCCAGTTAGAATCTCCCCAGGTGCGTGGAGTCTCAACGGACATTCTACGCAAAATGATCACTATTTTGCAATTGTGATTTCTGTGTGCAGTGTGCTAAGCTTATATAACGTGACACACCTCTTGTTTTATGAGCTCTGCCTCGTCCAGGGAGATAGGAACAACAGTATCCGACTGCTTGAGCACCAGCTCCTCTTCATCCTGGCTTGGGTAAACCGCCATACAATGAAACTCCAATTGCCCAGTACTGTAACTTTCTGCTGGCCTAATATATACCTGCAATTCGATGTTCGCGTGAGATGCACATACTCTTAGACATGGGCAAAGCGGCAAATGTTTCTCATGCTCGAAATGTAGAGAAATTCAAGAGATAACTAATTAAATTATAATTCAGAAAGTGCGGCGTCCAATTTGTTCAGAACTGGAAAAATTAAGAGGTGGAGCTTTTGATGCACGTATTGGAACTACAACCATCCAGTCAAATTCGCTCAGCGATAACTCGGGAACTTCAAACTAAAATGAATCGTGGCATAATTGACAACTAATTTTCAAAAAATAGGTTAAATATCCACAAATTGATCTACTTATTGATTTTTGGAAAATTAACTAGAAACGAGTAGACGCTAAAATTTGCGCGACGTATGATACGGAATGAACAGAGGGAGTGTCGCAATGTACCGTAAACCGAGCAGAGGAACCGACAATCTCCTTGCCCAATCCTAGCTGCTCAGTGCAAAGCGCAATAAACTCCGCACTGGCAGTCGTGTAAGCCTGTTTGGAATCATCCGATTTCCTCAGAGCCGTGAATCCCGTTCCAATTGCATCCGCAATGGCTAATGCAGAGGACGGCAGCTCCAATGGCTTTGCTACAACCTTCTCATTCACGCTCTCATCAGAAACCGGTCGAATAGCGCACAAGTCACCACTATCCGAGTACGCTACCCGCGCCGGAGGCTGCCCTTGGAAACACTGAACACCAAGCGCATACTTCTTCGCCTTCGCGCACGCCTTCACACAACACACAGAATTCCGACCCTTCGACACATTCACGCTCGACCCGAGCGCTGCCTGCGACAGCTGATAGTACAACAACAGAGAGCTCGACGTCGCGGCCGCCATAACTACACTTCAGAAGCTTGCATGGCATGCCAATTCCAAAACTCCTCCTCTCCCTCCTCCAAACCGAAACAAAAAATCCGAAAGAACACTTCCAATGAATTCCACGCCTAGAAAAATAAACGCCAAATGGCGAACACTGCAACAACCATGCTCCTCCACCCTCTCTCCACCAAAACCTAAATACCCTCACTCCCCACTCCTCCTCCCCCGCGTCGTCACAGCTTCATTCCAAACGACAACCTACTAAAACCTTCACACAATCCACACCAGCCAAAATCCAAAGCAATCTCCCAATCAACCTCAACACCCGTAACAGCAACAACTATACTACACTACACAGATACGACTAAACCTCCTCCTCTCATGCCTCCCCGAATTCTCTCAACCAAACCCTAAGCAGCAGAAGTGAACTTCGTTGATACGCCATGGCAGAAGATGAGAGAAGATTCTTCGAGCTCAAATTCGCTCCCCGAGCCCCAGAGGCGCATGCGGCATTGAATTGGCGAGCACAATCTAGAGAAACACCAGCACTGGCTGCGAGCTTGCTGCTGTTGTGAGATTGTTTGGTCTGTCACCTCTCGTCGGTTCCTCGCCTGTTGCTCTTGTGCCAATCACAAATAAAGCTTCTTCATCGCCGGTTTGAGGACGACGACCTAAACCCGTTACTGCACCCAGAGCCGATGAAATTTACACTATTCCTAGATTTGGAGTTGTAGATTTGTGATTTCTACAGATAATGTTGGTATTGTGATTTTCGAGGTGCAGTCTCTTTCCTGGATGAAACCGAGATGATATTCGTCGCCATCATCTTCGCGTTCAACCAGTGAGAGCACTAGTGGAAAACAGATGTACGTACACCGAAGGAGTACACCGAAAATGTGACCTCGGTGTTCATCTCATGCGTCAGAAATCACCTGATTGGCTGGGCCTCGAGATTAGAAAAGTCGGGCACTGAACAGTGTTCATCAGTGGAGCCTACTCGTCAGCGTAGGCTTAGTTTACACTTATTTTCGAAACATTTGGGGCTTCGAATGAAATAGTGACACGGGTCCGCCTCGGAATAGGACATCGTTGTTACTTCTGCGTGGGTTTACTATGACTGTTGCGTGTTTTGCCTAGATGTTAGAATCGAAATGCTGCTTTCCATTTCATCCATTTTTGTTGCGCACATCTGTACAGATTTACCTCGGGATACGGAGTTACACACAACGTGTGTTCCAGCAGGGGTTTCACACGGGTCAGATGAGACGTCCGGGTTTGATCAGGATATCAATACTCAATCGAGTCTGTACAGTGGTTCTACAGGAGATCCGCGTGCACACATATTCAGCACTTCATCGAACGGAGGAAAGCCGGTAATATGGTTATTCCACATGCAGAATACATCAAACTTTGATTAACAAAAGAGTGCAAGAAACTTGAGTTGCTGGAAATTGTAACGTTACCAAAAATTCGGACTAGTTACCAAGGTCTGAAAGCAATCGCTAAGTCCTAATAGCCAGATCTAAATAAGTTCTCTACGTTGTGGAGACTGGAGTTCCGCACTGCTGGTGATACGCTAACCTGCATATAAAACGGGGACTATACTTCTGCATTGTGGCGGAGAATTAAGTGACTAGTAATCCCTAGTGGATGGAGGCATATGTGTAAGCAAGATTCTACGTAAACTCTTTAGCCTATGCCCCGAGTCATTTCTGCTAGTCACTCCTGCAAATGTCTTTCACAAATGTTGCCAATGCAGACATCTGAAAGACTTCAGCTTCAATCTCAGCCACGTTTGCTGCTTTGGTGTCTTCGGCAGCCTTCAAGTCGTCTTTGGCGCGGTCCACAAGCACAGCCTGTCTTTTTACCTTGAACTCCCAGCGGGATAGGGATCGGTGAGACGACTCAACGTTATCGTACCAGGATTTGACCAGGGTTTCGTATGGGTTGGCAATAGGTTTCTTCGTCGAAACATGCTCTACTCCAGTCGTGTCCTTTTTCTTCTCAGAGAGAAACATCTCGTGTGCACGCTTGTGTTCCTCCACTGCTCGGTCCAGGATGTCAGTCTTCTCCATAACTTTGCGAGAGAGGAACTTCAGGTGGTCACGCTCTTGCATTAGGCGCGTTGTGGCTCGTTCAAATTCTCGCCCAACGTCGTGAGACTCAGCCCGGAGACGCATGCGCTCAGAGTCGATTAACTTCAGGATACCGGGACGAAGCTTGATGAAGCCGGCGATGGCGGTCTTGGACAAGGTTGGGATGAAGCGTGGATTACGTCGGTGGATATCATCAACAAATGGTGTTGGAGTTGGTCCAGACACGTGTTCAACCTTGGCTTCGGTCTGCTCTACTGTGACTACGATTGGTACCGCGACTGGTGACGAAGGCGAGGGTCGGTGGAGGTGCTGCACTTCTTCATCAATCTGCGAGAGGAGTATAAGTAACACGCCCAGACAACTCATAGTAGATGTACAAAGTCAACCCACGCCAGACTAACGAAGTGACGAGCGCTCTATAAAACAAATTACCATCACACAAGAGCTAGGGCACCCACCGGATTTGCGGGCGCTGGCACTACCTTCGGAAGCGGAGCGAGGGGTTCTTCTAGCGTCTTGAATTCCGGCAGAACCCGGGGAATTTTTGAATGGGACTGATGAGGGTGAGTGATTTTATAGGCAAACTCGGCCCAGTCAATCTCCATACCCAACACCTCTGCCACTACCCCGCGCGCGAAATGAAATGCGGCATGATGCCACTCGCAGGCCAATTGACCTGGAGGACACGCTTGAATAGTTCTCGGACGTACTCTTCGTAACGGAGATCGCCATGGTTTTCGAAGATGTATCCTGCCCCATTCTTCGGCCCTAGGAAATCAGCCATGTCGACTCGCGATGGCAGCAATTCGGTCGGCGATACCATTGGAACAAGTCCTGCATTGTTGAGGCACATGTACTCCACAAACCATGGAATTGACGCAAGAAAGTCTCTTTGCTGAGCCATATCTCTGGTGCTACAAGCACTTCGCCGGGAAACACGAGCACACAGTAAGTTGCAGGCAAAACGCGGAAATGCAAGGAAGGAGTTGTGTGGAGCCAGTAAAAGAGATAGAGTGCGCACCAATGTGGGTAGTCTTGAAGAAGGAGAAACGCCGGGCTGGACTCTGCAGTAGACATGAAGTATTGGAAATTAGGTTTGTGTGGCGAAGGGGACGGGGTTGTAATATCACAGCCGCCCTTGATTCGATGGTTGCGGATCCGATCTTCATGATTAAGAATCCCTCGAGATACACAATGGTAGAAATATAATTGCGCCAGGTTAGTGAAGTGTCTCGTCGGAAGTGACATTTAGACGAGCATACAGGGCTGAAACTATCAGCCCCGATGGGCGTCTGCATGAGGAGACTGGCCCTGCATGGGGCGGGGATCAGTGACCGTGGCATGCGGACAAAGGGTAACCTTCACAGAACAGGCTTCGGTTTCCGCGGATGACGGGGATGGGCTAAGACCGGGGTTTCTTGGTCATAGGGGCAGAGCCAGGCTCTTCATCCTGTGATCGCGACGGTAGGGGGGGGGGGGTCCTGGCATAGTACCTATACTGATATGTCTCACGTAGGCAAACGGTTAGAACAGAGCACGAGAGATATTGCCCGCAATCAACATTAGGAAAAAATCATTGCTAATTGAATAGATAAATCAGGGTCAATGCTCATCCACTTACCAACGATGTATAGAAAAGCCGACTATGTTGAATTCGGTCCATGAGTTGGCATTTATGCAAGTCTGGCACATTCTGGACTTGCTCGCTGTCTTTCTATTGACGAAACGTGAATACACAGTTATATGATGAGAGATTAATGAGAAGCACTCGGTGGGATTATGATCAAGAGTGTAAACGTATTGCGATCAAAAAGAGAGAACGGTATACTTCGGATGACGAACAGCATGGGGGGTTCACATTCGGTAGACGCTCACCTGATCCAACGAACTTAGATAAAATCTTCTCAGATTTTAGAACTGTATGCAAGTGAAATGTTGTCTATGTTTATCAGCATCTCGTGTTCCTGGACGTCCAGAGTCTGCCATATCTCGAAAACCATGTGCGATCATCTGAACTCCACATGCGCAGGGCCAAAATGACAGAGATTTTAATAGAGTTACAGAAAGGAAGACATATCCGGATTAAATCAGCGAATGCGAGGAAGGAAACAAAGAATTCGCAGAAGAGTTGTAGAGAGTAACGAAAATTACGGTGCAATGACACGTCCCATTCATGCTTGAGGTAAGGGAATAAACCGCCATGAATTGGGCCAAAAATTTGGTGAGGATAGGCCATGGATTGGAGCGGTTCAAGGAGGCTTCGTTTTGAACAAGGAATGCTACAGATGAGTCCTGATAGAGTTGCTACGGTAGTCACAGACCATGCAGAGTGCAGATACTGTCACTCGACGTATACTATCTCGAATTCGTCTTCAAATTGAGTATCATCTAAGTGGCGTTTGTCGGATGCGTCTTCCATCTGCGCCGCTGCTGTATTGTACTGATCGATGGGAACTTCTTCGTCTTGGACATCGCGACGCAGGTCTTCCTCGCCAACTTTAGTTGTGGAACCGGGACGAGTATTGGATGCGCATGTCCCTGGGCGCTAAACTCAACCTGCTCTCGGTCAGTGCCAATGCGTCTAGCCCGCGGGTCGTGTCTCAAAACAACCTTCCACTCAGGACTTCTTGAATCGTCCATGAAGAAAACTTGCGTAATTGAAGCAGGGTAGACATAAAGATTTTGATTTTCGGCATCTCTAGCATTGAAAAGCACCGTCCAGAACCCGTATTGGTCGCGTTTAATTACCGCTCTCCCCTGATCCCGAGACTTGATCCATGAGCCTTCGAGTAGCACGCAGCTGATCTCCCCATAACAGACTAAGATTATATCCCGCAGGATCCCAACGTCGATGGAGGAGCTATCTTGATCTGGTGGAATAGCCGCAATCCCACTATCGAAGGTAACATAGTCTGTACCTGTCTCCTGACTTGTTACAAGATGAGCCCCGAAGGCCCACATGGCGTCATAGCTTGTCACATGCTCGCTTGGCATACACGATAGACATTCCAGTTCAGAAGATATTGGGAAGCCTTCTTCTTTCAGGATGCGAACATGGTTGTACAGCCAACGGGCAAATTTCGGAAACGGCTCTGCAAGATGATTTGGGAGTGGAACAGCGCTACCGCGATTCGAAGCTCTGGAATTAGCTCGAGAGTTTAATAGGAGCTGTCGCTGATCCGTCCACTCGCTACACAGTGACATGAAGACGGAAATTAGATGGTATAGTTTCGGCATGAACGGTACCTGATACAGACACAGAGTTCAATAGAGAGCAAAAAATTCATAAGTCTGAGTAGTCATACCTTAGTAATTCAGACGTGTGTACAGAATGTTTGATTACATAGTTGTGGGCATCGACCAAAGCTGTATACGACAGTCTCTTTGGCACTCCTTTACCCAGCAGCAGTTCGCTTGAGTCTTGCATCTCTTCCTCGGGATCCCATATGCGGCGTCTAGTATGAGGATTTAACGAAAAATACTCACTGCAAAAACCGAGTGATTCCTCTATCATGTAGCCGGAGGCCATGCCTGCCTCCGGCTTTGATTTATCTCTAACGAAACTGCAGAGTACACCCAAATATCTCTCGATACAGTAACACCAGCGCGAGTGTACTGGACCACATATTTCTAGTTCGTCAACCAGATGAATGACTAAATGTGTCATTATGTCAAAGAATCCAGGTGGGAAGTGAATTTCAAGTAAGCATAGTGTCTCTGCTGCATAGACTCGGAGAGCAGGAATGGAGTCCACTCTAATAGTCTTCGCACATATTCTCTGGAACAAGTTTCACACTCGTATTATAGTTTCTCGCACTCCTCGGCTGAGCAGGTCTCAAACAGCAGCTGGTAGAACTTGTTGAATTAAAACATGATGGTGGTGGCTTTTAAGCCCGGCCAATCTACTCTCGCCCAAATGTTTTGTCAGTGTAGAAGTATAACCTGTTGGTACCTTCGTGGTCGAAACAAGGCGCAAGAACTCATTCCGCTCACGGTCAGTGAAGACGTACGGAGCTCGGGGCTTGGTGTAGTTACCGACTGGGCCAGGCTGTAGGTGCAGGTGCGCCATTTTATTCACCTCCTGCATATCCTGTCGAGTGGCAATAGAGTCCTTCTCTCCGAAAAGGTGTCGTAAAATATTATCCGACACATTTCGTTCTATGTGCATTATGTCCAAGGTATTCCTCACGGGTAGTTCCTGACACGAGCCAACATGAGTTCAAGTTAGAAAATCAAGAACATATCACCTAGGAAGAAGCTTGATCAAACCAATTTCACACAAACTTAATGAACAGACGTGACTCAACATGTTGAAGCTAAAATCCGAGCTGGATCTAGAATTGAAATGAACTTCAAATTACATATCTGAAAATTATGTGATGACTCAGACATTGCCCGCACTGATTACGAGATTGTGGATTGTCAAAGCGCCCTACTCCTGGCGAGAAATATGAGAACTGACTATGTAATTGCACTTAAAAAATGGAAAGTCAGTGCTGTGGGAAATTAAACGGGGACCATGGGAAGCTAGGCTGCACACGTAAAAGTCACAACAGGAGAAACATCACGACTCAATGTGGTGTAGAAGTGTAGTAGCCGAGTACCACAGAGGACTGCCTAAGAGTGCAGAAATAGCTGCAACTCAATTTCAGAGACCTTATTTGGATCCATCACAAAACTGAGCAGTGCAACCGGATGTTTTGATTCATGGAATCCTACCAAGCTGGGCCAGACTAACAATCAGTTCTTGGTTTCCAGGTGTTAGACGATCTAAACAGATAAATCGAAAAAAACACAAGGTCTTCATTAGCAACAATGTATCAGCACTAAGGGTCAGAAACAAAGAAGGTCGTAGTCTCATACGGATTAAGGGTCAGAGCACTGGGGAAATGAGAGCAAGCGGATCATAAATCTAACAGATGTGGAAGTTTTCATTGACTGTATACGGGGAAAAAAAAAACTATAAACTAACACACATATAAATTACATGGTAACTGACCAAAAAGAGAGAACGGTAAACTATAAGCTAACACACATATCACAGCAGAAAGCAATTTATGTAGACCAATCAGGGGAATTCAGTAGGCATGGTTTTCTAGATCCAAAACTTCCAGTACGGGAGTTTAAAAAGCGTGGACACCCTCTTGATACCAAACCTGCGCACTGGGTCCTCAGCCGGTTGACCGCCACCTCGCTGTACAAAAGACTCCCTCAAATAGCTCCATCTTAAAATGTCGGCTGCTCTGACTCTCTTAGGAGGACCGTTGAACTCTGGTCTACCATTGAAATCTCGCAGGTTACGACGCCATGGATGATCGAGTCGAAGCCATCTACGATGCTGATCATCATAGACATTCTTGTGCAGCGCCCTTGACCGACATGAGATCGTGTTTTCAGCGCATATTGGGCATCCACGGTAACCTTTAGTTACACAGCCAGCCACTATTCCATAGGCTGGAAAATCATGGATGGTCCAGAGTAGAATAGCCTTCATGTTGAACTCCCGTGAGCCATTGTACACGCTAGCATCATCTGTTCTCACTCCCTCGTTCTACAGAAGCTGCAATTCTTCGAGCAAGGGCTAGAGATATGTATCAAAGTTATCTCTTGTTACACTCTTCTTACCTGGAATTATGAGACTAAGCATGACAAAGTGTCGCTTTGTTGTCATCCACGGTGGAAGATTATAATTCATCAAAAGTACTGGCCAAGTACTCCAAGTAGATCGCTTGACCGAGAACGGATTCACTCCATCCGTGGCTAACCCCAACCTGAGATTCCTCTCTTCGTGTGCGAATTCTTCATTACATCGGTCATTGACAAACTTCCATTGGAAACTGTCAGCAGCATGTCTCATAACACCCGGTTCACTCATATTTCTAGTATGCCATGTCATGTACGAGGCCTGTAAAGGAGTGCTAAACATTCTGCGCAATTGGGGTATTAAGGGGAAATGGCGAAGTACCTTAACTGGAACCTTGGATTTCCCCACCTGTTTAAATCTCTGAGCACCACAATTGGGAGACTCCTGCAGGTCCTTGTAAGTATCTCCTCGGAACAAGATGCAAGCCTTTGGACCCAGGCACACGTGGATAGTGTCGTAGGCCAACCCAAGTTGCTTGAGTGTTTTCGAAGCATGGTACTCTGAAGTGGGTAAGGAATTAACAGAAGGGAGGATACTCTTCGATAATATACCGAAGAGCTCGTTAATTAAAACATTTGAAGCTCCGTGTCTGTAGAGAGAGTTTAGGAGGATTAAAGTAGTGCCGAGTGAGGTTAGAGAAGCCCCTGCGTACAGCGGTGTTGTGGCGCTGGCCTCCAAAATTTCACGCTGGGAACGTGGTGGTGTGTCCATGGCCTCTAAATCGTCGTCCGGTCTATCAACATAAAAATGGTCCTGATCCTCCTCGTCACCCCGTGCTGCACGATCCATGGGGTCATGCAAAACCTCCTCAACGTCCTCCTCTTCTGGCTCCGTTTCGTTAATTCCAATTCCCCCTGCCAGTCCGTCATAAACCTGGAAAGCATGCTCAACTAGTTTGTACATATCCAGACCTGTGTCCATGGCCTCACCCTGGTTTGCTACCAACCCGTGACCTCTAGCTCCATATTCCTCTCGGACATAAGAGTCCTATTCATCATCTGACTCGTCGCAAGGAACGCCATGCGAGGAAAATAGAAGCCTCTCGCATATAAGACGTAGCCGGATTCATACAGACTTAAATTTCCATCGTCATACCCAGGCAATTAGCTTCTAGCTGACCATGACCGCACTGACGCGAAACAAAACCCCATGTTCCATACCCATAAACCCTAATTCATTATCCACGATACTAACAGCTTTGATCAGAACTGCGTAGATGGACATATAAAATATGCAATTTCAAGTGCATGGAAAATGAGAGTGGACATACCTGAGTGGATTTTCGGAGATAGGGATGGCGACCATAAGTTGCGAGATGGGCTCGGACCTGGGCTCTCGGTCGCATAGCGTGGTTTTCACCTAGGCATATGTTGCATAGGCAGTTTCGACGCCCATCACGTCGCCTATCTGCAAGCGCTTCCTCTCGAGCATCCAATTTTGCATCTCTTGCAGCCTGCCTCATACGGTCAATGAGCGGCAATGCTCCTTGGACGTCCATTGCAACTAGTATGTAAAAGGTCGATAGCCTCTGGAGCAGACTGCGGGTCTTCCAGGAACGTTAGGAATGCCAAGACACATGATAACCTGAGGTTACGAAGCTATAATGACGACGATGGGCAATGATAAGTGATAGAATTCATCCAAGCACGAGGCTTGTCTTTATTTCTTTGAGAACTAAGGTACAGGCTGCAAGGCACAAACACGTCCTTGGTCTAGTTACTGCAAACGACTACCATACGAAGACGGCACGCAAATCCCCCAAAAAGATAAAAACTCCGAATCTCCGATGTGGTAACGCATCGAGTTGCTGCGCCTTTGCTGTTTGGACTGGTTGGGATAGCTCTGATCAGTGCAATCGATGCCGCTAGTGGCAGATATAGGAATGCGCGCGCAGGCACCACCACTTCTGAGTCTTCAGCAACCGAGATTTGCCAACGAGGTTCCTCCACTTTAGACGTTTCAGTGATTGGGTCCTTGTTCGATCCGCGCTCAATCGGCCCTGCGTCCCCACGATTAACAAAGCAGCCCGACATCTCCATTGCTAGTATTTCCACAGATTTGGAGACGCATCGCCAAGAGCATGGTCGACGCTCAGTCTAGCCGACTCAGTGATAGCAGATCTGAAACATAGCATGGTAATATCATAGGTTGACGCTCGCAGCATGCCTCTTGCAGTAGCTCGTCAACTTGGATGAGAATTGGCCTCATAAACCCTAATTGACTCATCGTTGGTAGCCGCCACCATCCATTTTGGCGACGTCGCCGGGATGGATTTCAAAATTGGACTCCAGTACGAGGATGTGTCACGTAAGCAGTGGATTGCGTTAAATAACTCCAAAGTATCTAGATGACTAATTACAACGTCTGCTAACGAACTGCGGAATGTCCAAAATACAAAAGGTTTAGATGCAAGAATGGCCATGAATCTAATGCAGAGTCCACTAGATCGCTTAGGTCAGCGCAATTAGATCCCTTTTGCGAAATCCGGGGAGTATAATCTATTTCGCCACCTCTTGCGCACCAACAGACCTTGTCATCTTCCACGCTACCCTAACCCCATGCACGTCCCCAATGTGTCTTTCCACTATGTTTCTATACCGCGTTATTTTTTGGCAAACCGCTCCACCTGTGATTTGTAGATCAGAATCCTAGCTGAGCCGCATATGGATTCGCCATCATATAGTGGCGCCTCTTCTATTGCCAGTAGCTCAAATGACAGTCTCTTCAGTCCGCCCTCTTTCGACAGCTTGCAATTTGGAGTTGTGTGTACCGTATCGCAGACTAACTCTTCCGACTCCTTGGATATGGCTACCCACACAAACGTTGGGACAGGACAACGGAGCGCTTTCCCGGCGCAAATGCCCCCCGAAGGCTCAAACGACGTAACCACTATTCGAAACGGCACGCAACAGGTGAGTCCAGAGACTTTGTTTGTTCTGCAGAAACTATAGTTGTTTTATACGCGTGCTTCGGTGACTTTCATGCTTCCAATAGTACACAGTGCCACCGGAGAGTTCAAATCTCACTTGCATATCCTCGAAGCTGACATCAGATCTCTATATTTACAGTATAGGATGGTCGTGCTGAACATAGCTCGGTGTTTTGCGATAGGTCCAGCGCAATGTTGGAATCCAATCGATGCAAGGGATCAGGGCCCCTAGCTTTAGACCAAGTCCCCGAACTTTCTGGTCACCCTTACCTGGACTCGAGCCCCGAAATATCCAGTGTCCCACCGGAGAGTGCACAATAGGAAGGCAAACAGTCGATCATATGCAGCGACAGACTCCAAGCACTTCAAATTTACGCCCGCCTAGTACTAGCAACGTGGCAGTGCAACCAGCGATGCTACTGTGGTAGCGGTGAGCAGTGAGCAGTGAGCAGAGAGCAGAGAATTTCACCGCCGGGGTTCAAAAGTGAGCAGAAATTTTCGCCGCCGGGGTTGCAAAAATGACTTTGGGACTGGTAATGTGGAGCCTATTACCGTGGAAATTTGGCGTGGTACCTTCATTATATAATATTTTTAATACAAAAATGTTAATGTCGGTAAGGTTGAGCTGTCTAGTCAAAGCTAGCATACTAGCATCACGTTCTACTCTTACTCCTCCGCTCTCTCTTGGTTTAGGAAGGTGAATGGGTCGGGTGAGGCACTACGCTCAGACTCCCAAACAACATCCTGTAAGTCTGTAATATCCACAGCGGCCGACGACCCGGGGTTCCCATCGAAGATCACATGAGCAGGCGTAAAGGTCGAACTAGGACGAGGAATGTAGTACTGGAAAAGCTCTGGCTCCACGCTGGTTATTCCAGTAAGGAACTCGATGCGCCTAAGCGAGCGCACGTCGTCCTCTGTCCACTCTATCAGGGCTCGATTGGATCGAAGGATTCGATTCATCTGCTCAACCTCAGAAAATACATCAACCTGTTTGCCTACCCGCCGGTCTTTGTCCTCGTACGTCACCCTCCATATATATTCACGCAACTCCCAATTGTGCCATGGCAAATCGTCCTGCAATAACATTGTGATACAGGAGTCATACGAATCACGCCACATTTGTTTAATATTCAGAGGTCTGCCTAAAGATGGCAAAACCGAAATAACATCGATGCAATGCCGATGGTCTAACAAAGCATTTCATGAGAAATGAGCAGGCCAATCCAGTTTCAAACAAAGGGAGGTGAAAGAAAAGGAGTAAACCAGTAGCATTTCAGAGTCTGCTGGCATCGATGACTTGATCTCCACTCTTGGAGTTGGAGAGGTTTGGTCCGTGACGTGGGTCGGAGCAAGTGCTTTAGGCAGAGCCGATGAGTCCATGACTGCAATGCACGCAAAGGAATCAAAGAGTAATAGCAAACACCTTCGTAAAAGTGAGAGGGTCACTAATATTTAGCAGAGATTACAAATGAACGATCCATTGCGCTTACAAATGGAACAGTCGAAAAGATAGTCCATGGGTGATACGTTTAGGATGGAAGCTCGCTTTACTATCTTCACATATCTCAGAGTAAATGTCTTCTGTTACCAAAAAAATTAGGAATGACGGCGATGTCTTGGGATGTGGACCAGATGTCTTTTCCATTGGTTTGTCAGGATACTCCATATTTCACAAGGGACAAGTAATTACACACTGAATGAGAATGGCATGCGTGATAAAGCAGTGCTCCAATGGAGCTAATCATTTGCACGTCGGGAGTAAATTCATCCAGTAGAGTTAAGGGGCAATGTAGGCAATGTAGGCAATCTATGGCAATGTAGGCACCGTAATAATCAAAAGAAGTAATTGAGATACATGAAGATCATTCATTAGCCGCCATGTATGAGTACCTGCCATGCCGGTGCCGTCATAGTGCATTAATTTTGGCTTGAAACCCTGAACTAAACGGTCTATCCCTGAAGTTGTAATTTACTAAAATGTCTATGTCGGATCCGACAGCCTAAAATTGTAGTAATTGGTTAGTGTAGTACCTGGCATAAAGAAGCCAGAATTAGGGCAGGCTTCCAAGGATGAGGGAAGATATCAAGAGAGCAGTCAACAGATTCACCTTATATGTGTCTGGGATAACGTTTTATTCCGCATTTTGCATTTGTCATTTGTTAATTTCTACGATTTCTTCCGCATTTTG
This sequence comes from Ceratodon purpureus, assembly GCA_014871385.1. Lineage (NCBI taxonomy): Eukaryota > Viridiplantae > Streptophyta > Bryopsida > Pseudoditrichales > Ditrichaceae > Ceratodon > Ceratodon purpureus. The sequence goes on along the minus strand of CM026423.1, from coordinate 16,198,479 downwards.
CACTTGTCGTTTGTAAGTTTCTACAGAGCAGAATGGACTTTGCGGTGATTACGGACCTCTTTAGTCAGAGTTGGGTCACTCCTGAATCTGCGATGGCAGAGTTGTTTCCCGACCTCATGCCGGAGTTGCACCCACATTACACTCAGAGCTCAGAGTGGAGTTATGACTACATGACGCTTCTAGAGAACTTGCCCCAGAGAGGTGACAAGTGGGAGCGACTGATAGATTCCATGCCCGCATGGTGTGCGTATGTAGTGGCATTCAAGGTGTCGCGAGATGTGAGGAAGCGGAAAGATGAGTGGGGTACTGGTATGGTTCATGCGTACTGGGCTGAGGCACTTGTACTGTTTATGACCGATCGGATTATCCCGTTTGAGATCGACGAGAGTCTTGTTAACACGGAGCTCTGTGAGTTATCGCTGCAGCAGAAGGTCACGCTGCGTGACCACCTTCGGAACAGCTACGAGATGGAGGTAATGGGTCCACCTCCTGGCTATAGCATGTGTTCATCCTCTTCTTCCGGACCTGGGTCGTCGTCAAAGGAGAGAAAGGTATTTCCAAAATACTGGGCACCACGGGCAGTCTATTGTGGATACTTGAAGCTGCCAATACGTCCTAAGGCGCACCTGAATGCCGTAGTCGGGAAAGGGTCAGCAAAGTGAAGGTAAAAATCACGCCCTGGTCAAAGAAGTTTTATGTAGTTTGAACTCATGTTTTGCGAAGTGAGTTATGTTGTAAAATTTTGAGGATTGTTGTTCGGTTAAGGGTATTGCTTTCAAAGTAATTCAGAGTCCTCAAAGTGTTGTAGGATGAACTCTGCCAGTTGAACATATGTTCTTTTTATGTCATGCTATAGAGTGTCTTCGAAGGCAATGACATGTAATAAGGTTGGCTGTTTTCAGGGGTCCACGAGGAGGCGAAATTCAGAATTACATCAGAGTTCTATGTATTAGTCCGAAGCGGGAGTAGTTTGGCGACACTGAAGTTAGAAGCGTAGCATCCTGTACCAAGCTATAACTAGTTCGTATGTGCATAAAGACTTCCAAGATTAAAATCTGCAAGGTGTATGTAGTTTTGTCTAGGATTCAGTATCCATCGTTTTCATCAGGATGGTTAGTTTAGAAACTTATAATAAGGACCTAGAATTTTCCATGCGTCGACGTCGGACGATGAGATATCATCCATGACATTTGAAGCATAACCACAGTTGGGTTTTAGAAATTTTTACCATCACTGGATGTTGTAATCTCATCTTCCGAATGAGCATTGATATCCATTCTGTAGGATCATACCCGCGGATTGTACATGTTACCCGCGTACCAACGAGGCAACTCATCTTCCGAATGAGTATTGATATCCATTCTGTAGGATCATACCCGCGGACTGTACCTGTTACCCGTGTACCATCGAGGCAAGCGAATGTCAATCTCTCGACCCCGGCCGTCTTGCCAGAACTGCAAAACTCATTGTCGGATCCAAAAGCCGATTTCTGAGAGGAAGGCAATCCACCGACCCCCGTTGCGCGCATGGTTGTACTCCTACTACTATCATCTTTACTCGCTTACTTCTGACTACTTGATTGTTAACATGTCTTGAATAGAAATCATCACGTTCGTCAAAGTTCGTCTAGTTCGTGATTCTTACAACGGTGATGAGTGCTTTTGCATTAAAGTTCTATTATTATCATCAAGATTTTGCTCACCGCAGTGGGACCAAGCTTTTCCTTCATGATGCATCATTAGCTCTTAGGTACTTATTTTGGAGAATCTAAACCTAGCATGTATTTATTTGAAAGGTTACTTCATATGTATTAAAGCTTGCTTCTTAGCACGTAATCCACGGAATGCAAAAATATGTTAAAAGCCGATATATTTATATACATATAACTTATGGTGGTAAACATTCAAAACTATTCGAAAGGCTCTAAGTGCTTAACAGAAGCATCATCTCGCAGAGCCGAGAAATACGTATGCAATTGAATGTCAGATAACTAGAGAAGCCCACATCTACTTATCCGAATCTTCGTCGTCGTCGCTGAGAAGTACAAGTGGGATACCAGGACTATCTACCGCATCGTAAACATCTTCTCCAGCGTATTCTAAACAATCCGAGTCCTCATCCACAAAAGGGTAACCACCATCCTCCGGGTAGAATTCACGCCCGTCGCCTCCAGCAGCGACGTCGTCCATCCACTTCTGGACCCACTCGGGGAGACCATCGTCAGAACTCTTCACTTCAAAGCAAATAGAGCGCCCGTGACCTTCAACACACATCACGTGCATACGGTCCTTCGTTGGCGATAAAGATTCGCCACAGTGGTCAGAGTGCTCCTCGGGTGGAGTTGGAGGCAAACTGTTCGGGACCGGGACTTCGAGCACTGGTGGGCTACACAATCTCAGACAGGCGCAAGCACCGGGGGAAGGGCAAGTCTTGCAGACCATTGCAGCATTCGGGGAACATCTAGCCATCTGCAAAATCAAAAGAGCACGATGAGTAGGCACACACAAATTCAATCAAAGGAAAGTTTCAAGCATATTTACAAACGCGAGGCCGGGAGATGCTTCATCGGCCCTCTCGAGCCTCGGCCCCCCACCACCATAGCCGCAACATAGAAGCACACACACTAGCAAATGAGCAAAGGCCAGGCCGGGAGAGGCTTCATCGACCCTCTCGAGCCTCGGCCCCCCACCACCATAGCCGCAACATAGAAGCACACACACTAGCAAATGAGCAAAAGCAGGGACGGGAGAGGCTTCATCGGCCCTCTCGAGCCTCGGCCCCCCACCACCATAGCCGCAATATAGAAGCACACACACTAGCATATGAGCAAAGGCGAGGCCGGGAGAGGCTTCATCGACCCTCTCGAGCCTCGGCCCCCCACCACCATAGCCGCAACATAGAAGCACACACACTAGCAAATGAGCAAAGGCGAAGCCGGGAGAGGCTTCATCGGCCCTCTTGAGCCTCGGCCCTCCACCACCATAGCCGCAATAAAGAAGCACACACACTAGCAAATGATCAAAGGCGAGGCAAATGGGAGAGGAGAGAATAGCAAATAGGCAACAACGCTGAACAACAAAAATGAGAAGAGAATGTGACTCACCGAGAAGGATCGATCAGAAGGTGACAAAATAAGGGAAAGGAATGTTATTTATAGTAAAAAGTCAGGGCACAAGGGCCGCGGCGGCTAGGTCAGTAGATAGTGGGAAGGGATGACAGGGCGCAAATGTGTTGGGTGGGCACAAGGTCGTGGAGGCCAAGAACGAGGCCGGCGGAATTTGAAGTAGCGAGAAATCCATTGTCGGATCCGACAGCCAAGTTTTTGCTTTGCAGAATGCCGCCGGGGTTCGGATTTGGAATGTGCCGGTCGCAATTTTCGGGTATGAGCATCCCGGGTATGAGCTGCCGGGGTCTCAGTTGCAGTGACCATTAGTTAATTTGGCTTGTGGGAATGTCAGTCAGTTTAAAGGATAAGATGATGGAGAGCAGATATTGGCTCTAATGTCTTAATAGTTGGCATTCATATTTACGAACTCAAATTTATAGATGCCGCTGTCCAAGGAGGGGCCATTGGGAGATGCCTATAAGGATCTGAGAGTGTTTATTTCGCGTCCGGGACCAGGACCTCTGAATCTCGAAGAACCAAGAATTTGATTGTCGGATCCGACAGCCATTTTTGTGCTTTGCAGGCTGCCGCCGGGGTTTGCATTTTGAAACTGAGGGTCGAAGCGGCCGGGTTATAATCAGCCCGGATATCAGCTACCAGGAACCCAACGGCCAGGGTATTTGCATCACGGGTAGTAGCTGCCGGGGTATGTGCATTCCGGATATTCTCTGCGTGTCGCAGCGAGTTGCAGGGGCCGGGGTTTCTTCATCCTGCGTATTAGTTGCCCGGATATCATCTGCTGGGATCTGGGCTCCCCGGGTCTCAGCGGGATCCGACATAACCGTTTTTTAAAACACCATTAAATGCGGACGTCGCTAAAGTGCGAGCGGAGAGCGGAGAGCGGTAACTTTTCGGATATTTTGATGAAAATGTGAATTAGAGCGGTAAGATTACGGTATTTTATGGAGTAACATTATTTTGCTTTTTGAAAATTCTAAATATAGTTCGGAATGTGACCTATGGCCGTGGACAATTTCAGTGAAATGACTAGAGGACGTAGATCTATGACCGTGGAAATCTTGGTGTTAGGGTCAGTGGACAGTACGGGCCAATACTCGTGGAATGCTGTCATAAGAACTGTTCGGTCGGTACTTATTTTGCAAACATTGGTCCGAAGTGCAGAATGTATCACTCTTTTATGACAGTTGGGAATTTGTGCCTTTCTAAACATGCTAAAGTGACCTTTCATATGTCAAGAACCTTTCAACGAATCACCTCCTCAAATGCCTCTGACGATTCAAAACATCGAACTTCATTTATTGATCACTTCTTGCCTAGATTCAACCGAGTGAATGACTGCTTGAATTTGAGTTGAATACATCGTAATCCTTTTTGAACACAATATCTGTGTGCCAGTAATTCCACTGTTACAATTTCCAGGCAGAATCAAAAAATAACATTGTTGCACATAGTAATAGTTCTCGCCCATTTGTAGATATGCGAAACCAGGTCTCTAAGAATCAACTTTGTTCTCTGATTTTTTTAATGTTCTTAGATTTTTATTGCGTACATGCTTCGCGACCGAATACACATAGTCCCCTTCAGATTCAAAACGCATCTCCTCATCCGGTTATAGTGAATTGTGCCGAAAAGAAAGACGCCGATGGACTAGTTAGAATGGAATACAGTTTCTCTAAAAATCTTAGTCCGAATTCGGTAGCTCTTCTTGGATCTCCGCTTCAACAACGTATGAATTTGGAAATGTTCACAAACAATCTGTTCTGCAGATTTACATACAAAACCAGGAGTTGGAATTGCGTGGAATCCTATATTGTTGAACCTGTCTGCGTTTATGAAAATCCAAAAGTGCTGAGCAAGCGAAACAAAATGGCAGGATACTCGGACGATGATTGTCCAATATGTGATGAATGGCCGCATACTGAGGAACCTCAATGTCGTTGGAGAATTCAGGCCGATGGAGTATATGTCTCTCAATTCAGTCCTCCTCGAGGTAGTAAGCACTTCCTGAAGAAGGGCCAGTTCGGGAGAAATCCATACACCTGGGGATTGATTGATAGACTTGGCGACTACTTTGTTTCAATACTTAATGACCTCGACCACGAATTGATGCTGGTTTACGGGCCAGTAAATGGTGCAACGACAGTCAGAACACTGCCATCCCGTCTTCAGAGAGAATCTGAGAATGAACGTACCACAGGAGTTATCTTAAGAAGAGCTACACATCCACATTTTATTACAAAATGGATATGCAACTTCATTCTAATAGCAACGAGGAAATCCCGCAATGACGTGTTCCTATGGATACCACCTGATGACCCCGATCAGCCCATGTTGTGTATTGATTGCGCTTGGAAAGCAAATGACAGTGGTATTTTCCTGGATACCAGAACCTGTCACCAGAACGGCCCGAAGTGGGTGAAACAATTTGATTGGATTGGACGTCGAGAGGCAGTAGCTGATGTCGAGGACCGTCACTCAACAGCCGATGTGGACGATGAAAATCCAAGCAAGCGCCAAAAACTGGAACACAACGAATTATGACTACAGTGTGCATGTGAGAGGTGATTGAAACATAGATATGCAACATAACATACACACATACGCACGTACAACAATCAACGACAGAAAGAGCAGTTCTTAGGAGGATATAAATTACTGTAGAGGACCTTGATTTCAAAACGGTGTACAGTCTCAATGGTCATGCATAAATCTAGTGGTGGGGTTAATACGGTCAGAAGCTTCTACCTTACTCAATATATTCTGACAAAGCTGGGCCGCTGGTATATCGCTCTTTGAAACAAAGTTCGCCGTGTTCTAGGAGTCTGAGAAGGGATTGGGAATGCCCAAGCACTTATGTGACCCACTCCTAAACCCTGGAAAACGTTTGCTCAGTCCCGAACACACTTACGTGACCCACTCCTAAACCCTGGAAAACGTTTGCTCGGTCCCGAACACACTTACGTGACCCCCTCCTAAACCATGAAAAAGGTTTGCACGGTCCCGAGCACACTTACGTGACCCCCTCCTAAACCTTGAAAAATGTTTGCTCGGTCCCGAGCACACTTACGTGACCCCCTCCTAAACCCTGAAAAATGTTTGCTCGGTCCCGAGCACACTTACGTGACCCCTTCCTAAACCCTGAAAAATGTTTGCTCGGTCCCGAACACACTTACGTGACCCCCTCCTAAACCTTGAAAAATGTTTGCTCGGTCCCAAGCATACTTACGTGACCCCTTCCTAAACCCTGAAAAATGTTTGCTCGGTCCCGAACACACTTACATGACCCCCTCCTAAACACTGAAAAAGGTTTGCTCGGTCCCGAGCACACTTACGTGACTCCATTCTATTGGGGATTACACAGTTCCTTACATTGCTTAGTAGTAAATACTTCTTTACAGAGCCTATGTATATTCAGAGCGAGACTCACACGAATTTGAGGAAATGGAATCCAGTGCTACTGTAAATTTTTGGTAGTGGCCCTTTTAGTCTCACTACTTCACCATTAAAATAAATACAGGCTACACATGTGCGAACACCAACTCAGATATCACTAGGTCTCCAAGAATTTCAGAAGGCCACTCTCCAGGACTCGCTTCACTTCGTTGAAGCTAAAACTAGCTGCATGAATGAAAGTATCCGACTCTGATTCAAGACCGCAGACTACACTGAATAGGTAATACAAATGCTTACAATTAGCCCATTGACCCCGCTTCCCAAGTGCCGTAATTGCCATCTCCTTGAAATTCGGGCAAGTGCAGGCAGGGTGTTGCGATATGGTCAGGTAATATTGCTGTACCTTTGGAGGCTTCCCAGAATCCAATGTGACGATGCATCCGAGGGCTGGGGCAGGCAGCATGCACAACTTGCTCACTTTCGCTTGCAACGATAAGGCGGAGGCACAATTATTGCTGTGCTTGGTCGACGGAGCCTTCTTGTTCCGTCGGATGAGCTTTCCTGATCGCCGGGTAGGGAACTCGTCCGGGTATGCCGGCATAGGGTAGGCCGAGAAGTCCACTGCCGCTGCCCGGTCTTGAAAGAGTCTTCTCGGTGACATCTCCTTTTGCTGCGGGAGTCTGAACCCGGCATTTTCTAGAGAAAGTATCTCTTTCTTCGTCAACTTTGTCCCAAGTTTCACGGGCCACACCTCAGGTACCTTTGGCACCGATAGGACCCACTTCCGTTTGCTACCCTTGACGCACCTGTCAATGTCGTCATTGCAGAAAAAGAACTGATGAGTCTCTATTCTGTCTTTCCTGTAGTTCTTCATGGGGCCCGTGTATGTCGGCGCCGCAGTGCTCTTCCCGTGCTGCACGATCCGTGCCACGCATTTCTTCTTAGTCACAGCATGTTGGGCGAAGCACGCCTTGGCGGATGTCTTAGGAAGTCGTGCAATGTGCCACTCAGAAGGGTTGCAGGCGGTCTCCTCAACTGAAGTGACGTGATGGTAGTCCACTCGAGGTGGAGACTGGTCAGGTTGAAGGTCGGCTTGGTCCTCTTCGCTGCTTGTAGGAGAGTCCGTTATTACCACCGTCGGAGGATAGTCGCTCTCCCGGCGTGCAGCTCTAGTTTGGACACGAGGTCTTGACACGCTGATCTTGTCTGGCCTATGAGACTCCCGTTCATCTCCAAAGGCAACATCAGGTTTTCGTTTTAGAGAGACACAGACCTCTTCCCCTTCAAGATGCGGGTCCCTGGTGCACCATTCGTCCGCTCCTGGCATGTTCATAATTGCTTCGTGAAGGACTTTCGGGTTTCCTGTCCTTGCTGCAGATCTTTGTGCACGTCGGAGCTTCAGCTCCTCTTTGGACGGACCTTTCCCGGGACGCTCCCCCTTCAAGAACTGGAAGTAGGCAACGCATTGCATAAAGGCCCTAACAAAGTCGTCCACAGCTGCAACATACAAGTCGCTACCACGATCTCCGGACTGCTGCTTCCACCGGTTGTGGATTGATTCAGCAAGGTTGCAGGACGGCATCTCTGCGAGCTCATCTTCGCTGTGATTCTGCACACAGTGGAGGTTAGGTTAGATATCTGAGTGTCCAATACCTAACTGTAGGGCACCAAACTTCAGATGCGACAGAGATTTAAAGGATAGGGTTTAATTACCAATTCCATGAAACCTCCCCATTGGCGATACCGGTAGTGCCAGAACGAAAGCCACGTTTCCAGATCTGAGAGCCCTTTCTCTGTTGCAGCGCCGGATGACATCCACCATGCTCGGATTGCCAAGAACATTGTTTCAGCTTCCGCCATAGTCGTGGCGTTCTTGTACTGCTGGCAGAGTTTGATGTGCTGCGCTCGGAGGTCCGGACGAATGTGAGCCTTTGTATGTTGCTCTAGAGACTGCCTCCAATGGAATAGGCATGTCCTCTCCCTATCAATCATCATCTCGGAGGCGTTACCGCTTCCATAGATAATGCGAACTGCATTGAAGTTCGCTTGGGCACCATCCGCCATGAAGCCCTTAAAGTTAACTCTCTCGACCCCGTGAGTCTGCATGATAGCATTCAGATTCTTCCAGAGGACGGACTGGGCAGCCGTGTCCTCCGACTGCATATCGCACGCTGCGATTGTCATTATCCGGCAATAGGTGGGGTCATAGACGTGGCAAGCCATCGTAACCCAATCCCTGACTCGCCTCACGTGGTCAAACATGATCCACGCATTCTCCAAGTCACCGCCAGTCTGCATACGCTTAACTAAATCGACTCCACTACCCGGCCTTACCTCAGACATCTTGAAGACATACACCTTCGCCGCATCATCGCCTTGCCCCGGGAACATGTTATTCTGGATAAACTTCCAGTTGCTGAAGCCCCGCAGCATTCTGATGCTGTCCATGGTCCCAAAGCGTCTAACAGCCTTGAACGAGGTAATGCAATTTCTGATGTTTGGGGAAGAAAGGTGCTTACAGCGGTCGAAGATTGGTTCGAGCTCCTCCAATTCCAGAATCTTCTGCGGTTCACCTTCCTTGGCCAGAAGTAATGGGCCCAGCAGCTCCTTCGCAGTTTCGAGGACGATGGCGGAATTGGTGGCGGATGGAGTACGCTCCACTTGCTCCCTGATCAAGTTCTCCGTGTGTTCGACAAAATCGCGGTTCTCGCCGGACTTCACTGGATGGTCATGAGTTCCCAGATGAACGCATGCTCTCGTCATGTGAGGTCCAGCAGTGACGTAGTATATCCTTGCAGGGCAAAGTGCAACGCAGGTCGGTGGTGTATTGCAAGACTTACAGACTACACTAGAACTCTGCGGCGGGTTAGATCCGACTTCAAACAGTCTCTCAGATATCCCATCCCATTCAGTCTCGTTCACTACCGAAGTCCTGTTCCCACGTGTCAGATACTCACATTTGACATTGTCACAACGGAGATGGCCAAGGCACGACGAAGAACGGAAGACCAACTTCAGGTCGTTCTGAATATTTGAAGTCACTGTGCGAGTCCAAGGGTGTCCATCGTATTTTCTATCCATTCCCCGTAGCTGCTTTGCAGCGGAGTGATGGCCGTGAGCACCTAGGGGTGGGAACTCGAAAATGACATCGCCGTTGTACTGAGGTGGAAGGTACTGAACTTCCTGCATTCTAATTGCATTAAAATTGATGCGCGACAGAACACTCTTTGACCTCTTACGAGCGCTAAGCTTCATGAGGCATTGAACAACACTTTCTGAAGGGGAGTCTGCAACAGTAGATGGAACCGAGGACTTCGCAGGGACAACCACCTCCTCACAATTATCATCTGCAACACTAGAAGGAACCGAGGACTCCACAGGGACAACCACCTCCTCACAATTATCATCTGCAACTGGCAGTGTCTTCTCCTTGCTCTCATGGGTCACCGGAATCTCGTCTGCGTTTTCACCATCGGAGCCATCATTGAGCTCATAGATGGTCTGAAGACCTGGCTCGGTCTTGACCTTCCTCAACAACGGCTCAGACTCAAGGCACACTGTTGTGGACGATCGGGGAGTAAGCAATTCAGTAGAGGCACCTAGTAGAGACTCGGTAACTCCGTAAACTCTATACTTTCCAGGTTTGAGAATCCAGAACGTTCCAATCTCATTCTGAGTTGACAACTGACCAACGGCATGCGAGAGAGCACCGGTGATATCGTCAAAGAACTCCTCTTCTACATGCAGTGATTCCTCACGAAACCGAGATCGAAGACTCAGAGTGGTGGAACTGATCATAGCGCGGCCATCTACACCTAGAGGAAAGGTAATAGGAACGGAATGCGAATCCGCACAAAGATAGGCCATCGTGTTCAGATTAAGGGGCACCTGCAACAATGAGAACTCTAAAGAGGAATAAAAAACAAAGAGGTGAAGACGCATAAGAATTCTCCAATGGTTAAGTATGACGCCAAATTCAATCATCGAGTGCATATCTACGAGTGCTGGAATAGGAAGGAACCCGAATTTGCATGCTTTAGCATTGTAATCTTAATGAGACGCTTTGTACGTACTTAGTTTGGCAACTGTAATTTATTACATAGGGATTAGTACACGTACCCGCCCTAATCTGCAGAATTAATCCAGAGGCTGGGATATGACTGTCATGACTTAATCACAGCAACTTCCTAAAATATTATCCTGAAAAATTGACGGGAATAGTTCAGTGTTACATTGGAACCACTCAATTCATAATGGGCTAGATGTAACCAATAAACGCGACTCCTGGGACCTATTTCAAATATGACGACTGCGTTTCATAGATCTCTGAGCGGCAACGGAATCATTATTACTATCTTCTTCTCGTTCTTCTGTGCTATGAACTGCTCGGCATCCTCTACTCTTTAGCTCACGCCCTTTGGGCCGAGGGATACTTCTTAAAAGAAGTCTGGAATATGTTCCAGGCTTGATGACCCCGACATTTGCGTAGGCATGGGAAGCATTACTAGAATTGCCCTTGGACTCATGAACTTCATCAATGGCTGCTGGCAACGACCGATCACACGACTTTGCGTCCAAAGTCATCACGTCCGACTGTATGATGGGTGCCTTGCTCTGGCTGCAATCAAGCAAAGTCTTGGACTCCTGAATTGGTTCAAAAGGCCCGTCAAAATTTACTAAGGACAAGCTATCCTCTCTCTCCTGCTGTGTAACCGGAACTGAAGGAGTACGGGACTGATGCGAGTCCATTACGTCAGGAGTAACACCATATTAATTAATTTGGGAATAAAGCATGTCCCATTTTGTCTATCACCTTAAACCAATGTCTTCATCTTAAACAAATCAGCCTTGAATGAGAGTCTTGGTCCGCCAAATTCAGAACGTTTTTTAATGAAATTCAGGCCAAATTTTGGTATAGGGTTAGGCAATAAAATCCATCTCAGAACGGTTGCCTGAGCACATGCATTGGGAACTCCGGAAAACCTTCGGGAACATATTGGGAACGTAGGGGAACATATTGGGAACGGTATGGGAACGTAGGGGGAACCTCCATGGAACTGGATCCTGATATAGATACATCATCATCCTCATAAGGTACAGCTCTTTAACAACCTTAGAATGTAACATATTTTTATTCCAGACAACAAATAAAAATACAGTACTAAGTGTTATAACAAAAGCCGGGAGGTGCATCCATTTTAAAACAGTTTTGGAGAATGTTGAAATTAGTTATAATTATGATTTATAAAATTATATATATATATATATATATATATATATATATATATATATATATATATATATATATATATATATATATATATATATATATATATATATATTAATAACTCTAACTGCTGGAAAAATTAATCGTCCTTCAAAAGCTGTAAATAGTTATTTTAAATGTAGTCCAAGATAAGCCCTTCATTATGGCATTGGACTTTTTTTATTTCAAAGTCTAGTAGATTTTTATATGAAAAGCAACTGGAAAACGGAGGCGGCCACTTCAAGTAGCACCAACTTTATTATGCCACCAAAATTAAGGTAATCACCTTAATCACATTTTATATTCTTACAACAAATATTCAGTAAATGTAGAAACAACTCTCCTTTTTTCTAAGGTGCTCTTGCAGATACTATTGAATCTTGTCGCTCCCACCCACTTCATTAGCATACATCCAATGAAGAAAAGATGTAGTGAGAACTACATCTTTTTTTTTTTTTTTTGGCGGCAAGAGCCACCGTTGAATCTTGTCACTGCATCTTCAAGCTCAGTTCAGGTGCTTCGGGTGGGCCCTGTTGGTTGGTACAACATTTCCTGCCTGTGAATTTCTCCCCAGCAGTGCCAAGCCATGATGTACCACATAATCGCTCATAACGAGTCCAATGGGTTTCGAACCCGGACCGATCGTATGTGACGCGCTCGTCCCAACCAACAGATTTGAGCTCATGGCTTGGCGACAGAAACTCGTACTTTTTCTCTCATATAGTGATTCCACATTGCTAACTTTACACATTCAAAATGAACGTTAGAGCTCATGAGCTTACCATGTATCGTTCATCTATGCCCATCAACAATATTCCTCCTAAATTGTAAAGTATGGTCAACATTTACATCATCAATATATCATATTTATAATTTACGGAAACTTTGTGTGACCACTTCCACTAGTTACATTAAGAAGGTCCCCTTAATTTGAATCACTACCCTCACTACCATAAAACGTATTTGGCTAAAATTATAAGATACAAAAGTATTCTACAATGCACTTAGAAAAGACTTATGCCCTCATGTAATGGATTAATGCATTGGTATGCAGCCATTGAGAATTATTATAAACGACATAATTTGTTATAAGATTAATGTTAACATCCCAATCTCAGTCTTCATATGCATAGAATCTCTAGAGTGCATGACGTGTACAACGTATATCGTCCAGTATGATCAAACTCACTAATACTTACTTCGTATGAGCATCCGGAAGCCAAATGTCAGTGAATGAGAATCTACCCGGATCTCTTATACAATTAAGATGGCCACCTCAATTTACATGCATCGACGCAAGATGCTTCAATCTATAACCTACAAAAGAAATAGTAATGACTTCAGGAGGACACTTGTATATTACATGTCTTAACTCTCTCCCAACCCCCCTATCTTACAAAATTAAGGTTACCACCTCAATCTGGACAGAGCAATGGAAAAATTCCTAAGACCGAAAGAATTGAAATCCGTTTCATTCATTTTGTCCTTAGTCATTTAACCTCCGCATGATTTAGAAACATGCATTCCTGGAACAAATCATCTATGAAGATAACTAAAACCATTGTGTATTATAAGCCAAACATTGACGACTGTGTTCCCTTTTCTGGTCACACCGTATCATTTCACATGTCGTTAGGTGATTTTAAATGGGGCAACCCATCATGCCAAGGAAGCATGAGGACTATTCACAGTTTCTAGCATGCATTACAACCGTTTATCATTTTTCACTTGAAAACTTTACAAAATCATAGAAGATGTCAGGAAGTAGTTCAAAGAGGGCAAGAAAACGAAGTACATCTCCCTGTGATTGTGACTTTGATGACCCAGTGAGGGAGGCAATAGAAAATAAAATTAAGGAACTGCCAAAAATTCTCCTAGATGAGGAGAGGACGTCCGCTCTTTTGGGTTGGGTAAAAGAGGACGCAATGCACTTGAAAGGAAGATTGGAGGGACCAAATGTGGCGGATCTCCGGTTCGATTTGCGCAGACAACAGAAACACAGTGAGAGTGTCGGGATAAGATATGCTCATCTCATGTTGCGGATTAGCGAGACTTATCCTGAATTGTCTATATGGTGAAGATAGACTAAGAAACCATTGAGTATGGCGGAATTGCAATACATACTCCAACTCCCTTCAGCAAGGTTGGTTATTATTTAATGCGTAATTTTAAATCATGCAAAGTGGCCTAAACGAGTAGAACAAAAATCCAATAAGCATCTAGAGTGAAGGAACTCGTACGGTGTAGAATTATACCCCAAAACAGGCTACAGCTTGCCATGCCCTGAAGCGTAAAATCATATTGATTCTACACTAAATCTTGATCCTGAGTACTCGTCGTGCCAGTGGTTGCAGATGGAGTTCATGTACACCTCGTTGCATCACATATATTAACTAATACTCCGAATGTGGTTTTTTTAAGCTAAATGGGATCAACACCCACTCCTTTAACTACAATCCGACTTCACTACATATTCTAATTTCTTCCAGATGTGCAGTGAAACCTTAACCATATAATGCCAAATTGAAACAACTCTAGAAACTTCAAGTATTCTTCATACAACTCAAGAAGATTAAGGAGATCACCTCAATCCTGAAGTCTTGAAGATTCAGGTTCAGACTTCAATCCTGAAAACTGAAAGATTAAGGTGTTCACCTCAATCCTGGATTCTCACTCAGTAGACAGACAATTCTGACCAGCGCAAAGCAGCCATATTTTACCAACTTATAGATGACAATTCTGTCGATAATACCATTATTTACTTGATGAGCAACCCTTACATTTTGTAATATCCTCCATAAAAGTAACGGTAGATTAAGATGACCACCTTAAATCTGGACTCCAAGTGAAACTAGAGACGGACTCAATCACCGCCAATCAAGATTATACCAACTACCTGAATAATTCGGTTCCTAAAGCACCAACTTACACAGTCTGAGTCTCGAATTCGGTTCATCGATATAAACTCCATCACACCGTGAAGCATCAAATGATGCATGTGTGCACATCTATGAAACATCTGCAAGACGACTTAGACTTTTTAGTACACGAGTAGAACAAAAATCCAATAAGCATCCAAAGTGAAGGAACTCGTACGGTGTAGAATTATACCCCAAAACAGCTTGCCATGCCCTGAAGCGTAAAATCAGATTGATTCTACACTAAATCTTGATCCTAAGTACTCGTCGTGCCAGTGGTTGCAGATGGAGTTCATGTACACCTCGTTGCATCACAAATATTGACTTAAATACTCTGAACGTGGTTTTTTTAAGCTAAATGGGATCAACAGCCAACTCCTTTAACTACAACCCGACTTCGCTACATATTCTAATTACTTCCTGATGTGCACTGAAACACCTCCAACACTAACTAAAAATATATACTAGTCAAAGCGAATTTACTAATTGAAATGCATCAAATAAATGTGAACCGAGAAGAAAATGGCATCACGACCTACAAAAATTCATGCAACAATGTCTACCGGAAGGTCAAGGTCTCATTACCTACTGACAACATTTGCAAAAGCTTGAGCCCTATTTCACATCTAACATACAGAACTTCACGATATTAAGGTGGACACCTCAATATGTGCTACTTCAATTCTGATATTACCCCTCATATACAACTTCCAAAGTATGAGTATAACACTGCACTGCTGACATCCAAGGTAATCTATTGTGAATCCGATGTTCCAGGGTCCTCATCATCTTCGTCACATCGCTCTAGATTATCCTTCGCCAATCTCACTTGCAGATCCGGGATGGTAATGTGTTTGGCTCCAGCTCTTGGTTTCCAAGCAGTCAGAATCGAATCAGTGTGTACCCAGCATGGTGGCTGATTGGATTCTGCCTTCCACTTCAATGCGGATCTCCCTCCTATATCCCATCCCTGGTACGATTCTTGTACACTCCGGTCTTTCTTGATGGGTGTGAAGTACTGGACCTGAATGTGTTGGTAGTGCTCACTTGTGGAGGAGAGTCTAGGATCGGACAGTGCCAGAGCGAGCCAAACAGGTTTCGGGTGAAGTCCGTCATCGCCAGGCCGGAGCAACAACATGTACCCTTCGCCACAGTCACGAGCAACTCGAAATGAAGGCATGGGTCGTTGCCTGGCAGGGCCAATATAGTGTTCGTCCTCAGCAAACTCCTCCCTGACGGTTCCATTGCCTGTGAAAATGTCGTTCGTACTCACTCGGCCTCGAGCGTTCGGCCAGAATCCATCGGCGAGGACAAGCCGCGCCGAAGGCAACACGGTAGAGGGCAACTCCAAGGCCTCCTTCACACCCTTCCAATACTCGATCAATGGCCCATGCGTGGCAAGGTAACTCCCAGACAAATCCTGCGCTGCCAGTGACTCCCAATGCCTAATGAAGCCCGCCAACCCCTTCACAATTTCGTCCTTGTTCCGCATAGGTATCGGAGTTGCCGCAAATGGATCTCCAGTCGGCAATCTTTGCTTCCCTTCCGCATCAGTAGACCACAGCTTAATTCCCCCCGCAGGCTTCCATGTTTCCTCCGTGCATAAAATCTTGAACTGCATGATAGGTTCACCTTCGCGCATGGTGAATTTGAACTGCTGCCCCTTCGTGTGCCCAATAAGTTTGTCCCCATCCTTTGCAATATAAGGTAATACAAATGCCTTGAAATCAGGAACTTCTTCGATCAAGTGGGGGATCACCTTGCCAGTGTTCTCATCAAGATTCATATACGACTCCATTAGCGATGGAAGGGTTGGGTAATCATGCTCCCGAAGCTTCATACTCCATCTACCGAAGGAGGCGTCAATATCCTCATGAGTGTGACCTACCAGAAGAAATGAAACAAACACCTCTTCGAAGACCCCCCTCGCAACCAGAAGGGACCAAAAGCAGAACACAAACCTACTCTTGTTATCCTTCCAGCAGTTGTCAAGTTGCACATGTAGTACAGGAGGTAGGGGGGCTGCATCCGTGGATTCTCCAGAAACTCCTAATGCTTCAATGCATTGCGCCTTGTCTTGAAGCAGAGCACTGAACAGAGGCGTCGTCCCAGCATTTTGAAAAAGTTCACCCGTAGCTGTGGCTTTGGGACGCTCTAGGTCTCGAAGCAGTCTAGCAATGGAGCCAACTGTGTGGTTCGAGTCCGCTGGATAGAGATCAAGAGAATAGTGTGCGTATCGAACATCACCATGCCCGTGGGCAATCATGCCAGTCACAGAAACGGGAAGTTTCATAAATCCCTCAGTGTTCTTGTTGCGGTTTGCAAAACAAGGCGATGCTGTCTTGGAATGATCCATCTTATCATGTATAATTGTCAAAACCTGATCAGGCTTCTGGATTGACAAATACCTTGAAGCATAATAGGCCTGTCGGTGCGCTTCTTGTTCAGCGAGGTGACGCTGGAGTGCGTCGGCATAATATACGTAAGCAGTGGATCCAACAGCATGAGCGCTCCTGAGTTGTTTCCTTCTGTCACATGTACCACACCTAGCAAACATATCGCCACGGCGTTTAATAATGCAATCACTGAACTCCGAGCGCCTAAGGTAGCTCACGGCTGAAGGGGATATGTCTGGCAATCCCAATGCTTTGTTAACCTGCATGGAAAGAGATCATTCAGTCATTATGCGTGGAGATGATGTTCACTTCAAATCTCGAGATGGACAATCATAACAACTTTTAGTACAATTATTCATGTTTACATATTTACTGATATCCAACCAACAATAACGGCGATTTTACACAATATATCTCTGGGTTTAAGGCGACCACCCTAATTCATAACTTCCAATCACTCAGGCGAGTGCACATCCAACCCAGTGCAAGCACCTCAGTTTGTTAATCATTATCTCAAAAAAGCCTGACTACACTTTACACGAACAACTATGCATCCTGTTAATGTCAACATGTGGTTACATAGTATCCCACAGGATCACTACCCAATCACAGTCTTACAAATCAGTTATAAACGATTATCAATTAACATCCAAAACCCACTGCAAATCATCCAGCACAAATTAAGGGGGTCACCTTAAAACATCTACTAGTTATAATTTAAAAGGCCAATTACCGCATCCACATACTAAAGCTTAGCAGATACTAAATAGCGCACCTGAAATGTTACTCGAATGCTATCTATGATTAAAGCTAATCACAGTTTAGACTACAAGAATCTATGCTTCTTTCATACAGAAACAGTTAACTCACTTACATCATAAATATGGTTTTACTATACTTAATACGTTTGTGCTTAGAGATGTAAAACATATCCCATCCTGATACGTCGTCCAATGAAGACGTGAATGTGTGTACCCGAAAAGATTAAAATGGTTCAACTAATCACCTAAACCCGAGTGGGCAAATTCTAATCAAAAAGTCCTCTACGTTAGGGCTATGGAGAATAGTAGATTTAGGTACTTGAACATAATATATTACAGAAACAACCATGCTTTCAATTTTCTGGTACGTTCCATTGCTACACAATATTTAGGACATGGATCCATTAAAGTTGCAAACATAGCCGTGCATAATGTGGATAGGTGATCAGCTAACAGGTAAAAAACAAGACCACTCTTAGAGGTTGCGATGTCTACAAACGTACCTCGTTCAGCTTCCCCCTGATATCCTTCCATTTTGTCCCGGCAGGCAGCACTCGTTCTACCACCCTCTCACCAGAAGGCAGGGTTCGAAACCTATGGGGCATGAGATCCGCAGATGCCTCAACGATGCAAGCAAGTGATGCGGAAGCCTGCCTTGTACCTGCTCTACGCTTCTTTGTACCGCGATTCCCATGGTGACTTGATCGAACACCCAACCCTGCATTAGCGCGCTGTCTATAGAACTCAGTTTTAGAGACTGCCATGATGATCATCCAGCCTTTAAGGCAGACTTCGTCGTTTTCAAGGAGAACATACTTCCTATCTCCCCCACGACGTACATGTCTATGGACTTCTAGTTTGATGTGTGACCGTAGTTTGTGATCCGAAGACCACATTTCGTGTCGCAGACTTTTCACCACTTCAGGACTGATCTTCCTTGTGCACCTCCTCATGCAACAAGTTTTAGTAGACACTTCAAATAGCGACTGCTCGCTCGTTAGGCGCTGTAGTTTATCTGAACGCATGCGCTGTCGAACACGTGTTGTTCTGTATTGTCGTTTAGGGCCGACCCTCCGATCTCCCTGCACTTGCTCTTCGAACACTCTACCTAGGTCGAATAAAGACACACCATCGCAATCGGTAGCTCTTGACGACCATCGACGAAGCGAGTACTTCCAACCGGCAGGCACAAAGTCTTCGGCAAACGATTCCAAAATGAGGATGCCCACATCCTCTGAACCAAGTGGTTGACTGTCGACACAATCGGAGGGGTCGCAATTCCGAACCAAACCAGCACCAACAAGTACTCCATCACTATTTAGAAGTTTGACGTTACGGTTCAGCCATTCAGGCCGAGGTAGTCCAGCACGGATAGGTTCAGGGTTTTCTCCACCATATTCCGTCTCACCCTCAGATTCAGGCCCACTTGATTCACCTTCAATCTCACTCTGCAGCACATGAGAGAATAGATACATTAATCTGTGCATGTTTTAATTACGTCACTAGTACAACAAGCATTGTATGTTATAATGGGGCGATGAACGGTCTTAGAAACGACTATGACAGTAGTATTATAATTAGATGTAGTCTTACCGCAGTTGGAGTAGCCATTGGAGTCGGGTCTGGAAGACTGTCTCCAAGTAGAGCAGGATCTGTACATACAACAATGGGTACCTTTAAACAATTCATATATTCGAATTGCTCCGACAATATAGAACACTCGATATAGACATATTATCTCAATAAGTTACACCACGTTTGACTCGAAGTACCCCAAAAGGGAAGTAGTCGAATATCATCTAGGTAAGCAAGAGAAGTAACTTAATCCTGTTTAAAACCTGATTCGGATACATAAATTTATTTTAATAAGCAGTAATAGTTCATAGCGAACATTACAGTGGACTCAAATAAATGTGGCAAGGATAAATCAGACGTTCAACAAAGAAGCTCAAGTTCATATGCAAAAAATTATTAAGTGTAGGAACGAAAACAAATATGCACATTATTTGTTGGAATTCAGGAGGGCTCCTTAATCCAAACTACATGTGAATCACCCTGTAATATATAAGCGATTCAATCATTTTCATTAATGTTAATACATATACATGCAACGAAAACGAACCATGATTCTATAACTTGGAAAGTATCTCACCGTTTAAGATGTCGGGCACGCGGATTGCAGCCTCCTCGATTTCTCCTTCAAAGAGAATCTGTGTTGCATACAACTCACAAATATTAATAGCCCAGTCAGCGGAAACAAACACCAGATTGCCACGAAACATTCTCAAGAAATGCAATAAATATATACCTCTTCGGACACAGGGGCCTGGATATCCGCCATGGAGTACAATCCACCTACAAAGAATCCAAATAAAGACATGTTACACAGACTTCTCTGACTCCACAGTGGGGTCAACGTATTGTCAATTGCAATGTGTCGTGCATGGCTTCATTAGATGATACTGCAGAAACACCTTAAATAGCACACGTGTGTAAATCCAAATCACCCTGAATAGATTAAACTTTTGAATATCTTAATACGTAAAAGATTCATTGATCTCGTTAGGAAACTAATAATAACCAAAACCGACGAATCTCACAATTGATCCGCAAAGATTGAGGAGGCCACCTGAATCCAGAAAACTGCCTACTTTGCCGACAAGAATACAGTAACGGAAAAGCAAGTATCAGTTGACTAACAAAAAGACCTACCAGAATAGCAAACAATCATAAGGGAAGTATCTGACATCTGCGGGACTTGATGCAACCAAGGAAGGCCATTATGAAACAAAAGTCTACCGGTGGATCAGCATGCACAGAATCTACGTACGTGATCAAGATACCGACTGGAAATTCGATTGAGAGGAAACTCTGTGCCAGTAACTGAGATATCTCAATTGAAGGTCAGAACCGAGGTTCATGCTAATTTGAATGTGAAGTGTTTCAATAGTCATTCATAGCAAGAGAAGAACCAGATTTAAATTTCGTGAATTAATGGAAACCTTAGTATCCGAGTATTATCGGAACCCGGATCCCATCCAATACGGTAAAGATTCAGATGGTCACCTTAAATAATGTAATTATGAAATTTACGGTATTCTGAATCTGGACTTCACGACCATCATTACTATATGAACTCCAAATTAAGGTGATCATCTGAAAATGCTTATAGGAACACACAGAGGATTCAATGATACGGGATTCATATGCAGACCGTAGATACGATGAATGAACTGTACACTTATACGGTTAGTACGTGCATGGAAAGCTAAATGTCGAGCTCCATCATTTAATAGCAACAAAGTTTAACACAACTACGCAACGAAGAGCAGTGGTTTATGAACACGTCGGGGAACAAGTGCACGGACGACATTCCAACTAGATGATGCACATATCGAAACTTCCAACAAAAAAACTGATTCCAGTTCCCACATGCAGAGATAGAGTAACTGTCATCATTGATAGACTTGGAAGTGTAAAGACCTCACCTACAAAACTTGCCTTCAGATAAAGGAGTAAACAGTAGTAGACAAAAGAGAACCAGAGCTGTAACGCTGCATCAAATTCACAGCGTGCGCATCTGCAAGACAGTGTAGTATTATAAGTTGACAGTGACCGAAATATTAACGCACATGCTATCGTTGTGAAGACAAAGCAACATCAAAATGTGAGTTCACAATGCAGTCTTAACATGCAAGTTTTGAAGCTATTAATTCATGAAAACTACCGAACACACATAACCAAAACATATAAATTAATAACTACTTACAAATGTCCGTCTACATAGAGTTCGCACCTACTTTACAAGCAGGTGTAGAAGAGTTCGCAGCGACTTCGAGTGCAGATGTAGAAGGTAGAAGGTGTCGCTGCGTGCAAGCTCTCCAGCAACAAGAAGCAAATGTGGAAGATAGGAAACAATTTTGGGAACTGCAGCTTATGTACAATAGTGGACGTCGAGCAAGTTACAACAGACAGGCGGGAAAGATTCTACGCAAGATTATTGGAGGGAAACAAAGCTTCATTTCAAACTCCAGATTCAGTAAAGTGATGTACCCATCTACTGGAATTGGATTCCTCCATAATTCCAGTGGCCGCAACATTTTCCTAGGATGACAGCTGCAGTGGTGATACTCGTTTCTTCAATTAAAGTGCATGCGCCAAAGAATGTGAACGTTGAATGATTCCAATATCTGATATGCAACGGTGACTATTGATTCTATAGAGGTACTGATGGTTCTAGAACGCATTTCCTTAGAAAGGGTATAAATGCTACTCCGTTTTTCTGGAAGCCAAAGCATATTTTAGGAATGTGCAGAACAAACTTTTTTTTTTGGATTACGTGCAACTTAGAGTTACTATTTAGTACCAGTGTATCTATAAATGACTCCAAGCACATGCACAAGACTGGAGATTAGATTAAAAACTCAGTAATTGATTCATTCATGAACTCTTCCCTGCGGGGGATGCGCATTTAACAAAGTTGCCACCATTACAAAAATTTACACTCCAGTTAAAAGTCCAACTCAAAATGGGTCGTGTACAACACGAGAATGTCATTGCATCACTTCAAAAATGTAGGATTTGAAGCAACCTTACAGTGTTTGCTAGAGCGTTTACAGTAAGAGAAGCCTTCGAATAGTCATCGAGAACGACATGCTGTGAGAAGCACGGAATACAGAATTTGAAATACCAAAACATACTATACTTATCTAAACCCTCTTGAATTTCATCACCTAAATTGCAGTTACTACAAATAGTGATGCGGCCTTCACAGGCTAGAAGACAACCGTGAATGTGAGAATTAGTAAGGATTGGGCTCTCGGCCCGAAACCCTGATGAACGTGCTGGGGCTTTCTTCTTCCTCGGATTCCAGAGCCTCATAAGTGTAAGTACCACTGCGTCCACTTCGGTCGACTTCTTGAACGCTCTGGGTAGAACTTTTGGCGCCTTCATTGTGGGTCCCGTCTTCCAGAGGCAGCAATCGATCATTAGGTGCTGTAGCGGGCATCAACGCTTGAGATGAACCAGCCTCCTCCGCGCATAAAGTGCACAGTGGATTAAAGGCCCGGCTATGAACGCCATGCTCCAATCCGGAAGATCCACCTCCAACGCGTTGTTGGGACGTTCTGAGGATGCGTGGTCGATGCATGGGTCGATAGGGAGGGCTTGCCCTCACCAAAGTCAGCTGAGCCGGCACAGAATTCGATGAAGCTTGCCCCCTCCCCCTTCGCATAGGTCCGTGGCGACAAGTTCGGGAAGGATCGGCTGTTATTGCGGCCGCCACTTGGTGGGGTACACCTGCAGGTAAGACTACATCCGCAACACCTCGTGGTACATGCACATTAGGGACGAAGGTGAAGTTGAACGCATTATTCACAGATTCAAATTGAGTTTGACAAGTTAGTGTCCATGGAAACATTGCTCCAGTGTTCAGCAATGCTAGAACGATTGCATCGTGAGCTGGGATACCCCGAAAGCCTCTTCGCTCATGGATCCTACGAATTTCGATTAACCACTGCAGGAGTTCTACTGAAGACTCCGGATGAGGGGGAGAGATAGTTGGCATCGGCATTGTATTCTACAAAGAGGTGATCAAATTCGAGAACGCAAAATCAGAAAACTTGGGAGAGAAGAGAACAATGCCGTAACTATACTAAAGAAGGCCTTCAGAGTCACCCTTGAGGAGAACAGAGGTTTTGCAGAGGCAGAAATGGCGGCACGAACTACACTCTAGCTCCGTCACCAATGATTCATGTTATGGACATGAAAGGCTGAGTGATCTCTATCTCAGAGAGTTATATCAAGCTCCCATACATATGACTGGTTACCTCCACGTAAAAGTCCTATTATGAATCATATACAAATGTCAAAGTGATTTATCCTTTCAACTAAGACGTAACATTGACAGTAAGTTAAATTTTACCTTTCAATAACTGAGGGACCCCACTTTCCAACACTAAATAATTGAAACCGTATTCAATAATATAGGAATATCCGATGAAAAAAACAAATGTCAAATTATAAGCGAAAAGTAGGAAAATTGCAGTATCTAGATAACAGAAATAAATTGAAACAAAATGTTGAGAAGAGGGAACAAATTCATGGCCCAGATATTAAAAAAAAAAATAAATAAATAAAAAAATAAAAAAAAAAAGAAGTAAATAGTACAAATCAGCAAATTCAGAAATAAAAAAAACCATAGAACCAATTCGAAAACGAGAGAAGTTAAAGAAAATATATTATAGAAATGTAAACAACAATCTCAAATTTGAAATAAATTCTTTCCATGGAGAGAAGAGGTTCCTGGCAAAAAAATAATAAATAAAAACAATAAATTTTATTAAAAAATTAAGATAAAATAGATCAATAAACAAAATCAAATAGAAAATACGAAAATGATGGGTTAAGATAAAAGATAAATGATAACACGTGGAGATAATGAGTTATTCCCAAAAAAAAATAAAAAATATGAAGAGAAGATAATGAATTTATAAAAAAAGAAAAATAATTAAATAAATACACAAGAATCAAATAGAGAATGAAAAAATGGGTGGCATAAATTATAAGAGGATTGATAACTCGTGGAGAGATTTAATTATTGGAATAAAAACAACAAAAAAAATGTAGAGAAAATAAAGAAAGGATAAAGCAATTCAAAATAAATAAAAAACAAAAAATAAAAATAAAAAAATTTTAACTTGAGGATATTGATGAGAAAATTATAAAAAAAATGAAAAAGAAAAATTTCAAAATTAATTTACAAAAACTAAAAATTGAAGAATAGAAAGAGGATGGAAGGAATTTTATTAAAACGGGACTGATAAACGAGTACAAATATAAAAAGAAAAAAGTAGAGAATGAGTATTAACGGACTACACATTGAGTAATCTTAACAATTAAAAAAATACCATTTCACTTGAGGTAAATGTTGGAATATGTATATGTAAACATACATAAACTATTGAATGCATAGCAATATATGTAAATTTACATATACATACAGGCTCACATAGACAATTACGAATGGATATATAGAGTACTCATTAATGTTCATTAAGCATAAAGTAGAGAGCATGTTATAAATCAACCACTCTTTAATATTAGAATCTTAGAATAAAAATTCAATTGTTGTAGTTTTGTTATAATTTTTTATTTGAATATTATATATATATGTTGTGATATATGTAAAATTATAGTAATTTATTACCTACACTCTCTATTTGTTTAATAATTATGGAATACAATAGAATTATATATGTGTCAATATATATATAAACATATATAAATATATACTTACTTATTATATATATATATATATATATATATATATATATATATATATTATGTAGTCTATATAAAATTATTATATGTTAAAACGTTAATATATATAACTCTATATTTGTGTGTACTTACATTAATGTGTTTATATACATATATATATATATATATATATACGGATATATTTGCATGTATTTACATATAATATAGTTATTTATTGTTGTAGTAGAATATACAAGAGGTTTAAACATTTGTTTGAAATAATTTAGGTTGAGTACATAATGGGTCAAGTACATAAAATAAGAGGTTGAGAAAAGTAATTGATATTAAACTATTTAAAGAAAGTGAAGTATAGTTATTGAAGTTTCATGCTTATTATCATTGAATATTATTTATAAAAGCATTAGATCACTTTTTGGATCTTATTCTTGTGCACATAGAAGAAGATATGAGTATATTCGATAAGATGGGAATCACTTTCACATTGAGCATTCTTATCCTATGTGCTTTTATTATAGTGCAAGCCAAAATAATAGATATATATATATATATATATATATATATATATATATATATATATATATATATATATATATATATATATATATATATATATATATATATATATATATATATATATATATATCAGTTGCTACTCACATGCAATTCAAATATTACATTTTATAAATTATGATGTATTCGAGGATATAGTATCAAATTAATTTTATAGAAATTCAATTTTATATAATATTTGAATGTTAAAAAAATTATAAATTACTAAAAAATCAATTTTCTTTGACTTTTATAGAAAAATATTTTGTTATTTTCGTATTCTTAAAAATGTTCAAGTTAACTTACAACACATAAGATATTTTAGTAGTTTTGCTAGTGAACTATGACTTTTTCAATACATTCCGGTATTATTTTGTAAAAATAAACGTAAAAGTGCATTTTTGTCAAATTTGTGAAAGCGTGTCTCTTCAACTTCGTGCTTAATTACGTTCACAAGGAATTGCTTGAAATCTCTTGTATATACATAAAGAACACTTTAATTTAAATAATATTGGATTCTCTAATTTCACAATACTTATCATGAAAGTTACATCCATTTATTTGATTGTTGATAGACAATTATAAATTCAATTAAATTGGAATTACAAAGTAAAAAATATTATGCCTGGAATCCTCATCCCAGTAAGCTTTTGATTTCGTTGCAGTTTCGTTGTTACCACTATGAATATTTCAATATTGGTATTAGGTTTCCATTTACTACAGTGCCTTTTCTTCGACGGAATTGTAGGTTTTCATCGGAAACAACAGGATATCGTTCAAAGGTGCAAATGTTCATTCGCAACATCAGGTTATCGTTAGCAGGAGGTGCTTGATATTGTTAAAATACTGGATTATCCTTAGACCGCAGACACGGCCAAAAACTATGCATAACATTTTTTTTTTTTGGAAGCAATAAAAGAAAATTCATTGCCCGGAAATAGAGTACAAACCCTCCTCGGACAAAAGTCCAGGGCGTAAAGAATCAGGAACAACTATGCATTACATTCATGTCATGCAGCCATGCGTGAATTCTAAAATGAGCATCTTCCTAAGTATTTAATCCAAGATGAATTTTTAATCCAAATGCTGCCGTTATTCT